>CM070721.1:16080768-17397506 GCA_036346275.1 Otatea glauca | reverse complement strand
TAGGTTAAAGCGGACCGGGTGACACCTCCTTCTTAGGGCGCTTGTTGGCAAATGCCCCATTTCATTGCAATGATAGCAACGCCTTCCCACCGCTCGAGAGGTTCCTCCACTGCGCTACGCCTCGGCCGAGTCCGAACATTCTCACCCATCGGGCGATTTGCCGGCAGCGGTGCCCTATCATTGCCTCTCGAGCCGGTACCGATGAACTGCTGAGGTGCCGCCCTCTCGCTCGCTGCCCCGACGACTCCTTGTTGCGCCATTCTCGCGCTCTCGTTGTCATCCAACTCTCGGCGCTTGTCCTCTAAGATAAGAGCTTTGTTAACTAGCTCTTGGAAGTCGTGGAATGTGGGTGATCGGCCCCACTGCAACTCCTCGCATTCAATCCTTCATGAAGCGGGATTGTCTGCCTTATCCGTAGCCACGCCCTCGGTGCGTAGCGTGCGCTTGGGTGAACTTGTTCGTAATCGCCACCGATCGCCGCCTTGCTTGAGGCTCCGAATTCCTCCTTTTAAGATCCATGATACCCTCGGTACATGGTAATCGCGGAAGGTCGAGGTGAATTCTCCCACGTGATACTGTGGGTCCTCATGAGCGCGCAGGTTTTCCCACCATTCTCGCGGCAGTCCCTTCGAGTTGATGAGAGGCATAGAGTACCCTCTCATGTCCTACACACCGGGTAATGTGCGCTTCCTTTCAATTGTCCTTAACCAATCGTCCGCTTCTAGTGGATTGGCGCACTCGAGAAAGTGGGTGGACGAGTCCTCATAAACTCCGACAACCCGAGTAGGGTGTGGTCCATGGTTACCCCTGTGTTGAACATTCACAGCAGCTTGATTGATATCTGCGCATGGTTTGAACCATCGTGTTCATAAGTTGAGTCCGGCGCATCAAGAAGGCTCCTGTGTTCTCGTGATATCGACTGCGCGCGTTGAGGGATCGGCTCTTCATTCCGTTGTCCGCTCGTTAGCTCCACTTCACCGGCTCCAACATTTCCACGAGTCCTCACCATCCGCTGCCGCTTCCAAGGTTAAGAGAAGAAGAAAGCATAGACAAGTAGAAGAATTCATGTGGGGAAACAGTGTAACTTAAATTATTTAGCCACTTTATTGATATAATATAAAGCAAGACGGTTGCTCACAAGTGCCTAAGGGCAATGCAACACATACGAGACACTCACAACCAAAAACAAGTAAGCAAACATAGGAATCCATGACGACTCACACCTAATGGTGACTCAAGAAAAGACGCGACTGTATACATTCGAGTCTCGACACTACACTCTACTAGACTCGATCACTCATCGAGCCAACCCGCTGCGGCTCCTCTGAGCATACACCGTGGGTGCTCCGAATCGGGCAAACCGTCCCGTGACCCATCGCGGCTGGTGCAATGACCCCATCGACTACCGGTCCGGCTGGCTCGCTGCTCCTCTGACCGTGCCTCTCGCCTGCTCCTCCGGATCCGATCGTAACTCTGAATCGCTCGTGCTCGGGTCCATACAAAGCCATCTCCAACTCCTCGGATCTTCTCGCATGGAGTGAGCTAAGCCCTCCCGCACTGGATCTTTGCCTCTCGCGACCTCGGCGCGGTCCTCCGCAACTCCCGACCGTCTCGCCCAAGGCGCCCTCCGGGCGATGACGCACTCGCCAGTGGGTGATAGTGGCGCCCTCCTCTACAAGCTCCATCCTCTCCAAACGATTGTCTCGACGCGGATGGTGACGAAAGACGGTGCCTCCAACTCGCGGAGTAAGCGCGGCAACCGCCGACGCTCGACGCTCGACTCGGATTCCGCCTCAAAAGAAGACCTCCGACCGTGATGTAGATAGGACGGCTCTCCTCGCTCTCCCGAGCATACATCGTGATCTTGACATCCCAGCGACGCCAAGTCCCGCCTGCACTCACCAAGTCCTCGACATGCTGGTCTCATCAAAACCTCCGAGCAATCGTGATCATACGCCATAACTCCGCAGCGTATCCTCCGGCGCCTCCATAGGTGTGGATCATCCTCATCCGACAAAATAAACCTTGTTTAAATTAAACAGAGAATAATAAAAATTCAAAGATAGGTATGAAACAAGAGAGAAGAGATAAGTCAAGATTTCATTGATATTCTTGCTCAAGTTGATTAGGTCTTTAGAAAATAGTTTTACCTCCTAGGCACGACCAAACTAGGGTCAAGTCCTACACCACCTTGCTCGATACCACCTCTGTCGGGACCCGAACCGCAAATCCGACCCTCTCGTGTATTCTGTGCTAGTCCAGATCACGCTTAGCACACACAATCATACTGTGGTTGCACATTATGATATTCACAAAGATATAAGAATAAATAGTGCAAACATGTATATAAATCGAGTTGTACGACCTTATGGTCTCCTTACAGATAAGTCACCACACAGGCTTACATTATTCAAAGTAAAGAAATAGCAATGAACATAAGTAAAGGTCGTGGAAGCCTTCATCTTGCCACAGCAACCGATCGGGCTTGCCCCTAGTTG
Source organism: Otatea glauca (assembly GCA_036346275.1). Lineage (NCBI taxonomy): Eukaryota > Viridiplantae > Streptophyta > Magnoliopsida > Poales > Poaceae > Otatea > Otatea glauca. The sequence continues at coordinate 17,395,008 of CM070721.1, read as the reverse complement.
TTCAGATCCTCGATGTACTCCTCCTCCCAAACCGTGTAGTCTCCTCCACCGATGTTGGGGTTGATAAGCAAGGTGGGGTGAGTACACAAGGCACTCAACAAGTAATGCATGTAATGCGTGCTATTACTACATGCAAAGCTTATTCCAAAGGGTTGGCTTAAATGGTTCTTTTGCATCAAACAACAATTTTAAACCAATATCTTAATTAGATTAAAGCATTGGAACAGCTTATAAGTAATACTAATTTCTTCAAATGGTTTTTCTTCAAGATTCTCGCACACACTTTAATAGTTCATTTTAACACTTGGCACACAGCCACCCTTCCCACATTTTGTTTATGAAAATCTACCCTTGATTGTAATCCCGAGCAATGCTCAATACCGTGAGCACGGCTATTCAATAGTTTGACACTGCAGAGGTTGTACACTTTACCCACAAGATACAAACCGCCACCACATGTGATTGTCCGCAACAAAGCTTTTCAGAACTTCTACCTTAACCAAAGAACCTCTCAGATTGCCTTCACTATCACTTCCTCACACAGAGCCAAGTATAGGACCGCCAATCACCGCTGGATGGGCACCAAGCCGTAGCACGTACGCGCCCCATACAGATACACCCTGTGTACTCGTCACCCCGAGGTATCGAGGAAAGATATCGTAACCCTAGTCAACTAGGTCTGTCCCATATCAGATATGTGGTTGTACGGGTGACTCAGATCAAAGGCTTGCAAGGTGAAGTCCTTAACTGACCAAGGCAAGACTTCCAACACTCAACAGTGGCACACAGCCCAATGTGGCACACTGACTCACATCACTCATCAACCCAAAGCCACACAGGCCCACCAGCACACAGCCTCTGCCACTTGCCCCAGTCTAAATCATTTCCCACCCAGTTGATTATTGTGCAACACATGCCAGCAATAACTCAACATCGGTACGGAACCACACAGGTCGCTGTACCTCAATCTCATCATGTGGCATCATCACACCACTTTTCAAAATACATTCAAAGTCTTTAATCAAGATTGTAGCATTTTTCCAAAGATCACTCATGATTCGCTGTAAGGCTAAGCATCTACTCACGGCCTAGCCTCCCGTGTTGGCACAATATTAACATCCAACTAATATAATCAAACTTAGGTGACAATGATTTAGGCATACAATTAATAATTCAAGGTGGCATAACAAAATGGGTTGATTAACTACATTATCCCGAATCAATTTAAATTCATTTTAAATAAATAAGCATGCATAGTTTCAAAGCATAAACTACATTTTAAAACCTGGGATCAAAATGATCAAAGCATCACTTGCCTTCAAAGAGTTGCTGGTCTTGTTCAAACTTGGTCTTGAGCGACTAATTCTTCCTCGAAACTTTCCGCAAATTTGCGCTCACGCTGCATAAACAAAATATGCAATAAATAGCTAATACAGAAGACTAAATGACCTCAAAATTCAAATAAAATTCACCATTAAATAGCTCACAATTTTATGAATTTTTAGAAATTTGAATCACCCAAATCCGAGTTAAAATGCCAAAGTTATAGTCATTTGAAGTTTGAATAAAATCAAAATACGTAAATTAAGAAAATCCGATTTTTCTGAATTATTTTTATACCGAAATTCGCTTTTATGACGCCAGCACCGCGCCATGATGACGCCAGCACAGAAATGAATTTTGGTCCAAATATTTTTATATATAAAAATATTTATGACGTCATCGCCGACGTCACCGACACGCGGCACGCCTGAGGCCGCCACGCCGCTCGTCTATGGATCGGGTCCACGGTTCGCTCGTCCACCGTGGACTTGGTTCACGTAACGTGCAGCCACGCGGCAAAATCCGCACCGCTCGCTAAAATCGACGGTCGATCCTATGCTCGCGCGGCTCGGCGACGCCGATTTCCGACGCCACGCGCCACGCATCGAACGGTCCCCTGATCCAACGCCAACGACGCGGACTCGGCGACGCTTCGATACGCAGCGACACGCGGCGCAATCGCAACGGCTCGCTTGAAATCAACGGCCGAGATTGGTCACGCTCGGCCAAAGGAAACACGCGCCGCACGCGATTGGTTGGAGGTGCGGCGCTATCACCGCCAAGACGCTCAAATTTGAACGGCGCGATCCTAGGGCAAAACCAGATCCGAACTCAACCGCTCGATCCGATCCAACGGCCCAGTTACCGGAGTTGTTTACTATACATGGCGCGACGTGGCTCAATCCTACGCTGACACCAACGATCCAACTACCGAGATGTAACCAAGTTACGAGACTAGATCTAATCTCTACCGCTCAATCCAGATCTAACTGCATGATCTACTCTAGAAGAACACAAAGAAAAGTGACGGACGAACCGTAAGCGCGATGAAGATCGGACGGACGACGGCTCGTGAAGGCGACGGCGCGCAGTAAGAAAAGGTCACGAGTTGAGGAAGATGACGCAGCCCACGGCGCCACGGGCTTCTCCGCGTGATGAAGTGGCTCGCTCGACGCGGCTTGGCGGAAGGATTACTCCGTGACCTTGGCGACGGCGAGAGAAACCGCGACGAAGTAAACGACGAAAAACCGCGCGCACAAAGACGCAACCACGGCGAGCTCGCCAGCGCTAGAGAGGGTCTCGGCAGGCGGCGAGGAGTCAAAAGACGCGGCGTGAAGGTCTCGCACGACGCCATCAACGGGACTTAAGGGCTGCCTCGACGCGCTAAACCGCCGGCGGAAATCACGGCCATCAAAGCCCACGCTCTCCGGCGATCTCGCGGGACGGCGTGACGGGCGCAATCCTCGCGATCCGCGGCGGCGACGATCCAAGGCTCACGATGCAGCGACGTGGCGACTCACACGCGCTCGATCCGGACGGACGACTTGGGTCGGGCGGCGCTAGGGTTTCAAGGTTGGGCCGGCGACACGCATAGAATGGGCTCGCCCACATCGCTCATCCGATTTTTAAATCATTTCACATTTAAAATAATTCTAGAAATTCAATTAAATCATTTGGAGCTTTTAAAATAGCAAAAATTCCGTAAATTACTTTGAGATGTTTGGAATTCCATTAAAATATTTGCAATAAAACTTTGCAAAACTTTTCCATTATTTAATTGTTTTCAAGAAAAGTCCTATTTGAATAAATCCAAATAAACTTAAATAAATTCCCAAAAATTCAAAAAAACAAAAATACTCCAAAATTTAAATTAGAGCAAAAATTAGGTGTTACACTTAACCTGCAGAAAACGGCCCCAACCGAGGCCTCGCCTCGCAAGACTCGTGTTTGGGCACACTCTTGACCGCCTCACTCGGGATAGCTCAGTCGGGCATTTTAGGCCTTGGGTCCGACTTTGCGAGCCTTGAATGCATCAAGCTCTGCAAGGCCCTCAGAGGGCGGTTTAGAAATTGAACCCCGCCACTCTACCGAGGAAAGGTCGGCTTAGAACGACCGAGTCATCCCGGTGGTGAATTCTCAACCGCGACCTCCAAGCTCCGGAAATGTCATCGTGCTCTGGCGCTCCCGAGAACGTTCAATGGTTGGCAGCACGGGGAGATGGCCGGCTCACCCCGATAACGATCGCGATCATGCCCCGATCCCGGAATGCCCAGTTCGGGTTGTTCATCCCCGAGGTGAACCTAGAGAATGTGACCCTAGGCGCTGCAAAAAAGAGCACGCATGGACACCTCGAGGTCAAGCCCGCCGCGTGACCTCATGGTTGCCCTTATGGTCACGCCACGGGGTCGCGCCGCTTGAGGCGCCCTAAAAGAAACTTCTTTGGTCAAAAAGAGGTGGACGGACTCGGGCCCGAGGTCTTTAGGATGGCGCGACCTTCTGGCCAAGAAAACGCAACTCGAGGTCGTGACGGACGCCATCCTTTCCACAAATCAAAAGAGGTTAGAACCGAGCGAAGGAAATCTTTATTACGGCGCAAACTGGGCTGCACTGTGGCATGGTAAACAAAAGCCCCGAGCACGCCCAATCGGGTTTGCTCTGCAGCACAAGAACGAACACAGGAGCAAGGGAGGAGACATCTTAACTTAGAGGCGGGTGAGAGAAGAGCGCCAGGCGAGAACCTCCGAGTCGGCCCACGCTCCACGAGCTCGCGAGCTCCCCGCCATCGTGGACCGCCAGATGGTAAGCTCTCGCGCGCTTTGCCGAGACGACCAAGGGGCCCTCCCACACGGGACATTTTGTTGGTGGGAGCGATCTTGATTCGCTTTAGACCAGTCCCCAACGCTGAAGTCCCCGGCCTGACAACTCGAGTGGCATGCTCGCGGAGATCTTGTAGGTAACGCGCCGAGCGCAAGAAACACGACACCTTACTTCTTCCGCCAAGGCGAGGTCGAGGATCGCTTCCCGCCGAGGTCGACCCGGCCGATCGAACTCGCTCGACGGAGCGAGCGTGACTCTGGCGGCAGGACGTACCTCGGTCCCAAGACAAGCCGAAAGGGCTTGTTCTCGCGTTCTACCGGTCGAGGTGCGAATGCACTAAAGGATCGTGGGGAGCTCGCCCACCCATGCCCGGCCGCGGCGATCGAGCTCGCCAAAACTCGCTTCTTGAGCCCTTAGACGAAGCTGTTCGCTGGCGCCGGCGCCCGCTGTTCGGGTGGCTTATCAAGCATAGCGCATTTTGGTTCCCATATCTCGCAGAACTCTTGGAATGAATTTCACCGTGAATCAGATCCCATTGTCGATGATGATCCTCGCAAGGGACTCCGCACTCGTGACCACAAAGGAACGGAAGAACCTTACCGCGCCCCTCGCGGTGATAGCAAGACCGCTCGCTTCGATCCACTTTGAAAAGGTGTCGATGGCTACGAATAGAATTTCTTCCTCGACCGACTCGGAATGTACCGAGGATGTCGAGGCCCCACGCCGAGAATGGCCAGCGAGGGGAATGGTCTCGCAGCCAGCTGAGGCTGGTTGCTCGACCTTCCGGCGTGAAACCGACAGCTTGGCAAGTACGAACAATGCCCCGCATCTTCGAGCGCCATCGCCAAGAAAAGCCCATCTCAAGGCCTTCCCACCATGGTCCCGAAGAGGAGTGAGCGCCGCGATAGGCCGGAGTGTATGTCGCTGAGCGTATTTACCTTCTTCCGAGTGATGCATTTTGACGTAACGCCCAAAGCCCCCGACGATAGAGCTGCCCGCCGACGAAGTCCTGCAAGCCCGCACGTCGCCGAGCCCGCTTCTTTCTACTGGGTGGCGGGAGCTCCCCTTGGTCAAGGAACCTGATGAATGGATCCATCCATGATGGAACGCTCGAGGAAGGCCACCGGTCTTCCCGGTCGCTAACGGACGGTGTGGCCAAGGTCTCAAAGATGACGTCCAGAGGAAGCTCATCATCGGACGATCCGAGCCCGACAAAAGATCGACTGTGGAATTGTCCTTCTTGGCACGTATAGATTTCGTGTTCCGAACCATCTTTCCATCTTGCACTTCGCAAGGTACTTGGCCATCGTGAGGTTCCAACACCGTAAACTTTGTTGTACTTGTTGACGATTTAGCCGAGTCTCCTTTCACAATTAGGCGCGACGCCCAAGGACTTACAAGCTCAAGGCCGCCAAGAGGGCCTCGATTCGCGCGCTATTGGTGACGGAAGCCGGGCGACCACATACCTCGTGGTCGCCCGAGGGGTGACGAAGAATGCCGCCCCGAGCGCCAAAGGACCTTGATCCGTCAAGAACATGGTCCAAGGGTCTTCGGTCGACCTCGGCTCGGGAGCAAGTTTCGCCGCTTGTTCGGCGACGGTCACCAACGCTTATGATTTGATGCATGGCGCGAGCCGTGAAGCGGAGATCGAACTCACCAGGCCCATGGCCCACATGGCGACGCGACCTCCGCCGTGGTTCTGAGGATCTCCCGAGCAGAGGCCGCCGGGACAACCACCGCGCGGCGCTGGAAGTAGTGCCGAAGCTTGCGCCGAAGCCATGAAGAGTGCATAGAGTAACTTTTGACCAAGGGATAGCGCCTTTGGCCCGTGGAGTACTTCACGACGAGAATTGGGTGTCGCCGCCTACCCGCCGGCTACCAGATCGCTACCGACGGCCCGGGTCGCGGGTCGCGAGGTAAAGCGAAGAAGACTCACCCCGCCGCGGAGTCGCCAACAGAGGAGGGCGCGAGAGGTATGCTTTGAGCTCGTCGAAGGATCGCGGCTCGGGTCCACCAAGCCCTCATGTCTCGCAGAGGATCTTGAAGAAAGGCAATCCTCGCTCGCCGAGCCGAGAAATGAAATGGCTAAGGGCGACGATGCGGCCTGTGAGGCTTTGTACCTGTTTTACCGAGGTCGGAGCGGTCATTTGCTCGATTGCTTCAATCTTCTCTGGGTTCGGGCCCACGCCCGACCGCCCGATCATGTAGCCGAGCACTTTTCCGGAGGTTGTACCGAAAACGCATTTTTCGGGGTTGAGATTGATGCCGAACTTGTTCAGATTGGCGAAGGTCTTGGCCAGGTCATTGACGTGGCTGGCCCTAGAGGAGCTCTTGATGATGATGTCGTCGACGTACACCTCGAGGTTCCGACCGAAATGTGGGTCGAAGGCTTTAGCCATTAACCGCTGGAACGTGGCGCCTGCGTTGCGAAGGCCGAATGACATGGTTGTATAGCAGAAAGTTCCGAATGGCGTGATGAAGGCGGTCTTGTCTTCGTCTTCCGTGGCGAGCTTGACCTGGTGGTATCCAGAGTAGGCATCAAAAAAACTCAACATCTCGGCGCTGGCGCGGAGTCCACAACTGTCCATGCGGGAAGTGGAAAGTTGTCTTTGGGGCACGCGCGCTCAAGCCCGTGGTCGACGATATTCGCCACTTCCTCCCTTCTTTCGCACAATTACGGTGGTTGGCCACCACCGAGTAGTTGACCTCACGAATGAAACCGCCTTGAGGAGCTTATCGAGGTGCTCCCTAATTATCGCCGCCTTCGTGGAGAAGCACCGCGCTTCGACGCGCGGTCCGCACTGGGCTTTGTTTGCGCCCGTGCTCGATCACCTCCGTGGGACCCCGCATGTCCGCGGCTCCTATGCAAAGATGCCTTGTTATCTCTGAGAAGGTGACGAGCTCGCCTTCCTATTTGGGATCGAGTGGCGTAAATGCACGATTTGTCCAAGTTTCCTTCTTCGAGCCGCACGGCCTTGGTCGGGCCGTCACCGATTACCGCCTTCACGGGTGCCCTTCGTGGTGACTCCGGACTGGCCGGGCAATATGCCGCCAAGACTGTGGTTTTTCCTTGCACCGCAGGCTGCCTTCAGTCGCCATGACCATTATGACACCGCTCGACCCGGAGCTTGATGCACCGATGCCCGTAGTGATTCACGGCCATGAATTTAATCAGTATGGGCGCCCGAGGATGGCGTTGTAGGGAGGTCGCCGCCCACGACCTCAAAGGTAATCACCGCGCGGAAGTTTACAGATCGCCAAGGTGACGGGAGGACCACTTGCCCGAGCGGGTGGTCGAACTCCCCAAAGACGATGCCGAAAAAGGATCGCTATGTTCTTGATCTTCGACCGGGGTATTTGCATCCGATCCAAGGCGCTGCCAGAGCAGTTGAGGAATCGCCCCATCGACTCATGACTCAAGAAACAGCGTTGTTGCTTATGGTCGGGCAACACCAGAGCAGCTTTTGAAGTCCCGGACATCCCGGGGCGCTGCTCCGAGAAAAGGTGATGGGGATGCCATCCCACCTGCAGGGCTGGTCGACGGACTTCCCGGCGGTGGCTTGATAGACGGCACGCGCGGGCGCCCTTCACCGCCGGATCGGATGTCAAGAACCGCCAAGATCACATCCACACGACGGCCGCCTCGCTGAACTCTAGGTCGGGCCTCTTAAGCTCGACGGGCGCTGGCCCCTCCGGCCGCTCATCGCCTCTTTGGGAGCGTGGCATTTTCCAGCCCCTTATAAAAGGCGCCCATTTGAACAACCACGTCCGGCAGCCTCAGATCATGGCCGTGGATCTTGTCGAACGGGCAAAATTTGTTAGCGCCGGCGGCTATTCCTCGTTGCCCTGTGCTCTGACGCTCACGTGAGGGGTTTCTCGCCCGCCTGCGGGCCGGGCTCTGGCGCGCTGCAGGCCGCGACGGCTTCGCAGAGGCCGGCCCCGCTGTAATGGGCGGGCTTCCGCCCGTGCTTGTTGTCGACCGTGGTGACCACGCGAGCTGGCCACACCGCCGCGGGTCTTTCCTCGCTTTTGTTGCGCGGGGCCGAGTCTCCTTCCTTAACGCCGGACGGCCCCCCGCCGAAGGTGAGGCCGAGCTGCCTCGGCCGTAGTCGTGGCTTCCACGGACAAAGATCATCCGCTGTCGTGATATCGCCCACCATGCGGAATAGTTTGTTGATGGTGAACCTCGAGCGATCTCGAGGTCTCTCCGTGAGGCGCCCGCCTCAACGCCAACTTAAAAGCCTTGATGACGATTTCATCGAGATGTTGGGGATCGAGTTCCGCGCGGTAAACCGCGCACGAATTTTCGCAGATGCTCCCCTTTCCTCGATAACACGGTCCAGTCCTCTCCCATCCAGACGCCAGAGCCTCGAAGTTGGAGTGGAGGGCGCCCACAATCGGGCGCCATGATCGGAAGGTGCCGCGCCGTTGAAGAGCCAGTGCGGGCGGCCCTGGCCTGTGACGGTGGGAGATAGTTAGCCATCGCGCCTCGTCTTCTCCGCCGCCAAGATGGCGGTGGAGTATATGGAGAGAAATTCGCGGGTTCTGGTCCCGCCGATCGCTTCCATCGCCGCCGCTTGAACTGGCCGCCAACGCAAGACTTTGACGGTCGCTTGAGTACGCTGGCAGCCGAGGTCGGAGGCTACCGCCGCCACCGCTGGTGTCGAGTCGCCACTAGCCGATAGGGAGAATCTGCCGGCGGCGCACTCGCCCGGCCTCGCTTGCCGACGGAAAGGCCGCCATGGTGGCGGCGCGGTGGACTCAGATCTTCCGCGCCTCGAGCCGGACGTCCGAGAGAGGCTTCGGCGTCGCCGCCGGGCGAGCATCGTTATTGCGCCACTGGCGACGGGCGAGCCCGCGTACCACCTTTCCCTGTCGGTGAGGAGGCCGGTGATCGCGCGGCAGGGAGCCGCTAGCCGTCAGGGGGCGAGACTCAGAGCCCAGGGAGCCTGCTCGCCGCCGGGGCGTGACGCCGTCGGTGGCCTTGTTGAGTTCTTCGCCAGGATGGGCCGAAGAGGGCCGAGCCGCCGAGCGGGTCACGGCGACCGGCGATGGCCCGCAGGTGCTCTTGGGCAGGTTCGTCCGGACGGGGAGGGCTGAGCTGACCGGACTGGGAGCGGGTCGTACCACGCTCCTCTCGCCGGATAGCGGCGATAGCTCGGTCGATCGCAATCTGAGCGATCCGATGCGCCCCGAGGAGTTTCGGTCATCTCGCCGTCCGGAGTCGCCACGTCCGTCGGCGCAAGGCCCTGCGCTCGGGGCGGTAACGAGGGCGAGAGCATGGATGTGGAGCCCCGGTACGGGGACAGCGCTCGAGCCTGTGCTCGCTGCTCGAGACATGCGGTGGTGGAGCCGAGGTGCCGACGCCATCGAGGCGACGAACTTTGACGAACGAAACCGGGCCCCACTTGGGTGCTAGCTGTCGACGATCGAGACCGTTGACCGCAAAGAAAGAGGGTGAAGGGTAGTACAGAGGGCGAGACCTGCAGTTTCGCTTCGTCCGGAGGTACCCTCGTGCGCGATCAACATGGGGGCCAGCACAATCAAACTGGGACACATGATCTATATCGGTTCGGGCCAACGCCCTACTCCAGCCGGATGTTGGTATTGTATTGCCTTTGATGCCGATGGCTGCACCGCCTTTCAAATGAGAGCTAGGGGTTCCAATATGAGAGCGCCGGAGCCTAGTTTGTGGGGGTGTCATCTGAAAGAAGAAGAAGAAGAACCCCATTACAAATGAGGGCCCTGCCCCTCCTTATACGGCCGAAAAGGGCATGTTACATTGGGGATTGAGAGCTGAGAGGATGAAGGGACTCATGCGTAAAGCCCTTGTCTTGGTGACCGCCTTGTCCGGCCTTCCCTACGCGGGTTAGTAGACTCTCCGAGCAAAGCGTGTCGCCGCTTCCTCTGAAAAAATGCACCCACTCTCTCGGTTTTGTAAGATGATGACGCTGTTATGCGTGGCCCCGCCACGCTCGGGTGAGAGGACTCCCATGTTGTACGCGATCGACGATGGGATCGAGGCTTTGACTTTGACGACCTTCGTCGCCTCCGGAAGGAGCCACCGCTCTCAGGCGACGCTTCAGCGGTCGCGATTGTTGGACACGTGGTTAATGGGTTGGAGGACCCGGATGCTCGACCTTGGCGAGACCGAGATCGGGCCGTTGAGGTCGGGGGAGCCCGGTCCGTGATGGAGGTCGAACGCCCTGCTAAGTCGGGAAATAACTCGGGGCGGTCGGCTTAGTCGGGAAAGAGCTCCTTTATGGCCTTTGGGACCTTCTGGTCGAGCCCGCTCTAAACAATCCGATTGGTGCTCCGGCCCGGCGATCAAGACATCTCGCCGAGGTAGGAATAGTCCCCGATCCTAGAGGAGGGCTGCTCAAAGCCCCCCCCCGGGGGGGCACGTGTCAGGGCGGCCGATCCCCGACAAGAAGGATCCAGTGAAAGCTACAGAAGCCCATTAGTCATGACATGGTGTTGCACATGATAAACCGACTAGTAGGCAGGGAAACACGATCAAAGTTGTAGGTAAAAGTACGAGGTCTTGTCTTGTAACTTTAGCAATACTTTAGTACGTACTCCTTGATCTCTCTCTCCGTCCATGGATCTTTAATAAGTTTGCAAATGACAAGGCCGGATCGAGGAATCCTACCCTTTCATTTAAGTCCGCCTGAGTGTCATTGTCTCCATTCTACATAAGAAAGAACTTAGACACTAAGTTTAAGGGTACGTGAATGTACAAAGATAAATTATACAAGAGACTTACAGAGTCCAAATTCTTAATATAGACACGCCAGAGCATATCGTTGGTACAATCGTATAATCGGAGGTTTCTACCGTAAAACTCCGTCCATATTGTGAAAATCCGCTTCTTTGTATTTGACGGGAACGCGCTGCTTTTTGTCTCTTGGACAACCGTCGATACCATTGATGTAGACGCCATAATCGTCGTCGCCTACGCTTCCTCGCTTGGGTCCACCAATGCTTCCTCGTTAACGAACTTCCACCTTAGAGGGGCCTCGCCTTTAGCACCCTTTCCAGTCTGCAGCAGTAGCTCTTTTACCACCATGTCCTTTAGATTTCGCCAGAGATGCGCCGTAGTCCGATCGCTGGCTAGGTTGAGGAGATTCGATTGCCCGTCGATCTGCTTAATCGTCGCTATGTCTAGGAAGAAATCTCTTTGGCGCCTTCGATTTCAACTTTATCAGTGTTGGCGCTTTTGAAGTGAGTATTACATGCCGCCTACTTCCTTTCTAGTTTCTTCTTCACCATGTCATATGCTCATTTCTTACCGTGATTGAGTCGCTTCACAGATGTGGCACTTTTCCCCACCGACCGTGATGAATTTTGATATCGCGTGCTCTTTCATTATTTTTCCGTATACCGAGCAGGAGGCGGACTTTTTAGGTGACGGATGAGGACTTTTACTACCTGGATAGGCCACGCCGTCATCATTAGTATCATCATCGCCACGCAATGAATGTGCCCAGGCTTTGTCCAAGAGTATTTCTACCCTCCTCGCTGGGGATCTTTACCTCAACTTCACAGTAATTGTCAACCACCCAGTCTATTGATACTCTGGCGTATCCCTCAGGAATTGGGCAGTTATGCAACATCCGCCCCTCGCCGCATGGCCAAGCCATCCCTTCAGCCACCTTAATGGTTATGTTCGCTACAGGCAGGTGCAGACTGCAATGTGTCGGCTCTACGATTTTGTCCACGGGAAAACTACAGGCCGAATCCTCTTCAGATGGCTTATGACGCTATTACTTTTACGAGCACCGCATGGACTCGGAGGTCATGTGCCCGACGTCACGAGGACTCTCGCTAGCATTTCTTGCATCTTTTGTATCCGTTTGAAATTGCATTTCCTTTACTCGCATCCTTTCTTCTATTACTCATACACGCATCCAATCGTTTGTCTAGTTAGCTTCGACGCTTATAGATAGAAGCGCCCTCCTGGGAACGCCGCTTTCAGGCACCAAGCCTAACCTCTAGTGCGACCGGGTGCTCTTTGTTACCTGTATGCGTGTTAGCTCGCGTTCTTCTTCTTGGTTGGAAGCAGCCCGGTAGCTTGGACATGGGCATCTACGATCTTCTTTGAAATTTCCTCTTCTTTCTCGCTCAAGCTTAAGCCGCCATCATCCGATGAGTAGCTCCTCGCAAGCATCTAGTACTTTGATCTTGGGGCCATCTCTGACGTCGCAGAACAACTCCACTACGACTTAGCTCTTCTTCCCGCATCCCACTTGGGTGCTTTCTTCACGTAGCCACCGTGCCTAGCGATGGGGGTAAATGTTCTTGTCCGAGTTTGCTTTGTTCTTTTCAATCGATAGCTTGGGCTTCATCGACTTCTTATATTGCACTAATTCATCCCAAAATTGCCTCAACCTCTGCACGTATCAAAGTTCATTTCATCCTTCTTCACATACTCCTTATTCAGCTTTGTCTTCCAATTCTTCAAGGAGTTTCCCATGATGGCTAGTGCACGTTTATTCGCATGCTCCAACTGGTCTTCTGAAACTGAAACTTGGATGTCAAATTTGTCCACAATGCTTCCTTGATTTCATCGGAACATACGACGGCAATCGCCACGACGTGTCTATGAATTGTAGGTGATGGGCACGTTATCTCTAGCTAGGACCCCGCATGTCGCTCGATATGGCCCAAACAAAGGATCTTTGGTATAACCGTAAGCCGATCGCATTAAGCTTTACGATCACCTTCGCTCACCCGTCCGCAACTTGTTAGGACCTCGTGACGATGCGTCGCCTGCTCGCGTGATGTCCGGCCCCGCATTTTGACTATTTCATTACTCGCCTAATCGGTATACGTGAAGATTTGGTCCAAATAATTACCTTGTGTACGCTTGTTGCCTCGGCTTGTCGCAGTTGAGGAACCTTGTCGCTTTGTTTCGGCTTTGGTTCAATGCTCAGCGCCATCCCAAGACTTGTTCCCGGTTAGCGCCATGTGCACTAATTATATAAAATTTAAAATTAACAAAGGCATGAGATGAATGTGATGGTATACGTATAAATTGGTCACACACGGTTGTGGACCGAAATGGACTAACTAGTTTCACGCTTAACTCATTTCATGCATGCATTGCACTAGTATAGAGAACAAACTCGATACATACTAACATACATTGCACTAATATAGTTAAAACAATAACTCAGACTTACAATGTATTGTTAAAATAACAAAAATCTCATTACATGAATATAATAAATACAATATAAGGTATTTATTACATGAATATAATAAATACAACATAATAAAATCTCATGATGCTCCTAGAAACAAGTCATCAAATTGTCTTTAGCGTCACGCCTCAGTATTCCGTAGCCTTGCCATATCATAGCAAGAGTAAAATAAAGTAGACATTAAAATGCAACATAAAAGCTAATCACAATTTTTGTAACATTTTCAAGAGACTCGATAAGGGCGAGGAAGAAACCAAATAACTAGGAAGAATAATCATCACTGTCATGGTAATAAGGTTGCAAAATGACATGTAAAATAGAATGAAATGCTAACATGACAGAGCGCTTTGTCGCCCTAGCAAAGATTGTCTCAAAATCCGTGCCAAGTTCGTGACGATGCCCTTTTAGATTTCTATAACAAGTGGCAGCATGACTATTTGGTAATATTTTTGCTGCTTATACAAGTGATAATTCTTACAAATATAATCTGCATATGCACCACTAAAGTAGCACGCATGGTGTCACTAGTTTTCTGAACAAGGAACCTAACAAGGGCGAGGAGGAGTCGGGATTACCATCGAGCCGGGCGCGAGGAGGGTCGGCGTGGGCGGCGCGACGTGGACGAGGCTGGGCGGCGGCGGCGAGCGCCGCGCGGTGGAGGCCGGACGCCGAGGAGGGCCGACGCGGTGGAGGCGAGGTGCGAGGAGGGCCGACGCGGGAGGAGGGCCGGGCGCGGAGGACTAGTCGCGGTGGCTAGGGCACAGAGTGTGGGAAAAGCGGCAAACGGCGAAGTGTGGGAAGAAGACCGCACGCTTCGCTTATATAGAGATAACAATCACCGCCGATTCACGAAACAAACCGACAAAGGATATAACTATCATCGCCGGTTGAAATTAGAACTGCAGTAATACCTCCACATCATCGCCGGCGGTGATGTGGAGGTATTACGCGGTTCTAATTTCAACCTAGTGATATTTAAACATCATCGCGGATTTTCTCTAGAACCGAAGTGATGTGGAGGTATTACGCGGTTCTAATTTCAACCTAAGAAGGATATATAACATCACCGCCGGTTTTTCTCTAGAACCGGCAGTGATGCGGGTGGGCCCCAAAAGTCAATGGCTAAAGCCAAGCTCAAATTCAAACTAGCATAACTTTTGATATATAGCTCCAAAAAGGATGAAATAAATTTATAAATTTGTATAAAATCATGAAGTTTTAGAATATATGAAACATTGATTTTTTTAATCACAGAAAAATTAAGTGAATTACAAATTTGCTAAGAACCCTACATGGACTTTACATAAATACTATAACACCATGAACATTAATTTGAATCTTTTTAATAAAGATTAACTTCAATGTGCTAGATATTAAAAAATACATGATTTATGCAAAAGAAATCTTAAGTAAATAAAAATTGATAACTGAAGATAAAGCATATCCGTATATTACAAATGGAAGCATGTTCTCCATACAAAATAAAGTATATCCGTATATTACAAATAGAAGCATGTTCTCCATACAAAATAAAGCATATCCGTATATTACAAATGGAAGCTTGTTCTCCATACAAAATAAAGTATATCCATATATTATTACAACTAAGCAACGATTCGACCTTTGTTATGATCACGGCGTATGTATGTAGCTTCCTCACTGTCTTCCATGAGACCTAGGTCGACGTGCTCACCAAAAGGAGGAAGCTCATCGAATTGGTTGTAGTCTTCCTCGTCGACTACATTGTCAACTCCGACAATTCTTCTTTTTCCTTGAAGAACCGAGAGCAAGGTTGTAACATCCCAAAATTTGAAGTTTTGGAATGTTTGAATTCAAAAATAAACCATTTGCATTTTCTTGAATTAATTCCAGCTTAATTTGAATTTTCCATAAAGAAAAGGATTTAATTTGACTAAACTATTCATCAAACTCAAGAATTTTAGTTTTAGTTGGGTTCATTGTGCTCCAAGGAATTTTTTTATTTTTGGGGTTTTTCTGAATTTATTTGATATTTATTTGAATTTATTTGCATTTATTCAAATTTATGGGTATTTCTTAAATCGAAAAATGATTTTATTTCCAAAGCCCTCAGCCAATCTGCTCCTATTGCTCTCACTTTTCGCTGCTCAAATTGCTCGCTGGCCCATCTCTCACAGAGTCTGCCGCTCTGCTGTCACAAACAACCAAACGTGTCGGCCGTCCGGTCAATGCCACGTGCGGTGAGATCACGCTACAAACCCTAGCCGCCCTCTATAAGGAATTTGTGCTTAGTTTGGAATTGGTTCAGAAGGGTATTTAGCTACTTTGGAAGTACGCCCTACGCTGGAAGATCGATTCGAGAAGCACAAGTAGATGATGCCGATATCGTGAGATTAAGAGCAATATGAAGAAAGGAAAAGCCCGAGTTTCATCAAGATGAACAAGGTACTATTTAGTATGAGAAGCGATTTGCGCACTCGGATCGTAAAGAGCTTAAGGAGTTAATTCTCAAGGAAGCGCATGAGACTTTATACTCCATTCATCCTGGAAGTACCAAGATGTATCAAGACCTCAAGGAAAGGTATTGGTGGCCTAGTATGAAGCGTGAGATTGCAGAGTATGTTGCACTTTGTGATGTCTGCCAGAAGGTCAAGGCAGAGCATCAAAGGCCAGCAGGATTGTTGCAGCCCTTGAAGATTCCAGAGTGGAAGTGGGAAGAAATTGGTATGGATTTCATCACCGGATTTCCTAAGACCCAAGTAGGTTATGACTCGATCTGGGTAATAGTCGATCGATTGACTAAGGTAGCTCACTTTATTCCAGTTAAGACTACCTATGCAGGAGATAAATTAGCGTAATTATATATGTCAAGGATCGCTACTTCACGAGTGCCTAAGAAGATAGTGTCCGATAGAGGAAGCCAATTTACCTCGCTGCTTTTGGCGTAGTCCGCATGAAGCCATGGGAACTCATCTCAGATTCAAGATCGCCTATCACCTCAAACCGATGGATGACCGAGCGTGTGAATCGATTCTTGAAGATATGTTAAGAGCTTGTGCCTTAACTTATGGTGCTAAGTGGGACAAGTGTTTGCCCTATGCCGAAGTTTTCAGACAACAATAGTTATCAGCTAGTCTACAAATATCGCTTTTGAAGCCTTATATGGAAGAAAGTGCGTAACCCTCTCAACCGGAAGGAGTCGGAGAAAGACAATTGTTTGGCCTCGCCATATTGCAAGAAGTCAAGAGCAAGTCCAATTAATTCTAGACCGCTTAAAGATCGCCAAAGCGCATGTAAGAGTTATGCGTATAATCGTCGCCGAGATTTAAGTTTTGAGCCCAATGATTATGTTTATCTCGAGTCACCCTCTCAAAGGAGTTAAGAGATTTCAAGTAAAGGAAGCTTGCCCCTAGATATGTGGGACCGCTCAAAATCTTGGAACGAAGAGGAGAGGTTGCCTACAAGTTAGAATTGCCTCGCCTTTTGTCTAATCTATGATGTGTTCCATGTATCGCAGTTTGAAGAAATGCCTACGTGTGCCGAGGGAACAGATGCCATTGAAGCCATTGATTTGCAAGAGGATCTTACCTACAAGGAGCAACCAGTGAAAATTTTGGATATAGCCGAGCGTATCACGAGGAGCAAGATCATCCGTTTTTGCAAAGTTCAGTGGAGCAATCATTCAGAAGAGGAAGCAAATTGGGAGCGAGAAGAGGATCTGAAGTCCGAGTTTCCCCACCTATTCCCTAGCCAGCCTGAATCTCAGGGTCGAGATTTCATTTAAGGGGGGAGGTTTGTAACATCCCAAAATTTGAAGTTTTGGAATGTTTGAATTCAAAAATAAACCATTTGCATTTTCTTGAATTAATTCCAGCTTAATTTGAATTTTCCATAAAGAAAAGGATTTAATCTGACTAAACTATTCATCAAACTCAAGAATTTCAGTTTTAGTTGGGTTCATTGTGCTCCAAGGAATTTTTTTTATTTTTGGGGATTTTTCTGAATTTATTTGATATTTATTTGAATTTATTTGCATTTATTCGAATTTTTGGATATTTCTTAAATCGGAAAATGATTTTATTTCCAAAGCCCTCGGCCGAATCGCCCCGCCGCTCTCTAGCCTGGCTGGCCCTGCCCGCTCCGCTTGGCCCATCTCTCGCGCGCAGCCCGCTCGGCCTACTTTGCGAGCCCGGTCAGTGTTAGCTGCTCGATCGACGCCACGCAGGGCAGAGATCGCGCCGCAAACCCTAGCCGCCGACTCGAGTCCCGCCACGCGATGTCGCTGCCTCGGTTCGCGTCCGCTGCGCGCCCCCGAGGCTATAAAGCCGCGGCCGCACTCGCCCGAGGTCCGCTGCCTCGCGCCGCTTAGTTTGCCCTCTGCCTCGCCGCCGAGACTTCGTCCTCCGCTCAGGCGAGCTCACGAGTCCGCCGCCTTGCCAAGCTTCCGCCGCTTTTTTTTTTTCTCACGGTGCGGCTCCACCACCGCCGCTGGTCTCTCCGCATTGCCCTTGTCGCCTCACCCTGCTCCGCTTGTCCCGGTCCGAGCCGTCAGATCTTCGCCGGCGCCGCGCTTTCTTCTCGCCTCCGTGAAGCCGCCGCCGCCGCCGTTGTACCTTGCCGAGAACCTCACCGTCCGACGCAAGCCGATGCTCAAGATCTCGCCGCGTCGCCACTGCCGTAATCCCGCCTCCTTGGTCGTCCGATCTGGCCCTCTCGCCAGATGCGCGACGCGTGGTCGTCCATAACGGCTACCTGGCGTGGCCGCTTATATCAGCAGCCACCTCAGCCCTCGCCGACGCAAGCGCTGACGTCGGCCGTGCGCCAAGTGCACGGTGGACCGAAGCCGTGCCGTGGACCCAGTCCACCGTGAACCCGATGACGTCAGCGATTGCGCAATAAATCATTTTTCCGTATAAAAATAAATCCAGAAATTCTGATTTTCTGATTTTCTGTATTTTCTGTGAATTTAATCTTTCGGAGGCCCGTTCTCGCTCATACGAACTCCGATTGAGGCGATTCAAGTTTCTAAATTTTTCTAAAATCAAGATCTATCTTTCAGAGCCATTTATTTTCAGTTTTGAGCTTGTTTGAGTCTCTATTTTGTATTTATTTGGTTTTGTTGCTTCTTTTCCGATAGACGCTAATTCCGAGGGAGCGAACGAGGACTTTGAAGACCAAGATTCAACACTAGATCAGCAAGGCAAGTCGTAATCCTTTGATCATATTGATCCTATGTTTGCAAAAGTAATTTACTTTATTACAATTGCATGCTATTTTGTGTATCAATGCTTATTTAATGGGAGTAGATGTATACCTAGTTGACATTATGCCACCTTGATTAGTTGTATGCCATGTATCCATTGTTAGACCTAGGTTGGGACATTATTAGTTGGACATAATTATTACACCAACATTGGGTTATCGTAGTTATGCTTAGACATGCTTATATATGCTTTGGGCTTCATATTACAGGTTGAATAATGTTAATCTTGACTTAATGAGATATTGAATCGTGGCCGGTAGCCACTGTTGTAAAATTTGTTGTACCATGGCGGGGTTTGCCATTGGTCTTGGTTGAACGAATTATTTTCCCTCAAGCAAGTGATCGTGCAGTAAAGGGGGTGCTTTCTAGCACATTGGGATGTGGATGTCTTGCCTGAGACAATTAAGGACTTAATCTTGTGCGCCATTGAACTGGGTCTAACCGTACTACCACATGTCTGGAATGGGACAGACTTAGCTGATTAATTTGCAATGTCTAGCCTTGAGTACGCCGATTGGTGGTGTGGGTTCCGGATGGACTGTAAATTCGCAAGGCGCAAGAGGGGGCCCTAATGGGCGAAACCTTAGCGGGCAAAGATCGAGCTTAGACAAAGGCATTGTAAAGGCTTTGTCATGATATCTCCGCGACACACCAAAGGAAGTGTGTTAGTAACGCTTGCACAAAGAGATGTTCATGTCTTGTGGGTAAAGTTGTACAACCTCCGAGAGTGTAAAACTATTCGAATAGCCGCGTCCGCGGTCATGGACAAGCCCGGGAATTTCACATGGGGTATAGAGTGTTTGATAAAATGTGGAATGTGGAATTGTTGGGATGTGAACGGGAGTTCATCGTTGTTTTGTTGTCTATCATTGATCTACCGCTTATTTATTTATCTTTTCATAAATATGCTTTCAATCTATTTATTGTATTTCAATTCAAGTTGTTGCTTTTCGCAAATGAACTACATAGCCATCCTTGTCAAGCCGCATAAATATATTGCATCAATTCCCTACGGCTTGCTGAGTACTTTTGTACTCATGGCTTTATGCCCTTGTTGATCAATTGTCAAGGAGATAATGAATCTCATGAGGAGGAATTCTATGAAGACTACGTGGATTAGAAGGCGTTCCCGCACGATTGCCCGTGGCATGTCGAATGGCTCAAGTTATCTTTTCCGCTGCAATAATTATTTGTTTCTTAAGCCCTTAAGGCATAATGGTGTAAACATTGACCATAAGGTCGTTTGCTTTATTCAATAATAATTTGCTTCTTCTTAGTTAATTCGTTGTATGGAATGATATTTCATCTATGTTTCCACTGTGTGCACTAGCGTGATCCTGGACTAGTGCAGTATACACAGAGGGTTTCGGATTTGCAAATCTGGGTCCCGACAAAGGTAATCATTGATGGTTACGAACAACAACACGTGTAGCATGAAGTACTCTCTTTTATACTCATCCCATAGCCATACACCGTCGTTCCACAATAACAGAAGATCCTCAACCAGTGGTTTCAGGTACACATCGATATCGTTGCCAGGTTGCCTTGGCCCTTGGATCTGCAGCGGCATCATAATGTACTTTCGCTTTATACAAAGCCAAGGAGGAAGGTTGTAGATACATAAAGTCACCGGCCAAGTGCTATGACGACTGCTCATGATGCCGAAAGGATTCATCCCATCCGTACTGAGCCAGAACCTTATATTCCTCACATCACATGCAAAGTGTTTCTTGTATTTTGTATCAATGTTCCTCCACTGCGCAGATTCAGCAGGATGTCTGAGCATTCCATCCTTCTTACGCTCCTCAGCGTGCCATCGTAGCAATTGAGCATGCCTTTGTTCGCAAATGATGCTTCAGACGGGATTATAGGGAAATACCACAACACCTTGGTTGGGGTCTTTTTTCTTACGATGCACTTCGATGTCGTGATCACCGCGCTTATAACGAGATGCCTTGCAAACGGGACCAAGATTCAATTTTACAAACTCATTGCGATACAATACGCAATCGCTTGCACATGTGTGTATTTTCTGTATTTCCAGTCCCAATGGGCGCATAACTGCTTGGCTCGCACGTGGTTGCGGCAACACGCTTCTCCGGAGAACGCCTCGCAGAAACCTAACAACTCGTGAAGCTCTTATCGGACTAACCATTGCTTGCCTTCAATCAGAGCGTAAGTAGCACAACATGCGCCTTTTGAGGTCCTCCTTGCACTCGTACAAAGGTGTTGTAGAGTCCTCTACCATACTGGAACTTCCAAAATCCTTTCACTCGTGTGGTCCTCCTCCCCATCATGCAACATCTGTTCTAGATCATCTTCATGGTTGTCGATTTAACGATCATCTTGGGTGTACACGAACGTATCCTCGATCGCCGTGGAGTCGTTGTCTTCGCCATCATCATCAATAGGATGATCTTCACGTAAAATCTCATTTTCACCGTGCTCACCCAAATGTATAGGCAGCTTAAAACCCCTTCAAGCAAGTGTGCACGAATCGCCTCAAGATTAGAAAACCGCTTTCATTCTTGCAATCGACGACGGCAACAAATGTAGTCCGTCACCTTAGTTGACTTGTACGCAGTACCCACGCCATAAAACTAGTCACACCGTTAAAGTACTCAGATCGCGACGGTCCGCTTCATACATCCATCTTCGGTCCATCCGCAAATATTTATAACAAATAAAATCTCAAGAATCAATAAGTGGTCACAAATTATTTTATTCATTTAATTTGTTACGCATCGCTAATTATCAAGAAATCCATTTCCAAATCTCACTATTAAAATCAATTAAATAATTGCTATTACTTATAATGGTCTGTCCGGCAAATTTGCATTACTTACAAAAAGTATTAAATTAATATACACCAAGTAAAGAAACAATAATAAGTAATTAGATACAAGAACAATTAATTATGTAGTGTCTTTGACTTAACATATTAAACGCAATCACTAATTTGGTCCTCATAAAACTTAAATTCAAGCTACATCGGATGCCTCTTTATGTCGGATCGGATATTTGTCTGATAGTATCGGATCGGATAGGATACGGATTTTTTATAATAATACGGATTCGATTCAGACTCACTATCCGTTTGATACGGATACGATTCTGGATAATCCGGATATTGATGGGTCGGATATCCGGATATACGTGTGAGTGGGCCAAAACTACAATTTTGTCCCAAAAGGTTTCTTAATTTTAGAATTGTTTTTAATTTAATTAATCCATAAAGCAAGTTTCAATTATTAAAATTAGCGACCAACTTCAAAAATTATGAAATTTTTTTGACAAAGTTCCACAAATAATATAACATTTAAAAATTTATTTTCAAGGTTTTATCAGATTTTAAATTTTCTCAAAAATTCAAAACTTCCTCTTCTTAATAGGAAAATATTTTAAATAATTAGCTAAAAAGCATAAAAACTCATAAATACATAATTTATTATTTAAAACATAATTCAACAAAGAATATAAATACTTTTTCTAGACACATGATATCTAAATAATTACATACAACGACAATTAATTATGTAGTGTTGTCGTACTTAACATATTAAACGCAATCACTAATTTGGTCCTCGTAAAAACTTAAATTCAAGCTACATCTTAATCTCACTAATCACTGCACACATAAAAAGGTGGTGAATTCAAATCTAGTCTCTAAATTAGAGCTCTAATTATGCTCATTATGCAATCGATAATTCTCACAGCCAACAACCATATAGAACGTAATATCCAACAAAATCAACTACAAATAAAATGTACATCAAGATACGAATCGTAGATCACGAATTAGAAGTGAATTCTACCAAATTTGAGAGCAAAATTCGCCTCTCTTCCCCAATCGAGCAAGAACAGAGCTCCTCTGCTCGGAGGTGGGCAAGTACGAAGGGTATATATAGTGTCGAATTATCACTGCCGGTTCTTTTTCAATACCCGGCAGTCAAATATCAATGCCGGTTCAATAATATAATCCGGCAGTGATACTCTCCGCCGCTCAGCGTGAAAATTTAGGGTAAGTCTTATCACCGCCGGTTATTATTTACCAACCGCAGAATATATCATCGCCACTTTATAATACGAACCGGCAAAGTGATATCGCTCTCCCGCTCGCGGAGAATTTAGGTAATCTTATCATCGCCGCTTTTCTTTACAAACCGACAGTGATGTATTATCGCGGTTGGAGAAAATGAACCGCAGTGATATTCCTTCACTTCGCGGGAAAAACTATTGTGCCGATTTTACTTGGAACCGGCAGTGATAATACAATCACTGCCGGGTGGGCCTCACCCAGCACTGATGGGGCGTCGCGGATATACCCCTCTGTAGTAGTGATAGCTGTTAATTGGTGGTTCGTCTAATCAGACAACGCCAACTTTGGTTGTTTCATCAACTAATCAAGTTCCATCCGGTTACAATGACCCTATCTTGGGGGGGGGTAACAGCCGATTTTTCAACAGCCACTACTTCAGCCGCAACGAGTTGAAATTTACAGTAAATAATCGGCAAGAAGATTGTGGTCCAGAACAAGTGATAGCAAATACACCAGCGCCATGTTGATCCACCACCCAATCAAGATCTAAGGATTGACTAACTTGTCAATGCTGTCGGAGTAAGATTCGGCTTGGAACCTAGAGAACGAACTCCAATATACCATAGCCATGTCTTAACTGATATAAACTATCTCATTCCCACATGGTTTTAGAATTCCTGATTTTACTAAATTTGTGGGGGATAGTTCAAAATTAATTCTTGAGTATATCGGCTAGTCTGTATCACAATATGAAGAAGCTGGCAATAATGATGGATTATGACTTTAGTTTTGTTTCCATTATCTTTGTTAGGTACAATGTTCACCTGGTTTACCACAATGGCACCTAACTTCGTTATTACATGGGCCGATATGGAATGAAGATTTCATGAGTACTACTTAGGATCCATGGAGCTATACTTAAGTGATTTTGCAGTAGTCAGGTAGCGATTCAATGAATCGGTTGCTGATTACGTCAAAATTATAGGAAGCAGAGAGTAGATGCTTTAATTTGTCTATGTCAGAAAGAGATTTAGCCGATTTAGTGTTAACAAACTAATCTTGCACTTCCGTTTGAATATTTCTTGTTCTGATTGCATCGCTGTTCTAACTAGAATATGTTTTCGGTTTGAGTCCTGGTCGTTTTATTGTCGGTGAAGCAACAGGATTACAGCTAACAAGTTTGTTAGAGTTCAGTTCCGATAGCATTAGACTTTAATAATTCTATCTGTAACTTTCTTCTATTTAAGCTGACAATAAAATCCGTAAAAGGATGCGGGTGGTATTGTGCATCGCAATTGCTTGTGCTTGATTATCTTGGTCAAACTCGTTATCTTCGCTCAAGCTTGTGCTACTTGTTCGCTAACGCCTTCTCAAGAGGTTCCTCGCTACCGCCGAGCGATCTCGCAGAAGGGTGTTGCGGCCAACAATTGGTATCAGAGCCACGTTCTCACGTGTCCTGTGCTAAGAACATGGCTGGAAACGTGTTATCGACGAGCAGGAACGTGCCTGGTCAAGGAAGCGGCGAACTGCCCGACTCGGGAGGAACCAGAACGTCAGCAAGCAGTTGATCTGTGTCTCTACAGTACCCAATGTTGTCTAGGGCTAATTATTCAACATACGCATTGAAGATGAAGGTCTATATGCGAGCTCAAGGTGTATGGGAGGCAATTGCAACACCGGAACTTGTTGATGTGCAGAAGGACCAGATGGCGCTAGCAGCGATCTATCAGGCAATCTCGGAAGACTCCATTGCGATGCTCGCGGAGAAAGAGACAGCAAGAGAAGCTTGGGACGCTCTCAAAGCTTTGCATCAAGGAGTAGATCGGGTTAAAGAGGTCAACGTCCAGAATCTGAGATGGGAATTGGAAGGATTGTGGATGGGTGAAGTCGACAAAATAGATGACTTTGCAGCAAAAGTGATCTCTATTGTCAGTCAAATCCGGAGTCTCGGAGAGAAGATGGAAGAGGAGTATGTCGGGAAAAAAATATTACGATCTGTATCTTCCAAGTTCATCCAAATTGCTTCGGCAATTGAGGAGTTCGGAGATCTGAAAACTAAAATTCTGGAAGAAGTTTTTGGATCTCTAAAGGCTCATGAAATGAGGTGGGCACGGATGAATGATAAGGTGGAAGAAAGGGCGTTGTTTTCACATCATGAGTGGAAGGCTAAAGATGAACAAGAAAGCAGATCAAACAGAGGTCGTGGGTGAGGTCATTCACGAGGACGCTGGCGTGGGTGCACCCAGGAGCGTGGCAACTCAGACAGTCGTGAGTTTGGTGAAGGCTCACACAAGAAGAAAAGTGGCTTTGACATTAGCAAGGCCAGGTGTTACAAGTGCAAAGAACTAGGGCATCTCAAGTATGATTGTCCAGAGTTGAAGAAGAAATCAGAGAGGCTGAACCTGGTAGAAAAGGAGGATCAAGATGATGAACCTATAGTGCTAGCTACAGAAGTCTGTGAAATTCAGTATAACAAGCCAGAAGTTTCTGAAGATATTATGTATTTTGAAGAAACTATCAAGCTGGAGATAAATCTAGGAGAGAAGAACTTGCAAAGTAATGCTCTGTGGTATCTGGATTCTGGAGCCAGTAACCACATGACGGGACTCAGAAGTTGCTTCACTGATCTAGATGAAAGAATCTCAGGAAGAGTGAAATTTGGAGATGGATCCGTTGTCGGAATTCAGGGCAAAGGTACAGTATGTTTTAAAACAATCTCTGGTGAACATAGATTGCTTACTCGTGTATTATATTCCAAAGCTTAAGAGTAACATTATAAGTCTTGGGCAATTGGAGGAGAATGGTTGCAAGGCGCTCATTGAGGAAGGGTATCTTCGGTGTATGACAAATCAAGAAAATTGCTTGCCAAAGTGAAGAGAACTTCTAATAGGTTGTATACCTTAAGTCCGAATCCAACAACTCCGTGTGTTTGCTCAACAGTTTTGATGAAGTCGCTTGGAAATGGCATGCCAGTTTGGACATTTAAATTTTGATGCTTTGAGTAGAATGTCAAGAGATAATCTGGTTAATGGATTACCTCAGATCATTCATAATACTCAAGTATGTGATGGTTGTGTGATAGCTAAGCACAGTAGGGCACCTTTCCCACAGACAACTTTATATAGAGCTGAGAAGTTGCTTGAGCTTGTTCACAGTGACATCTGTGGACCGATTACTCCTCAACGAGTGGAGGAAGACGGTATTTCGTATTGTCCATTGATGATCTCTCCAGATACACATGGGTGGAGATCATTACTTCCAAGCATGAAGCATTTGCTGCATTTAGAAGATTCAAAGCTAGAGCTGAGTTAAAAGCAAATTGCAGAATTCATACTCTGAGAACAGACAGAGGTGGTGAATTCAGGAGGGCAAGCTTTGAAAGTTTTTGTGAAGCTGAAGGCTTGAAAAGACAATTGACAGCACCATATACACCCTAGCAGAATGGAGTGGTTGAGAGAAAAAACAGAACTATCGTGGCTATGGCTAGAAGTTTATTGAAGAGTAAACAAATGCCTGGTGAATTATGAGGAGAAGCTGTTGCAACAGCAGTGTACATCTTAAACAGATCATTCACAAAGGTAGTGAAAAATTCAACTCCATATAAGTGCTGGTATGGTCATCAACCGAGTGTACAACACATGCGAGTGTTTGGCTGTGTGGCATACTCAAAAATACCTAGCCAACATCTGAAGAAGTTAGATGACCAAAGCAAGGCAATGGTGTTTGTCGGCTATGAAAAGGGCTCAAAAGCTTATAGATTGCATGATCCAGACAGCAAAAGAATTTGCATCAGCAGAGATGGGATATTCTGTGAAGATAGAAAATGGGATTAGAAATCAAACCAATCAAGTGCAAAATCAATAGAAGAGTTGCCGAATTTTTTCACTGTACAATATGAAGATCAAGGTGGTGATGTTGCTAGTCATCAAAATACTGATCCTCAAGAGGGCAGTGGCAATTCTGATGTAGAAACTGACTCGGTCCATGATCCTGATGATATACTTACACATGAAGAAGAACCAGAGCAGCTAGATGATGAACTTTAGAGCCCTGAAGGACATATCAAATATCGATCCCTACAAGATATTTACAATGAAACTACTGAGGTAATTGATGAGGCAAACCATTGTTTTCTTTCAATTGAAGAGCCATCTAGTTTTGAAGAAGCTGTTGGAAATAAGAATTGCAAGCAAGCCATGGTAGAGGAGATAAATGCAATTGAGAAGAATGGTACTTGGGAAATCTCAGAACTACCAAAAGGGTTCAGGGCAATTGGACTCAAATGGATCTTCAAGCTTAAGAAGACTCCAGATGGCAAGATTTCAAAGTATAAAGCCAGGTTGGTGGCAAAGGGCTATGTCCAGAAGAAAGGTATAGATTATAATGAGGTTTTTGCCCCTGTTGCAAGGTTAGAAACTGTTAGACTATTTCTTGCATTAGCAGCCAAAAAGGGCTAGCAAGTGCACCATTTAGATGTGAAGTCAGCCTTTCTAAATGGAATTTTGGAGGAAGAAGTCTATGTGGAGCAACCTCAAGGCTTTGAAGTCAAAGGCAGTGGAGGTAAAGTTCTGAGACTTTGGAAGGCATTATATGGCCTGAAGCAAGCCCTAAGAGCATGGAACTATAAACTAGACAAGTGCTTAGTATCTCTTGGATTCAAGAAATCACCTCTAGAGCATGCACTCTACACAAGGAGAAGAAAAGATTCAGTCCTTGTGATTGAAGTATATGTTGATGATCTGATTGTATCAAGATCAGATGAAGGGGAGATAAGTGAGTTCAAAGAACAGATGCAAAAGGTATTTGATATGAGTGATATGGGACTTCTATCATATTATCTTGGCATTGAAGTCAGTCAAACTACAACAGGGATAAACTTGAGTCAATCAGCATATGTAACAAAGATTCGAGAGAAACTTGGTATGAGTGGCTGCAATAGCAGCGCAATACCTATGGAACCAAGACTCAAGTTAAGTAAATACGACACTTCACCTCCAGTTGACTCACAGATATACAGGAGTGTAATTGGAAGCCTTAGATATCTGATTAATACTAGGCCTGATATATCTTATTCGGTTGGAGTGTTAAGTAGATATATGGAGGCACCCACTACTGATCATATGGCAGCACTTAAGCAAGTCCTAAGATATTTGCAAGGCACTGCAAACATGGGATGCTACTACAGGAAAGGAGGACAGAAAACTGAGGAGTTGATCGGTTTCACAGACAGTGACATGGCAGGAGACATAAACGATCGGAAAAGTACTTCTGGGGTTATGTTTTTCCTAGGAGATTGTCCTGTGACTTGGTTCTCTCAAAAGCAGAAAGTAGTAGCATTATCGTCATGTGAAGCGGAATATGTAGCTACCACAACAGGAGCGTGTCAAGGAGTATGGTTTGGGCGTCTTCTTGGAGAATTGCTTGGAACAGCTGCTGTAAAGATAATATTGTGGATTGACAATAAATCAGCAATTGATCTCGCAAAGAACCCGGTGCATCACGGGAGAAGTAAGCATATAGAAACGAAGCATCATTTCATCCGTGATTGTGTTCAGAAGCAAGAAGTGGAAATTAGGCACATCCGAACTGAAGAACAAGTTGCAGACATCTTGACAAAGCCACTGAGTAGACAACGATTTGAATTGCTCAGGGAGAAAATTGGTTTGATGAATATACAGAAGTGTCAAGATTAGGGTGGTGATATGTTAACAAACTAATCTTGCACTTCCGTTTGAATATTTCTTGTTCTGATTGCATCTCTGTTCTAACTAGAATATGTTTTCAGTTTGAGTCCTGGTCGTTCTGTTGTCGGTGAAGCAACAGGATTACAGCTAACAAATTTGTTAGAGTTCGGTTCCGATAGCATTAGACTTTAATAATTCTATCTGTAACTTTTTTCTATTTAAGCTGGCAATAAAATCCAGAAAAGGATGCGGGTGGTATTGCGCATCGCAATTGCTTGTGCTTGATTATCTTGGCTGAAACTCTGTTATCTTTCGTTCAAGCTTGTGCTGCTTGTTCTGCTAACGTCTTCTCTGAAGAGGTTCCTGCAGCCTGTCGAGCGCATCTGCAGCAAGGGTGTTGCGGCCAACATTTAGCTCACAATGGATTGTTGAATCATCTTAGAGATTGTCCTGAAGGGCTGGAGTTTTTGGACCACAATCATCTCCTTCAAGGAGCCTCTATACAAGAAAGCCGATTTAAGGAAGTTAGGATTACCAGAAGATGGAAGCACCTCTCTTACCAGAAACAAGTTAAAAGAAAACATAGGTGACAAAACCGATGCGTTTTTGGCAACTAATTCTAAAGAAGAATAAGAAATTGGAGGAGAACTGTACGTATATTTCCATTGTTGAATGGACCAGATCATACAGAGCCAAACCGTTTATCTTTCCACTGCTGAAGCCATTTGCAAAGAAGAAATGGGCAAAAGAAAGTTCTCTTTTAACGTTACCAAGTACGATCGTATCTTTGATTTTCACTTGTAGGAAAAACAAATCAGGTTTTTCAGAGAGACACTCTATTTCACCAATTGAAGAGCTAAAGAAGAGATCATATTGCAAGTGGCAGCACTCTTGGTTGCGCAATACCAACTATCATAACATCTTTAGGCGTCAAATCTAGTAAGCCATAGAAGAAGGGCATCTGAAATTTGCAAAGAAACATACCATGATAGTGGGCACTGATCCTTTTCCTATCAACATGGTTGATTTAGAGGAGAAGAAAGCTTCACAAGAAAATGTTGGAATTTTTGGTTTTGCGGAAATTGGCCAACCATCAAAAACAAATTGGATTCTATTGGCAAGAAATCAGCATTAGCGTACTCTATAGAAAACCTTGGGGTCAAGATAATTCTAGTTCTGGTATGCTAGAAGTGATCAAGGATTTTGAGGTACCAGAATGATTGGGTCAAGGTTTTACACCAATGGATCCGCTTGAAGAATTTGACATTAGTGATAGAAGTTAGAAATGCCCTACATTCATTAATGCCAATTTGCCAGAAGACTTCAAGAAAGATTTGGTCCAATTGTTGAAAGAATTCAAGGATTGTTTTGTGTGATAATATCATGAGATGTCTGGACTGAGCCGAGAGTTAATTAAACATCGGCTACCGATTAAACCTGGGTTTAAACCATATCAGCATGAACCTAGGTGTTTCAGTTCAAAAATTTATGATAGGATCAAAGAAGAGATACAAGAGGTTGTTCAAAGAAAATTTTATTAGTCCATGTAGGTATGCTGAATGGGTGTCTAAAATTGTGCCCGTAGAAAAGAAGTGTGGCAAGTTGAGGGTTTGTCATGATTTAAGATATATTTAAATAAGGCCATACTCAGGGATGAATATATGTTACCAATAGCCGATGCTTATCGATGCTGCTTATTATCACAAGATTACCAGTTACATGGATGGTAAAACTGGATGTAGTCAGATTTTCTTGGTTGAAGCTGATATTTCCAAAACTGCTTTTAGATACCTCAGAGCTATCAACATATATGAATGGGCTGTCATAACTTTTGGATTAAATAATGCTGAAGCTACATATCTACATGCAATGAATCTTATTTTTCATGACCTTATTGAGTTGATCATGGAAATTTACATTGTTGAAGTAGTGGTTAAATCGGCTAATTACAAGCATCATTTAACTGATTTACTACAAGCTCTTATAAGGACCAGAGCACATGGGCTTAAAATAAATCCCATCGAGTGTTCTTTTCATGTGTAAGCAGGGCAGTTTTGGGGCTTTTATCGTGAGTAAAAGAGGGATTGAAGTAAGTCAGACTCGAATAAAATCTATCAACGAGACGAAACCCCTTGAATGCAAGAAAGACCTGCATAAGCTACCAGGCAAAGTTAATTATCTCTGAAGGACGATATCAATTTATCAGGCCGTGTTAGCTCATTTACTCCATTACTCAAGTTGAAGGCCGATAAAGATTTTTGTGTGGACAATGAAGCAGTAGAAAGCCTCTATAAAGAAATAGATAGTTACCCCACCTGTGCTGATAGCACCAAAGCCTAGTGTGCCTTCTCAATTGTACATTGCTGCTGAAGAAACTACTATTGGTGTGATACTTGCTCAAGAGATCCATGGCAAGGAACATCCGGTGTTTTATCTAAGTCAACGATTAATTGACGCGAGGTCAGGTATGTGTTGTGTCTTTCACTTTATCATGCTTGCACCAAGCTTTGACACTACTTACTTCCGGCTACATATCATGTCAAATGTAAAGCAGATGTGATCAAATACATGCTTTTTAAGCCCATACTCAGAGAACATCATGGCAAATTTGATTATTCTTTGATTGAGGTTGATCTGGTTTATTTGCTAATGAAAGCATTAAAGGGACAAGTAGTGGCCAATTGCGTTAATGATCATCATGTTTCTTCTAAAGAATTAAAGGTTGATCTAGTTACTATCGCACCCTAGAAGATGTATTTTATGGATCAAATTGTCAAGAAGGAAATGGTGTTGGTCTAGTATTGATATCACCATATGGTGAAATTTATGAGTTTGCTGTACGGATAGCTTACTCTTGCTCCAACAATCAAGCTGAGTATGAGGCCTTGCTTGCAGGGTTGCATTTATTGAAATTGGCTGGAATTCATTTTATTGAAGTGTTTGGAGATTTCCTACTAGTAGTTCAGTAGATTAAGGGCAAATACAATTGTTATGTTGAGATGTTAACAAAGCATCTGATGAAGTGCAAAAGACTTATTGATGATCTTGCTCGACATGCATCAAGCTATAAGATTAAAAGACAACAATACTATGATGCTTTTAAACAACCCTCTATTGAAATAATTGAAATAGCACCCATAAGTATCACTCCCTCTACAAGTGCTATGGTTTCGGTGAATCATGACCCACCAATTGATGATAATAATGTTTCAAAAATAGATCCAGATGATTGGTGCACTTCAATCATTGCATATCTCATAAATCCTGCCCGACAAGCCGATCAAAAGATCAGGAGATAGCTAGGCTCTAAGGTATATTCACATTAATGATGAATTACAATGAAAAATAGTTGAGGGTGTATTGAAGAAATGTTTTCATGAAGGTATCCGTCGCACACATCTGGTAGCTCCAAAGATGAAGTAGTTGCTCCATCGAATAGGTTATTTTTGCCAACAATGACATAGGATTGTTTTGGTTATTAAAAAGGGTGTGAATCATGTCGAAAATTTAGTGATGCTCATATTGCACCAGCAACCGAATTACACCCTATTATGAAGCCTTGGCTATTTCGAGGTTGCGGTATGGATATTATCGGCCAAGGATTAATCCACCATCAAGCAAAAACCATTGATTTAGGGTCTACTTGGGGGAGCTATAGTTTTTCTGAAAAGCTGCTTTTTGGCTTTCTAGGCTGAAAAACAGCTGTAGCTTTTTACAAGAGGCCGTTTGATAAATAGCTAATTTTCCTCAACAATAAGCTGCAAAAGCAGGTCCAGCTCAGCTTTTAGCTTTTAGCTTTTACTAATTATATATGGTTTCTAACTTATACCCAAAGCCACTTAAAAGCTGAGTTGTTTGGGGGGCTTGCTAGCTTTTTAAAAGCTGAAGCTGCCTTAAAGCCCCCCAAACAGGGCCTTATTCTAATGGCCACGAATTATTTCACTAAGTAGGCCAAAGACGTTTCCTTACAAAAATGTGACACATAAGAATGTTATCAAATTTGTTCATAAACATATCATTTATCTATTCGACATACCTCAGACTATTACGACCAATTAGATAACTATGTTTATGACTGATCAGGTTAGGAATTACTTGAAATTCTTGAACATCAAGCCAATCAATTCATTGCCATGTTATACTCAAGCTAATGAACAAGTTAAAGTGTCAAACAAGATCCTAATCAAGCTTGTCAAAAACAAGATTAATGAATATCCGAGACTTTGGCATAAGGTGATGATGGAAGCATTGTGGGCTTATAGGATTGCACAATATGGAGCAACTAAGGTTTCCCCGTATCAATAAGTATATGGACTAGAAGCAATGATGCCCGTTGAAGTTGACCTTGGTTCCATTAGAATTGCAAGGCAAGAAGGGTTGACAGTGGCAAATTACCATAACACTTTGGTTGATAACATAGACGACTTGATTGAAGAAAGGTTAAAATCTTTGAAAGAGATTGAGAAGAAGAAATGCAAAGTTGCCAAAGCTTAAAATAAGAAAGTTTGGGTTAAGACTCTTTAGGTTGATGAGTCAGTATGGAAAACCATTTTACCAGTTGGAACTAGAGATAATTGATTTAGAAAATGTCTCCGATATGGGAGGGTCCCTGTAATATTCATCGGCTAGTACCAGGGAACTCATATATCTTAGAAACACTAGAAGGGACAATATTTCCTAAAAAATCAATGGGAAATATCTCAACAAGTACCATTCCAACATTTGGATTAATACCTAAACTGGCAAAATAATATCAAGCTGGAAATCTTATTGATCTTTAAAGTAATTTGGTGGCTACATGAATATATTGTTAGGGCTTGCTGATATAGATAAAATTTAGATTGAGAGAAAAAGGCCTTTTTCCATTAATGTTGGCCAAATAGCGTCACCAATCGCTTTACATAAAAATACCTTTGGGCTATATGTTAAAGTAAAAAAGAAAAAGAAAATCCCAAATTTTGATCTTCTGGGCTTCATAGGATTCTTCGTCGACTTTTGGAGTGGGTGGATCGACAGCCGTTGCCTCCTGAAAATTCAGAATGGTTATTGTCTACTGAACCATTGCTAAGTTGACTACCAATTGCGATTCCAATCTTGGCCCCGTAGTCTTCAAGTACGGTGATAGCTGATCTAGTGACAACATCATCGCCTCATGGATTATAGAGATCGATGGGTAGATTTTCTAGCTCTCCTTGGGAATTGGACGATGGCTTTGTTTGCATCAAGATTTGACAGGTGTGGTCAAAATTGTTAGGCTAAGGATTAAAAGGTTTTGTAGCCGATATCAGATATGGAAAGAAAAGTTTGTATATGGATTGGGACAGATATTTATCTAAAAACAAGAAGGATACTGTCCGAGTAGAGGCCAATACGGATCATAATTTGCAATGTGTTGGAGATGGACACGATCGGCCGATAGCTATAAAAGATGGTCAAGGGCAAGCGAGAAAAAACACACAATCCAATCAATCAACTCATATTACTTTCATTTACTTTCTGTCGACTAGAAGTAGCCTCTGTAATTTAGATTCTCCTTTGTAATATGATTTGATCAATAAAGTTGTGCACCGCCGATTGTTGATTACCTTCGATTAAGCCAATCAGGTTGTTGTGCATCGCCTTTTTCAGAAAAGATCTACTTTTATCATTTGATTAGCCCTAATCGGCTAATTAGACTTATCATTACCCTAGATTTGATCGGCTTTTTTAGCTATTTAGATCTTAGCCGATTGTCTCGCTAAATCGGCTTTGAGCGTATTTTATAATTATCTTATCGATTGCAAGATCAAATTGGTTGACACGCCACGAACCTCAAAACCAGGCGTTCGTCAGGTGTGCTATGGTCGATAAACCCTACTTCAAGTTTTTTACGCTAACACACTCTTGGCACGCCCGATGGGACCAGAAAGATGTCTTCATCCAGCAAGTCGATTCCGTTGTCCGACCTCAACACCGAAGCCATAATCGTTCCTGCATTGAACAATTTGACACCAGAACAACACAAAGAGATTGAAGATCGAAAAGCTGCTCTAGAGGAGATGATGCTGGGATGTTATCAAAAAAACCCGACGCGGTGTCACTCAGAAGGCCGCATTGCCGATGGTTAACTCCCTTGGCGATGCGGGAGTCACGAATAGCCCGGTAAGTCGGTACATGCCTGCACAAGCCGAATTATCGGATATGATTAATCAATCTATACATCACGCTTTGGTTAATCAGTCGTCTGCTGTAGTCACAACGCTGAAGCCGATGATAACTAATACCGTAAAGAGCAAAGCTCAAGAGTTGGCATTAACTGGGAGCCTACTCGACCCGATGCAAGCTTTATCAAATTACACCCAAGGAATAGTAGTCGATCCTAAACCATCGGTTGTAAGTTCGCCCTTAACTATGATGCTAACCCAACCCACTGTCATACTATCGAGGGATCCTCGCCCGAGTGGGGTTGCGCATTATCATGTGTACACTGATGTCGCCAAGTTAGATGCATCGGCTAATTTTCCACCATCGCTCCGTTTTACGCGTTTCCACAATCGGTTCCACAGCCGATTGAAACTAATAGATATCCACAGTACGTTGAGCCGATTCCACCTAGGAATCAGGCCCCATATAAAGTTGTGACATACTCAGAGCTTTTTGTTCTAGTACCGGAGCCGATCGCTAGAAGGAACAATGGATATGAGCAATTTCCTCAATATACGTCAGCTCAGCATAATCGTCAACCCGAGCTTATGCTCGGGGGGGGCAAAATGCCAATTACGATCATAGTTGACAGAACCCTAACATTATGTCGGCTAATAGTGTTACTTGGGCTGACCAGATTTCTACTATGTTGAGGGATCAATTCGGCATACAGCCAAAGGGTAAGGTTGTCGGCTATAGAAAGCCATATCCTGATTATATAAATCGTTTGCCTTACCCAAATAATTTTAAGGTTCTTGATTTCGCTAAGTTTTCTAGGGATGACTCTGTTGCTACATTGAAACATATCGGGCGTTTTATTGCACAGTGTGGTGAAGCCGCTTAGTCCAATGGGTTCAAAATAAGGTTACTCCTATTGTCGTTATTATGAGCTGCTTTTACTTTGTTCACTAGTTTACCTCCAAATTCGGTTCACTTCTGGAACGATTTGGGAAGCTAATTCCATGAGTACTTTTTCTCTAGTAGTTTGGAACTCAGGATTTCTGATCTGAGCTCCGTCCACCAAAAATTTGGGGAATCAGTAACGGATTACATTAAAAGGTTTAGGGGAGTTAGAAATCAGTGTTTTAGTGTCACTTTACCTGATAATCAATTAGCTGATTTGGCCTTCCAGGGATTGATTCCCCCGCTTAGAGAAAAATTTAGGGGACAAGAATTTACCGATTTAATCCACCTACTTCATAGGGTGTCGGCTCAAGAAAGCCGATTTCCTAATAACAGAGGATTCAAGGATAAGTTCAAAATTAATAATAAGGATAAAGATAAAGCCAATGTTAACCTTGTCGATTATTGCCCAAGAGAATCTTCTGAAGACGATGAGGTAGAAATAAACATAGCTGAATGGGTTAAGGGATCTAAAAAGTCCTTGCTCTATTAATGGCTTAAGCCGACTAAGAGTAAGTCAGAAGTGTGATCGTATCTTTGACTTATTATTATAAGAAAAGATTATACGGTTACCTGAGGGACATGTTATACCATCAGTCAACGAAATCAAAACGCCAAGGTAATGCAAATGGCATTATTCTTTTTCTCATAATACTAATGATTGCAATATTTTTCGGCAGTAGATACAATTGGCTATAGAAGATGATCGGCTTAAGTTTGCTGAAGAGCCGACAATGCAGGTAGATGTCAACCCTTTTCCAATAAACATGGTACAATGCTCTGGAAAAGGGAAAGAGTTGATGCAATATGAGCAACCAAAAAGGGCTCAACATGTTGACGTCCAATCGACCTCCAACGGCAGGGAGACCCTAAAGATTACAGTTGGTTCATTACAAATAGAAACCGATCATGAGGATAAAAGTTCTAGAACTGTCAAGCCTAAGGGAGATCCGCAAATCGGCAATTAGTAAAAGGTGGAAAAATTGTCACCACGACAGCCGATGAATAAGCCTAAGCCAACCTTCTCCCAATTGCTTGAAAATTATAAAAGGAGAAGCAGCAGGCTGCGCTATCCTGTGCATCGGCCAGATAACCATTATTGGCTTGAAAATTTGGAGAGAGCTCATCAACGGTGCCCCTTTTGGTAGTTTTGTTGGGAGAGGGGAATAGCTTTGCCATCACCATATACTTGTTCGATGGAGCATTACCCTCGTGACGATTGGCCAAGGCGATCGACTAAAGACAGATTGTTTGGACTAGTGCTAGACTAACACAACAGAAGTTATAAAAAGCCGATGCACGAAAGAATTTCCATGCCAAGTCAGGCTAAGGCAGAAGCAGAAGGATCGAATTCTGCGACCCAGGAAAATCTGGCTGGCAAAATACGAAAGCCGATTGAACTCAAACCAAAATGGTGTCCTTCTGGTCTCAGTCAATCATAACGCCGATGACTGCAGAGACTAAGAACTTAGGAAATCAGAGAGGCCAAGCAAGAAAAACAGAGGGATCAAGCTTTTGATGAGCTTCGGCCTATTAAAGCTGTTAAGAAGGAGTGGAGGAAAAAAGAGCTAGTTGAAAAAGAACTGGATTTAGCCGATGACCCAGACTCTCCAATGATTCGGGACAACGCTCCTACGATGGATATCAACATGGTGTTCACATTACCAGCCGAATTGAAGATAAAGACTGAATCGGCTAAGGAGACGTTTACTCAGTTATGCTAGGGTGCTCAAGATACGGTCTTTGAAAAGCCCCAAGACACTCATCGGCATCTTAAGTTGTTATACTTAAAAGGACATATTAATGGCAAGCTAATTTCTAGGATGCTTGTTGACGGTGGGGCAATGGCCAATTTGATGCCATACACCACCTGCAAGAAATTAGGTAAATTCGATGAGGATCTGATTAAGACTAACATGGTCTTGAACGATTTTACAGGCGATCCCACTAAGGCAAGGGGTGTCATGGTGACAGAATTAAATATCGATAGCAAAACATTGCCGACAACCTTTTTTGTAGTCGATGTCAAAGGAAATTACAGTGTCTTAATTGGGCAAGATTGAATTCACACCAATTGCTATATACCATCGACTATGCACCAGTTACTCGTTCAATGGAATGGGGACGAGGTCGAGGTTGTTCAAGCTGACACATCGGCTCACATTACTATGGCTAGTTCAGATGCGAATTGGAAACATGAGGAAGCTGAGTGCATATCTGGAAAAGCTTTGGACGATTATGATTTCATCTGCATCAGTAAGATGGGACTTATGCCGATCAATGTGAAGCCTAGCACCTTTGATCGGACAAGTGAAGTTTTACACCGATGGAGTCCAAGCGAGTAGTGAAAAATTTATAAGACAAAATGCAAAGCTATCGGCAAAAAACGGATAGCTATGAGGCCATTGAAGATTTTCAAGAAATCAAAAAATTAGGCCAAGGGTTTACATCGATTGATTTTCTTGAAAAAGTCGACATAGGCGATGAGGATAGAAAAAGGCCAACTTTTATTAGTGCAAAATTGGATGTAGATTATAAAGAAAAGTTGGTTAAAATTCTTAAAAACTACAAAAATTGTTTTCCTTGGGAATACCATGAGATGTCTGGTTTAAATCGATAGCTTGTTGAAAATCGGCTACCTATAAAGCCAGGCTATTGCCCGTTTAAACAGTCTCTATCTAGATTTAATCTGGCCTTGTACAATGTTATAAAAGAGGAAATCGAACGATTGTTGGAGGTCAAGTTTATCAGGCCTTGCCGATACGCTGAGTGGATTTCCAATATCATTCCTGTTATGAAGAAAAATGGTAAGTTGAGAGTATGTGTTGATTTTAGGGATCTGAACAAGGCTACACCGAAAGATGAATATCCGATGCCAATAGCCGATATGCTTATCGATGCTGCATCAGGGAATAATATTAATAGCTTTCTTGATGGTAATGCAAGGTATAATCAAATATTCCTGGCAGAAGCCGATATATCTAAAACAACCTTTAGGTGCCCTGGTGCCTTGAGGTTATTTGAGTGGGCTATGGTGACATTTGGCTTGAAGAATGCTGGCACGACATATCGACAAGCCATGAATCTAATTTTTCATGATCTAATCGGCCATATTGTAGAAATTTACATCGATGATGTAGTGGTAAAATCTACAGAAGATTTACAGCATTTAGCTGATTTGGAGACTGTCTTCAAGAACACAAGGGCGCATGGTTTGAAAATAAATCCTTACAAGTGTGCTTTTGGTGTATCAGCTAGACAATTTTTAGGCTTTATGGTTCATGAAAGGGGATTGAAGTCAATCAAGAAAAAGTAAAAGCCATAGCCAAAACAAAGCCGCCGATATGCAAAAATGAGTTACAAAAGTTGATCGGCAAAATAAATTATTTGCGACAGTTTATTTCAAATCTTTCTGACCGTATTTGTGCGTTTACCCCATTGTTAAAATTGAAGGACAATCAAGAGTTTGTGTGGGGAGCTGATCAACAAATGTCTTTTGATAATATCAAGGAGTACTTGATTAATTCTTCGGTTTTGGCTACACTGCAAAAAGGTATACCCTTTAAGCTATATATATCAGCTGAACAAGAAACTGTCAGAGCTGCATTGTCGCAAGAAGTTAATGGGAAAGAGCGGGTTATTTTCTACTTAAGCCGATGATTGCTTGACGCTGAGACTAGGTATCCTTTTGTAGAGAAACTTTGCTTGTCTTTATATTTTGCTTGTACAAAATTAAAGCATTATATCTTAGCATCTGCTTGTAAGGTCGTTTGAAAAACCGATGTGATAAAGTATATACTGGCAGCTCAAATTCTACATGGTTGACTTGGTAAATGGGCTTACGCACTCATCGATTTTTACCTGACATATGAATCGGCTAAGGCAATTAAAGGGCAGGCAATAGCCGATTTTATAACAGGTCATGTACCAATTTGGTATCTGTAGCACAGTGGAAACTGTATTTTGATGGATCGGTATGTCGAGAAGATGATGGTATTGGAATAGTACTTGTTTCACCTAAAAGGCATAGTTTTGAGTTTGCATTTCGGCTAAATTGTTGATGCTCAAGCAGAGTATGAAGCATTGCTTAGAGGACTACACTTGCTCGAAAATATCGGAGTAGACACTATTGAGGCCTATGGTGATTCTCTGTTAGTTGTGCAGCAGATTAAGGGAGAATATAATTGCTATGATGAATTTTTGGTTAAATACTTAGAGCAATGCCTTGCTGTAATCGACTCATTTATGGGATTTTCTATTAGTCATATTCCTCGAGAGATGAATGACAAGGCCAACTTATTATCTCAGCAAGCATCGAGCTATAAAGTTTTTGGCCGATATTAGGTATGTGAGCCGATTAAAAAAACAGTGATGTGTGCTAATGTCGATGATTGGAGGACGAAGATAATGGACGACTTAATTGATCCTTCTAAGCAGACGAAGCAAAGAATTAGGTAGCAAGCTTTGAAGTATGTAATCCTTGACAACATGTTGTACTATCGGACATTGGAAGGTTTATTATTAAGATGTCTTAAAGCCGATGAAGCTAAAGTGGCGATGCGTGAAGTACACAAAGGTATTTGTGGATCTTATCAATCGGCTTATAAGATGAAATGACTGTTAAGGTGAACAGGGTATTTTTGGTCGACAATGCTGGAAGATTGTTTCAAGTATTATAAAGGATGCCAGACTTGTCAAAAATTTGGCAATTTACAATTAGCTCCAGCATCGACTTTACACCCTATTATCAAGCCTTGGCCATTTAGAGGATGGGGCATAGACGTAAATGGCCAAATATCTCCTGCCTCAAGTAAAGGACATAAGTTCATTATGGCCGTGATCGATTATTTTTCTAAATGGGTTGAAGCCATACCGCTTAAAAAGGTATCAAGTGTTGAAGCCATCAGATTTGTCACGAAGCATATTATCCATCAGTTTGGAATTCCATAAACCATTACGACCGATCAAAGAACTGTGTTTATGTCTGATGATTTTCAAATTTTGCCAGAAGTTTGGGTATAAAGCTATTGAATTCATCATCTTATTATACTCAAGCCAATGGTCAAGGCGAATCGTCTAACAAGGCATTGATTAACCTGATTAAGAGGAAGATTGATGAAAAGCCAAGGAATTGGCACTCAACATTGTCAGAGTCGTTGTGGGCTTATCGGCTTGCATATCATAGAGCAACAAAGCTTTCACCCTTTCAGCTAGTTTATGGTCAAAAAGCCGTTTTGTCTGTGGAGATTAATATCGACTCCATACAGGTAGCCAGACAAAGTAGTTTATTGACTCAAGATTACAAGGATTTAATGATTGATAACTTAGACAATTTGGCAGATTTACGGTTGTGCACATTAGATCGGTTTAAGAAAAATAAGGAGAGAGTTGCTAAAGCTTATAACAGGAAAGTGGTGCCTAAGTCTTTTTGTGAAGCCGATTTAGTCTGGAAAACCATATTGCCTGTCGGCTCTAGGGATAACCGATTTGGGAAATGATCCCCTACATGGGAAGGCCCGTATAAAATAAATCGGCTTGTTGATGGAAACTCCTACATTTTGGAAACATTGGAAGGTGTGGTGTTTCCTAAGGCGATCAACTGGAAATACTTAAAGAAATACTATCCTAGCGTTTGGATTGGCTCCTAATCATCTATGAAAGTTTGTCACTTGAATAGCTAAATTAACTCGATGCAGTTAATTCTGGCTAGAAATATAAAGCTAATTACAGATATTGCAAAATCAAGACATAAATAAGTAATCGGTTAAACAGCCGATTGGGGTTATAAAAGTATTTTCAAGCAAAGTTTCAATCAAAGCCGACCGAAGTGATTTGTTGATTCAGTACAAGTCAGAATTGAAATTACAAGCCAGAGCTTGGAATCTTGCACCCAGAGCCGATAGAACCCCCGCAGCCTTAGCAATTGTATGGACATCATCAAGGATCTTCTCATCCTCCTTAGCGTTTCCAGGGGCGAGGGTGATCTTAGCCGATTGCTTCTTAACTTGAGCAACAGCCAAGCCAATTTTAAGTTTCTAATCCTTGATGGATAAGGCCGATGCAGAGATCATCTCTTGGCCGTCGGCTATTTGTTTGGTCAGCCTAGCCATTTCTTCTTCCAGGAGCTTCTTGGTCGACTCAAGCTTTTGTATGGCTTCCTTGTTTGTCTTGAGGGCCAAGGCATCTACATCAAAAATTTTCTTCTTTGCCTTGGTCTCTACCACAATTTGGTCAAGCAACTTCTGGTTGGCCTCTTGTGCCTCTCTCTGAGCCATCCTAGCTCTAGCAGCATCCACCTCTGCCTTCTTGTCATCTAAATGGCAGACGTTCAGAAGTGCCGCCATGGCTTCCAGAGGCAGATCGGCTTCCATAGCTGCCATAGCGTCTCGGAGAGGCTCGGTATTGTTGAGGAGATCAGCTTCAGGCTTCATGACTTGATCAAAAAGCCTGTTCAGTTGCTCCTGCATCCCAGGTGTAGAAGTCACCGCAGCCGACACTTCGTTTGATACTTCAAGGATTTTTCTTATGTCAGTGAGGTAGTCATCCATGGCCATCACCTTTGGGTCGCTGAGATCGGCTAAGGAGAAACCCAGCAGATCCGTCAGATCAGATGATGTTGGGGCAGCAGTGACGGTAAGGGCTGGCGGTGTCGGCTGCGAAGATGGTGGCGGGGGCTCAAAAGAAGATGCGGGAAGGTCGGCTAGGATGTTTGCTGCTTGTACTGACGGAGTTGGCTGGAAAGGAATTCAAAGTAAATTGAAGCCTATTACATTGAAATACCTAACAAGAAAAAATTATGAAGGTAACTTACCCCGATAGCCGATGCGTGTGGAGAGTGCGTGGAGCTTTCGCCACTCTGTTCCACTGGGATATTTGTCTCGCTTCTTCTCTGAAAGTAATCGGCTAAAAGAGTTAGTTTTTGAAATAATACTTGTGGTAAAGTATTAGCCGATTAGAAAAATAATTACTAGACTGTTGCTGCCTCTCTATGTCCGATAGAGAAGGGCTCTGGATGCCCAAGGTACCAGGTGTACCCGGTAAGGCCGGTCGACTGGTGCAGCCTTTTGGCTTGATGGCTGCTATCCGATGGACCAGATGCTGGTTTCTTCCCAGCTGCTTTGGTTTGTAAAAAAGGAGTAAAGCCGATTAGTGAAAAGTACTTGAGCAAAGTTAAAAATATGTAGCAAAGATTTCATTCAAGCCAATACCTCGCCAGTTATATCTATAAAACTTGTGTTAGTGTATCCCGAAGAGCTAGCCTCATCGCTAGATTCGCTGTTAGTGGCTACTGTTGGCTCTGGAAGATTTGGGAAGGACTCATTTATAATAGCCGACAGTGTCTTCTCCAAATATAAAGCCTCTGCAACTGCTAATCACCAAGAGGAGAAGTGTCGTGCCCGACGTGTATTCAACACAAAGAGTGGCAAGTCTTGAATCTAGAAATCATTGGCTATTTCCAAAACGATGTTAGCTGCTGCTGCATTACGGACCCGGGCCCTTGGCTGAAGCCGATCAAGGAGTTGGAAGCTAGGGATGACTTGTTCGAATCCCAACTGCCTAGCATAAACTGACGAGTGATAAAACTCATATGAGGGCTGGAATGTCTGATTTCTAGTATGAAGGCCGACATGCAATATACTTGGGGAGATTAATAGCTTGTAAAGATCCAAAGTTTCTTGGGGCATTAAAGAGCTGTCGGCTTCCAAGTGCAAAAATGATGGCCAAGAGAAGTCAGCTGCATTATTGTAACTAAAATAGTCTTGCTGCTTGAAGTCATCGTTGTCTAGCTATAAGAAGAATGACAAATACTTCCTTGAGCCGACGGACGTTACCTTTGTCTCATTCCCGGAGCACATTATGAATCTTTCGCCAAAGGATCGGCTTGCTCTGAACTGGGGCTCTATGTCCTTTGGGACTTCCTCCCGTGGAAACGGAGTGTTATCGGCTGAGTTCAAAGCAAAAGATCGGCTGAATATACAATACAGCAAGATCTGTACAAACCAAAGCGACCCTCCTACATTGCCGCAAGTAAAATTATTGAAGCCCGTGAAAAGCCGACTTCTTATAACATACATCATTTGGTACAGTGCTCCTAGCAATATTTTTCCTAAAGCTAGCCGATGGCCCTCTACCAGATGTTCTGCCATGCTTTGGTAGACTTGGGTCGGCGCAAGAGACGCCCCACAGAAAAGAAATCTATCTAGCCAAAGATTAAGAAAGGCGATGTGCTCTTCGTTCGATACTAGCCCGCTGACTTGGTTGTTATTGCTAATGTATTTACTCCATCCCTCACCCTTGGATTTGATCGACTTGAGTTTTGGATTGGCACTGAAAGCCGATACCTGCACCCCGTCAGGCCTCGGGCAGCATAATTAGGTCACATGTAAGAGGGTTGGGCCAACTGGATCGGTTCTGAACATGAAAGCATTTAGAGTTTCCGACCAGAAATAACAAGCTGTGGCTATAAGTTCAAGCTCCATTGGTTTTGGTGATTCGTTATAGATTAATGCTTAATCTTTATTTAATGACAAATCTAATCATTATGAGACTAACATGTTTATTGAGCTTTATTCTTATTAGTCTCAAATTTAGGTGAAAAATGAAAAACCCAAGGTATGCACTCGTATTCATTTTATTATCCTATTGCATACCTTGGATTCAATTTAAAGGATGAACTCTTCTATTAGTTTAAACCTCAAAATGTGCATTATGTTTCTAAATCCATA
This sequence comes from Otatea glauca, assembly GCA_036346275.1. Lineage (NCBI taxonomy): Eukaryota > Viridiplantae > Streptophyta > Magnoliopsida > Poales > Poaceae > Otatea > Otatea glauca. The sequence continues at coordinate 17,350,885 of CM070721.1, read as the reverse complement.
TTTCATGAATGCACACATCTAGGGGGATTTCGTAATTTTACTTGATGTTTCAATTGTATTGATCCATGTCTTCTTGCCAAATAATGTAAAGGATCAAGACTTTACAACAATTCTTTGAGTATATATAACTTGTGTAGTTGTAATATACTCGTACAAATATAGGATAAACTCAAATGCTATTTAAGATTGATTAGGTGCATATTGATTCCAAGTTCAATTATTTATATGCACATATTTAATAGAGTTTATTCTATAGTTGATGGTCTCAAGAGTATTGATCTCTTTCCATCACTCTAATATATTGGACCATTACTTTCCATCAAATTGAGTATATGAAACTTGTGTAGTTATATATACTCATATAAATTTAAATAAAATTTAAACTGAGATTTGGTTGTCATTCAATCAATCAAAGAACCAATCATGTGTTGATGGTGTTCTTTGTTGATTAAGGACAAACGAAAAGTTCTTAAGTATAATGAAGTATTAGTTGCATTAATATACTCAAGACACAATTAATCATTCAAATTGATTCGGGTTGTGCTCAATCGATCTTGGGGGCTTCCATTATGTGTTGATGGAGTGCAAGTAATGATTGAGACAACCGTGTTTGTTGGACTAACAATCTTCCATGAGTTGTGAAGTAGGTTGAGTCTAAGAAAATGAAGAATTAGAAAGAAGAATTCATTCTAGCTCACTCTCTTATTTGGATTTTGCATGAGCTAAGTATTTGCATGTGTTGCAAGTAAGGGAACTCATACTTGCTTCTTATTGAATCTTAATTGATTTGGATTTTGCATGGAGTTATGGATTTGCATGTGTTGCAAAAAAGAGATAGCTCATGAAATTTGGTTTAAGTAATTTTTGCATAGAGCTAAGTTTTGCATGTGTGGCAAAAGAAAAGAGCTCATGCAACTGATTTTAATGGTTGTTGTTGGCATGGAGCTAGATATTTGCATGTGTTATAAATAGAGAGCTCATGCATCAGAGTATTCGCTTGTGACTTGATCATGTGTTGATTATCACAAGGCTAAGAAAGGTTTATGCTTTGTATTTGCAAAATGAGTTTTTGCAAAATATGGTTTTATTGGTTCTTATCTTCGAGAATGAGATAAGCATTTGCAAATGTGTTTTGCAAAGTGTTATGATCATGTGTTGATCATCTCATGGCTCAAGATTTGAGTTAATCATTTGGATTTGTTATTTGCAAATGTGTTTTGCAAATAAGCTAGAGGTTTTGGGTTTCGATCCTAGAGCATGTGAATAGGGTTTGCAAATGTGTTTTGCAAATTGACTTAATCATGTGTTGATCATCACATGGTTATGAGGATTGATCTCATAGGTTCTTGGTTTACTTGCAAATATGTTTTGCAATTAAGTTGAAGCTTTAATATCATTCTTTGGAGCATGTGAATAGGGTTTGCAAATGTGTTTTGCAAATTTTCTTGATCATGTATTGATCATCACATGGGTCAAAGAATCAATATTTGAAAGTTTAGAGAAAATTTTTTATGAAAAACTTGGTTTTCTCCCTGTGGCCGGCACTACCACCCATGGGGGTGCGGTACTACTGCAAGGCCAGCAGTACTGGCCCTAGGGTCGGTAGTTATATTCCAGATGAGGATGTTTTGGGGCTCTGCTCGACTGGTACTACCAGCCCTACATGGGCGGTAGTACCGAGGTTTGCTGAAAAATACCCGATTTGCCCCCCAACAGCTAGATTCATGTGGGGGGCTATAAAAGGATGCCAAGGGCTGGCATTTGTGCTTGCTGTGTTTTTGAGATATTTTGGAGGGGTTGTGTATGTGTTGCACTCTTCAATTTAGTTCTTGAGCTAAGAGTGAGCCATAATTGCATGTGTTGCAATTAAAAAGTGGATTGAGGGCCTCTTGTGCATATGTTGCACTTGAGGAGGATCCTAGTGCATGTGTTGCACTTAGGAGGTCACCGAAGTGCATGTGTTGCACTAGGTGAAGCTCAAGCGGGAGCACTTGACTTGTTACTCTTGGAGGTTGCCGCCTTCTAGACGGCATAGAGCGTCGTGCGCGGGAGCTCTCAACGGAGGTTGTGAGAAGCCCCGGCAAAAATTTGTGAAGGTCGGTGCTCGCCTACCCAGAGGGGTAAATAAGCAACCACTAGTGGAATCGAGGCGAGTGTTCAATTCGTGAAGCCGGTCCAAAGATGTTTGGTTTTGCCTCAACATGATTAGGGGAGACCGGCAAGTCTCCGAGACCACGGAAAAAATATCGGTGTGTCTCTTATGCTTTTACATTCTTGCAATTCTTATTCTTATTGTTACTTGTCTTTAGAATTGCAATATCTTGTGTAGAGACTTAATTAGTTAGTGCACTTAATGAGCCTAGTTGATTTAGGCTTTAATTGTCAAAACCTTAGTTTATCGCTTCCGCATCAATTATCCTTTAGGTTTTGACATAGGGGATAAATAGAGCGTGTATTTAGAGCGACAGAATTTTTTTTCAAAAAGCCGCCTATTCACCCCCCTCTAGTCGGCATCCTCGACCCTACAGTGGCCACTAAAGGCTCATTGGCCTCTGGATCGGCTAAGAACAATGGGAGACATTCAGCTATGCCCATCCTCTCCCAAATCTCCCTCTTCTGAGCTGTTACCCGATTGTACCAAGTTCTCCATCATCTCAATGCCGTCGGCCAAGCTCTAAAGCTCTTGCTCCACCCCTCTATATTACATCTAGAAGCCGACATGGGGAGACAAGGAATTTCCTAATTTATGACCATGTCAGAGTCTAAGTTTCATACCAGGCCTAAGTAGTACTGATCATTACTGCTAGGGATCAGAATGAGTACTTGACTGGGATCCATTCAGCCAATCTGAGCAGAAGTCGATTAAGGATTGATGAAGACTGGAGCACTGAGGTGCTTGTCTGCAGGAGTGCACTTGCAAGCCGATGTCAAACGTTTTGAGAGCTCGTGCGCGTGAGAATGACAGTGTGGGGCCCTCATATTTATAGCAGGGTAAAAAAAGGTGAAACAGCGGGAAGAGCTTCGAAGGGATGCGTGCAGTTAAAATGCACGATGCGCATATCGAGATTTTTACGGCACCATAAATGAGACAGTTACTGGTGAAGGTGTCACATCAAGCCGATGGCCAAGATTTTTGAAAGATAACATGTTATCTCCCAAAAATAGGGGGCATATGTTTGCACCAAGATTTGACAGGTGTGCTCAAAATTGTCAGGCTAAGGATTAAGAGATATTGTAGCCTATATCGGATATGAAAGAAAAGTTTGTATATGAATTGGGATAGATATTTATCTAAAAACAAGAAGGATACAGTCCGAGTAGAGGTCGATACGGATCATAATTTGCAATGTGTTGGAGGTAGATACGATCGGCCGATAGCTATAAAAGATGGTCAAGAGCAAGCGAGAAAAAAACACACAATTTTATCAATCAACTCGCATACTTTTATTTACTTTCTGTCGACTAGGAGTAGCCTCTGTAATTTAGATTCTCTTTTGTAATCTCATTTGATCAATAAAGTTGCGTATCGCCGATTGTTGATCACCTTCGATTACGCCAATCAGGTTTGATTTTCTCTGATCTTGTTGCGTATCGCCTTTTTGGAAAAGATCTACCTTTATCATCTGATTAGCCCTAATTAGCTAATTAGACTTATCGTTACCCTAGATTTGATCGGCTTTTTTAGCTGTTTAGATCTTAGCCGATTGTCTCTCGCTAAATCGGTTTTGAGCGTATTTTATAATTATCTTACCGATTGCAGGATCAAATCAGTTGGCACGCCACGAACCTCAAAACCCGACGTTCGTCAGGTATGTTGTGATCAATAAACCTTATTTTAAGTTTTTGACGTCAACAAACTTTAGAGACTTTTTCAGTTGACCTATTTGGTCTTCCTTTTGAGATGTCTCTTTGAATCGGTGCTACTTACAACCCTTGGTGGATTCCTGTCATGGAGACCAATGAAATAAGTAGGTTGGAGTCGGAAGACGTGAGTCTTTATGACAAGCGGTGATCTGTTGTGGATAAGACATATCGACTGTAGAAGCGAGAATTTGAGGGTGCGGATATTCTTTCGTTTGGCTGATATTTCGGAGAATACAAGATTAAGCTGGTTAAAAAAAAAGGCTATAATTAAGCACACTTGATATTATGTGTTGCCGCTTGATTTTGGCAGGCAAAACAGTGGGCAAAAGTATTTTTGGCATTTTACATAATTATAAGGAAAGATAGAGAATTGCTAGAAATAAAAAACAAGCATGGTCATACTAAAAATCCTACTCCCTCCGTCCTGAAAAGTAAAGGACAGAAGAAATTTTAGGACAGTTATGATTTCTGCCAAAAGACTCTAATACCCCTATTTAATATTGTGTCTCTATTAATTGGCAATATGCATGCATTAATTAATCACGATTATAGGGAATGATCAGCCGCATTTTTGTTTTGGAATATGTATGGTCGCATGTATCTGCGTGCATCTGCATGTATGGGCACAATTTGAGAATACAATTTAAGAGGTGAGAGCTCCCAATCTCTAATATTTGAGAACACAATTTGAACGCTTCTCTCCCTTACTTTCAAGGACGGAGGGAGTACATAAGATGCTGACTAAGGAAAGATAGATGCAAAGAAGGAAATTGTCGAATGGAGATTTGAAGATAGATAGGGACTCTATCTAAGGAAAAATTGAGCAGAAACGAAGGAGACCTGAAGCAGACTCCAAGATTGAGTCGGCTATTTTAGGATATAAATATGTTATACCACTTGCCGAAAAAACACGCACACACCAACATATACTACTTTTTTACATTTACTTGTTTCGTACATTAGGAGTAGACCGTATCTAGTACAATCTTACCTTCATATTTCAACTTTGATCAATATTATTTCACATCGACATGTTGATTAATCTGTGTGTTAAAACTATCCTCTATTTTGAGATTTTGTTCATGTTCATTATTGCTTCGCATCGATGTTTCATCCAGAATCGTCTTTGTTTAGGTTTACCAGTCATTGACTTTCTCAATTTACTGATAAATTGGCTAGCACGTCACATAAGTTGCTACAAAACACCATGCATAGGAACGTGGTGCTATTGTCAGGGATTTTCCAGTGGTAACACATGTGCACCTGCTAGCATCGTGGGACCGCCTAGGCCGATTGACACGCGTGCACCTCACACCAAAATTCGATGCCCTCTGGGAATTTTAGCGGCATAAATTCTGATTCAGTTCTTCATATTCCCTTTGTTAGAATCAATTTTAAGGTGAATTAATATGAAGGATTTTTTTTCGCTGGCTCGTTTATAGTTCGTAAAAGATAAAATCATTTGCAACAAAATAGATAAGATCGTTCGATAAGTGGTAATTTCCGCCGCTCCCCCTCCCCATCTCCTCTTCCTCCTCTCCAGCGGACATGGCTTTGGCTCTAGTCTCAATGGGCAAGTGGGTCCTAAAGGAGAATGAGGAAGAAAGACCAGTGGTCGCCTACTTGCCTTGTTGGAGAATTAATCGTTAGGCCTATTCCGTAGCCTACTAGGGCTCAACTACAGCCTCATATCCACCCCACGACCGGCCCATATTCCCCATCCTCAATTCTCACCCATAGCTGGCCTATCGAGCCAAGAGACTAGACGAGACGAGACCAAGAGAGGAGAGGCGACCGCACTAGGAGGCTGAGACTAAGAGAATAAACTGCAGGTAGTAGCACTCGACCGACCGTGGTGCTTCCCGTGGCCGAGTGGCATGACTAGCTGGGTGGCGAAATTGAAGTAGTCGGGAAGGAGACGATAGAGGAGGCGAGGAGCCGGCTGCCGAGCGTGGGCGCCAATTTGGAGTGGGGACGTATGGACAGCCTGTGCCTTGTGCCTAACTGCCATGTCCCGTTTGTTATATATAAATCTTGATTAGTGATTTATTTCATTCTTTGCTCTTTAGCTATTAGCATATAGCCGTATACCCTGCTATGTATTGTATATTTAGCAATTTAGTTGTATACTTGTATTTATATGTAGATTTGCAATAATTGATAAACAAACTATGTGTAACTATTTTACAAGCAATTCAAGTAGTACTCACCCAATTGATGAGAGCACAACGAAACTAAAGAGGCTTCGACTAGAATTTAATTCAAATAGTCTCAATTTAGCTTAGTCCTTTGAGTCTACTATCTAATTTCATCCTAGATTCGCCGCTAATTTCGGGATGGATTGAGGCAGACTTGGTTTGCTGGGATGCGAAAGGATCCAGATCCTTCGGTCCACACACCCTGTGGATCGACATGAGGGGTGATCTTATGGGGAGAATTGTAACTTTTCTAAAAAGCTGTTTTTCTCATTCTAGGCTGAAAAGCAGCTGTAACTTTTTATGAGATGTTATTTGGCAAAAGGCTAATTTCTTTCTATAATAAGCTGCAAAAGCATATTCTATACTGCTTTTGGCTTTTACTAATTATATATAGTTTCTAACTTATGCTAAAAACTGCTTAAAAGTAGCCTATTTACATTCTTACTAGCTTTTTGAAAACTGAAGCTGGCTCTAAGCTTTTCAAATAGGGCATATTTCTACTACTTCTAATTAGGAGTTGGTGATGGTCGTCCGTTCTCCTCTAGATTACCTGATCTGTTGGATCTGACATGAACAGTTAAGATGGAAGGGATTTAACTCGATAGTCCCACCCCTTCCTCTCGTCTACTCACGCGCTCATGCAGTTCAAACCGCTCTAGCCATGATCTCTTTCATCTCAAACCACTTTAACCCCGCACCACCTCTCCCTCTCTCAATCCGACATGCTCAGCTCTCCCCCTCAAATCTCTTTGGAGGAACAAACATTTCCTACTATTGAAATTGAAATATAACAAAAGTTGGTGCTTTTTGCAAATAAATTTTATGTCATAAGTTGAGTTTTCGTTGCAACGCACGGGCACATGACTAGTGTGTCTATATATATATATATATATATATATCCACTTGGCCCTGTAATTAATGTGGCGCAGCATGTAAACGTTTTACGACTGGACGTTGAGTGTGAATGCAGATCGATAGTAAACTATCCCACGTACTTAGCCAGAGCAACTAAAAAATATGTTCCTATAGTTTGTATATGAATCTTGTTTTTATTTATTTAGCCATATCTTTCAAATGAGATTGATTTTGCTCTTTAAATTTTACAGGGAAGTAGAATCCAACCTCCCTTACTTATGGTAATTGTTTTAGAATTTTTGAAACTTGTACGTGTGATTTTCATATGTTGTAACAGAAATTATTAGACCTACGTTTTACTGCATGTACGAAATATTTGCGCAAATTAGTCATTCGGCAGTAAAGTATGTGAAAACTATAGTTACAAGTTCTGAACAATTCTAAAAAAATTACCATAGGTAGGGGATATGAGCTTCTACAACTCTGTAAAATTTGAATACCAAACTCAATCGCATTTGAAAGATATGAAAACGACAAATTTACTATTCATCACTGATTAGCACTTGCCAATTTTATATCTTTCAAATGTTTTAGAGTTTTGTATTAAACCTTTACAGAGATGTATAAACTCACATCCCCTATGTATGATACATTTTTGAGAATTTTTTATAACATTTACATATAGTTTTTTAGTTACTTGACCGTAAAAATCCGTGAAAACTATATGTACAAATTCGAAAAAATTCTCAAACAATTACCATAGGTAGATGATGTGAGCTTCTACAACCGTATAAAATTTGAATACCAAACTCAGTGTCATTTGAAATATATGAAAAGAGAAAAATTACTATTCAATACTGATTAGCGCATGTTAATTTCATATCTTCAAAATGAGATTGTTTTTGTTCTTTAAATTTTACAAAGAAGTAGAATCCAACCTCCCCTACTTATGATAATTTTTGAAAACTTGTACGTGTGGTTTCATATATTGCAACAAAAATTACTACATAATCACATTCATCTTACTACATGTTCACTGTATTCCGCGCAGATCAGTAATTCGACAATAAAGTACATGAAAACTATATTTACAAGTTCGTAAAAATTCTCAAAAAATTAGCATAGATAGGGAATATGAGATTATATAGCCCTGTAAAATTTGAATACCAAACTCAATTGCATTTTAAAGATATAAAAGTGACAAATTTACTATTCATCACTAATTAGAGCTTGCCAATTTCATATCTTTCAAATGTGACATAGTTTTGTATTCAAATTTTACAGAACCGTAGAATCTCATATCCTCTACGTATGATAATTTTTTGAGAATTGTTTATAACTTTACATATAGTTTTTTAGTTATTGTGTAGTAAAAGTCCATAAAAACTATATGTAAAAGTTCAAAAAAATTTGCAAAAAATTACCATAGGAAGGGGATGTGAGCTTTTACAGTTCTGTAAAATTTGAATATCAAACTCAGTGACATTTGAAAGATATTAAAAGAATAAATTTACTAATCATCACTAATTAGCGCTTGTTAATTTCATATCTTTAAAATGATATTGATTTTGGTTTTCACATTTTACAGGGATATAGAATCCAACCTCCCCTACTTATGGTAATTTTTTGATAATTTTTTAAAACTTGTACGTCTGATTTTCATATGTTGTAACAGAAATTACTACATACTTATCTACGTGTTATTGTATGTACAGTGTATCCCGCGCAAATCAGTAATTTTGTAGTAAAGTTCGTGAAAACTATATGTATAAATTCTAAAAATTTCTCAAAAAATTACCATAGTCAGGGGATGTGAGCTTCTACAGTCTTGTAAAATTTTAATACCAAACTCGTCGCATTTGAAAGATATGAAAATGACAAATTTACTATTCTTCACTGATTAAAGCTAGCCAATTTTATATCTTTTAAACGTGATAGAGTTTTGTATTCAAATTTTACAGGACTATCAAAGCTCACATCCCTTACGTGTGATAATGTTTTTAGAATTTTTAAGAACTTTTACATATAGTTTTTTTACTATTTTAGCAGTATAAGTCCATAAAAACTATATGTACAAGTTCTGAAAAATTCTCAAAAAATTACCGTATGTAGGGGATGTGAGTTTCTACATCTCTAAAAATTTGAATACAAAAATTAATCGCATTTGAAAGATATGATATTAACAAGCGCAAATTAGTAATGAATAGTAATTTTATTCTTTTCATATATTTCGAATGCAAGTGAATTTGGTCTTCAAATTTTACAGGGCTGTAGAACCTCACATCTCCTATCTATGGTAATATTTTGAGAATTTTTTAGAACTTATACATATAATTTTTATGGACTTTTACTGTCAAATGGCATATCTGTGTAGGATTTTTAATTATACTGTATTGTATTAATTTCTAGTTGTAGATGTAGTAATTTCATGTTATAAAAATAGTAATTTATTTTACTAGTCAGCAAAATTACTTTTTAATAGCAAGACTTATATCATTTTATTCCTCTCGTCGTCAGTAAGCTACTAGTGAAAACCATTTGCAAATCCGAACTACCAATAAAATGATATAGCTGAAATAAAGAAGGAACAGATTTATGTACAAATTACAATATGTATTAACTAGTTGAGTTGACCACGCATTAACTAGTAACTAATTCGGTAGTAATTGCGTATGTTGTTCTATAGTAAAATATATTCGTTATTTACTACCGAATTACAAAACTGAAGTGATTTTATTAGTTAGCTTTTATACGTGGTATGGCTCGATACGACTGAGTTAAATGGCTATTCTACATCTAAATATAGAATAGCATATATATATCAACTGTTTCAGAACATGCATGGTCGTCGATTGATTGCGTCCTTTCCTGTAGTCCCTAGTTTATTGGTGTTCCTAAAGTTTGCTTCCACGGAGTGTAAGCTCTTTGTCTTGTATTGAATGAGTCGTTGAATAAAAGTTCAAACTAGTATTATTTCCTTAATTATTGTACTTCTCCTACATCTAGTGAATTTTCAGCCTAGCAATTGTATGAGCATGTTTGGAAGAAACTACCTTCATTCCAAAATAGTCGTTGTTTCAGAATGCACTAAAACTTTTACTTTGACAACTAATATACACGATAGTGCAAAGATTTGTTACATGAATATTATATTAGTAGATTTGTCATCAAAAAGTACTTCCAAGTCATTATTTTTTAAAGTTTCAATAACATATAATTAAAAATAGTATATATGCCACTTTAATTTGCTAGATTTGTGATAACACTGAAGTTTGATTCCCCGTGCTCAAAATTAAGAACCAAATAAGTTTTCATCGTATTATTCATTGGTACACCTTTGCTAGCCATGGTATGTTCATGGTACTAATTCTTAGGTCAGCAATGGTTTTGATGTATAATTAAGGTAACATTATTGGGAAAACTGACTCTTCTCTCCACAGAAAAATTGAGGAAATAGTTCCCCAACTTCTGTTGCTCCTGAAATTTAGTTAGGAAGTGCTCATTCCTAATGCCTAATGACGCTTCTTCCTTCTTCCTTTAGATCAGGCTTCCATGCATGTTTTGTTTCGTGTGTACATTTTTATTACACTGTAGATGGTAATGAAAATGGAGTAGTATGGATTATTAGTTCTGTGTCTTGTCTAACATGCATGTTTCATCTAATACTCCACCCATTCTTTTTTAGACTACAAGCGTTAAATTTTCTAAAATTTGACCATTGATACGTCTAAAATTATACTACTAGATTTATTGTTAAAAGTATTTGTATAATGTTATTGTTTTTATAGTTTGTAATTCAAAGTTATAAAAAGTCTAGGACAAAATCACATCTTAGAGACCTTAAAAAATTTCAATAATGCCATTTGAAAAGAACAGAGGTGGTATCAACAATTTTCTCACTTATCATGCACAACGTCGAGAACAAAAGTGAGCATTAACTGTTGAAAAGGGCATTATATTCAAGGCCAAAAGTAGGCATTTTTCATACTATTTCCACATCAAGTTCCTTTTGCGATGATGTTCTTTAATTTCTGTTTGCACCAGAATTTGGCAGGTATGGTCAAAATCGGCAAGAGAAAGTCAACATGCAGTAACTAATAGACGATTTGGAAAGATTTGAAGATATTTGGTAACGTTATAGATCTTTAAGGGAAACCATCCGGATTGAGGCCGATACGGATCAGACTATGTAACGTATTGTAATAGGACATGATCGGCCAACGGGTATAAAAGGATAACAAGCACAAGATATTAATCACACAATCGAACACACCAATTTATATTACTTTTTCCTATCGACTATGAGTAGTTCTTGTAATTTAGTCTCTGTAATTTGGGTTTGATCAATAAAGTTGTGCATCGCCGATTGTTGATCTTCTTCAAATTACGCCATAGGTTCGATTTATTCTGATTTTGTTGTGCATCGCCTTCTTCAGAATTGATCTACCTTTATCCTCTGATTAGCCTTAATCGGCTAATTAGACTTACCCTTTTATCTTGGTTTAATCGGCTTTGAGCTGATTGAATCTAAGCCGATTGATCTTCACGATCGGCTTTGAGCGAATTTCATATCTTTATCTTGTCAATTACAGGTCAAATCAACTGGCACGCTCTGAACCAGGTGTTTGTTTGGTATACTGTTGTCAAAAAATCCTACTTTAAATTTTTTACGTCAACAATTTCATTCGTCGTAATTTTCATTGTAGGTTGAGCGTCGCGGTCTCGTAGACTCGTAGTAGTAGTACCACTGACGCTGAGCTATTCCATGCGACAAAAATGACAGATATAGACCCGATTTTTCATACAAAATCAAGCCCAAATTGTTACACACACATTAATAGTACGGCTATCTCGTGCTACTTGTTAAGGAATCTCGCTATCAAATAGTCCGAGGTTCCTGAACAGATCTAAAGTTGAAGAACAGAAAGAGAGAGACACAGATATATGGGGAGCGATTGAATTCTTTATTGCTTTCAGACTACTTGTACATAAGGGGGACCCCTTCCTCCTTTTATAGCGCTCACCTAGGGTTTCGGCTAAGGGACCACCGTGGGCTTTCTATTGGGCCACGTGGTTTCCCATCACTCCTCTTGGGCTCTTTACCGCGAGATGCATATGCCTTATTAAAACTCCAGAAAAACCCAGTGGGAAAAATACTTGGAGAAAGAGTACAAAGCATACGCTTATTATGTTGCACGAATTGCCTCGTTAAAACCTTATGCAAGAAAACTTCATGAAAAACTTGCTAAGGAAAAAGAGTACAATTCACCCAACTTCAATTGCTAATCTTCGAGACTCATGTTGGGTATTCATAATTCATCTTCGAGATTTATGTGGAAGTATATGAAATATCTCCCTCTGAAATCTGCACTTCTCTAAGTCTCATCATCCCAATTCCTTTCACGCACCTTTCAAAGGTAGATGCTGGGAGTGATTTAGTGAACAAATCTGCAAGATTTTCACATGACTTAGTATGCAATATCTTGATCTCGTTCATTTTATGCAATTTGTGAGCATAGAAGAACTTGGGGATGATATGCTTCGTGAGATTGCTCTTCACATAACCCATCTGTGCTTCGGCAACACAAGATGCATTATCTTCATAGATTATCGTGGGAGTTTGCTCAATGTTCAAGCCACACGACTTCTGGATGTGGTGAACCATTCTTCTGAGCCATGCACATTCACGAGATGCTTCATATAAAGCAATGATTTCCGAGTGGTTTGTCGACGTCGAGACGAGAGTCTGCTTAGACGACTTCCAAGAAATTGCTGTTCCTCCACACAGGAAAACATAGCCATCTTGGGACTTGCCAGTATGCGGGTCTGATAAATACCCAGTATCGACATAGCCAACCAAATTCAATTCATTGTTTCTTCTAAAGAACAAACCAAGATCTTTGCTTCCTTGGAGGTAGCGGAAGATGTCCTTGATCCCTTTCCAATGCCTTTTGGTGGGTTCTGCACTGTACCGGACTAGCAAATTCACGACGAACGCAATGTCCGGCCTGGTGCTATTCGCAAGGTACATGAGCGCTCCAACTGCACTCAGATATGGGAATTCTGCTCTCAGGACTTCCTCCCCCTCTTCTCTAGGTCTGTATGGGTCTTGGTCTGCTTGGAGTGACCTTCCGACCATTGGAGTCTTTGCAGGATATGCTTTTTCAAATCCAAATCTTTCCAACACTTTCTGCGTGTAGTTTGATTGATGTACTAAGATTCCTCCTTGAACATGTTCAAGCTGCAAGCCTAAACAAAACTTGGTTTTACCCAAATCCTTCATTTCAAACTCAGACTTCAAGTATGAGCATGCTTCTTCAATTTCTTCATCCGTCCCAATGATGTTCAAGTCATCTACATAGACGGAGATTATCTGTAATCCATTCGGGATCGTTGTATAAACACACATGGACAATTTTCGCTGTTTGTGTAGCCTTTCTTGCGAGAAAGTCACTCAGCGATTGTACCGCATTCTTCCGATCGCTTCAAACCCATACGTTGATTTCTCCAATTTCACACTATATGTGTTTCTATTTGCTCCGCCTTGGTTGGGATAGGAATTCCTTCCGGTACTTTCATGTATATTTCGAATCCAAGTTTCCATACAAATATCTTGTGACAACATCCATTAGCTTCATTCTCAACTTCAAGTTGACGCCATTGAGATCAAATATCTAAAGGTAGTTCCTCCCATGACCGGAGAATAGGTTTCTTCATAATCAACTCCAGGACGTTGAGTGAAACCTTGAGCTACAAGCCTTGTCTTGTACCTTACAACTTCGTTGTTTTCATTCCTCTTCCGAACAAAGACCCATTTGTGACCTACGGGGTTTATATGGGGAGGTGTGCGGCATACGGGCCCAAACACCTCTCTCTTGTTCAGAGAGACTAACTCTGCAGTGATTGCCTTTTTCCATTCTTCCTAATCTAGCCTTTTCTTGCACTCTGCTAGAGATGCATGCTCGGGATCATGATCAATGATCGAGGCAATCTTCTTTGCGAAGTATGCATCAACGTTGGCTGTTACTCTATTCAGGGATTCTCCTATTATTACAAAGTTTATGGCCATTTCTTCATGGGGTGCTTTATGCACTTCTACTTGCTCTTCACTGCTATTCCCTATCGCAGGAGCAAGTTCCTTTTGCTTTTCATCGCCTATGTGTGTGCATACATTATTTCCGGCGGCTTCCTGCAGTGGAAGATTCAAGTCTGGAATTGCCTTTTCCGTTGGCTTCTTTCCAGTGCCAGGTCTCAACTGGCTCCCCTTATTTCCTTGGGGTATTTTCGTGATTGGTTGTGGTAAGTCCTCTCGCCAGATTTTCTCCAGACGCCTCCGGTACTTTGGGTTTGAGGAGCCGATTTCGCTCTTTTTCTTTGAGACCTCTCAGCAGGTTGAGGGATACCTTCTATTTTCTTTGGTATTTCCACCTCTCTCGTGCATTCCTTGCGGGTACATGCGACTTAACCACGCCTTCGGATCACAAAATGATCAGCGGTTCATTTGCTAAATTTCGCAAATCAATTATCTTCGGACTTCTTGATTTGCTTCATTAGTGCGGGGTCATGTGCGGGAGAGGATCCGGTGGAATGCCATATGATTTCCGGTATTTTTCATCCAAAGGTTGATTTCTCCCTAATGACGTGAAACGATCCTCGTCAAAAATGCAATCGTGAATCGGGTCAGTATGCAAGTCTCGATCATGAGTTCCAAATACGATTATGGATGCACTCTCATAACCAACGATATCCTGGACTTCATGAGAGGGCCCATTGCGATCCATTGAGGGGTGGTATAGGTACATACACCATACACCCAAATTTTCTAAGATGGGAGATCTTCGGGATGATCCCATGCACAAGCTGCATAGGAGAATGGATGTTGTAGGCCGATGGTCTGAAATTGATAAAAGCTGCTGCGTGCAGGACTGCGTGTCCCCAACAAGTGTTGGGCAAGTTACAACTCTTCAAAAGCGATCTGGCAATGAACTTAATCCTCTTTATTAGTGCTTCAGCTAGTCCATTCTGCGTATGGACGTGCGATACGGAGTGCTCAACTGCTATCCCTGTTGCTGTGATAAAGGCTGAATCGGGCCGCAAATATCCCCCTGGATGCGTTCCAGGAATGCAGGGATTTCACTTTGCACTTTCATAACAGAGGGTCTAGTTATTAATTTCCCGGTGGCACATGCAGGGCACACAAAATCTTCATGATTCGGGAAATTTTTAACATTAATACCATGACCTTGTGAGTTGTTCACTATATTTCTCATCATTCTAAGACCAGGATGGCCTAATCTACCATGCCATAAAGAAAATAACTCAGAGCTTCTAAAAACAGTCTTTAAGGAAGTATACACTTCGGGTGCATGAATATTCATGTAGTATAACCCAGATTCATATGAGGGACATTTTTCTAATACCATTTTTCCACATACCGCGTGCTTCACAATGCACAAGTATTCTTTGTCATTTTCTTCATTGGTTTCTACGTAAAAACCATTGGCGCGGATGTCTTTGAAACTTAAGAGAGTGCGTGTTGATTCAGGGTACAAAAGGGCTTCTTCAATTACCAAAGTTGTACCCATAGGCAATATAATAGTGGCTCTTCCTGAGCCGATTACATATGAGTCGCTTCCTGCGATCGTAGTAATCTTTTCAGCGTTCTTCGTGATCGACTGGAAATATTTAGACTCTCTTAAGATGGTATTTGTTGTGCCGCTATCAACAATGCATATCTCTTCCATTTGGGCGCTACACGATTTCTAGATAAAAGAAATATAATTCTAATCAGATAGAGGCAAATAATCCAAATATTGCTTGCAAATTTGAAGAATACTAGAATAAAGAATAAATTGCATATTTATTCATGAAAGAAGTATGCTCTTCTAGAGCTTACAATTCATTATTCAAAGAAAAAGCTAACAACCATAATCTAAAAAAATGCATTAAATGTAATCAGAAAATATGCATTAATTTCTGCTTCTATGTCATCGGCAGAAGTTTTCTCTTCACTTGCCATAATAATGGCTGCAGCATCGATGTCCAGGCTATTCTGTGAGGATGTGACAAGTGGGGTATCTACATCCATGACATCATCATCACCGATGTTGATGAAGTGTGCCTCTGCGGGGGCGTTTTACTTTGCCTTCCTCTTAGCCTGATATGCGTTGATCACTTCCTTGGATTCTCGACATATCTTCGACCAATGTCCCCAAGTGCCACACTTGAAGCACGTTTGGTTCTGCTGTCCATATGGCTTGGCATGCGTCTTTTCTTTATCATCCCTCTTCATAGGGGCTTTGGACTTTCCTTTGGCCTGAGACCTCTCTTTTCCACCCTGTTTTCCCTTCTTTCTATTAATGGGCTTTCTCACCTTGTAGCTATTGGCATTGACTTCTGTGCTAGTGCCTCGTCCAGGTGGCTGCGAGACATAGTTCTTGCATAGAACATCGTCTTGCGATTCCGAAACTTGCATTACATCAATCAGTTCGCTATACTCCTTGTATGCGCCCCGACGATAGGCTGCGTGCACTGGATAGCATTTGGGTGGAAGGTGGAGAGGGTTTTCAATCTTCTCCTCATCGGTGATCTTCTTGCCACATAGAGAGATTGGTACAAATTACGTGCAAGGCGTAATTGTACTCGACCACCTGCTCAAGTTCAGCAAACCTCAGCGCACCCAATCTTGCGTGCTTGGGGCAAGATGGTGTACTTGAGCTTCTCGAACCGCTCAAGTGCGGTCCAAAGCTCATGTGCACTCTCCTCAGCCATGTATTCGTTCTTCAGAGTGGCTGAGAGGTGGTGCCTGAGAAAGTGCAGAGCTTGATCGTTCTGCTCGGCGGTAGGTTTCGCGTCCTGCGAGGACCCTAGACCAATCGCTGCACGGAGCTTCTTGCCCCAAGAACAATCTTTACGTCCGATGCCCAAGTGAGGTAGTTCTGATCGTGCGGGGCCAGTTCTTCAAACTCACGATTCACAATGCCAGACATCTGCATGATTTCAAAATTCGATTTAGATTACTGCGTGTAATCTGATAGAAAATGGTTGCAAAAATACAAAGTGCAGAAAAATAAATTGCTATGCATTGCAATATTTTAAATAAAGCAACGGATTCAAAATTCATAAAGAATATTCATAAAAACAGAGAAATAAAGCTAGAAAAATTAAAAACAGAGCCAAATAAATCTTCTTGATTTTCTGGCAATTTTTCAAAATTTTCTGCAATTTTTCTGCAATCTTTCCTTTTTTCTCTTTTCTTTTCTTTCTTTTCTTTTCTTTTTTTTTCTCTTTACTTCCTACCGAACCGCCCAAATTAAGAACGCGTGCGGCTAGGGTTTCCCCTAGCCGCCGCCGCCCGTCTTTCCCCGCGTTTCTTTTCCTTCCCCCGCGTTTTTTCTTTCTTCCCCTTCCGCCGCGTTTTTTTCTTTTTTTTTCCCTTCCGCCGCCGGCTTTCCACGCGCGTTCGCGCCGCCCGCCCGCCTGCCTTGCTTGCTCCACCCGTCCGCCCGCCTTCCTGGGGGCGCGATCGCTCAGATAGACCTCGGGGCGGGCGGGCTGGCGGCGCGACAAGATTTGTGCCGCCGGGCGAGCCCGAGTGGGGCCGGCGGCGAGGGCATGGAGGCCAAGGCCGGGTGCGGCGGCTCGGGCGCCACGCGCGCGGCGTGGCGGCGGTGTCGACTTGAGCCGTGGCGGCGGTGAGGGTGCGGCTTCATGCCGACGGGCGGCGACGCATCGTTGGCATCGAAGGCCGAGCGCACGCACGAGGCCGAGGCGGTTCTGCGGCGGCGACGGCGTGCACGCCGAGGCCGAGGCAAGCGGACCGAGCCAAGCGGCGAGGCGAGTCAAGCGGCCGGGCGGCTTGGCGGGCGAGCCAAGCGCCGGGCGGTGGCGCTGGCGCGCGGCGCTTGGCTGGCGGCACGCGGCAGCGGCGACGGAGGCGGCGGCGGCCGCGCTGCATCGGCGCGTCTTTCGCTAGCGCCAGAGGCCGAGGCGGTGGCTCCGTGCACTCTTGCCGAGGTGAGGCGCCGGCGCGACGGCGGCAAGGTGCGCGGCCGAGCCGATTAGTAGCGCGCGCCAGGCGTGTGCCGAGGTGGCGACGGCGGATCGGCGGCGGCGGCTGCGTCTTGCCAAGACCGAGGCGACGTCGATTTCTTTCCTCTTTTTTTTTCTGTGATGAACAGTAAAAACCATGTACTGTAGCTTCGTGCTAGTAGTCTTCGAGCGATTGCCGTGTAGCTTCGTGCCACGTGACGAAAGCGGTACAAGATGCGTAGGATAGATGCATGCATAGAAACGACAAGCGTCTAGATTCAATCGCCAAAATCCTACCTTTTCTCACCTTTTCAATTCTGATCCCCGGTAGAGCTTCGTGCTGATAACGTGTTAAGGAACCTCGCTATCGAATAGTCCGGGTTCCCGAACAGATCTAAAGTTGGAGAACAGAAAGAGAGAGACACAGATATATGGGGAGCGACTGAATTCTTTATTGCTTTCAGACTACTTGTATATAGGGGGACCTCTTTCCTCCTTTTATAGCGCTCACCTAGGGTTTCAACTAAAGAACCACCGTGGACTTTCTATTAAGCCACGTGGTTTCCCAACGCTACTTACGCAGAAAGTAGTAATCAACCGGCCTTCCCGGCCGGCAACGACGGGCTGTGGCTCGCGAATGGCATAAGCAGCGTGGTTGCCGGACTTAACTGCTTTTTGGTCTTGTTTTCATGGGCTCACTTTAACCTGCAAATACTCTATTCGTTTGTAAATAGATGTTATTTTGTTTTCTTGTACTTTAATCAAGCATATCTATAAAAGATTTCATTACCTTTTGTTAGGAATAGCAGTATAGTATAATAACTAGAGATATAATTTAATGTGAAAAAACCCTCGCAGGAAACAATCCACTATAATGTTCTAAGAATTACAAGTACATATGTTTGCTTATATAGCCAAAAGAATCCTAATTGTAGAAGATTTGGATTAACAACCTATTTAGATAAAACCAAAAGATATAGTAGTTAGAGATATTTTAGTTATCTCTAACAAACCTCACCTTAACTCAAAATCTATAATGATATTGTCTACGAAAAACTCCGAAGGTTAAATAAGCACCATGAATACAAATGTGTTAAAAGTCCAAAGGACTAATGAACAAGGAAGACTGAAACAGTCTATCCAAATACTTGTAGTACAAAAGATCACAAAATGTATAAAAGACTGGAACAGTCTTATCCAAATGCTTCTCATAAAGCAAGATTGAGCAAACTGTTAGTAGGTCGAGAGAAAGGCTAGAACAGTCAATCCAAATACACGCTATCAACAAAGGAGACAAAAAAATATGAGTCTTCAACAATTCATAACCTTAGTAAAGTTTGAGTCTGTGCAATTGACTTCCTGAAACAAACGCTCAATCATCAAAAGGCATAAGCCAAGACATCACCTGTGGTGCTGAATAGATAGTGAAGAACTTATAACATAAACTTGACATGCTCCACCTAGAACATAAAATTCGACAAACTGCCTACTAAAAATCTAAAATATAGTTCAAACTGCTCAAAAAATATTAATATGAAGAAAAACTCCTCGTGCCATCAATGAAGTATAAATTACAATAGACCTCTTATATCGAGCAAAGACAACAAAACAATGTTGTAGTATCTACACAGAAACAAACTCCTTCTTGCACTTCAAACTTTCATCTCAAACTGATATTAGAGCAAAACCTTCACTACAAAAACTCCGAAGAGTATAATGCTACCATCAGGGTGTCATCAAATTCTAAATTGACGTTGCCAAAACCTCCATAATGGTCGCGCAAGCGATTCGAATTACAATGTATCCAAACGGTGAATAAAACACCAAATTCTAATTAACGGTGATGAAACACCAAGTTTAATTATCTCCTCAACTGAAATAATTTTTTTTCTCCAAAGAAGATGTTGAAATGTCAAAGAAACTGACGATAAAACGTCGAAAAAATTGTCAAGAATATGCTAATGATAAATCGACGACCAAACGTCGAATAAATCTCGAGTGATAAATTATGCCTGAATTGTAATGAAATCCTGCCAATAATAGGCATGAAAGCCAGAAACTAAGATGAAATCATACTTTTGTTGGCGCTAGAATAGTAAAAAAAATGCGAGTCAACGCTCAATGTGGAGTGGAGTCGCGGTGAGTTGAAAATGCGGAGGCGAGAATTTTTTTTTTCCTTGCCGTTTCTCTTGGCAGCCACTATGGCCATGTTCTTCATGCTCCAAATCAGCATCATAACCGCAACGACCAAGGAAATAAAGGCTGGCCAAGGCCAAGGCCGATAGCGACATCGTGGCATCGGCTTGCAAGATCCAGTCCAACCTGCGCGTCGACGACGAGATGAAGCGGCGGGTGGACGAGGCGAACGAGGAGCACGTCCTGGTGGTGCTCGCGCGCATCGAGGCCGAGTGGGAGCGCCGCGAGATAGATGCCCAGCGCAGCGCCGAGGCCGAGCGGTTCGCCAAGGACATTGAGGCCACGAGGGCTAAGATGAAGGCGCTGCAGACCTCGAGGAGAAGCTTGCCGTAACGAACGCCGACGTGGAGGTCCTGCTGGCCGAGATGGAGCCGGTGCGTGCCATGGAGACCCAGGTAGTGTTCTGATACCACTTATTAAAAATAGTAGCATGGTATAATAATTGGAGATATAATTTAACGTGGAAAAACTCTTGTGAGAAAAAACCACATTAAATAATCTATTATAATGTTCTAAGGATTACCAGTACAGGGAATTTGCTTATATACCTAGAAGAGTCTTAGTTGTAGAAGATTTGGATAAACAATCTATTTGGATAAAACCATAAGATATGGTAGTCAGAGATATTTAAGTTATCTCCAACACCTTTTTTATTATATATTTAGATGATGTGTTTTACTCTAGTCTACAGTAATAAATAACATTACAAATAACTAAATAGAAAGGGTATAGAAGAAAAAAATGATAAAAAGTCATCTCAAAATTATAAAATGAGATGTGTTTAAAACAAAATTAACTTGAACACTTCAGGTTCTAAAAACTACAAAATTAGCTAATTTTGTACAGTTTTAGTTTAGGTTGTGTAAACTAATTCTGTTACAAGCGAATGAGCCCCACGGACTTGATGTTATATTCTTCTTCATTGCACTTGTCCCCAATACTAGATGCGGGCACCGTATCCAACTTCATGGGTATCACATACGACGCTCGTCCATGCCGACTACAGCAAGTCAGCAACCTAATCGAAAATGGATCCTTTGCTTTTAAGAAGCAGGTGATACAGAGGAATGGTACAATGCATTTCTTCTGCTCATCAAAATTCCAATATTGCTTCGGACTGAAGCACTAGTATACACGATTGAAATTGCTGCACTATCCCAACGCTCATCTGCCATCCAACAACGATGACAGGAAAGATGGACGATAATGCAGCTCATTTCCTTTCGAGTCAAACGAGCGCAGCATGGCCTCCTGTAAGATCTAGTACTGCAGAATTCTTTTCATGTGTTTGCACTTTGCACATCTCGAGAGCAGTAAGATCCGGTACCAACACAACATGATCTTTCCCAGGCTGCTATAGGAAGGGAAAGGGATGTTGTGCACGCTGTAACTTAAGTAGTCTTCCTGGATTAGGATTGTCCAATTAAGTTAATGAGTAGTCGTTTTTTTATCAACATTTATATATAACTGTTTAAGTTATAGTTTATTGCTGTATTGGATCTCAAACAATTGGTGGCAAACTGGGGTTGCGCTATCTGCCACCTGGTGCCGGAGTGCTAAACGCTGTGCAGGCATGTACAATAAGACCACGTCAGCTGGCTTTTAGCTTGTACACATCAGCTTTGATCTATATGGAGGAGTGAGAAAAGAAGAGAGAGAAGAGAGCTAGCTCTTATTTAGTAGCCAGCTTTGCACGGGAGTATAGGTAGATCATTTATGTACAAGAGAGAAAAGATAGCTATTGCACAACATCTAAAGACAACCTTTAGAGATAATTATTGTACAAACTGGCTTTTAGTTTACTATTAGCCAATAGTTGGTTTTGCTATTATACTTGCTCTTAGCAGTATGCGCACGAGCTGGTTAACTTGTGCTTCGACGTCAAAATGTGCCGCTTCTTCTCCGATTCTTCCCTCTTCTTCCCAAATATCAATTACTAAATTACTAATATGTACTAGTTCAAAAGAAAAAAGATTAATATGAAACTGTAACAAACAAAATAAAGCTCAAAGTTAACCATTAGAGACGGAAAATATTACTCCTACCATCTAAGTTTAAAGAACATATTTTTAAAATAGTTTTATCCATAAATATAGGACATAATTTTATGTTATAATGTAAAAATTAATGTGATGTTTTTTTATACTCTTAATAAATATCCAGATTTACTTCATATTTTCTACATACATTCATTGAATATAATGTTTAAAGATAAATAATTAAGAATAATTTAGTTATTTTCAATATCTCATTTGTCTATATGTTAAAAGAAAAAATACGCCATATAGATTTGAACGAAGTGATTACGTACTAGCTAGTACCACCTTTATATAAAGTATGTAGGAGAATTCCATAATGTGCATAAGGTCTATCAGTGAGGCCAAACATGGTCTTAAATTAGCAACATCAATTCATCCGATTTATCGGTGAACCAGCTGATCGATGAGCACTAGCTAGCCTGTGCGAGTAAAGAGGCGGATGGCCCACCAGGGGGGCGTTAATTCCCTCCTCGCACTGCTTTAAATCCTCCCATCTTCCCTCCTCTCCCAAAGCCACACTAGTGCGAGTCTCACTTCGACTGCACGAGTACACTCGCGCTGCTCTCCCGAAGACGCACGCAAACACGCCAACACTTGGCGGGGCAGCATGAGCTCGTCACCTCAGCTCAAGCACCTCAAGCCGCTGTACCAGTACGTGGTGAACAACTTCCTTGCCGTGCTCGCGGCGCCGCTCGCCGTCGCGGCACTCGTTAATGCGGCGCGTATCGGGCCCGAGGAGCTGCTCGACAGGCTCCACGCGCTCCGGACCGTGCACCTCTTCCTGGCAGCCTTCCTCCCGGCCGCGGCGGCCACGCTCTACCTCATGCTGCGGCCACGCTCCGTGTACCTCGTCGACTACGCCTGCTTCCGCACCAGGCCCAACTGCCGCGTCCCCTTCGCCACCTTCCTCGAGCACGCCAAGTTCGTCACGTTCATTGAGGGAGCCTCCGTCGACCAGCGCAGCGTCCGGTTCATGACGCGGCTGCTCGAGCGCTCGGGGCTCGGGGAGGAGACCTGCCTGCCGCCGGCGCACCACTACATCCCACCGTACCGGAACATGGAGGCCTCGCGCGCGGAGGCCGAGCTCGTCATCTTCTCTGCCATCGACGACCTGCTCGCCAAGACGGGCATCAGCCCCGGCGCAATTGACATCCTCATCGTCAACTGCAGCCTCTTCGCACCCATCCCGTCCTTCTCCGACATGATCATCCACAAGTACAAGATGCGCAGCGACATCCGCAACGTGCACCTCTCCGGGATGGGGTGCAGCGCCGGGCTCATCTCCTTGGGGCTCGCGCGCAACTTCCTGCAGGTCGCGCCGCGGGGCGCGCTCGCCCTGGTCGTGTCCACGGAGACCATCACTCCCAACTACTACGTTGGCAAAGAGCGCGCCATGCTCCTGCCCAACTGCCTCTTCCGCATGGGCGGCGCTGCCGTGCTCCTGTCCACGTCCCGCGCCAAGGCCCGCTTCCGCCTCTCCCGCGTCGTGCGGACACTCACCGGCGCACAAGACAGCGCCTACCGGTGCGTGTTCCAGGAGGAGGACGACGAGGGCCACAGGGGGATCAACCTCTCCAAGGACCTCATGACCATCGCTGGCGACGCGCTCAAGGCCAACATCACCGCCATTGGGCCTCTCGTCCTGCCGGCCTCCGAGCAGCTCCTCTTCGCGCTCTCCTTCATCGCGCGGCGGGTGCTCAACAGGCGCGTCAAGCCGTACCTCCCCGACTTCCGCACGGCGTTCGAGCACTTCTGCATCCACGCGGGTGGGCGCGCGGTGATCGACGAGCTGCAGCGCAGCCTCGGGCTCTCGGACGAGCACGTGGAGGCGTCGCGCATGGCGCTGCACCGGTTCGGCAACACGTCGAGCAGCTCCGTGTGGTACGAGCTGGCGTACATCGAGGCCAAGGGCCGCATGCGCCGCGGAGACCGCGTGTGGATGATCGGCTTCGGTTCCGGGTTCAAATGCAACAGCGCGGCGTGGGAGTGCATCGAGCCGGCGCGGAACGCCGAGGGCCCGTGGGCGGAGAGCATCAGCCGGTACCCGGTGGACATCCCGGAGGTGCTCAAGCACTAGCGTCTCCCGCGCGCGCACGCGATCTGCTACAAGAAGTCACTCTCTCGTATCTGTAGGTAATTAAACCGCATTACGTCCCATGCATTTCCATTCGTCTCATGTTCCCCTCAGTGCTCAACCTGGTCCGATGCATCGGCCGGCGCGCGCGTGCCCATAACGAGGAGGCTAAGCTGATGTGACTGTCTGCGTGGTGGTGAGGTCTGGGCTGGACTGACCGGCCCGAGTCGTCGCCAGCTGGGCCGGCCGGCGTAATGGCAGCTGCGTCGTCTGGGGTGGCCGCGTTAAATGCCGGGTCTGACGCGCGCATGTGCGGTGCGGCCCCGACAGCCGGTGGTTGTGCTCGGTACAAAGGCAGTTAAATTCCGGTCATTTATACACGTATAGTCTTGGTCCAATGTCGTGTAACTTTTTTCAATTCTCTCTTCTTTCTCCATTTTTTCCCTTCACTTTCTCTCGGATCTCTTCACTTTTGTTATTTTCGGCTATTTACTTGTCTCCATTGAAGAAAAAGAAGCGATATGTACTACTATGAGTTTGGTCAATCAATTTACTACCAGAAATAATTTATCTCCATATCGAGATTTAGATCGATCCGATCCATATTTATATGCCGACAATCCGAGTTTGCTGGATATGCATCTGCCTTTGGGCTTCGCCGTGTTCGTACGAGAGCCCTTAGCGCCCATTTCTAATCGATCCTTGCGTTGCGTGTTTGTTCTAGCGAGATCGAAGTTATGAGCCTGGCGCTGGCAGTGGTGCCGCGCTGAATTGAAGCAAAGTAGGAGTAGTACCTGTAAATGCGATGTAGAAGAGTTTGGGAGTAGGCCGGCTGCAATGGGAGTCTTGAATGCAATGCTTGTGCAGTCGTGTCCCATATGGAAATGGGCAGCGGAATTTATCTTGCTCGTTTCGTTCTTGTTCTCTTGTTCACATTTGCGCAGTGATGGGAGTGCTATTATTGAACCTTAGTGCCGCACCAAGAGATCTAATCATCCAATGCGTTTCTGTTGGGACTACAACTTAAGTAATTGTATGTGGACATATCGTTGAATAAAAAAACGACGGTTCATATCTTTCGGGAACCCTATTAAAAAATATTAAGCTGATTTTGGTATTATTATAGAAAACATTGTTCCGAAATGCCGTTGAGAAATCCGAACCGTTCTTTTATTCAATCGAACGGTCGTGACTTACATAACCGCTTAACTTGTAGACCCCATAGAAACTGCATAGTTAAGCAGTCCTATAGAAACTGTGCAGGAACCTTATCCGAAGGTGCTATATCTTCAGAGTCCAAGTGGCATCCGAACATGCATGTGCCATTAAATCGGTGCCGATTTGAGCGGATGGCAGAGGATATGAATCCACGGAGAGGAGGGCTTAAATTTCGCATAGATCGTCACGCATGTCTTCGTTTCATTCTCTTGGTTTCCATCTCATGGCGGTCCCTAGTACTCTCATGGATCGACATTGATGATAGCTTGATTTCCCTTTTTTCCCTTGCCAATTTGCTAGCGCTGATCTCCGCCATGGTAAATGAGGAAACAAGAAAGTACAATGCAACAGCAGCTGACCAGCAGTGAGCGGCGTTCTTGAAGAGAAAGAGGCAAGGCACCTTCTTGATGCCTTGACTGATGGAATGAGTACACGCCATTGCCACACTTGGGAATTGGATCGGCCCTGTAAAAGCGTATGCAGTTTTGGGGAGATAGAGTAATGTTGGTAGTCAACAGAGTTTGCTTATTTGTTTTCAAAAACAGTGTGCATATTTGGAATGTGAAATGAAGCTTCAATCTTCGGCTGGTCCGCACGTGGTACTGTAAAGAGTGTTGAGAAACCCTAAAGCCCACCGAAGGCCCATGTGGTCCCTAATGCCAAAACCCTAGAGAGCGCTATAAAAGGAGGAGGGGGGTCCCCCCATGTACACAGAATCATTAGCAATAAAGAATTTCCGCTTTCGCTCTTCCTAAACACGTGTCTCTCTCTCTTTCTGTTCTCCACTTCAGATCTGTTCGGGAACCCCGGACTATTCGATAGCGAGGTTCCTTAACACGTTATCAGCACGAATTGCTCTACGGAGATCAGAAAAGAAAAGGTGAGAAAAGGTGGGATTAGCGTTTGTTTCTAATCGCTGTCGTTCCTATGCATGCATCTACTGTTCGCATCTGTTTTATGTTTGCATCATGTGGCACGAAGCTACAAGCAACATCAGTACATGCATCATCCACAGAAAAAAAGAAGGAAATATGCGTTTGGTTCCCGCGCTCGCGTGCGCCAAATCATCGCCTCGGTTTGCGTGCACGACGTGAAGTCACGAAGCATTGCGCGAAACCGGTTCGCGTGCACGCCGGCTTGAAGCCCGGCCAAGACGCGCCGTATCTTTGCGGCGCTGGCCGCACCAAGCTTTCAAGCGCGCCTGCTCGAAGCGCGCACGGAGCCGCGGCTTGAAGCATCGCCGCGCGCCAAGACAGAGCCGGTCCGCAGCCGAAGCGCCCGCCGGCCGCACCGTCGGCGCTCCTTCTCCGCACGACGGCGCGGCGTCGCCCCTTGGCCGGCATGCCGAGCCGCGCCGCCCCTCGGCCGCGAGCTGAAGGACCGTTGCCCGCCACCTTTGGCCCGCAGCCGTCCGGCCGCCATGGACTCGCAGTGATGTCGCCGCCGTTTCGGCTCGCGGCCGTCCGGCCGCTTTCACGCCGACGCCTCGGGCCGTAGCGCACGGCGCCCGCCTCTGGCGTGCTCGCAGCCGCTGCGTCGGCTGGCCTCCGGCTCGACATCCGTCTGTATTGCCGGCGGCCGCCGCCGCCGCCGCCGAGCTCGAGCTGCCGCGCCCGCGCGACCGCTCCGTCGCCGGCTCGCGCGCCGCCAGATCTGCAAGACGCTTAGCCGGCCGCCGCTATGCGGCATTGCCGCCTCGGATGGCGTGGCGCATGGAGGCGTACTGGGAAAACAGCGCAAGAAGGCGCAGCGCGTGAAAAGGGCACGCGCGTGGGAAACCCTACCCCACGACGCGGGCAGGCACGCCCAAAGGCCGTTCGGCCAGAAGAAAACGGCAGCAAGGTAGGCCGATTCGGCGGAAGAAAAACAGAGAAGAAAAGAAAAGAAAGAAAGAAAGAAGAAAAAATTTGCGAGAAAATTTTGAAAATTACTAGAAAATTAAGAAGATTTATCTCGCTCTGTTTTCAAATTTTCTCGCTTTATTTTCTCTGTTTTATGAATTTTCTTGATGAATTTTGAATCATTTGCTTTATTTTATATAATGCAATGCATATGAATTTATTTTCTCGCATCTTTATGCTTTTGCAACCTTTTTCTACCAGATTACACGCAGAATCTAAAATGAATTTTGAAATCATGCAGATGTCCGCATTGTGAACCGTGAGTTTGAAGAAGCGGCCTTGCACGGTCGAACTACCTCACTTGGGCATCGGACGTAAAGATTGTTCTTGGGGCAAGAAGCTCCGCTCGCGATTGGTCTAGGGTCCTCGCGGGGACGCAAAACCTACCACGAAAGCGAATGATCAAGCTCGCATTTTCTCGTGCACCACCTCTCACCACTCTAAAGAATGAATATATGGCGAGGAGAGTGCACTTGAGCTTTGACCGCACTTGAGCGGTTCGAAAAGCTCAAGTACACCATCTTGCCCCAAGCACGCAAGATTGGGTACGCTGAGGTTTGCGACTTGAGCGATGGTGAGTACACCGCCTTGCACAGAATTTGTACCAATCTCTCCCTATGTGGCAAGAAGATCACTGATGAGGAGAAGATTGAGAAAACTCTCTCTACCTTCCACCCTAATGCTATCCAGAGTGCACGCAGCTATCGTCAGGACGCATACAAGGAGTATAGCGAACTGATTGATGTAATGCAAGTTGCGGAATCGCAAGACGATGTTCTACGCAAGAACTATGTCTCGCAGCCCACCGACGAGGCATCGCATCAAGTCAATGCCAACAGCTACAAGGTGAGAAAGCCCACTCATAGAAAGAAGGGCAAGCAGGGTGGAAAAGAGAGACCCCAGGCCAAAGGAAAGTCCAAAGCCCCTGTGAAGAGGGATGACAAAGAAAAGACGCACGCCAAGCCGTATGGACAGCAGAACCAGACGTGCTTCAAGTGTGGCACTTGGGGA
Source organism: Otatea glauca (assembly GCA_036346275.1). Classification (NCBI taxonomy): domain Eukaryota; kingdom Viridiplantae; phylum Streptophyta; class Magnoliopsida; order Poales; family Poaceae; genus Otatea; species Otatea glauca. The sequence goes on along the minus strand of CM070721.1, from coordinate 17,322,498 downwards.
CATTGGTCGAAGATATGTCGAGAATCCAAGGAAGCGATCAACGCATATCAGGCTAAGAAGAAGGCAAAGGAAAACGCCCCCGCAGAGGCGCACTTCGCCAACATCGGTGAAGATGATGTCATGGATGTAGACACCCCACTTGCCTCATCCTCACAGAATAGCCTAGACATCGATGCTGCAGCCATGATTATGGCAAATGAAGAGAAAACTTCTGCAGATGATATAGAAGCAGAAATTAATGCATATTTTACAGATTCTGTTTAATGCATTTCTTTTAGATTATGGTTGTTAGCATTTTCTTTGAATAAAGGATTGTAAGCTCTAGAAGAGCATACTTCTTTCATGAATAAATACGCAATTTATTCTTTATTCCAGTATTCTTCAATTTTGCAAGTAATATTTGGATTGTTTTGCCTCTATTTGATTAGAATTATATTTCTTTTATCTAGAAATCGTGTAGCGCCCAAATGGAAGAGGTATGCATTGTTGATAGTGGCACAACAAATACCATCTTAAGAGAGTCTAAATATTTCCAGTCGATCACGAAGAACGCTGGAAAGATTACTACGATCGCAGGAAGCGACTCATATGTAATCGGCTCAGGAAGAGCCACAATTATATTGCCTATGGGTACAACTTTGGTAATTGAAGAAGCCCTTTTGTACCCTGAATCAACACGTACTCTCTTAAGCTTTAAAGACATCCGCGCCAATGGTTTTCACGTAGAAACCAATGAAGAAAATGGCAAAGAATACTTGTGCATTGTGAAGCACGCGGTATGTGGAAAAATGGTATTAGAAAAATGTCCCTCATATGAATCTGGGTTGTACTACACGAATATTCATGCACCCGAAGTGTATACTTCCTTGAAGACTGTTTTTAGAAGCTCTGAATTATTTTCTTTATGGCATGGTAGATTAGGTCATCCTGGTCTTAGAATGATGAGAAATATAGTGAACAACTCACAGGGTCATGGCATAAATGTTAAAAATTTCCGAATCATGAAGATTTTGTGTGCCCTGCATGTGCCACCGGGAAATTAATAACTAGACCCTCTGTCATGAAAGTGCAAAGTGAAATCCCTGCATTCCTGGAACGCATCCAGGGGGATATTTGCGGTCCGATTCAGCCCCTGTCAGGGCCGTTTCGATACTTTATGGTGCTCATCGATGCTTCCTCGAAATGGTCGCATGTATGCTTGTTGTCAACAAGAAACCATGCTTTTGCAAAGGTGATCTCGCAGATCATAAGAATTAAGAACGCTTTCCCTGATCATCGCGTGAAGTCCATTAGAATGGACAATGCCGGAGAATTTACTTCAAAGGCATTTGATGATTATTGCACAAAGAACAGGATAGCGATTGAGCACTCCGCATCGCACGCTCATACGCAGAGCGGACTAGCGAAGCACTAATAAAGAGGATTAAGTTCATTGCCGGATCGCTTTTGCGAGTTGTAACTTGCCCAACACTTGTTGGGGACACGCGATCCGCACGCAGCAGCTCTTATCAATTTTAGACCGTCGGCCTACAACATCCATTCTCCTATGCGGCTTGTGCACGGATCATCCCAAGATCTCCCATCTTAGAAAATTTGGGTGTATGGTATATGTACCTATACCACCCCTCAATGATCGCAATGGGCCTCTCCGCAAGTCCGGGATATCGTTGGTTATGAGAGTGCATCCATAATCGGTATTTAGAATCCATGATGGAGATTTGCATACAGCCGGTTCATTGATTGCATCTTTGACGAGGATCGCTTCCGTCATTAGGGGAGAAATCAACCTTTGGATGAAAAATGCCGGAAATCATATGGCATTCCACCGATCCCGCACATGACCCCGCACTAATGAAGCAAATCAAGAAGTCCGAAGATAATTGATTTGCGAATTTAGCAAATGAACTGCTGATCATTTTGTGATCTCAAGGGCGTGGTTAAGTCGCATGTACCCGCAAGGAATGCACCGAGAGGGTGGAAATACCAAAGAAAATAGAAGGTATCCTCAACCTGCTCGAGGCCTCAAAGAAAAAGAGCAGCAATCTGCTCCTCAAACCCAAAGTACCGGAGACGTCTGAGAAAATCAAGAGAGAACTTACCACAACCAATCACGAAAATGCCCCAAGGAAAGAAGGGGAGCAGTTGAGACTGCACTCGAAAGAAGCCAACAGAAAGGCAATTCCGGACTTGAATCTTCTCTGCGAAGAAGCGGAAATAATGTGTGCGCACACATAGGCGATGAAAGCTAAAGGAACTTGCTCTGCGATAGGGAAAAGCGGCGAAGAGCAAGTAGAAGTGCATGAAGCACCCCATGAAGAAATGGCCATAAACTTTGTAATAACAGGAGAATCCTCAATAGAGCAACGACCAACGTTGATGCATACTTGCAAAGAAGATTGCCTCGATCATTGATCATGATCCCGAGCCCTGCATCTCTAGCAGAGTGCAAGAAAAGGCTAGAGTGGGAAGAATGGAAAAGGCAATCACTGCAGAGTTAGTCTCTCCAACAAGAGAGAGGTGTTTGGTCAGATGCCGCACACCTCCCCATATAAGCCCCGTAGGTCACAAATGGGTCTTTGTTCTAAGAGAAATGAAAACAACGGTTGTAAGGTACAAAGCAAGGCTTGTAGCTCAAGGTTTCACTCAACGTCCGGAGTTGATTATGAAGAAACCTATTCTCCGGTCATGGGAGGAATTACCTTTAGATATTTGATCTCAATGGCGATCAACTTGAAGTTGAGAATGAAGGCGATGGATGTTGTCACAAGATACCAGATGGAAACTTGGATTCGAGATATACATGAAAGTACAGGAAGGAATTCCTATCCCAACCAAGACGGAGCAAATAGAAACACATGCGATGTGAAATTGGAGAAATCCTTTGTATGGGTCAAGCGATCAGAAGAATGTGGTACAATCGCTGAGTGACTTTCTCGCAAGAAAGGCTACACAAACAATGAAGATTGTCCATGTGTGTTTATACAATGATCCCGAATGGATTCTCGTATAATCTCCGTCTATGTAGATGACTTGAACATCATTGGGACGGATGAAGAAATTGAAGAGGCATGCTCATACTTGAAGTCTGAGTTTGAAATGAAGGATTTGGGTAAAACCAAATTTTGTTTAGGCTTGCAGCTTCAACATGTCCAAGGAGGAATCTTGGTACATCAATCAACCTACACGCAGAAAGTGTTGGAACGATTTGGATTTGAAAAGGCATATCCTGCGAAGACTCCAATGGTCGGAAGGTCACTCCAAGCAGACCTAGATCCATACAGCACCTAGAGAAGAGGGAGGAAGTCCCGGGAGCGAATTCCCATATCTGAGTGCAATTAGAGCGCTCATGTACCTTGCGAATAGCACTAGACCGGACATTGCGTCATTGTGAATTTGCTAGCTCGATGCAGGCGAGAACCCACCAAAAGGCATTGGAAAGGGTCAAGGACATCTTCCGCTACCTCCAAGGAAGCAAAGACCTCGATGCATTTTTGAAGAAATAATGAATTGAATTTGGTTGGCTATGCCGATCTTTGGTATTTATCGGACCGCATCTTGGCAAGTCCCAAAGCGCTATGTTTTCCTATGTGGAGGAACAGCAATTTCTTGGAAGTCGTCTAGCGGACTCTTGTCTCGGCGTCGACAAACCACTCGAAATCATCGCTTTGTATGAAGCATCGCGTGAATGTGCATGGCTCGGAAGAATGGTTCACCACATCCGTAAGTCATGTGGTTTGAACATTGAGCAAACTCCCACGATAATTTATGAAGATAATGCAGCCTGTGTTGCCCAAGCACAAATGGGTTATGTGAAGAGCAATCTCACGAAGCATATCAACCCCAAGTTCTTCTATGCTCATGAATTGCATAAGATGAATGAGATTAAGATATTGCATACTAAGTCATGTGAAAATCTTGCAGATTTGTTCACTAAATCACTCCCAAAGATCTACCTTTGAAAGGTGCGTGAAAGGAATTGGGATGATGAGACTTAGAGAAGTGCAGATTTCGGGGAGATATTTCACATACTCCCACATGAATCCTGAACATGAATTATGAATATCCAACATGAATCTCGAAGATTAGCAATTGAAGTTGGGAGAATTGTACTCTTTTTCCTTAGCAAGTTTTTCATGAAGTTTTCTTGCATAAGGTTTTGACGAGGCAATTCGTGCAACATAGTAAGCGTATGCTATGTACTCTTTCTCCAAGTATTTTTCCCATCGGGTTTTTCCGAGTTTTAATGAGGCATATGCATCTCGCGGCAAAGGGCCCAAGGGGGAGTGTTGAGAAACCCTAAAGCCCACCGAAGGCCCATGTGGTCCCTAATGCCAAAACCCTAGAGAGCGCTATAAAAGGAGGAGGGGGGGTCCCCCATGTACACAGAATCATTAGCAATAAAGAATTTCCGCTTTCGCTCTCCCTAAACACGTGTCTCTCTCTCTTTCTGTTCTCCACTTCAGATCTGTTCGGGAACCCCGGACTATTCGATAGCGAGGTTCCTTAACAAAGAGATCGAGTTCGGCAGATTGTTTTTGTGGATCTACAACTAGACTAGCTCTGATACAAGTGTTTGGAACTCTATTCTCAACTAGCTCTGACACTAGTTATTAGGGTATGCGGCTAAAACCAAATGAGAGTAAACGGAAATGTGTAGTATTATCTCAGTATTATGTCAAAATCTCGTACTACATTCCCCGAGCTAGGCACCTATGCACATGGGATGGGAGCATTGGATATGCCACCGACGTCTAGTTAACCACAAACAGCCATGGGTATTTACTAGCTTTAGATCAATGGAGACAAGGTACTAATACTAGAAAAAAATACTAGCCGGCAGGCAGTGACACGAACAGATTGGGACTTGGGAGTAACACGCATGCCATCCCGGTTATCGCTGCCTGTTCGCATTTAACCGTACCAAACCAAAAGATGCCCAAACCAGATACTTCCCCACCACTCCACCAGGGACCGGCGCAACGTACACACGAGGCCATGCTCACCCGCGCGCGCCGCCGCCAACACACCGGCACACCACACGCTCTCACCTCGCGCATGTCGCAGCCGTGCCGCCGTGCATGCACTGTGCAAGGCAAGTAGGCAACACTTTTACTTACACAATCCGGTGAGCGCGCGCGCGGCGCGGAGTTTGTCACTTCAGCTCCGGAGCCCGGCGGCCGCGCACGCGCCCGAGGTTCCAGCTCCATGACGGCATGAAGCGCACGCCGTTCTATCGATCGTGCCGCGCGTGGTGCGCGGTGTGCCTAGTACGCGCGCGAGTTACATAGATGCGTGCACGACGTGTGTCTGCATGCTAGTCTCATTTACCTAGTTTTTTTCAAATCTAGTTTTTTTCGAATGAAATTATAAATTTAACCATTTCCCTACTAAAAAAACATATCTCCCGTGCTTCTCTACCATGAGAGACCGCCTCCCACGCCCGGCCGCCGAGCTCGTCCGCCTCCCACACTCGCTTGCCTCCTGCGCCTGGCTACCGTAGAGCGCGCTGCCCCTACTCTCGCCAACTGGTTCCTATACTCACCTGCCACGTCTATCATAATGGAGGAAAAAGCTAGTTTTCTAATTTCGTTCAAAACTAGATTAAAAAAAAGAAAAAAAAACGAGAGCTCAGAACATGATCACTTCCTTAGAAATTAACAAGCGCGTACCACCAAACGAGCGCCATGTTCATTTAAACATAAAGTTTGACAATACGTGTAGGCGAAGTAATGGAAACCATTATGGCTGACGTGATGTGCTAACTACTTCCAGATTACAGAGTGCACTCGGAGAATTTAGAAGGCACTTAGTTAATTAGTCCGTCCGTTCCATCATTTTAGGATATTACTTACTTCGTTCATTTTTGTAAGGTATATTTTGATTTTATACAAGGATTAAAATTGTATTGAAATTAAGAAATGTACGAGAGAAAATAACTTAGATGCCCTCACTTAATTGTCTTGAAAAATGAAAGATATAATTTATGTGGGTATTAATGAATAAATACGTATGGTTAAATAGGGGTATAGAAGGAAATACCTCATTAAATCTACATGTAAGCCTTATATTTATGAACAAGACTTCAAAAAATAAGCCTTATAAAAGTGAACGAAGGGAGTATATTTTTACCGAGATATATCCATAAAAAATTATATTATCTCTCTTTATTAGATCACTTGTTGCTTTTGGATGGTGTGTCTTACTCCAGACTACCACAATAATTAGCATTGGAAATAGCAAAAAGGAAAGGGTATACAAAAAAAGGGTAAAAAAAGTCATGTCAAAATTGTAGAACGATGTATATTTAGAAATAAAAGTTGAAAGTAGAATGACATGTATTCAGCGAAGGGAGTAGTTAGCTGTGCAGATAGCAGTAGTGTCCTTGTGAAGTGATCATTTTTCTAGCCTCTTACCTCGGTTTTTGCAAATCTAACCTCCTCCCGAGCGAAATTGCAAATCTAGCCTCCTCCTCCCCTACCGCGAGAGGTCACCTCCCACCCTTGCAGGCCGTGGCAGGCCCCTACCGCACTCGCTGTCTGCCGCAGGGCGCTGCTCTCACGCTTCTTGTTGGCTACCACGCTCCCCAGGTGCGACATGCGATAGGTGACATGTGTCACCTGTCACACCTTCCGCAGCGAGGGAGGGGGCTTGATTTGCAATTTCACTCGGGAGGAGTTAGATTTACAAAAAAACAAGGTAAAGTGGGTTAGATTTGCAAAAAAAACAAGGTAAAGTGATCTCTTATGTACTTGTTCCATACCCCGTTGCACCAGCAGTTGCATGTATTCACATGATTATGTCTCTATAAATAACGGATGTTTTATTCTGTCAATATGGTTTCAGAATTCAGGTGAGTCTAGAGTGGAAGGAGAAAATTCCTCTGGTCATACGCCCTCTATTCTTGAATATATATTATTCGAGCTTTCAAATTTTGTTCATAAATATCATTATATAATTTCGAGACTATTTCTAACTTTTTTCTTTGCATATTCCTACCATTCATCGTTCTCAATGCTATTTATTACTGCATAATAGAGCAACACACACCATCCAAGAGTAATTAATGAGCTAACGAAAAAGACGATTTAATTATTTCTACACGTGCCTTGGTTAAGTGCAAAATTCTAAAACCTCATCTATTCCGAAATGGAGGGAGTAGTTCAAACCTTAAATCGATCATATTATCTTATCATGCACTTTTGTTCTGGATACTGGTTGGACTGTTGTTCATAGGTCAATGTTTAAATCCGAGTTATGTTGGTTCCAGAGGGATGACATTGATGAGATAGTTAGGAAAGTGTGGTTGAACTGAAAAGAAACAGAGTGCAATTGATAATTGGCAGTTTTAATGAGGTTGCTTGGGAAGAAGTTAAAGGGATCGAACATAAATGCGGAGGGAATGAATAAAAAGGTTTTAAGCAGGACCTGATGAGTCAAATTGACGAGATAGACAGGGAAACTGAATGTTTTGGGCTAAGTTCTGAGGAAAGAAGGATGCTGATGAGATTCAATCATTCAGACCTATATGTTTATAAATTAATGCAAGTTTCAAATTGCTCGCAGGAGTTGCTTTGAGGTTATCAAGGTTGGTTGATCAGTTGATTGAGAGAACTCAGACAGTTTTCATTAAAAATAGATGAAAAAAAAGGTCTATATCTCTTAAACTTTGATCGAAAGTCTGTCTGATGCCTTAAACTTTAAAACTGGTTATTAGACAACCGAGGTAGTTTCATGTGGTGGTATTGCCACCGTGTCATCATGACCGAACAGTTTTGCTACATGGGCTGACTAGTTGGCAAAAATTTCATCCATTTTCTAAAAATTTTTATGTCATGGAAGCGGAAATTATACACAAGGTTGGAAAGTTTTTGTTTTTTTATGTTTCTTGAAGCAAGCAAAGAGGTAAGTAATCATCATCTACTCTTCATTCATACTTTAATATTTATACAACTTAAAAAAAAGTATAGAAGCACCTCCAATCAGTGGATCATCTTTTTGTATCTTGTTCCATGGCTAAATTCATCTGGACTGTTGTCCAATGTTATTTTGGGTTCTGTGGCATGCCAATTTAGTTAATGACTTTGGGGGTGTATCGTCAAGAAATTGAATACTATGCATATCTAGCCCTATGGACATCGTTCTTTGCAAATCTAGTCCTTAACGTATGTTTTTTTGTAAAAATAGCCCCCTCCCTACCGTGAAAGGCACGGCAAGGGAGTGGCGGCTTTTGTTGTACTGTTCATATACACTGTTTGCTATTCGTTGTTCACATGCCAAACACTGTAGCACTTGCTACCGTACTCGGGTAGCGTGGGAGGAAGCCTCCCACACTCTCCGGGTGCAGCCTTTTCACTTTACACTGTTCATATGCAGTGTTCACTATCACTGTTCATACGCTAACCATTGTAGCGTTCGCGGTAGTGTGTCCTCCCGTGCTAGTGTTTGCTGCCGCGGAGCTAGACATTCCGTGCTCACCAGGCGTGGCAAGAGACATGTATCTTTTACTACACCTTTCGTAGTGGAGGAGAGGGCTATTTTTCTAAAAAAAAATATGGTAGAGGCTAGACTTGAAAAAAAAATGATGAATAGGAGGCCTCGTTATCATGGACACTTTGGAAAACAAGGAATGATGCGTGTTTTCAAAGAAAATTTCCTAAAGATCTGATTGCACTTGTGGTCTAGGTTTGTCGCTGAATTAAATTTTGGGCTGGCTTGCAGAAAGAAGAAACGCGGGAGGTACTTCGATAGGGTTTGGCGAATGGAGCGTTCCTGAGGTCTCGAGGGTGGGCGCCACCTACATGAAGACTGAAGAACGGATGAAGTTGTAATAGTCTGCAAACTCATTTTGGGTTTGGGAGATGGTCCATGTCCTGTTTAGTGGGGGTGGCGTTTGTTTTGTTGCTAAGTCGTTTTAATCTGCTAGATGTATCATGTTATGGAGGCACTTGTATTCTTGTTGCGGTTGTTTAGGTGCAGAGGACGTTGTCGTCAAAGGTGGATGCCGTGCGTTTTTTTTTCTCTTCTTCAGCGTTGGGTTGTAGTTTCGAACAATTTCGTTAATTAAATTGGAAGACCGTCTTCTGCTTCTGTAGGAACAAGAATTATTGACCCCATGGGATGACAATCCCTATCCGTGTATAGCACGCCAGTGACCTCCCTCAACTATGTAATCTCCTGTTCCACCTATATTAGGCTATGTTTGGAAAGCTTTTAAGCCAGCTTCAGCTTTCAAAAAAACCAGTAAATCTCTTAAAACAGCTCAGCTTTCAAACAGCTTTTGGTATATGTTATAAGCTATATATAACTAGTAAAAACAAAAAACTGGGTTAGATCTATTTTTGCAACTTATTACTGAGGAAAATTAGCTATTCATCAAATAATCTCTTATAAAAAAAAACAAGTCGTTTTTCAGTAAAGAAACAGTTTTTCAGAAAAGCTAGGACTTCCTAAAAAGATCCTAAGAAACCTGGAGCAGACTTTTAGCTATATCACGCCTAAGGACGAAAGTTCTAAGTCGGAAGTCCTAAGGCACGAAGAAAAGGGGGTGGGAACCGCTCACTAGGTCATGCTAATCAAAGAAGCTTATCCTGTACGCTCCCTGTAATGGAGATGATTAAGGGGTCCATATCTCTTTGTTGGAATTAATCTTGGGCTAACCACCCCAGCTAACAGATTCCGAGATTTAAGGGGATGGAAACCCATCTCTTGCGCCCTGATCGGAGGCAACAAACAAACTTTTGGTTGTGGTCCCGAGTCGTTAGCGCATATAAAAAAAGGGAAGTACCGACGTCTAATAAGAGATAACTTTTGATCATTAGGAAAGGCTAATCCCGATATTCCCCGATCCTAAGGTGTGCTAAGCGACCCGAAAACCATCTACCGGGTTCACTGTTGTCGTCTTCATCTACATCACGAGCATCCTCTAAAGGACATCACGATGGCTTCACCGACTCCGTTGGCGTCTACGATCTACTACTTCATCGACGACCACTGCTTTCATTTCTACACCGAAGCCACCTCTACCGATTTACAACTAATGGCATCTCCAAATGGTATTTATGCTAACGATTTCCGCATCATGTGTTCATGAGTTTGGCTAGCTAATGTCTTAAGGACCCTAATTTTTATTTCTAACAATTGGTATTAGAGCCGCTAGCCCTTTCCATGAACCAATTAGTCTAAGTCTCATGCGACCTTGATTCGGTTTGGTGGTAATTAACCTCAGTTTAATGTGTTTGTGGTCTCGGTCAAGCATTCAGAAGGAGGTGAGTTCGGGTTCTATAAACCCTAAAATCAAAATCCCCAAATCGGAATCATGTTTAACTTGAACCCTAATCCCCAAATTAAGCAAATCCTAAATTCTAAAAAAAAGGGTTTCGATGCTTACCTCGCCGGCGCGCCTCTTGGTTGGCTCGGTTCCGACCGCTCACATGTGTGCGTCATCGCGCCGTCCTCGCGCGTCCTTGTGGCTGCTCCGGGCGCCTCGCCTCTGCTTCGTCGAAGCCACGCGCGGCCTCTGCTCCGCCACGTGTGCGCACCATCGCGCCGCTTCTTGCTCCGCCGGGCATGCGCGCCGTCGCGCCTCTCGCTCGCTTCGCCTGTGCGTTGCGGTTTTTCCGGGGAGGCGGAATGATTAGGGTTAGGGTTCCCTCTCCGCGCGCGCGTTTTGCTGTGGCTCGGCTTCATCGTGTTTGTCCATTCGGATCCGTCGGTCACCGCCTCGCCTCCCGCGCAAGCCGCCGCTTCGCTTCGCAAGCAGTCGCCGCCTTATCTCCGCGCGGGTCGAGCTACGCGCTTGCTGGCCGCGCGTGCGTCGCTTGGGCCACGGGCGCGGGCTAAGCGCACGGCTGGGCCACCGTGCTTTGGGCCGGATTTTGTTTTTGGTTTTGGTTTTAGGGCCGAAATGTTTTAAGCTTTTGGGCTTCTTTATTTTTACAGCATTTCTTATGTATGTAAATGATGTTTTCTTTTATGAATTGATGTTTGGGCTATTTTACCCGAAAATTAGATTTTTGTGGGATTAATTTAATTTACAGCATTTTCTCAGAGTTTAAATGCTGATTATTCTTTTAATATGATGATTGGACTATTTTAAGAGTGTTAATTGCTGGATAAAATATTTAATTAAATTGTCTCTAATTAAGATGGAACCAACGAGAAATCTTGATTAAAGATTTAATAATGTTTTGGGATTAATTTTATGATCATGATTATATTTTGACCAAAGCTGTTTGTAGTCATGAGTCATACCCATTTAAATTAAAATTTAAGTTCTTTTTTCATATTCTGTCCAACGGTGATTATGAATTAGAACTGTCATTAGCATATTATTAACCAGACCAACGTAGGGTTAATTTTATGCCAGACATTAAATTGCTTACTAATATTTGTATATATTTTATTTAGCTATGACCACCACAAATATTGCCAGTACCCTAAATAACATGGAACAACTTTGTGGTAATAACTTCCCCTCCTGGAAGGAAAGACTGCTCATAACTCTTGGAATAATGGATTTGGACCTTGCACTTCATGAGGCTGCTCCCACTCCTCCTGCTGCTGATGCTGAAAATTACTCTGAGTTAAAGAAGTCATATAAAACTACAGCAGAGAAATGGGAGCGGTCTAACCGCATGTCCTTGATGATTATGAAGAGCACAGTATTAGTAGGAATTAGGGGAGCGATCCCCGACTCCGAAGATGCTAAGGTGTATCTGGCTTCAGTGGAGGAGCAATTCAAAGGCTCCTCAAAAGTCTATGCCAGTATATTAATCATGAAAATGCTCACATCCAAGTATGAGGGACAGGGCAGTGTCAGGGAGCATATCATGATGATGACCGATATGGCTTTCAAACTTAAAGGAATGGACATGGCTATTTCAGAAGGCTTTTTGGTTCATTTCATAATGATTTCTTTACCTTATGAGTTTGGTCCTTTTAAGATCAATTACAATACTCAGAAGGAGAAGTGGACCACGAGCGAGTTAATTGCCATGTGCATTCAGGAGGAGGAAAGACTGAAGGCTGATAAGAAGGACGTTGTCCACCTTGTAGGCAATAAGAAGAGAAAATTCCAAGGAGACCATAAGTCCAAGAAGAAACTCAATTTCTCTCCCAAAACTGAGTCAAGTAAGGCGGAGTATAAAGGAAAAGCTCCAGCAACACCCTCTTCATCCTACAGCGTCGTATGTCGCTTTTGCAAGAAAGATGGGCATATTTAGAAAAATTGCCCAGGATTTCTGAAGTGGCTCGCGAAGAAGGGTAATGATGAAATCACCTTTATTGAGGAATCTCTTTATGCTGATTTTTCTCCTAATTCTTGGTGGATTGACTCAGGTGCCTCTATATATGTTTCAAATTCTTTACAAGGATTCCTTTCCGTGAAGACGCTAAGAAAGGGGGAGCGAAGCCTTAGAGTCGCTAATGAGAAGGAGGCTGAAGTTGAAGCCATTGGGACCTTACCATTAGTATTAGAAAATGGCTTTGTACTCCATCTAAATAATGTAGTTTATGTTCCTAGTTTGAGAAGGAACCTTATTTCAGTTTCATTATTAGATGATGAAGGTTTTCATTGTATGTTTGGGAATGGCCAATGCATAATAAAGTTTAATTCTACTGATGTTGGTCTTGCTGTCAAACGTGATAAGCTTTATGTTCTTTCCCTTAAAGAATCACCTGTGTTAATGAATGTATGCGATGACACAAATAAACGTAAAAGAATTAATGATGAGACTTCATCGAAATTGTGGCACTGTCGCTTAGGCCACATTTCGAATGGGAGAATGGAACGTCTCATTAAGGAAGAGATACTCCACCCGCTTGATTTCTCAGACTCAGACCCTTGCATTGATTGCATTAAGGGTAAATACGTAAAACAAATTAAGAAAGAGGCCACACGAAGCACAATGATATTAGAATTAATCCACACTGATATTTGTAGACCTTTTCCTGTGACATTAGTGGATGGTTTTGATTCTTTCATTACATTCATTGATGATTACTCCCATTATGGTTATATTTTTTCTATTCGTGATTGGTCTGAATCGCTCGATAAATTTAAAATATTCAAGGCTGAAATAGAAAATCAGCACAATCTAAAGATTAAAGTGGTGCGGTCAGATCGAGGAGGAGAATATTATGGTAGACATGCTCTTTATGGGCAAATTCCTGGTTCCTTTGCTAGATATCTTCAAGAAAATGGCATAGTAGCTCAATACTCAACTACTGGTGAATCTCAGCAGAATGGTGTAGCTGAAAGAAGAAATCGCACACTTATGGATATGGTGCGGAATATGCTCAACTATTCCAATTTGCCAGTAACCTTATGGATGGAAGCGTTAAAAACAGCTGCCCACATACTTAATCGGGTTCCTAGCAAATCAGTCCCTAAGACACCTTATGAAATCTGGACTGGCAGAAAACCGAGCTTAAAATACTTACGAGTGTGGGGTTGTCCTGTTGAAGCTAAAATCTTTAATCCACATATTGGGAAATTAGACTCTAAAATAGTGAGCTGCCATTTTATCGGATACCCTGATAGATCTAAGGGATACCGATTTTACTGCCCAGATCGTCATACTAAATTTGTAGAAACTAGACATGTTGTGTTTATGGAGAATGGTCAAATCAGTGAGAGCTCAGAGGCCAGAAATATAGATCTCGAGGAGATTCGGGCTTATGTTCCATCACCGATAATCCAAGAGACTTTTATTAATGTGCCGCAAATAATGACACCTCTAAGTGATAACCCTAGTGTTGTAACCCCAGTTAATGATTCTGTGATTAGTAGTATTGCTCCTGATGATGAACCTACATCAACAATTAATGAAGAACTTCAACAGCCATCTGTGATACCTGATGAAACTTTAAGAAGATCACAGCGGGTTAGAAGATCCGCCATTCCAAGTGACTATGTCGTGTACATGAATGAAGATGTTAATGATATAGGGAAGGTGGATGATCCCATCTCATTTAAAGAAGCCGTAAGTAATAAGGATTCAAACAAATGGCTTGAGGCCATGGAGGATGAATTAAAATCTATGAGCATTAATGATGTTTGGGATTTAGTAGACATGCCTGATGGAGTTAAAGTAATAGGCTGTAAGTGGGTCTATAAAACTAAGCATGACTCCAAGGGAAACGTTGAAAGATTCAAGGCTAGGCTTGTAGCTAAAGGTTTTACGCAGAGAGAGGGGATTGACTATGTTGATACCTTCTCTCCTGTGTCTAAGAAAGACTCATTAAGAATTATCATGGAACTTGTCGCTCATTATGATTTGAAGCTACATCAGATGGATGTAAAAACTGCATTCCTTAACGGTGACTTGCATGAAAATGTATGCATGGCTCAACCGGAAGGTTTTGTCGTGGAAGGCAAGGAACAAATGGGATGTTACCTTAAGAAATCCATCTATGGACTAAAACAAGCGTCCGGACAGTGGTACTTTAAGTTTGATGAAGTAATAAGGAAATTTGGCTTTAAAGAAAATGAGGTGGATAATTGTATCTACATTAAGACTAAAGAGAGCAAATTTATTATTTTAGTTCTCTATATGGATGATATCTTATTGGCTAGCAGCGATAAGAATATGCTGTATGAAACCAAGAGATTTCTATCCTCTAATTTTGACATGAAGGATCTTGGTGATGCTTCTTATGTTCTGGGCATAGAAATTCACCGAAACAGGTCCAAAGGTGTGTTAGGCTTATCACAAAGGTCATACATTGACAGAGTGCTTAAGAGATATAATATGCATAACTGCTCTGCCACGTCTGCTCCTATTGTTAAGGGTGATAAATTTGGTTTATTCCAAAGTCCAAGGAATCAATTAGAAATTGATCAAATGAAGTCGATTCCTTACGCTTCAGCTGTCGGCAGCATTATGTATGCTCAAGTATGTACTCATCCTGACTTAGCATTCGTAACCGGGATGCTTGGCAGATATCAATCTAATCTAGGTTTGGACCACTGGAGAGCTGTTAAGAAAGTCTTGCGTTATTTGCAGGGCACTAAGAACTACATGCTCACATATAAGAAGTCTGATGACCTTGAGGTTATGGGTAATCTTGGGTTAACCACCCCAGCTAACAGATTCCGAGATTTAAGGGGATGGAACTCCATCTCTTGCGCCTTGATCGGAGGCAACAAACAAACTTTTGGTTGTGGTCCCGAGTCGTTAGCGCATAAAAAAAAGGGAAGTGCCGATGTCTAATGAGAGATAAGTTTTGATCATTAGGAAAGACTAATCCCGATATTCCCCGATCCTAAGATGTGCTAAGCGACCCGAAGACCATCTACCGGGTTCACTGCCGTCGTCTTCATCTACATCACCAGCGTCCTCTGAAAGACATCACGACGGCTTCACCGACTCCGTTGGCGTCTACGATCTACCACTTCGTCGACGACCACTGCTTTCATTTCTACACCGAAGCCACCTCTACCGATTTACAACTAATGGCATCTCCAAATGGTATTTATGCTAACGATTTCCATATCATGTGTTCATGAGTTTGGCTAGCTAATGTCTTAAGGACCCTAGTTTTTATTTCTAACACTCTTGACACATAGGGAGTAAGGACACTTCGATCCACCCTCAAACATCACTATTAAGATTAGAGCTCTTTTACAGCACACAAAATTTAGCATCAACTGTTCATTTTTTTATCCATTAAATCAAATTAGCTAGAATTTATTTATACTTTCTCTAATAGTATAATAGTAGAAATACCTTTAACAAATCAATGGTTAGATCTAATTTATTTATACTTCCTCTAGTAGTAGAATAGTATAAATATCCTTAACAAATTAACAGTTAGATCTGATCTCTATTATCCACTGAATACTACAAGTATAATGCACGTAGAAGCACACTGTCTTTTCTCTGTAATGGTATATATATAAATAGAGATGTATCACCTATTGTAAAGGACAAGAAAAAAAAAGAACTGAGAATACAAGCACTATCATCAACCTTCCACGTTTCCGTCTCCCCTTTTACCAAGTACTCATGTCTGTTGTTCTTTTTACCCCACGACAGCTGCACAAAAAAAATGAACTGAGAAACGGTCAGCGGTGTTTCGAACTTTATACGGCTACCCTGCTTTACAACGAAGATGTGCTATGTTTTACCCAAAATGTGAAGAACAAAATGAAGGGCTTATTAGTATTTGCCAAAATTAGCAACTATAGTTGAAGTCGAGTAGCAACTCTAGATGCAAGTGAAATTTGATGTGGAACTCATGTTTATTCATGTAGTAACTCAAGCAAAATTAATGTTCATAATAATCCGAAACAAAAATAGGGTAGCAACTCCCATTGAAATAGAGTAGCAACTCAAATCTTTATGGTAGCAACTCCAGCTAAAGTCTATTAGCAACTACAGTTGAAACAGAGTAGCAACTCAAATATTAATAAAATAAATCCTGATAGCAAATCCAGTTAAAATCAAGGAGCAAATCAAAACTTTTGGAATAAAAACCGAGTAGCAACTCCAAGGAAAACTAGGTAGCAACTCACTAAGAAATCGGAGGATAACCCTATAATGGAACAAGGAAGCAACTCATACCTTCGAGAAATACGAGGGAGGGAAACTTCACTAAAAATCGAGTAGCAACTCACGATGAAAATGTAGCAGCTCATTAAAAATTCGAGTAGCAACTCACTAAAATCATGTAGCAACTCACAAATTAAAGGCACACCACGGAGCAACTTCACTAAAAATCAAGTAACAACTCACATATTCGAAGAGAATTTTGGTACTAACTTCAATTAAAAGCGGAGGAGTAACCTATTGTTTAGAAAACTGTGCTCTCAACTCGAAACTTTAGAGAAAATGGAGTAGAAACTTGAAATAGGCTTTACATCTTTATCTTCACACAATAAAAAAAAGAGAGATGCATCCATACTTTTCCTTTTGGCACTTGCACAAATATTAAAATATTAGTGAATGGTAAATGGTTATTACTTACCCATTGGCTTACTTTAAGATTTGTGCAACTTATATTGAGAGGGAAAGCATTGAAGCACTGCTCAAAAAAAATTGAGAGGTGCTTTTATGCTTTCCCTCATAATACAAGTTGCATAAATCTTGAAGCAAACGAAAGGGTAAGTAATCACTATCTGCCATTAATTCATACTTTAATATTTAAGCAAATTTCAAAAGAAAAACATTAAAACACCTTAAAAAATATTTATCGGAAAACAACTCAATGAGAATCAAATAGCATGGTAACATGAGCAAAACAAGAATTTTTTTACTGTAGGGGCCTGTTGATTATTTTTATGAGAATAGCCTCCGTCGCGCTGGAATGGCAAAAATAGCCCTCTTCGCGCCTCCAAAGCACTGCATACGTGTGTGTTGGACCTCGGGCCAGTGAGGCCTGAGACTGAGGCCTAGCTCAAATAACAGTGTAAAATTCTATTTATTTCCTATTTGGGTCCGAGGCCTATTCCAGCAATCTCCAGTCCGGCCCAACCGCCAGGGCCCAGGTTTGCCCGGTTGCCCAGCGTTCCGGCCACTAGGAAAGGTTGAGATGTGAGAAGCAATCAAGCAAACTCTAGCCACTTAGTCGCGCTCCCCACGCTCGAGGTCTGCCGCCGGCCGCAGCTCTCGCAGATCCTGAATGCCCGCTCCTCCTCCTCGCACGGGCTACGGTCGGCGCTCTGAAGCAGCCCCCAAGCGGCCACACCCTCGCAGATCCTGGATGGCCGCCGCCCGCTGCCCCCCCTCCGGCAAGCCTGCTGTCGCTGCTAGTCGCTAGAAGAGTGGAATCTGGAGGGCAGAGGCAGATCCATCCCGCATCCCGGCGTGGCGGCGCAGTAGCCCACCACAGATCCCGCATCCCGGCGTGGCTGGTGCAGTAGCTCACGGCTGCTCCCACACCCGGCCCGGCCGCCGGCCACCGCCCTTGGCCCCACGCCTCGAGAAGAAGACGTCTGAGATGGGATGCCGAAAAGGGTGAGATGCTGTCATGCCTATGGTTTGCAGGAGCTTTATAGTAAAACATTCTTTTTTCATTGCTTATTTATACCTTCATTGATATCAGGACTATAATGCGTGGACCAACAACTAACAGTCAGTGGATTTATGACTCGCTTGTTAACTCTGAAGTGGAGTCTAAACTTAGGAATCTTCTACTTGAGTTGGGAAGCGACAAAATTTTAGGAATACAAGTTGGTCGATTATCTCATGCAATTCATTTACGTGCAACGACATTGCTGTACCAAATTTGTCTGCCCAAATTTCATATCATGTGTTTAGCAGTATATCTGCATCTGGTTATAGCTTGTTGCAATAGTGCCTTACAGTTTTTCCTTTTCCCAGGTCTGTGTATATAAAGATGGAAAGGTCATAATAGATACTGCTGCTGGTACGTTAGGGAAATACGATCCACGGCCTGTTCAACCTGATTCTCTCTTTCCAGTTTTCTCAGTGACAAAGGGTATCACTGCTGGGATGTTACATTGGCTTGTTGACAAAGGGTGAGTGGTCAATTTCAATACCAAGGTTTTTTAATGTTCTAGTCTAAATCTGTTTACACTATATTATCCCTCTCGAGAAAAAATGTTACACTGTATTATAGAATTCTCAATGCTACATACGAAGTGTTGTTTATCCTCATCCTCATCTAATCATGAAGTATGAGGTTGTTGACTGTTGAAACATCGAAGTGTAGGTTGTTAGTTTCCTGCAGTTGCATTCACCTTATTCAAGTCGTAAAGTTTCTTGATATTACGTATGTTCTGATGCGCCTTAAAGGTGCTGTGCTTCTAATTTATGCTTTCTAGCATCTGATTCTTTTATGAAGCAGCTCCTTAAATCTCTGCCCGTTGTGTTTGATGTTATTTAGAGAACATTGAGCATCTCTTCCCTGGTACCTTATTCTTTCTGAATGTTTTGCCTAATCTAATTAGTGTGACAGCATGCTGTCCTTTTGTTATATCTAAATGTCCGTAGTCTTTAACAATATTAATAGTAGATTATTTTGTGCCTGAGGCTTGCATAAATCTTGACTCTACCCCTTACTGCAACGTGGGACGCAGCTGTCCGAAAAAAGAGCAACGCCAGCGGGCCAGTGGGCATGCAGCGCTGGGGAGCGCTGCTCCGTCTGCGCCTGGTCCGGCTCCCATAAATACCAAAAACGACCAGTCCTTTCCGTAGGCATATGCAAGTGACAAGTCAGAGAAGCGCATGATCTCCCAATCAGAAAGAAATCCAGTTCCAGCTTCAAGTGTCCAACTCCAAGTTTATTTGACTTCTTTTTACCGCAACAACTGAAGTCTTCTCCACTCCGGCTACCCGACCGCTGCTGCATGTGCATGCAGCGCCTCCTAGCCGCTTGCACCGGCCCACCAGTGTTGCTCCTTCTTCGGACCGTTGCGTCCCAGGGTTACAGCGCTTGGCCTCATCGACACACGCGTATGCAGCGCTTCAGAGGTGCAAAGAGAGCTATTTTTACCATTTCAGTGTGACGAAGGCTATTCTTGTAAAAAAAAGTCAACTGAGCTATTACAGTAAAAAAAATCGCAAAACAATATATACATAGGAAAAAAAGAGAGGTTGAAACCAGAAAAAAAAAAGAGGTATCGGAGCTCGCCAGAGGTAAGATCCACACGTGTTTGCAACATGCGAGATCAACTTCATAGCTACTCGAGGTTAATATGGTTGCACCACCGTATGGCATCGACCGGAAAACCTTCGCTGACCTCGACGCTATCGGAGTTCCAAGCCTAAATCTACTTGGAGTGCTCCACCTTGCCTACTCAGGAGCGTCCATGAGAGGTGGTGAAGGGGAAAAAAAGGAAGGAATAAATAGAGATGGAACAGAATCCATAGAGATAAAAAGAGACATATGAATCAGAAAGGAGTTAATAATATGGCCCCCAGATATGCTGTTTTTCACGTGCTATGGGGTGGGTTATGTCTTGTTTCATTGTATATTTCTGCTGAATCCATCCAACGGCTGTCCGTGCAGTCATCTGTGTAGCTAATCGCGCAATGGGCTGTGGAAGAGACTTTTCCTATATATATTGCCACGACAGCATCATTCAAAGCATGAGTGTCCGCGGAGATCCAAAGTACTTGGCACAGTAACTTAGCCTGATGAAACAGAAACTGCAAGTCTGGGTCTCTGGGAGTAGCGACAAAAAATAAAAACTTCGGTTTAATTCGGTCGCGACCTGGTCTAACATGCCCCACTGGGTGGGCCCTAGTGCCACGTACTCCCACGTGGCATCAGTCGGTTTGTCGGGTCCGATGATGAGGATAGAAGTGGACGTCGTGCCGTGTCGAGACAGATCAGAAATTGAGAGAAACTTGTGAGAGTGAGAGCTAAGAGAGATTGAGAGAGACGAACGAGAGAGAGAGCAGTTTCTTGCACCGTCTCTCTATCTCTCTCAGCTCTATCTCCTGTTTTGTCCATCTCTCTCAAGTGTCGGCGATAGAGGTTGCGTTCATGCTACTGGGTGCATCCATGATGATCATGCTCTGTGAGTCAGTTACCTTTGTGTTAGGCTTCTTCCTCATACCCTGGATCATCGGGCCCGATACGGTACATTCTACAGTATTGTGTCGGATCGTGCCGCTCATCGTGCCCGATTCTCGAATCCGACGCGATCTGTGCTACAGTGCCGTATCGGCCCGGCACGACCGACTTCACGCCGAATCAGATTTCATGCCAGATCATAACATCGTGCCTCGGACCGGACTAAAAAAAGAGCCTGGCCCGAATGGCCAGCGGGGAGCCGGAGTAGTGGCGCTGCCGACTTGCCACGTCAATCCTACTCGTTGCACGGACTTGTCTTGGGCTTGGCTGAATGTACAGTGTAGCACCCGAGCGCGTCGCGGCGGTGGGCGCCGACGGCCGAGCTGGGCGAGCGGCCGCGCGCCGACCGCCTCCGGATCGAGCGCGGGGTCTCGGTGCTCCCCCACACCGTGGTCTGAAACTGCCAACGCGGTGGCCCGTGGCGCGCTCGGCTGGGATTCCGCGTGGTTGGGCGAGCTGGCGAGGCGGTAAGGGAGGTTACCGTTCTCGGCCGCTAGCCCCCGGCGGAGGCTACGGATCAGGTTGGTCTCGGTTTGCTGGGTCGTCATCCTTATTCTCTTTTGTTTTCCTGCGTTGAGCGGCGCGGCCCCGGCGTTTCTGAACCTCTCTGCAGCATTTTCTCGAATAGTTGGCATGCGGGTTCTACGTTGCAGGCAATGCGGGTCTCTCTCTCTCTCTCTCTCTCTAAAGAATCAACCGTCCGCAAAGTCCACATTCACTCATTGTCAGGACCTAAGATTAATTGCGAAATAATAATTGGAATCACATCTTTCAGTTCTTGATACTCATTCGATTACTCCCTTCAACTACAATGGAAATCAACGGCAGGCAAGCTGTGTAGTTCCTCCAATTCATCATTGATTTTAAGCTCTGTTTGCACTTTGCACATAAGGTTAGCAATAAGATAGCAAAGATGCTGTGCCTGGACATGGTTTCGTCTATTACCTGCCTATGTCGTTCACCAATGATGAATATTTGTTCTAATGTTGTTTGCTGGTTAGCATCTTTTCCCTTTCTTTCCGCAAAAGAAAAGCCTGTTTGGCTGTTTCTGAACCTTTTTTGTGTTAACTTACTGTCACCAGTTCATCAACTGGATACTTCACTTATCTCAGAAAGGATGTCATTGTTCTGCATAATCCATAAACTGATTAACTGACTGACATGCATTAGTCCTAGTTAGAGTTTCTGTGTGATTAAGGTAGCCGTTGATTCTGACTTGTACAGCATAACAAGTGAAGGATGCAATTTGTTAAGATGTTTGTGCCACTTTTGTTCCAACAATGCATTGCCTGTATACGGTGTTGCTTTACTAGCACCGTGCAAAGCATAGGTGTCATTTTACTGATTTAGTCAAAATGGTTTTTACGCTTGTTGTATATCTAGAATCTTTTTTTTTGAAACATGCAACTATGGCTGGATATGGTTATAGGCTCCCAATAAGTCGCCTTTATGCTTGATATTTTGGTGGTGGCTTGCAAATCATATCCTATGGAAGGATACGGTACTGTCGTTTTTCACTTCATTTACTGGCATTCAGTCAATGTCAATGTCGAACAATTTATCCATCTTTACCTGAAGTTTCGTGTACATCTTTCTGTTTCGTGTATAAAAAATTACTAGTAGTGGTTATAGAAATATAACTGCACTATGTCTTCAAGACTTCAGCTGACCATACTTGCCTTCTCTGTTATGTTGTCACGATTGGGAGATTAAGAGGAGACCTTGCCTTAAGGGCTTCCCTGTTCTGAATTCTGATACCATTTCTGTAATTAGGTTGCTATGTGAAAAACCATGTGGAGGTTTATCTAGGTTTGTGATATATTATTGACAGTGTTTGAGTATGTGGTGCTAAAGTTTGAGATTGTTTTGAATTTCATTTCAAATTTGAAGTAATTTGAGGTGCTGTCAGGTCAGGGTGGCACTATCGGTCTTCGGCCTTGGAGGCGCGGTAGTGCTGGGATGGACGGTAGTGCCGGTCTGTCAGTCTTGGAAGCGGTAGTTTTTTTACAGAGAGGGATTCTCTGGATTTAGGCTAGAGCGCCACTACCGACAGTAGGAGCGTTAGTATCGGGGGTACGGTACTAACGGTGTCTAGTGGGCGGTAGTTATTTACAAGGAATGGTGTTTTTCTGGGTTGTGCAAGATCGGTAGTACCGGGGGTGCAGTACTACCAGCTCTTGGTGGTATAAGATCGAGAATGCTGACTAGAGAGGGTGAATAGGCGGTTATAAAAATTTCTTTTCTAATTAAACAAACGCCTAAGTACTCCTATGTCAAAATTTAAACGATAAATGATGCGGAAGCGATAAACTAAGGTTTTGACAATTAAAGGCTAAATCAACTAGGCTCACTAAGTGCATTAGCTAATTATATCTCTAACAAGAATATGCAATCCTAAAGACAATCAAACAATTTAATTCTATGAATGTAAATTGCAACAATGTAAATAGAGAATTGTAAGTATACACAAAGAGACACACCGATGTTTTACCGTGGTGTTCGGAGACTTGTCGGTCTCCTCTAATCCACGTTGAGATTAGCCTAAACATATTGGATCGGCTCCATGAATTTAGCACCCACCTCGAATCCACTAGTGGTGCTCTTTCCCCTCTGGGTAGGTGATCTCGGACCTTCACAAATTCGTTGGGGTTTCTCACAACATCCGTTGAGAAGCTCACCGTGCACGACGCCTCCACACGCCATCTAGGTGTCGCCAAACACCAAGAGTAACAAGTCAAGCCCTCTAGCTTGAACTCCACCAAGTGCAACACATGCATAAGGATCCCTAAGTGCAACACATGTACAATAGTGATCACCAAGTGTAACACATGCATAAGGATCCCTAAGTGCAACACATGTACAATGGTGATCACCAAGTGCAATACATGCATAAGGATCCCCTCAAGTGCAACACATGCACAAGAGACTCTCAATCCACTTCTAATTGCAACACATGCAATTAGAGCTCATTCTTAGCTCAATAACTAAATGTGAGGGTGCAACACATGCACAAGCACAACTCACCCCAAATGCTCAACAAAGCCAGCAACCATGCCCTTGCCCCCCATGGGGTCCTTTTATAGCCCCCCTACACAAAAGCTAGCCGTTAGGAGTCAAATTGGGCAAAATCAGCATTTTTTGATACTACCGCCCTTCTTTTGCAGGAAACCTGGTACTACCGCAAGCAAAAACCCAGTAGTACCGCTCAAGCGATAGTACCGACCTCTACGGGCGGTACTGCTGAACTCAGAACTCAGCGCAACTAAAAACACACGCTTCTCTGGAAAAAAGTTACCGACAGTTAGGTGTCGGTACTACCGCACCTCCGATAGTATCGCCCATTAACCCCGGTAGCTTCGGCCTTCAAAAATCGAGAAAACGCACTCTTCTGGAAAATAACAACCGCCTCACGCGCGGTACTACCGACCTCCGGTAGTACTGGCTACCAAACAGCGGTACTACCGACCCAGCGGTAGTACCGACTTTACACCTATGGTACTGCCAGATTTTCAGATAAAATCAGATTTCACAAAAAAATCTTTTATTTTCAAGTCAAACAACAATAAGGATTGATTCTTTGAGCCATGTGATGATCAACACATGATTAAGTTAATTTGCAAACCCTATTCACATGCTTCAAAGAAACACATTTAAAACTTCAACTTATTTGCAATAAACTAAGAACCTATGAGATCAATCCTCTTAGCCATGTGATGATCAACACATGATCAAGTCAATTTGTAAAACACATTTGCAAACTCTATTCACATGCTCTAGGATCAAAACCCATAATCTCTAGCTTATTTGCAAAACACATTTGTAAATCACAAATCCATTCAATTTAAAGACAAATCTTGATCCATGAGATGATCAACACATGATCCCAACACTTTGCAAAACACATTTGCAATTGCTTATCTCATGCTCAATATAAGAACCAATAAAACCACATTTTGCAAACAACAAGCAATAGCTTTGTGATCATCAACACATGATCTCTAGCAATTTGCAAAACACATTTGCAAACTCTACTACTCAAAAGCTAAGAATCCCATGCATGAGCTCTCTATTTGCAACACATGCAAATATCTAGCTCCATGCAAACAACAACCATTAGAATCAAGTTGCATGAGCTCTCCTGTTACAACACATGCAAAAACCAACTTAAACCAAATGCATGAGCATTCTCCTTTTTTTCAACACATGCAAATCCAAACCTCCATGCAAACACCAATTCAATTAAGAATCAATAAGAAACAAGGATGAACTTCAACATTTGCAACACATGCAAATATGAGCTTCATGCAAAAACCAACTCGAATAAGAGAGTGAGCTAGAGTAAACCGGATTGAGTTCATCAACACATGATGAAGCTCAAGATAAATGACTCAACCACTCTTAATAGTACGGCAACCTAACTAACAACCCGGTCTCCCATCCAAACACCGAAACCGGTAAAAGACTAGGAACACATCTTTAGCCCTAGCTAATTATACCTTTGCCTCTAGTGATCCACTTGGAGCTTTTATGATATCCAATCATCTCCTTTTCAGGATCGAGTCTCGTCTTGTTCATCAACACATGATTAACCTCCTCTTCTCTTCTTTTTGGGATCACTTCTTGACACTCATTAACATATGATGGCGTCCTTCTCCCGTTCTATATCATCGTTGGACTCAACCTACTTCACAACTTATGGAAAATTGTTAGTCCAACAAACATGGTTGTCTCAATCATCAATTTGCATTCCATTAACACATAATGGATACCCCTAAGATCGATTGAGCACAACCCAAATCAATTTGAATGATTAATTATGTCTTGAGTACTTTGATGCAACTAATGCTTCATTATACTCAAGAACTTTCTGTTTGTCCTTAATCAATTAAGGAACACCATCAACACATGATGAGGCGTTCTTTGATAATTAAAAGATAAGCGAATCTCAATTTAAATTTTATTTAAATTGATATGAGTATATATAACTACACAAGTTTTATATACTCATTTTGATGTATTCTCAAAGTAATGATCCAATATATTGGAGTGATGGAAATGGATCAGTACTCTTGAGACCATCAACTATAGAATAAACTCCATTAAATATGTGCATATAAACAATTGAACATGGAATCAATATGTATATAATCAATCTTAGATAGCTTTTGGGTTTATCCTATATTTGCATGAGTATATTACAACTGCACAAGTTATATATACTCAAAGGGTTGTTTCAAAGTCTTGATCCTTTATATTATTTGGCAAGAAGATATGGATCAATACTATTGAAACATTAAGTTAAACTATGAACTCCCCCTAGATGTGTGCATTAATGTAATGTATAAGCAATAGAAGAGTTCATCTTTTAACTTGAATCTTAAGTATGCATTAAGATAATAGAATGAATACGAGTGCATACCTTGAGTTTTCCATTTTTCATCCAAATTTGAGACTAATAAGAATAAAGCTCAATAAACATGTTAGTCTCATAATGATTAGATTTGTCATTAAACAATGATTAAGTATTGATCTAAAACCAATCACCAAAACTAATCGGAGCTTGAACTTACAGGTGGCGGTAGTGCCGATTTTATTGCGACTTGAGCTTAATGTTTGCATTAATTATTGATTAATGCATAATATTGTGAACAGTGCTATGTAATGTGTTTCCAGTCTGTGTTGGTTGCTAGACTCCGGGGCTAGGTCATGCTAAGGCGAAGGCGAGATTGGGACTAAGCTAGGAGAGCTAAGGTACAAAACGGTCAAGGGACGCTGAAAGATAACTTAGGCTGGGAAGTGGTTGCAAACTTGGAAGACAAGGAACTGGAGCGTGATGCACTAGTGATGGACATGGCGGGCAACGACATAGACCGAGACTAGGCTTAGGGAAGAGTTGAGGTCTAGAACGGTCAAGGAAGCCGATGTCGCCATGGTGAAGCGGAAAAGGACACACCAAAGTGGAGTTGGATGCAAATTCGAGATCGCGAAGCAGATTTGGCCTCTATTTGTTGGCCACTTTGAGAAACGTGCTTGTGTGAGTGGAAAACTTGTTAAGAGTGTTGGGTTTCGGGTTAACCCATGTGAGGGTGGATGGTATCTACTTGTGTGTCCAGGTCTAGGGTTAGGGTTGCCTCTACTATATAAGGAGATGTAGTGAGAGGTAAGGCTCTAAGTCTTGAAATTTTAGGACTCTTTATTAGGGCTTCCACAAAATTTTGTATTCTTGTGTGGTGTGTGTGCTCTTTGGGAGCTTTGTGCTCAGATGAGAGGCTTTGTATTCCATCCTCATGCTCTGAAATAAAGATCAATTTCGTGCTCAAGATTTGGCTTTTGTTCTTGACCTTCTTCCTTGATTCTTGATCTTTCTTATTGGTTTCTTTTTCTCTTGATCTTGTGTTGCTAAGAATGAGTGATTGATGGATGTATCCTCTGGAGATCATCTCCCAATCATCTAGGTAAGCTCTCTTATAATCATCAAGAGATTTCTCAAGAAACTAGGTTTGAAGGAAGGATTTGAGGTAGATCTTGATCTTGCACGTTTGAGGGCAATCTCTTTGGGGTTCTTGCTTACTGTGATATATGAGAGACCATCTAGGTCCATCTTGATCATTAAATCCTCATGAGCAAGCTCAGGGAAAATTTTTATTTTTGACCCAGTTTTGGTACAACCTTCGGTAAATTCGAAAAAGGTCGGAACTTTGACGTCAATCCTTGCGATTAAGGGTTGGAATAGGTTCCTGACCTCATAGAAAGGTGAATACAAAGTTTCGCATGTTTTTGATTAGTCTATCGAAACATACACCAATTTTCATTTTTAAAGTTTTGATGATTTCCTGTTCATTTTGCTTTTTTCTGTTTACTGGCTCTACCAGGGGTATTGTAGCACGGTAGTGCCCCTAGTACTATTCATTCTAGCACTACCGCCTATTTAACATCGGTAGTGCCACCCCAGAGGTGAAATTGTCCGAAAATTTGTTTTTTCGCTCATATTTGACCTAATGAGGTTTTGGTTGGTCCTTTCTAGGGGTAAAATTTAATTTGTGATCATTCACCTCCCATCTGATCGCTATTTCTGGTCCTTCAATTGGTATCAGGGCCCAGTTTTGCTCTTATTAGATCTTGACCGGTCTAAAGAGCCATGGCGTCGAACAAGTATTCCACTAAGCCTCCAATATTTCTGGGTGGATTATCCTTTTTTGAAAATCTAGGATGGAGTCATACATCATTGCCTAGGGTTTCATGATTTGGTAGAAGTTAAAGCTCTCGTATGTTGTTCCTGCCGATAAGAACGTCAATGCCGCAAATATAACTGACATTGAGGCGAATGCTAAGGTAAGAAACATCCTCATATAGGGTCATAGTCACAATGAGTATGACCGGATCTCTCACTTACGATCTACACATGAGATTTAGGTGACCCTCGATGCTTACCATGAGGGGCTCCACCCAAATCAGGACGGTCAGGCAAGATCAGTACAAGCTTGACTACAACAAGTAAGCTTGACTACAACAAGTTCGAGCAGCACGCTGGGGAGTCTTTGGATGAGTGCTTTGGTCATTTCACGAAGATCCTGAGCAATCTCCGAGCAATTGGTACCACATATCCTGACTCGGATAATACTAGGTATTTTCTTACGGTACTCGATCTTCGAGTTTGGGAGATAAAGATGACCTCCATCAAGGACACCACAGACTTTTCGACCTTGACTTTTGACGGGATTTATTCCTGATTCAAGGCTCATAAGATTGATGTCGTCTCTCGTAAGACGAAGTCATAGTAGATGGCCTTAGTCACCAATCCCGCTTTTAAGAGTTCTGGTTTTTCCCTCCCGCTCTTTGTGAGATGAGCGATGACTATCTGGAGAGATTTTGAGAAAATGAGCTTGTCCTCTTAGCTAGAAAGTTCTCCCACACATACAAGAAGGTGAGAGAGGAGGAGAGGTGGATCGACCACCTGTTTCGAGTGTTGTGGCCCCAGCCACATTTGAGTCAACTGCCCCAAGCTGGAGAAGGGCAAGAACGACTATGGTGATGTAACCAAGAATAAATACACCGATAAGAACCGCAACAAGAAAGGTCTAGTTTGTAATCCCGCACATGAGAAGAAGTACCGCAACTTCGCGAAGAACAAGAAGCTCTTACACCGCATTCTCGCCATACTTGATGACATCATCCTCTCCGACACTGAGACATGGAGCGATGACAATGGAGATGATGATCTGCAAGAGAAGACCAAGATCGACGATGACTTCACCGACATGTGCTTCATGGCCGATAAGAACGGCATCAGCGACATTGAGATCTACAGCGAGTCAGATGAGGTACCTTCCTATGACGAGCTTAATGAGGTATTCTGTAAGCTAGGAAGATCCCATGTTAGAGCTAGGGTTAGGTGTTCGGAACTAGAGAAGAAGGTAGATGACATGTCACGGGAGATAGCTTCACTTAGATCTTCTTTCTCCCGTGACGATGATTGTGTGCTCTGTGATGCTGTGCTTGTGGAGTTTGAGAACTAAGGACCCTGCATGATAGTGTGCTTTCTGAAGTAGAGGTCCTTAAGGAGAAAATTGCTAGCCTTAGTACTCCTGTCACTGTTCCTGTTGACGCTAGTTTTCTTCATGCTCACACATGTGTTTCTTGTGACAATTGTCTTATGTTGCTAGCTGAGATTGCTGTCATGACTGTTCACCTTAGGAAGCTTTCTGCTAGAAATGAATAACTTGAAGAATTTGCTTCTAAGAATCCAGTTAGCTCATGTGAGGGCTATAGATAACTAAAACTTGACAATGATGCTTTGAATGTCAAGTGTGTTAAACTTGCTAAAGACCTACTAGCTAAATCACAAGTTGCTTGTGCTAGATGTGCTGAGATCGAGGGGGACATGGGTAAAATCCATGATGAGCTTAGGAAAAAGCTAGAGGTCTAGACCACTAGGATTAGAAATGCCAAGTGCGTATCTTATGAGACCCTCAAGATTGAGGCAGCCGTGCTTATAGAGAAAATGCACATGTTGTTCGTTCTTCCTTGTCTGGCACTTCTTCATCTTCTTCCTCCTGTTCTTCATGTGCCTCTCTTTTCCAGCAGTGTGACTATCTCATGAGCACTCTTGAGAAGTTTGTAGGAGGCAAGAAGAAACTCAATCTCATCCTAGACCAATCCAAGATTAATAAATTCAATTATGGTCTAGGATTTGACTACTTGGAGTACGCTCGGGCACATCCTCCCACCATTGTGCGTGGCTCTAAGAGTGAAGAGATCGTGGTAGTTTCAGGGCGAGCACCACTGTGTTTAGGTCTATTGGGATAGTCCATGGATCTCCGACCAGAAGGTTGCTTCTCCTGCTGCTTCTGTCTCTAGCAAAGCGAAGTATACATTCACCTTCTGTCAAAAGGATGTACATCTAGAAGATTTTTGCTTCAGGCGTGCCAAGATCGCACGATGTGAGTGTGGTCATGCTCTTAGTGGTATTCAAGGTCATCCCCAGACTCGGAGTGCTCCTAAGGCACCCATGGCTTCTAGATAGGGTAGAGTTTCTCCTGTTTATGGGCAGTATCTAGGGCTTGGCTTTAAGGCTGTTCCTTCTGGTTTTCGTCCTAGAGCTACTCGTGGTCAGTCTCTCTGTTGCCCTTTTGATATTCCTCATTCTTCCCATCGAGATGGATATCAGCGGCGTGAGTTTTCTCTCACCAGTAGGAGGTTTAGGCAGTGTTACTGGGATGGTTCGACCTTTGCACGTCGACGAGCCAACCCAGCTCCAACTCCTAGATCTTCTGCAAGTGTTGTTTCTAGATTTGTGAGAATTGAGTCACGGAGAGACACTAGAGTCCAATCTTTTATTCCTGTCACTAGCACTTCTGCTCGTCATGTGATTTAATATTAGGTTCCCAAATCTGCATTTGTTTATACTAGTACTGAGTAATCGATCTCTCGCTTTATGTGATCCAGGTTCGTCAGGCTGGGAAGGGAGATGTTTGGCTTGTAGACTCCGATTGCTCTCGCCACATGACTAGAGACTCCCGTTGGTTCTCTTCCTTAGCTTGTGCCTCGAAGGATGAGTCTTTTACTCATTTTGGGGGTTTGGTCTGTAGGTTGTCCCTTGAACTCCCAGGTGCCTTACGAGCTATACGTAGTGACAATGGCACAGAGTTCAAGAACTCCTACTTTGATAGTTTCTGTGAGGAGTTTGGTTGCGACTATTAGTTTTCCTCTCCATACGTCCCACAACAAAATGGTGTAGTGGAAAGGAAGAACAGGACCTTGGTCGAGATGGCCAGGACGATGCTAGATGAGTACAATACTCCTAGGAAGTTCTGGGCTGAGGCTATAGCTTCTGCTTGTCATGTGTCTAATCGAGTATTCTTGATAGCACATTTGCACCACACTTCTTATGAGTTGAGATATGGGCAAAAGCCAGTATTCCTTATTTTCTTGTGTTTGGTTGCAAGTGTTTCATATTAAAGTCTGGGAACCTAGATAAGTTCGAGTCATGTTCTCTTGATGGTATCTTTCTAGGTTACTCGATTTCTTCTCGTAGCTATAGGGTCTAGAGTTGTGAGGCGAATAGGATCATAGAGACCTATGAGGTGAACTTTGATAAAGCTAGTCTAGGAGCTAGACTCGACATATCAGACTCTTCTTCCCTCTCCAAGACTATCTTTGTAGAAGATGAGGATGATGGAGATGACGGTGTTCCACCTGATCTAGTCCCCTCTACACCTAAGGTGCCTCATGTTTCTATCTCTGCACCTCAGGGAGATCAACCCTTACCATCAGACTCTCCTGCAGCTAGTGGCTCTGATCCTACAACTTCTGCTCATGAGGTAGATGCCACTTCTACTTCTGGACCTCCTCGCCACATTCAGTGGCATCATCCACCTGATCAGATGATCGGCGATTTGTTTGAGCGTGTCATGCTCTCAAAGTCAGGCATTTCTCTCTTTTGTCTTCACTCTGCCTTCGTTACTACTTTTGAGTCCAAGAATGTTTCTCATGCATTGACAGATAAATCTTGGATCAATGCTAAACATGAGGAACTTGAGAGTTTTGATAGAAACAAGGTCTAACAGCTTGTTGAGCCCCTATCTAGTCATAATGTCATTGAGACCAAGTGGATGTTAAAAAACAAGCAAAGTGAGGATGGGGTTATCATTAAGAACAAGGCTAGACTAGTTACACAGGGCTTTACTTAGGTTAAGGGTCTTGACTTTGAGGAGACCTTTGCTCCTGTAGCTAGACTAGAGGCCATTAGGATCCTGCTTGCATTTTCGGCATCCAAGTGTTTCAAGCTTTATCAGATGGATACCAAAAGTGCATTCCTCAATGGGTATATTGAGGAAGAGATTTATATCAAGCAGCTTCCAGGATTCGAGAACCCCAAGTACCCAAACCATGTCTTTAAGCTTTCCAAAGCTTTTTATGGACTTAAGCAGGCCCCTAAAGCTTGATATGAGAGGCTTAAGTCGTATCTTCTTAGTCATAGTTTTGAGATGGGTAAGGTAGACAAGTCTCTGTTCATCAGACACGAGGATCCTTATTTTTAGACAAGTCTCTGTTCATCAGACACGAGGATTCTTATTTTTTACTTGTTTAGATTTATGTGGACGATATTATCTTTGGTGACTTTTCACACTCTCTTGTATCTCAGTTTTCAGATGTGATGAGTACAGAGTTCAAGATGAGCATGATGGGCGAGTTGAGCTATTTTCTCGGCTTCTAGATCAAGTATACTCGAGAGGATATTTTCTTGCATCAGGCGCTTCGACATGTCGAAGGGAATCCCGTGATGACTTCTATATCCACCACTGCTGTCCTCAAGCTTGATAAGGATGGTGAGCTAGTTGATCAGAAAGAGTTCAGGAGCATGATCGGCTCCCTCTTGTACCTCACTGCCTTGAGGTCGGACATACATTTTGAAGTATATCTACGCGCTCGATTTCAGACTTCTCCTCGCGCCTCTCACCGCCAAGCGGTGAAGTACATCTTCAGGTACCTTCAAGATACCATTGACTATGGTATCTGGTACTCTTTCTATTCTTGTCTGTCTCTTAGAGCTTTTTAGATGTAGACTTTATTGGTTGTAGGATAGATAAGAAGAGCACTTCTGGCACTTAACAATTCAGTGGCACTTCTCTTGTTTCTTGGTCATCTAGGAACTAGTCTAGAGTTGCACAGTCCACCGTTGAGGCTGAGTACGTTGCAGCCCCTAGTTGCTGTAGTTCTAGAGCTTTGGATGAGATCGACCTTGCGGGACTTTGGGTTAGACATAAATAGTATTCTACTTTTATGTGACAACACTTCTGCTATTTGCATTGCTAAGAACCTAGTGCAACTCTTTAGGACCAAGCATATAGACATTTGATACCACTTCCTTATAGACCATGTAGAGAAGGGTGATATAGTGCTCCAGTTTGTGGAGAGTGACATCTAGATAGACGATATCTTTATCAAGCCTTTGGATATCTCTAGGTTTATAACCTTGAGGAGAGAGTTTGGTGTCGTGTGCCCTTAAGGTATTTCTTGAGGGGGAGCTAGTTTTGTATACTATATATTATATATGTTTATTTCCAGTATTTCCTTTCTTTTGCATCTTCTAGGTGTTTTTGGGCTTTGGTTCTAGAGTTCTAAGTTCATTACATTTAGACTTCTGGTATGCTTTGCATTGACCTCTCATCTTATACTATAGGTTGCTATCATGCATAATTAGCTGTTTTCTCTTCTCTCTAAGTTGAGTTCCCTCACAGTCTTATAGGTCTAACAGGTGTTGGGCCCTCTGGGTAGACAGGATCAGTGTGTACTCTCTAGCTAGGGTTTTAAAGTCAGCTTTCCAATGTTAGTCATTGGGGAAGATGAGAGCAAGTCTGAGCCATAGTGTTCTCTACCATCTTTTCTATGCTTTATAGCCACTCAGTTTATAGTTTTTTTACTTCTTCTCTTCACTCTGTATTTCTAGTTTATGTTTTCATTTAGAAGCTTCTGAACTTAATTATGTTAATAACTCAACTTGAACCAGAAATTATGTTTAAAATTGATTCACTTGTTGAGGGGGAGTTTGAGAAGCTATTTCTGCATTGCATATAGACTTTATTTTCTGTTTTAATGAGCTTTGTCTATTATGCAAATAAGCTGTCATTCCTGCTATGCACCTTGCTACTCTCTGAAGATCATTGCTAGCTTAGCCATGTCTAAATTCATTTTGCTTCATCATGCTAAGCTTGCTAAAAATAAAAATTGAGCTAGACTTGTAGCTTTTACTTGCTATGTTTCCTCACTAGGTGCATATGCTATGATTTGTGAAATCTTGGATTTCTACTAGAGTCCCTATATTAACTTGAGTGAAGCTAGATTAATTCATACTAAAGTCCTTCACATGCTCATGAATCTAAGTGCTAAAATGGTCAAAATTTGACTTTTGTGTGCAAATTGATCTCAACACTTTACATTTACGAGACTGTTTCCAATTGCACTTAGGATGAACTTGGAATGTATCGTGTATGACCAAGGCCATTCTTTTAAGAGTCTTTGAGATAGACGGCAAAGGTTTGAGTCAATCACACTTGAAAATGCAAATAAAAAATGAAAGTGGGTAAATAATGCAAATAATATCAAACATTTGCACCCCACTATGTGCGTTAAAGTTTTAAAACAAAAGTTTTGCATTAAAGATGATTGAGCACGAAGGATCTTTTATGCACTTGTAGCTTCCCAAAAGTGTTGACTGAGTTGAACTTTAGGTCATCCATTTGATCCTTTCTATGGCTATGCTTCTAGTTTGGAGATTATGCTAAGTGTTGCACTTGTTGAAAGCATGAAAAAATGACAAACTCTTATTTGTGCTTGCACTTGGACATGTCTTAGATTAGCATAATCTAAAATGCGAAAAAGTCATTGTCAAAGGGGGAGAAATGTGAATGCATCTTGGTTCTTATGATCATGGTGAAAAATTGCTAATTCTTAGGATCATAAGCATATTTGAAATTTTGTGATTTTTTCTTTGATTTCTAGAGTTTATGTGAAAAACTTGTTCTTTCTTTTGGCTTGCTCTAAAATCCTTCTTGCCAACTTGGTTATGATCTTATCTCCTCTTGCTTTGGACTAAGTGAGGCTTTGCAATCAAATTGCTTTCTTCTTTTGTTTTTAAACTCAAATTTGTGTGTTTTGTGGTGTTTGTCAATATACTCATCAAGGGGGGAGATTAAAAGACCTTATGGAGGTCTATCCAGATTTGTGATGAGTTATTGATAGTGTTTAAGCATGTGGTGCTCAAGTTTAAGTTTTTTTAATTCCATTTCGGATTTAAAGCAAATTGAGGTGCTTTCAGGTCATGATGGCACTACCTGCCTTCGGCCTTGGAGGCGCGGTAGTGCCGACCAGGCGACACTACCAGCCTAAGATGGGCGGTAGTGTCGGCCTTTCGAGCTACTGGCCTTGAGAGCGGTAGTCTTTTTACAAAGAGGGATTCCCTGGGTTTGGGCTAGAGCGACACTATCGACCCTCGGAGCGGTACTACTGGGGGTGCGGTACTACCGGTCTCCAGTGGGCGGTAGTTATTTACCAGGAAGGGTGTTTTCTGGGTTGTGCAAGATCAGCACTATCGGCCATGGGGGCGGTAGTACCGGGGGTGCAGTACTACCGGCCCTAGGTGGTGGTAGTGCCAACTTTACTACGACTTAAGCTTAATGTTTGTATTAATTGTTGATTAATGCATATTATTATGAACATTGCTATGCGATGTGTATGTTTCTTGTCTATGTTGGTTGCAAGATTCCGAGGCTAAGTCATGCTGAGGCGAATGCGAGATCGGGACTAGGCTAGGAGAGTTGAGGTCTCGAACGTTTAAGGGACGCTGAAAGATGACTGAGGCCAGGAAGTGGTTGCAAACCGGGAAGACAAGGAACCGAAATGTGATGCACTGGTGCTGGACATTACGGGCAGCGGCATGTTCTGGGACTAGGCTCAGGGATGAGTTGAGGTTCAGAATGGTCAAGGAAGCCGAAGCCGCCATGGTGAAGCGAAAAAGGACACGTGGCGATCAAGTGACTTGGGCCCTCTTGCAAGTGAGAACGATTCAGGGGAGTCTGGATGCATGAGATACTTGGCGGCAAGTCATTTGGACCACGTGGAAAGCGCGAAGCATGGCGATGCTTCGAGGAGAAGGAAGATCGGTCATTGAGGCAAATTAGTAATTTGTTCAATACCAACGGTCGAGGCAGTTTGGAAAACCGCAGCGGTGGTTTAAGTGGTTTAGATCACGCCAATGTAGAGTTGGACGCAAATTCGGGTTCACTGAGCGGATTTGGCCTCTATGTGTTGGCCGCTTTGAGAAGCGTGTTTGTGTGAGTGGAAAACCCGTTACGAGCGTTGTGTTTCGGGTTAACCCACGCAAGGGTGAATGGTATCTACTTGTGTGTCTAGGTCTAAGGTTAGGGTTGCCTCCACTATATAAGATGTAGTGGGAGGTGAGGCTCTAAACCTTGAAGTTCCAAGACTCTAGATTAGGGCTTCCACAAGATTTTGCGTTCCTGTGTAGTATGTGTACTCCTTGAGAGCTTTTCCTTCAGGTGAGAGGCTTTGTAATCCATCCTCATGCTCTAAAATAAAGATCAATTTCATGCTCAAGATTTGACTTTTGTTCTTGACCTTCTTCCTTCTTGATCTTTTTTGTTGGTTTCTTTTTCTCTTGATCTTGTGTTGCCAAGAATGGATGATTGATGGATGTATCATCTTGAGATCATCACCCAATCATCTAGACAAGCTCTCTCATGATTATCAAGAGATTTATTAAGAAACCGGGTTTTGGCTTGAGAAGGAATGATTTGAGGTAGATCTTGATCAACATGTTTGAGGGCAATCTCTTTGGGGTTCCTGCTTGCTGTGACATGTGGGAGATCATCTTGGTCCATCTTGATCATTAAATCCTCACGAGCAAGCCAGGGCAAAGTTTTTGTTTTTGATCCGGTTTTGGTGCAACCTTCGAGAAATTCAAAAAAAGTTAAAACTTTTATGTCAATCCTTGCAATTGAAAGTTGGAATAGGTTCCTGACACCCATAGAAAGGTATATACAAAGTTTTACGGGTTTTCGATCTGCCGATCAAAAGATACACCGATTTTCATTTTTGAAGTCGCGATGATTTGCTGTTTATTTGGCCATTTTACTGTTCATCAGAACTACTAAGGGGCACTGTAGCACGGTAGTGCTACTGGTGTACTGTTATCCATTTAACACCCGTAGTACCACCCCAAAGGTGAAATTGTTCAAAAATTTGTTCTCCTGCGTATATTTGACCTAGTGAGGTTTTAGTTGGTCCTTTTAGGAGGTAAAATTTAATTTGCGATCATTCACCCCTCTCTGATCGCCATTTCGATCCTTCACTCTCCATTCATGTAATCCCTGTGCTGGCTTGCAAATATTGTTTTAAGGCCAGCCATCTATCTGGAAATGATCGTGCGTGAAAAATGTTAGTTTTGATTTTGATCGAACCTTCTTTTCTCCCGACAAAGTTGCTACTGGCTCTTGAATGGAAGTTGCACGCACGACACCAAGCTACTTGGTGCTCACGCGCGGTTTCGCCAGGTTCTTGAAGCAACACAGATGCTACCCAAAAGAAATCGCCTTCTAACCTCAGGTACATTGCATTTGGTAAATTATAGATATAAATTAGGAGTCAAACCGAAAATTTTTAAGAAAAATTGAACGAAAAATAAAGAGAGAGAATGATGAGACAACCGAAAAAATGTTGAAGATCAAGAGACAAAATGTTGATTTGAGAAAGAATGAGCCAAAGAAAATGTTCAAGATTCAACCGGAAATATGAATCGAGCTTACATTCAAAATTTGGTCCAAAAATGAAGTAATATGTGTCAAACAAATGTTGAAGTTGAGAGAGATGGTTTAGATTTATATCTGTATGTCATGTACAAAAATAAAATAAATGAAATCCACTCGCATATCCTTTAAATAGCATCAAACAAGCTGTTATTTCACTCTTAGATATTTCAAATATTTTTCAACTCAGAACAACGAGCTACCAAACACCAATTTTCTTCAGTCCAACCATGCAACTCTTCAGCCATGAAATCCAACCGAAAGTTACTTATCAGAAAAGTTATAGCCGTACCAACCAGGACCTTTCTTCCTGTCAAGAGTGCCTTCTCTCCCTTTTCCGATGTGGTTCTGTTTGGATGTGTCCTGCAGGGTTCAAAATCTCATTTTGCTCCAAATCTCGTCCATGGCCGGAGAATGAAATCTCGGTGAGATTTAGAAATTTTGGACAAATCTCGGACAAAATACAAAAAAAAATTCAAATCCGGATTTTTTTCTACCGAGAAAACCGAAATTTCGGCCGGTTTTGCCAAGATCTCGGCAAAATTGCACCAAGCGAAAAGTGGATCAAACGACGTCGAAAAAGTTTGAAATTTTGTTTTTAGGTTCCTGACACATCAGTGATGTTTCCATAAAAATTTTAGATAATTATCAGATCTGAAGAATGTTTAAAAATTCAAACATTGTTACTGTCCTGATAAAATGCTAACCGGCAAGTTTGAACCAAATGAAAAATAAAACAAACCACGTTATAAAATTTTGAAATTTTTTTCCATGGATTTGATGCATCAATAATGTTCCCATAAAATTTTAAGACCATGACGAAGCTTCATGAATTTTTAAAAATTCGGATAGGGCTATTGTGCTGATAAAGCTTTACCGGTAAATTTCAACCAAATAAAAAATGGTACAAACCATGTTAGAAAATTTTAAAATTTTTTTGGATGGTCCAGATTTATCATCAATGTTTGTATAAAATTTTCATTTGATGATCAAGTTTCAAGAAAGTCCAAAAATTCTGAGAGTGCTACATCCTTATAAAAGCCTAATGATCAATACATAGATTTGCTTTAGCAAAAAAAAATGTTTAAAATTTTTGAAAATTTTGCATAAGGGTTATAAGGAAATTATTAAGATCTCATAAATTTTTTTATTCATGATCACACACCAGTGAATTTATAAAATTCTTTACCATTTATGTTCTTTCTGTTTTTGATTTTTGAAATATAACAAATGAAGTTCAATACGCACATAGATTTGATTGAGCAAACAAAAAAAGTTTATTTTTTTAAATTTATAATGGTACTGAGTCAATTATTAAGCTCTCATAAAATTTTTGGATCATGATAACACTCGAGAAAATTTATAAAATTCTGATAATGTTAATGTCTCAATTATGTTCATTCTGTTTTTGATTTTTTTTTAAAGATAACAAATGAAGTTTAATTATTTTGACAAATTTTCTATATGATCCTACAGGACTTAGGATGGTACCATAAATTGTTTAGATCAAGATAAATCATATAAAATTTTATAAAAATCTGACAATGTTTCTAATGTTTTTAAAAAATGTCTCAAAAATTCGGTTTCTCAACAAATTTCCGTAGAAGATGACTTTCTTAAGGGTTATTGATCAATTTCCGGTCAAATTCGGTGGTCAAACATCAAATTCCGGTCAAAAATGATGAGATCTCACAGATTTTTCCGAGATTACTGTAGTAATTTAAATATTTTGAATTTTTTTTCAATCTGGCCGGCATTCCAAATCTCGTTCACGTTCAAAAACCGAAATTTCGGCGAGATTTTGAACCTTGGTTTCCTGCATTTAATGGTGTGCACTTGAGTTGTTCCTTTTTGAGAAATGCGATGATTAGGCTTCACTTTCCCTTAAATTTTTATTTCAGTAGTATGCGGGTGTGCAGCTATCTATCACATCCATTGAGCGTAGCCAGCCTGCAACAATACTGCAGCTTTGTTCAAATATGTAACCTCTGGCAGTTGAAGGCAGCTCTGACGGACCTGCCCTGCAGACTATAGTTACTGTGGAATATCTGACTAAGTTCAATAGGAGGTATGGCGTATGAAGATGGCCTCTTCATTACCTTAATACGCCTGGTTAAATTATTACATTTTTATATATTACCTTAATGCAATCTCAGCTTAGAAGAGGAATTGAGAAGAGGGGCTATTCAATATTTGTGCAAATATTTTTTCAGACATAAATGACAGTAGCTTTTTTTTTAGAGCAACGACATAATATCTCGTCATGGCGATAGTGTTGGATGATATTCCCTGAAACCATTTTATGAGTGACAAGTGAAAACCAGTAAAGATGGAAGATCTGGCTGATAATCACTAGGAGTTGCTAAATTTTGTTTTGCTAGTTGCAAAAATAAGCATGCCCAAATCGGATGTGTACAAAGTCGCATGTCAGTTAATTATAGGACAAGCGAAAAATTGAGTTATTGATTCTTTAAAAGTTAAAACCCCTCCTGTTTTGGAACTTGGAAGCCGATCAACTGATATCCCAAAGGAAGGATGACACAGGTAGGTCAACGTCGCCACTGCTATTCATGAATATTTCTGTTGCCCTATATATATGGAGCCGATGAGATATTCTGTTATAGTGTCAGCATGACAGGCAATGTTTCGAAGGATTAATTGAATAGTTGTTGTACACTCTTAGAGGCAAAAAAAAATAACAAGAGGACCTTCAAGAGAGCTACAAGGGTTTATCCGTATGTATTGTAGACAGTGGACAAAGTATAAATTGTCTTGTGCTGAATACGATCAGTAGTACAGTAGATTTATGAGGGGCCTTCACCCAAAGGTGTGATTACCTGTGGCCTGTGGATACTGATCAAATCTCAACAGAAGTTCCAGAAGCTTACTCTGAACCCGGATCGGATGGCACCACTAATTCAGATATTTCAGGATTCATCCAATTACAGTAGCTATAGACGTAGCAATGAGCCGGTGACAATGTTGTCAGTTCTGATGAACAATCAAGAGTTGAAGTTGGTATAGCGAATGCTAACTCTGCACATTCTGATAGTGGAACTTTTACTAGCACTTTTGCAAGAAGGATGCTGGAAATTGCTGGGTGCTCTGATATCACAAAGACCACCATGGAGTCAGGGACAGCGGCAAGAGTAAAGCTACTACTACTGTCCTGGAGCATCTCAGTAAGTCGCAAGTGCTCAAGTTTCCAATGAGGTTGTAAGTTGCAACCATGATGTCATTCCATTTACAGTGAATTTAGTAGACTGGTAAATCAATTATCGTTTTTACCTGCAGTCCATGATTCATTGAATACTAGAATAGACGTGTTGGTGCTATTGCTCATCTATGAGGATTTTTTCCTTGACGTTTCGAGCTTGCAATGCCAAACTTATTGCGGTCTCTTAGGGTGCCTACTAATAAGCCATGATTTTGCATGCAACACAATAACGTGGAATTTGTTCGATAGGGCCAATCTGGTGGCTTTTGAAAGAGTCAAGCCTCTTTGCCAGCGTGCCTGGTTGCTTTTTTGAAGTTTTGAAGACCTTTCACTACTTTTAAACTTTTATTGTCACATTGCCCCTACTTACCTAATATTCTGACCCACTATACTCATTTGGACTCGGTTAAACAATGATCTGGTCACCAAAGCTGCACTGAAATGCTAACTTTGGACTAATTGATCGTGTCTTTACAGGATTATCTAAATTCTCTGAAACTGATAGGACCCGTGCATGCGTGAGAACACTCGAAGACAGTTTACTACCGAACGGAGTAGTACTATTTTTTACAAGGGATCGCATGATGATTAACCTATGGACCAAATTCGTGTGTGTCTGTTATCCATTGACGAAATACTGTGCCCCAACTATACTAATATTTGACTACTTAAATCATGTGTTTACACTTCACACCTTCTATGACTTGTTAGCTGACGAAACCATGAGATGGAGAGAAAAGAAACTCTGTCAGATGTCTTCATGGGTCAAATTGTAAAGCATTGTGAGAGAAGAAAAAGGACGCTACATACCGGCTGCGATTTCTCTATCAGTGAGACCCATAGCGCCCACAAGCGACCAAAAATAGTTGGTTGCATCTGAATCGTCTATGCGTGATGCATATATGGACATCGAGATGATCTGAAAACTGATCGAATGGGTTTGGCACACAAATGGTGCACTTTTCCAGTTTTCTGCTCTTACTAGTCCATTTGCTTTGTTTGTAGATTCAGCTTTTGATGTAACAAACAAATATGAGTCTAAATTTAGGTCCGGATAAACACTGTTGGTACTGAAAATTGTAGCTGCTGAAGTCCAAATGCACGAGCTGGTGTGGTCAAAGAATTGCCAAAGGAAATTGCAAGTGCAAAGAAGGTACACAGTTTCTCGCAAAGAAAAAGGCACGCGGTGCTCTAGTTTGAAGCGTGCAAAATTTGGAAGCCCATGACCATACAAGGACTAACTAATATAGTAACTAAGTTACACTACTACTACTACCACCACTTTGCACACTTTTGTTTGTGATTATGCGGCTCTAATGCTCTTACCAATCAGCAATCACCTATCCTTCCATCTCTCTTGTTACTTTGCAATTGCTTCAGACTCTAGTAAGAGGAAATTTCGGCGTGTGGATTGGGTGATAAGGGCCGACCAATCAATCTGCGCCTTTCTAATGTTCAATCGTAAGTCATCATTTGTGCAAGCCTCCATCATTTTTCTTCCTTTCTTTTCCAGTTACTGTGACCATGTAATGACGTGAAGATGATGGTACGTGAGTAAGCAAACCTTTTTTTCCGCTCTCTCACTCGGTTCGTGCAGTGCGGCAGCTCATTTACGACCACCCGTCGTGCACGTTGAATTCGCCGGGCTGCACTGCACGCTCTCCGGCGACCGTCCGGTCGCACAGTTGCTAGCGACCTTTATAATCTGCTACGTAAAGACCTAATCAAGCACGAGGGCCTTTGGTTTTATTTAGGTCGTCTTGATTTCCTGTCAAATTCTTTTGTTAACCTATTCAAGCACTCGATATTACAGAAAGAGTTGGCCAGAGCACTTGTATCAGAAACGTACGTCAACAAACGAAAGGTTAGAGAATGAGGAGTCTGCAGCGCTTTCTTCAGCCGAGTCTGGAGATGCGACGATCCAAGACTAACGTACCTATCCTATCAAGCTAGAGGTGCAGAAGATAAGCACCACGAGATGTAATTTAGCTGAGAAGTCTCCTGGGCCTTTCTTTATCACCAGTCCTATCAGCGGGCATGTGTCCATGAAAATGGCCAATCGAAGCATACCGCCCTTGTATTTTCTACAGATGCAAGGGTCCAACGAACCCTACTCCTTCTATACGAAACAAAAGAAGCAGAGGAAAATTTTTGGAAGGCCGTTTGAAATTGTCGAAAAGAACAAGCAGCAGGCAGATATCTCGGGTCCCTTTGCGCAGAAAGGACGCGCGAACGTCCCTCACTAGTCGCAGTTGGGCAACTCGGAGTCGAGAACAATTTAAGAGCGACAGCCTACATAGTTAAGCCATTTAACTCCCTGGTTGGTG
Source organism: Otatea glauca (assembly GCA_036346275.1). Classification (NCBI taxonomy): domain Eukaryota; kingdom Viridiplantae; phylum Streptophyta; class Magnoliopsida; order Poales; family Poaceae; genus Otatea; species Otatea glauca. The sequence goes on along the minus strand of CM070721.1, from coordinate 17,279,587 downwards.
AAGCATCTACCGCTGAGCCTGTCACTGCCCGGCCTATTTATATCCTCCACTGGTTGATTCTCAACCCCCATGGATCTGCCCCCCACTTCTAGAAGCACTAACTACATGCCATGTGTGTGTGAAATTGTTGTGTATGGCTCATAAACAGAACTTGTTTTTCCGGACACAGACCCACAAGGGAAGGAAACGTAGTTTGTATGGGGTTACGAAATATTGTGGGCTAGAGAATATAATGTATCACAGGATCAAAAAGTTAATTAACTCTGTGGAGATTGATTTGATGAAGGTGCACACAAATGATAATGCTATGGATATATTGACTAACCTCGTCACCACCAAAAAAATTTGAGCATTACCACAACTTTGTTGGGAGTCATAAGTTGCTGAGCTAGAAGGAAACCCTCCAGTTCACGGGTGTGTGAGGAGTATCAAGGAGTTTTCTTTGTTCTTCAAAATGGTGCGTTCATCAAGATGGAGATGTGTGTTCTTCAATGTGGTGTGTTCACCAAGGTGGAGATTTGTTGTGTATGGACTAGTGCCAAGTCGGATCATATAACCAGGTATAAATATGTATCGTCGACCTCTTGTAACACTAATCGTAAAAAGAAACTTCCATACAGACAAAGCTACCACGATTCGACTCCCAGGAATGTAGACTTTGTTGAATCATGTTAACAAATCCTCGTGTCTCTTGTGTGCTTGTTTTACTTCTAATATCGTGTTTTTCATTCCAGAGCTGTCGCCGGTTCCAACAATTGGTATCAGAGCTCTGTTGAGATGGTGGCGCCAGGTGCTCAATTTGAAGTGGTGAAGTTCGATGGAATAAGGAAATTCGGAAAGTGGCAGACAAGGGTGAACAATTTATTGGTGCAGCAAGGATGCTCCAAGGGGCCGCACAAAGCAAAGCTGAAGGGGATAGAGGATGATGATTAGTAGGAGTTGAAGGAGCAGGCAGTGGCAATCATACAGCTATGTCTTTTAGATCATGTCAAGAATAATGTGATACATATGACCTCGCCGAAAGGAATCTAGAATAAGTTGTAGACTCATTTTATGTCCAAATCACTGACGAACAAGTTGTATCTGAAACAGAAGCTATACCGGATGAAGATGCAAGAGGGTTCTGATCTTGCACAACATGTCAACACCTTCAATCAGGTCTTACATTGGTAGATAACTGGGATTTGCACTTGGAACATATGGATGTGAAAATTGTGTTTTCGCATAGTGATCTTGATGAGCAAATCTACATGGAGTAGCTAGAAGTGTTTACTGAGCAGTAAAATCAGCACCTAGTTTGCAAGTTAAAGAAGTCATTGTATGGGTTGAAACAGTCACCAAGGCAGTGGTACAAGCATTTTCACTCGTACATGTTGAAGATTGACTGGCGATGTGATTATGACTCTTGTGTTTATGTTCAACGTCTTGATGATGGTTCATCTTTTTTTGCTACTGTGTATTGATGATATGCTCATTGCTGCAAAGAACATGAGTGATGTTATCGGTTTGAAGGTTTGCCAACTCAAAAATTTGACATGAAAGACTTAGGTGCAACATAGAAAATATTGGGCATGGAAATACGTAGGGATAGAAACTCAAAAGAAACTATAGTTATCTTAGCGGGAGTATGCTAAGAAGGTTTTGGAGTAGTTTGATATGAGCAAGGCCAAACCAGTAAGTACTTCATTAGCACTGCACTTTAAACTTTCTTACTACATTTTATCCTATAACAAATAAGGAAACTGAAGATATGGCAAAGGTTCCTTATGCTAGTATAGTTGTCTTCGTAATGTATAAAATGGTTTGCACAAAGCCAAATTTGGCGCATGCTGTTAGTCAAATCAGCAAGTTTATGGCTAAACCAAGGAATCAACATTGGAAGCAGTCAAGTGAATATTCAGGTACTTGAGAGGGAAAACACATCATTGTATTGTTTTTTGGCGGACAGCAAAGTAATCCTTTAGTTGTTGGATATGTGGATTTAGACTATACTGGTGATTTGGATAATAAGAGGTCTATTACGGGGTATGTTTTTACTCTAGGTGGAGGGCATAATTGTTGGATGTCATCAATTCAATCTATTGTTGAGCTGTCTACAACTGAGGCAGAGCACATCGTTGTGGCTAACGCTGCAAAGGAATCGTTATGGCTTGTAGGGCTAGTGAAGGAACTTGGCATTGAGCAAGGTGGAGACTAGGTGCATTCTGATAGTCAGAGTACAATTTATGTGGTCAAGAATCACGTGCATCATCCCAGAACAAAGAATAATTATTCAAGGTATCACATGATCAGAAAGTTGATTAACTCTGGGAAGATATATTTGATGAAGGTGCACACTAATGATAATGCATCGGATATGTTGACCAAGTTCGTCACCACCAACAAGTTGAGCATTACCTCAACTTGTTAGCAGTCACAAATTGCTGAGCAAGAAGGTAACCCTCTATTTCATAGGTACGTGAGGAGTATCAAGGTGTTTTCTTTATTCTTCAAAGTGGTGCATTCATCAAGGTGAAGATGTGTGTTCTTCAAGATGGTGTATTTGCCAAGGTGGAGATTAATGGTGTACAGACTGGTGTTTGAGTCAGATCATGTAATCATAGTATAAATATGTACCACTGACCTCTTGTAACCCTAATAGTAAAAATAAACTCCTTACATGGACAAAGTCGCCACGATTCAGCTCCTGGGGATGTAGGCTTTGCCGAACCTTACTAAAAAATCCTCGTGTCTATTGTGTTCTTGTTTTGCTTGTGAGATCGTGTTTTTCATGCTAGGGCTACTACCGATTCCAACAATTGGTATCGGAGCTCTGTTGACCTGGCGATGTCAGGTGCTTGCTTTGAAGTGGTGAAGTTTGATGGAACAAGGAACTTTGGATTGCGGTAGACGAGGCTGAAGGATCTGTTGGTGTAGCAAAGATGCTCCAAGGGCTTATGCGAAGCAAAGTCGAAGGAAATGGAGGACGACGATTGGTAGGAGTTGAAGGAGCGGGCAGTCACAATCATATTGTCGTGTCTTTTGGATCAGGTCATGTATCATGTGGTGGATATGACCTCGTTGAAAGAAATCTGGGAATAGTTGCAATCTCAGTTTATGTCCAAATCACTAACGAACAAGTTGTATCTGAAGCAGAAGCTATATAGGCTGAAGATGTAGGAGGGTTTTGATCTTGCACAACATGTCATCATCTTCAATTAGGTGATCACCAATCTAGGTTGTATGAAGATGAAGATTGAGGATGAAGAGAAGGAAATAATTCTGCTGTGTTCATTGGCGTATTCCTATGAACACTTGGTCACCACTTTAACGTACATGAAAGATACTATCAAGGTTGATAACATTACTATGGTTTTGTTAGCACATAATTAACGGAGGAGTAGAAAGAATATTGATTGCTACAAGTAGATGGGGCATATGAAGAGAGATTATCGAAAGTTAAAAGAACAGAATGGTGGGAAGCATGATGAGAAGAATGTGAATGTGTCTCAAAAAGATGACTCAGACGGCAACGGCGTGGATGTTCTTTAGTTTCAAACAATCGGCTGGCAAATGCGTAGATTCTTGATTCAGGGTGTCTGTACCACATCATGCTTAATAGAGACCGGTTCACTTCATAAAAGTCAGGTAATTTTGGTTCTATTTACCTTGGTGATGATACATGCTATAGTATTATCGGGATAGGTAAAGTTGAAATTAAGATGTATGATAGTATTGTTAGAACAATGCATGATGTTAGACACATACCAAGGTTAAAAATAAACCTAATATCTTTAGGCGACTTGCATGATAGTGGTCTCACTTATAAAGCTAAGAAGGGAAAGGAAACTATGAAAACTTGTATTGGTGCATTGACTATGATGAAGGGTAGAAGGACTGCTGGAAATATTTACATATTGCAAGGAAACATTACTATAGGTGGAGTTAATTTAGTTGAGTAACATGATGATATAGCAAAACTTTGGCATATGCGGCTAGGCTATCTTAGCTTTCATAGGATGGTGGAATTTCATAAAAAAACTATTATCAAGAATTAAAAGTTGAGAATTAGGTTTATGTATGTTTTGTGTTCTTGAAAAAAGTCTAAGGTTTGTTTCTCAAATGGCAACCATGAAATAAAAGGTATTCTTGATGATATACACTCAGAGATGTGGAGGGCTACTAGAAAATTATCAATGGGTGGAGCTTAGTATTTTGTTACTTTTATTGATTATTTTCCCACATGCTTTAGGTGCATTTCATGAAGCAAAAATTAGAGGTATTTGCCAAGTTTAAAATGTGGAAAGCGGAGGTGGATAATCAAATAAGCAGAAAGGTAAAGTATCTGAGATCTAATAATGGTGCATAATATATTGATTCATATTTTCAAAAGTGTTATGAGGAGTAGGGGATTCAGCGGCATTACATAGAGCACAAGACACCATAACAAAACGGTGTCGCTTAAAGGATGAACATGAATATTTTTTTTGAAAGAGCAAGATGCTTGAGGCTGAATACAAGGCTTCTTAAATGTTTCTAGGCAGAGGATGTGAACATTGCGTGCTATCTCAAAAATAGATCACCACAGGCATCTCTACGTGGTAAGGTTGTAGATGAGGTATGGCCCGGTAATTCAGTTGATTATACTAATCTAATAATTTTTGTTTGTCCAGCCAATATGAATATACCAGGTGATAAAATATCAAAGGTTGATGCAAAATAAAAGTAGTGCATTTTTTTGGGTTACAAGATAGGTGTTAAAGGGTATAAGCTTTGGGATTCGACATCAAACAAGATGGTCATGAGCAGGGATGTTGTCTTTGATGAGAAATCAACATAACAGAGAAGAGGTAGCACAGGAGGTTGAAGGTTTAGATATTGTGCACGTGGAGTTTGAACATTGTTCAAAACGCAAGGTTCATGCATGCTGCCAACAGATGACACTTCAAGGAGTTCCACTATAGGGAGTTCCACTTCAGATGATTCACAAAATTTTCAATTGATGAGAGATAGACAAAGACGCACTGATATGAAAGCTCCAGAGAGATTCGAGTATGAAGACTAGGTTCCCTTTGCTCTTCTTGTTAGTACTAATGATCCAACTAATTTTCAGCAGACGATCACAACCCAAGAGAAATATAGATGGATTGTTGTGATCACAGATGAGATGGAGTCTCTACATAAGAATTAGACATGGGAGCTAGCTCGTCTTCTTGACAGAAAGAAGCCCATTGGATGCAAGTGGGTACTAGAGAAAGCTAGCAGTATCAGAAAAAGAAGGTGAAAAGTTTATGGGAGGTTAGTTGCTAAAGGGTATTCACAAGAGAAGAGGATTGATTATAACGAGGTATTCTCTATGGTTGTGAGGTGTACTTCTACCAGGTGTGTTTTTGCATTGGTAGCTAGTTGATTTGCACTTAGAACAGATAGATGTGAAAATGGTGCTTTGGCATGGTGATGTTTATGAGCAAATCTACATGGAGCAGTCAGAAGGGTTCACGGAATTGGAAAATCAGCACCTGGATTGCAAGGTAAAGAAGTCATTATATGGGTTGAAACAGTCACCAAGGCAATGGTACAAGCACTTTGACTCATACATGTTGAAGATTGACTACAGGCGATGTGAGTACAACTATTGTGTTTATGTTTGATGCCTTGATGATGGTTTATTTATTTTTCTGCTATTGTATGTTGATGATATCCTAATTTCTGCAAAGCACTTGAGTGATGTCATTAGTTTGAAAGGTTTTCTAACTCAGGAATCTGATATGAAAGACTTAGGTCCATTCACAGCGAAGAAACTAAAAGAAACTATGGTTGTCTCTGCAGAAGTATGTTAAGAAGGTTTTGGAGCGTTTGATATGAACAAGGCCAAACCAGTACGTACTCCACTAGTATTTCACTTCAAACTTTCTTATGAAATTAGTCCTACAACAGATAAGGAAATTGAAGATATGACAAAAGGTTCTTTATGCTAGTGCAGTCAGCTCCTTAATGTATACAATGGTTTGCACAAGGCTAAATTTGGCGCATATTGTTACTCAAGTCAGCAAGTTTATGACTAAACCAAGGAAGCAACATTGGGAGGCTATCAAGTGAATATTCAAGTACTTGAGAGGGATGACATGTCATGGTATTATTTTTGGCGTACAACAAGGTATTTATTTAGTTGTTGGATATGTGGATTCAGATTATGCCAATGATTTGGATAATAGGAGGTCTACTATGGAAAATGTTTTTACTTATGAGTGGAGGGTCTATTTGTTGGAAGTCATTAATTGAGTCTATTGTTGTATTGTCTAAAATTGAGATGAAGCACATCGTTGTCGCTAAAGCTACAAAGAAAGCGTTATGGCTTGCAAGCTAGCGAAGGAACTGAGTATTGAGCAAGGTGGAGTTTGAGTGCATTCTGATAGTCAGAGTGCAATTTATTTGGCTAAAAATCAGGTGTATCACCCTAGGACAAAAGCACATTCATGTAATGCATCACATGATTAGAAGGTTGATTAACTTTGGTGGAATATATTTGATGAAGGTGCAAACTAACAATAGTGCTGCGTATATGTTAATCAAGCTCGTCACAGCTTGTTGGGAGACACAAGAAGGTAACCCCTAGTTCACACGTGTGTGAGGACTATCAAGACGTGTTCTTTGTTCTTCAAAGTGATGTATTTATCGAGGTGGATATGTGTGTTCTTCAAGATGTGTATTTACCGAGGTGGAGATTTATTGTGTACATATTAGTGCTTAAGTCAGATCATATAATCAAGGTATAAATATGTACTGTCAACCTCTTGTAACTCTAATCGTAAAAGAAAACTATAGATGGAGCCATGATTCAGCTCCCGAGAACGTAGGCTTTGTCAAATCTCTTTAACAAATACTCATATCTTTTGTGTGCTTGTTTTACCTGTGAGATCATCTTTTCCGTACTAGGGTGCTGCTTCTTCCAACAGCAATCCAGTAGACATGGTTATTTCCGTACTAGGGTGCTGTTTGTTCCAACAGCAATCCAGTAGACATGGTTACGTAGGTTGGTCTTTGGTGCATGCGATCTTTCAAAGCAACAGCACACGCATGCTATGCTCAAGTTTCAGAGTCCAGAGCGGTTTTAGTTGAAGGACATCGAAATGTGGATTTGGAGCCTGAAATGGGTCAAAAAGGTACCGACTGTGCCTTTCAAAACACGTGAGCCGTTCGATCGAAGATCAAACAACTGAATTGATATCTAGCATCTCTCGAGATATTCTGGGCATCTGGCGAGAAGTTATAAACTCTGTCTAAACTCCATCCCCATCCATCTGAGTGTGGCTGTCGGTTAAACAGTACAGACACGAGCGCCATGCTGTGTTGACAGTGGCAACCATAAAAATCCCGGAAAAGAAAGATGCCTAATACCAACATGTTTGAAGAAAGTAATTAAGCAACAGTCTTACAGTTTCTAAGGTAGCTGAGAAGACGAACTGTTGGGTGCCTGAAATTCCTCAAAATCTTGTAGTACTGGTACTGTTTACCCTGATTCTCATCAACACTGAGGTCAGCTGAGGGCTTCAAATGCCAATTTATGTCATTGTTGCCCTACTCCCGTCCTATAACCTCATCTGCCGCTGCTACCTCTTATTAAGAAATTGACCCGTGACCACTTCGTCCTGCATCATGCCATCTCAAAGAGCTAGTATTTGACTTGTCCTTCTTCAGCTCGCTTCTTTCAAGGAAAACTGCCTCACCTTGCCACCACCACCAACCTAAAAACTTAGGCAAGAACCGAACATGTCTGTTTTTGCGCCGCAAGGATCCAAGGAGTTAGTTCGCAGTACACACTTGGCTGGAATAAGAAAATCTTGCGGTTAGGCGAAGCTCAATAATGGAGCTAAGCCCCACATAATCGTAGGGATTTGGGACGCACTTATGTTAGTTATCCGTAACCATGATACAAAAAATGGCCAAGAATTCCAAAATTCCCTCCATAGATTCCGTTCTTTCTACCACTTTCTCATACCTCTCAAAGACTAACACGCCCCCCCTACTTTGAAAAAAAAAAAGCCCAATATCTCAAAAGAAGGGACCAAAATGGATAATAAATCATCACCGATATAATGAACAAACCATTCAAACGACTAGTAGGGTGCAGGTGTTAGCATGATCGAACCATAGAACCTCTTGAGTTGTTTACTATATATATCCCGAATAATCCGTTCAACTTTATTTATGTAAATTTTGACTTCATTGTTCTAGAATTAGAATCACGCATAAAAAAGTGTACAAAAACCACACATTTATTTGCTGAAACGCACCATTCTATTATACGAAAAAAAATGTCACTAAAGATTCTTGCAACCGAAGTTGATTAAGCTTCAATTCTATCGGGCACATGGAGTGACAAATCTGTACTCCTCATTATCCCTTTCAATGTAAGGGAAGAAAGTACTAGACGTGCGCGCGTGCGTGAATTCGCCTTGCACACATACAAAACGAGAGCGAGCACACCCACACGCATATGGATCGTCGATCCACTTTGTTAATGGTTTCTTATATCTCCGGCCGGCTTAATCCATGGAGCCATTCGCTCCGTGCATCACGGGAGGCGATAGCCGAGAGCCATGGTTTGAAAGAGAGAACGTTTTGGAACCTGGAGTCGGAGAATTCTGCCGGTCCGCGGCTAGTTTTCGGTCGGTAGAATCCGGTTGTTGTGTCGTGCATGTGTGTCTCCTGCAGCGGTAGGTTCGATTTCCCGTTCCTGTCACCGTCACGGCCGATGCTTCCAGGCGCAGGCAGAGAGACTGAGCTAGCTATCCATGTGTCACGTGTGCCCCTGTGGTCGCAAGCTAAACTACACGTGTGAACCTGTCAGCAACGTAGGAATAGCAAGCAATTAAGAGGGGGAATAAATCGACGGTTACGTTCTTACGTCAACTGTTGCTACATGAGAGAGCTGAACGGATCATTTTCCTCCTGCTATGCCGGCACTTTGATCGATGGTGTTGGAAGTACGTAGGAGCATACGTCAGGGTGAGTTATGAACAGTAGGACGGCGATCACGCATTCACGCGAGCCAACTGAATGGGAATTTTTTACGGTTGTAGGTATTTGTTTTTCGGAGAATATCCTTCTCGCGACAAAATTGCGAAAGTAGTTTTCTTTGGTCAATTTCAGCGGTATGGAAGCCGAGGATTTTTTTGTTTGTTTTCGACCGATCCAATTAGCTGATTTTTTTATTTTTTTGCTGGAGCAAAACAATTTTTTATTTTCCTGCGGACGGTAAGCGCTAGTATTGGAGGATTCCAGCGGTCTGGAACCGCTGAAATTGCACGCCAGGAAATCCATCGATTCCGGATCGCTGGAATAAAAAAAAAAGACTAAACGAACTAGTAGAGCTGACACGTGACCTTCACAGTTTTGACTGCAACAACCGTGCCCTTACCGCGCCACCCATCTGTCCGCCCGGTCGGTGCAAATCATGTGCTCCTGAGGTTAATTTCAACTTTGGCGAGCATATAACAACGTGTATGGCCGCCGCCGATACACAACGATCAATGGCTCACCGGCGCAATGCGAATGCGGTGAAATCGTCCGCGCTGCAGTGAGATACGAGGCGCGCGCGGTTCGGCTGATCACACCGTCAGTTTGCCCTTTCACGCGCCACGTTACGGTCGGCACGTACGTACGTGCCCGTGCAACTTCCAGCGCGGCTCCAACAACCGTGACCATCAGTAGAGATGACAATGGTCCCGATCTCCGTTTCTCCGTAGGGAATTCCTCTATTAGGGGACGGGATAGAGAAATCTCCTCCCGCGAAGGGTTTATCGGGAAATTGTTGCCCCGTCGGGAATGACGGGGCCGAAAACGTTCCATCGTTCCCCGTTCCTATTCCCCGTCCTCGTCCCCAATTTAGCTCTGACAGGTGGGCCTATATTTAGAAAACCCTAGATCTAAATGTTCCAACCCGGCGACTACCCGAGTGTTCCCAATCCCCAGTCTCACTCCTCCCTCCCGACTGGTGGCTGCGACCTGCGAACACTCCTCCCGTAGTCCCGTTCGCACTTCCCAGCGTGTCGGCCCAATCCATCCATCCTATCGCCACTAGGAGCAGATGCTCCTCTTGCCTATGCTCTGCTCGCGACCTAGGTCAGATCGAGCCCCGCGAGATCCACCACCACCCACCTGTGGTCGTCGCCGCCGACCGCCGTTTCAAGATCTTCACCGCCGCTGATGACTTCGGCCAGCCGCTCAAGGATGCCGTCATCTCGCACTTCCACGCACACCCCGTCGTCGCTCGCCACGTCGCATCCTCCTCCTCCTCTGAGCCCCAACTCAAGGCTCGCGGCGTTGTCATCTGCGGCACCGGCGCTGACGTCACCATCTTCGCCAGAGTCGCGGATCTGGGACTCGCTCACCGCCCAAACGTTGGCGCCGAGTGATCCTCCTCCACAATCTACAAAACCCCAAGGTCTGTATCTACAACTTAAAACTCACCAGATTTTCTCTACACTGGAGATATGTACGCATACATCTGCAATGTCTTGATCAACCTTAGCACTGGCATCTGGGATCAAAACCTCCTCGATGGGTTCTGCCGTTTGCTTGTTGTGTTCACTACTTCACTCTCTTGAACCGTGTCGGTAGACTTTTCATGGTCCAAGAATAAACACACAACAGCACAATCATTGCTCTTGGATGTTGGGAACTTCAATCTCCAAGATCTGACAGCACAATCAACAAGAGCCCTGGAAGCTGTTGCTCGAGATGGGGCTGAAGCTACAATATCAACAGCCTCCTTGTTTGACAGAACGTCCCAAACCTACAGCCAATGAGTTTTTCTAATATAACAGAATTGAAGCAACTGAAGGATGAAACACCTTAAATGTGCAAACATATGAAAATAAACTACTCCCTAGGGATTAAGTAGCAATTTTCTGTATTTAATCAATGCACAACCATGGATTATGGTAAAGGTGAATTTCTTGGTCTTATGTGCATAGAAGGAAAAAAAAGTTGCTTCAGAGTCTGCTTTTAGCACAAGTGGGAGAGTTCTTAGCGAACATCGCAGTTGTCTCACTTTTAAGATGTTGGAGGCATTGATGTGTTCACAGGATTAGCTTCGAAACAAATACAAAGGTATGGTATGAAATAGTTAATATTTGTTATTAGCTTACAATAAAATGATATTCATGCTTTCAATTTGATCTCGTAGATGATGAACAGGGTGATGTTATTAGCTTCTGGACTTGTCTTCAAAACATTCCAGAAGAGATCCAGGTTAAGTGTTTAGAAAATGAAGTCTACATATATCAATCTTTGCATATCAATTGTCTTACTAAATATTTTCTTTCATCTTACATAGGGGATGTCACTTTGAAGAGATGGTTCTACACTTCTACTTCTACACTCCTCAGCTACTCAAGTATTTATGAACTTGTGTGATTTATTTATGAACTTTATAATGTAGAGTTCGACTTACTCTTGCTATGGATGTTCTTACTGTGGATTTGTGGCTTAAGGGCAAAGCACTATTTGTGATTTGCGAACAATTAATGTGTTGTACTGTCATGTACTATCATGCACTTCGCAATGTTTAGACCTCTAGTTTGAATTGATGTTGCTTGGTTGGATTTTATATGCTTCTGGAAAAGAGTTGATTCTGAGTATATATGCAGTCTAGACGTTTGGCAAATGTAACAGAGAGTAGGAAATGCAGTCTGGCTGTTTGGCAAATGTAAAAGAGAGTAGAAAATGCAGTCTGGCCATTTGGCAAATGTAACTAGAAAAGCTGGAGCTTGATTGCTTGAAAGATTGTGTTAATGGAAGGCACATGCAGTCTGGCTATTTATTGGAAGGCACATGCATTTTCGGGGATTAGCCCCCGTCAGGGCCCTACGAACCTGTCGCGGGCCGGGGACAGGAGACGCCTCAATTATCGAGGATCGGAGATGTAAGGGTGCTCTCCACAGGGATTTTTCCCGTTGCTACCCCTAATCGTCACTAGGTATACAAGCCGATTGATTGGTCAGGCTGTCGCCGCCGCTACCCCCATCCGGCTGACGTACAGGGCGGGCACGGCGTGTCACGCCTCACGCCCGCACGCATGTGCCGGATGTACGTTCACATCGCTGCCTCAAAGTCGTCAAGCAGCGCAGTCTCACACATTAACACTGCCCGCTGAAACCGGAAGAACGTACGTACTACTGGCTGCTGTCCTGAACTTGACCATGAACGAGAACTACGGCATCAAACTTATCCGCAGAAGCATACACACCAAGAGCCGGTTTATTATCGCTAACAAGAGTGGGGCCTGATCAAGAGAGAGAACAAGAAGATGACAATGCTCTCCCGGCCGGGTGACGTCTCTGCAGTGCATCCGGCGAAAACGACGAGATCAATATCGGAGCAAAAGTGCAAAACCAAGAAATGGCTTTACATTAGATGGCTGCGGATTCCCTGGCGAGCGAACGAATTGCAGATAAGACCAACAACCGCAGCAGTAGGGATGCATCATCCATGTGCTGCTTGCTCTTTGTTCGGGTGGAAGGTGTGCTCAGATGTTCGAGCATGTGTCGTGCAGGGAGTTAGGATCCTCAGAGGGTCCAGAATCCAGATAGGAAAAAAGAAACGCTGGGTCTACATTTGCACCTGGTAGGTCATAGGGTCTCTGACGATTGTGGCAAATTCGGTAGGAACAGGTTCGGTCGTTGCTGCCCAAGATCGGTGAGGATTTTATTTACAAGTAGCTAGCAGGGTTTTGCAAAATTTAGCACAAAGTATACATTGTATTGTTAGCTAGTCTAATGAAGGAGCCAGCTACAGTAGGACACTAGGACTGTACTCTGTAGTAGTAGTAGTGTAGTACTACAGCACGTTATACTAGTAACAGTATATCTACAGTAGTCGAGGTAAATAGTTGCAGTAACTGTTGAAAAAGGCTACCGAGACCGTGAGATTCATCTAAGGACTGTCCGTGCGCGCGCATATATATATATATATATACACGGTATAATGTCGTGCTAGTCAAAAGTCAAAACACGAAGGTCAATATCGAACTTCGCTGAGTAATATTGTTTCTTTAGAACCTTCGGGCTAGATCTTGATATTGGGCCAGATTTTTTTGACCGGTCTATGGCACGACAGACACAGCACAGCTAAAGCACGGTACGTGCATTAGCTGGGTTAGCATAGTACGAATGATAGGGCCGTGTCGGGCCTCGCGGTTAGGCACGATGAACAGCACAGTACGACACCTGGCAAAACGCTTTGCCATGACATTGCGTCGTGTTGTGGTTCGCCCTATGGCCAATACTTTTGTGGTCCTCGCATGTGAAGAAATGGGAGACAACGGAGATACTAAAAGGTGTAAAATAGGGACTAGAGAGTATATGCATGCGCACCGAGCCGTTTTGCGCTAGGGTACCCCACATTAGATGTAAGGTTTTTAACGAGACAATAACTCTGTACTTATTCAAAAATAAATAAAATTTACTTCTTTTTCGTCCAATATTTGTGTCTATTGCCTCGGCTCTGTGTATCTTTGGCTCCTTTTTCCTCTTGTCATATAGTGCAAATGGAATGAATCTGAGCCATCACGGCCCGACACGGTTTAAACACAATACATGATAGATCTTTGCTGGATCAGTTCGACCTGACATACGCCTACCTCTACTTCGTGCACTGGTATTTGCTAGCATTAGCATGCACCTACGTTATTTCTCTCTCTGTGTTATATACAACAACAAATTGAAGTGCTAGAAAACGATCATAGTGCAGGCTTCATTTTCAGGTCCGGAAATTTCAAAGATGTACTCATGCAGCCACGTAGGACAAGCGTACAATTCTACGACGGGCATGTGCTTTTCACACGTTGTCCAACTTCAGCAGGAGGTAAAACCAACGTGCTTACGGACAACACGGCGCGGCGCCTGTCTGGGTGAGCTGACTAAGCTTAACGTGTTATTATCAAATTTCTTTTAAAATTAGTATAGTTCAACATAAAATAATTTTATTTATCATTTAAATAGTTATTTCAAATTCGAGATAATGAGTCACTGTTGAACCGAGCCTAATTAACTTTTTTTCGTTAAAACAGACTCATTTCAATTTTAAATCATTTAACTATTATAATTAGAGAATTTTGTTTCGAACCCTAACAACCATTTTTTTACTGCCCTTGCGTGCAGAGATCCAAAACGCGACACGGCAGCAGCAGATCGATCGAATTCCCCCGCCCGGCACGATCGATCCCACGCACGCATTGACAGCGTCGCGGCTAGCTTGCTGCATGGACGCGACGCGGTTGACCTCGCCGTTGGACATCCCTCTCCGATCCGTGCCGTGACAGGCGCGAGAAATTGAAGGACTCTCCTGACAGGATTAGCACGCACCATCTAGCTGTTCGAGTGCCATTGGCTGTGAGCCCCTGAGAGCCAGCCACAGTGTGAGAACGCTACGTGCCGCTTGGAGGTTAGTTAGTGGGTGTAGCAGGATCGTCAAAGCTTAGGATTCGAAATGAAGTTCGAGATGAAGGTGGACGATAGATATGGAATTTGCTAATTAAAGCGCAAAGAGAAATTAAGAAATATATGAGAGAAAATTATTGAGTTGCATACACCAGCCAGTTCACCCAAAAGCTTAAGCTGATGAGGAAAGATGATCAATTCAATTACGTGTAGACTCTCTCAGGCCTAGAACAGATCTCTTGGTTCTGATACCATATTGAGTTGCATGCACCAACCAGTTCACCCAAAAGTTTAAGCTGATGAGGAAAGATGGGCAATTCACTTATACTTCAACAAAAATAATTTGGATAACCTTGTGATTGACTTCGGAAGTTGAAAAAAAATACTTTAGATGGGTGGTAATGAATAAATACTTATGGTTGATAGAGAATAAATAGATGTATAGTAAGAAACACATCATTAAATCTATATGCAAGTCTTATGTTTCTCAACGAGTACATTCAATTTATAGAGCTCGTATTTCTCAATGGAGAGAGTACTTAACAGTGGAGATGAATGTCATGGCAAGCTTTCGACTGATCGCACTGGTTCGTGATGTTTGCTAAGACGGTACATGATGTGTATATTTGAGAGAGAAAATTTTGTCAGAAACGCGTTGCTCATGGTAAGGTCTTCTATTTTATTTCCGCACCTAATTTGGTACTGTGCCAACTTTACACCCATATTGCATTACTGGATGAAATTTAACTTGTGCACCGTGCTTCATCAACTCTGCATGACCGAATTAGCAAAATTGCCCTTACTACTCTTTATATAAATAAATAATTTGATATAGCGGTGGTATCGCGATTTCTTTTTTGTTGCCCCTTTAGTTCTTGCTCTGACCATCTAACTACGTAGCTGGACGGTCAAAAACGTATATCAATTCCTCGGTTACAATTAGACGTGGACTATACAAAGGATTCTAAGTTTTAACCCTCCTCATCTCTTTCATAGTCTCGTGCCAAAATGTTATGGTGGGCGGTAAGCTTTTCGTAGACACCCACCCCGTTGTAGGAAAGCTTCTCTATGAGATTGTCTTCACGTGAGGACTATTCTATCACTATTTGATCGTGTTTTGAGATTTGTGAAATCATGATCAGACGGTGATTGAACAGTTCCTACGTGATGATCGATCCTATAATAGTTTCCTTGCTCTTGCAAGGAAAAGAAAATCAAACCCTACAAAAATTAAGAAAAACCTCGCGTTCCAGTCCATCTCGAGCTCAATACTCACCCCCACCTTTGACTCCCAAACCTCCCCTCCCTTCTTTTTCCCTCCCCCTTTTTAAATTCCCAAACCCACACACACAAACACCGCAAAGAACAACGCGAAGCCGAACACAAGCGCACCTCTCGGTCCTCACCTCGCAGCACCAAGGGAGGAGAGAAAAGAGAAGAGGAGACAAAGGCGGAGAGAAACGCACCCGCAGCCGAGAGGAAAGCAAGCTCAGGGCGGGAGGGGAGGGACGAAGCAGAGGCGGCCGGCGGCAATGGGCAACAGCCTCGGCGGCCGGCGCAAGGGCGCCAAGGTGATGCAGCTGGACGGCACGGCGTTCCGGGTGAAGCCGCCGGCGTTCGCGGGCACGGTGCTGCGCGACCACCCGGGGTTCCAGCTCCTCGAGTCCGAGGAGGTCAAGCTACTCGGCGTCCGCGCGCGCCCTCTCGCGCACGACGCGCCGCTCCGGCCCGGACGGCTCTACTTCCTCGTCGCACTGCCGCGCCCCGCCGCGCCCCCGCGGCGCGCTTGGTCCGGCGCGCTCCATGTCGGCGCGCGCGAGCGGCTCGAGTCGCTCATGCTCACCCGCCGCTCCACCTCCGACCTCTCCCTCCCTGCCTCCGCCGCCGGCACCGCGCCGGCCTCCCCGCTCTCCACCGCCTCCGAGGGCGGGCCGGTCCGGCTCAGGATGCGCCTGCCCAAGGCGCAGGTTGAGAAGCTCATGGGCGAGAGCCGGGACTCAGCCGAGGCGGCCGCCAAGATCATGCAGCTTTGCGCCGCCAACGGCGGGAGCCGCGCGGTGACGCCGGAGAGGGGCATACTGAGGACGCCAGAGCGGAGCCCGCGGTTCGTGCCGACGCCGGACTGGGGCGTCGGCGGGCTCGCGCAGACGCCGGAGCGGAGCCCGAGGTTCGCGGCGACGCCCGAGTGGGGCACTGGGTTCATGATGCCGGCGCCGGAGAGGGGTGCAAGGATGGCAACGACGCCGGAGAGGTGGCCCACGCTGCCCCCCAAGGCCGCCCGGAAGGAGGTAATGACTACGCTATGATAGTTTGAAACTATGTTTAGGATGGCATGATAGTTTGACTAGGACGACTATGCTACGACGGCATGAATAATCGTGGGATTGCTAGAAGACAGTCGAATTTTTTTTTGTATGACTATTTTGAGGTTGATTTCAAACTAACAAATTTAAAAGCACCACCCTAGAATGCCATATATCATTTTCTCTATCCATCTCTCTCTTCCTTTTTCCCTACTCACCACTACTACAGAATAGTACAACTCTATCGTTTTATTTGTGTCGGTTTCTAACTTTTGAAGAAAAAATCGATTGTGATATGTGTATGTAATTTGTAACTTTTAGAAATAAGGTCATCATAATCAGTTCTGAGATAGAATCGATTGTGATGAAGCGTGTCATCACAATCGGTTCTATCTCAGAACCAACACAGTTGAGGTGCCCATCATCACAATTAGTTCTTAGCTAGAACCGATTGTGATGACACCCCCTCATCTTTGTCGGTTCTTTCTCAAAATCGACATAGATGAGGGCGACCCTCATCACAATCAGTTCTAGCTATGAATCGATTGTGATAAGGGGCTCCCTCATCTATGTCGATTCTAAGTAAGAACCGATTGTGATAATACCACCTCATCACAAAAATTTCCCCACCTTTTTTTCCCTCTCTAACACAAAAATTTTAAATTAGAAATTTAAACTTAAAAAACTTTAAATAGGAAATTTCTACTCGAAAAAATTCAACACAAAATTTAAAACTAAAAAAATTTAAATTAGGAAGTTAAAGTTTCAAATTAGAAAGTTTCAACACGAAAAATTTTAAATAAAAAAAATTTCAAATCAGAAAGTTTCAACTTGAAAAATTTCAAATCGAAAACTTTCAGTTCAAAAGCTTTTGGTTCGAAAAGTTTTGATGCAAAAAACTTTTGGTTCGAAAAGTTCTTATTTAAAATTTAAGTCGAAAAAATTTCAATTCGGAAAGTTTCAACTCAAAAAAATTAAATAATTTTTTTTCAAATTAGAAAGTTTCACTTCAAAAAAATTCAAATCGAAAAGTTTTGACTCTGAAAAATTTAAATTCAAAAATATTCAGATTTGATTCAAAAAAGCAAAAAGTTCGTTAAAAAAACCAAATTAACAATTCCCTAATCGAATTAGTCCTGACATCATCACCACAACACGTCATTCTTCCATGTGTCGTCATTCGAGAGGTGACTACATGGAACGGCCTACGCGGGTGACCGTAAATTAGGGATTCCGTTTTTTTAGCACTCAAATTTTTTTATCTATTGGATATAGTTCTTTTGTCATTGAGCGCTCAATTTCTTTTCGTCTATTAGATATTGCTTTGTGATCCTTGTGCTCTGTTATTTTGACTTTTTCAATATTTGACTTTGTGATCCATATTTTTGTTTGTTATGTTCCTTATAGTTTGTTTTGGTTCTCTATTTTTTTTACAAATTGTCACATTGTTTTTACATAATTTAATTTGTGTAAAACTAGTACTCCCTCCGTTCATTTTTATAAGGCGTATTTTGACTTGGCACAAGGATTAAGATTGTGTTGAAATTGATAAAGGTATGAGAGAAAATGACTTAGATACCCCCAATTAATTGTCTTGGAAGATGAAAGATATACTTTGTGTGAATGGTAATGAATAAGTGCATATTGTTGAGAGAGAGTAAATAGGGGTATAGAAGGAAAGACCTCATTAAATCTACATGCAAGTCTTATATTTGCGAACAAGACTATTCAAAAAATAAGCCTTATAAAAATGAACGGAGGGAGTATATAATTTATGTAAAAAGGTTATGTAGAAAACAATAATGTTATATTTTTTTACAAATTGTAACATTATTTTTTACGTAATTTAATTTATGTAAAATTAGTATATAATTTATGTAAAAAGGTTATGTAGAAAACAATAATGTTATATTTTTTTACAAATTGTAACATTATTTTTTACGTAATTTAATTTATGTAAAATTAGTATATAATTTATGTAAAAAGGTCATATAGAAAAGAATAACGTTCCTTATTCAATACCTAAACAATTAAGTACTCCTTTATAAATTAGTACTCAAATGGGAGGAAAGCTAAATTGATTTCATCCATTAGACTCAAAATCTAAGGAATCTGAGTGTTTTCTTGCTTAATAATACTTAAATTTTGAGCCTTGAGATCTACATCCAATGGATAAAATCAATTTGCCTCTTTTCCTCCTATTTGAGTACTATTTTATCAAGAAGTACTAAAATTTTTAAGGTATTGGATGAGAAACTCTATTCTTTTTTGCATGGCCTTTTTACATCAATTATGTACTAGTTTTATGCAAATTAAATTATGCAAAGATGAAGTGACAATTTGTAAAAGATAGAATATTATTCTTTTCTGCACGGCCTTTTTACATCAATTATACACTAGTTTTACACAAATTAACTTATGCAAAAATAATGTAATAATTTGTTAAAAAAGAGGAACAAAACAAACTATACAGAACACAAAAAACAAAAATGTAGATCACAATGTCAAATATTGACAAAGCCAAAATGATAAAGGACAACGTGAATCACAATGCAATATCTAATAGACAAAAAAAATGAGTGATTACAAACAAAAAAACATCAATATCTAATAGATACAAAAATGAGTGCTCACGAACCAAAAAAATGCTTGAGTGCCATTTAGCAATTCCCTTCTTTTAGCAGTAAACTAGTTTAGTCCTCTTAGGAAAAAAGGGGGTTTGCCCTGATTTTTTTGTTAACTCCATCTCTATTTTATTGCCCTTGGATTAGCTTTGGGATATGTTTGTCTAATTATAGAATGATCTAATGGGATTTTTTGTTAACTCCAACTCTATTTTATTGCCCTTGCATTAGCTTTGGGATATATTTGTCTAGTTATAGAATGATCTAATGGCCTAAAATGTGACTCATATTTAAGAAAGTATAGGTGATATTAGAAATAGACACACAAAAAAAGAATTCCTAGAAATTACTTGTGAGAAGTCTGCAGTAAAATCTTGTTAATTTTGGCTGACATCATATCTTTATAAATATCAAGATCCGTCACATAAAAAAAATACTTATACATTTGTCACGCGCACAATGAATTTTTTTTATAGTTTTCACCAACATCTTTGCACAATATTGGTTGGCCACATAAAATTCACATAAATATATTTTTTTATAAAAGAAAGGGAAAATTGCTCAATAAATTGGAAAATAACATCCAATGTGCGGATGACTCTTGCGCCATGGTGCCACATGTTAGTGGATGTTATTTCCTAACTCATGTAATATTTGTAGTGTTACTGAGCAAATTGGCTCTAAAAGAAACTTTCGCAATCTTACATTTTTACTTCATGTCTTTAATGAATATACAATAATAAAAGCTAATTGCCTATCAAAAAAACGTTAATGGCGAAATTATGTCGCAAAAAACCTTGGAAACTAAAAAATGACACATTCGTTGTGACCGGAGCTAGTGGGATTTGGATTATACACTAGCAGTTAGTTGAAATGGCACCAAGTGTATTGATTGATCTGACATGGGATCTCTTACGTGTCCTATCGGGCATCGATCTGGAGCTGAATGGCTCACGAGTGTGGCCAATATCAACATGTTAGGCTAACTATTAAGCAAGGGCCCCATTCTACGTAGGAAAGGTTCCAGATCGCGCTGAGACAAGAAACGAATAATTTCTCACAAGAGATTAAAAATGCCTGCTTCTTGTACTCTCACATCGAATGCGACCCAATCAGCAGGCTGCCTTTGATTCGAGGTTAAAATAACCAATTTAGTTAATTCTAATCCAGTTAAATCAGTTTAACACAATTTATGTGTTACTACTTAGTAGGGTTGAAGGATTGTAGTCTTTCAATGGATTTTCTTATTTCACCATTTTTACCTCCAACAGAACACATCGTTAAACGAAAACTTTCCGAAGGGACAGCTCCATAAGAGATAATCCAAGTTGTCGTATTTTCTTGAGCATATGCCGCTAGGAGGAGTCAACAGTTTCGAAAAGTTAAAAAGTAGGACTCGAATGCTGCCTGCGGTTGTCGCGTGAAGTAACAAAGAGAGAGGCGCCTTAATTGGAGTACTGAGTAGCGTTTGATGTCGTTTCTCACACTTTAAGTGGTATATTTTGCCATCAAATCTAGGATTGAACTGTTGATTGGTATTGTAGCGGCAGGACGGGGAAAGGTTCGCAAGAATTTTGAAGATTTGACTGGTTGAGTGATAATACAAAATACAGTTGCTTGTCATACTCGTACTTCAATATCTGGAATTATGAGCCAGTTCTCAGTTTTCCGGCTGCTGATTCGGCATAGCAGTCGTAGATTTACAAAGGAAAATATTTCTCTTACCGAAGTTTCAAGACAAGTTATTTGAATATTCAATGTTGTCAACCGATATTTTAGCACAGCGATATGTCTATTCCAACTGCCAACTAAAACTCTTCTCAAACTATTGTTTTCATGTATGCTTGTATTTTTCAACAGCTTTTGTGTAAGCATTCTATTTTCCATTTACCTTGTCCTGCATCAAAGCTGCATTTGTCATTCCATGAATAGTCCTACTTTATCGGCTGGTTATCAATTCATTTTAGGATGTTCTTTCTATATCTTTGCAACAAGTCTGATAACGATAACTTCATCTTTCAGTCAGATTGGTAGAAAGTCTATGTGTACCTAAAATGTTCTTTAATTCCAATTTCAAAAAATGAGACGTACTGAAATTCTTCTATGGTAGCAGCACAAACACGCCGGAGAGCCACATGCCTGACCGGTGTCCTACCGTCATTTAAAACCAAATTGAGAAAGTTTCAAGGATCACAGCATAATAAGTTGCTCATCTTTGGCCAATTTTTTTTCAGTCGCCGTCACTGATGTAGTGATTTACTAGTTTGATTTATTCTTGAGCAGCTCAAAGTCAAATAGATAACCCCAACCATTAAACTAGCTTAGGTAGCAGTGGGCAACCGTTTTAAATGATAGTATCTCATTGCAGTTAACCTTATCACCATCAGCAATCCTATTTCACCTGTACTCATTTTTCCATCTCAAGATAAGACAGATTGCATGAGCAAAACGTTTAGTTTTTTTTCTTTCCTTCGTCATTTGAAGAGTGCATTATTGTTAGCTTATGCTTGTTTCTCCTGCTCAAATTTTGACCTTCCATTTTCCCCTAATGCTTATACAGATTAACAATTGGTTTATAGAGCATTAATTGTCGCTTTTGCTGACGGTTTATGCGGTTTTCTTTGTGGTGTTTCAGAAGCAAACGCGGTTCGTGGCGTTGCCAGATGAGATAATAGCATGACTTTTTCTTCATGGAACGAGTTATAGTATGCAATATGACAAGCATATTGGTGCTAGGCAGAGCGTAGTATGTGGACGGATCTGCAGAGCCATGTGCTTTGGTCGTTTTCCTTCAAGGTATCGATCGATCAACCACAGATTGCTGGTTGGAGACGAGAAGCTGCCGACGGTTTCCTGTCTCGCTTCATACGACATGAAGTATCGTTGTTCTCTCTCTCTCTCTTTGTTTTTTTGTTTTTTTTGAGGCTAGGTTGGGTATGATATGGCGCTGTGTAATGTATATGCTGCAACTGTAATGCTCTCGTGGCATTTGTTGATGTAGTTAACTCAAGCTTAGAGGAGACGTATAAAGTAGCTTCTACGTATAAACATACATGCCTTTGTGCATAGGCAAAATTTCAAATACAGTCAACTTTGTATAGTATATTTTCAATTTTGGACAACTTTTTTGCGTATTCTCAGAAATGGCGGCAATACCCGGCACGCGAGGCGCCGGCAGGGCATAGCCGGCACCCCACATGCCGGACTGATTCTTGTTAGCACTTTTTAAGTGTCTTTCTGTGCTTCAAAAATTATTTGGTCTACATGAAAGTTGTAGAGAATTTCAGGACGCATCTTTTTCATGTTGACAAGTTTTTTATTTGAGTAACAGAAAAAATCATAGAAAATCGGGAAGGTTAACAGTGAGTTTTCACTTTTGCGCCGGACCGATGAGGCTATTTGCGCCGGACCGATTCTTGTTAGCACTTTTTAAGAGTCTTTTCATGCTCAAAAAATTATTTGGTCTACATGAAAGTTGTAGAGAATTTCAGGACGCATCTTTTGCATGTTGACAAGTTTTTCATTTGAGCAACAGAAAAAATCATAGAAAATCGATAAGGTTAACAGTGAGTTTTCACGTTTGCGCCGGACCGATGAGGCTATTTGCGCCGGACCGATTCTTCTTAGCACTTTCTAAGGGTCTTTCCGTGCTCAAAAAATTATTTGGTCTACATGAAAGTTATAGAGAATTTTAGGACGCATCTTTTTCATGTTGACATGTTTTTCATCTGAGCAACAGAAAAAATCATAGAAAATCGGGAAGGTTAACAGTGAGTTTTCATGTTTGCGCCGGACCGATGAGGCTATTTGCGCCGGACCGATTCTTGTTAGCACTTTTCAAGTGTCTTCCCGTGCTCAAAAAATTATTTGGTCTACATAAAAGTTGTAGAGAATTTCAAGACGCATCTGTTACACGTTGACAAGTTTTTCATTTGAGCAACAGAACAAATCATAGAAAATCGGGAAGGTTAACAGTTAGTTTTCACGTTTGCGCCGGACCGATGAGGCTATTTGCGCCGGACCGATTCTTGTTAGCACTTTTTAAGCGTCTTCTCGTGCTCAAAAAATTATTTGGTCTATATGAAAGTTGTAAAGAATGTCAGGACGCATCTTTTTTCATGTTGACAAGTTTTTCATTTGAGCAACAGAAAAAATTATAAAAACTCGGGAAGGTTAACAATGAGTTTTCACGTTTGCGCCGGACCGATGAGGCTATTTGCGCCGAACCGATTCTTGTTAGCACTTTTCAAGGGTCTTCCCGTGCTCAAACAATTATTTGGTGTACATAAAAGTTGTAGAGAATTTCAAGACATATCTTTTTCATGTTGACAAGTTTTTCATTTGAGCAACAGAAAAAATCATAAAAATAGGGAAGGTTAACAGTGAGTTTTCACGTTTGCGTCGGACCGATGAGGTTATTTGCGCCAGACCGATTCTTGTTAGCACTTTTTAAGGTCTTCCCTTGCTCAAAAAATTATTTGGTCCACATGAAAGTTGTAGAGAATTTCAGGACACATTTTTTCATGTTGACAAGGTTTTCATTTGAGTAACATAAAAAATCATAGAAAATCGGAAATGTTAACAATGAGTTTTTCATTTGACCTAGCTGTCATGTCAAATAACTATTGTATGGTCAAATTTGAAATATAGTGTTGCCGGCTAGTTTTCTCTCAACTGTGTTCAAGTTATCAAACAACATCCATCAACAATATCTTAACAAGTCCTAGCAACATCCATCAACATTACAATATCTTAACAAGTCTTAGCAACATCCATCAGCATTACAATAACTTAACAAGGCTTAACATTAAAACAGGACTAGAACACTCCAGAACCATCAATATCAATGTCGATACCCTCATCTTCACAATATTGCCAATCATCACGTTTACCCTCGTCATCGCTTTGGTAGTCGTAAGGAAGACACAGATCAGGGTCTACATCCCCTTCAGGCTCTGCATCCTCTTCCGGCTCTACTTCATCTCTTTGCATCGATTCACGTAACTGTATGGCAACTTGCTCAAGGCTGCGAGCTATAGCTTCGATATCAATCACAAAACCATTGTGTGCATTGCCACATGGACATATGTCAGGACTAAAATTGTCTTGGGCTATTTTGTTAAGGTCAGATGCGATGCACTCTATTTGTTCCACTGTCCATGCTAATCCTTTACTGAGTTTCTCCAGATCCTTGTCCATCTACAAGTATTACAAGTGTGTAATCAACAAACCTATGTGCTGATTAGCTGTTATATAGGTTTCATACTTGATATGCATAAGTAGAATTTATACATTTAAGATCAACAAAAGAACCTCAAACATCAAGGCTTGCACTTCATGCCATGCATATCTATTTCTTCAACACAGTAAGCTTGCTTATACAATCGTATCAGTAAAATAGCTCGCAGGACGCAAGTCCCCTCGCACAAATCAACAACAGACTAAGGTCGCATGAAGATGAAGGTGGAAAACGGCAACAAAGTGATTGCGGGGGTTGAGGTGAGCTAGTGACCTCCGACCAAGAGGTTGGCCTCTAGGAGAAAGGGGAACATGCAACGCATGAAACCCTTCCTCACCTCTGGCGGAGGGGGCTTGTTCGAGCGTGCAAGCTCTATTCCGTTGCAATCCCGAGTTTAAACCTCACATCCAAATTAATTTAGGGCTCGTACCTTGCGGATCCAGTCGATCCCGCTGCACTGGAGGTCGAAGAGGTCGATGGCGAGGCGGATCTGGTTGACGACGAAGCCGGCGACGCCTCCACGCCGGATTTGCACTGGAGGCACTAGAGCTCGAAGAGAGCGCTGGAGCGGTTGCCTCCTTGCAGGTGCGGGAGGCAACGATCCTTATATGCGATGGGGAATCTCTCTCCGTCCTTGCAAAGATAGGGAGGTGTTTGGGGAGTCTGATGGAGACGCATCGGATAAGTAAGCTATTTACAATGATTCATCAAAGCAGCATGACCTGTCACCCGTCATTAAAGCTGCACGACCAGTCACCCATCATCAAAGCTGCACTACTTGTCACTACACATCATTAAAGCTACTTATAGAGGCACTCATGGGTGACTATGTGAGAACTCGCTGTCGATAGAGGCACTGTTGTGCAGTTGTGTAATCGTCTTTACAAAGCTGCTCTGGTTATTTTCTCTGCGCGTTGTGCAGTCCACCAATTTTCAAGCCGGTCCGACATGCCCAAGCTCCCGAGGGCCGCCACGTGTCTGGACCTGCGATCATCAAAATGTTGTGATTTGCATATAAGCCTTTTCAGCAATGAATATAATACCTCAGCTAAACACTAAAATTCATGGAATTAGTTTAGAAATGCTAACCAAAGTATAGATTACCATATTCAAAACAAATAACCTTATTTCATTATGTTTTTCATGTTATTCTTAGTAGCTGAACAACCTTAAGTAATAAGCTTTTCGTAAGCTGCAATATGCATGAACAAACTCGAAAATAATGAAGAAATCTATATTTATAATATTTATATCAATGCTGCACGACCTGTCAGTACACATCATGAAAGCTGCATGACCTGTCACCCATAGGGGTGAAAACGGATCGGATACGGACGGATAATAGCTCTACCATATTTGTTTTCATATTTTTTCTCGGATGCGGATACGGATACGGATAGTCCGGATACAAATACGAATACGGATAATATCGAATACAGATACGGATCGAATACGAATCGAATCGGATACGGTTTCGAATATTTTATCGAAACATGATAACCCCTTAGATTGCATATAAAAAGTCAACAAAAACACATAACTAGTTGATTTGATGAAAATGTTATTGAAAATTGAACAAATATAAGCATTTTCATTCACTTAGACAATAAGTAGATACCATTTCGCAAATAAAATTATATAAGACTTAGTTTATCACACACATACAATTAGTTCATTATACACGTAGATCAAAACACAAAAATGAAGGTAATCTTTACTCAAAGATACAAATGGAGGCAAACACATAACACACTAAAAGTTTGATAATACTTAAATATCACGTCTCTAGAAAAGTATATAACACTTATATGTAATGATCCAAGATTTATATTCTTTGTTGAATTATGTTAAAATAATAAATTATGTATTTATGAGTTTTTCTGATTTTTAGCTACTTATTTAAATATTTTCCTATTAATAATAGGAATATTTGATTTTTTGAGAAAATTTAAAATCTGATAAAATCTTGAAAATAATTTTTAAAATATTAGATTATTTCTGAAACTTTCTCAAAAAAAAATTCGTAGTTTTTGGAGTTAGTTTGCTAATTTTAATAATTGAAACTTACTTTATGGATTAATTAAATTAGAAAACAATTCTGAAATTAAGAAACATTTTTGGGCCAGAAGAGTAGTTTTGGCCCAGCCCATATGTATATCCGGATATCCGATCCATCAATATCCGGATTATCCGAATCCGTATCCGTATCCGACGGATAGTGAGCTACCGAATCCGTATCCGTATCCGACAAAAAAAAATCCGTATCCGTATCCGATCCGATACTATCCGACAAATATCCGATCCGACAGAATTCGTATCCGAAAATATCTGGATCGGTCGGAAACTATCCGATCCGTTTTCATCCCTAGTCACCCATCATCATAAAAGTTGCACGACCTATCACCCATCATCAAAGCTGCATGACCTGTCACTACATATCATTAAAGCTGCACGACCAGTCACCCATTATCAAAGCTGCACGACCTGTCACTACACATTATCAAAGTTGCATGATCTGTCACCTATCATCATAAAAGCTGCACGACCTGTCACCCATCATCCTTAAATCTTGAAATAAATACCATAGCTTCCTGCAACCATATGTACTTCTTTTCTGCAAAAATATTTAAATTTAAATGCATTTTGAATCAGTTATGGCTAGTTGAAACCCTTAATAACATACAAATTTCAAGTGGCTAGAAAAATGTTCAAACGACCTCAAAACTTGATAAAACCAGTTTTTTTACATTCTTGGGATTGCATAGGTCACAGATATGTAAAAACATTTAGATTTTGCTTCAGTTTGCATTGTTTACTAGTTGCTTAAACATTCAATCGGCAAAACGATCATTTGTTCGTAACCTTCGCAAACAAGCCTCGAATTTGACGAAATAAAATGCTATAACCTTAAAATAACATGTACTAGCTTTATGTACAGAAATAACATCAATTTGATCAATTTTGAGTTAGGCCATATTAAGCCCTAATGACCCTACACGTGAAAAACGTCTCAAATAAATGCGTAATATCATGAAACTAACTTCAAAATACTTTTAGGTATATCCCCTACTAATATATGAAAATGGTTAGATTCTTCCATAAGGTGTAGCCGCAATCGAAGAATTAAAATTTGACCGCAACCGCGCGATCGACTTTGTCGTATTAGCTTTTCAGCAAGTCATGAAATGTCTTATATAAATGGAAAATAATGAAAGAAAAGCTCCGTACCATCCTAAAACTTGTACTCTACCATAATATGGAAAAATATTTCAACTACAACCGGTGTAGCATATAAAACTTATCGCTGCAAATACCTTCGAAGATTAAGAACTGCACAAACTATAATGACTAAGCCTTTTCTGCAATCAGAAAAATATCTCGTCCTAATGTGAAAGTAAAAGAAAAAGGGTCCATATCAGAGTTTAGTATATATACTACCATATTCTGTAAAAATATTTTAATTAAAACTTGATTTACATCTGAATCCTACTTAAGCAAAACCCTAATCGACAACGTCGTTGAAATCCCCTGTGGACTAACTTCTTTGTAGCCTTTGACAGAGGGTGACACGTCGTGCATCCTTTCCCAGAGGGTGACACATCGTGCAGTTTTTGACAGAGGGTGACAGATCGTGCAGCTTTCGACAGAGGGTGACAGCTCGTGCAGCCTTCGACAGAGGGTGACAGCTCGTGCAGCCTTCGACAGAGGGTGACAGCTCGTGCAGCCTTCGACACAGGGTGACAGCTCGTGCAGCCTTCGAGCAGCTTTTCTCAGAAGGTGACAGGTCATCAGAATCGACAGGTGCTGTAGTTGTGTGGCGTAACCCCTCACCACCAATATAAAACTGACCGACGGATAGACATCCAACATCGCCAAACCAGCAATAAACGTCAGCTCAATCTACACGATGTCGTTCTACCGTCGCCTCTTCAGCAAGCAGAAGTCATCCCGCCTCGAATACCGGATACGATGGCGTTGGCGCCCGATTCTGCCGAGTTGCCCGACCCAAATGCGATCGCAACCTTCCGCGAAGATGATGCAATCTACCCACGAGAGACGGCCGTCGCGCGCCTCTTGTTGTGCCCGCTCTTACGGGGTAAACCTACTGGTGTCTATACAATACAGGGTAACAATACCACTTCATGCATCGTTCTTCTTTTCTCAGCACAAGGACCGGTGTTGCTTCTTCCAATGGATCGACGGCCTAGAACGACGTGACTACGAATTTGTCTACAACTACCACGACGCCGACCCCGCTTTGCCCGAGAACTTCAACCGGTGGGAGAGGCCGTCAGGATACGTCCCCGCTCTAGATCGACCAGAGTTCAGGGCCGGTGGGCAAGGGGACAACCAATCAGTGAGTTTCATGCGACGTACTCATGTTTCACTCACAAAGTAATAATTCTAAACCAGTTCATCGCATACAGGAGTTCAAAAAGAAAATTGCGAAATTGCTCGAGTCAAAGGAGAAACCTCCTGAAGGTCCACCCGAAAGCCCCGACTTTTGCGAACACGGCCTGCAGGCAGTGGTTGATACCTACCACGAAGATCTAGCGGACTGGAGATTCTACCGGTGCCCCTTGGCCGAGGATGAATGGTGCGGCTACTTCAACTGGGTGGACCCAGAGACGTACCATCCACATCTCAAACTTCCTGCGTGGGATAACTGGGGGAGCAACCCTCTCCGTGGTGCTACTACCGCCCAGAAAAGCCAGACCCCGAGTACGCCTACGGTGTTATTCAACAACTAAACCGGGCATACTGCATTGACTGCAGGGCACGCTTCGTGTTGTACAAGAATAAGCCCAACACACACCTCCTTCACCATGTAGTGGAGTGCGAGCCGAAACAGAGCAGGCGTCTCGGCATGTCTCCGCCAATGGCCAACGCACCAGAGGTGCAAGAGGGTACCTCCTCTCGAAGAGGAAGGGACAAGGGGAAGCAGCCGGCCGAGGTCCGCACCACGCAACAAATCCTTGGCGCGTTACGCAGACCATCCGGGAACACGGGTGGTATTAACATAGGGGACGCCGGGAATCGAGATGACATGCCCATATGGGAGGGCACAAATCCACATAAAAAAGATCAAAAAATTCAATCTTACACACCCGAGACGTACGGCATAGGCCACCCATCCGGCGATAGCTGGGAGCACTGCGCATCCCCGTGGAGTTCTTTCATACTAGGGATTGAGCGGTGTCCGAGTACAAATCGCAAAATTTACACGGTCGTAATATGCGAAAATCTTGGACATCATTCCCATTTGTACCGGATAGGCGGAACGATCATTTGTTTCACCATGACCAACAGTGCTTTCGTTAGTTGTTTCGTCAAGCAATCTTGTAATATAATCCAATCTATTGCTTATTTCATCATCTGAACTTATGATTGAAATTGTCGCACTGAATTACCAGAATTTTGTCGTGATCGTATATTTTCGAAAAAATTTATAATTTTGTCGGTTAAAATTAATTTGTTAGCGTGTGTCATTTTTCGCTCGGTTAAAATTAACTTGTCAACCGAAATTTTTATGAAAATATCTTTCATGTGTGTAATCCACGAGCGGTTCGGTAGACTAAGTAATTAAGTGCATAATCCGTATGACAGTGGTTAACCAGAAATAATTTACTTAATCAAGCCATGCTGCAACTAGCAGCAATAATTGTTTCTTGCCCTACTCAATTCACGGGAAGTTCAAACGTGCAGACAGACAAGGATTGACGCGACGAGAGACTGCAGATTAAAGCAAAGCATGCATGCAAATCACCTCCACGCGCGACGCGACCGAGCCCAAGGCATGCATGCATGCAAAGCATCTTCACACGGGACGGCAGCTTGCGTCGCGGCGGGGCCCGGGGCTGTCGGGACCCGAATTTGCAAATCCGGACCCTCTGTGTATACCGCACTAGTCCAGGATCACGCTAGTGCACACAGGCTCAACATAGATGCTATCATAGTCACACACAGCGAAATATAGCATAAACTTCGTTAATTAATAATAACTGTTGTCTTACATGAATAATGCCTCACGGGGCTTAAAAAGAGTATCAATGAGAAGCGGAAATAGAATAAACGCAGTGGCGCTCCGATTCGCCACGAGCAACTGACGAGGCTCGGACCCTAAGCATTCGCATCCAAGTAATCCTCCTCCATGAATGGTATAGATTCCTCTTCTTCTGAAGTTGTTGTTGTTGGGGTGAGTACATAAAACACTCAACAAGTTGTGCACAACAATGCAAGTCTAATATTTTATATGCTTGGCTTAATCCAAAGGAATGGCTAGTAAGGGTATTTTGCAATAAAGCGACATTTAACAAGAATACAATAAATAGATTGGAAAGCGATAAAACAAATACGAGAATTAATAAATTCAAGATTTACAAATACACCAAGTTTCCAATCCTAAATTAATTTTCCACTTTCCATGGCACCTTGCCATCCCAACAAGTTTTTGTTTAACAAAAGTCTAACCCTTAACTGTAATTCCGAGCATTGCCCAATACCGTGAGCACGGCTATTCGAATAGATTGTACACTCTGCAGAGGTTATGCACTTTACCCACCCGATACAACCAAACACCACCAAGGCGAGTGATCATAACAAAGCCTTTACAATGCTACACCTAGACCCAAGATCGCTCGCTAAGGTTTCAACATCAAGGGTTAAACCACCACAACAGGCCCCCTCTTGCGCCATGTGAGTTAAACCGTAACGGGACTCACTATTCACCACGATGAAGATCAAGTCTAGGTTTCACAAATTATTCACTAGGCTGTCCCATTCCGGACATGTGGTTGCAAGAGAGACTCAGTCAAAGGCTTGCAAGGTTAAGTCCTTAAAGTGATTAAGGCAAGACTTCCACGCACCCGCCAAACCTGGCCCACCTTGGCACACCGCCCCTTGCCACTTGCCTCAATCTAAA
The DNA here is from genome assembly GCA_036346275.1 of Otatea glauca. Taxonomy (NCBI): domain Eukaryota; kingdom Viridiplantae; phylum Streptophyta; class Magnoliopsida; order Poales; family Poaceae; genus Otatea; species Otatea glauca. The sequence goes on along the minus strand of CM070721.1, from coordinate 17,248,076 downwards.
ATCATTACCACCCCGGTTGATTACCAAGCACCACATGCCATCAACATTTCAATCCCGATGTGTGACCTCCTCGCCACGACAACTTGATATCATTGTGTGACAACACATGACACACCAATTCATAAACATTGTTCCATATTCCATTAGTCAAGATTAAGTATCGACATTCGGACACATGTGATGACGTGGCATGGCTAAGCAATCTATGACGATCTAACTAGCCCATGTTGATTATCAACTATAATTCCACATCCTAGGGTGACAAATAGATCATGGCATATAATTGACAAGGTATGGTTTAATTCAAATAGGCATATTATCTAATTCCCAGATTAATTGAAATCATTTATACACATAAAATATCATGCATAAAGTTTAAAAGACAAAATAGCGATTTGGTGAAAATTAGGTGCAACATGATCAAAGCACAACTTGCCTTGGAGTAGGTGGTGGTCTTGATCTGAGTTTGGGTCTTGAGCGACGAATCTTCCTCCGGATCACCGAAAGCGGTTCAACGTCTACGCTAAACGATGCCAAAATAGCAAATAAACACCAAACCGAGAGCAAACAAACTCCAAAAATAAAATAAAATTCATCAATAAATAGATATTGATTTTACAATTTTAGAAATTTGAATCACTCAAACCGAGTTAAAATGCAAAAGATATAGCCTTTTGAAGTTTGAATAACATCAAAATACGAAAATAGAATTTCGATTTTTCAATTATTTTCTATTGGAAAAGATCTTTATTGCGTAACGCCGACGTCACCGACTCGGACCAATCGGCGCCGACACGTCGCTCGTCCATGGACTCGGTCCACGGAACCGCCTCGTCCACCGTGGACGCGCCCACGGCGCCTCGCATCACGCGCCCGACACGCGGCGCGATCGATTGGTCGCGACTCGCCGCGCCGATGCTCGACACGCGGCGCGCATCTGCGCGACGATCTGACGGCCACCGATCTACCCCTACGTGGCTCAATCCCGATCGTCTATTCGGATCTAACGGTTAGAAATTTACCCGAGCGAAACACTGATGAAGAAGCGACGTGGCTTGATCAGGACGGTTCGGCGAAGATCCATCGGATGCACGAAGCTCCGAGACACGGCGGCGGGCTTGCACCGGAGCGGAGGAAGACGACCACCCGAACGGCGTTTCGACGCGACTCCGGCGAGAAGAAGGGGTAGACTCGACGCGACACGACGCGAGGAACTCGGATCTGGAACCGATTCGGCGGGAGGATGCTCGACGGCGGTGGAATGGCGCAAAAACTCGCGGCGGCACTGCAAAGAACTACGGCGAGCTCCTGAGCGATGATGGCGGTAAAACAGAAGTGGCTAGAGCTACTTGGTCGCGCAAGGAACGAGGAACATCGGTGCGGGCTGCGGCTTTATAGCCTCGGCATGCGCCTGTGGAAGGAAACCCTAAATCACGCGGCGGCGGCGCAAGCAGCGGCGGATTCGGAAACCGAATCGGAGACGACGACTGGAGACCGTCCGATCCAAGATGAGCGGCCAAGATTAGATCCGAAGCGATACGATCCGATCCGCTCTTTCCAAATCCAACGGACGAGATCTAAACTTACCAAAACAACGCTGGGCGATCCCGACCACTTGATCTCGATCCAACGGCTCGCAAAGACTAGGGTTTCGCGAAAGGAGGCGACCATCCGATCTTCATCCAACGGTCACACGCACGGGCGGCGAAAGCGGTGACGGGTCGCGACAAAGAATGGGTCACAAGACGCACAATCTTCGGGCTTGGCCCAAGATCTTATTCACTCGATTTTCAAAAGCTTTTGATTTAAAATAATTCCGAAATTAGATTAATCTATTTTAAGTAATTAAAATATCGAAAAAATCCTTAAAATTCTCATAAATACTTTGAGACATTCGAGCTCAAATAAAATATTTTTGGTAAAACTTTATATTAACTTTATCTATATATATTTAGTTTTCACCAAAGGTTCAATATACTTAATTAAAATAAATTTAGATAATTTCTGGAAAAATCCAATAAATTCAGAAAATCACAAAAATGCACGTGAGCGAAATTATAAGCCAAATTTTGGGATGTTACAGGGGCAAAGCCGGTACACAGTGTGTGCGGCTATGCCTGCCAATCCGTCTTGTTCTTGCCACATCGCTATTTCAAGAATCGAAAAACAATTGCCCAAAACTGATAATATATGGTACAATGTTGACTGTATTTGATATTTTGCCTTTGTGCATAATGTTAAGATGCCAACCTGCCTTGCTAACGTCTTCTTCGTGTTATTTTATTGAAGTATATTGTTCATATTTTCTCGTTAGCTTAATATTTTAGTGAATTAGTTAGTGTATACAACTTAATATAATATTAGAGTCTAGAGATCTTGAGTTTAAAATCCAATTTACAAAATATTTTAAAAAAATAATTATGGCCCACTTCGAGTCCACGTCTTATATCTGTAGACTCGATTTACACAATATTGTCATATTTCCTCCTCAGCTTAAGTTTTTAGATGCCCTAACATGTCACCTAATCATGATTCAGTAAATATTTTCGTTAGGCAAATTAGGAATCGTGCGTGTCAGTGGCTGATCTAATGAATAAACTTTAAAAATAAATATTTATGTGGTGGGTTTTTTTAGATGTAGCCTTCATGGCAGTCTGTAGTAGGTAAAACAACTGGCGAAAATTGTTTTCCAGCTAAACTATTAGGTATTTTTTTCAAGCAGCTTTATGCCCTATATGATGTCCCTCATCCGCATTATATGCATCTTGTTCATATGCACTAAACATCAAATTCTGAAGGAAAAAAAAAACTCAAATTTAATTTTTAGCCTTTAGAAGACAAGCTGAAAGGCCGTCCGGAAAACCGAAACGGACACGCGTCTTGTCTAGATCCTGCTTCGGTTTCCTACCGGTTTGCACGAGTTTGTACAGGGTTACGCGCAGTTACACTTTCGCTATCCTTTCAAAAAGTAGTTATTTGAAACTTAAGATTTCTATCTGATTCCTATAGAAATTTAATGGATTCCGTAAAATTCCTTTCCAAACTGAGACTTAGCTTCCTGTAAACTGCATCCCGACTGATTCGTGAAAGCGTGCCGGGTCAAATTAGATGTTTGTTCTATTACACCCTCCATCAATCACTGTAACGACACCAACAACATACACCTCGCTTACACCAACATACACGCACTCATATATAAGGGTGGGCCTTATTTCACAGAAATCGAAAAACTAAACCAAATTTTTTTGTGTTCGGCTTATGGTTCGGTTTTTTTCGATACTATTTGGTTTACAGTTTTCGGTTCGGTTTTCTTCATTCGGAAACCGATAGAACTGAAAACTGAAATAGCCTGGTAAGTTACACAAAAAATCTCTATCCGGCCACCCATACAGCCATGCCCTAGGTCGAATCGGCCATTCCATTCGGCTATTCACCATCGCGGTGCCGCTGTCCTCCGGCGCTCGGACTCCGCACTCCAGCCCTCCACCTTGATCTGTGCCCATGGTGCTGCCTTGAGTCGACATCATCCCTGCCTCTATCTGCTCCCCCACTGGCCATCCCCAAGCACTGCCATGCCGACACCATCCCCACGCGTGGTCTCCCTCCTCTTTAACTCCCTCCGGCTGATCCGCTTCCTCCGGCTGGCTAGGTAAAACTCCACCTCTCCTCGTAAAATTTCAGATCTGAGTTGATATGATGGATGAAATGGGTAGAATGTTGAGGTTATTGACTTATTGTGTGTTGATATAGTTAGGGCTTTGTCTCCTTAAGAGTCTTGGAACTTGCCAGTGCAGTGTGTAGTAGCTCTACATGTCTCTAGTCTTGGATCTTTGCCAGCTTGTCAAACTAGAGCTCTGCACCTGCTGGTCTCCATGGGTATACTTGTTGGTCGGCTTTAATCAAGTCAATGACAAAACTCAGGTTAGCCAACCATATATGGGGCAGTAATATGTACATCACCCAATCTACCTTCATCAAACAAGATTGTATACCGTTAGAATATTTCTTGTCAAGAACCATGTATATAGATCCATTACCTTACTTCAGCAATTTCAGATATGCTGAATTTTAAGTTTAACAGGAGTAAAGCATACTGTGCTCTAATGCAAAGTCCAAATCAAAATATGTAGCCTAGAAGGGTGCATCATTAGCCCCAATAACATCGTGACCATAGCTACAGAAGAATTTGATTTTCTACAAGTAATGTGTCCGTGCGTTGCAACGAAAACTCAATTTGCGACAAAAAAATTTCTTTGCAAAGAGCACTAACCCTGTCTGAATGATATTGTTCACTCTGAATGTGCAATGGTTGAATGTTTAAATCAATTCATCGAAGCATACAAATTCCAAACACCTGTTTACAAACTCAACCTGAAATTATCTTTAATTTTGCAATCTAAAGGCCCTCATGTTACAAAATACTTTGCAAAATTTAAATGCACATAAGTACTGCTTATTATCGATGTCCAAGACCTTGGATCCCTTAATCGAACTTACGGAAAATATAAATTGTGGGCTCCTAGAGATCAAAACGGAGACAATGGGGATTAACAGAGTATATGTATTACAAGAGGATCTAAATGATTGCAGGATGCTAATCATAGATTACAAATGATTCCAGATTCAAGATTCTGAATGCCATTTTTTTAACAGCGTGGATTGGACCCTATTTATCCTTGATGAAAAGGCGACAGTTATGCTCCAAAAGGGTGTTGTGTAACCGGAGACGTCTTCCCACCAAACGGTGTCTTCTCGCCGAAAGGTGCCTTTTTCAGATATAACTTCCGGGTAGTTATGTATACCTATCAGACAATTGTCCGCATGGAGACATGTGCAGGGATAACTGCTTGTCCCCGACCAGTGAAATGGTCGGCGATGACCAGTGTGAAGCTAGGTTTTGATCATCTTTGATTGAACTAGTTGGAGACCTAACCGTTCAGATAGAGATGGGCTTTGTTTAATGTATTATGGGCTTTATATTTCACAGGCCCATTACTAGCCCATAGTCATGAATTATTTTAGAGGGCCTAATTAAAGGACATGCTTTTAATCCTCATTAGATAGCCCTCAAGTCTTGAGAAATAAAAGTTTATTACTCAAGGCTTTTCGTTTTCTGTGACTTTATAGGATTATGCGCCAATTATTTGACCGGTTTAGGCGTTGATAAATAGGAGATCCTTGCGATTCTCTTGGTAACTGAATCGTCGCTTGGTCATTTTTAATGCGTGAGATATATAAAGGGGACGAAGGCCTCCTTCTAAATCAAGAAAAAAATTGCTTTCAAAACTCTTTAGTTGTTTCAGTTTATCATCATCTTCCTATATTTCTCCTTCATCAAATATGATGAGGGTATGATCAAGAGGAGATGGTGAGGAGTTGAAATATCTGAAGGAGTTTTAAGAATAATTTTTGATTCCTTCACACTTTCAGACTTCCGAAGAGTAGATTACTTTCAAACTTTTTTAGTTGTTTAAGCTTTTCATCATCCTCCCTTATTTCTTCCATGATGAAGGATATGACCAGGAGAAGGTGGTGAGGGGCTCAAATATCTGAGAAAATATGAGGAAAATGTCTGTTCCCTTTAATAAGATTTCTTGATTTCTTCAAAAAGGAATTTCGAGAACATCAATTTGGCGTTAGTTACCATTTATTAGAATGGTAGTTTACTTTTTCTTGGAAATCGAAACGATGTCCGAAACTGACACTTGTTAGGCTATATAAAGGGGGTAAATCCTTTCGGATTTCTCTCGCCCTTGCTGCCTTCAAGCGTGTAGAAGTAAAATTTCCTTGAGCCTTTTGTGACCTCTGAATTTTTTTGTCTTCAATCTCTTTCTTCTTCCCAAACCAAATGGCCATGGATAAGTCGATCTTAACCGAGGGGAGTATCAAGGAATTAGAAAACCAATGTCTGATCCCTCCTCACGCAATGCTACGATGGGACCCTAGCAGAGAGGACACGAAGCCGGTGCCTCAAGAGGGGTGCCTTGTGCTGTTTGCTGCTCTGGTGAGGTTAGGGTTCTGCCTTCCTAAGAGTGAATTTTTAGCCGATGTGATTGATCATTATAAGATCAAGATGCATCATCTTCCCCAACTCCATTCTTATTTTGAGTGTTTTCTCGCATCTCTGTGAAGCTTTTCTTGGAAATCCTCCTCCAGTTCGCTTTTTTTGCTTCTTCTATCAATACACTAAGAATAGCAAGAGCCAAGATCTCTTTGGGAGTGCTTATTTTAAGCTCCAAGATAAAATAGCTTCCCAATATCCCTCACTTCCGACTAAAGACACATGACGTGATTACCGAAAGGAGTGGTTCTATTCAGAGATTCTTGGGGGTAGCCATCTCCGATTTACAGGGAAAATGGCCCCAAGTTGGACTAGGACCGAAGCGAAGAGAGAGAAAGATTCACTTGTCCTCACCGAGGAAAAGAATATTGTAAAGATCATCGGGAAACTGGTGAAAGGAGGCCTGATGGGGCAGAAGATCGTTTTTTATTTTCTGCTTGACAAGATCAGTTCTCTGAAGAGGCGGTGTAGATTTGCCTGGAGGATGGAAGGCGACCAGGATTCGACTAAGGACAAAACTGGAGGTAAGGATATTCTCCAGTACTGACCTCCTTTATTTTTGACTAGAGAACTTTATTGATGTTTGTGGATATTACTCCTATCAGTTCGAATCATTGAAGAGGCCTGATCGAGAGTTGCGTCTATGCTACGCATCTCTTCTGATGGGTCCGACCTAACTGCCTTGGATAAGCAGCCATCCATCCTGATCGGGTAAAGCGATGAGTTCATTAATGAATGCATCTTGGTAAGTACCAAGAAACTTTGGTTTTTTTTATCTAACTATGTTTTAACAATTGAAATTATTTTCTTAGATGCTGGTCGAAAACAACCTGTCGAGCAGCTTGAGATCTCAGCCTTGGACCCTCTGGTCAAGAAGATGAAGACCAGAGGTGTTTTGAAGGTGGTGGACCCTTCCACCGCTGAGACTAGTGTTGTCCCGACCAACACTAGCTCCGCCCTGGTGCCAGCGAGCGATGTACGCTCTAAGAGTGCACATGACCAGTCCCAAGTGCAGGACAAGAGGGTCTTGTTTGCTGTGGGGATGCATACAAGGACATCATCGTAGGTGCGCCTCAAAAAATGGTTAAACTGCAATTAGGACCGTCCATATAGACATCTTCCGAGCTTCCCGTTTGTTCAGGGTGAGAGTGAAGATTCGGAGGATAATATTCCTCTGATCATAAGGAGGAAGAAGAAGACCTCCGACCTGGATGTCGAAGCATCTTCACTCATATTGTCCTGGAAGATTGACTCAGGACTCCAATGCATATACGTAATTTTACTTATACCTCTATTTTGAGTACTTGTTTTTAGAATTTAAGAATTTTCGTGTTATTTGTTCTTACCCCCCAGGCACCTCCTCCTGGTTCCTCTGTGGATCAGGACGTAACTGCCCAGGTCAATGCTGAGGCTAACCCACTGGTCACCCTGGCGATGACCAGTGTGGAACAGGCCTTGGTTCCGACCGAGGAAGCCCCTTCGACTAGTGGACAAGTAAACCCACTCAGAGTCGAAGGTGAAAACTCTTCGGGTGCTGGTGGTGAACCACTGGTCAGTCAAGATCTATCGACCACGAAGGAGATTGATCTACCTCCTGTGACGACGACCGAGGTGGTCGAGACAACCACCATTACTGAGGAGTCTTCTGCTACCGGGGAGATTGAAGACCTCCCTATTGGTGATATGCTCTTGAGGCGATCATAGAGATGATTGTATCACGCCTTATGTTTATGGAACAATATAATTGTTTGTCCTTTGAATAAATATTGATCGGATTAATCAACAAGTAAGTGACTTGTTCGTACAACTTTTTCCATATATTGATATTATTCAAGTTATCCCTGATCGGTTATTATAATATAGGACGATTATGTTTCATAGATCAGCACATGTATTGATTGATGACCATGTTTCACGGGTCATAGAGATATGGAGATATCTAATCAATAATGTGGACACATGTTAGAGAACATGCGTTGGATAGACCCATATGAGACACTGCGAGAATTGTTATATATATATTCTTATGTGTCATCAGTTGGTCTCATGCATAGTGTATGTATGTTCCTTAGACCTAAGATCGTCATTGGTTTCCTAGATGTGTAATGGTTTACTTAGGAGCTACCAAACACTACTCTTTAACCAGATAGTTATAAAGGAAGCTTTCGGGTTTACTATGAAACATGCTGAGGTACATGAATGATCAAGATGGAATTTGCTCCTCCTATATAACGGAGAGATATCTCTGGGCCCCTCGAGGTAGATGGATTAAGTAAGTGCATGGCCATGCCAGATGTGATTGAGAGTCAATCCAAATAAATTATTCCACTACGGTATGAGTGAAGAGATTGAGCTGTCATAGGATGACACGACTCTCACCTTGAGCTTGATTTGATATCGTGAAGCAAAGGGAACATGACATTATCACATTATAGTAGGTTCATCTGATGCTTTATGGATATTTGGGAATCGATATATACTGCTAGGTACTGCTATCGATTATCGATCGGAAAGGTGTTTCCGAGTCGTGTCCAAATATACATGAACCTACAGGGTCACACACTTAAGGGGTTGGAATATAGTGGTATGGATTGGATCCGTCACTAATGGGCCAAGTGGGCTTTGTCCTTCAGTTGGGCCCTAATGTAGGGTTCCACCGCAGGGGAGGGGACGGCTATACAAAGGGAGTTCGTGGTTGCAATTGGGCACGTGAGAGGGCGTAGCCATCGAACCCTAGCCGTCTCTACTTAAGCCTTCCCATGCGCGCTGGTGTTGGCACACCGACGCACGGCGTTCTTTTCCCGAACGTGTGGACGCCCGTAGAGGTGTTGCTGCTACTGTAACACTAATCGGGACGATCGACCACCACGCGAGGAGGATCGGCCACCGCACGAGGAAGATCGACCACTGCAACAGGACGCACACTTCGTTGATTCGGGCTGCATCAACTTCCTTCCGCTGCACTGCGCATCTAGTGGTAATGATCCTTGATCATTTACTTGCGTGGCTTTCTGGTTTACAAGGTAGAAATTTTAATTGTGTTCTAGTGTAGCCTATCTGTATCCCTTCACTCCCTGCTACAGAGAAGGAGAAACTGGTCGTTCTGACCAGTGAGGATACAGAGATGGAAGTAGTGCGTGAAAAAGCGATAACTACTGTTATCACCAATATGGTGGTTTTACCACTGGCCTCTTCTTTTGGTCAATCTGCCCAGAGAGACTTCAAGCAATTTTTTGATAATTTACAAGCGAAGGTATTTATCTTTTTTCTCTCTTCTTCTATTTTGAGGAAAGATAACTTTTAATTCATTTGCCTTTTTGCTCTTTTACAGCATTTACAAGAAATATTTGACCTGCTAAGCCAGCAGGCAAGGGCTTTGTCCAAAGCCGAAGTAGAAATAACAAAAAAGTAAGAATAAGCTTTACTGTTATTTTTTCTTCTTTTCTCTTATCCTTTTTGTTCTAATATAACTGTTCTGACACAGACAAAATGAACAAATAAAAGAACTAGAGAAGCAACTCTTGGTGGCTCAAAATACCACCAAGGGATACAAATTTGATCTTATTTCTGCTAAGAGCTATCATGGGGACAAAACTGTCAGACTCCACGAAGCTTTCAAAAGAAATGAGGAGAAGATCCAAAGGCTCTCTAAGGAGTACAAAATACTCTTCAGGCAAAGGAGTCTGAGATAGCAGGTAAGAATAAAATTTCGACCTATTTTAAACTCAATTTTATTTGGGAAAACTGAAAGCAAATATAAAATCAATCTTTGCAAACTTGAAAAATATAATAAAGGCCAGAGAATGTCAACTTTCCATCTGGGGAGAAGAGAGACTAAAAGCTGAAGAACAGAGGTCTGTGATGAAGGACAAAATGGACAGACTCACCAACCAACTGAAGATTTTTACAAAAGACTTGGCCACAATTCAGAGAGGTAGGAAATCTACTTTGAACATCATTCTTGAGCAGCTTCAAAAAATTACGACGGATTTAAAAAGAAAATAGATAAAACTTACAAATCCATCGTTTGATGAGTTGGTCGAAGGGGCGAACGACCAGTTAAAGATCATTCAGAATCAGATTCCCGTTATAGCGCAGACCATCAAAGTAGCACTCCGAGATTCAATTGCTTCCCAAGTAGGTACCCTCTTTATCAAGTTGAGGAACTTCTACAAGGACGTGGTTGAATTGGAGAAACTGGCACCCGACCTGAAGCTTAGCACTCAAGAAGAGATAAATAGAAAACATGCAGAAGTAGCTTCTGCCATTGAGACATACATGAGCAATGTAAAGATTACATATAAACAAAATGTATAATCTTATTCAAATGAATGAAAAAGAATCTCTTTTTGTATCATATTCTGCCTTGTGTTTATTTCTGTGCATAATTTCTGAGTATATCACTAGCCCCCAACTATTTGTGTACTAAACAGCAATGTGTTCGGAATACAAACAATTATCTGTGACAATCTGTTCTTTTCATGAAGTACTTGGTATTAATTGGCAGCGGATCGGAGATAAGGTCATGCTAATAAGTTCAATGCAGTAAGAACTGGTTTATAAGAAAAGTCTCTATTAGATGTTATCTCACAATCTGACCAGCAACCTTGTACACATAACAATAAGGTCAAATGATGACTTTTATGAATTCCCAGAGGATTATTAGAATAGACACAATTTAGAAACATAACAATTAAAGAGATATCATATGTAAATGAAAAAATAACTTATTCACACATAGAACCTACGAAGATGCTGGATATTTCAAGTATTGGACATAATTCTTCCATCTTCCATAGCAAGCCGAACAGAACCTGGTCGCGCAATTGATATTACAGTAAAGGGACTTTCCCACTTGGGAGATAACTTATGCAACTGAGACTGATTCTGGATATGCATTAGAACCAAGTCTCCCACGTTTAATATTCATGGTTGAACTCTTCTGTTATAATATCTTTTTAATCCTTGTAAATTGGCTACTGACCTAATAAGTGCTCGGTTTCGCTTTTCTTCTAAGAGATTGATATCATCTTCGCGCTGGTCTTCTTGATTGACCTGTTCATAGAGAGAGGTCTGTGTAGAATCTAAATGAATTTCATTTGGTAACACGGCTTTAGCTTCGTCGACCAGTTGAAAAGAAGTTTCTCCAGTTGCTGTACTGGTCGTTGTTTTGATGGCCCAGAGCTCAGAGTAGAGGTCGTCTACCTAAGCCCCCGAGCGTTTGGTAAGACGATCAAACACTTTTTGTTTATAACCTGTATAATTTGGCCATTAGCTCTTTCAACTGCTCCATTACTCTGAAGATGTGAATGAAGCATAACAAATCTTTGTGCCTATTTCATCACAGTAATCTTGAAACAGACCACTCATGAATTGTGATCCATTATCCATAATTAGTCTACTAGGTACACCAAATCTAGTGACTATATTCTTCATAAAGAACTTTTTCACAGCTTGAGTCGTAATAGATACCACAAGTTCAACTTCAATCCATTTTGTGAATGTATTTGTTGCAACAAATAGGAATTTGAATCCATTAGTTACTCTTAGTAAATGACCTACTATATCAATTCCCCATATCGAAAATGGCCATGACAAAGGTATGACTTGTAGTTGATTAGCAGGTAAATGTATTTGTCGAGCATGAAATTGACATTGCTGGCATCCTGCAAAGTAGTTGGCCAATAAAAACCTTGTCGGGAAGCTTTACCTACCAATGTTCTGTATGAAGCATGTGTTCCACATAAGCTCCCATGTATCTCATTAAGCAATATTTTTCCTTGTTCCTAGGTTATACATCGCATGAGAATACCATGTGTTCCCTTTCTATATAGGGTATTGTCGAGAATTTTACACATTCGCGTCTTTCGAATTAATCTGTCCTTTTCGTGAATATCCTCAGGTAGTGTCCCATTTTCTAGATAGGCTTTAAATGGTTTAGCCCAATCCAAATTCTGCTCAAGGACTCTGACCTCTTCACTGGTTGGGAATTGTTCTATGGATGTGTCTATAGAAGGCTTAGACATATATTCAAGAAACACACATGTTGGAACAGGTGATCGTGAGGAACCTAGTTTGGATAACTGGTCCGCTAAGACATTGTCTTTTTGCGGTATATATTGGACTTTGAAATGACTAAAGTATTTTTTCAACTTCCTCACTTCATCCAGGTGGTGAGCCATTACCTCATCGGATATCCTGTATTCCTTGTTAACCTGGTTTACGACTAATTGCAAATTGCCCACCACAAGTAGCTGATAGACTCCAATGGACTTTGCTGCTTGGAGCCCAGCTAGAAGACTTTCGTACTCTGCTATATTATTGGTAGCAGGGAAGTGTATTTGGATTACATATTTTAACTGGTCGCCTTGAGGCGTAACCAATACTATACTAGGCTCCGATCCTTTTATTTCTCGAGAACCATCAAAATATAATTTCCAATGGTCGGTATCAGTTGTATCTTGTTGTACAGAGGGCTCACTGTTTGTCCATTCAGCGATAAAATCTACCAAAATCTGAGACTTACTTGCTCTTTGGGCTATGAAATGGATATCTAATGATCCAAGTCAACTGCCCGCTTAACAATCCGACCAGTTGCGTCTTGATTATGTAAGATATTTTCCAAGGTAAAAGATGATGGTATTGTAATCCGATGAGAATGGAAATAGTACCTCAATTTTCTAGAAGCCATTAATAGAGCATAAAGCAATTTTTAAACCTGAGGGTATCGCTCCTTAGGTCCGTGCAAAACTTCGCTTATGTAATAAACATGTTTTTGAACCTGATCACGTTCGATAATTAGTACAACACTGACTACATTATTTGAAGCCACTAAATATACCAACAAAGGTCCACTAAGGTTGGGTGAGACCAAAGTGGGTGGGCTTTGCAAATAGTTTTTTTATGTCATTAAAGGATTTATTCGCTTCATCCGACCAGTGGAATTTATCGTGTTTTCTAATTACCTTAAAGAAAGGCAAACCATGTTCTCCTGATCTTGAGATAAAACAACTGAGAGTAGCTATCCGACTAGTCAAACTTTGAACCTCCTTCATTGTAGAAGGTGGTCTCAAGGATTCAATGGCTTGAATCTTCTCAAGATATATTTACTTCAATACCTCGTGAACATACAAGAAAACCAAGTAACTTTTCAAAAGAAACACCAAAGACACAATTTTTTGGATTAAGCTTAATTTCATGTTTATTAAAATTATTGAAGGTTTCAGCAAGTCTAACAAATGGTTAGAGCTATTTTTGCTCTTTAGAACGAGATCATCAACATAAGCCTCAAAATTATGCCCTATCTGACTATGGAAAGTCTTTTGCATAAGTCGCTGGTACGTGGATCTAGCATTTTTCAGCCCGAATGGCATCTTCCTGTAGCATAGACATGGAAAAGGGTTATGAAGGAAGTTTTCTCTTCATATTCACTTGCCATGCTTATTTGATGATAACCTAAGTATGCATCCAAGAAACTCATCAATTCATAGCCCGTTGTCGAATCTACCAATTGGTCAATCTGGGGCAAAGGAAAATCATCTTTTGGACAAGCTTTATTTAAAATGGTGAAATCGATGCACATGCGCCACTTACCATTTGCTTTCTTGACTATAACCGGATTTGCAAGCCAATCAAGATGATCAACTTTGCTAATGAAACAGCCTCTAGGAGCTTGTTTAACTCTTGTTGGATGGCTTCTTGCTGATCAAGAGTGAATCGTCGTAGCTTCTGCTTCACTGGTCATATGTCAGATCGTATGCTAACCTATGCTCTATTACTTCCCTTAGGACCTCAGGCATGTTGGATGGTTTCCACACAAACACATCTGCGTTAGCCCGAAGGAAAGCAATGAGCGTGTCTTCCTATTTGGCATCCATTGATGAACCTATCTGAATAGTCTTTGACTAGTCAGCAAGATCAAAGGGAACTTCCTTTATTTGCTCATTAGGCTGAGGAGTTTTCTTCAGCCTCTCTGTCTTGTTAAGCTTACAAGATTTTTCTACATCATTAGCATTACTTAATGGTATTTGATCAACAATTTCAAGTGATTTGTTATCACAATTAATCGTAGTAACTTGATTACTTTGCACATTGATCACACCTTTTGGTCCAAGTATGTTTAAACTCTGGTAGGCGTGATGAGTTGTTGCTATAAACTTGGTTAATGAAGGTCTACCCAGAATGGCATTATATGCTGATTCAAAATGTGAAATCATGTGCTGAAAAATTGGCTTAGTAATGAAATTGGCATTGCGAAGTGGTTGTATTCATGGCATGTGTGGTGCTTTTGCATTTACTATTTCAGATGATTAATTGATATGCTTGTATAGCATGGTAATAGTTTTGCTTGATGCAATGCGCTCGTGTGAGTGGTTGCATGGATTGATCTTGAGTCAAGTCGTGGACTTGTGTTCGTACACAGTTTTGTGTTTATTCATGTGCAGGTGTTGCTTGAGGGCGAACGTGGTCGATGACGGGACCGGAACTAGGTTCATGGAGGCGAGGTTGGGACTAGGTTCAGGAGGCGAGGTCCTAGTGGTCAAGGATGTCATGCGGGACGTTCGGGCTAGAGAACGGTGCACATGGAGGCTGGTTAGTCACGCGAGAGTGGCAGGTGGGCCGTACGCGTGCATGTGTGAATTTTGGATAGTTTGCATGTATTGGCCTTGTTGGGCCAGGTGGATATGCATGCGAACTGTTGCTCATTATAAATAGGAGAGAGATGTCTCCTATTTAGATGAGAGAGCTAGGTATTAGGGTTTGTACTCTTTTGTTAGGAGTATTGTAACCAGACTAGCAAGAAAAAATAAAGAATCAGATTTTCCTCAGCCGGTGGGCGCGAGAACCGAAATCTCCACGCGATGCTACAGAATCGCGCAGTTTCTATTCATACACGGTTTGCTCTGATAATCACTTCACGGTTTTCTCTCGGTTTTGGTTCTTATAGATTGATTCGTTGTCTCTCTTGATTCAACAAGTTTAATCTTGATTCGATCCATCCAAAACCTTTCTAGGGCATTAATTTAGTGTTCCTCAAAGTTTCGTTGGTTAATCTTTTGTAGATTGTGATTAATCACGAAATTAGGGTTTGATCAATTCTCGTCATAATCTGTCACAGCATGCTTGCGAGTTTAATAACTTTTGATCCGTCAGTCCGATTGAGCTGATTCTTCTTTTGTTAGATTCGTATTGGAATCTAGTTTATACAGTGCAAATTTTAGGTCAATCGGACGGTTGGATCTCCAGGAATTAGCGATTTACCGAATGCATCTAACTCCGTTTTGTTGAATACGAAAGCAATTATTTGAGTCCGAATTGGGGTGAATTTTTAGTAGATCAAAAATTTTGTTTTAGCTTCCGCACAATCATTCACCCCCCTCTGATTGCTAGTTTAGTATATATCGATCCTACACAAAATTAACAATTTCAAATGGAATCAACTTTGTTTTGAAATTGTCTGCACTTCCAAAGGTGACAAGTAATACGATCTGTCCCACTGGAGTTATTGACGAACCAGGTACAATCCCAAAAAATGGATTTGTAATAGTCTTATCTTAGAACGAGAGATTTGCATCTCATCCAAGGTATGAATAAAAAGTAAATCCAAAGAACTTCCTCCATCAATTAAAACCCTTCCAACTTTGCAATTACTAATAGTAGGAGAAACTACTAATGGAAGTTTTCTAGGGACCGACATACCTTTTGGGCAATCCTGCTTAATGAAGGTGAGGTCGACATCCGACCACTTGGGATACTCCTGCTTTCTAGTTCGGCTGTCGATGTTGTTGACCTCCCTCCAAGCAGTATTGAACTGCCTTTTTGAGGTGTATGCAGATTAGCCTCTGAATATAACATTGACATGATTGTAAGCCTTCTGATAGCCCATTTTTTCATCGCCATCTGCATCCTTATTGCTTGATTCTTCTGGTAAGGTAGGCATAGGACTCTTACCAGAGTAGAAGTCCTGCATGCGCTTTTGCCATGTACGAAAATTCCGCATATCATGTTCTGATACCCTATGTAATGGATTCCAGCGACCATTTCCACTGGTCGCACCAGGCTTTAAGAGCTAGACTAGTCGTCCTGATGACCAGTTGACTTCTTTTAAGGTGCCTTCCCCTTGGAGTACGCAGGTCGTTCTGAGATTCCTGCAACTTATCGATGGGTATTCTTTTTATTATTTTTCTTATTCATCCCCTTTTGATCTTCAGATTTGGAAATCTTTTCCAACTTCTGGTCTTCCAGCCCCGAGAGGCAAGGTTGTGGTGGAGCATGGCCCTTGTCAACCATGCGGTTCCACTCAATTGCCTCATGAGCATCTGAATATCGATATGCCATATTGAACAGTTCTGGTATGGTAGATGACGGATGAATATTAAGATCTTCAGTAAATCTTTTATAGTGAATAGCCTGTTTATACGCATGAATTATAGAGCTGTCAGATATATTGAGAATAGTATTGCACACTTCTACAAACCTTTTAATAAATTATCGCAAATTTTCACTAGAAGTTTGGCGAAGATGATGTAAATAATTTTCTTTGCTAGGCTTGATGTTGGGACCCAAATATGCAAATCCGGACCCTCTATGTATTCAACACTAGTCCAGGATCACGCTAGTGCACATAGCTCAACATAGATGCATATCACAATCATACTCAATGATATCATAAATAAAGACTTCATCAAATTGAATATAACTATTAGACGACCTTATTGTCCACCTTACATGATTACGCCACGCAGGGCTAAGGCTGAAAAATAAATAAACTGCAGCAAAAATAAATTTATTTGTAGTAACCCTTCAATTTGCCACAGGTAATTGACAAGGTTCGCACCCTAGTTTTCTGCTTCCTCCTGATATTCCTCTTCGAAAGCGGGCGTAGCCTCCTCTCCAACTAGTGATGTGTTGTTGCAAGGGATGAGTACATAAAGCACTCAATAAGTTGTGCATAGAAATGCATGTCCATTATACTATATGCATGGCTTTTTTCAAATGAATGGCTAACATGGTTATTTTGCATAAATAACATTTATAAAAGAATAACATAAATAGATTGTAAAGGCAGTAAAATAAATAATAACAATAATAAATTTCTCAGTTATTTCCCAAATAAACCAACTCACATCCTTAAAACATATACCAACTTCCATAGGCATACAACCTCCATTCCCACATTGATTTAATAAAAACTAACCCTTGACTGTAATCACCAAGTAATGCTCAATACCGTGAGCGCGGCTATTCGAATAGGGTTGACACTCTACAGAGGTTATACACTTTTCCCACAAGATACAATCATACACCACAA
The DNA here is from genome assembly GCA_036346275.1 of Otatea glauca. Classification (NCBI taxonomy): domain Eukaryota; kingdom Viridiplantae; phylum Streptophyta; class Magnoliopsida; order Poales; family Poaceae; genus Otatea; species Otatea glauca. The sequence continues at coordinate 17,230,704 of CM070721.1, read as the reverse complement.
AAGCGAGTGATTATATCAAAACCTTTCCAATGCTCTGTCTAAACCTAGAACTGCCCGCTGAGGTTTCAACACTGGTGGAACTGGTTACCACATCCAGGGCCCCCCTCTCGCACCATGTGAGTCTACCCGTGCACCCGAAACCCACACCAACACTACAGTACCAAAGTTTAGACATAATAAATTAATCAGCTAGGTATATCCCCATACCAGATATGTGGTTGTATAAATGACTCAGTTCAAATGCTTGCAAGGTTAAGTCCTTAATTGACCAAGGCAAGACTAACCAAAAATTCACCTTAAGCATAAACCATCAATACCGTAAAAAGCAATGCGACCACCCAAATGCCACTTTGGCCCACCACAATTATTGCCACTTGCCTCAGTCTAAATCATTTACCACCCCAATTGATTATCATGCACCACGTGCCATCAACAACATCAACAACATTGTGTGACAACGCTTGACACACAAGTTAATAAACATGTTCTATAGTTCATTAAGCAAGATTAACCTTTTCACATAAATGATAACTCTTGGCATGGCTAAGCATACTACTTGCGTTCTAACTACCCACATTGACAATTAATAGCTACCAACTAGTAAAGAACCATACTAGGGTGACAAATGAAATATGATATATGAAATGGCAAGGTAGATATAATTCAACTTGGATGAATAACTAATACCAAAGTAATTGAAACAAGTATTAATTGAATTAGCATGTATTAGTGTAAAACAATATAATGTTTTAAAACATGGGTTCAACATGATCAAAGCATAACTTGCCATCAAAGAGCTCTAGATCTTGCTCTGGACCTTGGTCTTGGCTTGGCTCCTCGCTCACAAATGCCTTGGGCACTTCAACGTCTACGCAAAATGAGCGATAAAGAAATAAATACCAAAAATAGAGAGAAAATTAACTCCAAAAATTAACTACAATTCACCATTAAATATAGCTTAATTTTACAAACTTTTAGAAATTAGAATCACCTCAATCGGAGTTCGTATTAGAGAGAACGAGCTAAATAAAGTTTGAAATAAAAGAAAAATCAGCAAAAGGAAAATCCGAATTATCAAAATTATTTTTGTATTGAAAAATAGCATTTATGATGTCATGCTGACGTCATCACCAAAATTATTTTTGGTCAAAATATTTTTCAAAAGAAAATCAAAATATGACGTCATGCTAATGTCACGGGACACGTGGCAGAGGTGTATGGACTTGGTCCACAGCTTGGCTTGGGTCTACAGTGAACTACGATACTGTGCTCATGCACCGGATGACGCAAGCATGACGTCAACTGAATACATGGCTTCATTATAAGTGGATGCGTGGCTCTATGCGGCTTTCGATCTAGATCGTTTAGATTTAATCGAACGGTGGAAACCACGCACGGGAGCCAAAACGTCAGAGAGACGTGGCTATCCCAGTGCTTGACACTTGGCGTAATATGGACCACAAACTACATAGCGAACGGCTACGATTTACCAAAGTGATACGACCCAGATCTACTACAGAGGCGACACGCAGCTAAATCATGACCGTCTGGAATCAAACGAACGGCTACGATCCTGCGGTGAAGACAAAGCGTTGCAAGACGTGTCTTGACCAACGCGAGCCACGCGGCACAGATCTGGCCATGTTTTCCAAAACCAACGGCTTTGATTGCGCGGGCAGACGAGAAGGCGGAGGGCGCTGCGCTACTGTGGGCTCGACGCGTGGTGGCATCTAGGGTGCTTGTGCTTGATCGAACGGTCAGCAAACTTGATCGTCGCCCATGGCACACGGCGGTGGAAGGCTTACCGACGAGGAGAACGAAGATGGCGGCACAGGACTCCGTTGACCAAACATCAATGCAAAATGGCGGAACAGATGGATCTCAACGCAAGGAGTTCAACTCCGGGCTTCAACACGACGGAAGGGTCTCGTTGGTGGTGGAAATGGAGAAAGAGCATGGCGGTCGACTCCGAACTTTGGCGACCAAGTGCGGTGGCTTGGGCGCGTCTCGACAAGCATGCTTTGTCCAGAATATGCGGCGCGATGCGGAGAGTCCAACATAGGTGGCGGTGCATTAAATAGTGCCCTCGACATCCTTGTTTTTTGCGATTATTGCGGAGGAATACACGGTGGCGGCGGAGTCTAGCGGAGATACAGGTTAGCCAATGTGGACGGATCCTCATCGTCCGCGTGGCAAGTCATCAACGGCACGGGACCCGTGGGTGATGCGGTCGTGATCGAAGCCAATGATCAAGATCCAACGGCCCGAGATTAGGGCGGCTAGAGTTAGCAGCGAGTGGGCTGGTGGGTTGACGATGCGAGGAAATGGGCTGGGCTGCATAGAGTTTCGACCCAACACTATGCAACCAAAAATCCAAAGCATTTCTAATAAAAATAAATCCCAAAAATAAAATAAGCCAAAATAAATAGCAAAAATACAAGAAAATTTTTGGAAAATATTTTAGGGCATTTAAGACTTAAATAAAATATTCCCAACAAAAGTTTGTTTAAAAATTTGTAAATATTTAAATAAAGGTTTGACAAAAGGCTTAAATCAATAAATACAAAATGGATTAAATAAAATACAAAAAAATTCTCAGAAATATAAAATGCATAATAAATCCAATAAATGCAAAATTTGTGATGTTACACTTGGCATAGCAACTTTTGAAATTGTTTAAAATTGCATTGCACAGATTTTTCCAAGTGAAAATGGAACCTTCTGGCTGATTAAACAGCCAAGTCCGTGCTGGTCCTTTTAAGACTGTAGGGAGGTAATTGGCCATTACCTTTTCATCACTTCCAGCAGCTTGGATGGCGGTGGTATAGACTTGTAAGAATTCTGACAAAATTTGGGTTCCATCAAAACGTTCCAGAGATCCTGGTTTGAACTTTTCAGGCTAGGTTACATTTTTAAGCCCAGGGGAAAAAACTTTACATCCTGTATACAGACTAGAGCGTAATCGTACATTAGGAGTTTGATACATATTTTCAGGAGAACGAGGTCGTCGTCGACCACGATTAGGAATGTCACTTGGGGTAAGGCATTCAAAAAACACTCCTCCATCGTGGACCTACCCTTTTTGGTGGCTAATGCCTTGTTGGCGCCGACTAGACGAGGATCCCTCCACACGGGATTTGGTCTGAGACCTTGTAGATATAGGCCTTACTAGGACTTCATTTGCGGCTTCTTGCAAGTCAGCAGCAATGAATCTTATGACTGTCGCATTAAGCGCATCTTCTCCCTCCGTTTGATGATTAAGAATTGCATTTGATAATATGCGAATTCTCTCAACGGGAGATGTTTCCTGCGAGCCACTTTGAACAAAGTTAGAGTCTCTTACCACCGCCTTAGGAGGTGGTGGTGTAATTGGAGTGTCTTGACAAGGTTGTCATCGAGAGACATGAAATCTCTGTGAGGTGCTTGGTTGACTCTAGAAATACAAGATTTTGGCCTCATTAATAGACTTTTGTTTCTCTGCCATGCGTCGCTCATATTCACTCTGAGCGATTTTCTTGGCATTTTCTCACGCTTCATGTTCATCACGTTCCCTTGCTATCCCTCTGTCTCACTGGCAACCGCACAGGCGCAAAAAGCCAAGTAAACAGAAGGCGTTAATCATCCATCTTCATCCGACGATGGGGTATAATCTAGCCCTTGGAGACAATCTTCTGAGGATGAATTTTTTAGGAGGTTATCACTACCTTTTGACATATTTTTATTGTCAATTTCTATGGAACATGCCTTATGAGTATCATCTTCTTAATTTACTAGAGGAGTAATGAGAGCTTTACCTTTCGGCGCGTTGGATGATTGCTCTTCTGCTTCAACCTCTACCTTAATTTTTGCTAATTCTGCCTTAGAAACGTATTCGAAATAGAAATCGTACTTACATTGTTCTTCTATTGGCTCATCATCCACAGTAAGATGAGCGTAATGGGCAAGGTCAAACTAGTTATCTTCATCCATTGTAGAGAATTTCTTGATTTTGATATCCGGAGGCCCTTCTTCTAGCGCCAGCTATCGATGTCCAATACTTTGGGTCCCTTAATCGAACTTACAGAAAATATAAATTGTGGGCTCCTAGAGATCAAAACAAAGACAATGGGGATTGCTTCTTTATTAGCCAAGTGGCTTTGACAGAATATATATATTACAAGAGGATCTAAATGATTGCAGGATGCTAATCATTGATTACAAATGATTCTAGATTCAAGATTCCGAATGCCAATTATTTTTTTAACAGCGTGGATTGGCCCCTATTTATCCTTAATGAAGAGGCAACAGTTGTGCTCCAAAAGGGCATTGTGTAATCAGGAGACGCCTTCCTACCAAACGATGTCTTCTTGCCAATGGGTGCCTTTTTTAGAGATAACTTTCAGGTGATTATGTATACCTGTCAGTCAACTGTTCGCATGGAGACATGTACGGGGATAACCGCTTGTCCCCGACCAGTTCACTAGTTGGGGTGGCCATTTTGCTGGTTGGCGATGACTAGTGTGAAGCTTGGTTTTGACCATCTTTGACTAAACTGGTTGGAGACCTAACCGTTCGGATCGAGATAGGCTTTGTTTAATATATTATGGGCTTTATATTTCACAGGCCCATTACCAGCGCATAGTCATGAATTATTTTAGAGGGCCTAATTAAAAGACAGGCTTTTAATCCTCGTCACTTATGTACAAACATAATGAATAGTAGAAAAGGTTATATAAAAATATCTCATTTGAAATGCATGATTTTTCTTCATATGAAACAATGTAATTCCCAAAAGAATCCTATAAAATTCATTGTCCCAAATGAGCTTAACATGGCATTGCTTGCTAGACAAGTAAGTGATTTTGGTCAAAAAGCATATAGTACTATGAAGATAAAGATTATACTACTGGAAAGTATACAGTACTGAAACCGGAGATTTATAAGATGAATATATGAGTGTCAATGTCCAAGACCTTGGGTCCCTTAATCGAATTTACAAAAAATATAAATTGTGGGCTCCTAGAGATCAAAACGGAGACAATGGGGATTGCTTCTTTATTAGCCAAGCGGCTTTGACAAAGTATACATATTACAAGAGGATATAAATGATTGCAGGAAGCTAATCATAGATTACAAATGATTCTAGATTCAAGATACCGAATGCGATTTGCCTTAAACAGCGTGGATTGGCCCCCTATTTATCCTTGATGAAGAGGCGGCAGTTGTTCTCCAAAAGGACGTTGTGTAACCGGGAGACGTCTTTCTACCAAACGGTGTCTTTTCTAGAGATAAGTTCTGGGTGGTTATGTATACCTGTCAGACAATTGTTCACAAGGAGACATGTGCGGGGATAATCGCTTGCCTCCGACCAGTTCACTTGTCATAGCCATTTCGCTGGTCAGCGACGACCAGTGTGAAGCTAGGTTTTGACTATCTTTGACTGAACTTGTTAGAGACCTACCCGTTCGGATAGAGATGAGTTTTGTTTAATATATTATGAGTTTTATATTTCACAGGCCCATTACCAGCGTATAGTCAATAATTATTTTAGAGGGCCTAATTAAAAGACAAACTTTTAATCCTCATCAATGAGGATTACCATTTTAAATGGTCTTAGGGCACCTAGGGAAAGCATGTCCATATTCACCACAGCTACAGCATAATTTCTTTAAATTCCCTTCACTTTTGTCACAGGGAACAAATTTGAAAAGACACAATACTATTACATTGTTAGAAGATAGTAAATTTGAATCTTCAAAAATCAAGGAAGTATGCATTAAACTAACTAATATTTTTCTTATGAGAAAGTGGGAGAACCCCCTATTTCATCAAGGAAACCAGATAATAACTCAAACAGATAACATGCAGTTATCGATAAAACTGATAAACACTTATTTGTAGAGGTACGCAGCAATGCCAAGAATGACGCTAATCAAGATGATATCAATTGTGAAGTTTTTAATCGATCGAAACTGCACAACATCTAGATTTGTTAGTAAAACTAAGAACACTGCAACGGCAGTTAAGTTGTAAATTAAGACTTCAGGTTTCAACAAAACCAACTGCTTACCTGGTTGATAGTTTCTTTTAGCCTGACATTAGTCTTTCTTAGCTCTGCATTAGCTTTATCCACCTGCAAAAATTATGCACATGCATTTCTTTCAACTTTAACTATGGACATTATGATAACAATTATTTTGAAAAGACAAAAAACTAATAGTCAGCCATGGAGTCAATCTCATTCATCAAAGGGTCCTGCCTATCTAGTTCCTGCAGAATTACATGAACAATTTTAGTTCCTAATGCCAGCAGAGAGTTAAGTTTACATGAATAATTTTAGCTTTAACTTAATGCAAGTAGAGAATCAATCTAATTTAATCAATAAAGAACTACATGCATCTACAACAAACCTCATTCATGTCCTCTGCCAGATTTTTCAGTGTATCCAGAGTCCAAACCTTCATAAATGATGTTCAGTCTTTCATCCTGCACATCACATTTGACAAGGTAATATGAAATTAGCAGCTGCGTTAGACCAGTCGAACAGAATTTTTTCAAGTGAAATGAAATCATTTGTAGGATCTTTGCATACTGCATCCAAAAATAAAAGAACACCTCATCACATTTGTATTACTTTACAATTTTACATACATGTGTTCTCGGGGAAAAACAATTTTACATGAACAGGTAAACAAAGTTACCTGTTGAAGGGAGAGCCTTGGCCTGGGATGTAGATTAAGCAATCACATGAGGGTGATGAAGAAGGAGCCAGATGCAAACTGGAAGGTGGTGATGATGTATGGGAAGGGCACTGCTTTCAGAACCTGCGTAGTGAATATTGGATTAGGAATTTAGGATCAAGAAATCACGGGTTAAAGAGAAGGGAAGGAGAAATGGTGACAAGGACGGACCAGCTTGTTGTAGATGCTGAAGTAGATGTTGAGGAGGTACCAAACAAGGATAATGGCCCCCAGCTACAACGTCTGCGGAATGTCGGTCCTCTTCGCTAAAGCGCAATTCGGGAGAAGGGGGTATGGCAGCAGCAGCAGACCCCCGCGAATGTTGAGCAACAACACGGGCACATAGGCACCGATTACCGGGCATCAAGAAGAAGAAGAAGAGAACGTGACATGCCGCGTAGCCAGGGAAGGAGAAGGGTTAGATCCGCTTTTTGAAAACGTGAGCGCATTTAGTTTTTTTTTCTTTGAATGTGAGCATGTGCGAAGTGCGTGAGAAGGTGGAGAACGAACGTACCACCACCAACTCTTAATTAGAAATAGTAGAGATATACCAAAACAAAATCCTCATAACCAACTGTTCTAAAACATGGAAGTTCTATCCTACAGGTTACTGACTGCAGAGTCCAGAATATCATTAAGCATTCAGCTGCTGCGCACACTAATTCAGCAGAGTAGATTGGTATTTGAGAGAGCAAGACTAGTACTATCATGGACATATCGCTCTTAGAATAAAGATCATTAATTCAATGTGGAAACAAAAGAGAATTTCATTAACCATTCAACTGTTGTGCAACTAATCAGAACCCGAAGAGTCCATGCAAGCGTAAGCAGTTCAACAAAAGAGTAGAGGACAGACACCTGGTAAGAAGTGAAATTTGCTTTGAACTTACAATATAATCCAAGGTGATGGAAGCATTATATGAAGGGAACACTTTTGCAGTAAGCCCAGGCATCAAGTCCTTTAGATGAGTATTTAGTCTAGCTGTATCAAGCTTGTCAAAGATATCGTCTTTAGGGAGAGAGTGACGGAGGGGAAAAAAGAGAAGCGTGGGAGAGAGCTACCAGCACAGAATTGCTCAATTACAGGCAGTTCAACCTCTACAGTGTTGAAGTATCTTATAGAATCCTTGGTGGTATATATACATGGTATATTAGTATGTATCAGTTTCCTATCTTTGTTGGTTACTTATGCATTTCTCTGTCTTTGTTGTTTGTACTAGATGGTTCAATCCCATGATTCATAAGCCTCCTACTTATGGGGAGGCTAGCTCATCATCAGCGATATCGTGAATGTCTGATTGGGACGGTGGTCTGGTACTCCATTCACCGGAACATCACGAACAAGACAGCCTCATTGGCCTTCCTGTCTCAGTGGCTCTTCAAATGTAACTGCTATAACTGCATTTCACCGGAAGATCACAAACAAGGTCATGTAATGAAAATACCTTTGGTTGCATTCCTAGTTTTACTTTGGATGCTGTAACTGCTGTTTATTAACACTCTTGTTGGACAAACGAATTTGGAGGTCAAGTAATTGAAGTTTATCTTATGCTGTAACTGCTATAACCCTCCTGAAAAAATTCGGTTACCGAAAAACCGACTTAACCGAACCGAATTATTTCAGTTAATTCGGTTCGATTTTCGCTTTTGAAACAAAAATTTCGATTTTTAGTTTTCAAAAACCGAAATATTTTGATGCCGAATAAACCAAACCGAACAAATTGAATACCCACCCCTACTCATATACGTGTACGCATGCTGGAATTTAACATAGACACCGAGACCTCATGAAACACGAGTACATACTCTTTTTTACCGAACACGCGCGCGTACAGATATCCAATTTATATCCATTAACGCGCACAAGGTTCAATCTCCCAGGATGGAACCCTGGCGGGCGAGATGTGTTTGACGACTGTCCTCTCGACCATTCAAGCTATGCTCGACCCTCCCGCGCCCCTTCCCCCGATCCAGGGCGGCGGCATCCGTCACTGCGGGCCTTGTGCACCCCTCCGCTTCTCGCCTTCGCGGCCTACCAACCCTGTCCTAATAGCGCGCATTCAGTTTGCCAAGCCTCGCCACTCACGAGCCCGTCAGGCCGGACAAGACGCGACGCATGCCCCGCACCGCCCGCGCGGCCCGTGCTGCTCCACATTCTCCCGCCTGTTAGAGCCCTTGTTACTCGCCCAAGTCGCATAAATCTTGGAATTTTTTTTTCTTTAATATTTATTTTTATTCTTTTTTTCAAAACTATGCGTCCGAATCAAATTTTTGCAAAATTATACGCCCGTCGCCCGTGTATGGGGCGATCGCCCCATACACGGGCGATATGTGCCTCGCCGTCGTGAGCAAGCGGTAAAAAGCCGTTACACATGGGCCCCCATGCGCCGAGACGGGCGATCGCCGAGCCGAGGCGACAGCGGCCTTCAAAGCTCGCCCTCGCTCAGCAGCGACAGTGAGGCGAAGCAAACGAAGAGAAAAGAGAAAAGAGAAGGAGGAAGAAGAAGAAAGAAGAAGAAAAAGAAGAAGAAAAGAAGAAGAAAAAAGAAGAGAAAGAAGAAGAAAAGGGAAAAAAGTCGATTAAATGCGTTTTATGAAGGTATTTTTACAAATTTTATAAATCTATTATTTAGGAATTTTACGATTTTGTAGTGTTTAGAAAATTTCAGAGGGATTTATTTGTTATTAGAATTCTAATGTAGCATGTAATATTTAGTCGAATTTAGGATTGTGTAGCGTTTAGAACTTTAATGTAGTATTTAGTTTTTAAAAATTTGAGGATGTATAGTATTAAGTATGCGTTACAAATTTAGTGTAGTATTAGAAATTTATTGTAGTGTTTAGAAAATTTAGGATTGTGTAGCGTTTATATTTTCTCGGATAGTGTTGTTTAGAAATTTCTTGTCATGATTCATATTTAGAACTTTAATGTACTATTTAGTTTTAGAAATTTGAGGATGTATAGTATTAAATGCGTTACAAATTTATTGTAGTGTTAGAAATTTATTGTAGTGTTTAGAAAATTTAGGATTGTGTAGCGTTTACAATTTCTCGGATAGTGTTGTTTAGAAATTTCTTGTCATGATTCATATTTAGAACTTTAATGTAGTAGTTAGTTTTAGAATTTTCAGGATGTATAGTATTAAATGCGTTACAAATTTATTGTAGTGTTAGAAAATTTAGGATTGTGTAGCGTTTACAATTTCTCGGATAGTGTTGTTTAGAAATTTAATGTCGCACTTCATATTTAGAACTTTAATGTAGTATTTAGTTTTTAGAAATTTCAGGACTGTATTGTATTTTAGAGTAATATTTTTCCGTCGGACGTTGCGGCATGTCGGAGAAATTGTATTTCCAAATATTTTATGGAGATGGGGAGATAGCATGTGGGGCGGATGGGGTGGATCTATCATCATTTTCAAGAGTCGACAGGGCATATGCGGCGAGCGATAGGACATCTGAGGGTTTGTTGGAGTGGATGTCTCGGATGTTGGTTTGGATGCCCAGACTGTTGATTCTTGGTCGAGCGAGAGTGAGCGAGCGCAAGACCGTTTTACGGAGAGTTGATTCCTATTAACTCGGCGTCAACATGGAGGAGTTATGTTGGTTTTGCCGTAGAGCGGGGTTGGCGCTCATGTTGTTGGTCTGATGCTACCCGGTAGCTCCATCGGTGTCGCAAGTTCGTGATGTCGGGGTGGACATTACGGCGGAGGGGACATCAAAAGTAGAAGGATGCGAAGAGGAAGGCGGCGAGGAGCCGGAGGCGAGGAGCACGAGGCTGGCGGTGGCGAAGGGACCGGGGCGAGAGGAGACAGCGGTGGAGGCGCGAGGTGGCCGACGAGGGGAGGAGGTGGAGGACATTGTTGACTGATGGAAGAGGAGGACCGTGCGGATGAGGAAGTCCACGATGGTGAGCACTCCGACGAGGAGGACAACGCCCGAGGTGCCTATCCTTGCGTGGACCAATTACAATTTCAAGACCTAACGATGAATGAAGGAACATTGATGCATAGGAGTATCGTGAGAGCGAGGTGACGAGGGGCCATATATAAAGACAAGGAGGCTGTGATGGATGCGGTGAAGTACTGGGCAATGTCTCTCCGGCGGCAATTCAGGGTTGTGAAGTCCAGCAAGAAGGACTACGACGTGAAGTGCGTAGTTGATTCGTGCCCATGGCGGGTGCATGCATACCAGGGGAAGTGGACGGACTACTGGAAATGCTCTATAGTGATGGAGCATAAGCTGCGGTGGAAGAAGCGGGCGAGGACACCGCAATCTGTCGTCCACTTGGGTGGCAAATGTGTTTTATGGTCAGATCGTGGACAATCCCCATCTGCAGCCTCGATCTATTATCACAGCCATGGAGGAGAGGTTTCAGTACAAGATTAGCTACGCAAAGGCATGGAGAGCAAAAGGACAGCTCGGAAATATGGTTGGGGCGCACGAGGCTTCGTACGAGAATATTCCCCACTTGCTCAGGGCAATCGCACAAAGGAACCCCGGTACATCCATCGACCTTGCGGAGTTCCCTGCGGGTGGTGCGTGCACCGGGAAGTGGGTATTGCAGCGTGCATTCTTCGCCCTGGGCGCATGCATAAATGCGTTAAACGCTCGCGCCGGTCCTTTGCATGGGCGGCACATTCCTCACGGGAAGTACAAAGGCGATTCTAAGCTGCGATCGCGGTGGATGCCAACAACCGTGTTCTACGGTTGCGTTGGCATTCGTGGAGGGGGAAAACACGAGAGCGGTGATCGGTTCCTTGAAAGAGTGAAGTGGCGCTTGTTCTCGGCAGTTCGATGTTTGTGTCATCCATGGCCGACATGCGAGGGCTGCTAAGGGCGATCGTGGATATGCAACAAGGGTCCGCCGTCGTGGGAGCGACAAAGTGGCGGATCGAGGCGGTGGTGCATGAGGCACATGGGTGCCAATTTTTCCGTCGATTCGGGAACAAGGAGCTTATGAACATGTTCAAGCGCTGTGCAAAGCAGAACCAGCGGAGGAAGTTCGAGCGCTTTGGAAGGCGTTGGGCGAACTAACGAAGAAGCAATCAATGGATCCGAGAGGTACCGCTAGTTCATCAAGGAACCCGATGGTGTACCATGAGCAAGGAGAGGACCCCACAGCCTTATATGCGCCGAGCGGACCCCCAAACATCCGGCGAGGCCGGTACCAAGATAAAGAGTTTCACCGATTGGATACGACATGAGCCTTTGGATAAATGGTCCCTACGCACGGCGAGGCGGCTCGCGTTATGGGATCATGACAACGAACTCGCGGAGATTTACAATCTGGTAATGAAAGGCACGGATGCCTTCCAGCGGTGGGTATAGTTGAGGTGTCTTATTAGGGACACAGAGATATTTCATTGAGCGATACAAGACCTCCACAACATGTATGTCGGACAATCGATTGTCTTACTCAGCTGTTGTGTCTACCTACATGTCCAAGAAAACAAGAAAGCGCAGACACATCGGGTTACACGGAGAGTGGCGTGGAGCGGAGATACCACGTGCGCTGCGGTGGCCGAGGTCGCGAGGGTGCCACCGGAGAGGACTTCCCATCGTGCATACTCGGCGGTGATTGCGAGTGCTCTCGCCGAAACCACGCTTTGCACTTGCCGTGCTCGCACGTCATTGCGCGACCGCCGAGACGCATCAATCACGTCGTCCGTTCGTCTCCCGTACTACTACAAGCGGGCGTTCTCAACACGTGGCATCACGAGGTGTACAGTGCGAGTGGACGGATCGTTCATGACCCCCTTAGGACCATCGATGGGTGCGGACATCCGAATGTTGAAGTGAAGGTCGGACGTCGAAGGACAAGGCGCATTCGAACGATATGGGCGAGTCCGAGGCGCGTCGCAACCGCGGATAATGTAATTTTCCATGTTGTTCCCATCTTGTATTTTCAATGGACCGGTAAGTTGTGATGTAAGTTGTAATGATCGATGTAATTTTCAATGTCTTCGTAAGTTATTTTTCGCATCATGTAATTCTTGATGTACGCTTAGTAGCTATGAGGATAATGTAATTCTCGGCGTTGTGTGCCTCGTCGAACATGTCGTTGTCTTTCGTATGTTTGTAATATGAGTTTTTTTGCTCTCGCACTTGGTTGTATTGTTTGATGAGTATGGTACAATTAGTTATTTAGCATTTCATTTTGTGTGCACATGTAATTCTTGACAAATTTGTTGTATTTGCTTTCTAACGAGCCACGATGGCGCGACCTTGCCCTGAGTGCTGGGCGTGACCGTCGTCGACCACCGGTCTAGGTACTCCGCAGAGGAGAACCGAGAGCTAGGGACACTGCGACCTCGGGTGCCCAACGAGTACGCCGCGCGATCGACCCACGCTGGGTTCCACGGTAAGTCGCCAGCGCTTGCACTCTTTTACGTACATGTACTTACTGTGAATGCAATTCTAACGACGCATTGCACTACATGCGAGTTGCGGCGGTGGCTTACTTCCTCTTTGTAGGATGGTGGAGCGGTGATTGCCCGTTAGCGGGCAAGGAGGTCCGCGGTTTGGGTAAGACCGGTCCTGCTGGCGCGACTCGTGGACCGGTGGAGACGGAGACGACACGTTCCACCTTCCGTGCGGAGAGATGGCTCCGACGCTGCGGGGCGTGTCGTACCTCTTAGGCCTCCCCCATGCGGGTCCAGCGATCGTGCCGCACGGCGCCCCGCCACGTGGCACGCCGAGTTGTCGCGCGTTCGCCGAGGTGCGGCGGCACCCCGGCAGCCCCTACCGGCCCCTTAGGAGGCCGGCGCCACGGGACAAGCGGCGTGGGCGCCGATTCCACGGTGAGTACCTCTTTCTTTGAGAATTAAAATAGAAGCGCCAAGTTGCGATAATGTTTGTTGCGAACGCTGCAGCTCGCTTCTCCACCCGACGCGAGGAGGCGGGCGTGGCCCGCCACTTGGAGGCATACCTCTGTTGTTGTTCGGTTGGGTGATGTTCCGTCCTCCCATGGGAACACGGTGGACCGTCACCGATCGAGTCGCCAAAGACATCACCGACACCCGGTGGATGAGGTAACACACTCGGGCCCAATCACGTCTCGGTGAACGTCTAACTCCCCTTGTAAGCAGGTGATGCAGTGGTCGTGGGCCTCAGTTGTGCTTGCGGCGACGTACAGAGGTCTGTGCGACGCCGTCTCTCGGGCGGAGCACGACGCGACAATGTCAAGTTGCGTCCTACTCCTCCAGTTGTGGTCTTGGGAGCTCTTCTCCGTCGGCAAGCCTGTTGTTGACACGACACCGTACCCCGAGGAGCTTTACGGAGACGACCCGGTGGAGTGGCCCACCTTGGGCCCTCTCGGGTCCGGCAGCGGTATGCTCCTCGTATCTTTTCCCACTAACGCACTTGAATAACTTTCGCCATTTCTTATTTCCTCGCGGCGGAGGTTCGCGACCGACAGTGAGAGGTCCTATCGGGAGTTCGTTCGGAGTTCGACCGCCTCCACGGCGAGGACGTGCGGTGGGCGCCATACACCGCAGACGACATCACGCCCGAGCACCTCACGGGTCTCCGTGCTTTGCGCGCGAGATGAGGCCTTTAGCTCACCGTAAGGTGCTCGTCTTTGACCTTTGTGTCGAGGAGTACTCCCGCAGCGAGTCTTTGCGGCGGTTCGGCTGTTCGATCCTTTCCTTTGCCGCCTCGTCACGTTGTCGCGCGTGGCGCTCACGGTACTTGCCACGATCCTACTACTCCGCATCTTTGCGAAATTAATGTGGTGTGTACTTACTGTTTTTGCATTGCGGGATGACCGGATGGGTCTTTGCGGTGGGCTCTCGATTCGCGACCGTATGCGACCATGGGCCTGCGGTGGGGCGCCGACTCGGCGAGAGGGTCACGAGACCCGGCCCGTCGACCATGACATGTCTGATCGGTACATGGGTGGTTCGCCCACAGACTCGCCTCGGTGTGGGGTACACACCCGACCGTCGTCGCCGCGGCATGCATGGGTAGCGGACACGTACCCTTCACAGATGTCCCGGAGGACAACGCCTCGGTAAGTGTCATGTCGAACCTACATGGGCACGTCTTTTCATTTAACTTACGTAATACCAATCGGCGTTACATGCGGACTCGGCTCTTGGCGGAGATTGAGGTGGAGGCTGTGTCCATGTTGACGCGCCTAGAGGGCATCTGGTGACCACCGTCGAGTCCGAGACGGCTTGGGGTCGGGTCCTCGCTACGGTGAGGCGGTTGGCTCGCAGCCACTGCGAGAGGCGCGGAGACGTCGGCGGACGCAGACACCACGCCACCGCCCGGCACCTCGCCCTACCCCGGTGCCCGTCACGCCCCACGCAGTGCGCAGGGGGGCGGTGGTGACGAGGCTCCTTCGCGTCTCGCCCTACCCGTCGGTTCCTCGCTACGCCCCCGCGCAGCGGTGGGGGCGATGGGTGGGAGGCTCTTCTGCGTCTCGCCCTACCGCCGGTTCCTCGCTATGCTCCCACGCAGCGGCGGTGGGGCGATGGGCTGCGGAGGCTCCCTCGTCGTCCGCGCCCAGCGGGACCCAGGTGGTTTCGGCGAGCCTTCGGCAGCGAGTTCGACACGGAGGAGTACCTTTCGACCGACTACCTCGACCCCTCTCAGCTCTCGGGTGCGCCGCCACAGGACTTGGCCTCGCCGCCGCCGCACTACTCTACGTCTGCGCCGCAGGGCCGGCCTAGGAGGGACGTCCGTCCGCCGTCGCCACTCACCTACCCCACGGGCCGATTAGGAAGCGTGGCGTGATTGACTTGTTATGCGGATGTATTTTTGTAATGGCTTTACGTTCAAGACACATTGTATAACTCCCCGAGTTAGTAACATGACAGCGTTATCACTATAAATTGTTCAAATCATTTATGCATTGCTTGCCTATGCCACATGATGTAACAACACACCAACGTTTCGGTACACCTATCGCCTCTAGTAGGGGCGATCGCCCTTACATGGGGCGATCACCCAAATATGAGGCGATCGCTCCATACTCGGGCGATATCTGCCCTTTATAACATTCGTTCTCACAAGCAGTCTCGCAAAGAATAGCGGGAGAAAGAATAGAGGGGTGAGCATCAATCGAAAATGCCGAGGCGTGCAAGTGCAAAGGGTAAGGAAGGCAAAGGAAGAAGCAAGTGCATGCCGCGAATTTAGCGTACCAAGATCTCTTCCTACCTCGTGGAGTGTAGCACCCATGTGTATGTGCGGAGATCTTTGCGAGCTTGTCGCTCTTGGGAAATTTCAACTTGGAAGAGGAGGTATTGGAAGTGCCGCAACTACGCCTTCGATCCGCCGGAGAAGAGCCTGAAGGATCGCCGCATGGTAACAATCGTACGGGTTACATAATATTTGTGAATGAAACTTTGCTAATTTACGTTTCATGCAGTCACCTCCGCCACTGTGTGAATTTGAGCGGTGGTTTGATCGAAGATCAACCCGAGGATCAGCGGCTTCTTGACCAAGCCAGCCGGCAGGATGAGTTCTGCGGCGGCTTCAAGAACAACGCGATGTCGCACGCGAGGAGGCATGTAGGAAGGAAGCGGAGGAGAAGGAGGCCGAGAGAGAGAGGAAACGAGAGAGGGCGCGGCGTGCCAGAGAAGCCCCGCCGGAGGCATGGGCGAATGGGAAGTGGCCTCGAAGCACTCAGTAGACGTCTGGTGTTAACTTTGGTTTTCTTTGTTCGTGGTACTCCTTTCAGTTTTAAGTCGTAATAAGCGATGCGGCCCAACCTTCAAGAGTATGCTCCTTTGTCAGGAGGGCTCGTATATGTCCCTCTTGCTCGGTTGTCCCAAATGATGTTATTTTTCTCCATCGAGATAGGTTATAGCATTTTGGTTAAATCGATTTGATTTCATCGAGTTTTACCATCGTTTGCGAAAGATACGGCAATTTTCATGTTTTACCGGTGCATGTTAGGACAACAATAAAATAGTGCGACCTAAAGTGACATCTAAATATTTTTACATAATTGTAACCTATGCAAGCCCAAGAATGCAACAAAACTGGTTCTGTCAAGTTTTGAGGTCGTTCGAACATTACTCTAATCGCTCGAATAATGAATGTTATAAAGGGTTTAAACTAGCCATCTTTTATTCAAAATGCAATCATATTTAGATATTTTTGCAAAATGAAGTGCATAAGGTTGTAGTAACTTATTCTATTTATTTCATGAATTATGGATCAACACACATTATAATTCCTTCACAATCCTGATTAGAGCCTAGCATTGAACTCAAATAAAAAAATTTCTGCAAACAACACATGGATTTTTATTTTACACTCTAATTCTTCATTCCAAAATTTAAATTTAGAAACAAGTTTCATTTAATTTGGACACTCCTAGCAAAAGTTACGGGGTTTATATTAAAAAGCATATAGTAATTACAAAACAAAACTAAAAAAGGTTCTGCGTGCTGCCGCCTGTCTCAGGCGACAGGGGCCCTGTGGCGCCGAGCGGCGTTGTGGAGAGGGCACCGATCGCCCGTGTATGGGGCGATCGCCCCATACATGGACGACGGGGGGGGGCATTTTTGTCATTTTTTTTTCGGATGTATAGTTTTGAAAAAAAGAATAAAAATAAATATTAAAGAAAAAAAAATTCTAAATCTTGCCCGTTCCACCACCATCGCTTCCGTATGGACCAAGTCTCTTTTTCCACTGAAGCCGAGACAATGGGCTGAAGCAAGGATTGGTGCAGCGCCCGTCTTTGAATCTAGGCCGGTGGAAGTGCAGTAGAGTACCGTTTCCTCCTAGGGCCACCCTGTTTTTACACCAGACCGTAGGAAATAGTACTGATATGTTACTTTCTCCGTCCAAAAATAATGGCATATTTTGATTATACACAAGGATTAAAGTTACGTTCAAATTGAGAAAGGTATGAGAGAAAACCACTTAGATGCCCTCACTTAATTGTCTTGGAAGATGAGAGATAATACTATATGTGGGTGGTAATGAATAAATGTATACGGTTGAGAGAAAATAAATAGAGGTATAGAAAGAGATGCCTCATTAAATCTATATGCAAGCCTTATATTTATAGATAAAATCATTCAGAAAATAAACCTTGGTTTACGAGTGCTTAACTTCTTCGTCTTTCTCGACGGAGACTCTAAATTTAGTGACGGCAACATGATTGGTTACCAACGATTGCAATAACACTGATATACGTTGTCGAGAATCAACATGGATGTGTAGAACTTACGTCCGGAAAGTAGAATTGATTGTCACAACAAAACCAAAATAGATTTATCCATACTAAGTTCGGTGACGATTTCGACGTGCTGCTGTTGTCATCTACACAAGTTGGTCTAGCAGGCAAAAATGGTACCGACTACCGAAACTCATCAGCCATCACGAATAAAAAAACTCCGATGAGTAACTCACCGGACAAAAACAGATAAGCCACTAAAGAAATTTAACGGTACCTATTGACGTCAATAAAAATATGTACAGTGGTATATACAGTGGTTGTCTGTAATATAATTACATATTATCTATAGACAGCACTAAAGACAACTCATACAATGAATTGTCTATAATAATTTCTCATACCATTAATAGACTATCTATACAATGTTACACATAATATAAAGTCGACTATAAGACCATCTATTAAATAATACACAACATATTTCTTTCTCCTCTGTATCACCTAAAATTCTTCGTGACATAACTTTACAGGTAGCTAACATGGACCACTGTACATGCCCTAGGTCTCCTGTCCACTCAACGGCCAATGCTGACAAGAGGACTTAAGAAGACGGGCGAGGGGTTGCGCGCGCATAGGACTCGATCTTTCAAGGAAGCTTCGAGAAAGGCAATTTGCCCAACATTTTTTTCCGAGAGTAATTTCGTTCAACATTTTGTGAAAGCTTTTTTTTTAAAGCGGCGAAAGCCGTGATTTGAAATTAGAAGGTAGAAAGAGTACAGTTACAAGGTGCGGAGGTTGTACCTGATAGAAGAAAAGGATCTGGGGAGATCAGAAAAGAATAGGAAAAGGAAACAAACACGGTCTCTAAGGATGCCCCTGTATGAGATGCCTAGATGCATTGCTCCCGTTGAAGTCTAATTCACAGTCTCGTTCTTGATCGATTGAAAAATCTATTCGTGAGTCACCCAGCATCTTTGGAAAATTATGTTGTTCCACCGCTCATTCCATCATTGCCGGCATGTTAAGATAAGCTTTTTTTTTTTTCATCGGTGCACAATCACTGATCAGAGAAATACAGATGCGGTCATTCCGCCTGGGTTTTCCAAGCTTGGTCTGCTCATGACGAGGATGGGCAAGCCCCAACGGGTGATGAAACCAGCAGTACTCGAGCATCACACCATCACGAGGTGCCTCGTCATCCGAATCTGAATCAATCCGACCTGTCAGAACTATTGTACAACTTACAAGGTTGCAAGGGGTTTATTATTGGCTGGTCGGTGGACATGATGTGTGACGGCTCACTTTACATGTAGGATGGAGGCGGATCAACGTCGAGGTTAGGCATCGGTACACACAAGCTGACCACATAACCATAGAATTAGCGAGGAAAGGACTAAGGAGCAGCCCATGCGTGCTTACCTTTTCGCCCCCACATGCGATGCCCCATGCCAAGACAACGGAACTATGCAAGTATACCATGTCTGTTGTTTTGGCTTGGCCGCCATGAAAGTAGTCAATGCTCACCCGTGCTTCGGCTAAATTTTGCACGTTTTCACTTTGCCTCCTTTCTTGTAGTGAAGCCTGTGAGCTCCGCAAGTAAAATTGTACAGTTAGAATGTGGAAATGATGATCAAGAAAATGGTAATAGTAACAACGAAGTATATATATGTTAGGGTCTCTGTTTTCAGCTTGTCGCTAAAAACTGGCTTCAGCAGGTGGAGAGGAGGGCAATATAATCTCTGGAGCTACATTTGGGCTGCGGCTGTTGGACTCGTGGTTTTGTGAACTAACAACAGTTGCCACCCCTGTGGAGTAGGCCTATCCCTAGTCCCAACTAGGGTTACAAATACTGTAGAAATTGGTCAATTGTCGGGACCGGATCTCCAAATCCGAACCCTCTGTGTATAACCTGTGCTAGTCCAGGAAAAGCTAGCACACACAGTGGAAACAGTGATGACAACACATCCATATCACGAAGCACACAATATTAATTAAGCAAAAGAGTATTAGCCTTATGGCCATTTATTACAAATAAACAGCATCATGGCTTGAGTTCAATAAGAAACAGCGGAAACGAAATAACAAAAGCAAAGTAAGCCCATCCATTTGCCCAACAGGCAATCGACTGGGGTTCGCGTCCTAGCATTTCGGATCGCCTTCATCATAACCACAAGCGTAGAGATCGTAGTCACCTTCAGCTTCTGTGAACTCTTCTGTGGAAGGTTGGGGATATTGCAAGGGTGAGCACAAAATGTACTCCGCAAGTCTTGGAAACATAATGCATGATAACTATATGCAAGGCTAAACAATTGAAGGCATAATATGGCTCTTTTAGCATAAAGCAAAGTTTAACTCTAAATACCAATAGTAATTTCACAAAGCATCATTTGATCAAAATGTAATTGAATAGTAATTGAATTTGATGTGACAATTAAAGCAGGTTCCATCTACCTGACTGGCTCCATCCGCCAAACCATAACCCGAGAGTTCCATCTGCTCTCAAACTCCCAAACCATCATTTTCCTTTAAAACAAAACAATGAAGTCTACAATGTGAAAGCGTACCTCGCCTGCCCTTGACCGTGGGCACGGCTACTTAAGTAGTTTTAACTCTGCAGAGTGTGTACACTTTACCCACAAGACATGATCGACTCCTGTTGCCATGCACTTAACACACTTCCTTTGGTGTGTCGGCAGAGAGATCATGACAAGGCCTTTACAATGTACAACCCCACTATTAACCTCGCGCTAAGGTTTCACATTTGTTAGGGTTCTAGGCGCCAAAGATCTGAAGCCCCTCTTGCGCTGCCAACATCGCACTCACCAAGCTGGCGAAGCTACTAATGAGACGCACAAATTATTTAGCCAGTCGTACCCATATAGACTTGTGGTTGTGCGGTAGTGCTCGGTCCATGGTAACACACGCTTGGTTCTTAATTGACTAGGCGGAACATTCACATCTGAAGGTCTCATGCTTTACGCACCGTAAACGTCCATCCGCCCCGGTCCAAATCATTTCCACTTTATTTTACTTAACTCACAGCAGCAACACCAATTGCCGCAATTTCACAAATAAGTTTAAACAACATTTGAAATGATTCCCGTAATGGCACAATACCGAAACGCTTAAGCTGGACTAAGCAATTCTACCGTTCCATGCTAATCTACTGGATATCACCAAATAAAATAGCTAGTATATATGATCTAGGGTGTCAAAGGTTCAACATGATCAATACCATTGAGGGCATAACCAACTGGAATTTAACTAAACCTTAAGACTATATTTAAAGTACTTTGCATAAAAGTAAGCATGCATAATTTGAAAACAACATAACATTTTCATAAAATTTGGGATCAACATGTTCAAGGAAGACTTGCCTTCGCTGCCTCTTGCTGGATCTACCTCTGATTGTTGATTCGTTTGGTCTTCGATTGCGTCGTCTACACGCGAAACGAGAGCAAATAAATAAAACAAATTCAAATAAAATTCAAAAATTGAAAAGAATGGTACTGGAAGATATATCTTGAATTTAGATGAATTTAGAAATTTGAATCACTGGAATCGGAGCTCGAACGAAGGAGAACGGGCTCCTGGAAGATACCCAGATCAGAAAATCAGAAAAATCAGAGAGGCTGACACGTGGCAGACTGTGATTGGCTGGAATTTTCGGGATTTCCGGAAAATCAGAAAAAAAGAAAAGGAAAATCGACTGACACGTGGGGCCCATGCGTCAGTGGCTCGGTCCACGGTGAACCGAGAGCACCGAGGAGAGGGAATGTCGACGTGGCGAACCACGCTAAGGTGGCGGCAGCGTGGCGCTAAGCGACGCGTGGCGACGCGCGATCGACGCACCGCCACGCAGGGCTTGGGCACACGTGCCTGGGCCACGTGGGCGGGTGACGCGGCGCGGCAAGGGGAACGAGGCGGCGCTGACGCAGGCGACGCGACGTGGAGCGATCTGGGGCGTTGGCGCAAGATCGGATGGCCACGGCTCATCGACGGAGAGCGACGGCGTGAGGCGGCGGTGCTGGCGCAGGGAAGGCCGGAGGCGAAGAAGAAGGCCTCGGCGGCGCACGAAAACGCGATGGAACGCCACGGGGCTAGGGGCAAAAGGATGCGAGGAAAAAGGGGAGAACGGCAAAACCAAAGAATGCGGCGGAGCCTCACCGGAGGAAGAGATCGACGCGGCGGATTGCTTCGGCGGCGGCGGAGGACTTCGGCGAGTGATATCTCCACGACGGAAGCGACTCGGGCGGCGAGGCTTGAGGCGGCGGGTGCGGCGTGAGGAGGCGAACCTCGGGCTGGGTGCAGCGGCGGCTTAAATAGCCTGGGGAGGCGTGCGCGGCACGGACGCCAGCAGCGGCGCAGCCAGCTAGGTTTTCGGCAGACAACATGCAACGGCGATCTGGCGACATCCGAGCCGCCCACGTGGCGAGCATCGGGCGGCCATGGCGGGCGAATTGGGTTGGCCGGCGAAGCGCGCAAAGTAGGCCGAGCGGAGAGCAGAGCAGTGCGAAAAAGGAACCGACCGATGAAGATTCGACCCGCGGAGGATATTGGAAATTAAAAACATTTTCCGAATTTAAGAAATTCTATAAATTCAAATAAAAGCAAATAAATAGCAAATAAATTCAGAAAAATCTCCAAAAATACAGAAAAATTCCTTGCAGTATAATGAAGCCAACTAAAATTGGAAATCTTTTGTTTGATGGATAGATTAGCCAAATTAAATCCTTTTATAAATTGAAAATTCAATTAAAGCTTTGATTAATTCAAAGAAATTGCAAATGGTTTATTTTGAAATGCAAATATTCTAAACTCAAATTTTTGGAATGTTACAAACCTCCCCCCTTAAAGAAATCTCGACCCCGAGATTTGGACGGACTAGGGAAAATGGTTGGGGTACTCTTCTCTAAGATCTTCTTCTCGCTCCCAGGTTGCTTCCTTTTCAGAATGGTTGCTCCACTGAACTTTGCAAAACTTGATTGTCCTGTTTCTTGTTCTGCGTTCTGCCTCATCCAAAATTCTGATCGGATACTCTGGGTAGGTAAGATCCTCTTGAAGCTCAACATTCTCAATCTGCATTTGCTCTTCTGGTACCCTGAGACACTTCTTCAGCTGTGACACATGGAACACATTGTGCACATTTGACAAGCGAGGTGGCGACTCTAAGCGATAAGCCACTGTCCACTACGGCTAGGATTGGGAGCGGTCCAATAAATCTTGGTGCTAACTTTCCACGAACTTGAAATCGACGCATTCCTCGAAAGCGGTGAGACTTTCAAGTACACATAGTCACCAGGAGCAAAGGTTAACTCTCTCAAGCGATTATCGGCGTAGCTCTTTTGCCTAGATTGCCTTGTTCTCAATCTTTCTTGAATCATTTTACTTGTTCTTGACCTTTTGCAAAATATCAGGACCAAAGACTTGGCAATCTCCTGTTTCATTCCAACAGAGAGGTGTTCTGCACTTTCTTCCATACAAGGCTTCAAATGGCGACATTTGTAAACTTGCTTGATAACTGTTGTTATATGAGAATTCTGCATAAGGTAAACTTTGATCCCAACTTGCCGCATTGGACAAAGCACAAGACCTTAACATATCTTCAAGGATTTGGTTTACTCGCTCAGTTTGTCCATCGATCGAGGATGATAAGTCGTCTTTGAAATTGAGTTGGTACCCAACGCTTCTTGCAACTTTTGCCAGAATCTTGAAGTAAATTGAGTGCCTCGATCTGATACAATTCTCTTTGGCACACCATGCAAACACACGATTCTTGACATATACAACTCTGCAAGTTGATCTCCCTGGTAGGTTGTTCTCACAGGAATGAAATGTGCAACTTTTGTCAAACGATCCACTACAACCCATATTGAATCATAACCTGATCTGGTTCTCGGAAGTCCTGTAATGAAATCCATTCCAATTTCTTCCCACTTCCATTCAGGCACCTTTAACGGCTGTAGCAATCCTGCGGGTCTTTGATGTTCAGCTTTAACTCGCTGGCATACATCACACATAGCTATGTACTCTGCGATTTCCTTTCTCATCCTTGGCCACCAATATATACCACAAGGATCTTGATACATCTTAGTATTACCTGGATGAATTGAGTACGCTGACTCATGCGCCTCCTTTAATATTAACTGCTTGATCTCTTTTTGATTCGGCACATATATACTTTTTCCAAGCCAAACTGTTCCTTCTTCATCCTCTTAAAATCCTGGGGCTTTACCTTCCTTTATTCTATCTTTGATCTTAGCACTTCTTTATCTGACTTTTGCAGCTTTTTGATCTGATCCTCCAAAGTTGGTTGAATCTCTAATGCAGCGACGAACCCTTCATCCACTAATTCCAAATTCAAACGCTGAAACTCCTTGTGAAGATCAGGTTGATCTTCTTGAATCATCAAATTATTGCAATAGCTCTTCCGGCTTAAGGCATCGGCAACTACATTAGCCTTGCTAGGATGGTAATGTATTCCCACATCATAATCCTTTATTAATTCTAACCATCTTCTTTGTCTTAAGTTGAGGTCTGCTTGAGTGAAGATATACTTCAAACTCTTATGATCTGTGAAAATTTCACATCGATTCCCGATGAGATAATGCCTCCACAACTTTAATGCATGCATAACTGCAGCCATTTCCAAGTCATGGGTTGGATAATTTTCCTCATATGGTCGCAATTGCCGTGAGGCGTATGCAACTACTTTGCCTTCTTGCATCAAGACACATCCAAGTCCCTGTCTTGAGGCATCACATAAAATCTCAAAGTTCTTCTGAATATCTGGTAAAATGAGCACTGGGGCTGAGGTCAATCTTTTCTTTAATTCCTGAAAACTTTGCTCACAAGCTTCAGACCATTCAAACTTCTTTTCCTTCTTCAGCAACTGGGTAAGCGGTCTTGCAATCCTTGAAAATCCTTCTATGAATCTTCGATAGTATCCCGCTAAACCAAGAAAACTTCTGATATCAGGCACTGACTTGGGTTGCCTCCAATCAAGTACACCTTTCACTTTTTCAGGATCTACTGAGACACCTCCAGCAGAAATTACATGACCCAAGAAAGCAACTTCTTTCAACCAAAATTCACACTTACTGTACTTAGCATACAACTGATGATTTCTGAGTTTTTCTAACACCATCCTCAAATGACCTTCATGTTCCGTTTCATCTTTAGAATAGATAAGGATGTCATCTATGAATACTACCACAAACTTGTCCAGGTATTCCATAAACACTTTATTCATCAAGTTCATAAAATAAACTGGTGCATTGGTCAGACCAAATGACATAACTGTAAACTCATATAGTCCATATCGGGTAGCAAAAACTGTCTTCGGAATATCTTGTGACCTTATTTTCAACTGATGGTATCCAGATCGAAGATCAATCTTGGAGAAAATAATGCTCCTTTTAACTGATCAAACAAGTCATCATTCCTGGACAACGGATACTTGTTCTTGATTGTGACTTCATTCAGGGCTCTATAATCCACGCACAAACGCAAACTATTATCCTTCTTCTTTACAAAAAGAACTGGCGCTCCCCAAGGTGACGAACTTGGACGAACGTATCCTTTTTCTTGCAACTCCTCAATCTGTTTCTTCATCTCGTGAGTTCATTGGTGGCATGCGGTAGGGTCTCTTAGAAATAGGAGCTGTATGCCAGGACTAGCTCTATGTGAACTCTACATCTCGATCAGGCGACATACCTAGCAAATCTTCAGGAAATACATTTAGATATTCTTGCACCACATGCATACTTTCCAAAGTTGATTCCTTCAAACTATTCAAAGCACACTTCTTACTTGAAGACTCATCAGGCATATACTCCACTCGAATGCCTTCTGAATTGGTAAGGGTGATGGCTCTACTGGCACAATCTATTTGACCTTTATACTTGATTAACCAATCCATCCCTAGGATGACATCTATTCCTTTTGAATCCAAAATGATGAGATTAGCTAGAATTCTACCCATTGATTTTTATGGTTGCACTTGGGCATCTTGAACTAGTTCTCAATTCTTTTCCGGTGATTGAACTATCATAGGACTCTTAAGGGTAAAGATTTCCCAACCAAATTGTTCAACAAAATTCTTGATATAAAAGAATGCGATGCTCGAGAATCAAATAATCTTTGGCGGTATTGAGTTAACAAGGAACTTACCCAAAACCACATCGATGCTTCTGAGCTTCTTGGCGGTCACATGGTTGACCGTCCTCTTCAAAGGATTGCGGAGCTCTTGGCGTCTGAGGTGTTCCACGACCTTGACCTTGCGTAGGAGCTCTGGCGGAATTGGATCCCAAGTTGAATGGCACTGGGGTCACTTGTCGGCGCTTCGAGGGCGATTCTTGGCATAATGTCCCATCTGGTGACAATGGAAACTCTTGAATCCTGCGACATTTGAATTCCCTTCTGCGGTTGAGCATGTCTGTGTCGTTGGGGTCCTTGAGTGATTGGGCGCGATCCAGAATTAGGAGTACGGGGTGCTCCTTGAACAGGTGTTCTATTGGCCTGCTGAGGTTGAAAGCGCTGTCGTCGCTCCATGCTGGGCCTGGAA
Organism: Otatea glauca; assembly: GCA_036346275.1. Lineage (NCBI taxonomy): Eukaryota > Viridiplantae > Streptophyta > Magnoliopsida > Poales > Poaceae > Otatea > Otatea glauca. Next base: position 17,204,279 of record CM070721.1, on the reverse strand, counting down.
TGCCATCTTTCTCTTGCGGGACTCCCGCTGTTGGCGTTGAGCATCCTCTTGTACTAGTGCCTTGTTCACCATATGCTGAAAGTTTGGAAAATCCAAAGCAACTAGCTGCACCTTGATGTCAGGGTCAAGTCCCTCCATGAACCTTCAAATCTTGGCACTTTCAGTAGCCACATCCTCTGGTGCATACCTCGACAATTGGGTGAACCTATTCAGATACTCAGAAACACTCTGGTTCCCCTGATGCAACTTGCGAAATTCTCTTTTCTTCATTTCAATTATGCGGCAGCACATGAAGCGTCTGAAAGGCTTCAGAAAATTCCTCCCAGGTTATAGCTTGAGCATTCTGATGGGCAGCACAAAAGTTATCCCACTAAGTAGCAGCTACTCCTTTTAACTGATAACTCGCGTAGAGAACCTTCTCATGGTCATCACACTGAGCCAACTGGAGCTTTTTCTCTACATCTCTCAACCAATCATCTGCTTCCAAGGGTTCACCTGCTCCCGTGAAGGTAGGCGGTCTAGTTCTCATGAATTCTCCAAGCTTAGACTGGGGCGGCATCACCGTATCTTGGTGGGGCTGGTGCGGATTGTTCACCAAATTCTGAGCAAGGGCCTGCAACAACTGAAGCTGCATTGCCATCATCTGCTGGATATCTGCGGCTGGGGGTTGGACTGGTGGCGGCGGCGGTGGCACTTGCTGATCTTGAACATCCTATTGCTCTTGTGGCTCTGCCTGGCCACGACCATGACCACGACCTCCTCTGCGACCAGCTCCACGACCTCTTCCTTGACCTTCCATCTGAAGCAACGGCCAGGGATAGGTTAGCAATAGATGAGAGGGAAAGAGCAAAAGATGAGAAGACTAGAGAGGTAGCCATTCTAAGACCAAACAAGCTATAAAACTCCGAAATAAAGGTGGCTGCAACACAATGCTAGCGCAAGTGTACATCACACCCAACAAACAAGCAACAAAAATTCTAATACACTCGAACTATACGTTGCTAAATTAAAAAGGGATAAAACGCTCCAACACTATTGAGCACTACTAACTTATCCTATATGGTAGTCTTCTCGGATATACTCTTTGACGGCTTGATCATCTTCTTCCTTGATCTGAATTCTTGCAGAAGGCTCGAGGCTTTGAGAAGTTTCAAGAGATAAGATCAAATTAAAATTTTAAAATAATATTTCAGTAAAGGAAAGGAGTAAGAACCTAAGAATAAGATGAGATGAGATAATCTATTTCACAGCAATTCGTTGGTTTGATTTAGAAAATAATTTTGATGTTCTTGCTAAGAAGACCAGACTAACTAGGGATGCGACCTACAGTCGATATGGCTCTGATACCACCTCTGTCGGGACCGGATCTCCAAATCCGAACCCTCTGTGTATAACATGTGCTAGTCCAGGAAAAGCTAGCACACACAGTGGAAACAGTGATGACAACACATCCATATCACGAAGCACACAATATTAATTAAGCAAAAGAGTATTAGCCTTATGGCCATTTATTACAAATAAACAGCATCATGGCTTGAGTTCAATAAGAAACAGCGGAAACGAAATAACAAAAGCAAAGTAAGCCCATCCATTTGCCCAACAGCAATCGGTGGGGTTCGCGTCCTAGCATTCGGATCGCCTTCATCATAACCACAAGCGTAGAGATCGTAGTCACCTTGACACGTGAACTCTTACATGGAAGGTTGGGGATATTGCAAGGGTGAGCACAAAATGTACTCCGCAAGTCTTGGAAACATAATGCATGATAACTATATGCAAGGCTAAACAATTGAAGGCATAATATGGCTCTTTTAGCATAAAGCAAAGTTTAACTCTAAATACCAATAGTAATTTCACAAAGCATCATTTGATCAAAATGTAATTGAATAGTAATTGAATTTGATGTGACAATTAAAGCAGGTTCCATCTACCTGACTGGCTCCATCCGCCAAACCATAACCCGAGAGTTCCATCTGCTCTCAAACTCCCAAACCATCATTTTCCTTTAAAACAAAACAATGAAGTCTACAATGTGAAAGCGTACCTACTTTGCCCTTGGCCAGTGGGCACGGCTACTTAAGTAGTTTTAACTCTGCGAGTGTGTACACTTTACCCACAAGACATGATCGACTCTGTTGCCATGCACTTAACACACTTCCTTTGGTGTGTCGGCGGAGAGATCATGACAAGGCCTTTACAATGTACAACCCCACTATTAACCTCGCGCGCTAAGGTTTCACATTGTTAGGGTTCTAGCGCCCGATCTGAAGCCCCTCTTGCGCTGCCAACATCGCACTCACCTGTGGCGAAGCTACTAATGAGACGCACAAATTATTTAGCTTGGTCGTACCCATATAGACTTGTGGTTGTACGGTAGTGCTCGGTCCATGGTAACACACGCTTGGTTCTTAATTGACTAGGCGGAACATTCACATCTGAAGGTCTCATGCTTTACGCACCAAGCGTCCATCCGCCCGGTCCAAATCATTTCCACTTTATTTTACTTAACTCACAGCAGCAACACCAATTGCGCAATTTCACAAATAAGTTTAAACAACATTTGAAATGATTCCGTAATGGCACAATCAAAGCGCTTAAGTGGACTAAGCAATTCTACCGTTCCATGCTAATCTCTTGGATATCACCAAATAAAATAGCTAGTATATATGATCTAGGGTGTCAAAGGTTCAACATGATCAATACCATTGAGGCATAACCAAGCGGAATTTAACTAAACCTTAAGACTATATTTAAAGTACTTTGCATAAAAGTAAGCATGCATAATTTGAAAACAACATAACATTTTCATAAAATTTGGGATCAACATGTTCAAGGAAGACTTGCCTTATTTGCCTCTTCTTTGGTTCTACCTCGATTGTTGATTAAATGCGGTCTTCGATTAAATCGTCTACACGCTAAAGCGAGCAAATAAATAAACAAATTCAAATAAAATTCAAAAATTGAAAAGAATGGTACTGGAAGATATATCTTGAATTTAGATGAATTTAGAAATTTGAATCATGGGATCGAGCTCGAGCGAAGGAGAGCGAGCTCGGGAAGATTCAGATCGAAAATCGAGAAAAATGAGAGAGGTCGACACGTGGCATCGTGATTATTGGAATTTTGGGATTTACGGAAAATCGGAAAAAGAAAAAGGAAACCGACTGACACATGGGGCCCACGCGTCAGTGGCTCGGTCCACGGTGAACCGGGAGCATCGAGGAGAGGGAATGCCGACGTGGCGGACCACGCTAAGGTGGCGACGCGTAGCGGCACTAGGCGGAGTGGCGGCGCGGCGCAGCTGTTGACTCACCGCCACGCAGGCTTGGGGCTGCGTGCACAGGCCGCGTGGGCGGGTGCGCGGCAGCGGGAACGAGGCGGCAACGCAGCGAGCGTCGACGTGGAAGCGATCGGGCGTTAGCGCCAAGATCGGATGGCCACGACTCATCGACGGAGAGCGACGGCGCGAGGCGGCGGTGCTGGCGCGGGGAAGGCCGGAGGCGAAGAAGAAGGCCTCGGTGGCGCCGCAGCGCGATTTTAACGCCACTGGTGAGGGGCAAAAGGATGCGGGGAAAAAGGGGAGAACGGCGAAACCAAAGAATGCGGCGGAGCCTCACCGGAGGAAGAGATCGACTCGGCGGATTGCTTCGACGGCGGCGGAGGACTTCGGCGAGTGATATCTCCGCGACGGAAGCGACTCGGGCGGCGAGGCTTGAGGTGGCGGGTGCGGCGCGAGGAGGCGAACCTCGGGTTGGTTGCAGCGGCGGCTTAAATAGCTCGGAGGCGTCGCAGCGCGACGGACGCCAAAAAAAGCAGGCGCGCTAGGTTTTTTGTAGTGTGCGCGACGCGGTGACGCGACATCCAAGCCGAATCCACGTGGCGAGCATCGAGTGCCTGCAGTGGAGCAGGCTTATTTGGCCGGTAAGGCGCGAAGTGGGCAGCGGAGGAGCGGGCTGGCTGAGGAAAGGAACAGTAGGTGAAGATTCGACCCGCGGAGGATATAGGAAATTAAAAACATTTTTCGGATTTAAGAAATTCTAGAAATTTAAATAAAAGCAAATAAATCCATATAAATAGCAAATAAATTCAGAAAAATCTCCAAAAATACAAAAAAATTCCTTGCAGCATAATGAAGCCAACTAAAACTGGAAATCTTTTATTTGATGGATAGATTAGCCAAATTAAATCCTTTTATAAATAGAAAATTCAATTTAAGCTTTAATTAATTCAAAGAAATTGCAAATGGTTCATTTTGAAATGCAAACATTCTAAACTCAAATTTTTGGAATGTTACATCAATTCTTGCTGGTTACCGGTACAGTAACAACAAATGGAGTTTGTTAGTTTGGGCTGTTTTTTTAATGATTTAAGAAGTGCGCGCTGGAATATATTGGTTGAAGTTAAAATTGTCGAAAATGACAATCAAACTAGGATAAAATTTGACCGCGAGCTGACTGTTAGCTATCAGGGACGGAGCTAGACCTCGGGCCACCGGGGCCTGGGCTAAGGCCTAGCCCAAATAACAGTGGAGCATTTTAGCCTGTGCAGAATTGGGCCCGAAGCCCAGCACCAGCACAACTTGTCTTGACCCAGCCAGAGGCTGAGAGGTAGAGGACGCCCTAGCCAGTCGCAGCGCACGCCCGAGCTGAGCTCTTCGCCTCTTCCTCGCGCGACCGCGCCGTCATCCCGTCATCGCCCATGGCCGCCACTCCCGCCCACCACCCCCGACCCTGCTCGCCGGTTGTCGCTCCTGATTTGCCATCCTCATCCCGCCCACAGATCTCGAGCACGGACCGGGCGCCGCCCCCAGCCTCTCCTGCCAGCCGCTGCTTGGAGTGGTGGAGTCTGGAGGTAGATCCCACCCTGGTGCCCGCAGATCCTGCCCAGGCACCCACAGCCACCGCTCGGCCCACTCTGCTGCCGCAAATCGCACCGCTACTACCGCCCTGCCCAGGACTTCGCCGTCGGTGCAACTCTGTACATAAGGTGCCTCCGGGCTCCGACGGTCCTACCAGAGCTGTCGCAAGTCTTCAAGTGGAGGTGATCAGGTGAATAGGTAAAGAATTTTGTTCTTTTCTTTTTTCTTTGTGGAATGTGGAATTGTGGTGTATGGAATACCAAATTGTTAATCGAATGTTGATTTGAAGAACTGACAGAGTGACTGGAGCTGTGGAGGTGATGAATTTGATAGGATGATAAATTGATAATGCTTGATTGGAGGGAAAATTCGATGGAACCGATGATTTAACCACTAACTCTTATTTTTTAGAGGTTTTCTTGGTTATAGCATATTTAATCTTTAGTATTGTGATTGATAACTTTGTAATGGATGGAATTGGGAGACTTGGTTCTACTATTTTAGAAACATGAATCAAGGGGAAAAAAGAAATTGATTTGGCTTGTCACTAAGATTATTTATATTTGCTTATCTAGTTTTCTCGTACAAGATTAAATTGATTAAAGTATAACTCTTCTCTCTTGAGTGGCAGCAATGCTCTAGCAGTACAGAAGTTGTTTCCCTTTTTGTTTTTGTAGGACCTTAAAACTAAAATGTTGTTTAGATCCAACTACCTCAACCATGTGCGGGGTTCATTTTACCCCTTGTATGCTAAATCAATCTGTTTGAGTGAGTGCTTCTTGACACTAGTGCTAATATACGTTTTCAAAGTATGAGGTCTCGTAAGCAACAACTACCTTGTGGTCTTCGTGCTAGTGGTATGTTACATTCTTATGCAATTTGCCTTAATAGTTACCTTCGTAGTTTTGTGTGCCTAATTTACATGTGCAATTTCATCTTTTGTAGGTTTAGGTTCTTGTTCTATTGTTGATGAAGATATGATAGTCTCAGATGCACCAAACCTTTGTTAATTTAGTATTAAATTTTGTACCACTCCACTACGCTATATTGTTTTGACATATTTTATTTATTTTGTTGAAATGTTAAGCATAGAATTCAAATTTATTTTTAATTATGTATTTGTGCTGTACTTTTATTATACCTCAATGTTCGTAGTCTTTGATGTTAGTAATAGTCGCTTATTGTTGGCCCGATGCTTACCCAAATTCTAACTCCGCTACTGCTAACTGTTAAGGAACCTCGCTATCGAATAGTCCAGGGTTCCCGAACAGATCAAAAGTGGAGAACAGAGAGAGAAAGAGAGACACAGGTTTAGGGAGGAACAACGAGAGAATTCTTTATTGCTTTCTGATTCCTTGTACAATAGGGGGGACCCCCCTCCTCCTTATATAGTAGTCGCCTAGGGTTTCGGCTAAGGGACCATCGTGGGCCTTCATGGGCCACGTTGTTTCCCAACACTCCCCGTTGGGCCCTTTGCCGCGAGATGCATATGCCTCATTAAAACTCCAGAAAAACCCAGTGGGAAAAATACTTGGAGAAAGAGTACATAGCATACGCTTACTGCGTTGCACAAATTGCCTCATTAAAACCTTATGCAAGAAAACTTCACGAAAAACTTGCTACGGAAAAAGAGTACAATTCACCCAAACTTCAATTGCTAATCTTCGAGATTCATGTTGGGTACTTAAACCTCATGTTCAAGATTTATGTGGGAGTATGTGAAATATCTCCCCCTGAAATCTGCACTTCTCTAAGTCTCATCATCCCAATCCCTTTTACGCACCTTTCAAAGGTAGATGCTGGGAGTGATTTAGTGAACAAATCTGCAAGATTTCCACGACTTAGTATGCAGTATCTTGATCTCGTTCATCTTATGCAATTTGTGAGCATAGAAGAACTTGGGGTTGATGTGTTTCGTGAGATTGCTCTTCACATAACCCATCTGTGCTTGAGCAACACAAGCTGCATTGTCTTCATAGATGATCGTGGGAGTTTGCTCAATGTTCAAGCCACATGACTTCTGGATGTGGTGAACCATTCTTCGGAGCCATGCACATTCACGAGAGGCTTCATACAAAGCAATGATTTCCGAGTGGTTTGTCAACGTCGAGACGAGAGTCTGCTTAGACGACTTCCAGGAAACTGCTGTTCCTCCACATAGGAAAACATACCCAGTTTGGGACTTGCCAGTATACGGGTCTAATAAGTACCCATCATCGGCATAGCTAACCAAATTCAGTTCGTTGTTTCTTCTGAAGAACAAACCAAGATCCTTGATTCCTTGGAGGTAACGGAAGATGTCCTTGATCCCTTTCCAATGCCTTTTGGTGGGTTCTGCACTTTACCGGGCTAGCAAATTCACAGCGAACGCAATGTTCGGCCTGGTGCTATTTGCAAGGTACATGAGCGCTCCAACTGCACTCAGATATGGGAATTCTGTCCCTAGGACTTCCTCCCCCTCTTCTCTAGGTCTGTATGGGTCTAGGTCTGCTTGGAGTGACCTTCCGACCATTGGAGTCTTTGCAGGATATGCCTTTTCAAAGCCAAATCTTTCCAACACTTTCTGCGTGTAGGATGATTGTTGTACCAAGATTCCTCCTTGGACATGCTCAAGCTGCAAGCCTAAACAAAACTTGGTTTTACCCAAATCCTTCATTTCAAACTCAGACTTCAAGTATGAGCATGCTTCTTCAATCTCTTCATCCGTCCCGATGATGTTCAAGTCATCTACATAGGCGAAGATTATCTGAGAATCCATTCGGGATTCTTTGTATAAATACGCATGGACAATCTTCGCTGTTCGTGTAGCCTTTCTTGCATAGAAAGTCGCTCAAGCGATTGTACCACATTCTTCCTGTCTGTTTTAGCCCATACAGTGATTTCTCCAATTTCACACTGTACAGGTTTCTATTTGCTCTGTCTTGGTTCGGGATAGGAATACCATCCGATACTTTCATGTATATCTCCGAATCCAAGTTCCCATACAAATATGCTGTAACAACATCCATTAGCTTCATTTTCAACTTCAAGTTGACTGCCATTGAGATCAAATATCTAAAGGTAATTCCTCCCATGACCGGAGAATATGTTTCTTCATAATCAACCCCAGGACGTTGGGTGAAACCTTGAGCTACAAGCCTTGCCTTATACCTTGCAACTTCGTTGTTTTCATTCCTCTTTCGAACAAAGACCCATTTGTGACCTACATGGTTTATATGGGGAGGTGTGTGGCATACGGGCCCAAACACCTCTCTCTTGTTCAGAGAGACTAACTCTGCAGTGATTGCCTTCTTCCATTCTTCCCAATCTAGCCTTTTCTTGCACTCTACGAGAGATGCAGGCTCGGGATCATGATCAATGATCGAGGCAATTTTCTTTGCAAAGTATGCATCGACATTGGCTATTACTCTATTCAGGGATTCTCCTGTTATTACAAAGTTTATGGCCATTTCATCATGGGGTGCTTCATGCACTTCTACTTGCTCTTCGCTGCTATTTCCTATCGCAGGAGCAAGTTCCTTTAGCTTTTCATCGCCTATGTGTGCGCACACATTATTTTCGGCGTCTTCCTGCAATGGAAGATTCAAGTCTAGAATTGCCTTTTCTGTCGACTTCTTTCTAGTGCCAGGTCTCAACTGGCTCCCCTTCTTTCCTTGGGGCATTTCCGTGATTGGTTGTGGTAAGTCCTCTCGCCCAGTTTTCTCCAGACGTCTCCGGGAACTTTGGGTTTGAGGGGCCAGATTTTCTGTTTTTTTTTCTTTGAGACCTCTGAACAGGATGAGGGATACCTTCTGCTTTCTTTGGTATTTTCACCCTCTCTGATGCATTTCGTGCGGGTATATGCGACTTAACCACGCCCTTCAGATCACGAAAATGATCTGGCAGTTCATTTGCTAAATTCTGCAAATCAATTATCTTCTGGACTTCTTGATTTGCTTCATTAGTGCGGGGGTCATGTGCGGGGATCCCAATGGAATGCCATATGATTTCCCGGTATTTTTCATCCAAAGGTTGATTCCTCCCTCTAATGTCGGGAAATGATCTTCGTCAAAAATACAATCAGCGAATCGGGCTGTATGCAAGTCTCCAGTCATGGGTTCCAAATACCTGATTATGGATGCACTCTCATAACCAACGTATATCCCAGACTTACGGAGATGGCCTATTGCAGCCCGCTGTGGGGCTGGTATAGGAACATATACCATACAACGAAATTTTCTGAGATAGGGGATTTTCGGGATGACCCCATGCACCAGTTGCATAGGGGAATGGATGTTGTAGGACGAAGGTCTGAAATTGATGAGAGCAGCTGCGTGCAAGACTGCGTGTCCCCAACAAGTGTTGGGCAAGTTACAACTCTGCAAAAGTGGTCTGGCAATGAATTTAATCCTCTTTATTAGTGCTTCAGCTAGTCCATTCTGCGTATGGACATGTGGTGCAGTGCTCAAGCGCTATCCTGTTGCGGTGAAATAATCATCAAATGCCTTTGAAGTAAATTCTCCGGCATTGTCCATTCTGATGGACTTCACGTCATGATCAGGGAAAGCATTCTTAATTCTTATGATCTGCGAGATCAGTTTTGCAAAAGCATAGTTTCTTGTTGACAATAAGCATACATGCGACCATTTCGAGGAAGCATCGATGAGCACTATAAAGTACCGAAATAGCCCTGACAAGGGCTGAATCGGGCCACAAATATCTCCTTGGATGCATTCCAGGAATGCAGGGATTTCACTTTGCACTTTCATGACAGAGGGTCTAGTTATTAATTTTCTGGTGGCACATGCAGGGCACACGAAATCTTCATGATTCGGAAATTTTTTAACATTAATGCCATGACCTTGTGAGTTGTTCACTATATTCCTCATCATTCTAAGACCAGGATGACCTAATCTACAATTCCATAAAGAAAATAACTCAGAGCTTCTAAAGACAGTCTTCAAGGAAGTATACACTTCGGGTGCATGAATATTCGTGTAGTACAACCCAGATTCATGAGGGACATTTTTCTAATACCATTTTTCCATATACCGCATGCTTCACAATGCACAAGTATTCTTTGCCATTTTCTTCATTGGTTTCTACGTGAAAACCATTGGCACCGATGTCTTTGAAACTTAAGAGAGTGCGTGTTGATTCAGGGTACAAAAGGGCTTCTTCAATTACCAAAGTTGTACCCATAGGCAATATAATTGTGGCTCTTCCTGAGCCTATTACATATGAATCGCTTCCTGCGATCGTAGTAATCTTTCCAGCATTCTTCGTGATTGACTGGAAGTATTTGGACTCTCTTAAGATGGTATTTGTTGTGCCACTATCAACAATGCATATCTCTTCCATTTGGGCGCTACACGATTTCTAAAAAGGAGAATAATTCCAATTAAACAGAGGCAAAAATAATTCAAACATTGCTAGCAAATTAAAGAATATTGGAATAAAGAATAAATTGCATATTTATTCATGAGAAAAGTATGCTCTTCTAGAGCTTACAATTTATTATTCAAAGAAATTTGCTAACAACCATAAAAAAAATAATGCGATTCATGCATTAACGGGCTTTGGACTTTCCCTTGGCCTGAAACCTCCCTTTTCCACCTTGCTTGCCCTTCTTTCTATGAGTAGGCTTTTTCACCTTATAGCTGTTGGCATTGACTTCTGTTCCAATGCCTCTTCCAGATGGCTGTGAGACGAAGTTCTTGCGTAGAACATCATCTTGTGACCCCGCAACTTGCATGACATCAATCAGTTCGCTATACTCCTTGTATGCGTCCTGACGATAGCTGTGTGCACTTTGGATAGCATTTGGGTGGAAGGTGGAGAGATTCTTTTCAATCTTCTCCTCGTCAGTGATCTTCTTGCCACATAGTGAGAGATTGGTACAAATTCTGTGCAAGGTAGAATTGTACTCGGCCACTGTTCCGTAGTCTGCAAATCTCAGGCGGACCCAATCTTGCTGTGCTTGGGGCAAAATGGTGTACTTGAGCTTCTCGAATCGCTTCTGAAGTGCAGTCCAAAGCTCAAGTGCACTCTCCTCAGCCATGTATTCATTCTTCAGAGTAACTGAGAAGGTGCCTAAGGAAGTATAAGGCTTGATCGTTCTGCTCGGCGGTAGGTTGCGCGTCTGGCGAGGACCCTAGACCAATCGCTGCACGGAGCTTCTTGCCCCCAAGAACGATCTTCACGCCGATGCCCAAGTGAGGTAGTCCTGACCGTGTGGGGCCAGTTCTTCAAACTCACGATTCACGATGCCGGACATCTACATGATTTCAAAATTCCGACATTAGATTACTGCGTGTATTCTAATAGAAAATGGTTGCCAAAATCATAAAGTGTAGAAAATAAATTGCAATGTATTTCCAGTATACTAAATAAAGTAATGAATTCAAAATTCATACAGAATATTCATAAATGCAGAGAATAAAACTAGAAAAATTAAAAACAGAGACATTTAATTTTCAGGATTTTTCTAGCAATTTTTCAAAAAAATTTGCTATATTTTTCTTTTCTTTTTTCCTTTTTTTTCTTTCCCTTTTCTTTCCCAACCAAGCGGCCAGTTGGGCCTTGGTTTCTCTGGCCCATCACACGCGCGCGGCTAGGGTTCCCACCCCTAGCCGCCGCCGTGCTTCTTCCGTCTTGGTGCGGTGGGAAGGCGGAAGGCGGCGCTGCGTCGGCAGCGATGGCGACGGCGCCGTGCGTGCGGCGCAGGAGAAGGCGAGGCGGCGGCGGCGTGTCGGAAATCGAGCGCACGCGGTGGAGCGCTGCGGCCTTGGCGGCGGCGGCCGCGCGCCGCAACCGTCTTGCGGCGGCGGGCGGCGTAAACAGCGGCATCGCGGCGCTTTCGAGCGAGGGCGAGCGGCGGCGGAAGGGCCGTGAGTGCTGTGCCTTGCGGCGGTGCGAGGTGGGCGTCGGCGCGCTTAATGCCGACGGCGGCGGCGGCGCGACCGTCTTGCGGCGGCCGGGCTCGGCTTCTGCGTGGCGGCGGGAGGGCCATGCGCGGCTTTGTGCCGGGATGCGTGGCGATCGGAGGCGCGCGAGCCGGGCGCCAAGAGGCTACGAGCACTGGCGGTTGAGGCGGCGCGCGTGCCAGGCGGCGCTCATGGCGGCCCTTCGAGCGGCGCGCGGCGCGTTGCGACCTTGAAGCCGAGGCGGCGGCGATCGCAACGCCGAACGCGACGGGCGCGACGACGGCGGCGCGCTTTGGGCGCATGTCGGCCAAAGCGTGGCGGCGCGCCGGCGCGGCGCGCCGCAGCGCTTCAGAGCGCGAGCCAAGGTGACGGCGGCGCTGGAGCGCAAGCGAGGCGACGGCGATGATGCTGGTAGCGCAAGCCGAGGCAACGGCGTTTTTCGTGCTTGAACGATGGCGAAGCGTAAAAGTGTCTTGTACTATAGCTTCGAGCCATATCCGTGTAGCTTCATGCCACGCGACAAACAGTACCAGATGCGAAGGATAGATGCATGCATAGAATCAACAAGCGTTTAGATTCAATCGCCGATTCTCACCTTTTCAAGCCGTTCGCCGGTAGAGCTTCGTGCTGATAACGTGTTAAGGAACCTCGCTATCGAATAGTCCGGAGTTGCCGAACAGATCTGAAGTGGAGAACAGATAGAGAAAGAGAGACACATTTTTAGGAGGAACAGCGAGAGAATTCTTTATTGCTTTCTAATTCCTTGTACAATGGGGGGATCCCCTCCTCTTTATATAGTAGTCGTTTAAGGTTTCGGCTAAGGGACCATCGTGAGCCTTCATGGACCACGTGGTTTCCCAACACTAACCACCGTTAAGTGTTCATAAAGAAACATAAATCTGGAAAGATTAACGTTGGCCCCGACCACACGGTATGGTCAAAACATTTGATTTATCAACGTCGAGGTTAGGCATCGGTACGCCAGTAGTAGTGTTCTGTCCAATCAGTTAGTTCACAATTGTTGAACACATGTTTCTATTATTTAAACTTTATGTGTTATCACATATAATAACGATAATGATAATACGGTATACTCCCTCCATTCATTTTTGTACTTGATTTGTATATTTTTGTTAAAAACGATAAGATCGTGCGTGCATCTTAAGTGTTATTCTCTATTTTGCCCCTATCTATTTTCTTCTCTTTTCCAAGCTGTCATGGGTGACTAACCACAAAAACTAGTCACATAATTTTAAAGCCATTAATAAAAGGATACCTTAGTCATTATCTTTGGTATCTTTCTCAATCTTATAGCTTTCCTTAATATATATACGGTTAAAATACACCCTATAAAAATTAAGAAAATTTTGATATATTCCACCGCTTAATGCTTGTTTTAGGAATATGCCACTCCTTATTTGCTTCTTCGGAATATGCCACCCCCATATATGTAATTAATTTGATATATGCCATTATGGAGGATTACTTGCCATTTTCCCCCTAATATGCCTAACTTATTTTCCCCTGTATTTTCATAAGTACCGAAATGACCTCGTCTCTAGCTGCATCAACCAGATATGAGTATATGACTCGACTCAATCAGGCCACACGGCATGACTCAACCAGATCAGAACGCAACCAATTCTCCCATATTCGTTCTCATGGAAACGTAGCCTGTAGGCGGCGGCCACCATGGAGCCGAGGTAGACTAGGGCGGTGGCGACTTCCACGGGCTTCCAGGGCAGCGACCCCCTCCACGACGACCAGAGCGGAGAGGCAAGATGCAACGATAGTCCCCCTCCAAACCATGCTCTTAAATCTTGCAATAGTGGCTTGAACTGCTGGAGACGCATAGCATTCAACTTTTTGGTTCTCACACGCATCAACATGGTACATCCATATGAAATCAAGATTACAACACACCAACCACCATTGCAAGAACTTCAATGCAACATGGGTGTATCCAGATTTCAGTATAATGAACTTGCAAAATTCCATCCTTTTCTCCTTCAAACACGATATGATGGATAAACCCAAAATCAGATTTTGATGGCAAATTTCATAGGCATCCTACCCTGTGCAGGAACCATGCATCTAGGTGGGGGCGTTGCTGCAGGCGGCAGCGGTGTTGGGGGCTCCGACTGCAGTCGGCAGCAGTGTTGGAAGAGGGGAGAGAGGGGACAGCAGGCGGCGGCGGGAACCGTTGGCTTTGCCATAGTTCAGGGCCTTAAGCGACGGCGATGTCAGGGGTGCGTGCTGTAGGTAGCGGCGGTTGGGTTGGGTGGTTTGGGGGGTGTGGATGCAGGAATTTTCGGATGGGCGTATGGAGCTAACAAAATATTGGTCATACGAGAGTTTAAGGTCCACAATAACAAACATTAAAGTACAAATTATTTATATGAGAGCAAACATGTCACAATAAACTAGTAAATTATAAAATATTTAAGAAAGTTTACAAATTAATTCACCAGACTCCGTAACTTGGAAGTGAGATATTCTGGTTTCATCGCTAACTCGTAGAAAAATTTATTAATCACCCATTATACTTAGTTGGGTCTTTCACAAAGTTAATTGCCAAAAACAAATTTAATTTCTGCAGATATTGGTTTGGATGTGGAAGTAGTAGATGTAGTTATCTTCTGTGTCTTTCCGGATCGATCCTACAAAGCTTTCAAATCTACATGTTGCCTCTTCATTTTCTTGAGCTTTACATCCATACAATCAACTAATTAATCCTAATTATTCACCTTTTGTCAACATTTAAAGTTCTCAACATTAAACAAGACAATACGTGAATACCTCTAGGCTCTAGTCGATGGCCCTTGACTAGTTCCTATAGCGGTGCAGCCCGTAAAGCTACGGCTGCTGCTTGACCAGTAGCCCAGTTATCACCTCAGCTCCCTAGCATCCCGCCGTTGCTTGCTTGTCGAAGTGCATCGCTGGTCGCCGCCCCAAGGACAAGCGCGCGCGAGTGAGAGAGAGGCAAAGAGCATGAGAGACAAAAATGGGGAGTTTTGGTTAGGATTGGTTGTGCTATGCAATGTGCTCTGCTCATTAAGGAATGGGAGGTACAAACACCTGGTTGGGTCCAATCATACATCTTGAATGAATCCGGTGAGGGCATTTCGGTCCATATGAAAATACAGAGTAAACACATTGGGCGTATTTGGGGAAAATGGCTTGTAATCGTCTATAATGGTATATTAAAACAATCTCACATGACGGTGACATATTCCGAATAAACAACTTAGGGGTGGCATATCTCTAATACAGTCACTACGCGGTGACATATATTAAAATTTCACTAAAAATAACACAGTGAGTACTACTTTTGAAGGTCCAGATAAATCACTGGTTCCATCCTGTTCTTGTCTAAATCCAAAGATAGATATATTTATTCTTGTTATATTTTTATGGGAATAGTATGTTTTGTGTTTTTTATTTTTCATTTATATTCTTTTTGTTTCTTCTAGCACAAATTGAATTGGACTTGAAATTTAAAATGGAGGTACACTAAATTGAGAAGTATCTTCAGTTTTTCTATTTTAGAATTGTTCTTGCTAATTTTCCAAATAGTCTCTATGATTGCACCTAATTCTTGGTTTGCATCAGAGATACTGGGATACCCTCTTTCATAGATTTATCATGCCTTAATTGATTGCAAATTGAATGGGACCTGAAATTTAAAATAGAGGTACACTAAATTGAGAAGTAAGTTCAGTTTTTCAATTTTAGACTAGTTCTTGTTAATTTGCCAAATAGTCTATATGATTGCACCTAACTCTTGGTTAGACCTAGGCTTTCGCCTTGCCAAGCTAGGATGGCACAAGCCTGATGGGCCATGGGCCAGGACTGTGCTATGGTGGCCCAGCATAGCCAGCCCACCATGCCATGCCGGCCTGACCTACTTTTCCTCCGACGAGCCCAAGCACACCCCAATGGCACGCAAGGCCCCCTCCATGCTGTGCTTGTCCAAACATGGCCCTTTTGTACTATGGGTGGGCGGGTGGCCACAACTAGGGTTAGAGGGAGCAGGAGGGGAGTGCTCACCTGGGCTGTGGACCATGTGAGCGCCATCACAGTCGCCATGGCCACATTGGCGTAAGTAAAAGAAGAAAAAAGTAAGAAAAATAAACATGGTAATTTTTAACAGACAGTGGACACGATTATTTGTAGGAAAAGAACTAAATATTATAAATTCTTGAACAGTTACAAAGTTACTGCTTCGTTAAAAACCTTATACCCTAGTGTGGGGTATCCCTGGTAAGGAAAAGAGTACAACAACAACATACATCTACATAGCGTAGTCAAGGTCGGCTAATACCTCAGTGATCTCCGGATCCTCGGTCTGACGTTGCGTTCTCTCATCTATGCACTCGCAGTCTTTAAGGCATGTGATTGCCTCAATCATCTCAAGCATGAGAGACGATCTCCTTGGCTCAAGTATCCTTCCTACCAAATTGAAAGTGGCTTCTGACGAGATAGTTGATACCGAAACTACAAGTACATCTCATGCAAATTGCGATAGCACAGGATAAATATGTTGGTGATTCTTTCACTATAAGAGCAGGTTGAGTTCATTGCCATCAACGAGGTCAAGCTCGGTCTCCACAAAAGACATGTCGAGATAGTAGTTGATCTCTACTCTTGGATTTCATTGTGACTTGGTGAAGCATCTAGTCCCCTAATTTAATTTTTTTTGGTAATTAATGACAATTGGGTTTTAAGGACTAACACATCTCTCTAAGTGTATGAGAAAGGTTTGGTTCTCATCATAGAAAGGAGCATGTGAACACATGAAACAAAAATAACTATGGATGATTCAAGCTCAAGGCTAAGGTATAAATGTATAAGGACCTTTTCATAGCTTTTACCGATCTTAGAGTTTGGAGAAAAGATCGAATTACTAGAAATAGGTGCCATACTATTAAGAGGGGTCGATGCCTAGTAGCTTGAAATTGCGTAAGGTCACATGGCTCAATAAGTGTACATGTTGGCTCTTGGTTGCATTGGAAAATTCTTTGTGAAGACAATTTTTTTGAAAGCAGGCACTTCCACAGTGTAGGGTCTGGTACTACCGCTTGTCGATAGTATCACCTCTTGGGTTCGATAGCTTTATTCAAGAGAGGGTGTATTCTCTTATTTCTCCCTAACCAGCAGTACCGACGTTGGATGTCATGTATTACCGCAGGTCGGTAGTACCGCCACTCGTGGTCGGTAGTTATATTCTAGTGCGTGGGTTTTTGTGGACTTTCTCTAAGATATAAACTTCGGCACTACTGTGGTTCAAAGTCCGGTACTTTCGTAGGTTGGTAGTACAGCTACTCAGTTACCGATAGTCTTTTTCCAAAGCGAGTGATTTGGGTCTTTTTCTGAGAATTCAATTTTTGGCACTACCGCGTTTTGTACACCACTAGTACTAGAGCCTATGCTAACGGCTAGGACCCTGTGCATTTAATGCATCAACCTACATGTCATAACTAAGGCTCGTACTACCGGACTTTGTATGTCGGTAGTATCTAATTTTACTATTTATATTGAACTTCGTCCCAACGGCTAATTGAGGGGTTGGAGACTATGAATACTCCGTCTCCTACAACAAGGGTGTTGGTTGGTTGGAATCTTATTGAATACATCTTAAGCCTTTGCCACTCTCTCTTCACCTTAGAGCATCAAAATACATTTTGAGGTTGTTAAGAGCATTTAAGTGTGTGCATTCATTGTGAGCCATTTGTGACACTTGAGAATCATCATGCAAGCATCATTGATTCATTACTCTTGGAGTTTGCTAACCCCTAGACTGATTGGACACTACTATAGATCATCATAGACAGTTCAAAAAGGTCATCACAGATGGTTTTCTGAACCATCTGTAAGCATGTGTCAGAGATAATACGACTAATCACAAGCTGTTTCTGAACTGTCTGTGATAGAATGTATATAGACGGTTTCTATCTAGAACTGTCTGTGATACATGTCTATTACAGACAGTTCCTTTCCTTACCTCTCTTGGTAGAACTTCCATGAAACTCGATCCCGCGTCACTTCTTTTTGTGAACATTACTTGTTTGTTTCTTCTTTTAAGCCTTCTCATATAGATGAAGCTCTTGATGATTTGGATTGGGTGAATGCTATGCATGAAGAATTGAATAACTTCGCCCGCAATGATGTATGGACATTAGTTGAGAGACCTAAAGATCACAATGTTATTAGCACCAAATGTGTCTTTTGAAACTAACAAGATAAGAATGGGATCGTAGTGAGAAACAAGGCAAGATTTGTGGCTCAAGGTTTTATTCAAGTCAAAGGTTTGTATTTTGGTGAAACCTTTGCACCCGTAGCTATACTAGAAGCCATTCACATCATGCTTGCATTTGCATCATGTTTTCACATAAAAGTTTTTCAAATGGATGTGAAGAGTGCATTTCTAAATGGGCAAGATTTCTGAACTAGTATTTGTTGAGCAACCTCTTGGTTTTGAGAGCTAAAAATCCTAATAATGTTTAGTAGATCTCGGTTGCGTTCTATGGTCTCAAACAAGCTCCTAGAACATGGTATGAGCGACTTAGAGACTTTCTGCTCTCAAAAGGCTTCAAAATTGGGAAAGTTGATACAACTCTATTCACAAAAATCATTGATGGTAATTTCTTTGTATGTCAAATATATGTTGATGATATCATATTTGGCTCCACTAACCAAGACTTTTGCAAAGAATTTGGTGATATGATGTCTAGGAAGTTTGAGATTTCTTTGTTTGGAGAGTTGAGCTATTTTCTTGGTCTTCAAATCAAGCAACTCAAGGATAGAACATTTGTGAGCCAAACCAAGTATGTGAAGGATCTCCTCAAGAGGTTTGGCATGGAGGATATAAAGCCCATCCAGACTCCCATGGCTTCTAGCGGTCACCTCGACTTAAATGAGGTAAATTGGTTGATCTAAAGGTTTATAGATTCATGATTCGTAGTTTGCTTTAACTTACCGCATATAGGTCCGATATTATGTTCAGTGTTTGCATGTGTGCACGTTTTCAAGCATCTCCAAAAGAGTGCTATTTAGTGGTTGTAAAGAGAATTATATGATATTTAAAGCATTCCCCGAATATAGGCTTGTGGTATCCTAATGGTGCTAAATTTGATCTAATTGGGTATTTGAATTTCGATTATGCGGTTGCAAAGTGGATAAAAAAGGCACATCGAGAAGTTGCCAATTACTATGTAGATCCCTAGTTTCGTGGCTTTTCAAGAAATAAAACTATGTTGCCCTATCCACCACCAAAGTTGAATATATCTCTGCCGGTAGTTGTTGTGCTCAATTGATTTGAATGAGGTAAATCTTGGTGGATTATGGAATTACTTTTAAAAGTGTGCCTCTATTGTGTGATAATGAAAGTGCTGTGAAAATAGCCAACAACCCGGTCCAACATTCAAGAACCAAAAACATATATATTCGCCACCATTTCCTAAGGGATCATGTGAGCAAAGGAGATATTGTGATTAGCCACATAAGAATCGATGATTAATTAGCGAATATCTTCACCAAACCACTAGATGAAAGCCACTTTTGCAAATTAAGGAATGAATTAAATGTCATAAATTTCTCTAATATTGCTTGAACTCATGCACCATGGTTGTATCTTAATTTGGTGTGGTTTGCTCTCTTTTGATTCTTTGTACTTTTGTTGGGCAACACATTAAGGAGGAGTACTATACAATTGTTTTAAATCAAAAATGCCGGAAAATCTTTTCCACAGTAGTGGGCTAAGCCCGGTATTGCATGTGTCGGCCCAATCCACTTGGCGTTGTGCGGCCCAGTCTGGAGAGATAAGTGATCTTGGCTGTTGGTGTTTGATCATGAGGTCGAAAGATTAGGATTTGAAGTGAAACCCTAGAGTTCTTGTTAGCTATTGGATTGAGTTAGGGTTGACGTCCCGGATCGTGCCATGTCTCGTGTTGTGGTGTTTATCGAATTGCACTTTATGGATGGACTGGATGGTGCCACGTCACGCCGTCGAGTTCGACCAGCATCCGGTGCAGTCTCCATCGCGGTTTCGACGTTCGTGCCTGACATAGAGTCTTAGGGCTTTATAAGTAGCATCTCACCCTTCCTGAGGTTTGCCGTTCTGCGCTGTATTGTTGCCCCGAGTTTTGTCGCTTGAGGCCTTGACGTTATCGAGTTCGTGCTCGTCGTAGTTAGCCAAGCCGCCACCGACTTGTTTCGCTTGAATCTCTATCGTAGTCGGATCACTGATGGTTTGGAAGGCATAGCTGAGTTCGTGACTTTGAGCTCTATCATATTCGAGCAGTTTTGGTCAAGATCTATTGGGGAAATGCTGCAGCCGCAGTTGTCTTCTTCAACTTCGGTAAGGTGTTGTCGTAGAAACCATGGCCGGAGCCTCGCCAGCGAAGTGTGTGCTGGTCTCACGTGGCTTCGAGTTAGCATCACGTGGAGCCACGTTAGTGCCATGTTGGTAGAACTACCGCGTGGCAGCTAAGTCAAGTGCCGCATCAGCTATCGGTCCAACTCCCACGGAACGAGTCCACGGTGGACTCGCCTCGATGCGTGGACTTGGTCCATGGACCAAGGGCCCGCTTGTCAACCACAATGGAATTTTTTAGAATTATCTTTATTCGGAATATTCGGTTTATGACGTCAGCCGACGTCATTAATCGGCTTTTTCAGAAGAAAAATAATTCAGTAAATCTTGATTTATTCTTTTTCTGTATTTTCTTATTTAATCAAATCTTTTGAGAGCCCGTTCTTCCTCATACGAGATCCGATTGAGGTGATTCAAATTTATAAAATATTGTAAAATTGAGATCTATTTAATGGTGAATTTTATTTGATTTTTAGAGTTTATTTTCTCTCTGTTTTAGTATTTATTTAGTGTTCTCTTTAGATACGCGTAGACGTCGAAGTTCTCGGTTCGAACGGGGGTGAAGATCTAACACAAGACCAAGGTCTAGAGCAAGAACAAGACCTTTTCTAAGGCAAGTTATGCTTTGATCATGTTGAACCCAATTTTTACAAAAGTGCTATGTAGATTTACATTATTTCATGTTATTTTATGTGAACAACTATTTCAAAATAGTTTGGGATCTAGTTAATCTACCCAATTGAATTATACCCTACCTTGTCATTTGTATGCAATGCTTATTTGTCACCCTAGGATGGTTCATTATTAGTTGGTTAATATTAGAAATCAACATGTGTTGGTTAGACCGTGTTTAGTATGCTTAGCTATGCCATGTACAACTCATGTCTTTTGAGATATTAGTTCATCTTGACTAATGGAATATGGAACATGTTTATGAAAGGTGTGTCGGGTGTTGTCACACAATGAAATTGAGTTGTAGTGACATGTGTCACGAAACGATGTTGACTTATTGATGGCATGTGGTGCATGGCAATCAAATAGGGTTTGTGAAAGTCTTGCCTCGGTCAATTAAGGACTTAACCTTACAAGCCTTTGAACTAAGTTAATCATGCAACTACATGTCTGGTATGGGACAGACCTAACTAAGTAGGATTACGAGTGTCTTGACATGTGATACCTTAGGCGGATAATCAGATGGAAGTGTGGTTACATGTAAGTGTAGTTATGGCAGAGGATTTGGTGTACTGCGGTCTCACATCGATCCACCGATATGTCGGTTCTATACTTCACCTCTGCTGAGGTTAGGGGTAGTGTATGGCATACCGGGAGGGTCAGTGTTAGGATAAAGCACTACTACAGAATGGTACATCACTATCGCTTCATCTAGGTCGGTTCTTAAGTTTTTAGGAAAAATCGATTGTGATAGATGACTTAGGAGAGGATGTTGATAATAATCATAATCAGTTCTCAGGTTAGAAGCGATTGTGATGTAGCACTAGGCACATCAAAATCGGTTCTAACAGTAGAACCGATTGTGATGTGCCCAATGCTACATCAGAAACGCTTCTAACCTGAGAACTGATTGTGATGTGCCTCACTAGGTTATTTATAACCTCAGACTGAACTCTCTTCTGTTGTTGTTCCAGAGGCTAAAAAACCACCACCACATGAAAAAACATCAAATATTCTGGTTGGAAGCAATACGTGGGTGAGAAATTTTGAAATCCTCGAGGTTGGGTGTTAAGAGGATAAAGTTGAAGCCCTAGCTTGAGGAGACCCTCTTTTTTTCTCCTCATTTGTGGTTTTCTTCAAAATGTGAGCATTCCTTCAAATCCCTTCAATTTTGCACTAAGTAATTTCGATATGTCGCAAAGAGAGTTTAGGTTGCACTGGAATTGTGTATATCCTATCAGATTTCACACCCTTTATTTGACAAGCACACATCCATTTAATTATCTTTGTAGTATTCTTGTGTTAATCTGGAATTATTGTTGCTGTCATATGATGAATGTTAGAGTTTAGGTTGCGTAACCTATGTCTCCCGTTCGAGGGTGCTTATTTATAAATATGCTGAAATAACATATTTATAAGCAAACACTCTTGAATTGTCCATATTTTTTTGGACAGTTGGAGAAAATGTTGTTCGGGAAAGTTCCTGAGCTGTTATACAACTCCAGAGAAGGTTTTGGCAGCATATCCCTGGTGTTCTCTGGATACACACCCCTCTTGACCTGTTGTCGAGACGTGTATCTGGAGAACAGTGGGGACATGCTGCCGAAATTTTCTCTAGAGTTGTACAACAGCTTAGGAACTTGCCTGAACCACACTTCCTCGAATGAGATTAGGACCTAACCTAATTAGATATTAGGAGTTATCGTTGGTACGTACTTAGTTGGTGAACAGATAGACATTTCTTTAAGATCATCCAATTCATCAACTTTGTTAATGGTTGCACCCTTATTTTGTTTCATTGAAGTCATAAGATTTGCAAGTTACTGCATTAATTAGGTAATTCGATATCATTGTTGATGTTTTAAATGTATGTCTCCTAACTAGGGAATTGGAAGATCTTAACTAGTGAAGAAGGTATCGGAAGTAAAATTATATATCTTGGAACCCGTCCTCTATTTTGCAAAGGTAATGAAATGATATCTCAATATTTGAAATAGCTAGCAACATGTTGCTCTAGTTTTTCCTTAATTTATTGTGTGTAGTTAATTGCAGATGGACCGTGAAGAATGGATGTGTTAGGAAAGCCGTGTGAGTGCTGAATTTCAGAGGGGTGTTAAGGAGTTCAAAAAAATTACAGAAGAATACATGGTGAAGAGGAGTGTAAACTTCATATATTGCCCTTGCTTTGATTGCACCAATCTCAGGAGATTTAACAACTCAGCTCAAATTGAAGACCACTTGATTCGATGTGGCTTCGTGAGGAATTACACGTGTTGGATCCATCACGGGGAGACAAGTAATACCCTTCTAGTATGCAACGAAGACATGGTGGAACCCGATCACAAGTTGCAGCGTGATATGTTTGAGGAGAACAATTTAGAGCAAATGTTGTTGGGATGTGGAGGGAAATTACACGGAAAGAGAGTTTGAAAAGTTTAAAAGCTTGATGGAAGACGAAGCCAAACCGCTGTTTTCGGGTTGCAAAGTGAAATACAACAAGTTGGATTCAGTCCTTGCATTGTTCGAACTGAAGGCAAAACACCGTTGGACAGATACAAGTTTCAATGCACTTTTAGTTGTTCTATCAGATGTGCTTCCGGAGGGAAACGAGTTGACAACAAGCATTTATGAAGCGAAAAAGCTACTATGTCCCATGGGAATGGAAATAGAAAGGATACATGTATGACCGAATGATTGCATCTTGTATCGTAACGTGCATAAGAAACTGCACGTTTGTCCAGTTTATAGTGTGCCCCGGTACAAACAAAAGGAGAAGCATAATGACAAGAAGCGTAAGAGCTAGGGTGACGATGGTGAAGAGATCATTAAAGGGGCACCGACCAAGGTATTGTGGTACTTTCCCATCATTCCCCGTTTGGACCAGTTATTTGCAAATCCTAAAGAGGCAAAATTATTGAGTTGGTATTATGAATTTGGAAAGGAAGATGGCAAGCTGAGACACCCCGCTGATTCGGCTCAATAGAGAAACATCGATTGAAAACATGAGGAGTTTGGTGCTGAGAGGAGGAACATAAGATTTGGATTGAGTACTGATAGAATGAATCTGTTTGGTAACATGAGCAGTCGTCACAGCACTTGATCAGTTCTGTTGTGTATCTACAATCTCCCTCCTTGGTTTTGCATGAAGCTGAAGTATATCATGATGTCGTTGCTAATCTCGGGACTGAAACAGTTGAAAAATGATATTGATGTATACCTTATAACACTGATCGAGGATTTGGTAAAATTGTGGAACGAGGGGGTCATGGTGTTGGATGCATACAGAAGATAGCACTTCACCCTACGGGCTATGATATTTTACACCATAAATATTTTTTGGCCTTTGGTAATTTGGCGGGCTACAGTATAAAGGGATCCAAAGCGTATCCTCTTTGTGAAGAGGAGACTGAAAGCTTGTGGCTATCAAATTCTAAGAAGACTGAAAGCTTGTGGCTATCAAATTCTAAGAAAACTGTGTACATAGGTCGCCGTAGATTTCTACTTTGAATTCATCGATACTGTAAGATGGATGATAAATTTGATGGGAAAAGTGAAGTTCGTTTGGCCCTGCAGCCTATGAGTGAAAGGCAAGTATATTCACGCGTGAAGGATATTGATGCTCAGTATGGAAAGAGCAGTAAATCTGTTCGTCCAAGGACCATTTGGAAGAAGAGGTCGATATTTTGGGACATACCATACTGAAAGGAGTTAGATGTCCGGCATTGTATTGATGCCATGCACGTTGAGAAGAATATCTGCGACAATCTGGTTGGCATCTTGCTGAACATACCTGGGAAGACTAAGGATGGTGTGAATGCTCGCCACGATAGGGCGTACATGGGAATCAGGCCCAAGCTTGCAATGATAGAGGAGGTTGGAAAAGGTCCGTACATCCCCGCTGCATGTTACACCTTGTCCAAGAAGGAGAAAGAAGACATCTGCAAGTGTCTCCAAGGTATTAAAGTCCCATTGGGATACTTTGCAAATTTTAAGAAGCTTGTCTCCATGGATGATTTGACGTTGCTTGGTCTGTTGTTCCACGACTGCCATGTCTTAATGACCCAAATGCTCCCTGTTGCAATCAGAAATATTCTGCCAGAGGATGTTAGGTTGGCAATTACGAAGCTATGTTATTTCTTCAATGCGATTTCTTGCAAGGTTATTGACCCCGATATGCTAGACAACTTACAGAGTGAAGTGGTGCAGACTATGTTAGCTTGAGATGCATTCCCCTCGTCATTCCTCGACATCATGGTCCAGCTTGTTGTACACCTGTTAGAGAGATTAAGATTTGTGGGCCTACATTCCTACGTTACATGTATCTATTCGGGAGGTACATGGGTATATTAAAGTCATACGTGACGAATCAGTCGAAGACTGAGGGTAGTATTGTTGAAGGTTATGCGACTGAAGAGGTTATCGAGTTCTACGTGGACTATCTAGATAAAACACAAGCAATTTGTGTTTCTGTATCTCATCATGACGGTAGACTTTCTGGCAAAGGAACCGTTGGGTCCAAACTAACGAGTCTATTGTTTGAAATGATTGCAAAGCGCATTTAACAATTTTGCAGCACAGCGCAGAAGTTCATCCATACATCGAGCAACACAAGTTGATATTATGGGAAGAGAATACGCATATGGATGAGCTTTCCATCACGCGAGAATACAACGATCGATTTCTCACATGGTTCCAAGAAAAGGCGGAGGTCTCCTTTAGTGAGAATGTCAAATGGTTGGCTGACGTACCAAGATTTAATGTACAGACATCGCAGGGGTATGATATTAATAGCCACACCTTTTACACTGAGAGTCAAGATGCCAAGAGTACTGTCCAGAATAGTGGTGTGAGCATAGATATTTTTTCTGATGATCACTCGAAAGGAGGATCCTCAATGGCAATGAACTCGTACTACGAGATGATCAAAGAAATTTAGGAGCTTGATTACAGAATATACCCAGTTCCATTGTTCCGATGTAAGTGGGTGGGACTTCCACATGGAGTGAAGGTCGACAAAAGAGATTTTACTCTTGTGAAACTCAATAGACTCACCTACAAAGATGAACCGTTTGTCCTTGCGAAGCAAGCAACTCAAGTCTTCTACGTGCGTGATCCGGCCAATCCGAGGTTGCACGTCGTCCTTCATGGCAAGAGGCAGATCATTGAAATTGAAAATATCGTAGATGCAGAAGAGTACAACCAATTTGATGAAATACCTTCATTTGCAAATGGGGCATGTCTTAGCAGTGACGACGACACACATGGAACAAATTTTATGCGTGTAGATCATCAAGAAGGGTTGTATCGTAAATAAATGGACTACGTTTTATTGTGCTGTTTATTTCAGTAAAGTTTTAAGATTGTCTTGTGACATGGAACATTGTGACATACCGGTTTTGCAATTTGAGTTGGATTTTTTTGTATTTCTTGGTTGAACTAGTATTTGTAAAGTATGCAAAGCCATGAAAGTTCAAATCTCCATGAAATGCCTACAAAGTGAATGGACATCTTGCTGATGATAGTAATATTTTATTAGTAAGATATGAATAAACAACAGCAAAAACATCAAAAATGGACATCTTGGTTTTGTCAGGCAAGACACCAGATGTTAAATGACAAATAAACTCACTACATATTGTTCAGCACTCCACGTGCTTGCATTTTTCTTATTTCAATTAATAGAGCACAAGTTCTTCACAGCCCAGTTGTCGACTTTTGTAGTCGGCAATAAATTTATGGGGCAGGCGCTAGATCTCAAACTCGAAGGTCACACAAGACAAGGGTTTAGACAGGTTCAGGCTCTCACGGAGGAGATAATACTCTAATCATGTGTGCTGGGATTATATGGATCTCTTGGATCTAAGATTGCTCAAAGCGCAATGTGCTCTGGGCGAAAGGCAATGTGTGTGTTGGGGCGATTGCTCGATTGCTTTGTTGCTCGATGCCTCTGTTGTTGCCCGCCCCTTCCCTTATATAATGGGGATGGCGCGGTTTATAGAGTCCTGATTGGTCTAAGAGATTCCGATCGGTTACGGGATTCTAGTCGGTTATAGGATAGAGTTTACATCTTTATCTACCCTATTAACGACTCGGATTACAACCGTATCTTTTATATCTAAATACGTATTCAACTGTCTATGGGATGTGCCCCCTTCCATACGGCAGCAAGGCTTAGTGCGGGGTTTATCCTTTTGGCCTTCTACTTGGGCCTACCTTCTCCTCAGGCGATGATGGGCTGATCTTGAAGATACCTGGTTTCATATATTCCACAGTAGCCCCCGAGTGATTCATGATCCAATTGCCGCGTCTTCATCCGGACCTCAACCTTGGATTGTCGTTCTCAGCTTCCAGCATAAACTTCTAACTGGTCTCTTCTTTGATCTGAACGCAAGGTGATTTTGAAGGACTCGAATATAACCCACAGTTTTTTCAATTGATCATAATCTTCAAGGGTCAATGCCGGACGGTCTTCGAAGTCGTTTTTGATTCCCATGCCAACTGTTTTTCCCAAAAACCTCTTTGGATTTCGGAATGATCTTAACTCCAAGTATCCTTGGTTTTTAGTGTTACTGCACCTTCGCATTTACTTCAACCTTGCCGCGTCGGTTATAAAAGGCGGACCAATGCTTCTAGGATGTATTGCTTCATGCTTTGTCCTCACCTTATTGCTTCAAGCTTCTTTCCTCTTCCTCACCTTATTGCTTCAAGCTTCTTTCTTCTTCATGAGGAACTTCAAAGATGATCGAGACGACCCTGAGCTCGCCGAGCTATGGGAGGATTTCGACCGTGCCATGGCGGAATTGGCCGAGGAGAAGGCGGTTGCCCGCGACCGCGCCGCCATCGACACCTTCCTAGAGATCTTCCCTGCCCTCTAAAGGGCTAGGGAGGCACTAGTGGAGGCGCTCGGCCGGGCGCGCCGTGAAGAAGTCTAGGGCTCCTGCAAATGTAGTAGATTCCCAGGCATAATGCCTGTTGAATTTTTATATATAATAAAGAAGTACCTTCTTCAAGCGTTTTTCCATGATTGTCGTTTAGACGTAGCTTGAACCCAGCTTGGGGCATATCGAAGCTTGCATAGTTCTTTGGTTGGGTGATATTTGCATCCATCCGTCGTAGGATACATCTTAGGTCCGACATGGGACATATTAGGATTCGCACGGCTCTTGGCCGAATGATACCCATATCCGTAGGACATAGCTTAGGCTCGACTTGGAGCGTACCAGGATTTCCTTGGCTCATGACCGAGTGATACCCACATCCGACTGCTGTAGGATACGTCTTAGGCTCGACTTGGAGCATATCATATTTGTGTGGCTCTTGGCCGAATGATACCTATATCCGACTGGCGTAGGATATAGCTCTGGTCCATCTTGGGACATATCAAGGATTTCTTGGCTCATGGTCGAGTGATGCCCATACCCGACTGATGTAGGATATGGCTCTAGTCCGACTCGGGACACATCGAGGTTAATCCGAACGGTATCCGTACTCGTTTAATACGACGCACGGCTTTTCGACCCTCTTGGGGCATACCATTGGAGTCGTGCCCGTTTAGGCTCATCTCGTGATACATGATTCCGTCATGCGGTAACCACCTAGCGACCCAACATGGGGCATATCACAAGAAGATATGTTTTATCCGGACTGGAGGACACCCACATCTCGCTTGGTTCGATAAGTGGTTATACATCCCATCGTGGGGAGCAACGTGTCCCAAACATGAATTGGTCAAACCATAACTGCCTCTGTATGTCAGGACGCCAGACTAGCGAATCATTACGAAGCATAGAGTAGGGCTAGGGGTTCCGCAATTTTTTTCCCACCATCTTGGCGGAAACTTGATTTCCCCCCCCCTTTAAGACTGAGCCGATGGTTCATTTCTCATCGCTTACTCCTGCCTCTTCTGCTTCCTTTGTCTCTCCGCCTTCTCCGCCGCTAGGGTTAACTGCTGTTGCGCCCGCATTTTTGCACCGCCATTGATCTCTCCTCTGAAGATGTCTTCTCATCCTTCCAAGGTCTCCTCCTCGCAGCCTTTGCCCCAGGATTGGACGACCTCGATCACGACAGAGGAGAAACTATAGTCCATGGTGAATGACGGGGTTTTCCCAGACTTGGCTTTGATCTCCGCTCGGGCGGCTGCAGGTGAATCCATCCCTACTCCTCATCCTGAAGAAGTCGTGGTATTTGAGTCTTTCTTCCAGCGCGGGCTGGGTCTTCCGGCCTGCGCTTTTCTCCGTGGCCTTCTCTTCTTCTATGGCATCGAGTTGGTGAACTTGAATCCCAACTCTATTTTGCTAATCTCCATCTTTGTTCACCTTTGCGAAGCTTTCTTGGGCATCCGTCCTCATTTTGATCTTTTCCGCCATTTTTACCTTCTGAAACCCTATCCCTCAAAAAGCGATCCCAAGGTAATTGGGGGAGCCGGATTCCAACTTCGGGAGGGGCTAAAGAAATCGTACTTTGCTATTCCTTTCAAGTCTTCGAATAAAGGCTGGCACCAGGAGTGGTTTTATTGTGCCAATCCTGATCCAGCTCTCCCTTCTTTCATCGGGCGTCGGTCGAAGGTGTCCCTCTCTTGGTCTTCTGTCGGTGACGCTTGCAACATAGATCAAGTGCGAGACCTCTTGGTGCTCATCGGCAAATTAAAGGAAGGGGGCCTCACAGGGGTTGGTCTGGCCCTTCACTTCGTCGCTCGCCGGATTCAGCCCCTGAAGGAGCGCGACCATCTGGGGTATCAGTTTGAGGAGAGGGACGATCCGACCCGAGAATTGCCCAATTTAATAACGAAAGAGCAGATTTTTGCTCGAGTAGGCAATTTTTTTTATCCCGAGTGTCGAGATGCCCACCAGATGCCCCAAGGCCTTCACTGCATCGAACCCTCCTCCCGAGGTGAGAAAGTTTTGCCGATGGATTTTTACATCGTCTCTTGAATGACTTCTAACTTTTAATCTTCCTTTCCAGGATCGAGTGGCCTTTTTCAGCGACGCGCCTCTTCCGAAAATGCCCGCTCATATAGGCGATTCTCCGAAGCGGCCAGTGAGCTTCCCTACGGGAGATCCCACTGCCAAGAAGGTGAAGAAGACGGTGGCCAAGGACCTTGCGAAGCTCCGGCGCCCGACTGGTGGTCCCAAGATCCAGGAACTGTCAGCACGAGCCCCGATGCCTTCGGCTCCCCTTCCCTGCGAGCCCGTGGCACAGCCGAGTCCAACTCCGAGGAACTCGGGCGGTCGAGAGGAGCCCAGAGTGCCAGTCGGCGGCGCCCTGAGTGGTCCCTCCGGGAGCGGCTCGGCCGCTCGGAAGAAGCCCCCGATGAGGATGAAGAAGTCCGACAGGTTTGTTATCCTATCGACTCTTATTTGACACGTTTCACCGGCTTGTTTATCGACAGTCCTTCTCGTAGGAATCCTTCGCTCGACGCTCCCAACGAGACACCGTCTAAGGCTCCTGAAGAGGCTGGGCCCACGGAGGTTCAAGTCTTGGTTGAGGGGGCCTCGCCCGGGAACACAGGAGCGCCCCCCGAGCCTCAGCCGCCTTCACCGACGCCTCGTGCTTCAGTATTAGGCTCTGCTGTTCAGGAGCCCATCCCCCGTCCATCCCCCAAGGTTGAAGAGATCTCCCGGGTTCCGCCGACTCCCCCAGCTCATAATGCAAGCTGCGTGGGTTGATGAGGAGGACGACTTGAAGCTCCTGGACGACTCGGAGGAGGAGAGGGAGAGGAATGACTTTTACAGTCATGCCACTGCTTGTGCACGCCTAGCCCGGGTAAACCTTTCTCTACTCTCGATGTCTTATTTCTTACGTCAGTCAGCATGTAGTCACCTTTTCCTATGATGATTACAGAAATTAGGGGAGCGCTCCGAAAAGAAGTCCGAGTACCTCCAGAAGATGCTTTCGGAGGTCCGGACGTGCCAGGAATATATGGCCGAACTGGAGCAGATCAAGGCTGGACATGCAGCCGAGCTACGAGCTCTTCGGTCAAAGGTCCAGGCGCTACGGGCTGAGAAGGAGATTCTTCGGCAATAGAAGATAGATGTCGTCGGCTCCCTTCGAGGTAGATATTTCTCGAACCATCTCATGCTTTCATTTAATTGTCTGGTTTTTTGATCTTCTTATCTTTGTGTCAGCTCGGGACTCTGTTAATGTAAAGCTCCAGGGGCAACTTAAAGCTTCGGAGAAGGAGCTAGGAGGTACGGTCGGCAGCTTGGCCCTCTCATGTCTTCATTGCTTCTTGGTACTTCTTAATACTCTGTCTTGCAGATTATAAATTCAAAACTCGAGCGCAATATGCCGTTTTTAACGAGAAGGTTGAAACCCTTGAGACGTCTTGCGCTAAGCTTCGTGAAGCCTCCGAGCCGTTGTTGAGCTTGCTTTATCCCGGAGACGAGAAGCCACTCGACAGGGACCAGGTCATCTCTCAACTAGAGGAAGCCCCCGAGGTGCTCAAGAGACTCTTGAAGGAGACGGCGACCAATGGTTCTAGCCAGGCTTTGGTGATTACCAAGTCGCTCTATCCCCGAGTGGATCTTGAAGCTGTTAAGGAAGGCTACGCCTGCAATGTAGACGAAGATCGGGCCGCCGAGCTCTGGGAGGAAGTCAAGGACGCCTCTACGGCCATTGTAGAAACTTTGGAGCTGTAAACGAGATATATGAAAATTTCTCTTTGTTCTTGCATTTTGTCTTTCAAGTATGCTGCTTTGTCCGAGTGGTTTTGACATATCGTTGTCCGACTAGTCCAGCCCCCAAGCTCTGAGGCGTGGTTCATGACGCATGTCTCAGAGTCTTAACATTGTAGGAGCAAAGCACTCGGACGCATAAATCACGAGAAGTTTGAACGAAAATAACTTTTAAGAGCGAACATTCATTCATAAAGAAACAATTGAATTACAAAGTTCAAGTGAAAAAATGACGTAGATGTTCTATGTTCCAAGTGTTGCTGACTGTCGTGCCGTCTTCACGCTTGAGCTTATAAGCTCTAGGGCGTATCACCTCATCGATGACGTAAAGGCCTTCCCAGCTTGGGGAGAGCTTATGCTCGCACTGCTGATTCTTTCTAAGGACCAGATCTCCTTTAGAGAACGCGCGGCTCCTCACATTGCGTCCGTGATAGCGATGTAAGCCCTGAAGATATTTTACCGACTGAATTGTTGTGATGTCCCTGGCTTCTTCCAGTCGGTCGAGGTCTTCTTGCCGACTCTCTTCCGACGCGACTTCTTCATAGCTCCGAACCCGTGGGGATCCGAATTCTAACTCGGTGGGGAGGACCGCTCTAAGCCATACACCAGGAAGAAAGGTGACTGCCCGGTTGCTCTACTGGGGGTGGTTCGTAATCCCCAGAGTACCGAAGGCAATTCTTTGACCCACCGAGTGGCGTATGGTTTGAGACGATCGAAAATCCTTGCCTTTAGGCCTTGTAAAACCATACCGTTGGCTCGCTCAACCTGCCCATTACTTCGGGGGTGCGCTACTGATGCGAAACAAATTTTTATGCCGAGTTCGCTGCACCAGTCTTGAGATATGCCACCTCTGAATTGGGTGCCATTATCCGTTTTGATCCGGTTTGGTACGCCGAATCTAACCACGATTTCATGGAAGAATTCTTTGGCCTTTGCAGCCGTGATTGTGGTGACTGGCTTGGCCTCAATCCATTTGGTGAATTTATCGATGGCCACGAAGAGATGAGTATAACTGCCTTGGGCCTTCTTCAAATGTTCCACCATGTCCAGCCCCCAGACCGCAAACGGCCAGGTGATTGGGATGGTTTGTAGCTCTTGTGCCGGTTTGTTCATCTATCGCGCAAAGAACTGACATCCTTCGCATGTCTAGATGATGTCCTCTGCATCGGTAATAGTAGTTGGCCAGAAAAATACCTGACGATAAGCCTTGCCAACTAGAGTTGATGACGCCGCGTGATTACCACAAACTCCCGAGTGGATTTCCTTGAGGAGATCTTTTCCTTCTTATTCTGATATGCACCGTCGTAGTACACCAGAGGAACTCTTGCGATAGAGTTCTTCCCTGATCACCACGTAGCTCTTGCTTCGGCGCATTATTCGTTTGGCTTGCACGCGGTCTTCGGGTAGTTCGTCCTTCATCAAATAGTCTAGATACGAGCTGTCCAATCGGGGGTAATGACTAGGACTTCAGCTTCAATGTTCTTCTCCCTGACGTGGGACGTCGACCGACCAGAGTCTTGATCGTGGGCTTATGAATTTCTTCGACGAATACTCCCATGGGCACTGTTGACCGGCAGGATCCCATTTTTGCCAGCTCTTCGGCCGCTTCATTGTCCCGACGGAGCACATGAACGAGTTCTAGGCCGTCGAAGTTGCCTTCGACTGCGTACCTCTGGCGATGGTCGCCATGTTGTCTTCGATGTAGGACCATTCTTTTTGCACTTGATTGACCACGAGCATTGAATCTCCGCGGACCGCCAAACGTCGGATACCGAGCAATATGGCGATACAGAGCCATGGATGAGTGCCTCATACTCGACGGCGTTGTTTGATGCGGGAAAAAGTATCTGCAGAACGTACCTCAACTTTTCTCCACTTGGTGATATGAGCACAATACCAGCCCTCGCGCCGTTGAGCATGAGGGAACTGTCGAAGTACATCGTCCAATACTCGAGTTCCTTGATGACCGTCGGGTTTTGAAGTTCTGTCCACTCGGTAGTGAAGTCGGCGAGCGCTTGAGACTTGATGGCTGTGTGAGGCTTGAATAGGATATCAAAGGCTCCAAGCTAGACTGCCCACTTTGCAATTCTCCCAGCAGCCTCCTGGTTGTGAAGTATATCTCCTATTGGGAAGGAGGTGACCACCGAAATAGTATGCTCTTGGAAGTAGTGCTTGAGTTTGCGAGATGTAAGAAGTACGACATATAATAATTTCTGTACTTGCGGATACCGCACCTTAGATTCACTCAGGACCTCGCTGATGAAGTAGACCGGATGTTGGATCTTCTGCACGTGGCCCGGCTCCTCCCTTTCTACGATGACTGCATCACTGACTACATGAGTTGTTGTCGCGATGTAAAGTAGCAGAGGTTCCTCTGGCATCGGCGAAACCAAGACCGGGGGCGTTGTTAAGAAGGTCTTCAAATCTTCAAACGCTTGTTGTGCCTCTACCGTCCATTAGAACTTGTCCTGCTTCTTGAGGAGTTTAAAGAATGGCATACCTCGCATACCCAGTCGGGAAATAAACCTGCTGAGTGCGGCCATGCATCCTGTAAGCTTCTGGACGTCCTTCTGGCAAGTCAACGCTTCCATATTTAATATGGCCCTGATCTTCTCTGGGTTGGCCTCAATTTCTCGTTGGGATACTGTCGGCGTTTCGAGCACCGGCAAGTGAATTTGTAAGTCTAAGGGGTCGCGCGTTCCCACTCCCTGAATGGTTAGACTTGGAAGCCCAAGATGTATACTGGTTCGGGCTGAATGTCCCTACTCCAGTTCGTGTGGTGGTATTGTATTATTTTTAGGGCGGATGGTTACACAGTGTTTACAAGAGCGAGCTAAGAGCCTTTGCGCAAGAATGCTGGTTGCTTGTGCGTGTCTCCTCCCTTCCCCTGGGGGTTCCTGCCTCCCTTTATACGGTAGGAAAGGCGGGTTACATCGAGTAGGGAAGGCGAGGTGACCTATGCTGAGAGCTTTGGTCCTTCGTTCTGTCGACTGGTCACCGCTCGTCTTGCCCACGCTAGGTCGGTAGCCTTGTTGGGCAGAGCGGTTAGCTGCTTTGTTGGGAAATGGCGCACCTGCCTTCTGTGAGCCTGATGAGTGTTGACGTTGCCGTGTATAACGTTGGTGCTGCCTCGGGAGGGTGCGTGCTTTCGTGTCGTACGTGACCGGTCAATGGGACTGGAGGCTTGACTTCAGCAGCCATTAAACCATCTCGGGAAGGGCCACTTGCTTTCGTCTGATCGCCCGATTGACCCGTCAGTGGGGCACGTGGGCGTGGGCGGTGGAGACCGACACGCGGCCCTTGGCGGAGGTTGCCTTGGTTCGATCGGTCGGGGATCCGACTGCTGCGGAGGTCGGGAGCCATGCTTGGTCGAGTCGGGGATCCCGCCCCGCTGCGGAGGTCGGGAGCCCTGCTTGGTCGGGGATGCCTACCCCGATCGGTCGGGAATGGGCGTCATGTGCGGCCCTGCAGGTGCTTTTGGTCGGTAGCGGGCTTGGAGCGGCCTGCTAGGCTTGAGCTATGCTTGAGACGACCCGCTCACACCCCGGGGCGTTGGGGTACCCCGATATGAGTATTAAATCGGATACGATACACCCGGCGATTTTCTCAAGATACTCCGAAAACACACTTCTCGGGATTAAGCTTCATGCTGAAAGCCCTTAGACTCTCGAATGTCTCGGTCAGGTCGGCGATAAGGTCCTTCCTCTCCCAAGTCTTCACCACGACATCGTCCACATATGCCTCCACATTGCGTCCGAGCTGGGCATGAAAACACCGCTGTATTGCGCGCTGATACGTTGCACCAGCATTTTTCAACCCGAACGCCATCGTGGTATAGCAAAAGGCTCCGAAAGGCGTGATGAATGAAGTCTTGATATGATCCTCCGCCTTTAGGCGAATCTGATGGTACCTTGAGTAGGCATCGAGAAAACTCAAAATTTCGCACCCGGCGGTCGAGTCAACCACCTGATCAATTCGAGGTAGCCCAAAGGGATCCTTCGGACATGCCTTGTTGAGATCAGTATAATCAACGCACATGCGCCAAGTTTTATTCTTCTTTTGAACGAGTACAGGGTTTGCCAACCAATCTGAATGATACACTTATTTTATAAAGCCTGCAACTAATAGCTTAGTGATCTCCTGCTTGATGGCATTCCGACGATCTGGAGCGAACCGCCGGAGTCTTTGCTTGATAGGCTTTACCTTTTCATCGACGTGTAAGGAATGCTCGATCACCTCCCTAGGAACACCCAGCATGTCGGATGGTTTCCAGGCAAAGATGTCCTTGTTAGCCTGGAGAAAGGTGATGAGCACGCCTCCTATTTATCCTCGAGCCCTAACTCGATCAGAGTTGTTTCGGATGAGTCGGATGGGTCGAGGATGATTCTCTTGGTTCCTTCGCCAGGCTTCATCCCTGACGTGGCCTGCTTCTTGGACGGGACGTCGCCTTCTTCTTGCAACGTGGAAGCCTCTACTTGGATTTTCGTCCCTTCGGCGGTCGCCTCCTGCAGCTCAGCAAGTTCACAATTCTCTCGGTCGCATTCCAAAGATCGCTTTACGTCGCTGCGAACCGTGATGACGCTTTTGGGTCCCGGTATCTTCATCATCAAGTAGGTGAAGTGCGGGACGGCCATGAATCTAGCCAGACTGGGCCTTCCCAAGATAGCGTGGTACGCTGTCTCGAAATTGGCCACCTTGAAACTTACATACTCGGTCCGGTAGTTGTCTTTGGTACCGAAAGTGATGGGCAAAGAAATCTGCCCGAGTGGAAACGAAGACGCCCCAGGGATCACCCCATGGAACGGCTGAGTGCTCGGCCTTAGCTCGGAGCGGGGGATGTTCATATCATCGAAGGTCTTGGCGAATAAGACGTTGAGTTCGCTCCCTCCATCGATCAATACCTTCTTGAGCTTTACATTGCGAATGACAGGGTCGAGCACTAGAGGGTACTTACCCGGATGTAGAACCCGATTGGGGTTATCTGAGCGATCGAAGGTGATCGGGACCTCAGACCACTTAAGATACTGGGGGGTCGCTGGTTCCATCGCATTGATCTCGTGAGTGGTGAGCTTTTGCTTCCGCTTGGACTCGTATCCGGTGGAGCCTTCGTAGATGTAGTTAAGATCTTGCTCGGGCTCTTGGTAGTCGTCCTCGTCTGGAAGGCCTTTCTTCTTGGCCACCTCATCCTTCGCTGGGGCCGGCTGCTTGTGGCTTTCCCGTGCAAAACGCTTCAGGGTGAAGCAGTCCTTGGCGGCGTGCTTTCCCTTGGGGTGGAAAGGACAGATCGCATCCATAACAGAATTATAATCGGGCACCTCCCTCCGCATGGCTCAGGGACAGTTGCGTTCTGTTACCGCAACTAGCTCCTCGCCTTTCCACTTCTTATCTTTGTGCTTGGAG
Source organism: Otatea glauca (assembly GCA_036346275.1). Lineage (NCBI taxonomy): Eukaryota > Viridiplantae > Streptophyta > Magnoliopsida > Poales > Poaceae > Otatea > Otatea glauca. Next base: position 17,167,397 of record CM070721.1, on the reverse strand, counting down.
GACTCGGCCTTATCGCCTTTGTTCTTCTGCTGTGGGGGATCTTCTTGGTGCTCGGCCAGGGCGTCTGAGGCCGTGGCATAGCGGTCAGCCAACGCAAACATCCCCTTCACGAAGGCCGGGGGTTTTCTGGATATTTTCTTGATTAGATCAGGATCACCTACCCCTTTCTGAAAGGTTGTCACCACCACAACGTCAGATACGTCCCTGATGGTGTTCTTCTGCATGAAAAGCCGGATGAAATCTCTCAGCGTCTTGTCCTTCTTCTGGTGAAGCTGGTATAGGTCCCACAGAGTGCCAGGCCTCTCGTAGGTTCCTTGGAAGTTTGCGATGAATTGATCGCAAAGATCGCTCCAGGAGTCCACCGAGTTCGCAGGAAGTCCCGTGAGCCATGCTTGAGTCGAGGGGGTGAGATTGACTGGCAGATAATTTGGCTTCACATTCTAATTGCCCCCGGCCGCCTTAACTGCCAGGGCATAGACCTGCAGCCAAGCTTCCAGATCTCGCTCCCCGTCAAACTTAACGATGCCCTTAGGGTTGAAACCTTCGGGCCATACCACACGGCGTAGCCGAGGAGTGAATGCTCAGATCCCATCAATGGATCTCTCGTCATGATGAGGGGGAGAACGGCGTGGCGAGCCCCTGGCTCGACGATTGTCTTCAATGCGTCGGGGTGGAGTTCGGCGCGGTGAGTCCGTGACTTGGCGATCGTCATCGTTCCGACCCTGGTGATGATAGTCTCTGTGGTCATTGTAGTCGTCGTATCTTCGATCACTTCGTCGATCGTGGCCGGTGCTGAAACGCTCGAAGTCGTCGCGCTCTTACCGTCTGGCGATGATGTCTTGGCGGAGGTCGCGGTTGAGAATTCGTCGAGCGTCTCCGACTGGTGGTGTGAGGCGCCGACTGCCTGAATTCCGATTGGTTGCAGTCCGACTGCTAGCGACACGAGTGCCGCGTGGGAGCGTGAGTGCACTTCCCCTACCAGCTTCTCCTGATTCTGCTGAATCACTGCCGCCATCACCAAGGCCTTGATCTAGGCCACGATCGGGGCTGTCGGGCTGTTAGACGCAATCATTGGATCCAGTGTATCAAGAAGCGTCTTGGAGGCGACGACGTTCTGCAGCGGTGTATGGAAGACAGCTTGGTTTCCCAACCTGGACTGCTGGATGTCCTCGCGGACATGGCGGCCGCGCGATCGAAGCGATCGCGTCTGTACCTCCTTTCCCTTACGGAGTAGACGATCTTCCTCCGCAGCCTCTTGAACCTCTTGCTGGCGTTGGAGATCGGTCTTCTATTCTTCTATCGCGAAGATGCCATGTAGATCGCAGCAAATTCCTGTGACGCCGACTGGTTTACTAGCCGAGTCAGGGCGACATACCTGAGACGGATCAGCCTGACCACTACCAGATTGGATTGGGTTTATGTCTAGGCGAACGAGTTCTTCACGTGCATCTGCGACGAAGTCCAGGCTTCCTAAGCGGAAAGCCTGGCCGGAGATGAAGGTGGCGGTGATTCCGCCGATCGCTGCCATCGAGTCTATAGGAAAAGATTTTAGCGCTTCCCCTACCTTGCGCGCCAACTGTCGACTTTTGTAGTCGGCAATAAATTTATGGGGCAGGCGCTAGATCTCAAACTCGAAGGTCACACAAGACAAGGGTTTAGACAGGTTCAGGCTCTCACGGAGGAGATAATACCCTAATCCTGTGTGCTGGGATTATATGGATCTCTTGGATCTAAGATTGCTCAAAGCGTAATGTGCTCTGGGCGAAAGGCAATGTGTGTGTTGAGGCGATTGCTCAATTGCTTTATTGCTCGATGCCTCCGTTGTTGCCCGCCCCTTCCCTTATATAATGGGGATGGCGCGGCTTACAGAGTCCTGATCGGTCTAAGAGATTCTGATCGGTTACGGGATTCTAGTAGGTTACAGGATAGAGTTTACATCTTTATCTACCCTATTAGCGACTCGGATTACAACCGTATCTTTTATATCTAAATACGTATTCAACTGTCTATAGGATGTGCCCCCTTCCATACGGCAGCAAGGCTTATGCGGGGTTTATCCTTTGGGCCTTCTACTTGGACCTGCCTTCTCCTCAGACGATGCTGGGCCGGTCTTGAAGATACCTGGTTTCATATATTCCACACCAGTACTCAATTTGTCACTGGGAGTTCATAATTTGCTTGTACCAATGGTAAAAAAATTAGAACATATTATACTAATAATGTTTTTTAGTTCTTAGTATATGTCTCCTTTCATACTCCTCTCTCAGTTCATAGTTAATTTTGCTGCCTCTGCTCATTTCATACTCCTGTTCAGGACATGTATATTTCTATTGGTTTGTCTGGAAAACCGATAGTGATATTCATATTTGTGTCAATTTTGAACTAAAGCCGATAGTGAAGAGACACTATTTGTATCGGTTTTTATTCAAAACCGATAGAGATTAGGATTACATTTGTGTCGATTTTTATTCAAAACTGATAGTGATTAGTAGTACATTTGTGTCGGTTTTTATTCAAAACCGATAGTCATTAGGCATGCATTTGTGTCAGTTTTTATTCAAAACCGATTGTAATTAGTAGTACATTTGTGTCAGTTTTTATTCAAAACCGATAGTGATTAAGTCTACATGTGTATCGGGTTTTATTAAAAACCGATAGTAATTATTTTACATTTGTGTTGGTTTTTGTTAAAAACCGATAGTGGTTATTTTACATTTGTGTCAGTTTTTTTCAACACCGATAGAGATTTGGTTTATATTTGTGTCGGTTTTGTTCAAAACCGATAGTGATTTGTTTTATATTTGTGTCAGTTTTGGTTCAAAACCGACAGTGTTTCACCTCTTACCTATTTAATGTTGTTGTTAACTCGCCCGCAGCCGCCAAGAGGACACAATTAATCTCACACAGCCTCGGCCAGATATCCTAACCCTCGGTTCCCGCCACCCCGGCATCCCTCGCAGCCACCGCTTCTCCCACGGTCCCCTCGAGCTGTCGAGCTCCCCTCACCGACGGCTCCCCCCATTGGTGGCCTCCCCAACCAGCGGCTGCACCCACCAGTGCCCCCCATCGGCGGCCTCCCCAACTGGCGGTAAACCCTAATGCTTCACACTTATGCTTCACAGAGTCACCCGATACCGTGGTTTGTGCATACATACATACACTACATCAAAACACCATATCACTGCCGGTTCCAAACTGGCATCACTACCGGATATTGGAACCGGCAGTGGTAGTCTGACTATCACTGCCGGTTCTAGAACTGGTAGTGATACCTATATCACTGCCGGTTTGTATGCGAACTGGCAGTGATAGTCTAAATTCAAAACTCCACGTTGAAGCACTTCTTTCGAAGTATTGCTTCTCCAAAGCTAGTCGTAGTAGCTCTGGCGATCACTCAGGTAACTCTTTCACTACTCCAGTGAGGTGAGGTGAGCTCCAAACCTTTCACAATCACAGTGGCCTTCCACAATCACCTTTGGACAGGTCGCACTTTTCACTTCCTCCAAGCTGTCTAGGATCACTAAGATCCAAGAGTAATAAACTTTGCACAAGTTCTATCTCTTGGTTCACCCGCAAATCACACAGCTAGACTTCAGCTTGGAACTAAAACACTTAGAGATGTTGAGGATTTTTGAGTTTGAAAGTGAAGCACAGACTCCTTTTGAGAATGAGAGATATATTCAATGCTAAAAGGTTAAGGAGTTCATTCTGTATATTGGTAGATGGCTCAGGAAATGCTTATATAGACATTTGGAATGAATATAGCCGTTACACCTACCACTGTAGCCGTTGGACGTGTCAGAATATCAAAAAGTCTAAAATACACGTTTACAACGGACTGAACAATAGACCTTAGCGATACTGATCATGTGTATGACGGACCAATTTAAGACATTTATGATGGACCAAAAAATTTGGTCCATTGTACATGGGATTTTCAGAGAGTTTGGTCCTACAAAGGAATGAGTGATTTACATGTATACCGGACCAAATTATTTGGTCCGTCATACATTGAAATTTTAAGATCAGTAGCAAAGGACCTTTTTCAACAAAAATAAGTTTATCCAAGAGATTTGCTTCAGCAACGGACTAAAATTTTAAATAAGAAGATTTGGTCCGTCAATAAAGGAAAATCCTTCAAATAAGAATGCGTATTAGTCTATGGATTTAATAACTAGGACTCTAAGGATTGGTCCGACAAAAGGCTTATAATCTGAATGAGTGCCGGACTGATAATATTTGGTCCGCTGTAGATGGAAATCAGAGAAGATTTTGGTCTGTCAAGAGAGAATGACTTTATATGTATGCTGGACCAAAAAATTTGGTCCGTCATACACAGACAAACACTTGATCGCAAGATGTCTTCAAGGAATTTTCACCACAGACTAAAGAATGTGAAAATAAGAAGTTTGGTCCGATAAGTAGATACCTTAATAGGAATTTTGACATGGAGGATTTTCAATGCTGGACTAAAGGAGCTTTTGACAGAAAGGATTTTGGCTAAGTATGCAACAGACTTAAGAAATGGATAGCTGAAATTTAGTCCGTCGCATATTCAGACTATTGAAATGAAGGAGAATTTTGATTCAAAGAGCAATGACTAAGAGTCTTTTACTCCAAGCAATCTAATTTTGTCTTTGCCTTATAATCCAATCCACTAGTTTGTGCAAAGTCCCCCTTTAGACAGCCAAACTGAAAATAATCCTAGCTACTTGACTTGAATCATCTCCAAAGTCATAAACTAGTAACAGAACACCTTAATCCTGTTAGTCCAACTTGATTCATCATTGATTTCAGCACATGTTCTTCAAAACTTAAGCATTATTAACTTAGTCATCAATACTAAAACTATGATAAAATAGGATAATGAAATTTGAGGGGTCCTAGATGCTATCATATATGCTATCCCAAATTTGAAAGAACCTTAATTGTAACTGTTAAGGCCAAGTTGCTGAAAAAAAACGTGAATATCCAAGTGATTATAATCACAACTGGGTTCATGTCGGAGAGTCCAAATAACAATTACCAGGTTCGATCCTGCTTACATCGGAACTAACAACCACAATGTTACATCAGAACTAACAACCACAATGAATTACGTCTTCCTCGTATGCTTACGAGACCTGACAGCTAGCTAGTCTCTCTCATGGTAATATGCTTATGCTGCACTGAATAGAAAAGGCATACAAATAACTATTATTTGATCAGAACAAAAGGTCAATGAAAGCTAGCATCTCAACCTATCATCTGTTTGGGAGGAGTTCACAAGGATAAAGAATACATCCGAGGCAGAGGAGATGAGAGAGAAGAACATCGCTATCCAGAAACAGAACACGCACGAGCACTGCCTTGGTTTCGTCGGCTATAAAGGGAAGAAGGCAGAGTGGGCACGACTAACTGAGGAGTGCACGAACTCCGGGACGGCGATGCCTTACTCCCACATATGTGAGGAGCGGGCACGTGATTGGGTATTAGCGAGGATGAAGAAAACCTCCGACAGGCGGCTTGTAGATCCAAACCCTGTGACCATGCACGTTGTTTCCACCATCGTAAGATATCTAACTTAGTAAATTGCAGTTGGCCCTTCCCGTTGTATTTTAGAACTAATTTGTACTTGCGTCATGCAGAAGGAGGTAAGCCAGCAGAAAGAGCAGGGGACATTTCTGAGCTAAGGGTCGAATGACATCCTATCTTCAGTAATCAGGAAGCGCGACCATAAGGGTCGAGTCCTTGCAGCAAGGGCGTGGTATACGAAGAGGTCCTTCTTTCAAGAGGACGCTTCTAGTGCCAGATCAAGATCATGGGAGGCACGTGCAGAGCGCCTCAAGGACACGATGAGGGAGGAGATCAAGGAGGAGATGAGGGAGGAGATGCTGGCATGTGAGGACCGTCTAAGGGCCGAGATGATGGCGATGATCTCAAAAAGTCAGAGTTAGATGGCCTCGCCTCTCGTAGAGAAGCTTGTGCCCCGCCCTAGCAGTTGCGGTTCCAAAAATGATCAGTTCGGTCCCCAGCTAAAGGTAATAATTAATTTTTTCTGACTAAAAGGTACGATAGTAACTCCTACAAAGTTTTCGATTAAGTTGCGCACTTCTTGTAGGAGCCTGCCAAGTGCGAGCTCACCGTGACGGAAGGCGGATTTCCCTTTGAGGCTACACGCAGGGTTGCATTTTCATGCAAGAAGACTGACACGGTGCATGGTCAGCCTTTGGGGAAGGGCTACGTGAGGGTGTAGGTCGACTATGTCCATGAAGACTTCCTATTTCATGTCCTGGAGTTTCCCCCAACGAAGATATCACCACTCTCGGGCAAGCATGGATGTCGTTCATAAAGTGGCCCACAACGGGTGTCGTACTAATCAAGGTAAAAATCCCCCGTGTCTTCTCGATCATTCCAGTACTGCAACACGTTACATATGTGTGTGCTTCGTAGGTTCCAGCTCCTACGCCTACTTCTGCTCCCACCACCATGATGAGTCCTACGCAGAGTGTAGAGCTGACGCACAAAAAGACTAGCACGACAGCCAAAAAACCATAGGAGGCCTCGAAGACTTCTTCTACTAAGACAAAGCTGACAGAGGCCACAACACCCACTCAAATACATGCAAAGCCCCTTGTGTCGACCTCAGAGACTCCTTCTGTCCAAAAAGGAAAGTTGGCAGAGGCCACATAGCACCCTCAAGATTTTAAAGGGTATGTACATGGAAAGCCCCTTTTACGTAGTACTGAATTGAATTCTCTAGGCAAGTGAACTTGGTTGCTCCATGGATAGTACATTGACAAGGTGAATAAAGCCGAGCGTTATGTCAATTTCAATGTGAGGTATAGAATGGGACATTTCCACTGCGAGGACCATAGGGCAATCCCAGTCAGTTTTGAGGATCTATTCCGTTTGTACCAACTGATAACCATCGATATTTCTACTATACGATTCTGGATGCTGGGAGTATCACACCATACAGTATGAGCTTATGACTTTTATAGAATTTTGCATTATGTTTTTTAAAATTCAACATGAGTTGCAGGGTAATGAGGCAGCGAGCCGTGATGGGTCAACACCTAGTTGGGTTCGTTGACCCCGAACTTGTGTCTACTACCATAGCTAGGCTTCAATCGGAGTTCCATGCCAACTACATCAAACGGTCATTGCAGGCTAAGTCGAAAAAGGATTTCGTTCTATTTCCGTACCAGGAGGACTAAGTAGTACTCTACCCTTCAATTACTTGTACGTAGTTAAACTGTATATGAACTTATTTTTTTTGCACTGCATACCATTTAATAAGCAATCATTGGGTTCTACTCGTGCTCGCTCCAAGTGAAAACAAAGTCTACACTTTTAACTTGCTCGAGAAGAGACCGATGGCCTATGCGATCAAGCCTGCTTTGCAGAAGTAAGTACATTCCTCTAACCTAACACTTTTTGTATTTAACTATGCTCATTTTTTTGACTCAATGACATCTCTACAATGTATGTAGAGGTTTCTCGTCCTACGTCGCTGAAGGAGGGCTACACGATAACAAACGAGGTGACAAGTTAGAGTGGAACCGCTTCAAGGTACAAGTGCCTAGCATATATATGATTAATTTTTCTGACATCTATTATCCGTCTCTTAATTTTATTTTTTTTGTTCACAGCGTCATCAACAGGGCAGTGATGACCTGTGCATCTTCTACGTCATGCATCACATGCTGGTCGTGGTCGGTGGTGCAGACCTTTTCCCTAAGGTATATGTACATGCATAATAATATACTTAGCCTTTTACATACAAATTTTAAAACTTAAATTACTGCACTCATTTCTATTTTGCAGAAGATCGATATCCCCTCAAGCGCTTACAAAGCAAAGAACTCGACAAATTACGAGACCACTTATGATAGTGGTACTGGGTAGAAGTTATATCGGAGGACGGTAGGTTTAGAGATCCTGAAGACTTCTACTAGTCCATATGTAAACAATATTATATATGTGAATGTGATATGTGTACTGACTGTTAAGTATGTTTGTGCTCTATATTGTGAATGAATGTGATATGTGTGTTGTAATAAAGTGTCTGTGTTTTGTGAATGTGATACGTGCATACTGTGTGAATGTGACATGTGCATGTTCTGTGAATGTGATATGTGCATATTGTGTGTAATATGTGTTATTTTTGGGAGGATTTACAAATGAGAAATAGCACACCCCTCATCACAATCGGTTCTTCTCAGAACAATTGTCATGATGCCTTATCACAATCGGGCGAAAACCAACTGTGATAGCGCCTCGTCATCACTATCTAATGACTTTGTATCACCACCAGAACTGATTGTGATGACAAAAAAGAATCGATTGTGATGTACATTTCTGTAGTAGTAAAGATTTCTAAAAGGTTTTGTCATGATCTCTCTGCCGACACACCTAAGGAAGTGTGTTAATCCATAGGCAAAAAGAGATGATCATGTCATGTGGGTAAAGTGCATAACCTTTGTAGAGTGTAAATCTATTTGGATAGTCGTGCCCGCGGTTATGGACAATGCTCGGAAATTACAGTCAAAGGTTAGATTTTATGAAAACTCGGATGGGAAGGCAGGATGCCATTGGAAAATTTGGAATATGATTTAGGGCTAAATGCCATGTTTACTTAAGAAATACCTAAAGTTACTATTTATTATTATTTGTTTTACTGTCTTTTCAATCTATTTATTGTATTCATTTATAAATACTGCTTTATTGCAAAATAGCCATATCAGTCATTCTTTTGGAATAAACCTTGAATATAGTTATATTAGAATTGAATTATGTGCATAACTTGTTGAGTACTTTATGTACTCACTCTTGCCAACAACAAAATCACCAGTTGAAGAGGAGTCTACACCAGCTCTTGATGAGGAGTAACAGAAGGAGGCAAATGTCTAGGGTGCGAGCCTTGTCAGTTGCCTGTGGTATACTGAGGGATTTATCTACGTTTTCATTCCACTATAATTTAATTTGCTATTCACAGTTTAGCCTTGCGAGGCATAGTCATGTAAATCGATCATAAGGTTAGTCAATAGGTTTATATTTAAAATATGAAGTCTTTTATTATGTTTCTGCTATGTATGATTGCGATATTCTTCTATATTGAGCATGTGTAAACTTGCGTTATCCTGAGCTAGTGCGATATACGAAGAGAGTCTGGATTTGCATATTCAGTTCCCGACACTTGGCAAGTGGCAAGATGGGGTGTTGGCTCAGTCCGTACTCGGTGAGTCGGCATCGGTGAGCAGATACTCCACTCTCCACCTCTTTGCTAGTTCTATTGTCTTCCTATTCTCTGTACACGACGAACGTGACAGTGTAGTGCCTTGCCGCATGCCACTGTGCCCTACCGCATTGCCATCATGCCCTATCGCGTGTCGTCGTGCCTGACAGCATGTCATGCCCATTCCGTGCCAAAATTGTGTTGTACCTACTTCGGGCTCGTCAGCGTTGTAGCGTGCCGTGCAGGCCCAAGTATGGCCCTTGCATGCGTGTAATGCCGTGTCGTCCATCGTGCCTGGCCGAAATGCTTAGTACGGCTGTGAAATCGTATCATGACGACTCGGCTTGTGCATATACATGTCATGCCGTGCCATGTCCACAGTTCCATGGCCGGCCTATTGGCCATGTCTACTATTGGTTTGCATCAGAGATAGTGAGATGCTCTCTTTTCGTAGATTTACCGTCCCTTAAATGATTGCAAATCACACGGTTTCAGAGCTTCAGATTCCAAATCCGAAATGGCACTGCCACAAGTGATGCGCTTGAATCGCCAGAGAGAAAAGGCTGCTCAAAAGCTGCTCGATCGACCACACTGCATTCATGCGCGCACGACCGGACGGATCGACCTGACACAAGTGTACCGGAGCCAGAATCCCTTTCGCGCGCAGGAGAATCTGATCTCGTCTGTCCCAACGAAGGATCCGATGGAAGCACTGCACCGCACCACCTCACGAATTTTTTACCATATTGGCCTCCTAGGTTCAATTTTTTGCGGAATTAGCCTCGTTCACGAATGAATTGCAAAAATAGCCCGATATGATGTTTTCAAATGTGGCGACCGCATGAATTTTTTTTTTAATTTTTGTAATTCTTTCCGGTACAATGATCGCAGTTTATTTTTAAATTTTTTTCGCACTTTCCAGTGTCGTGACAGTTTTTTTTTATTATTATTTTTATTATTTTTTTATTTTTTTTTTGCCGCACGTCGGGAAAAAAAATATTTTTATTTCGCGGGACAGCGGAATCAGTGATCGGCGATCATTTGATTCCGGCGCACGTGGCGGCGCGAGGAGGCGGGCGCGGGAGGGCTGCGGAGCGGCGACGCGTGGCGGCGCGGGAGGCGGCGCGGGAGGCTGCGAGCGCGACGCGCGGCGTGGCGGGGAGGGCGCGCGGGCGGATGGTGCAAAGCGGTGGAGGGCGCGACGCGTGGGAAAAAATTTCGGATGGAAAAAAGTGCACTGAACGAAGTACAAATTTACCAGCTGTCTGCGCAAAAAAGCTGATTAATTGGCATCGTTATGTCTTATCATACGCCGAAAGCAATGACAAATTGCTGTTTTCTTGGTGTATGTGCGCAGGGAGGTGCTATAAGTTGCAGCATCTATTGCGATGCTCTGCCTTGCGCATTCGAGGAAGAAAACAGAGGTAGAGCGCGGTCTGTGAAGGCCGCTAACCGAGGGGAGAGGAGAGGAGCGAGAGCAGAGGAAAATAGAGAGGAAAGCGAGGTGGAAAAGGAAATTCGGAAGCGTATTTTTGGATGAATTTTTATGATATTCATACTTTGTATTAGTTTTGTTGGAGTTTTTATTTTCGATCATTTGACGAGTGATCTTTTTGTTACAGATAGTCCGGATCGTTGGTTCATCATACATTCCTTGGAACATTTAATCCCTAAAAGAACTTGACAAGGTTAGTTCGAAATTGTCATATAGATTAGTATGTCTTTCATACAATTACATATTTTTAGAATGATAATAATGTGGTCCTTTTATTAGTTGAAAATTAGTGTAATATTACGGCGATATGTGGAACACAAAGTAATGTTAATGTAATGTTATGACAATATTTGTGGTAGTAGTACAATATTAGAATAGCGGTAGTGCACAAAATGGCGAGATTAGTAGTCAGAGTAGCCGAAGAAATGGTAAATTCAGTGCAATGAGCCGTGCTTGAAATGACAGCGGTATGAGTAGTACAATGACACCACTATCGGGCGTAAAATTTGTTTGACAATTAATAAAATTGTGGTACGAACAGTTTAGTATTTAGTGTAGCATTTGTATGATATTAATGGAATATTTACGTCATACAATTACGATTTTTCTAAAATGACAATAATGTGATCCTTTTATTAGTTGAAAATTGGTATTATATTACGGCGATATGTGGAACACTGTAGTAATGTTAGTGTAATATTATGACAACATTTATGGCAGTAGTACAATATTAGAATAACTGGTAGTACATAAAATGACGACATTCGTAGTTAGAGTAGCCGAAGAAATGGTAAATTCAGTGCAATGAGCCATGCCTGAAATGACAGTGGTAGTGAGTAGTACAATGACACCACTGTCGGGCGTAAAATTTGTTGGACAATTAATAAAATTGCAGTACGGATAGTTTAGTATTTAGTGCAGCATTTGTATGATGTTAATGAAATATTTCTGTTATACAATTACCGATTTTTCTAAAATGACAATAATGTGATCCTTTTATTAGTTGAAAATTGGTATTATATTACGGCGATATGTGGAACACTGTAGTAATGTTAGTATAATATTATGACAATATTTGTGGCAGCAGTACAATATTAGAATAACTGGTAGTACACAAAATGACGATATTAGTAGTTAGAGTAGCCGAAGAAATGGTAAATTCAGTGCAATGAGCCGTGCTTGAAATGACAGTGGTAGTGAGTAGTACAATGACACCACTGTCGGGCGTAAATTTTGTTGGACAATTAATAAAATTGCGGTACGGACAGTTTAGTATTTAGTGCAGGATTTGTATGATATTAATGAAATATTTCTGTTATACAATTACGGATTTTTTAGAATGACAATAATGTGGTCCTTTTATTAGTTGAAAATTAGTGTAATATTACGGCGATATGTGGAACACTGCAGTAATGTTAGTGTAATATTATGACAACATTTGTAGCAGTAATGGTAGTGTAATATTACGGCGATATGTGGAACACTGCAGTAATGTTAGTGTAATATTATGACAACACTGCAGTTGAAAATTAGTGCTTGTGCCTTTCGCTATGGTAGGTACTAAATGGCAGAAATTCAAGATTTGTCCGTGTTTTATGGTGACGGCGTTGTTCGAGAGGGTCCATATGGGGTGGACCTTTCGAACTGCGAAAGGAAGGTGATCCGGGCTCCGGGTCTAATGGAGATGAGTCTGACAGACCTCCGTACATGCGTGAGAAGCGCATTCGATCGGAGACTGCCCGAAAGAAGCTCGTCATCGAGGCGGTGCATGCGTAGTCGTGGAAGGTTCCACCAACTACGTGTGGGTCCTATGCAAGATCGTGGGAAGCACAATGTGGGAGGAATACATGCAAATTGTGATGAACCCTGAAGCGCTGATACACCGTCGGCCGATGGTGTATGTGCGCTTCCTAGACGGAGGCCAAACCTCTAATCCCCTCGGAGGCGGTGGCGGTGACGTCATCGTTGAAGCATCCTCTGGGGCCATCGGTGAGGACGTTGGTGCTGATGAATTCCAGGCGAATGAAGACATCGGGCGGTGGTGGTCCGCTCGCATCGACTGCCACGAGGACCTAGAAGGCATGACGGACGAAGCAATATCCGATGAAGATGAGGAAGTGGACACGGATAGCAGCCGAGATGACGATGCAGCTCCAGTCGGTGGCATTGTGTCGACCGATGTGGAGTATGTCTCTTCTCGATTGGACGATCTGGCGATGACGTCTCTCGTGCTGCCAAACGAAGGCGGCACTGGGTGGTCCTTCGATCAGGACACTCTACTGGTAGGGCAACGCTTCCCTACGAAGAGTGCCGCCCAGCAAGCAATAGCTAGATATGCGGTTAACATCAGCCGCACGTACCGGGTGTACAGGTCGAACCAAGAGACTTACATTGTGAAGTGTACGGATCTTTGAGTGTCGAGCAAGATCCGTGCCCGAAGTTCAAGGGCGAGAGTTCGGGTTTCAGGGTAACTGTGTTGACGGAACATACTTGTCTGCTTGCCGAGCCACTACGGAAGCACAGAAATATCACGTCCTCATATGTGGCCAGTCTGATTTCTCACTTGGTCACAGCGGACGTGACCGTTTCACCGAAGATACTATTGGCCGACGTGGTTAACATGGTGGGATGCCCCGTTAGCTACGGTAAGGTGTGGCGAGCAAAGCGTAAAGTTATAGAGATGATGTGCGGACGCGTAAGAAGAACTACAACCTTGTTCCTCGCATGCTTCACGGATTGTGAAGCCAACTCGGGACCTACATCAACAAGGTGGATAGGCCACACCTACGAAGGGTCCCAACAATTTCATCCTCGGCCGTGTGTTTTGGGCATTCGACCAACCATTCGGGGCTTCAAATCTGCCGGCGGTGCTAACCATGGATGGCACTTTCCTATCCAAAGCAGTACAGAGGCACCATACTTATGGCGGTCGCGCGGGCGCTAATGACCAGCTACTCGGTGGCCTACGACTCGTGGAAAGCGAGAACACGGAGAGTTGGTTATGGTTCCTAGCAAATGTGAAGCAAGTGTTGTGCGAGACCGCCCAACGTATGCCTCATAACGATGTGCATCTGTGTTATTGTCCGCCATCAGCACCATGCAAGGAGGAACACAACCACCCTACCAATGGAATGATGTCGTCAATCGTTGGTGCATGAGGCATCTTGCCGCGAACCTGCACAGGAGGTTCCGCAGCAAGGAAGTTATGAAGACATTCAAGAGGCTCTGCATGCAAAACCAGAGGCGGAAGTTCGAAGCCATATGGAGAGTGCTTGATGAGGAGACTGCGAAACATACGACGCAGTCCACAGAGGGCCAGGTGAACAACTTCTCTCAATGGGTGCAGTTGCACGCTCCAGAGCTAGAGAAGTGGTCCTTGTTGCATGACACTGACGGCGCAAGGTACGGCATAATGACAACTAACATGTCGGAGGTTTACAGCGGTGTTACGAAGGGTGTTCGGTCCCTCCCAATCGGTGCCATCGTGGAGGAGACACAGAGCAGGACCGTTGGATACTTTGTGAGCGAGGGGATGAATGCAAGGAGGCATCTAGGCGAGGGAAGCGGTTCTCGAGCGTATGCACGCATACATAGAGAAGAAAATAGAGAAGGCTCGTTCACATGGCGCGCGTACCATGGATGGAGTCGGCGTAAGTTTGAAGTCGTCTACGGGAGAAGTTCATCGATGGCCATTGCGAGAGGATCACCGTAAGCAAGTGTGCACGAGACGTGATGTGGCCACATGCACATGCAACAAACCACGGTGTTGCACAAGCCATGCTCGCATGTATATGCGGCGTCGCGTGGTTCTCCGTCAATCTTAGTGGCGTACATATCCGAGTACTTGGCGCCGACCATCCATTCGAACATGGGTTGAATTCAACAAATGCGGCTTGGACATGCGTTATAAGGAGCTGTGGCCAGGCCAAGTGACTTGGTGTCAGAATGACGCTTTGAAGCGGAGCGGCCGTGGACGGTGGCAGTCACGGCGAATCCGTAACGATATGGATGCAAGTCGACGGAGGCGGACGTCTTTGCGGAAGTGCCGTATATGCAGGACGGTGGGGCATACAATGAAGAACTGCCCTAATAGGGCCGGCTCGTCGACCCATCCGTAGAAACCATGTCAATGTTCCTTCGTATAAATGTTTTCTGTGCGTGTAGTACCTTCGTGTAATTTTCTTTTTTTGTTATATAGTACCATGTACCGTACCACCTATGTCATGTTTACTTATTGTTATATCATTTAACGTCTCGTGCATAATTTTATTTTTGCTGATATGTCACGTTACATAATATTTGTGGATTTGTCACGTCATGTTAACTTACCCGTATTAACTTGTGTTTCTTTTTTACTTGCGCGGATATGGTCGCACACCGCATGAACTTTGCTTGACCGTACTACGATGCCAAGCATCGTAGCGGTCGGGCTTTCGGTGTTGTGCCACCGTGTTTCGTTCTTAGGGCCCCAAGGGCAGCGCGCCTTGGACGGCGATGCGTGCCCATTCTACGGGATTCAGGGCTACTGCCGCTAGCCCGGATGATGGACACCGGGCAAGCCTTCAGTTTCGACGCGCCTCTCTTATCTGCGCTAGTGGATCGTTGGAGGCCGGAGACCCACACTTTCCACTTTCGCTGGGGGGAGATGACCGTCACCCTCCAGGACGTTGCCTACATCACCGGCTTGCCTATCAGGGGCAGGCCGATAGTTCCGCCTCTGAGGAGGCATGGTCAAAAGTAAGGTTGCAAGGCGAGTTGGCCATGCGGTCCACGGCGAGTCGGAGTTCCACACTCATGGCTTCGTCGCTTTATCCGATGCCCTGATAATGCGCCTCAGGCCACGGTGAGAACTCACCTTGTTGCCTACCTCCTCTACCTGTTTGGCTGGGTGCTGTTCCCTATGGCGCAGGGAGATGTTGTCTACCCGGGCTACATCCACATCGCGGAGGCTTTAGCTGATGCCCACGACGACGAGGTCCCTCAGTTTAGTTTTGGATCAGCGGTGCTTTGCTCCACATCTGAGGGGCTGTGTGAGGCTTGCGTGAAGACAACAGGAGGAGCCCGTTCTTGCGATGTGCTACATTGCTGCAGATATGGTCTTGGGAGCATTTTCCTGTTGGGCGTCCTTACTTTCGAGAGGCCGTTCACCCGTACCGGCTGGACGCTGAGTACTATGGTGGACACCCGGTTGATGCTCCCACCATGGGGTTTCGGTGGACGGCTTCTTACTTGGGATGGGCAAGGGATAGACCTCGCAGAGTCTACACTGAGTTTCATAACAATTTTGAGACCCTGCACGAGGATGATATAATATGGAACCCCTGGACTCCTGTTTTGTTGGCCGCTACGGCGCCGCGCGGATTGTCGCATCTGTGTTGGCAGGATGATGCTTATTGGTTGACGAGGTGCCACCCGTGTTTTGTCATATGGTGGGCGCGCATCGTCCGGCTCGAGTGATCGCCAATTTGGACTTTACCGGCAAATCCGCCTCAGGCGGCTTGCCATTACCGGAAAGTGCATATGTACGTTCGATTCATAGGTATGAATTGTAATTTGTATTTACATAGTATAACACAATTTTCATTCCCACGAGCAAACTCGGAGGGGCGGAGGAGCGATGAATGGCGCGACACGCGATTACCATGGGCGGCGCATGGGAGCGATCCGCCACGCGGCGGTAGTAGCGGAGGGTCGACAATACGACCTCGAGTCGTGCGTCACGTGCCAGGTGGTGCGTGCCTCGTACCACTTCACGCCTTACTTCCACACCTCGAAAGGCGAGGAGGTCACGGACGTCGGCGGTTGACCCTCGCCACCACAGCACGCAGCAGCGCAAAGACGTCTAGATGACGCGATGCGGACATACATTATATTTCAATTCATATTTCTTGTACTAATCATATTTTCTTGCGATGCGCGTAATAGCCGTATGTTCGACGATAGTTCCGATGCGATAAAGATGAGGCGAGCGCCCTAAGTCTAGCCTAGTAGGGGTTCTCGTTGAGTCATGAGGAGTCTACGGGCACCATAAGGGCATTGACATCCGGCCGTCCACGGTGGCGTTGGCGTGCGGGTTGGTGGCGAGGCGCTCGTCCTTCATCTCGAGCCATCACGCCGAGCATGGGCGGCGACGATCGATCTTTTCACGATCGTCTTCCTCTCAAACATGGCCATCGAGTTCGCAGTCGACACATACATTGAACTCGTACTATGAACTACTCACCCAAATTACCTTAATCGGTAATGCCACGTCCTTTTGCAGCGCGAGCGTAGAGATCAAACTCTCATGCCTTCGTCGTCTAGGCCCGATGGAGACTTGCCTGAGTCCTCGCATGCACATTTACCGCAGGAGTTCGGTTTCGGTCAGGCTTATTCCCCCACGCGTTTCATAGTTTCGGTGCTGGCACGTCATCTACACAGGCGCCACATGAGGTACGTTACCTTTGTTTGAAGTTAATACCTGCTATTGAACATTACTTTCTCGGAGTTACCTAACATTCCTGTTCGTATCACGTTCTTTTGCAGGACGTGCGTATGGATCAAAATCTCCTGCCACCGTCAAGAGCTGCTGAGGTAGATACACCCACTCACGTGGACACCCCCGAGCAGTACTTACCACCAGCAAGCTATGGCTGGGGTACGTTTGCGACCCCACGCTTACCGCAACACCCACCTCAGCAGACTTGGTGGGCGCCAGGGCCGGTAAGTTTGTGCAGTTCAAGTTATTCCCAACACGACACCGTGCTAAGCGATGCGTTTGCGCAGATTTCGCGGGGCGAGTTCTCCCAATGGGCAACGCGATCTCGGCCCGCAACACTCATCGGTAAGTGTCTCGTGTAATTCAAATGCACTCATTTTAGGTATGACATTAACATCGCATTCCAATGCGGCCTCTGAGTGGGTGGGAGACATGTTGACTCGCAAAGCGTGCTTCCCGGCCGACCATACGACACACCTCGCGAGACAGAGGACACACGTTACGAGCTGCGTAGCACGACCCACGAGCCCGACCGGTTCACATTCCCGGAGGACCAAATCCGCGGTCAGCGGAAGCGGCGATAAGATCAGAGTCGATGCTACAAGGCAGTGATCGGTTATAGCGATAACTGTAGTGCGTACGTGTAATTGATGTATGCTTTCAGCCCATTTGTATTGGTCTAATTATGATAATCCTTATTACTATGTCCACAAGGAATGTTGCTTTCATCATATATGATTTTTTGTTTACTCACATCAGCCTGATGAAGGCCATGGTCCACCCGATTACACAACTCACGAGGAGAAGCAACCCTTTTATGAATGAAACCATCTTTGAACATCAAGCCATCAAGCACTTCAAAAACATCACCAGTTTGACGATCACTCTGTCATTAATGGATACTATCTTCATCAAATTGTTAACGGTTAACATTTTATCCACAAAAGATACTCAGTAAAATAACATTTGTAGATGACAAATTATAGAGTAATAGCCCCGAAACACCCTAAACAATCACTACAAGCGCAGATTCCAAAACTCTAAAACCTTTCATGGAGACGACGACCGTGCAATGGCTTTTCGGTAGCGATTGGCAAACTTACGTATCAATCCTTACGACTTTTTATGTCGATTACACAACACTCCACTCCACCCGTAGCTTCCTCACGCCAATTTGACCACGTTGGTGGTCATACATGCGACTCAACTCAAAGTGACCACTCATCGCCTACTTTTGTCGATCTTGACAATTTGCATGCATGATTGCCTTTTAAGCTCGATTAGACTACACCTTTGCGACGTTGTTTTGCAACCCGTCTGTATGCTTCAATCTTACTTTCCAACACTTAGTCCATACACCACTCATTCGAGTCTATAAAGGCAAAACCGTAGGCACACAACCACAGCTCCCACTCACACTTATTCACCATGGTGGATCCTCTAGCGAGCATTTTCGTGGACACGATATGAGCGGCGTAGCTCTTCATCACACGTTGAAGGTTACGGCGTGGTGGGAAGGATGATCCATTCAAGGAGGACAACCTAAGTAAAGTGGTGTCCAAATTACAAGAGTGGCGCGGAGCATTGCGGAGGCAAGCCTTCACAACATCCGCTTGATCCTTACATTGCCAAGCGACACGAAGGCGCACTTGCAATGGTGGCGTCAAAGGTATTTCGAGGTGTGCGAACTAGCCGACCACCCTTCTTCTGCGGGTTCTCTACAAGATATTACAAGGTGCGATGCTACTCGATCGATATCAGAGCATATTAAGGTTAGTTATTTCATATTTTTCACCTACTAATCTTTTACCATTATACATAAATTCACTACTTCGTATGTTCGTCTTGTATGTTAGTCATTCCCGGAGGATGAAGAGTTCTTTGAACAAAACAATCCCGAAATTCTTAGCGATGTACATGCTCTTGGTAGGGGTGTGATGCCCGGTTGGCGCAGAAGACGCAAAGCGGATCTAACGGGAGGGTAGAGATCAACACGAAATCCGCATCATCAATTTCAAGAGGGCGTGCAACCACCACGGAGGGGCATGCTATTAACTATGCAAATGGCGGCGGCGATGATGATAGCGATTTCGTTTCACCTCCACCTTGGCGTTCAAGAACTATCGGAAGAGGTTGTTCAAGCACCACCGGAGGAGGATGCTCCTAAATATGCAAGCGACGATGATGATGATGATGGCGATTTCGTTTCACCTCGCCTTGGCGTTCGGGCACTATCGGAAGAGGCCATTCAAGCATTACTACTGAGGCCCTTCAAAAAAACAATGTAAGAGGGCGTTCAAACAACACGAGAGAGGGCTAAATGATGATGGCGATTTCGTATCACCTCCACGTTGGCATTCAAACACTATCGGAAGAGGTCATTTGTTGAAATATGAATGTATCCTCCACAAAAATATTGTGCATTATGTTGGTTAATTTTCAACATTTCATTGCGGCCATATTTCGATTCGGCTAATATACTAAAAATTAGAATTTTTCTTGTGTTCCACCGTAGCGTATAATTTTCCGCGATTAACCGTCCATCGGATAAAAAGCAGATATTGCCTTTAAACAGTACAATCCAGCGGACGCGGATCGCTCGATTTTTTTTCGCAATTTCTACCGGTCCAAATCCCCGGTTTATTTTTCCCCGTTAGTTATGTTATTTTATCCGATAAACGGCTATTCGTGCAAAAAATTATACGTATCATGCTAAAACAGTGAACAATTCCAAAACTTTATATTCCAGCATAATTTTTTATCATAAAAACATACAAATAAAATAGTAGCGGAATGCTAAAAAAAAACCGCCACGCTGCCGCCGTCGCAGCTCCATGACCTCGCCGTCGCGCACGCGTCGCCTCTCATGACCCTCCCGCGCCCGCCTCCCGCGCGCACATGCGCTGAATCCGGTGATCGCCGATCATTGGATTCCGCTGTCCGCCGCTGAAAAATATTTTTTCGTGCGTGCAAAAAAAAAAAAAAAAAAAAAAAAAAAAAACGTGATGTCACGATCATTGGAAAGTCTGAAAAAATTTAAAAATAAACCTGCGGTCATTGGTATTTGGAAAGAATTACAAAAATTAAAAAAATTCATGCGTCGCTCACATTTGAAAACATTCAGGGCTATTTTTGCAATTCATTCGTGAACGAGGCTAATTCCGCAAAAAATTGAACCGAGGAGGCCAATATGGTAAAAAATTCCCACCTCACCCTGTAGCGCGTGCAGGAACAACGCAGGATCGCAGCACCAAGCGCCAGCGCGGGGAAGCCTACGCTTATTTGGTCCGCTTGCATTTTTTTTTCAGTTTTGATTTTTTAACGAAATTACACGCACAATATATATATTCCTATTCTCAAACATAAAAACATTAACGGACGACATGTGTCACATACGGCAGTATGTTATTGGCACCGTAACAACTCCATCCACCACGATAGCTCCCTAACAACTGCGGCAGGTTACAGGCACCACCTTCCTGCTGAGCTCGAGCACTGCAATACCCATCGTGCCGAGCTTGGTACTGCAGTAACTCATCTGCCGTGGTAGGTGCGGTGTCGCTGACCTGCCACAATAGGAGAGCATGGTATGCAATACATGTCGTTTGTCAATATTTCTGTAAATGAGCTATATTTATAATTTTATTCGAAATAAGACAAAAATGAAAAACAAAATACAAAGAAGACCTAACTTCCAGCGCGGCCTGCGTGTACGTCTCTGGCCTGGCTCGCTAGTCGTGGGGCCCCGTCGCCGCCGAAAGGCGAACCGCGAAAGGGACCAACTTGGCCACATGGCCCACATCTACGTCGGATGGAGGCATGGAGCCATGGAGGTGACCCGACGCCTACCAAACTAGTGAACCACAGTCCACGGGCCCATGCCCATGCCATGGTTGCTGCATGTATTAATCGATTAAAGCTTGTATCGTGCATGCATACGGCATAGCTTTTGCTAGTTCTTAAACTAGGCTAAGACCTGTTTCGAACGATGAAATTTCAAAGTAATTTTATAGAAAATTCATATAAATAGTTAAATTCTCGTATAAATCGGCAAGAATTCTCGTGTTCTAAACGTGGCCTGAAATGTTATCGGAGAAACTTTGGTTTATGGAGATGAAAGCAAGGATCCGGTCCCAGAAACAAAACAAAAGGTTCACGCGCAAGGTACATGTTCCCTTTGATTAGAAGTTCGAGAAAATCGTACGGTTACCAGTTCAAATTCAAAGTAAAATCTGATTCGTGCCTGACTACAACTGAAAACAGGAATTGGAGATATCAAATCGAAACAAAATGAAAATGCCAGGTGTTGACGCTGAAAACTATGACGACGGATTGATTGGCTTAAATACACGCGAACACCAGGTTCAAGAGGCTTGAGGCGTGCCAGCCGATTTGATCCTGCAATCGGCAAGATAGATGGAAAATACGCTCAAAGCCAATTTAAGGTGATAATTGGCAAGGATCTAAACAGCTATACAAAGTAATCAAAGGTAACGATAAATCTAAATAGCCTATTAGGGCTGATTAGATGGTTGATAGAAGTAGATTTTTTCGAAAAAGGTGATGCACAACAAGATCGGAGAAAACCCAACCTGGCGTAATCGGAGAAGATCAACAATCAGCGATGCGCAACTTTATTGATCAACAACGAATTACAAGAGATCTAAATTACAAGATTACTCCTAATTGATAGGAAAAAATAGATAAAAGTATAAGCGAGTTGTTTTATTGATTGGTTATTTTTTCTGTTTGCCTTTGATCCCCTTGTTATAGTGCATAGGCCGATTGTATCCTTCTTCAATGCGTTGTCATGCCGTGATCCGTATCGGTATTTGTACAGATAAAATTTCGTTTTTGAATCAATATCGGTCACAATTCTATCTCAACTTAACTTAACTTCTTCCTTTTTAACCGATATCCGCCAGAAATATCCAATTTTATTCTCAGCCTAACAAATCAGTTATATCTTACCAAATTTTGGTGTAAATATATACCTCCCATTTTTAGGAGATAATATGTGTTATCTTCCAAAACATCTTCCTTATCAGCTTAATCATGATCTACTTAACGCAAGTTTCCATGGTCATCCTTAGTAACTGCCCCATTAATCACGCCGCAATTCTTAAAAACGTACCATTTTTACCATAACCGTAGCCGCCGCTTCGGGAAATTTTCGTACCTTTTACTGTTCCTTTTACCTCTCTATAAACATGGGGCCCATCCTCCGTCATTTTTCACACGCGCAAGCTCTCAAACTCTCTGCCATCGGCTTCATCCTCAATTTCGGATTTCAAGCTTATTCATCTCTTCTTCCATCGGCTTGATAACCTCCCATCAGCTTCAACAAAGATGGACCCTTACCAGATATTCATCCTGTTCCTTATAGCAGCAGTCAATATTACTTAGTCCTAGTAGGAAACACCGATCCATTGGCTGTCATAGAGCAAGAAATCTCTTGTCTCCCATTAAACGCTTCTTGGTATGATTTAGATAGATGGAGTAAGAGCTATAGGGCTTGGCTAACAACACTTAAAGGATGGAGAGATTGGTAAAATTGGCTTGCAGTAGTGAAATTGCCTCAACGGGAACAAATGGGGATAGCAGAGTGCGTTCCTTTGTCTCTAGCCGATCCAGAGGCCAACGAGCTTTTAGTGTCCATGGCCTGTTATTTCTGGTCAAACACGCTTACCGCGTTCATGTTTAGAACGGGTCCAATCGGTCCAACACTTCTGAAAGTGGTGCAACTTTGCTGTTTGAGGCCCGACGGGGACCAGATATCAGCTTTCAGCACCAAGCTTCAATACAAACTTATCCGCACCAAGGGTGCCGCCTAGAACAAATACATTAGTAGCAACAAAGGAACTGGTCCAATATCGGACAAGGAACATGTTGCTTTTATAAATATGTGGCTTGACCAATTCTTATTCTACGGGACGTCTCTTGGGCCAACTCAAGTGTATCAAGTCTTGGCCGAGCAGTTAGTAGAAGACCGTTTACTAGCCTTAGGAAAAATATTCCTTGGCGCAGTTTATCAAATGATGCACGTCGTACGCAGTCAACTATTCACCGGGATGGGGCAGTTCACAGTCGGCAATGTGGGAGGCCCACTGTGGCTCATTCAGACCTGGCTGTATTGCATGTTTAGCCAATCATTTGAGATTCATCCAGAAGCAACATCAACTTTTCCCCTTGAATAAATTCCTGAAGGCCAAGAGATGCAATTTAGGAATAGCTGATCCTACAGCGAAAAATATATCCTCTGTTCGGGCAGTGACTCCAAGATTACAGCCGTCAGATCAAAAAATTCTTGGCTTTTTTCTTTCAGCTTAGCCAGAGTGATTTCGGTCATCATGACTTTTTTTGTTATAAAGAAGTCGATGACTATCCATGCCCATGTTTCCTTCACTTAACGGGAGATAGTGATACCATGCTTGAAGGAACATTTAATCTGTATAAAATCTTTATCTCCCCAAGTGTATTGTTCGTCGGCTTACATCCAAAAAATCGGACATATTAGCCGTCTTATGAGATGTACCACCCGTCAGTATATTCAAGACAGTTTGGCTTTGGGCAAGTTCCCCAAGCTTTTACCTTTTTGATCGGTTGCAACCAAGAGACCAAGTGCGGTGCGCTTCATCGGCTGAACTTGTACTGCATATAGTCAATGATCTCCATGTCACAGACTTCCCACATTTTCTCCTGCACACTCGGAGGAAGAGTAGCTTTACTAGTTGGTGGTCGACTATCTCTTCGGCTCTATATCTAGCAAAAAGAACTATCACAAGAATCAATTCTAATTTTTTTCCATATTTGTTAGAGCCAACAGACAATACTAACTCCGTTAGTAGCGGCTCAAGTTCTAGCAATGATGCTAGTTCTTTGGGTTATACTAACACAAGTCTTATTGATATAACTAGCGAGGTATCAGCTAAAGTAGAATTTTTCCTTTTTGAATATCTTTTATATTATTTGAAATTCACCAATCGGCTTTCAAAATGTTTTACAGTCGGCTAATCTAGCAAAAGACCACACCCTTCAATTGCTCTAATTGGCTATTTATCGGGAACCTTGGGAGTTCAATCTCCTTCCCTTTTTGACAATGAAAAACAATAGCCAAGTAAGTATCTGTTGGCTTTATCTCACACTTTTACAATCTCTGTTGACTAACTTCCTTAGCCAATTACTTTTAAGAGAAAAACGTGGCCGACCTCAGAAGGCTTTGGCGTCAATGGGGCAAAAATTTTCCTTGAACAGTCGGCTGAAAGCTCTCCACGTGCCTTAGGCATGGACAAGGTAAAACATCTTTTAAACCGACCTTCAATCTAGGCTAATATCGACTAACTTGTAAATATTTTTTGCAGCCATCTCTCTCTCCTGTCGTGCATATCACTGACCTTCCGGTAGAGCAAAACGTGCCCCCTCCTCCATCGCAACCAACCCCTCATGCCATCGCCACTACTGCAGAGCCGACCGCCAAACCAGCCGAGTCGATCACGAGCATGCTGGGGTTTGTCTAGTCAGAATTAGATAAGCCAGAAATAGGCACATAGTCCTTCCCCAAGATTATCCAAAAGATTATATCGGCTTCTAAAGACGCATCGGCCACTGTTGCGTCAGCTCTAGATGTTAAGGAAAAACTGAGGCACCTCTTCGAGCTGCTCCACTCTCCATCAGCCTCACTGCTAGAAAATTCTCAGCCGATAAATGAGGTGATGGATGCAGTCAAGACTGAGCTGCCGGAAGAAGCTACAACAGCCTTACTTGATGTTTTCTTCTTGGATGATAAAAAAGAAACAGTGAAAGAGGTAGAGGCAAGAATGCAGCTCGGATCGGCTCAACGAGAAGATAAAAAAATCTAGACAAATTGGTGGCCGATGAGGACATGAAGGAATTGAAAGATATCATATTGTCCTATACAAACTTAGAATCGGGCAAGGAATCTCTGGAAGAAGAGTTGGCCAAAATAAATGCCACTCTCGCTGATACACAAAAATAGATGGCAAACAACCCGTCGGCCCTTAAGACATAAAAGATTTCCATTGCTTCATCTATAGTAGTCGTTAAGAAGCAATCAGCCAAGATTACCCCAGTGCTTGGAACCAAAGAAGCCGATTAGAAAATACTAGATGATATCCAGGCCACTACCATCAAGGCAATAGCTGCTTTTTTCGGTCTTGTTCAAGACATCTGATGTGCCTTGTTTGTAATCAGCCGATCTTAATGTTCTGAATGTTTGTATTGGAGAAGACTTGTCTTGAAACAATATTTTGAATGTTCGTAATATTTATAATTGGTTGTTTAATCGATTTTATGGCTATTATCTTTTTATTTTCTATCATGAAGTTTGACATTTGTAATTTGCTTTAGTTTGTTTAATTACTACGTTAGTTGGCCTGAACTAATTACAACGAGTTACCTTTTAGCCGATAAAGACCCAATCCAAACACTTGGGTGATATTTTTTCAAGTACTTGGCATTAATCACCTTAGAAAACACCACTCCTTCCAATGTTTCCAAAACAAAAGAATTTTCATCCATAAGCTGATGAATTCTATATGGTCCTTCCTATGCTAGAGATCATTTGCCAAATCGGTTATCTCTAGAGCCAACAGGCAATATAATTTTTCAAACCAAATCGGCTTCATAAAATGACTTAGGCATCACTTTTTTATTGTAAACCTTTGTAACTCTTGCCTTATTATTCTTAAGCCGATCCAGCGTATGTAAACGTAATTATGCCAAGTCGTCTAAATTGTCGGTCATCAAATCCTTATAATCTTGATCCGACAAACTATTTTGTCTTGCCGTTCTTATCGAGTCAATGTTGATTTCCAAGGGCAACAAATTTTCTTGTCCATAGACCAATTTATAAGGCGATAATTTTGTTGCACCATGGTACGCAATCCGATAGGCCCATAATGACTCCGATAATGTCACATGCCACTTCCTAGGTCTCTCTTCAATTTTCCTCTTAATCAACCTGATTAAGGTTTTATTTGACGACTAGGCTTGACCATTAGTCTGAGCATAATAGGGCAATGAATTCAACAATTTTATACCCAAACTTCTAGCAGAATCTTGAAACTCATCAAACATAAACACAGTGGCTTGATCGGTCGTAATAGTCTGTGGAATTCTAAACAAATGGATAATATGTTCTGTAACAAATCCGATAGCTTCAACACGTGTAAATTTCTTAAGAGGAATTGCCTCAACCTATTTAGAAAAATAATCGGCCGCGACCAATATGAATCTTTGGCCTTTGCTTGACATAGGAAATATTTATCCGATTACATCTCACTACTACAAAAGGGGTTATATTAGACACGTCATCACTGACGTTTTTTTATAAAAACCGTCTGCAACGAGTCTCGTGCTCATCACAGACGGTTTTTGGCTACCGTCTGTGATGAGGGGCACATCACAGACGGTTTTAGCCAAAAACGTTGTGGGCTACTGGGGTACAGGTATGGGATAATCACAAACGAGAGTACTTCACTTTTCACTGCTTTTTGTTCTGCATCATAAATGATTATCCTGCCCTTGCTAACCCGTTAGGCTAGAGTACAAAAGGAGCCAAAGCCTGTACTCGCTGCTTAGATGACACCAAGAGTGTGTGGCTGAATCACTCACGCAAAACCGTGTACATGTGTCACCGTAGGTTCTCCGAAGGAACCACCCATACCGCAAGATGAAGAAACACTTCGACGGAACGAACGAAGACGGTTTAGCTCTAAATCCTTTAAGTGGGATAGATGTTCATGATATGGTTAAGAACTTGGATGTTGCGCTTGAAAGGGATGTAAATCAAGAACTTGTGAGAAGAGCATGTGGAAGAAGAGATCAATATTTTGGGACCTACTTTATTGGAAGAACCTAGAAGTTCGGCACTACCTCGACGTCATGCATGTAGAGAAGAATGTCTATGATAGCTTGATTGGTCTCTTACTAAACATTAAGGGCATAAAAAGGACGGTATCAACACATGGCTTGACTTGGTCTGTATGGGTATCAGACCTGAGTTAGCATACAAAGAGACCGACAAAGGCTGAACGTACTGCAAACGTACTTGTTACACTCTGTCCAAGGCCAAGAGAACTGAACTGTGCTAGTGCTTGCATGGTGTGACCGTCCGGTTACTCCTCCAACATGAAGAGACTTGTTTCGATGCAAGATTTGAGTTTAACTGGCATGAAGTCTCATGATTGCCATGTGCTTATGACACAGATGTTTCCTATGGCAATTAGAAGTATTTTACCAAGCAAGACCTGGGAGACAATCACAAGGCTGTGTTATTTCTTTAACACAATTGCTCAGAAGGTCATCGATCCCGAAGAACCAGATGCTCTACAGGCCGAGGTGGTAATGACTCTATGTAATCTTGAGATGTATTTCCCTCCGTCGTTTTTCGATACCATGGTCCATCTCATTGTTCACATTGTGAGGGAGATAAAGATGTGCAAGCCCATGTTCCTAAGTAGCATGTACCCATTCGAGAGGTACATGGGAATTCTCAAGTCCTACGTACGGAATCGCTCTCGACCTGAGGGTAGCATTGTCGAAGGTTATGCAACCGAAGAGGTCGTCGAATTCTGCGTGGATTACATGGTTCAGGTCGAACCGATAAGTGTGCCTTGATCCTGCCATGAGGGTAGGCTCCAGAGTATCGGGACCATCAAAAGGAAAGCAATCACGCTTGATCCAGCTGCCTGCACTAAAGCCCATTTCACGGTTTTGCAACACATGGCTGTTGTGGCCCCGTATATCGACGAGTACAAGAACTGGCTACAGCAAGAGAATCCATCCTGGATTATCAGACAACATAACCTTTAGTTCAACAGATGGTTGAAGGAGCGACAACCCATCACTGGAAGCTCGTCAGGTGATACATTGACATGATTGGCAAAAGGGCCAATATTTACAGTTGTAACATGGAAAGGATAAGACTTAAATGGGTACACATTTTAGACGAGAGATCAGGACATGAAGAGCACAAACCATAACAGCGGTGTTCGCATAGATGCGCTCAATACCGCTCGGTCGACGAGGAGCTCCTACTATGGGTTCATTGAGGAAATTTAGGAACTCGACTACGTACTACTCAAGATCCCCTTATTTCGGTGCCGTTGGGTTCTCCTGCAGCACGTGAAGGTTGACAAGTACAGCATCACTACTGTGGACCTCGAACGTGTCGGATACCAAGACGAACCATTTGTACGCGCTAACCAAGTTGTTCAAGTCTTCTATGTAACCAACCCGTCCAACAAGAAGTGCCACGTGGTTCTTCAGGGAAAAAGGAGGATTGTCGGAGTTGAGAATGTCGTAGATGAGGAAGAATACAATCAGTTTGACGAGTTGCCTCTTATCGGTACTGGCATAACAATCCACGAAGAACAACCGGAGGAAGCTAGCTACACACGTGTTGATCATCGTGAAGGGCTAATTTTTATACAAAAGAATAAGCAAGTAGGGTTGTGATGAGGTCTCCATGTTTATTTTAAGTGTATCTATATTATAATTCATGAGATGTATGTCCGTATTATAATTAATGAGATGTATTGGAAATGTATGTATTATAAAATTATGGAAATATATGTATTATAAAATTAATTTGGTAGCAGATGAGATTAATGTGATGTATTACAAACTATAAACAGTGTTGCTTAACAAACAAGCTTACAAAAACTACTAAAAAACCAAGCTGTCCTCGGGAAAAACACGCTTAAAAAACTACTTACAAAAAACATGCTTAAAAAAACTACGTAAATAAAACTACTTAAAAAAATAGACTTGAACAAAACTACTTAACAAAAACTAGTTAAAAAACATGCCTTAAAAAAACTACTTACAAAAAACATGCTAAAAAAATTACTTAAAAAACAGGCCTAAAAAACTACTTACAAAAAACATCTTAAAAAACTACGTAAAAAAACTACTTAAAAAAAGACTTGAACAAAACTACTTAACAAAAACTAGTTAAAAAACATGCCTTAAAAAACTACTTACAAAAAACATGCTTAAAAAAACTACTTAAAAACAGGCCTAAAAAACTATTTACAAAAAACATTCTTAAAAAACTACGTGAAAAAAAACTACTTAAAAACTATCTTGAAAAAAACTACTTAAAGAGAGGTTTAAAAAACTCATCACAGACGGTTTTAATACTGAACCGTCTGTGATGAAGATGATTTCAGACTATTCACTTTGAAAACCGTCTATGACGGAGTGCAAAAAAAATTGTTTTCCTTGGGATTTGAACACGAGACCTCATGTACGCAAGCCAAGGCGCCAAGCTGGTTGCCAACTGAGCTAAGTATTGCTGGTGAATTGTTATAAACATTATTTATATGAGGTGGTAGATTACATCGCAGACGGTTCTATACTGGAATTGTCTGCGATGTGCCTCCATCACATTCTTCCCCCATGCGTTAGAACATAGAAAACACCTTTTGCCCGAAACCATACCCGCCCCTTTGCCCCAAAGCCTAGCTCCCCCCGACGACTGCCCCTTGGTGGCGCACATCTCCCCTCAATGGCGACCTCCCCTCGCTATCTCCCCCACGTCAGTGTCCCCCTCCACCTTCCGCGTCGCCCTCTCTCTCTCGCCATCTCGCGCGCCCACGTCGACTGGTGTCGTCCGGCCTCTCCCCCGCACCGCCTCCCCCTACGCAGGTAAGTCTCCCCGCACCAAACTGGCACTCTAGGTTAATTTCTCGGGGAACTTAATACTCCCTCATCTAAATATAGGTTCCTATAAGATCCTTGCAGTTAAACTTCTGAATATTTGACAATTTATTTATGGGGAAATGTATGTAATGTAGACGTGAAAAGAATGTCTTATCTTGCAATATACTTTCTAGGAAAACATGGTTAAAGCCTAGCACTGGAGACTGAACCAAACCAATTAAGCAGGCATTAATCTGTAGCTAATCGGTCTGCTCACTGAATATATTAGTGCATGGTTCGCGTGAAATCTTTGGCAAATGCAGAGATAAAACCCCTTTTTAATTAGCTGGAGGCGCTAATACAGTATACTGATGCATGGCATGTTTCTTGCCGTGTTTGTTCACTAGTTGAAGAATAAAACCTCTATTGCAAATGGAAGGGTAGTTGACTTAGGTGCAGTGCAGCCAACCATGCAAGCCATGCTCCTTACTTTTGTCTTGTATTCTTTCTGATTTTTCTATTTAGCTTTTAAAGATTGCAGCACATTTCTTTTTTATTTTCTTCTTTATAATTACAGGTCAACATTGTTTTGGTTTCTTACACTGTATGCAATTCATGATGAAATTGACTCTTGCTGATGGGTAAACTTGAAAAGCACTACAATCTTGACTTTCGCTGATAGGAATTATACTCTAGAACATCTTAATTCGTAGCACCTGTTACTGTATGCTACAGTCCAAAATCAAATCTTCACACATGGCATTTCTTTTCCTGCCATTGTGCTCATTCTACTGCACAACTACATGCATATGTATGGAAACAAAAAACGTTTAATTTGCAGCAACCAACTTTGCTCGATAAGCCATTGGTCTACTGATGGTTTAACATGAGTTGATCGATGATGCGACTGTTGTTCTGTTTCTATAGGAATTCTCGCAATCAACAATCTCTATATATGCATGTCTGCTTTAGCACATTCCACAACCAATGCATGAATGGATTATTCTAACAGAATCGATACTATTGATGCATCATGAGTACTTGATTTGTTTCAGTTTGGTTACTTGATTTAATAGAAACATGAGCAAATAATATGTTACTATTTTGTACTCTATAGAAATGTGTATAGATATCTAGTTTAGGAGTACTTTAGTTAATGAAGTGTTGTAGATGGATGATACTGAATTTTATCTATGTTTTCTTATAATTTAATTATGTATGTTGCTTTGCTTAATAGCACATGCATGCACCTTTGATTTTTCCACTAGTATCTTACCATAAAGTTTGTTGATCTAATAATAATTAATATTTGTAATAGAATACTTGAGAACTATATGGCTATGCCTATGCTTTCAATTTTTTTCATTAGATTTTGCTTTGCCCTATGTAAGGAAGACCTTTCCCTTTGTCCCTAATATTGATACTTGTCAGGGATCGGTACCCTCACCACGTGTAAGTGTCCCCCCGGGGCCCCGTGGCGGCTTTCCGCGGACCCGGGGGCTCATCTCCGACCTGGGAGGCGCTCTCCCAATGCTCGAGCTCGGGGCCAGCGAACTCGGGCATAGGCGCCAGGGGCAGGCACCATCCACCTCGACCTCGACCTCGACCTCAACGCCTCGACCTCGACACCCCCACGACCTTTAGAGAAGAAGGCATCTGTAACGTTTTATTTATCTCGTGTAAAAACTCTCCCCTGCGTGGGAATCAGCGCTCTACCTACCCTTGCGTGGGAACTAGGGTTCAACAGCTCCCGTCAAGCTCTCAACAGCTCCCGTAAGGCTCCCAACGGCTATTGACGCCCCTCGTCAGCACCCGTCAACTCGTCACGGGCTCCTGACGTCATCCTTGGGACCAAGCAACAAGGCTCCCTGAGGGCTACAAAAGCAACGGATCGCCCCGACCAAAGAACACGACACAAGATGACCAGACGACACGAGACGACCAGAAGACACACGCCAAGAAAAACAACAGGGCGACCCCTGGCTCGGGCCCTGTTTTTGTATTCTCCCACAGAATCACATATACACCTTTCGCCTCTGGGCAAGACTGAAGTAGAGCTGTTACCCGACCCCGGGGGCTCGAACCAGTATAAACCTCGTGTCTAGTGTCTCTCCCTCGACGATCTTCCCGCGACGCTAGGTGCCTACGGACGAGCACGACTTCGGGCCCCGCTCCCGAACGATCTCCTTGCATCCCTCTTCTTCTGCGGTCGACGGTCCCGATCGTAGACAATACTGAGCTACCAATATTGATACTCAGTTATCCATGTAATATTGATACTCAGCTACCAATATAGAAAACCCTGATTTTTCTTTCCAGTTTAGATATGGTAGCAGCCCATAGTTTTTTATCAGTTGGTGCGTTGTATGTATTTTGATACTTTTGTTCTTCTTCCTTCCTTTGTGAATGCAAAGGGGCCAGTCAAATCTTTGGCTTGGGGACCTTGCATGTGGGATATAGTGTTCAGTGAGGATTTGGGACTGAAATAGACTATTTGTGACAACAATCTTGACAGTCAGTTACATTTTGATACATACTTGATTAGCTCAATTGTTATCCTATTTCATATGCTTATTCAGTTCTAATTTGCTTACTGTTCTGTCATCAATTTGTGCTCTTGCCAATGTTATTGTTATTATGCTCTGTCCAGAATTGTATAGCTTTATTTTTTAAAACTATGCTCTGTTCAGTCGACTATGAGTACTTGTGTCAGTATTTTTCATACTATTCTAGTAAGCTTCTTTTGATGATTCTCTATCATGTGCATATAAGATAATCAATTGATTAGGTTTGTATATAAACTGTCAAGTATGGAATTTGTTAATTGAGGTAAGGTTGTCACAAATTAGTCTATTACTCATCCCTTGTGGCGAGGAGTGCCTCAGGCAACCTGACATCTGAGAACACTCAAAATAATCTACTTGAGCTTTATGCTAGTTGTTATGCCTTCATTGTTTAACTTTGCTTCTCTTAACTTACCTTCTCTTAACCTTGTATATACAAAACTGAAAGCATCTAGGCACCCGATATGTTTTGGTTTTGATAATTAATGACAACATTGCTATATGATCTAATGCTTTTGATGAGGATATTGAAAGTAGGTCGTTTCCAAGAAGAATGATCATGGAAATACCAAGGAAAAGTTCAAGCCAATCAAGCTTATGTCAAGATCATGTAAAGGTATTTGTCTTTATATATAAGGTTCTTTTTGGTCTTTGTGATCTTGGAGTTTGGTAGAAAGATCCGTCTATTAGTTTTAGGGCCGTACTATTAAGAGGGATCATGGCGCTTATTTTGATGTCGTTTAAGGGTTAAAGGCTCAAATGCATATTCAATTAAGTTGCTTAATTTTAGACAAGTTCCATCTTTTGAAAAACCTTAAATTATTTCAAGTCTCTGGAAATCCGGTGCTACCGCTTATGGCAGAGCGGTGCTACCGGGTGCGCGATAGCACCGGCTCTATAGCCCGGTGTGAAAATTCCAGAGAAGGGCCTTTGGGCGTATTTCTAGCCCGGTGCTACCGCCCATGGTAGCCCGGTGCTACCGGGATCACGGTAGCACCGGACTTTAGCCCGGCGTGAAAATCACAGAGGGTGTGTTTTTGGGTGAGTTGGTGGCCCGGTGCTACCGCCCATAGTGGCCCGGTGCTACCGAACCATCGGTAGCACCGGACCTTAACCTGGTGTAAAAATTCCAGAGAAGCACCTTTCTTGAACTTTTGGAAGCCCGGTGCTACCGCACATAGTGGCCCGGTGCTACCGGACCTTCGGTAGCACCGGTTCTCAGTCCGGTGCTATATTTCCAGAGAGACGTGTTTCGGCTGAAAGAAAAAGGAATAGAGCCCGGTGCTACCGGCCCTAGTGGGCGGTAGCACGGACTTCTAGAATCGTCTCGGCAAGTGCATTAAATGCCTTTGTTCTAGCCGTTGAAGCGAGCCGGTGCTACTGGGTCCTACATGGGCGGTAGCACCGAAAAACAGATTCTGCAGATTTTGAGCTCCAACGGCTAGAAAGTTTGGTGGAGGCTATAAATACCTCCCCCTGCCTTCTAGAGCAACTCTTGGTCCTCATTGATGATATTTGAGCTCTAGCAAGTGTTCTCCACTCTTGTGTGCATTCAATTTCCATTTGTGAGTGTGAGAAGCAAATTTGGTGTTGCATTTAGTGTTTTGAGCCTTTAGACAAATACATTCGACCTCAAGCTAGCGTCAAGGTTCATTACTCTTGGAGGTTGCCGCCTCCTAGGCGGCTTAGTGGCGATTGTGTGCGGTGAGCTTCTCAGCGGAGATTGTGAGAAGCCCGGCAAGTTGTGAAGGCCGGAGTTCGCCTACCGGAGCGGGAAGAACTACCTTAGTGATCGAGGAAGGCTCAGCGAGTGGAGCCGGCAGCGTGGATCAAGTCACCTCAGCGTGGAGTAGGGAGACCGGCAAGTCTCAGAGACCACGGGTTAAAATTCCTTGTCTCCTATTTTATTGAGCTTGGTATTCTTGTTTGTTGGAAATCCATTTGATCAATACCATATTCTTCTTAGTTTTTGTGCTCATAAGTATACTTGCTTCACTTGCATTGTTATAGCTTTTTGAAGCTTGCTAGAGACTTTAGTGCGTTCTTCATATTCTTATCTAATATTTGTAGTGTTGTTTGTATTTTCTAATTTGAGTTGAGAAAATTTAGAAACCTCCTATTCACCTCCCCTCTAGTCGGTTATCCTTGATCCTACAAAAACAACTCTTAACTTACTTGGTCTTAAATTTGCTTCTCTTAACTTACCTACTCTTAACCTTGTATATAGAAAACAACTCTTAACTTACCTTCTCTTAAGTTTACTTCTTTTAACTTACCTTCTCTTAATCTTGCATCATATAATTACAAATGTACTAAACAACTTGCCTCTTTTATGATCTTCATTACAAGATAGCATCCCCTCATTTCTCGTTGCCGAATGGATCTGATGAGGCGCCCAACATAGGAAAACTGAGTCACGGTCCAAGAGGGCTCAGTAAAAGGCCTCAGAGCCGATATACCATCACGGCAGTCGATCCGCACAATGGGGCCCCTATCGCGCCTCCAAAGGCTGCGACAGCTTTCCGGACATTGTGTAGAATCGTTGGGCGCGAAAGGGTCCCTATCACCTATCCATCTTGGAAGACACTAACAGATTAGGAGCGCGACAACCTGGTGAAAGAAATATTCACGTCTTTCGAGCTCCCACAAGACTCTGTGCCTGCACTGCAACGGTACGCATTGCTAGTGGTGGGAAAGGCATGGAAGAACAAGAGCGTCCTCGTCACTAATTACATGAATAAGGAAATGTCTCTATTCCAGATTTACGGGTTCATCACTGAAGACATGTGGGAACGATTTTTTGAGTTGAAGACGACAGAAGCGTTCGAGCATCAATGTGTGGCGCACAAGAGAGTCCAGTCAAAAATCACCCACCCACAAAGACTCAGCTTAGCTGGGTAAGTGGGCAAGATTGCGCAATGGACGAGGGAGGACGACGAGGCAATCCAGGAGGCCGCGCCGCTGTTTGCCTCGATCGTGGACCCACATGCTCGAAACTGGGTAAGAGCGAGGTCACGTCCCACGTCTTCGGGTGGAGTGTTTTTTGCCAACCCCGCTGTGAGGAAGTGTCCCAAAGTTTGATATCATTGAGTACGGAATCTTTCCAGGGCTCTTTCACTTCTGACATAGAGAAAGATATACTCTCCATGGCCTTGGGAAACAAAGAACACCCGGGTCACACTCGAGGCCTAGGTGTTTTTGTTCCTTGGAAAATGGGATTCCCACATGACTCCGACACATACCGGAGTAGGAAGAGAAGTAAAGCCAAGCGCGAGGAACAGCTAGTAGCCCTGATTGAGGAAAGGGTTGAGACAAGGCTCAGAGCGCAGATCGTTAGTCCGCTATGAACCTTTGAGGAAAGGATGGAGCCAAAGGAGGCTACAGAGAGGCAGACATAGAACGTGCAAGCCCAAGAAGCACAGGCGCAGTTCAGCCCAACCAACCATCGCAGCAGCTGCGCGTCCGTCCTTGAGACGGACGTGGACAAAGCCAGATTTCCTCCCAACAAAACTAAGGTAATATACATGTCTGCAATGCTCCTTAGATAGACCTGTTTGACGTGTTAGCTAATTATGTAGGTGGCCACGCCTATGTACCCTTATGTAGGTGGCCACGCCGTGCAATCTTCAAGTGAGGCTTGCCAACAGCTCTGTTCCCCTTCAGGGTGCTTGGGGGTGCACGTATCCATCCGATGCAGGGGTGTTAGTGCATGGTCGTACTTTAGATCTGACCTACGCAAAGGTCCAGGTCAATGGCGTACATGAAATTTGCAAGGCTGTCACGCTGGAGATGCCCCCAAAAGATGAGATCGTCACACTAGGGGATGCTATCGGCACATTCATCCAGTAGCCCAAGAAGGACATCTCCTTCGATGCCCGCCCAGAAGCACCGAAGCTACAAGCACTACCGAAGCCACATGATGCGTCGGGGCTACCAGCACTACCAGAGCCATGTGCTGCACCGAAGGAGCCTGCAAAATCGACTACCATGATCCGTCGAGCATAGGCCGAAGCTGCAGTTCGAGCCAAGTCGTCTCCCGTGAAGTCGTATTTGGTAGACGACGAGGCGGCGATAAGAGCAAATCGAAAGGGAGGACCATGTCAGCTCATGACTATCCGTTTGCCTCGTTGGTGCGTTAATTCGAGCTGGGATAGTCGTTCGTATCGAAAGAGCGCGAGGAGACCCTCATTTTAGTGTGAATTAGATTGCAAGATTGGTGCATGGAACAAGCCAACAAGTTGGTGGCACAACGTGCATCGAGTATTGTCGGGACCCGGATTTGTAAATCTGAAACCCTCTGTGTATACTGCACTAGTCCAGGATCACGCTAGTCCACACAGTGAAAACATAGATGAAATACCATTCCATATAACGAATTAACTAAGAGGAAGTAAATTATTATTAAATAAAGCAAACGACCTTATGGTCAAAGTTTACACCAATCTGCCTTGAGGGCTTAAGAAACAAATACTATTGCAGCGGAAAAGAAAAACTTGAGCCATTCGACATGCCACAGGCAATCGTCTGGAAAACGCATTCCTAATCCACGTAGTCTTCATAGAATTCCTCCTCATGATACTCATTATCTCCTTCAGCAACTGATCAACAAGGGCATAAAGCCGTGAGTACAAAAAGTACTCAGCAAGCCGTAGGGAATTGATGCAATATATTCATGCACGGCTTGACAAGGATGGCTATATGTTTCATTTGCAGAAAGCAATAACTTGAATTGAAATACAATAAATAGATTGAAAGCATATTTATGAAAAGATAAATAAATAACTGGTAGATCAATGATAGACAACAAAACAACAGTGAACTCCCCGTTCACATCCCAACAATCCCACACTCCACATTTCAAGAAAATACTCTATACCCCGTGTGAAATTCCCGGGCTTGTCCATGATCGCGGACGCGGCTATTCGAATAGTTTTACACTCTGCAGAGGTTGTACAACTTTACCTACAAGACATGACCATCTCCTTATGCAAACGTTACTAACACACTTCCTTTGGTGTGTCGCAAAGATATCATGACAAAGCCTTTACAATGCAATGTCTAAACTCGGTACTGCCCGCTAAGGTTTCGCCCCTTAGGGCCCCCTCTTGCGCCTTGCGAATCTACCCGTGCATCCCGGAACCCACACCACCAATTGGCAGTATTCAAGGCTAGACATTGCAAATTAATCAGTTAGGTCTGTTCCATACCAGACTTGTGGTAGTACGGTTAGACCCAGTTCAATGGCGCACAAGATTAAGTCCTTAAGTTGTCTCAGGCAAGACATCCACATCCCAATGTGCTAGAAAGCACCCACTTTACTGCACGATCACTTGCCCAAGGGAAAACAATTTGTTCAACCAAGGCCAATGGCAAACCCCGTCATGGTACAACAAATTTTACAACAGTGGCTAACGGCCACGATTCAATATCTCATTAAGTCAAGATTGATTTTATTCAACAAGTGACATGAATCCCAACGTATATCTAAGCATGTCTAAGCATAACTATGATAATCCAATGTTGGTATAATGATTATGTCCAACTAGTAATGTCCCAACCTAGGTTTAACAATGGATACATGGCATCCCAATTAATCAAGGTGGCATAATGACAACTAGGTATATAGCTATTCCAATGAAATAATCATTGATACACAAATAGCATGCAATTATACAAAACAAATTACTTTGCAAACATAGGATCGATATGGTCAAAGGATTACGACTTGCCTTGCTGATCTAATACTGAGTCTTGGGCTTCAAAGTCTTCGTTCGCTCCCTCCGAATTAGCGTCTACCAGAAAAGAAAGCAACGAAACCAAATAAATACAAAAAAGAGACACAAACAAGCTCAAAACTAAAAATAAATAGCTCTGGAAGATAGATCTTGATTTTAGAAAAATGTAGAAACTTGAATCGCCTCAATCGGAGTTCGTATGAGCGAGAACGGGCCTCCGAAAGATTAAATTCAGAGAAAATGCTTAAAATCAGAAAATCGGAATTTCACAATTTATTTTTCTATTGGAAAATCGGTTTATTGCGCAACGCTGATGTCAGCTGACTTTTGGTGGATTAGGTCCACGGCACGGGTTCGGTTCACCGTGCACTCGGCGCACGGCCGACGTCAGCGCTGACGCAGTGGCTCGGCTGACGCGGCGGGTGACGCAAGAGCCGACGTGGCAAGCCACGCGTCGCTCATCTGGTGACTTGGCCAAATCGGATCGCAAGTATGCGGGGTTGCGAGCAGCGGTGACATGGCGCTATCCGAGGCATCGGCTGGCGATCAGACGGCCACAAGTCGGCGAAGGAGTACGACGGCGAGCGGCGGCGCGGGCTTACTGGAGGCGAGGAAGAAGACGCGGCCAACGGCGGAAGACGCGACGGATCGGCGCGGAAAAAGGTGGATCCAGACGAGGGCGTCGTGGGCAACGTGGAAAGGCAAACGACGGCGGCGAAGACGCACCAGCGGCGAAGAAAGAAGCGGCGGAAGGCTTCGGATGAAGGCACAACTCCGGCGAGGTCGCACGGGCGGAGGACGAGGTCTCGGGTAGCGAGAAAGAAGGCAGCAGATGCGGGGCGAAACGGGGATCCTCGGGCGGCGTGCAGCGCTTTAAATAGCGGTCTTGGGAGGCGTGACGGACGCGGACTCCGAGACAGCGGCGTGCGGCGGCAGGACTCCGAGCGGCGGCTAGGGTTTCGCGGGGCGACGCGGAGCGATCCGGACCGCACACGTGGTGCGAATCCGACGGTCCATGCGACAGCGTCTTGGTGGGTTGTGTGAGCGGAGTTGGGCCGAGCGAAGGCGCGGGCTGGGCTGAGGCGGCGGGCTGGAGAAGTGGGCTAGCGGTGGAATTCGGCCCGAAGGTTTTTAGAAATAAAATCATTTTCCCATTAAGAAAAATTCCAGAAATTCAAATAAATTCAAATAAATATCAAATAAATTCAGAAAAAACCCCAAACATACAGAAAAATTCCTTACAGCACAATGAACCCAACTAAAACTAAAAATCTTTATTTTGATGAATAGTTTAATCAAACTAAATCCTTTCATTAATGGAAAATTCAAATTAAGCTAGAATTAATTCAAGGAAAATGCAAATGGTTTATTTTTGAATTCAACATTCCAAAACTCAAATTTTGGGATGTTACAAGTATCTCGGTCAGCTTCAAGGATGAGCATTTCTTACATGGGTTTTTGGATGGCTTGTTCGTGTTC
The DNA here is from genome assembly GCA_036346275.1 of Otatea glauca. Lineage (NCBI taxonomy): Eukaryota > Viridiplantae > Streptophyta > Magnoliopsida > Poales > Poaceae > Otatea > Otatea glauca. Next base: position 17,127,760 of record CM070721.1, on the reverse strand, counting down.
GGCTTCAAGGACCTGTTCGATCTGTACAGCCTCAATGCCCTCGACGCATCACTCATGAGATGCTGAACATTGTGAGTGTATGCAATCATGGTGTACATTCGTGTCGTACCGATAAATGTCAGATATACATTATCCTTGATTTTGTATATGTAGATACATAATCATGGAAGCAAAAGCAAGGGAACAACCGGTGGGTTTTCGTCGACCCACACGTGGTGTCCAAGCATACCATGGACGAAAATTTATATGTCGTCCACCAGTACGTGGAAAATGTTTTGCTGGCTCAATGGGATAAAAAATTAATACTTTTACCCCACAACCCGGGGTAAGTGCTTCATCCAGTTGCTATATATACTTGTTGATTTACACTATATAACGCAGCTTGAAGTTAGGTTGAATAAACATGGCGACATGCCTGTGTAGGAATCACTGGGTTCTACTCGTAATTTTACAAAGATAGAACCGGGTAATTTACCTTGATTCCAAACAGGGCGGCACGCATGACTTGGCACCCATCAAAAATTTACTCGACGCGGCGTTCTCTGTCTACAAATTTTGTGGAGGTCCACACAGGAAGAACCCAACGACGCTGAAGCATATTTATAAGTTTCTGGTATCCGCTAGTACGCAATAATCCTTCACACTCCATAATAATACCTTTTGAACTAATTAAGCTATTATATTTTGGCAGTGCCACCAGCAGCCAAAGGAGACTAACCTATGTGGATTCTACATTTGCCACAACAAGCAACTCCTCATTGGTTCAAAAGAGACCAATGTCATAGAGGTTTGTCAATCTTGTAATAATTGTTTCCACCTATAAATTTATATACATGCAAGACTTTACTCTTCCCATCGACAGGCTTGGCAATACGCTGAATCTGCGTTGGAACAGGCTGACCTCTTAGGTATCCGAGGATAACTCTGCGCCTTCTTGATGCGTGAGGCCATTAATCCAAAAAGCGAATGCCACTCAAGCTCACCTGATGAGTTGTGAATTTGTTAGATACCGTTTGGATTAATTTGTGAACCTTGTGCTGTGAATTTGTCATTTTGTAGCTCTGAATTCAATTGGTTTTTCTATATATGAGTTGATTTCTGAAATGAATGCGCTGTACATTGTATTGTGCGATCAGAGTTGATTTCTAAAATGGATGCGCTGTATGTTCATATGAGATCCGAGCTCATTTCTGAATTGTATGTCATAATAATGCTGGTGATGCTCTGTACTATCTATTGTTTTAGAAGGCATGGCTAGCATTTCCTGAGTCTAGCCAATAAATCAAAATTTAGTAAAAAATGGAAAATCAACATCCCAAACGGTTCTAAATTGGAACAGTTTATGATAATACTACATCATAGACGGTTCCAATTTGGAACCATCAGGATGAGCTTTTTCACTGACGGTTGAAAAACCGTCTTTGATGACCTATTGTCATCAATGATACTTTGACACAGACGGTTCACAAAATTGTCTGTGATATGGTTTGTGAACCGTCTGTGATGAGCTTCTGTGCAGTAGTGTCTATTCCCAATCCTCTGAATGGCCAATGCTTGATAATTGGATGTAAAGCTAATGCTAGAGCCAATTTTATGTTGCCAAATTACTGGCAAGTTTAACATCCTTTGTAATATTTGAAACAATCCTCGAACATTGTCGGCTAGAAATACCCAGTACGCCTTAATAGCCATTTTATCTTATGAGCTGATTGATGGGTTCAACAAATAACTTTGTGCACTTCTCCCATGGCCACTTTATCTTCTTCAGCTCCAAGACATCTTAGTAACAAACTCTCTAAAGTCCGATAATACAATACATTGTCGAGCAAGACATATTTTAGGGCATGTCGCTTAATTCTCCGATTAGTGAGTTTCGAAGGATCAGTCAAACATTCCACTATTTTCGTTCTCCAATTGTCGGTGGTGATGCATATGACCATTTTTCCTATCGGCTTGAATTCCTCTAATCGACCAAAAACTTTATATCCTGATGCTTGTTGAGCTAACAAGTTAGCCTTGTCATTTAACTCACGAGGAGTATGACAAATGGAAAAGAAGTGAATGAGTTGATTATATCGAGGCACTGCTCCAAATATTTGATCAAAACTTCATCATAACAATTATATTCTCCCTTAATCTACAGTACCACTAACAGAGAATCACTATAAGCCTCAACAGAATCAACTCCAATATTATTGAGTAGCTGTAGGCATTTAAGCAATGCTCCAAATTCGGCTTAATTATTGGAACACCTGCAATTCGTCCTGAAAGTAAACTCGAAGCTATATCCTTTTGGCAAAATCAACACTATCCCAATAACATCACCCTCTCAACATACCAATCCATCAAAAAATAATTGCCAAGTGGCAACAGAAACTAGATCGGCATTCATATCAATTTCGTGTCTTGTTATAAAATCGGCAATTGCCTAACCTGTGACAGCTTTAGTCGATTCATATGTTAGGTTGAACTCGATGAGTGTATAGGCCCATTTACCAAGTCGAACCCATAAAATTGGAGCTGATAACATATACTTGATAACGTCGGTTTTACAAATAACTTTGCAAGTCGATGCTAAAATATAATGCCTTAACTTCATGCAAGCAAAATATAATGACAAGCAGAGCTTTTCTACAAAAGGGTACCTGGTTTCTTCGTCAATTAACCGTCGGCTTCAGTAGAAAATAAACCGTTCTTTACCATCAATCACATGTGCTAAAACAGCCCCAATCATCGCCTCTTCAGCTGATATATATAATTTAAATGATATACCTTTTTGAGGTGCAGCTAAAATAGGAGGTTTAGACAAATATTCCTTAAGGCTCCCAAAAGCTTTTTGTTGATCTGTTCCCAAAACAAATTCTTGATTCTCCTTTAACTTCAATAACGGGGTAAATGAACTGATTCAACCAGATAAATTTGAAATAAAACGTCGCAAATAATTAATCTTGCCGATCAATTTCTATAAGTCTTTTTTGTAGGCCGGTGGCTTAGTCTTGGTTATAGCTCATACCTTTTCTTGATTCACTTCAATTCCTCTTTCAGGAATCATAAAGCCTAAAAACTATCCAGCCGATACCCCAAAAGCACACTTGTATGGATTCATTTTTAAACCTTGTGCCTTTTTTTAACAATGTTTCCAAATTAGCCAGATGCTGCAAATCTTCCTTAGACTTTACAACAACATCATCGATGTAAATCTCCAAAATATAGTAAATTAAATCATAAAAAATTATATTCATGGCCCATTGATATGTTGCACCAGTATTTTTCAAGCCAAACGTCATCACTACCAATTAAACAAACCTAGAGCACCAGGGCACCTAAAAATTGTCTTTGGTATATCGACTTCTGCCATGAATGTTTGGTTGTATCCGGTATTACCATTAAGAAAGCTAATAATCTTGTTCCCTGATGTAGCATCGATAAGCATATTTGCTATAGGTATTGGGTACTCATCTTTTAGTGTAGCTTTATTTAAATCTCTAAAATCAATACGCTCCCTAAGTTTGCCATTTTTCTTCATAACAGGGACGATATTGGAGACCCACTCAGCATACCGGCAAGGCTTGATAAAGTTAGGCTCCAACAATCGCCCAATTTCTTCTTTTATAGTGGTATACAGGGACGGATTAAATCATCTAGGGCTGTTTAAATGGCCGATAACCTAGCTTTATAGTTAGCCGATGCTCAATTAATTATCAGCTCAAACTAGGCATCTCATGATACTACCAAGCAAAACAATCTTTATAATTATTTAACATCTTAACCAACTTTTCCTTATAATCCATGGCTAATTTGGAACTAATAAAAGTTGATTTTTTTCTATCACCATCACCTATGTCTACTTCGTAGAGTATATCAATCGACGTGAAACTTTTGCCAAACTTTTCGATTTCTTGAAAAATTTCAATGGCCTCATAGCTATCCATTGTCTGTCGATAGCTTCGCATTTTATCTTGTAAAGCCTTTATTGCCGATTTGGATTCCATCGACGCAAAATTTTGCATGTCCGATCAAGCTTACTTGGCCTTACATTGATCAGAATAAGCCTTGTTTTGTCGATGCATATGAAATCACAATCATCTAGGCCTTTACCCGGTATGCACTCAGCCTCGTCATGTTGTTAGTTTGCATCTGAACTCGCTATGGCTATATGAGTCGATGTGTCAGCTTGAACTACTTCAACCTCGCCCCCATTCCATTGGACGAGCATCTGATGCATGGTCAACGGGACGCAACAGTTGGCGTGAATCCAATCTTGTCCTAATAGAAAACTGTAATTACCCTTGGTATCGACGACGAAAAAGGTGGTCGGCAATGTTTTACTACTGACTATTAACTCTATCACCCTGACCCCTTTTGCTTCAGTAAAATCGCCTGTGAAGTCATTCAAAACTATGTTAGTTTTAATAAGATCTTCATTGGACTTACCCAACTTTTTGCATATGGTGTAGGGCATCAAGTTGACGGTTTCACCTCCATCGACCAGCATCCTTGATATAGGCTTGCCATTGATATGCCCTTTCAAGTATAATGGCTTTAGATGCCGATGATCGTCTTGAGGCTTTTCAAACACTGCATCTAGCCCCCAAGCACAACTGAACAAACATTTCTTGAGCCGATGCAGTACTTATATTAAATTCGGCTGGTAGGGTGAACACCATATTAATATCCATTGGAGGGGGAGAATCGTCCTGAATCATAGGTGAGTCCAGATCATCAGCTGAATCGAACTCATCTTCAATTGGTTCTTTTTTCTCCCTTTTTAGCGATTTTAACCGGCCGGAGTTTATCGAAGGTTTCATCCCTTTGTTTTTCCTGCATGGCTTCCCTCATTTCTTGGGTTCTTAGCCTCTGAAGTTGTCTGTGTTGCGATCGACTAAGCCCTGGAGGACACCATCTAGGCTTTGGTTTGATCAGCTCGTGTATTTTTCCCGCTAGATCAACCTTAGCCATAGAACCTGACCCCTCTTTCACTCGTGTCTGCGATTGGATCAGCCTGAAAATTCTCTTATATACCGATCCTCTATGGATCTCATCACAATGGCCCTACATCGGCTCAGATATTCTATCTTTGGGCGACTGTCGCTGCCAGTCACATTGGAGCGGATAATGTTCCATCGGACAAGTATATGGTGACGGCAGAGCTGACCCTCTTTCCCAATAGAATTGCCAAAAGGGGCATCATAGGTGAGCCTTTTCTAGGTTGTCGGGTCAATACATGTTATCTGGTCGATGTGCAGGATAACGTGGCCTGTTGTTTCTTCTTTCATACTTTTCCAATAGCTGAGAGAAAGTTGGCTTCGGCTTGTGAATCGTATTTCTCAGCTTTGTATCACTTGACGACCTGCAAATCTCCTTTTGGCTTGATGGTCCTTGTATTCCTCCCCTCTCAGTCGGTTTCTATTTGCAGTGAACCGACCATGATCTTCAGGGTCTTCCTGCCACTAGAGCTCGACTAAATGTCAACATGATGTGCAACTTTTGACCCCGTATCTTGTATCGGCTCTTTTCCTTTTCAGAACATTAGACCATATTGATCGAAAAGGGTTTAGCATCCAACTGCATCGTCAGCCCTTATGCAAACTTGAGTCAGTCATCTTCTATAGCCGATTGTATCTGTTGTCGAAAAATATTGCAACCATTAGTATTGTGAGAAAAAAATGATGCTATTTGCAATACCTTCGCTTTTTAATTTTGTCAGCCATCGGCATGGTGCGTCCTTCATTAAACTATATTATTTTCTCTTAAAGTAATAAATCAGAGATACGGTCACATTTAGCAACATTAAAAGCATATTTTACTTTTGACTTATTTTTAGTCGGCTTGAGCCAGGAACAAACTAGAAACTTTTTAGACCCCTCAACACATTCGGTTATGTTTACTTCAACCTTGTTGTCTTCAGATGAATCACTCGAGCGTACTCGACGAGATTAAACTTGGATTTATCTTTTATTCTTATTATTGTTATTATTATTGAACTTATCCCTAAAACCTCTATTATTGGTAAAACAGCTTTCTTGAGCCGATACCCTGTGCAACAAGTGACTCAAATCGGTAAATTCCTACCCACCGAATTTTTTCTTCAGCTAGGGAATTAACCTTTCGAAGGCTAAATTGGCTAACTGATTATCTAGAAAAGTGACACTAAAACACTGATTTCTCACTTCCCTAAACCTCTTAATATAATCTATAACCGATTCCCCAAACTTCCGGCGTACAAAACTCAAATCAGAAATCCTAAGTTCTAAGCTTCCTAAGAAAAAGTACTCGTGGAGCCGGCTTTCCAAACCGATCCAGAAATTGACCGAATTTGAGAGTAAGCTTGTGAACCATGTAAAAGTAGCTTATGACAAAGATAGCGGGAACAACCTAATTTTTAATCCATCGGACTGAGCAGCTTCACCGCATTGTGCAATGAAACATTCGACGTGCTCCAAAGTGGTGACGGAGTCATCCCCTGAGAATTTTGCAAAATCAGGAACCTTGAAGTTATTAGGATAAGATATCCGATCAATATAATCAGGGTACGGCTTCCGATAGCCTATAACCTTCCCTTTAGGTTGTATGTTGATTTTGTCTCGCAATACGGCTGATATGTAATCGGTCCAATTCACTGTATTAGCCGATAAAGTGTTAGAAGTTTGCCAATTATGTTCATAACTGGCATTCATTCTACCCCTCGAGTGTAAGCTTGTGTTGATAGGTCGCTTGAGCCGATGAAGGCTGACGAGGCTTCTCATAGCCTACGTTGGTTCTCCTAGCAATCGTCTCTGGTACTGGAACGAAGGGTTCCGAGTACGTCACAACCAACCTTGTATGAAGCCATATTCCTCTGCGGAATTGGCTCGGTATATTGCGGGTGCCTAGGGATTTCAATCGGCTGTGGAACTGCTTGGGGAAAAGCATAAAACGGAGCCGATAGTGGTAAGTTGGCTGGTGCATCCAACTTAGCGGCGTCGATATATGCTTGATAATGCATAATCCCACTTGTACGAGGATCTCGTTGCAATACTATAGTCGGCTGGGTTGGCATCATGGTCAGAGATGGACTCGATGGCTTAGGATCTACTAATAGCATCGGGTTTTACGTGTTTGACGCTATCGAATATACCAAGTAATTTGACAGGGTTTGCGTTGGATCGAGTAGACTTCCGGCCGACACCAACTCTTGAGCTATGGTTTTAACACTGTTGGCGATCATTAGCATAAGAGTCGTTACCAATGCCAACGACTCATTAATCAAAGTATGGTGCACAGATTGATTAATCATAGCAGGTAATTCAGCTTGTGTAGGCATATATCGAATCACCGATGTATCAATAGTCCCTGTGTCGCCGAAGGGATTGACTGATGGCAGTGCGGTCTTTTGGGTGACAACACGTTGAGTTTTTTGATAGCAACTCAAATCATCTCCTCGAGCGCAGCCTTTCGATCCTCGATCTCCTTGCGTTGTCATGGTGTCAAATCATCCAACATTGGGACCATTGTAGCTTCGGTGTTGAGATCGGACAGCGGAATTGATTTTTCGTTAGAAGACATCGTGTCCCACCGGGCGTGCCAAAAGTGTGTTGGCTCCGAAAATGTGACAACGAATTGATCGGCTCAAACACACGCGACCGTCGGGTTCAAGAGGTTCGAGATGTGCCAGCTGATTTGATCCTGCAATCGGCAAGATAGATGAAAAGTACGCTCAAAGCCGATCTAAGGTGATAATCGGCAAGGATCTAAATAGCTATACAAAGCCAATTAAATCAAAGGTAACGATAAGTTTAAACAGCCCGTTGTGACTGATTAGATGGTTGATAGAAGTAGATTTTCTCAAAAAAAAAGGCGATACGCCACAAGATCAGAGAAAACCAAACCCAATGTAATCGGAGAAGATCAACAATCGGCGATGCGCAACTTTATTGATCAACAACGAATTACAAGAGATCTAAATTACAAGACTACTCCTAGTTGACAGGAAAAGTATGTAAAAGTAGATGCGAGTTGTTTTTTGATTGATTGTTTTTTCTACTTGTCTTTGATTCCTTTTTATAGTGCATAGGCCTATCATATCCTTCTCCAATACATTGCCAGCCGTGATTTGTATCGGCTTTTGTACAGATAAAATTCCATCTTTCAATCAATATTGGTCGCAATTCTATCTTAACTTATCTTCTTCCTTTTTAATCGATATCAGCCACAAATATCTAATTTCATCCTCAGCCTGACAAATCAGCTATGCCTTGCTAAATTTTGGTGTAAACACCATATCAATTTATACGTTCCAGTCCCTCCTTAAATTTCCTGGAACTGGTTATAACTTGCCGTGGCAATTATGTTTTTCATATATGCGTGCCATTAGATTATTTTTTTGGTTGACTTGCAATGCAGGTGACAGAGGATTTTTGTGAAATGTGGTGCATGTCACCATTTATGCTATTTGATTTAACTTATCAACAAGAATAACACAGTATGGTGCTATGTATGGCGTAGTTTTCATACGTACCTACGTAACGCCTCCGGAGAAAGTTTTTGGCATGTGCAGCCGCAAGCAGTATGGTGCTTGAAGATGCGTGTCGCCGGTTGATTTGTTGCTGACTTGGGAAGCAGGTGAGTTTTATCATCTGCTGTTCAGTGCGGTGATGTGGTGCCATCATTTATGCTATCCGCTTAACTGCTTTCGCCTACGCGCGAAAATAAACAAGGTAGCGAGCTGCCATTCTTGTGACGTTTAACAGAGAGTCCAGTACTAGTGGTAATTCTTTTATGTTTTTGGAAACTACGAAGTCAAGTAACTTGATGCGAATTAAACAACTAGATTGACATTGTTATAAAAAAAAAAATTGACGTTGTTGTGTGTAAAACTTGCCCGGAAGACGCAAGAACGATGCAAGGGTTGCAAGAGAGCCGACGTATACAGTGAAAGTTGACGATGGGAACAACGCGGCGCAATGCCGCAATTGGAGGCTAGGTGCTGGAGTACCGAGATGGTCGAGGCGTAGCCAACAGCAGAGCAAAAAAAATATAATGGACACACATCAAGACGCGTAGGAAGACGTCGGATATAGGGAGAGGAAGCAGCACGAATCATGAAAAAAAAAGGATTTATTCGGTTCGTAGTCACATCTTGCCGTACTATGAGTTAGATAAGTTTGATCGAGTTAACCACTCGTTTGATTCGTACTCATACACATGTCAATATTTCTTTTCTGTCATCAGGTCCTACACATCATTAACTCAAAAGTGTGGCACGATTATCTTTTTGCTAGCCAAATGTGGCTCCAATTTTAACGATCTAACCTTAAGACAAGTTTGACAAAAATAATTTGATAAACTTTGGCAAGCTTAGCATATGAACCAAAGTTACCAAACAGACCCTTGTGTACCATGATTAGCCTAAATTTTTAAAAGAAAGTCTGTTTTATGTTAAAATATGAAGATAAAAATGTTGAGAGGTGCTTCGATGCTTTTCTTTTTTACTGTTACACAAATATTAAAGCACGAATGAAAAGTAGATGGTGATTACTTACCCCTTCGCTTGAGTCGATGTTCAAAACCTTGGGTGTCTTAATCGAACTTACATAAAATTTTATGATATGTGGGCCCGATATATGGGCCTCTGGATATTGGGACAGAAACAATAGAAAATATGAGAATGCTTCTTTATTAGCCAAGCGGCTATGATAGAAATGTTCTAGTACAAAATGATCTACATGATTGCGAAAGGCTAATCACGAGTTACAAGTGATGCTAGACACTGGATGCTTGATGCTATTGATTGCAGGATGAATCGATTATTCTTCACAACGTGGATTGGCCCCTTATTTATTCTTGATGAAGAGGCGGCAGTTGAATTCCAGGAGATGTCTTCCCATCAAACGATGCATTCTCGCCAAAGGGCGTTTTTTCTGATGATAACTCCCAGGTGGTTACGTATTTTTGTCAGATAACTGTCCGCACGGAGGGCTGTGCAGGAAAAACCACTTACCCCGACTAGTTTGCTGGTCGGGATGGCTATATCGTTGGTTGGAGGCGAACAGTGTTAAGCTAAGTTTGACCATCTTGGATTGAACTGGTCGGAGATCTAACCGTTCGAATAGAGATGGGCTTTTGTCTTTGAAGAATTATGAGCTAAAATATTAGAGGCCCTATTTACCAGCGCATAGTCATGAATTATATAAAAAGTGGGCCCAAAAAGGAAAGTAGGGTCTTAATCCTCATCAGCTAGCCCCTAAGTCTTAAGAAATAAAAATTTATTGCTCAAGGGTTTTCTTTTTCTGTGACTGTATTGGGTTATGCACCTGTTACTTGAGCGATTTAGGAGCAGATAAAGAGGAAATCTTTGCGATTCTTTTGGTAACCGAACTGACGTTTGGTCATTTTTAATGCACGTAGTATATAAAGGGGATGAAGATCTCCTTCTGAATCAAGAAAATTCGCTTTCAAGCTTTCTTTGAATGTTTTTAACTTTTCATCATCCACTCTTATTTCTTCCTCATCAAAGATGATGAGGGTTATGTTTTTAAGAGAGGATGGTGAAAAGTTAAAACATTTAAAGGGGTTTGAGGATAATATTTGATTCAAACTTCAAACTTTTTCTTAGTTCTGCAAGCTTTTCATCTTCCATCCTCCTGTGTTTCTTCCGTCGGTTATGATGGAGAGTATGATCAAGAAAAAGAGGTGAAAAGCTTGAAGATCTAAAAGGAAGTTAGAGAATATCAACCAAAAAATTATTTGAGAATCTTTAGATTTCAAGCCTTCTCTTAGTTCTTAAGGCTTTTCATCTTCCGTCCTTTTATCTTCTCCTGTCGGATATGATGGAGAGCATGATCAAGGAAAGGAGGTGAAAAGTATTAAGGTCTAAAAGGGAGTTTGAAGAAATCAAGCATTGTGTCAGTTGCCATTTATAAGAGACAGTTTACTTTTTCTTGAAAACCGAAACAGTGTCCAAACTGTTCAATCATTGGATTATAAAAAGGGGGTAAATCCGTTCATATTTCTCACACCCTTACTGCTTTCTCAAGCGTAGAATTCTCTTAAACTATTGCATTTCCTAGCCTTTATCCTCTTCTTACTAAACCCAATAGCTATGGATAAGTCCATCTTGACTGAGGGAAGGATCAAGGAGTTAGAAGACCAGGGATTGATTCCTCCCCGCGCAATGCTGCGGTGGGATCTTAGCGGAGATGGCACAAAGCCAGTGCCCCAAGAAGGGCGCCTCGTGTTGTTCACCGCTCTGGTGAGGTTAGGGTTCCGCCTCCTGGAGGTAATTGAACTCTCCATGACCAACCTCTTTAATTTTGACTGAAGGACTATAATAATAATTTTTTATTTCTCCGATCAGTGCTGACCTCCGAGGAGGCCTGATCGAGAGTTACGTCTATGCTACGCATCTCTGTTGATGGATCCGACCATGCTGCTTTGGATAAGCAGCCGTCTAGCCTGAGTGGGCAATCTGATGAGTTAATAAATAGCACCAAGTTTTCCTCTCTTTTTTTTAAATCTAATTGCCTTTTATGATTTGGAAACTGAAAGATTTTTTTAGATGCATGGTCGGAAGAGACCTACCGAGCAGTCTGAGGTTTCAACCTCAGCCCCTCCGGTCAAGAAGATAAAGACCAGTAGTCCTCCTTCGACTACAGTTGCTACTGCTAAGATTAGTGCTGACCCAACCAACACTAGTCAAGCTTTGGTACCAACCAGGGTGATGTGCTTTAAGCGTGCTCATGACGTCGCTCAGAGCAAGAAGGTGTCATTCGCTGTGAAGAAGCAGACGAGAACTTCTTCCAAGGTGCGCCCCAAAAAATGGTTTAACCGCAATTGGGCTCGTCAATTTTGGCAACTTCTGACTTTCCCATTTGTTCAGGGTGAGAGTGAGGATTCGAAGGATAATGTTCCTTCAATCATAAGAAGACAAAGGAAAACCTCCACTTTGGAAGCTTCTACCCTTCTTTTATCCTAAGAGATAGACTCACAAATTCAATGCTGGTATGCATATATTTTACTCTGAGTATTTATCTTCAGAATTCTTTTTTTAATTTTGGATTATCTATTCTCAGCCCCCAGGCAACTTTCCCTGATCCCTCTGAGGACCAAAATGTGGCTGCCTAGGTCAGTGCCGAAGCTGACCCGCGGTAATCCCAACGACGATCAGTGAGGAAAATGTTTTGGTCCCGACCATAAAGGCTTCTTCGACCAGTGGGCAAGCAACCCCATGTAATACTGAAGGTGAAAATCCTCCGGTTGTTGGGGGTGAGCCACTGGTCAGTCAAGGTCCATCAACTACGGAGGAGGTCAACATTCCTCCAGTGACAATAATCGAGGTGGTCGGGATGACTATAGCTGTTGAAGAGGAGGCTTCTGCTAGAAGGGAGATCGAGGAGCTCCCTCCTGCAGAGAAGACATTGGTCACTTCAACCAGTGGGGATGTACTGCCTGAAAGGACGATTATATGACCAGTGGACCTACCATTGGCCTCTTCCTCTGGTCAGCCTAACCAGAGAGATTTCAAGCAAGTTTTTGACTATTTGCAGGCAAAGGTTTTATCTTTATTTCTATTTTCAAGAAAGATAACTCTTATCTCATTTGCTTTTTTATAGCATTCGGAAGAAATATTCAACGAGTTAAATTAGCAGGCGAAGGCTTTGGTGAAAGCCGAGGTAGAAAAAATAAAAAAGTAAGTATTAGCCTTTACTGTTATTTTTTCCTTTCTTCTAACTTATCTATTTTGTTCTGACACATCTTCCTTGATACAAACAAGACGAACAAATAAATACATTAGAGAATGAACTCCTCTTGGCTCAAAATATCGCCAAGGGGTATAAATTTGACCTTATTGCTGCAAGGAGGTATTATGAGGATAAAACTGCTAGATTCCATGAGGCCTTTAAGAGCAATGAAGAAAAACTTCAAAGTCTCTCTGAGGAGTATAAGAATATTCTTCAGACAAAGGAGTCTGAGATAGCAGGTAAAACAGAATTTTTGAATTATTTTTTGAACTCAATTTTATTTGATAAAACTGAATTTGTGATGTCAGTTTTTGTAGACTTGAAAAATATAATAAAAGCCAATGAGTCTCAAATTTTCGCCTGGGAAGAAGAAAGAATAAAGGCTGAAAAACAGAGGTTGGTGATGAAAGATGAAATGGAGAGACTCACCAACCTGCTGAAAATATTTACCAAAGACTTGGTCATAGTTCAGAGAGGCAGAATCTCTACCCTGAACTTTATTCTTGAACAGCTTAAAAAGATCGTGACATATTTAAAGGGAAAATAAATACAACTTACAAATCTGTTGTTTGAGGAATTGGTTGAGGGAGTAAACGATCAGATGAAGATCATCCAGAAGCAAATCTCCCTCATGGCGCAGACCATGAAAAAGGCACTCCAAGCTTCGATTGCTTCCCAAGTAGGTACGCTCTTCGTCAAGTTGAGGTATTTTTACAAGGATGTAGTCGAACTGGAAAAACTGGCGCCCGACCTGAAGCTTAGCACTCAAGAAGAGATTAATAGGAAACGTGTAGAAGTAGCTTCTGCCATTGAGACATACATGAGCAATGGAAAGATTACATATAAACAGATTGTATGAATTTGTTTCAAATGAATGAAAAGAATCTTTTTTGTGTCATATTTTACTCTATGTGTATTTCTATACATATATCTCTGAGTATATCACGTACTAACCCCCAACTATTTGTGTACTGAAAAATGGTGTGTTCAAAATACAAACAGTTTATAAACGCCAATCAACTCTATCGCGTAGTACTTGGTATGAACTAGCAGCAAATTGGAGATAAAATCATGCTGATGAGTTTCAATGCAGTGAGAACCGCTTACAAGAAAAGTCTCTATTAGTTGTTATCTCACAATCCGATCAGCATCCTTATACGTTGTGCTTAGAGAGGTCAGTCAAAAAATGGCTTTCGTGAATTCCCAGTGGGTTATTAGAAAAATACACAATGTAGAAAAAATGATAGCTAAAGAAATAAGTTTATGTAAATGGAAAGAAAATAACTTATTTATACATAGAACCTGCGAAGATGCTAGATATTCCATGTGTTCGATAGAACTCTCCCATCTTCCATAGCAATCCGAACAGAGCCTGGTCACGTAATTGATATTATAGTAAAGGGACCTTCCCATTTTGGAGATAATTTATTCAAATTAGACTGATTCTGGATACGACTTAGAACCAAATCTCCCATGTTTAATACATGTGGTTGAACTCTTTTATTGTAATATCTTTTTAGGCCTTGCAGATAGGTAGTTGACCTAATTAATGCCTGATCTCGCCTTTCTTCTAAAAGATTGATGTCATCTTCGCGATGTTCCTTTTGATTAACCATTCATAGAGAGAGGTCTGTGCAGATCCCAAGTGGATTTCACTTGGCAACACAGCTTCTTCTCCATAGACCAGTTGAAAAGGAGTTTCTCCTATAGCTCTGCTGGTCGTTGTTCTAATGGCTCAGAGCATAGAGTAGAGGTCATCCACCCAAGCCTCCGAGTGTTTAGTAAGATGATCAAACACTCTTTTCTTTATGCCTTGCATAATTTGGCCATTAGCTCTTTCAACTGCTCCATTACTCTGAGGATGAGCGACTGACGCGAAGCAAATTTTCATGCCTATTTCATCACAATAATCTTGAAACAGACCACTAATGAATTGTGATCCATTATCAGTAATTAGTATACTAGGTACTCCAAATATACTAACTATATTTTTCACAAAGAATTTTTTCGTAGCTTGTGCCATAATAGATATTACAGGCTCAACTTCGATCCATTTCATGAATGTGTCAATTGCAATAAATAAAAATTTGAATCCATTAGTTGCTCTTGGTAAATTTCCTACTATATCAATTCCTCATGTCGAAAATGGCCATGACAAAGGTATTAATTGCAGTTGATTAGCAGGTAAATGTACTTGAGAAGCATGGAATTGACATTACTCACAAGTTTTTACAAGATGCATGGTATCCTGCAAAGCCATTGGCTAATAAAATCCTTGTCGGAAAGCTTTACCAACCAATGTTCTGTATGAAGCATGTGCTCCACACAAGTCCCCATGTATATCATGAAGCAATGTTCTTCCCTGTTCTTGGGTTATACATCGCATGAGAACACCATGTGTGCCCTTCCTATATAGAGTATTGTTAGGAATTTTATACATTCGTGCCTTTCGAATTAATTTGTCTTTTTCGTGAATATCCTATGGTAGTGTCCTATTTTCTAGATAGTCTTTAAATGATTTAACCCAATCCGAATCTTGCTCAAGGACTCTGACCTCGTTACTGGTCAGGGATTGTTCTATGGATGTTTTTATAGAAGGTTTAGACAAATATTCAAGAAATACACCTGTTGGAACAGGTGATCGTGAGGAACCTAGTTTTGATAACTGGTCACTAAGAGATTATCTTTTCGCATAATATATTGGACTTCAAAATGACTAAAGTTTTTTCCAATTTCCTCGCTTCATCTAGGTAGTGAGCCATTACCTAATCAGACGTCCTATATTCCTTGCTAACCTGGTTTACGACTAGTTTTGAATCGCCCATCGCAAATAGCCGACGGACTCCAAGGGATTTTGCTGCTCAGAGCCTAGCTAGAAGACTTTCATACTCTGCTACGTTATTGGTAGCAGGAAAATGTATCTGGATTACATACTTTAGTTAATCACCTTGAGGTGTAACCAGTACTATGCCAGCCCTCGGGCCTTTTTTTCTCGAGAACCATCAAAGTACAATTTCCAGTGATCGGTATCAGTGTTATCCTCTTGTATAGAAGGTTCACTGTTTGTCCGCTCAGCGATGAAGTCTACCAAAATTTGGGACTTTGTAGCTGTTTAGGCTACGAAATGGATGTCAAATGACCCAAGTTCAACTGCCCATGTAGCAATCCGACCAGTTGCTTCTTGGTTATGTAAAATATTTACCAAGGCAAAAGATGATGGTACTGTAATCCGATTTGATTGGAAATAATGTCTCAATTTTCGTGAAGCCATTAATAGAGCATAAAGTAATTTCTAGACCTGAGGGTATCGCTCGTTAGGTCCATGTAAGACTTCGCTTACGTAATAAACAGGTTTTTGAATTTGATCTCGTTCAATGATTAATACAGCACTTACTACACTGTGGGAAGCCGCTAGGTATACCAAGAAAGGCTCTCTAGTGCTGGGTGAATCCAAAGTTGGCGGGCTTTGCAAATAAATTTTTATGTCGTTAAAGGCATTATCTGCTTCATCCAACCAATGAAATTTATCATGCTTTCGGACCACCTTAAAGAAAGGCAATCCACGTTCCCCTAATCTTGAAATAAAGCGTCTGAGAGTGGCCATTCGACCAGATAAACCTTGAACCTCCTTTAATATAGAAGGTGGTCTTAAGGATTCAATAGCCTTGATCTTTTCAAGGTTTACTTTGATACCCCGCGAACAGACAAGGAAACCAAGCAACTTTCCAGAAGAAACACCAAAGATACACTTTTTTGGATTGAGCTTAATTTTGTTTTTATTCAAATGATTGAAGGTTTCATCCAAGTCTAACAAATGATTAGAGCTAAATTTGCTCTTTACAACGAGATCATCAACATAAACCTCGATATTATGAAGGAAGTCTTCTCTTCATCTTTTTTCAAGTCTTCTGCATAAGTCGCTGATACGTGGCTCCATCATTTTTCAGCCCAAATGGCATCTTTCTGTAACAGTAGACACCGAACGATGTTATGAAGGAAGTCTTCTCTTCATCTTCACTTGCCATGCTTATTTGATGACAATCTGAGTATGCATCCAGAAAACTCATCAATTCACAGCCCGCTGTGGAATCTACCAATTGGTTGATCCTGGGCAAAGGAAAATCATCTTTTGGACAAACATTATTTAAACTAGTAAAATCAACACACATGCGCCACTTACTGTTTGCTTTCTTGACCATGACCGGATTCGCGAGCCAATTAGGATGATCGACCTCACGAATGAAACCAGCCTCCAAGAGTTTATCCAACTCTTGTCGGATGGCTTCTTGCCGATCCGGAGTGAATCGTCGTAGCTTCTGCTTCACTGGTCGTATGTCAGGCCAAATGGCTAACCTGTGCTCTGTCACTTCCCTTGGGACCCTAGGCATGTTGGATGGTTTTCACGCAAACACATATACATTAGCCCAGAGGAAAGCGATGAGCACGTCTTCCTATTTGGCATCCATCGATGATCCTATCCAAACAGATTTTGACTGGTCAGTAGGATCAATGGGAACTTGCTTTATTTGTTCATTGGGCTGGGGAACTTCCTTCAGCCTCTCTGTCTTGCTAGATTTGCTTGTATCTTCTACATCATTTGCATCACCTAATAGTAATTGATCAACAATTTCGAGTGATTTGCGATCACAATTAAGTGTAGTAAGTTGGTTGTAAGGACCAAGTTGGCCTAGTGGGGGGTGAATAGGCAACTTTAAAACTTTTTAATTATTATGAAAAACTTTTCTCAATAAAAATAGAAACGGAAGCAATTAGTATAAAAGTCCAACACAACACTTGTTCAAGAAAACTTTGTAAGAAAGAGAATTTCGAATGACAAATTATAAGAGAATAATGAGCAATGGTAAACAAGAACAGGAGAACTCAAAGATTTTCCACCGAGGTTCAGAGATCACTCCTACGTCCCCGTTAGAGCACTTCCTCAGAAGTATTGCTCCACCAAACAGCCAATCTCAATAGCTTTTGGTTTTCCACTATCTTGACTCTTTCACTACTCCAGTGAGGTGAGTCTCAACCTTTCACAGCAATGGTGGCCTTCCACAATCACTGTTGGATAGGTCGCACTAACAACTTCTCCAACCGTCTAGGAACAGCTAGTTCCAAGAGTAATAGACTATCCACAAGCCCTGTCTCTTGGTTCAGTAGCTGGATGCAAACTAGACTTAGCTTGGAGCAAGCACTCTAAATATTCAGAATGAATATTTTTGATTTTCTGAGTTGAAGATCTAACTCTTGATGAGAATGAAGCTCAGGAATTCTAAAGATCAAGAGTTGTATAGGATTCGAATGATGTCAAAGATGTTCAGGATATCAAAGATGTGAATGTGCAAAGCTCTCCCTTTAGTTTGAGAACCCAGGCATTCTATATATAGATCTTGAACAGAAATAACCGTTACACCTACCATTTGCCCGTTGGGGGTCGGTAGGTTAGATGGGGTAGGTCAACTGCTACCCTTTTGCAAGAATTCTATGGTGTATGACTCATAAGTCAAACTACACACACGCCGGACTGAAAATATTGGTCTGGGGTACATAGGATAGAGAAGCTTTGTTGAACTCAGAGAGACCCATTTACGCCGGACCAAAAATATCGGTCTGTCGTACACATGCATTTTTTAGCTTTGATACCTGCAAGACAATGCTTGCGTCGGACCGAAAAAGTTGGTCCGGCGTACACAAGTTTTTGTTTCTTTTGAGTACCAGCAAATAACGTTTGCGCCGGACCGAAAAAATTGGTCCAGCGTACATGAGAAAACGGCTGGTTTAAATAGAGAGAAACAAGTTTGCGCCGGACTGAAAAAGTTGGTCCGACGTACACAAGGAATTCTGGTCTGCATCAGACTTTATATTTCTGGTTAAAATAGATTTTAACACAGACTAGGATTTATTTCGAGTGAAAGTATAACTTATGCCAGACTAAATTAAAGAAGGAATTCAGATTGGTCCGACATATGATAGTTATACTTGGTTGAAAAAGAATCAATGGAGAATTCTTAACGACGGACTGAAAAAGTCGGTCCGACGTACATGGAGTACGCTCGATGAAGATAATTCTCAGCGTCGGACCGAAAATATCGGTCCGGCATACATGTTGTATGCTCGGTTGTAATTTTAACTAAAGGTCTTTGAGCGCTTGAACCAGAAAGAAGTTTTGGTCCAGAGAGAATTGTTTTGGCTAAGAAGATAGAGCTTTGGATTTTTGAGTGAGAAATATGAAAAGTCCTATGCTCCAAGTAATCTTAGTGATTTTGCATATGAACCAAGATCATTTCTTATGTATAATCCCTCTTAATAGTACGGTGATTTTAACTATATGACTTGAATCAACTCCCAAGCCAAAACTAAAAAAACACCTTAGCTTTGATCATCAAATCTGACTATTTTCAGTTTACAGTGAGTATCCTTTTTAGTCATCAACACCAAAATCTATATAATAAGCATAATTTATACAAATAGGGAGCCTAGATGCTCTCATTGGTTACCTTGCACAGTAATCACGCCTTTTAGACTAGGAATTTTTAAGCTCTAGTAGGCATGATGAGTTGGTGCCATAAATTTGGTTAGCGATGGTCTACCCAAAATGGCATTATATGCTGACTCGAAATCAACAATCTCAAATGAAGTCAATTCCGTTCAAAAATTGTCAGCATTTTCAAAGGTGACAGGTAATACAATCTGCCCCAATGGAGTTATGAACGGACCAGATACAATCTCAAAAAAAATGGGTTCCTAACAATCCTTATTTTTGAACGAGAGATTTACATCTCATCAAAACTATGAATAAAAAGCAGGTCTAGAGAACTTTCCCCTTCAATTAAAATCCTTCCAACTTTGCAATTGCTAATAGTAGGAGAAACTACTAATGAGAGCTTTCTGGGAACTGACGTACCTTTTGTGCAATCCTGCCTATTGAAGGTGAGGTCGATTTCCGATCACTTAGGGTATTCTGGCTTTCCAACCTGGCTATTGATATTCTTCACCTCCCTCCATGCAATTTTAAATTGCCTTTTTGAGGTGTATGCAGATGAGCCGTCAAATATAATGTTGACATGATTGTTAGGCTTTTGATAGCCAATTTCCTCATCACCATCTGCATCCTTTATGCTTGAATCTTTTGGTAAAGTTGGCATAAGACCCTTACTAGAGTAATAATCCTCCATGCGCTTCTGCCATATATGGCAGTTCCGCAGGTCATGTCCTAAAACCCTGTGATATGGATACCAATGATCATTGCCACTGGTCGCACCAGGATTCTTAGATCCAGACTGGTCGTCCTGGCGACCAGCTGTCTTCTTCCAAGGTGACTATCTCTTTTAGTATGTTGGTCTTCCTGTAATTCCTTCCACTTTACGGTGGGCATTTTGTTTATTTTTCTTTTTCTATTCACCCTTTTATGATCCTCAGACTTAGAGACTTTCTTCATCTTCTGATCCTCTAATGCCAGGAGATCAGGTTGTGGTGGAGCATGGCCTTTATCAATCATTCAGTTCCATTCAATAGCCTCATGCACATCTGTCAGTCATATCGAAGAGCTCCAGTATGATAGACGGTGGATGAATGTTGAGATCCTCAGTGAATCTCTTATAGCGGACAGCCTTTTCATCACTTACAACGGCCTGGATGGCGGTAATATAGACCTGTAAGAATTCTAATGGATTCTGGGTTCCATCAAAACTCTCCAGTGATCCCGGCTTGAATTTTTCAGGCCAAGTTACATTTCTGAGCCCAGGGGAGAAAGCTTTGCATCCTGTATACAGACTAAAACGTGATCGTACATTAGGAGCTTGGTCTATATTCTCATGAGAACGTGGTCATCTCCGACCACAGTTAGAAGTTTCACCTGGGGTTAAATGTTCGAAGACACTTATCCATCGTGGCCCCCACTTTGCTGGTGACTAGTGCCTTGATGACGCTGACCAGACGAGGATCCCTCCACATGGGATTCAGTCTGAGATCTTGCTGAGACAAACCTTATTTGTACCTCGTTCGTGGCTTCTTGCAGATCAGCAGGGATAGATCGTACAATGGTTACATTCAGTGCATTGCCCCCCTCCATTGGATGATTAAGAATTTCATTCGAATAAATGCAAATTTTTTCAATGGGGTTTGTATGCTGCGAACTGCTTTGAGTAGAGTCGCGATCCCTTGCCACTGCTTGTGGAGGTGGTGGCGTAACGAATGCGCCTTGATGAGGCCATCCTCCAGAAACTTGAAGTCTCTGTGAGGTGCTTGGTTCATTTTGAAATTATGAACGTCGAGCCTCGTAAATAGATATTTGCTTCTTTGCCATACGCCGCTCGTATTCATTCTGAGCGGTTTTTTTGGGCATTTTCCTGGCCTTCACGTTCTGCCTACTGCCCATCTACTTCACTAGTGACCGCGCAGGTGTGAAAACTAGAGTAAACAGAGGGCGTTAATCCTCCATCTTCATCCGATGAAGGCGTGTAATCCAATCCATGGAGATAATCTTCCGAGGCTGAATTATTCAAAAGGTTATTACTTTCTTTTGACACATTTTCATTATCAATTTCCATGGAACATGCTTTATAGATGTCTTCCTCTGAATTTACTAGAGAAGTAATGAGATCTTTACCTTTTGGTGAATGAGATGATTGTTCTTCGGCCTCAACCTCTGCCTCAGTATTTGCCAATTCTTCTATAGTAACATATTCAGAATAGAAGTCGCACTTATATTGCTCCTCCAATGCTCGTCATCAGCAGTGAGATGGGTGTAATCGGTGAGGTCAAACCAATTTCCCTCATGATCTATTGAGAAGAATTGCTTGATTTCAGTATCCGGAGGCCCTCCAAGCGCTAACTGTCGATGTTCAAAACCTTGAGTCTCTTAATTGAAATTACGTAAAATTTTATGATATGTGGGCACCTGAATATTGAAATGGATACAATGAAAAATATGGGAATGCTTCTTTATTAACCAAGTGGCTCTGACACAAAATGTTCTAATACAAAATGATCTATGTGATTGCAAAAGGCTAATCATGAGTTACTAGTGATGCTAGACACTGGATGCTTGATGTTGTTGGTTGTGGGATGAATCGATTATTCTTCATAACGTGGATTGACCCTCTATTTATTCTTGATGAAGAGGCGGCCGTTGAATTCCAGGAGATGTCTTTCCGTCAAACGATGCCTTCTCGCCAAAGGTTGCCTTTTCTGATGATAACTCCCAAGTGGTTACGTATTTCTGTCAGATAACTGTCCGCACGAAGGGTTGTGCAGGAAAAACCGCTTACCCCAACCAGTTTGGTGGACGGGGCTATATCACTGGTTGAAGGCGACCAATGTGAAACTAAGTTTGACTACCTTGAACTAAACTAGTCGGAGATCTAACCATTCGAATAGAGATGGAATTTTGTCTTTGAAGAATTATGGGTTCAAGTATTAGAGGCCCTATTTACCGGCGCATAGTCACGAATTATATAAAAAGAGGTCCTAAAAAGGAAAGTAGAGTCCTAATCCTCGTCAGCTTGCTTCAAAATTTGTGCAACTTATATTGGGAGGGAAGAACTCTCAAAAATGTTATGGTTAAGGTCATATATCTAAATCATTGAAAGGTCAATAATATCATTTAAAAGAGAATGGGTAGGGTATAAACAGGTAGACTACTTTAAACACACATAAATAACACTTCAAACTGCAGCAATAACGAACGTATCGCACTCCAATACCCGAATAATTAGAGTCCACTTAATCCTGGGTCGTCCAATGGGCAAGCAAGGGGCATGTGGGGCCCGATGTAACGTTGCAAATGGCAAATGGGAGAAAGAATTCGGGATCAATTACTTACAATATTGATGACATGATCACATAATGCAAGGGGATAAGATAAGGGTGATACTAGCAATCGGACGTCCGATTACTATTCATTTTATCAGACACGTATTGCAATATTTTTTTCTCACGCATACAACATTTTTTTCAACGTCTGCAATATTTTATTTTGCGTGAACATTTCTCCTGTTATCGAAGGAAAAATGTTGCACGCGTACAAAGAAAATATTTCATACGTGAAAAAAAATATTGCAGAGCGAGCTCGAAAAAATCAGACGTCCAGTCCTAAGTCATTCTGATAAAATAAACAAGGAAACCTGATCGCTTCTTTCGGTCGTAAGTATGCCTCACGCGATAATTTGACTCATGCTTCGGGCACACGGTAGGCAAGCGTACTGCAGTGACGACTGTTGGGTTTTTTTAAAAATAGTATATTTTTTAAATGATTTTACAAAAAAAAATATGGAAAAACAAAATTTTACAAAAATACACCTCTGCCACCGTTTCAAATGGTGACAGTGGTCTGTTTAGTCGCAGATTGAATTGGCCAAAGGATTATTTTGTTGTGGATTCACTTAGTTGATAGGGTTGAGGTTTCTGTCGCTATTTTAATTGGCAACAAAACCCTGTTGCCAATTTAAATGGCGGCAGAGGTGTATTTTTGTATAATTTTGTTTTAGTATATTATTTTTGTAAAATTATTTAAAAAAATTGGATGACTATTTGTGAGGTATATATAGAGGGTGGCACCTTAAATTAAAGCTAATTTGTCTTCAGAAAGATGGAAATCATCGTTGCTCAGAATAATTTATGTGTGAGATAAATATACGTGCTCCCTCCAATCTAAAAGAGACGTGTTGCAATACGTGACATAAAGACCACTACTATAGAAATAGTCATCTAGATCGGTTTTTTTTTCATCTGGATCAGTTTTGGTGACAATGCAAAGTCCTTAGACAGTGATGACGAGCGGTTATCACGGTCGATTTTTGCCCGATAGAGATATATCCTCATCTAGGTAGGTTCTGAGCTCAAAACCGACCCAGAAGACCAATTATCTCTATTGGTTCCGAGATAATACACAAAACTCTATCGGTTCTACGCTCAGAACTGATAGGAACGCCCTCTTGATCTCTGTTGGTTATTAGCGTTGAACCGATAGAGATTTGTGTATTATCTCTATCAGTTTCACACTCGGAACCGATAGAGATAAATCCCAGTTTATTTTTCTGAAATTTCACATACTCACAGTATATTTATATTCACATATACTCACAGATTAACAAATTCACAGTATATTCACAGATTAACAGTATATCCACAATTAATAAATTCATAGTATACTTACAGATTGACAAATTCATAATATATTCACAATCACAAAACTGTTGACAGTGTTAATTTATGGATATATACTCAATGCAGAAATTAATAGCACAATCCTCTAAC
Organism: Otatea glauca; assembly: GCA_036346275.1. Taxonomy (NCBI): domain Eukaryota; kingdom Viridiplantae; phylum Streptophyta; class Magnoliopsida; order Poales; family Poaceae; genus Otatea; species Otatea glauca. The sequence continues at coordinate 17,103,782 of CM070721.1, read as the reverse complement.
GTAACTCTCCTCAGGATACATACTCAATGCACAAATCAGTAGCAAAACCCTCTAACGTAACTCTCCTCAGGCAGCCCCGATGTCCCAGTAGAAGGCTCTTTTCCCAAGCAATTGCATCTAAAGTACCACAGAGATTGTCCACAGATATAAGGCACATACTTCTTGGCACAAGAGGAGTCGTTTTTATAGCCAACTTTTGTCAGAAGTATTTTCTGTTAGGTTACAAGGATACAATAAACTAGTTAAAATAATTTTAGATAACAATACAATGAGAAGATATGATATAAATCTCGAATATCAATAAGCATACATTGAAAAATAATATTATTTGATAGATCAAGACAAGAAGGGACATTAGGGTTTTTCCATGTCTGCCATCATATATACCATAGCTTTCGCAACAGAGGCTTTTTGGTTTTCCTTATAGTTCCACATCTGCGGCACAGTGCCTATTTGTTTAACACCAATAATTGATTGACTTTCAATCATGTATCTTAATCCCAACAAAAGCCATCATTTTGTTGTGAAAATAAGCTATCTTGGTATATTATCAGTTACTACGTCGAATTAAATAATAGAAACCTTTATATTACCTCTATAAGCTCGTTTTGGCTTCTTCTAACTCTGCATTCGCGCTGCGCTCCTTAATGATGAGTACATGGTTAAGAGATTTAATATCTTATGATTTGTCATTTATGTCTTTCAGTTTTTGTTTCATCTCATAAATCTTTTCTGATGACTCACTTTCCCTTCAATTATTCTATCTCCTCCTCAGTTTTCGTTTAGCATCCAACAACTTTTTCATGTCAGCTATCTTCTTTGTAGGCTCTATTTTATATTTATGTACAATTTGCGGTCACTGGGACATAAATAAATATATGATGAATAATTGTAGGATAAAGTGCTCTCAGGTGTCGAGCTACTTAAGGTTAGACCTTTAGCCTCCTGGCCATAAGGTGTAGGACTGCTAGAAACTAATCTCTTACCTCCACTACACCAAGGTCATATAATCAAAATTGAACTAGACAATTAACTAAGAAAATAAGGCATTGAATTCTTACATTCCTAAATTATGCACAATTTACCCAAGTTGGTATAAAGTATTTGAAGTCAATTTTACTATTCAAATGATCAAAATCAGATTATGAACAGTTCGACCAAGCAGGTATATCAATAACAGACTAAACAAGGGCTATGAAAAGAGCAATCTAAGAAACTTGTAACATCTTGAATTTTTAGTTTTGGATTGTTTAAAGCTTAAAGTGAACCATTTGCATTTTTCTTAAATTAATTAAAACTTGATTTGAATTTTTCCTTTGTATGAAAGATTTAATTTGACTAAACTATAAATCAAACAAAATATTTCCATTTATAGTTGGGTTCCTTATCCTCCAAGCAATTTTTTTGTAATTTTTGAGATTTTATGAATTTGTTTGCTATTTATTTGAATTTATTTGCTTTTTTTTGAATTTTTGGAGAATTATTAATTTCGAAAATTTATTTTTATTTAGCAAAAGTTTCTCGGGATGAATCTCTTCGCCTTGGCCCATTTCCCCAGCCCGCTCCACTCGTCCTACCTCCACTTCCACAACCCGCCGTCTCGGCCCGCTTCTCTGCTCGTTCGCCCAGCCCGCTACGCTCCGCCCGGACCAGTTGCTCGTGGCCTAGCCAACCGGCCTGCCCCACAAGCCCGCGCTACCGCCGCCAGCGAAACCCTAACTGCCTATGAGTCCTACGGCCGCATGCCACCACCCTTGATTTTCACCCTACGCACGCCTCCCTAGGCTATAAACCTAGAGTCGAGCACCCCCTGAGGTTCATCAGTTTTCGCTGCACCCGTCGCCCCCTCTGCTTTCGCCCAAGTTGCTGCCATTGCTTCGCCCAAACTCACCGAAGTTCCACCACCGCCCGAAGCTTTTCTTGTCGTCGTTCAGCCGTTCCGGTCAGTCTCCGCCGTCCTCGCCTACCTCTTCGTGTTGCTCGTGTCATCCTCCTTCAGATCCTCACCAACCCGCGTTCGATCCGGTATCGCAATACCGAATTCCGCGTCTTCTTCCCCGTGTCCGACGAGTTTCCACCGCCACCTCTCATTGGAGCTTTGTTATGAATCCTAGCCGCCCGATCCGCAGCGAACGCTCGGAATCTCGCCATGCTATTGTCGACCGCCTCCGTGTCACTTCGTCGTTCGATCCAACGTAGCCACTGGATTTGCGACACATGGCAAGCCCACGTCAACACCAAGTCAGCACCACGTCACCCACACATCAGCCGAGCCGATGACATCAGCCCTAGCCACTATTTCACAGACCAAGTCTACCGTAGACCGTGGCCTCCCCGTGGACCCAGTCCACGGATCAAGGGTCCCATATGTCGGCTGTGACATCAGCATTGCGCAATAAATTTTTTTCCTTTAGAAAAATAAATTAGAAAATTCGGGTTTTCTCTTTTTCAGTCTTTTTCTCTGAATTAAATCTTTCGGAGGCTCGTTCTCTGTCATACAAACTCCGATTGAGGCGATTCAAATTTCTAAATTTTTTCTAAAATCAAGCTCTACCTTCCAGAGCTATTTATTTTCAATTTAAAGCTTGTTTGAGTATCTATTTGGTATTTATTTGGTTTCATTGCTTTCTTTTCTGGTGGACACTAATCCCAAGGGAGCAAACAGAGATTTTGAAGATCAAGATACAGCATGAGATTAGCAAGACAAGTCATAACCTTTGATCATATTGAACCTATGTTTGCAAAAGTACATTGTTTTATATAATTGCATGCTATTTGTGTATCAATGATTAGTTGTTGGGAATAGCTATATACATAGTTGATATTATGCCACCTTGAATATTGGAATACCATGCATCCATTATTAACCCTAGGTTGGAACATTATTAGTTGGACATGATCATATTACCAACATTGGGTTATCGTAGCTATGCTTAGATATGCTTAGTTATACGATGGGATTCATATCACATGTTGAATAATGTTAATCTTGACTTAATGAGATATTGAATTGTGGCCGATAGCTACTGTTGTAAAATTTGTTGTACCACGGCAGGGTTTGCCATTGGTTTTGGTTAAACAAAATTGTTTTCCCTTAGGCAAGTGATCGTGCAGTAAAGGGGGGTGCCATTGGCCCATTTGGGATGTGGATGGCTTGTCTGAGATAATTTAAGGACTTAATCTTGTGCGCCATTGAACTGTGCCTAACCGTATAACCACATGTCTAGTATAGGACAGACTTAGCTGATTAATTTGCAATGTCTAACATTGAGTACTGCCAATTAATGGTATGGGTTCCGGGATTGACGAGTAGATTCACATAGCTCAAGAGAGGGCCCTGATGGGCGAAACCTTAGCGGGCAGTACCGAGTTTAGAAATGACATTATAAAAGCTTTGTCATGATCTCTCTGCCGACACACTAAAGGAAGTGTGTTAATCCGGAGGCAAAAAGAGATGATCATGTCTTGTGGGTAAAGCGATACAACCTCTGCAAAGTGTAAAATTATTCGAATAGTCGTGTCTGCGGTCATGGACATGCCTGGGAATTTCACAAGAGGTATAAAGTATTTCATGAATTGTTGGAAGGTAGAATTGTTGGGATGTGAGTAGGGAGTTCACTGTTGTTTTGTTGTCTAAAGTTAATACTGTTGAACTTAGTGGTTTGATAATTATTTTAGATGGTGTAGGGTAATGCCTCACCAGTCTGTTCATGATATCTATCATTGATTTACCAGTTATTTATTATCTTTTCATAAATATGCTTTCAATCTATTTACTGTACTTCAATTCAAGTTGTTGCTTTCTGCAAAAGAACTATATGACTATCCTTTGTCAAGCCTTGCATGAATATATTGGATCATTTTCCTGCGACTTGCTGAGTACTCTTTGTACTCACGGCTTTACGCCTTTATTGATCAGTTGCTGAGGAAGGACCAGGAAATATTGAATTTTATGAGGAGTAGTATGAAGATTACGTGGATTAGGAAGGCGTTCCTTAGACGATTGCCTGTGGCATGTCGAATGGCCTAAGTTATTTTATTTTTGTTCCAACAGTTTATTTGCTTTATAATCCCTTAGGGCGTAGTGGTGTAAATTTTGACCATAAGGTCTGATGCTTTATTTAATAATAGTTTGCTTCTTTCTTAATTAATTCGTTGAATGATATTATTTTATCTATGTTTCCACTGTGTGCACTAGCGTGATCTTGAACTAGTACAGTAAACACAGAGGATTTTGGATTTGCAAATTCGGGTCCCGACACAATCATAATCAATATATTCAGAAATAAACAAACAAGTATCAAACTAGATACTGAATATGATGATCAAGCTTAAAGACAGTGAAAGAAAAATAATACTTTCTAGCATAATAGGAAGCAACTCTATAGTTTAATTGTTTTAGTTCATCAATAGGCCCATAACATCATTGAGCATATAATCCGCAGCAATAAAATCGGCAGTGATTCCTATTCAAATCATCCAAATCAAATTGTGAATTGTTCGGCCAAGCAGGTATATCAATAACTGACTAAACAGGGCTATGAATAGAGCAAACTAAGTAATCATAATCAGTGTATTCAACAATAATCAAACGAGTGACTAACCATGGCATAACGGAGCCGGAATGGTGGAGGGGCGAGGCGGGGAGGCGAAGGGGCGATGCAGGTATCATGGAGCCGGGGAGGTCGAGAGGCGATGTGAGCGAGGTGGAGCTAGGGGCGTGTCACGAGAGTTGGGGAGGCGGAGGGGCAATGTTGGCACCGTGGAGCCGAGGAGGCCGAGGGGCGACGCAGGCACCATGGAGCCGGGGAGACCAAGGGGCGCAACGCGGGCAAGGAGAGAACTCGTTTTTTTATAGAATGGAGGGGAAGCCGAGAGGTCAAGCGTGAGGTGGATGCCTCGGCTTTTGGTGGTATTTGAATGCATCGGGAAGAGAAGCCGAGAGGCTAAGCGCGGGAAAGCCTTTGATATTACTATCCCAATCGGTTCTAACTTCAAAAACCGATCATGATGACCATAATCACTATCGGTTCAGATGGTCAGAACCGATAGTGATATATATAACATCATTATCGGTTCTGATCTTAAAACCGATAACACGCATCACTATCGGTTATGTGGTCAGATCGATTGTGATGTTTTGTATCATATTTCACACCCATGCCGAATCATATGTCACTACCGGTTTTTTTCCCGAAAAGTTGAGAATCGATGCAAATGAAGAGATAGTGTTGTATCATTGTGTAGTAATGGACACAGGTGACACAACATGAGTACATGACAGATTTTTCTAAAAAATAATATATTTCTTAAATAATTTTGCAAAATTGATACATCGAGACAAAAAAATACACATCTATCAGCATTTCATATGGTGACAGAGCTTCTATCGCCAATTAAAATGGCGACAAAAGCTCAGTCACCATTTCAATTGGTGACAGGGCTTATATCGTCATTTCGGCGACAGAAGCTCAGTCGCCATTTCAATTGGTGACAGGGCTTATGTCGTCATTCCAAATGGTAACAAATGTCTATTTTTTCACAAATTGAATTGGCCAACGGATTATTTTGTCGTAGATTCATTTGGTCGACAAGGTTGAAGCTCTAAGGCATTAGATACCTATCGCTAATTCAAATGGAGACAGAAGATCTGTCGCACATTTCAAATGGAGATAGAAGTGTATTTTTGTAATTTTTTGTTTCGTCGTATTAAATTTGCAAAAATATTAAAAAATTCACAGAACAAAAGTTTGATAAGCTATTCCTTGACCTAGCCCCGCATGTTTGACCTAATTAAAATTGAGTTACTTAACTAAAATCTTGAAAGAATACAAATTATTGACAGAATTTGTTACTACGATCCACCCCCAGGTCTCTCATCGGATAGTGACGATGATAGCCGGTTTCCCTACGATATAAAACTGGTTAATTAACGACCATTGTTTTCTTTTGATGTTGGATTCAACAAAACTGAAAACAATACTAAAGACATCTTCTTTACTTAATTGTTATCTTCGTCATGAATTCAATTTAGACTAATAGAATAAAGATCCAATTAGATATTTATCTTTTATGACCTTTCCTGCAATTAAATGAAATCCATATTGCTTATATATTCTACAACAGTTTGTAAAAGCACATAGGTTTTACTTTAAGCATGCATGGACTCTGTTTTCCTGATATTTTCTAGTTTTTAATCAACTGGTCAAAAATTACGGACGGAGGAGAGATGAACACACGAGAAAAAAAAATTGTGTGAATTGTAAGCCATACCCCAAATAGGTAACAGATCGAAAGAAGTACTCCCTCCAGTAGTCCAGTCATAGATAGTTGTCGTTTTGGACATGAATTTTAGTCAAACTTTTGAAATTTTGATCGTTAATATCTTTTTAAATATTTCAATTAGATACATGAAAATCATATGGGTACATTTATCTCAAAAATTACTTTCATAATTATAACATCACAATTTTTTTATTTTATGGATTTAACTTGCATTTTGCATTTTTGTGAATTTTCTGGATTTTATTTTATTTATTTGGAATTTTATTAAATTAAGCCTTTTGTGCTAATTATTTAAATATTTGAAAATTTTTAAATAAAGTTTTGTTGAAAATACTTTATTTGAGTTCCAAATGCCCTAAAATATTTTCCAGAATGTTTCTGGAATTTTTTGGGTATTTTTGCTATTTTATTTGGCTTATTTGGATTCCTGGATTTATTTACAATGAAAAATGTTTTAAAACCCGGTTAGTAGTGTATGGGCCGAAACCCACCGGGCTCGGCCCATTTCCTAGCGCCGCAACCCGCGCCGGCCTATCATCCCAAAACCCTAAAGCCGAGTCGTTGGATTTCCATTCGTCGGCTATGACTGCGCCACGTCGGTCGTGTTCCGTGGACCGTTGATCGGGTGCCACACGTACTGCCAGGATTGCATCATCTTCACTGAGTCTGTCTCGGACTGCACCGTCGCATCACCGCCGCGTTGGTTTAGGGTTTCGATTTACGTGTGGATGCCAAGGTTATTTATTGCGCCACCTTGTGCCCTGTGTATCCTGTCTCGCGCCACACATTTCGCCTCTGCCCACGCAACCAGAGAAGCCCTAGTGCCACTGAAGTTGCTCACCATAGTAAAGCTTCATGCCACTATCGATTTTCCATTTTTCGTCGCAAACCATCGTCGTTCCACTACGTTTGAGGTCGGAACCAAGTTGCCCGCCAGCGCACACGCCGAGGCGCTTTCGGCGGCTTGTACAATCCTTTGCCGACCTCTTGTACTCTGGTGCCATCACCAAGCGCCGTCATCCGAAGGCTCCCCATGACCCATGAACCAATTGCGCGCGTATTTGTTCCCTAAGCGGTAGCGGTGTGGCGCCCTTCGCCATTAATTCTTATTCCGCTTCTCCCATTTTGGTACGACCTTGAGGTAACCACGGTGCCAAGATGGTGGTGGTATTTCTTTATCGTGAATTGGCCTTGTTCTTCCGAGTCGCGGCGGCCTTCACCGACGGCTTGAACTCCTCGAATGCTTCGGTGATCCGCCAACTTAGGAAATTGGTTGAAGTCGGGTCTTTCTCCCTTCTGCACATACTTGCGGCTGAGAGACGTCTTCCACGCCTGAAACATTGTTGCCATCTTTCTTCAAAGTGAATTTCTTGGCCTTGTCTTCGGACCCTTGAGAAAATGTGAAATTTTTCTTAATATCTTGCCAGAGCAGGTCCTTGGTAGCTTGAGGAACTTCGGCCCATTTTTTGATGCTAATTGGGACGTGATCCCTCACGTGGTAACCGCAAGCGTTGTTATACGGCCCAACTGCTAAAAGAGGGGCAACCGGCATCCCTTCGTTGTTAACGTCGGTAAACACGTGCTTTGTGGATGGCTTCTTGTTAGGTCCCCGATGCTTGGATTGGTTGCTCGATGTACGGGGCTTGAAATACATAAACATATGTACAAATGTGTCAGAGTGTATTATATTAATGAATTGCGATTAATTAACATGTTTACGGGGATTATATTCTTCTGGCTATACCTCATCTGGCGGAACCGGTGTTCTGGGACTCGTGCTCCGACTTCAATGGCTTCATCAGCAGCAGCCTCAACGGCATCACCGGAACCAACATTAGCCTCAGCGGCAGCAGCGATGCAATTGCATGCAATTGCTTTCCTTCCTAGTGTCCCTTTTCCCCGTAGCCTCCCCTCATGGCGTGATATAGGGACGCCGATCGGGTTTAGATCATTAATGTAATCCACACAAAACTCAATCACCTCCTCTGTCCCATAACCCTCAGCAATGCATCCTTCCGGACGAGAACGGTTGCAAACATACTTCTTTAGCACACTCATGTACCTCTCGAAAGGGAACATGTTGTGTAGATACACGGGTCCAAGAATACCTATCTCTTTAACAAGGTGAACAGTGAGATGAACCATAATATCAAAGAATGCAAGAGGAAAGATCATCTCAAGACTAACCATACTTTGTACCACGTCATCCTGCAGCTTACTTAGTTTATCTGGGTCGATGACCTTCTGTGAAACCGTGTTGAGAAAAGAACGCAGCTTTGTGATTATCCCCTGTACCCACTCGGGCAGTATGCCTCTCACAGCCACTAGGAGCAACTGTGTCATTAACACAAGACAGTCATGGGATTTCATGTGTATGATTTTATTCTCTTTCGTGTTTATGAGTCCCTTTACATTCGAGGAGTATCCGGAAGGGACCTTCACACTGTTCAGAAACTCTATCGCGCTTTTTTTCTCTTCTTTGCTTAGAGTGTAGCTCGCAGGATGTAGGTAATGTTGTCCTTTCCCTCTCTTTTCGGGATGTAGGTCGTTCCTCAATTCCAAGAGTTTAAGGTCCTTCTGAGCTTGCAGTGTATCTTTCGATTTTCCGTACATATCTATGTAGCCTAGCAGGTTCAAGCAGACATTCTTCGTGATGTGTATGAAGTCAAGTGAGTGACGAACCTCCATGACTTCCCAATAAGGCAAGTCCCAAAATATTGACTTCTTCCACAAGGGTGCATGACCATCCTCATTCTGCACATGTTTGCTTCCAGGACCCTTTCCAAATACTACTTTCAAATCCTTTACCATAGCAAACACACGTGGCCCACTACGATCTTGAGGCCTTGCACGAAGGTGCAGTTGCGTTAAATTTCTGCCTTCCTTCCGCAGCGGGTGACTCGTAAGAAGAAACCTACGGTGACCCATGTACACAACCTTCCGAGAGTTTTTGGTACATGCGTCCGTTTCATCTAAGCCTTTGGATGCGGGCTCTATATCCTTTGATAGTTAGGTAGGACAGATACCGAGAGAAGCGACGGTGTTGATTGTTACAAATAACAATGCACGTAAGGTGAAATACTCCCTTTTGTACTCATCCCATACCCTTGCACCATCGTCGCACAACGTCACAAGATCTTCAACCAATGGTTTCAGGTAGACATCGATGTCATTTCCAGGTTGCTTGGGGCCTTGGATCAACAACGGCATCATGATGTACTTTCGCTTCATGCACAGCCATAGAGGAATGTTATAGATACATAGTGTAATAGGCCAGCTGCTATGGCTGCTGCTCAATTCTCCGAAAGGATTCATCCCATCGGTACTCAACCCAAACCTTATGTTTCTCACCTCATCTACGAAGTCCGGGTACATCCGGTCGACTTTCCTCCACTGTGAGCCATCTGCAGGGTGTCTAAGCATCCCGTCGTCCTTACGCTCTTCCTTGTGCCAACGCATCATCTGGGCATGCGCTTTGTTAGCAAACATACGTTTCAATCGGGGGATCACAGGGAAATACCACAACACTTTAGCTGGAGGTCTCTTCATCTTACGCTCCCCATCTATTTCACCTGGATTGTCATGCTTCACCTTATACCGTGATTCTCTCGCTGCTGGAAAAACATCCAAATCGGCATACTCATTACGATCTGAGGATACAATCATTAGGACATGCGTGTATCTTTCGTACTTCCAATCCCAAAGGACAAGCGACTTGCTTGGCTTCATATGTAGATTCGGGCGAGTGTTATCTTTCGAAGCAACTTCTTTACGAGTGATAACAACTCATCGAATCCTTTATCGACACACCATTTCTAGCCTTCCATTGCATGAGTTCGGTGTGGTACGCAGACTTTTTGGCCCCGCTTACGGTTTGGGTACAAAGGAGTTTTGTGGTCCTCTAACATGCTTGTTGGAACTTCTCGAGTATCTTTCATCGTGTAGTCTCCCTCTCCGCCACGCGACATCCGGTCTAGCTCATCATCACCAAAGTCACCAAGTGTTTCTTCCACGGAGCGATGTGCGTGCCGTTCGGGATACTGTTGAATCCATCTTCCTCTTCCTCGCCTTCTTCATCGTCTTCCTGGCTAATCACCTCAACTTTGCCATGGTTGGTCCAACAGGAATAGTTTGGCATGAAACCTCTCATGATCAAGTGGTTCATAACTTGCCATCGCTGGGAGTGCTCCTTCTCGTTCTTGCAATCTACACACGGACAACATATGAAGCTGCCTGGAGGCAAGATTGCAACGGCCGCATCGAGAAAAGCCTACACGCCATCAATGAACTCTGTCGAGCGACGGTCCGCATTGTACATCCATTGCCGATTCATCTACACCAAGTTATAATTTCATTAAAAATTATAACAAATTTCGTTACCAAAATTATAACCTAACTTAAATTTTGTTACATTTAAACCCAACAAAAAAAAGCTCCACCTACACCGTCATCCAATTAAAGACCTACCTTTCTAATTATTTTGTATCCCTTCCTACCTTTGTAATTATTTTTTATCCTTCTACATGTTTTTCTATTTTATTTCATACACCAATAATTACTTCCTTGCAATATTGTACCTAGATCTCCCCCAACTTATTGTGATATTTAAGATTCTAAAGCTAACAACCACCTAGATCTAAAGCTTCCAATCACCTTTACCTTGTAATGTCATATTTTGAACTAGATCTCCACCCTACATCTTCATACAACAACAAAAACAAGCATAGAAAACAAATTTATTCACATCCATTGAAAAAAATAGCAATATCTAGGTGAGAAGGATGTTCACATGATGTTACTAACCTTGAAACACTTAATTTGGAGCTAATCACCTCCAATTAAAAATTTGGACAGCACCTCCCCAAGGACAGCGCTGGACCGGCCTTCTCTGTTCGATCGTACCTCTACTGGCTCATGGAGGAAGAAGGGTTTAAATGCGCTGCGTGGGAGGGCTTCCTGTCGGGACCCGAATTTGCAAATCTGGACCCTCTGTGTATACCGTACTAGTCCAGGATCACGCTAGTGCTCACAGGCTCAACATAGATGCTATCATAGTCATACACAGCGGAGTATAGCATAACTTTAATAAGTAATAGTAACTGCTGTCGTACATGATTATTGCCACACAGGGCTTATAAAAGAAATAGCAAATAAGCAAAGTGGAAAAATAAATAAGCGTAGCAGCTCGACTCACCGCAGTAAGCGCGAGGCTCGGACCTAAGCATTCGCATCCATATAATCCTCCTCCACGAAAGGCGTAGATTCTTCCTCTTTTGAAGTTGTTGTTGTTGGGGTGAGTACATAAAGCACTCAACAAGTTGTGCACTGACAATACAAGTCTAATATTCTATATGCTTGGCTTAATCCAAGGAATGGCTAATAAGGATATTTTGCGAAAGCGGCATTTAACAAGAATCTGATAAATAGATTAGAAAGCGATAAAATAAATACTTGATAATTAATAGATTCAGCATTTCTGAAGTAAACCAAGTTTCCAATCCTAAATCAATTTCCACCTCCCATGGCACCCTGCCATCCCAACAAGTTTTTGTTTAACAAAAATCTAACCCTTAACTGTAATTCCCAAGCATTGCCCAATACCGTGAGCACGGCTATTCGAATAGATTGTACACTCTGCAGAGGTTATGCACTTTACCCACACGATACAACCAAACACCACCAAGGCGAGTGATCATAACAAAGCCTTTACAATGCTACACCTAGACCCAGTACTATTCGCTAAGGTTTCAACATTGAAGGGTTAAACCACGACAACAGGGCCCCCCTCTTGCGCCATGTGAGTTAAGCCGTAAACCCGGGACTCACTATTCACCACGACATTACCGAAATCTTGGTTTCACAAATTATTCAGCTAGGCCGTCCCATTCCAGACATGTGGTTGCAAGAAAGACTCAGGTCAAAGGCTTGCAAGTTTAAGTCCTTAAGGTGATTAAGGCAAGACTTCCACATACCCCTGCCAATCCTGGCCCACCTTGGCACACTGCCCCTTGCCACTTGCCCCAATCTAAATCATTACCACCCTAGTTGATTAGCATGCACCACGTGCCACCAACATTTTAATCTAGTTGTGTGACCTCCTCGCCACGACAACTTGATATCACTGTGTGACAACACATGACACACAAATTCTTAAACATTGTTCCATATTCCATTAGTCAAGATGAAGTAACAACATTCGGACACATGTGATGATGTGGCATGGCTAAGCAATCTACGACGGTCTAACTAGTCCAATGTTGATTATTAATATTAACCAACTATAATTCCACATCCTAGGGTGACAATTAGATCATGGAATAAAATTGACAAGGTATGATTTAATTCAATTAGGCATATCATCTAATTCCCAGATTAATTGAAATCATTTATACACATAAAATATCATGCATAATTTAAAAGACCAAATAGCAATTTAGTGAAATTGGGTGCAACACGATCAAAGCACAACTTGCCTTGGAGTAGGTGCTGGTCTTGCTCTGAGCTTGGGTCTTGAAGCGATGAATCTTCCTCCGGATCACCGAGCAGTTCAACGTCTACGCGAAACGATGCCAAAATAGCAAATAAACACCAAAACAGAGAGCAACCAAACTCTAAAAATAAAATACAATTCACCAATAAATAGATCTTGATTTTACAAATTTTTAGTAATTTGAATCACTCAAATCCGAGTTAAAATGCAAAAGATATAGCCTTTTGAAGTTTTGAATAAATACTGAAATACAGAAAATAGAATTTCCGATTTTCCCGAAATATTTTTCTATTGAAAAATATTTTTATTGCACAACGCCGACGCCACGACTCGAGCCAATCGGCGCCGACCGCCACTGGCGCATGCACCGGTCCATGGAACCGCTTCTGGTCCACCGTGGACGCGGCTCACGGCGCCTCGTGCTCCGCGCCTGACACACGGCGCGCATCAACCGGGTGGGACACCGCCCGTGCCGATGCTCGACACGCGGCGCGCATCTGCGAGAGGATCCGACGGCTAGCGAACTACACCAACGTGGCACTATCCTGACCGCTCATCTTAGATCTAACGGTCCATCTTACCGGAGAGGTTCACTGCTGATGAGGATGACGCGGCACGATCTGGACGTTCCGACGAGGATCCAACGGTTGCACGAAGCTCCGAAGCACGGCGGCGGATTAGCACCGGAGCGGAGGAAGACGACAACCCGAACGGCGTTTCGGCGCGACTCCGACGAGAAGAAGTGGCGGCCTTGACGCGTCTTGGAACGGCGACCCCGGATCTGGAACCGATTCGGCGAAAGGAGGCTCGACGGCGACGGAACGGCGCAAAAACTCACGACGGCGCTTCAAAGAACTACGGCGAGCTCCTGAGCGGTGACGGCTGCGAAACAAGCGAAGAGGCTTGTAACATCCCAAAATTGGAGTTTTGGAATATTTAAATTTTAAAATGAACCATTTGCATTTTTTCTTTAATTAATTTCATCTTAATATGAATTTTCTATTTATAAAAGATTTTTTCCGTATTTTTCGATATTTTTCTGAATTTATTTGCTATTTATTTGAATTTATTTGCTTACATTTGAATTTCTGGGATTTTATTAAATCGGAAAATGTTTTATTTTCTAAAATCACATGGCGAGAATCTTGGCGGCTCATTTTTTTTCTCCCTTGACCGCCGCTCGGTCGCCGCCCGGCCCATCTACGCTTGCGGCCCGGCTCGCGGCGCCTCGGCCCACCAAAGACGCTCGCGATCCGCCGTCGATCGTGCCACGCATGTGGCTACGATGCAGCCACGTCGCCCCGCGTCGCCGCCGAAACCCTAGCCGTATCTGCGCCGGACTCCTTCAGCGTCCGCGCCTATTTAACGCGCCGCACCCGCCCCTCTCTCTCGTTTCCCGAGACTCATCGCCGTGCGCCGCCCCGAGCCCAACCCTAGTGCCGCCGGCTCCGAGCTCTTTTCCATCGACGTTCTTCGCCTCCGGTTAGTCTCCGCCGCATCCGATGGTCCCATTGGTTGCGCCGCGTCGCCCTCTCCCTTTTGCCTCTACCCCAGTTCGGTTCCATCGCATTTTTGCGCGCGGCCGAAGTCGTCCTCTCCAGCACCGACGTGCCTGCGCCACCGTCGTGCTTGCCCGCGCCAGTGCCGCCGTCATCGCCCCTCGCCGTGAGCCGTGGCCGTCCGATCTCCCGCGTGCGCATCAGATCGCGCCACATCGCCACCATCTCGGCCTCGCCTTCCCGCCGTCCGATTCCGCAGCATCGTCGGATGCGCACCGCGTCGTCGGATCGCGCCGCGTCATCATCCGCGTGGCCACTGCGTCGCCGCGTGTCGCCGCGTTCGCGCCGCGTCGGCCTGGCGTCGCCTCGCCTCTGCCGGCCAAGCATCGCCTCGGCTCCTGTGCAGCGTCGCGTCACCTGCCCGCGTGCCCACCATGTGTCGTGCCACGTCAGCCCTAGCCCGCCGCGTGGTCGCCGCATCAGCATGGTTCGCCACGTCGGCATCTTCCTCCTCGGTGGACTCAGCTCACCGTGGACCGAGCCACTGACATGTGAGCCCCACGTGTCAGCGGCATTTCTTTTTCCTTTTCTGATTTTCTGGAAACCCGAAAATCCAACCAATCACGTGTTGCCACGTGTCAGCCTCTCTGTTTTTCTGATTTTTCTGATTTGGAATCTTCCAGGAGCCCATTCTCCTTCGTTCGAGCTCTGATTCCAGTGATTCAAATTTCTAAATTCATATAAATTCAAGATCTATCTTCCAGTACCATTCTTTTCAATTTTTGAATTTTATTTGAATTTGTTTTATTTATTTGCTCTCGTTTCGCGTGTAGACGACGCAGTCGAAGCTCAAGCAAATCAACAGTCATAGGTAGATCCAGCAGGAAGCAACGAAGGCAAGTCTTCCTTGAACATGTTGATCCCAAATTTTATGAAAATGTTATGTTGTTTTTAAATTATGCATGCTTACTCTTATGCAAAGTACTTTAAATGTAGTCTTAAGGTTTAGTTAAATTCCAGTTTGTTATCCCTCATTGGTATTGATCATGTCGAACCTTTGACACCTAGGCGATATATACTAGCTGTTTTATTTGGTGATATTCAGAGATTAGCATGGAGCGGTAGAATTGCTTAGTCGGCTTAAGCGTTTGGTATTGTGCGATATGGGAATCATTTCAAATGTTGTTTAAACTTATTTGTGAAATCGCGGCAATTGGTGTTGCTGCTGTGATTTAAGTAAAATAAAGTGGAAATGGTTTAGACCAGGCGGATGGATGTTTGGCGGTGCAGAAAGCACGAGACCTTGGTATGTGAATGTTCGCCCTAGTCAATTAAGGACCGGCGTGTGTTACCATGGACCGAGCACTCTTGTACAACCACAAGTCTATATGGAGTGCGACACGGCTAAATAATTTGTGCGTCTCATTATTAGCTACGCCCGGTTGGTGAGTGCGGATGTTGGCGGCGTAAGAGGGGCTTCATCTTTGGGCGGCTAGAACCCTAACATGGTGAAACCTTTGCGGCGAGGTTAATAGTGGGGTTGTGCATTGTAAAGGCCTTGTCATGATCTCTCTGCCGACACACCAAAGGAAGTGTGTTAATTGCATGGCAACAAGAGTCGATCATATCTTGTGGGTAAAGTGTACACACTCTGCAGAGTTAAAACTACTTAAGTAGTGTGCCTACGGTCAAGGGCAGGCGAGGTACGCTTGCACATTGTAGATTTCATGGTTTTGTTTTAAAGGAAAATGGTTGTTTTGGGAATCCGTGAGCAGATGGAACTCTCGGGTTATGGTTTGGCGGATGGAGCTAGTCAGGTAGCTAGAACCTGCTTTAATTGTCATATCAAATTCAATTACTATACAATTACATTTTGGTCAAATGATGCTTTGTGAAATTACTATTGGTATTTACAGTTAAACTTTGCTTTATGCTAAAAGAACCATATTATGCCTTCAATTGTTTAGCCTTGCATATAGTTATCATGCATTATGTTTCCAAGACTTGTGGAGTACATTCTGTGCTCACCCTTGCAACATCCCCAATCCGTGAAGGTGAATACGATTTCTACGCTTGTGGTTATGATGAAGGCGATCCGGAATGCTAGGACGCGAATCCCAGTCGATTGCCTGTTGGGCAAATGGATGGGCTTACTTTGCTTTTGTTATTTCGTTTCCGCTGTTTCTTATTGAACTCAAGCTATGATGCTGCTTATTTGTAATAATTGGCCATAAGGCTAATACTCTTTTGCTTAATTAATATTATTTGATTCGTGATATGGATGTGTTGTCATCACTGTTTCCACTGTGTGTGCTAGCTTTTTCTGGACTAGCACAGGTTATACACAGAGGGTTCGGATTTGAAGATCCGGTCCCGACAAGGCTAGAGCTACTGGCTGCGGAAGGGGACGAGGAACATCGGAGTGCGGGCTGCAGCTTTTATAGCCGCGGCACGCGCGCAGGGAAGGAAACCCTAAGCAATTCACGGTGGAGAAGGCGCGCGGCGGCGAACTCGGAAACCGAATCGGAGACGGCGACCGAGAGCCGTCCGATCCGCAACGAGCGACCACAATTAGATCTCGGCCAATCCAATCCAATCCGCACTTTCCAAAATCAACGGATGCGATCAAATCTTTCCAAAACAACGCGAAGCGATCCCGACCGCTTGATCTCGATCCAACGGCTCACGCGCTAGGGTTTCGCCGAGGAAAGAGGACCACACGATCCGATCCAGCGGTCGCCGCACGTGGCGGTGGCGGTGGCGGCGCCGCCAATATGTTGGTCAGCAAGACAATCTTGAGCTTGGCCCGATCGCATTCACCGATTTTTCGAAAGCTTTTTGATTTAAAATAATTCTCAAAATTAGATTAATTCATTTAAGGCAATTAAAATATCAGGAAAAATCCAAGAAAATTCTCATAAATACTTTGAGACATTTTGAGTTCAAATAAAATATTTTTGGCAAAACTTCATATTAGTTTTATCTATATATAATTAGTTTTCACCAAAGGTTCAATATACTTTATTAAAATAAATTCAATTAAATTCCAGAAAATCCAATAAGTTTAGAAAATCACAAAAATGCACATAAGTGAAACTATAGACCAAATTTGGGATGTTACAAACCTCCCCCCTTAACAGAATCTCGACCCCGAGATTCAGGGCTAACTAAGGAATAGGTTTGAAAATTCTGACTTCAAGTCCTCTTCACGCTCCCAGGTTGCCTCATTCTCAGAATGGTTGCTCCACTGAACTCTGCAAAAATGAACTGACTTGTTCCTGGTTCTGCGGTCCATGACATCCAAAATTTTCATCGGCTGCTCCTTGTAAGTAAAATCCTTCTGCAACTCAATCTCTTCCAAAGGCGTCTGCTCCGCTGGCACCCGAAGACACTTCTTGAGCTGAGACACATGGAACACATCATGCATGCCTGCTAGTGACTGCGGCAATTCCAATTGATAAGCAACCTCCCCTCGATGGCTCAAAATTTTGAACGGTCCAACATATCTTGGGGCAAGCTTTCCTTTAGCGTGAAACCTTTTAACTCCTTTCAGAGGGGTAACTCTAAGATATACAAAATCGTCTGGCTCGAAACTCAAGTCACGGCGTCGATTATCAGCGTAACTCTTTTGTCTTGACTGCGCAATTTCAACCTCTCTCTTATCATGGCAACTTGCTCTTCAGCTTCCTTGAGAACATTAGGGACAAATATCATACGCTCTCCTGTCTCATTCCAATTCGTTGAGTACGACGAGCACGACCATATAAAGCATCAAATGGCGACATCGCAAGCTAACACAGTAGCTGTTGTTATATTTGAACTCGCATACGGTAAACATTTGTCCCATGAAGTAGTGTAGGCTAAAGCGCAAGCCCTCAACATATCTTCCAAAATCGATTTACTCTTTACGTCGACCATCGATCATGGGTGATATGTTGTCTTGAAGTTCAATCGCGTTCCCATAGCCGTGCAATTTATCCCAAAATCTCGAGGTGGTGAGTACCTGTCGACACTATTTTCCTAGGCACACCATGCAAACACACAATTCGGCCATGTATAATTCTCGCTAACCGGTCTCTGAGTAAGTTGTCTTAACTTAGGAATGAAGTGAGCAACTTTGGTCAATCGATCCACAATGACCCATATAGAATCATACCCACTTTGAGTTCTTGGCAACCCGGTGATGAAATCCATACCGATTTCTTCCCATTTCCATTCTGGAACCCTTAACTATTTGTAGTAATCCTTACGGTCTCGGTGTATTGCCTTAACTCTCGGCATATATCACACAAGGCAACATGCTCGTGACTTCACGCTTCATATTCGCCACCAAAACCTCTCCTTTAAGTCTGGTACATCTTGGCGCTTCCTGGATGGATTGAATACTTGGAATCGTGAGCCTCTTCCAAAATCAACTGCTTAAGTTCTGGTCTGTGTGGCACACAGATTCGACCCTTGAACCACATGGTACCCTGGTCATCCATAGTAAAATCTGCCGCTAATCCTTCATCCTTTTTAGCTTTGATTCGGTTGATTTTTTCATCATCCTTTTGCCCTTCCCGAATCTGATCCTCAAGCATCGGCTTTACTTCCAATGCAGCTATGAATCCTCCTAGAATCATTTCCAATTTTAACTTCTGAAACTCCTTACATAGCTCCAATTGATCTTCTTGTACCATCATATTTGCAACGTGGCTTTTTCGACTCAAAGCATCAACCACTACATTAGCCTTTCCCGGTTGGTAGTGGATTCCTATATTATAATCCTTTATCAATTCCAACCACCTTCTTTGCCTCATGTTAAGATCTGACTGAGTGAAAATATATTTCTAACTCTTGTGGTCCGTATATATCTCACATCTATTTCCAATGAGATAATGACGCCACAATTTCAAGGCATGCACCACGGCAGCCAATTCCAAGTTATGCATAGGATAATTTCCTTCATGCGGTCTTAACTACCTTGACGCATATGCGACCACCTTACCCTCTTGCATCAATACGCATCCCAGTCCTTGTCTTGATGCATCACAGTACATGTCAAAACTGTTCTGGACATCAGGCAATACTAGCACTGGGGCTGTTGTCAAACGTTTCTTTAATTTCTCAAAGCTCTTCTCACACTCTAGCGTCCATACAAACTTCTTTTCCTTTTTCAGCAATTGCGTGAGAGGTCTCGCAATTGTTGAGAATCCTTCTATAAACCGTCGGTAGTAACCTGTCATTCAGAAACTACGCTTTGAGTAATGAGACTTGGTGCTCCCGGGCGGGGTGTCTCCATCTTGCTCGGGTCTACTGCCACTCCTTTCGCAGTCATCACATGACCAAGAAATTCAACCCTCTCCTTCCAAAAATCACACTTGCTGAACTTAGCGTACAATTGTTGTTCTCGCAACCTTTCTAAAACCAACCTCAAATGTTCAGCATGCTCTTCTTCTGTCTTCGAATAAACCAGGATATCGTCTATAAAGATAACAACAAACTTATCCAGATACTCCATGAAAACCTTATTCATCATATTCATGAAACATGCCGGCGCATTGGTCAATCCGAATGACATCACTGTAAACTCATAATGTCCATATCTCGTCGAGAATGCGGTCTTGGGACATCTTACGCTCGAATCTTTAGTTGATGATATCACGAGCGAAGGTCTATTTTGGAGAAGACTCCTGCTCCCCTCAACTGATCAAATAAGTCGTCGATTCTTGGCAATGGGTACTTGTTCTTAATTGTTACTTCATTAAGTGCTCGATAATCGATACACATCCTTAAACTTCCATCCTTTTTCCTTACAAACAAAACTGGCGCTCCCCACGGCGATGAGCTTGGTCTTACGAAGCCTTTCTCCAACAGCTCTTCAATCTGCTTCTTCATCTCTACTAGTTCATCGGTAGGCATCCGATAGGGTCTTTTTGCTATCGGTGCTGTTCCAGGTGATAACTCAATGACAAACTCGATGTCACGGTCTGGCGGCATTCTCGACAGATCCTCTAGAAATACATCTGGGAATTCCCTGACCACTAGCACTTCTTCTATGCTAACGGCTTTTACGCTATTAACCATTAGTTGACCATCACGAACTTTTGTCGCTTGGAATTCCACTTTCTCTCCTTTAGGGCTCTCAATGGATACAACCCTTCGACCACAATCCAAAACTGTCTTATGCTTGGTTAACCAGTCATTTCCCGAATGACATCTAAAGCTTGGCCATCTAGAATAATCAAGTTCGCTAGGAACTCTACCCTATTAATTATTAGCTTCACCCCAAACACCCAAGGTTAGATCTTAACTCAGATCCTGGGGCTTGGACTAGCATCACACACTTAAGATTTTTCATGCTCAAACCATTTTCAGATGCAAAAGCTCGAGAGACAAATGAATGCGAAGCTCCTGAATCAAATAATCTTTATTGTAGTCGAGTTTACAAAAACTTACCCAGTACGATGTCTGATGCTTCCTGGGCTCCATCGGCGGTGATGTGGTTGACTCTGCCTTGAATAGTAGCTTGAGGCGTCGCTCCTGCCTATCTAGCTCCTCGATTTGCTCCCGTCATCGGCACCTTAGCAGGCGTCGTTCCAAGGTTGAAACGCACTGGCGTGATACCTCCTTTCGGGACATCTGTTGGCATAATGCTGACTCATTGCAATCAGTAGCACCTTACGGCGGTGATCTTTGCACTCCTCCTTGAGCATTGTTACCTTGGGCGGCGTCGATAACTCTATCACGGTGGTCGCGCGCGGTGTTTTGGTTTGTTAACAGCTTGTGGTTGGAACCTAGCAAATTGCTGCGGGGTCATCCTCATTCGCAGGTGGTTAGGGCATCCACCTGAATTGGTCATCAAGCGCTTGCGATTCTCCCCCAGTTCTTTGCGCTTATCGCCCGTAATCAAAGCCTTGTTTACCAATTCTTGAAAATCGGAAAAGTGTGGGTAATTAGCCCCACTTGCGCCACGAGTTTAGTCCTTTCATGAAGCGGATTGCTGGCCTTGTCCGTCGCTCGTCCTCGAAGCGAGCGAGCTAAGCTGCGTGAATTTGTTCAAGTAATCGCCTTTGGTTGGCCTCCTTGCTTAAGCGCCTGAATTCTTCCTTTTCAGTCCATCATCCCTTCCGGTACATGGTATGCTGGCGGAAGGCCGTTGCAAACTCTTCCCATGTGATTTCCATGGGTGCCTCATGAGCAAGACGATGAGTTCTCCCACCATTCTCGCATTTGTTCCTCTAGGCGATGGGATGCGTAAAGAACCTTCTCATGGCCTTCGCATTGAGTGATGTACAGCTTCCTCTCAATGGTTCTCAGCCAATCGTCCACTTCCAAGGGGTTGACATTGCCTGAGAATGTTGGTGGTCGGGTCCTCATGAAGTCCGACAACTTGGAGTAAGGATGAGGCCCGCCATTGTTGTTATGGGCAGACTGCAGCCATATTGGTCATCTGCCGCATCATTGTCTGCATTAAATGAGTCTGCGCAGCGAGAAAAGCTCCCAAGTTTTGCATATCTACTGGCGGTGCTTGTTGCGGTGGTGCTCCTTCATTGGGATTGTTGCCTGAGCGCAAACCACTTCCTGAAGCTCCATTGTTGCTGCGAGTGTTCACCATCTGCTTGATTGCTTCTTGGGTTAGGAAAGATAGATGTAGCATAGATAAGATGCAAGAATTTCTAAGGCGGGGGAAACAGGTTAAACCCAACTTAAATAATCTTTATTAATACTTGGTATGGTTGCTTACAATGCCTAAGGGCTTTGCAACGCATACTGCACACTCAGCAGACAATTAAGAACCAAACTAAACATGCAACCTTAACGTCTACTAAAAGGTAAAGACTAACTTAAAGACGCGACTCAACACTCGAGTCTCAACACAACTCTAAGACCAACTCTCACTCATCCAGCCACCCTGACTGAGATTGATCCGGCGCATACACCGGAGGGTGGGCTGGCATGGGTGCGAACTCATCCTGGTGACCCTCTGTTGGCTCCTCAGGCTCCCATTCACGCTCCTCTAGGTATTCCTCTTCTTCTTCTTCGGCGACTCCATCTGGCTCCTGGACGACCTGGTCCGCCAACTCCTCGGCTACCTGCAAGGCCTCCTCCAGCTCGTTGATGACCCTGGCTGCTGCGTCACGGGTCTTCTGAAGCTCTCGCTCGGACATCCTCAGTGCCTCGTACATCGTCTCCGGCTCTGGCGGTGTCCTCGGTGCTCCTCCCTGGCGATGGCGAACTTCGGCAAGGTGTACCGCGATAGCACCTCCTCCTTCACGATCCGTCGACGCCGCACGCTTCGCCCGTCGGGTGAAGCCGAAACACGGTGTCATGGGCTCGTAGGCGAGTCGTGGTAGATCCGTCGTGAAAGCAAGTCCGCAGCCTCACGAATTCTGCCTCGTCGTGAACCTCCGGGTGGTGATGTGGATCGGTCGGTGGTCTCATCGCTCTCGGCGAAGATGGTCGGTTCTGAGAAGAACCCCGATGCACACCGTTGACGTTCCAATTGCTTCCTCGGTAGAGCGGACGATCGAAGCCTCCAATTACTTGAAGAACTCTCCACAGCTCCATGGCATAGCCAACCTGCCTCGACTAGAAGGACTGGAAGATCGGCATCTATTCAAAACAAAATTTTGAATAAGATTTCCACTCGAAACGGTCACGACAAGAAGGTAATTTTAGCAAGGGTGAGAGTAGAAGAATGAGATAAGCCAAGAGTTTCTTATTAGTCAATTTTTCTTTTTCTTTAGAAAATAATTTTGGACACTCCTAAGAGATACCAACTACCTAGGGCCAAGACCTATAGTCAGTATGACTCTGATACCACCTCTGTCGGGACCCGAATTTGCAAATCCGGACCCTATGTGTATACCACACTAGTCCAGGATCACGCTAGTGCTCACAAGCTCAACATAGATGCTATCATAGTCATACACAGCGGAGTATAGCATAACTTTAATAATTAATAGTAACTGTTGTCTTACATGATTATTGCCACACAGGGCTTATAAAAGAAATAGCAAAATAAGCAGCAGCGGAAAAATAAATAAGCGTAGCAGCTCCCCAATTCACCGCAGGCAACTGACGAGGCTCGGACCCTAAGCATTCGCATCCATATAATCCTCCTCCACGAAAGGCGTAGATTCTTCCTCTTCTGAAGTTGTTGTTGTTGGGGTGAGTACATAAAGCACTCAACAAGTTGTGCACAGCAATGCAAGTCTAATATTCTATATGCTTGGCTTAATCCAAGGGAATGGCTAATAAGGATATTTTGCAGTAAAGCGGCATTTAACAAGAATACAGTAAATAGATTCGAAAGTAGTAAAACAAATAACAGTAATTAATAGATTCAGCATTTCTGAAGTAAACCAAGTTTCCAATTCTAAATCAATTTCCACCTCCCATTGCACCCTGCCATCCCAACAAGTTTTTGTTTAATAAAAATCTAACCCTTAACTGTAATTCCCGAGCATTGCCCAATACCGTGAGCACGGCTATTCGAATAGATTGTACACTCTGCAGAGGTTATGCACTTTACCCACACGATACAACCAAACACCACCAAGGCGAGTGATCATAACAAAGCCTTTACAATGCTACACCTAGATCCAGTACTGTTCGCTAAGGTTTCAACACTGAAGGGTTAAACCACGACAACAGGGCCCCCCTCTTGCACCATGTGAGTTAAGCCGTAAACCTGGGACTCACTATTCACCACGACAGTACCGAAATCTAGGTTTCACAAATTATTCAGCTAGGCTGTCCCATTCCAGACATGTGATTGCAAGAAAGACTCAGGTCAAAGGCTTGCAAGGTTAAGTCCTTAAGGTGATTAAGGCAAGACTTCTACATACCCCTGCCAATCCTGGCCCACCTTGGCACACTGCCCCTTGCCACTTGCCCCAATCTAAATCATTACCACCCCAGTTGATTACCAAGCACTACGTGCCACCAACATTTCAATCTAGTTGTGTGACCTCCTCGCCACGACAACTTGATATCACTGTGTGACAACACATGACACACAAATTCTTAAACATTGTTCCATATTCCATTAGTCAAGATTAAGTAACAACATTCGGACACATGTGATGACGTGGCATGGCTAAGCAATCTACGACGGTCTAACTAGTCCCATGTTGATTATTAATATTAACCAACTATAATTCCACATCCTAGGGTGACAATTGGATCATGGCATAAAATTGACAAGGTGTGATTTAATTCAATTAGGCATATCATCTAATTCCCAGATTAATTGAAATCATTTATACACATAAAATATCATGCATAATTTAAAAGACCAAATAGCAATTTAGTGAAATTGGGTGCAACATGATCAAAGCACAACTTGCCTTGGAGTAGGTGCTGGTCTTGCTCTGAGCTTGGGTCTTGAAGCAATGAATCTTCCTCCGGATCACCGAGCAGTTCAATGTCTACGCGAAACGATGCCAAAATAGCAAATAAACACCAAAACAGAGAGCAACCCAACTCTAAAAATAAAATAAAATTAACCAATAAATAGATCTTGATTTTACAAATTTTTAGAAATTTGAATCACTCAAATCCGAGTTAAAATGCAAAAGATATAGCCTTTTGAAGTTTTGAATAGATACTGAAATACAAAAAATAGAATTTCCGATTTTCCCGAAATATTTTTCTATTGAAAAAGATTTTTATTGCGCAACGCTGACGTCAGCCCTGGCCCGAGCCAATCGGTGACGACACGCTACTCGGCGCATGAGACCGGTCCACGAGCGCCTGCTCGTCCACCGTGGACGCGGCTCACAGCGCCTCGCGCCCCGCGCCCGACACGCGGTGCGCATCTACCGGCTGCGACGTCGCCCTTGCCGATGCTCGACACGTGGCGCGCATCTGCGAGAGGATCCGACGGCTAGCGAACTACACCAACGTGGCACTATCCTAACCGCTTATCTTAGATCTAACGGTCCATCTTACCGGAGAGGTTCACTGCTGATGAGGATGACGCGGCGTGATCTGGACGGTCCGACGAGGATCCAACGGCTGCGCGAAGCTCCGAAGCACGGCGGCGGATTGGCACCGGAGCGAAGGAAGACGACCACTCGTACGGCGTTTCGGCACGACTCCGGCGAGAAGAAGTGGCGGCCTCGACGCATCTTGGAACGGCGACCCCAGATCTGGAACCGATTCGACAAAAGGAGGCTCGACAGCGACGGAACGGAACAAAAACTCACGGCGGCGCTTCAAAGAACTACGGCGAGCTCCTGAGCGGCGACGGCTGCGAAACAAGCGAAGAGGCTAGTGCTACTGGCTGCGTAAGGGGACGAGAAACATCGGAGTGCGGGCTGCAGCTTTTATAGCCTCGGCACGCGCACAGGGAAGGAAACCCTAAGCAATCCGCGGTGGAGACGGCGTGCGGCGGCGAACTCGGAAACGGAATCAGAGACGACGACCGAGAGCCGTCCGATCTGCAACGAGCGACCACGATTAGATCTCGGCCGATCCAATCCAATCCGCACTTTCCAAAATCAACGGATCCGATCAAATCTTTCCAAAACAACGCGAAGCGATCCCGACCGCTTGATCTCGATCCAACGGCTCACGCGCTAGGGTTTCGCCGAGGAAATAGGACCGCACGATCCGATCCAACGGTCCGCACGCGCGCGCGCGGTTGGCAGCGGTGGCGCAGACAATACCGGGTGGGCAAGCACACAATCTTTGGGATTTGTCGAGATCATTCACCGATTTTTCAAAAGCTTTTTGATTTAAAATAATTCCCGAAATTAGATTAATTCATTTAAGGCAATTAAAATATCAGGAAAAATCCAAGAAAATTCTCATAAATACTTTGAGACATTTTGAGTTCAAATAAAATATTTTTGGCAAAACTTCATATTAGTTTTATCTATATATAATTAGTTTTCACCAAAGGTTCAATATACTTAATTAAAATAAATTCAATTAAATTCCAGAAAATCCAATAAGTTTAGAAAATCACCAAAATGCTCATAAGTGAAACTATAGACCAAATTTGGGATGTTACACTTCCAGAAGCGGTTTGAGACACGAACCGCTTCTAAATGTTGCGTTCTAGAAGCGGTTCTTTTCTCAAATCGCTTCTGAAAATCCGAAGCTGTTTGAGACAAGAACCGCTTCTAGAATGCAACATTCAGAAGCGGTTCGTGTCTCAAACCGCTTCTGAAATCCCTCTCTGGACCGTTACCAACGAACCGCTTCTGGTGCGAACATCACAACGGGTTCACACCAAGCCGCTTCTAATAGGCCGGTTGTGATGCCCAGTTCTGTAGTAGTGGGTTTTTACAAAAATCAAACCTTACGGTGGCGCTTGCTCTCAGTCGGACACTCAAGCTCCAAGATGTAGTGACACAAGGATGGGACACTGGGGAGGCATCAACGTTCTCACAGCGGTAGCACAAACAGTGCTAGGGTGGCGGCGGGGGATATTATTCATCTCATATCTTGATCTATATTGTTTTCTCCAACAGTCGAGTGGCTACCGCGGCGAGAGAACTGTGCTCATGCGTGAGTGGAAAGCAAAGAGGGGAAGTGAATGCTGGGAAGGAAACAGGGGGAGGAAAAATAAGAGATGAGGGGATGGGTGTTCGACTGGTGGGCTAGTCTTTTAGGGAGGTTATGTGTAATTAAATATCTTTCACTAGAGTTCTATGTGTAAATATTTGGCCTATGGTATAAATTATAACAATGTAGAGGCTTTATGAGAATAAATGGAGGGCTGAACTACAAATAGTTGAAGATACGATGCATTGTGGAGGAGAAAATTTTGAGCAGTGATTTGAACTGATGTGGAGTCATTCTCTCTCCTCGAACCACCACCTTGTGGTAGCCTCTATTGTGGATGTCCTAAGAGCATATACAACACGATGCCCCAGCTGGTGCCTTGTAGAGCCATGTAGTCTTACAACATGTGCACGAGATGGGTACGTCGCAAGTGTCAGAGAGGCTTGCAGAAGCTATGGTGGCTTGGGGGAGAGAGAAAGTGGTCCATAGAGAGAGTTAGGAAAAGGCACCACACCTTGCCAGCTGCCTAAATGGTGTGTGGTGGCCGCACAAGGAAAACGGCAGCTGCAATTGGGACTAGGGTGATTGTGATCGGAAAGATGACAACCACTTGACGCTAGGATCTGCTTGATGCGGCAGCACTAGGATCTGCTCAGGGTTGAGGATGATGAGTTGTATGGCGGCTAGTGTGAAGAGGGAGGGGAAAAAGAATGGTATGGGAGAGAAAAAAAAGGGGAGAGGTTGGTATGGCTGGCAAATGGGTCAAGGATTGTTATGTAATCTATTTTCTATCCTTAGGGTTCCAAGTGCAGATTTTGGCAATCACTTGTAAATTAAAAAATATAGTGGCTGAAGTAGAAGAGTTTTGATGGCTGAAACAATTAACCTAAGCCACCACTTAAAAGCACCAAATATTGTGAATAAATTTTGTGTTAAGTGGCTTAACCTGCGTCGTTTGGTGCTACCTTCAAATCCTGAGTGACATACGTTTTTTTCTTCGAGGCAACAGACTGTGCTCATGAACTTAACTTTTTTATTTGCTGCAGATGCCTGGACGTACCATCTAACCGTCCACGCCCTGTGCCTGTCCAAGAGCGACAGGTCATCAGCTCAGATGGGACCAACCATCTCTGCACAAAATATCCAGACTACTTCCCTAGACGTCTCTCTCTCTCTCTCTAATCTGAGCATTCTTCATCCACCAATCACCTTTATCACCATTCCGTCTCTGCCCAGGGCCACCTCATCCGAACATTCAACATAGACGTTGTGCTGAGGGGCCACGCAATGTGGGTCCTTGTTTCAGTGAGAGTGTTAGTAGTGTGCCCACAACAGACAGGAAGCAAAGGATGGATGGAGTACTACTGGTGTTCTCTTGATATTTTACTTGATCATGTTAATATTACTTTTAAAGAAAAATCCCTCCCAAAAATTTTCCAAGAATGCGTGAATTTTTTAAAATAAGTTTGGATCTCTCAGAGGAGTTGCCATCTGCAACATTGCCGTTCAGAGTATTGGAGCAAAGTTTAATTTTTTTAAAAGAAATAAGATAAATATGTTTTCTCTGTATGAAAAACAGCTTGATCATATTGAGAATATTTGGCAAAAATCATGAGCCATAGGAGTGAAAAACAAACCCACGACCACTTATATCCAAGAATGAACTGATTTCTAGGGTTGCAGACTAGGTTAATCAGCAGTGCTTCAATGTTTTTCCTCTTAATACAAGTTGTACAAATCTTAAAGCAAACAAAGAGGTAAGTAATCATTATCTACCCTTCATTTATGATTTAATATTTGTGCAACTGATAAAAAGAAAAGCATAGAAACACCCCTCCTCGTAAGTTTAACCCGTAGCATTGCAATGTTGATCGGTTCACGATGTTGTAGGCAACAATTATTTGAGGGGTTTATTTTAAGTAAAAAGAAAAAAAATCAAATAGCTTAAAAATTTTTCTCGATATGAAAATTAACTTAGTCATAATAAAAAGTTTTTGTATAGACTGTGCATTGTTGGGGTAAAGCACATTGGTGCAACCAAGGTTCAAAATCCCGACGAAATTTTGAAAATTTCAGCTAAGATTTTGGATTTCGGTCGAGGATGAGATTACAAATCCCGATGGAAAAAAATTGAAAAAAAATCAAATTGCTACCGTGATTTCATAAAATTTAGGATATTTTAACCGGATTTCAAGTTTTTTGGATCGGATTTGGAAAAATACCTTTTAACAATGTCTTCTCCGTTTTGCATGATATTAGTAAGGGACAAACGGTAACTTTGCATCATTTGGCTAGCAATTGTTGGCCTTTGTCATTTAGAAGGTGGTTAGGTGAGGATATACAACATGATCTGAAAATCCTTGGAGAAAGCTTGCTAAAGATGGCTTTGGGGGAAGATGTTGACCAACCTAAGTGGAACTGGAAGAAATCTGGTATTTTCTCAGTTAACGCGTGTATAGGAAAATGCATCATCACCTACCTGATAAGGCTTACAAATTTCTCTGGAAAGTCAAATTTCCTTTAAAAATAAGGACCTTTCTCTGGTTAATCTTACATAATGCAATTCTTACTAAGGACAATCTGTTGA
This sequence comes from Otatea glauca, assembly GCA_036346275.1. Lineage (NCBI taxonomy): Eukaryota > Viridiplantae > Streptophyta > Magnoliopsida > Poales > Poaceae > Otatea > Otatea glauca. The sequence continues at coordinate 17,074,420 of CM070721.1, read as the reverse complement.
GAAATGGGAAAGGGGATCCTAAGTGCTGCTATTTGTTGGGCCATTTGGAAACTGAGAATTACAGCTTGTTTTGAAAACAAGTTGATAAGATCTCCTGCAGAGGTCATTTGCTATGCATATGTATTCTTGAAATTTTGGACAGGCTTACAGAAGTAAGAAGCACAGGGGATGATGATCATAGGCGCTGAAGCTATTCAAGTTGAAGCTCATGATTGGAGATGGTGTAGCAACAGAAGAAGAGATGGAGCAAGTAGCAACTCAGGATTGACATGGGAAAGAGAAGAAAAGGAGAAGAGGCTAGGAGAATCCTGCGCTGAGGAAATGAAGAAAAAGGATGTTTGCTTTTGATGGTTTGTAATAGCATTGCAGCGTGCTTTCTTAGAACCGGTAGAGTTTAAATTCTATGGTGTATTTTGAGACTGTTTTCATGTGTAAATACTTAGTATTTTGCATTCAAACAGGTAGAAAATGTACATAAATGGTTGCATGATTTTTTTTTCATATTCTTTCCCATTTTTAGAGACTTGGGAGACCATTTTTCATTCGGTTAAAATTTGCCGAGATTTCAACAATTTCGGCAGAAATCTCGGAAATCCCGGTTCAAAAATTCTGGATTTGAATTTTGCTTTTTGGATTTCATCCGAAATTTCAAAATCTTGCCAAAATTTTAGATTTCGGTCGCCTCCAAGATATGATCCACTGTGTGCCAGCTTCATCTTTCTCCCTTAATTAAAAAGGCTTGTACATAGTCTCGATGTGAAGGCACAAAGCAGTGTCGGTTTTTCGACCGGCGTCATCTGCGGGCGATTAATCGGCGGCCTCGACATGAGCAATGCCTCCTGCCTTCAAGACATTTATCATGGTTCTCGCCGGTCGTCACCAAAGCCTCCGGCGACTTCATCCGCAGGTGGTTAGGACTGGCCTCTATCTACATCTCTGTTGTTCCCTCACTTCAACTAAGAAGACAGCGTGTGATGCGCGTTTGCACATCGGTTCCCATGGACCTTCTTGTAATTGTCTTTCTTTGATGGACTTATCTGTAATTGTTGGGAGTGTACTGTATTCCTCCTTAATATAAATCACGGTTTTTTCCTTTAAATAAAAAGGCTTGTACTTTTGTGAGAAACAATTTTATTTTCACTATTGCAAGCTCTATGTAGTACTCCGTCGTCCAAGTTTTCAAGGCGTATTTTTTAGATAGTGTTGCCTATAAATATATGACATATTTCATATTCCAATGTAAAAATAGTATGATGTTCATCCTTAATAAATATCAAGCTTTACTTTATATTCTTTACACACATGCATTGAATATAGTGCTTAGTGATAATAATTATGAACTTTAACATCTTCTTGGTCTATATGTTAACAAAAATACGCCTTATAAACTTCGACGAATGGAGTAGTACCGAGCTCTCCTGCATTTATACGTGTTAAACAAGGCCCCAGCAAGTGTACAGCGTCCAATAATACCTCTGCTGCGGTGCTACGGTTACTAAATAATCTTTCCTCCGAGGGCACAACCTTAATTAACCTTAAACATGATTTGACGCCAATCAAACATGTTGCTTTCAGGTGAGTATAAATCTCGACCGTATATCATCCGTTTAAAGGCGACGTTTATGAGTTTCTAAATTCTTGGTGTCGCTTTTGCTGATGTTACTATGTCCGGAAATAGTTGAGAAGGAAGCATCGAGGCATTATATTGTACGACAGGCTTTGTGAGTTGTGAAGAGAGGATACAAGGCGAAGGGATCTCCATTTCGGCCCAATTGTTAATGTGATTCTAGAAAAATGACAGAAATAGATAGTTTGAAATTAATACTGAAACAAATCGTATTACTTGATTTTGGAGAAAGTATTGTACTTTTAGCTCTATTGAATTCGTTACAAGATAGAGGTATATGTAAGGTTTACAAAGACAAATCTTGATGCTTGAGAGGTCTTCTAGAGAGTAAGTATTTTTTATTTTGCGAGAATGTGTTGTTTTCAATTAGGTACGTCTAAGTTACTCCTCTAGTTCATAAAAGCTTATTGATTTGGGATACATGCGGTTAAACTTTTAAAACTTTAGTTATCGACATATTTTTAAATATTTAGATTGGATGCATCAAAATCATATGCGTAGATTCTTCTCGAAACGTACTTTCAAAATATTATAATTTTATTAGATTTTTTTAAATATATTATAATAGAAATTAGAGGTCAAAGTTGAGTTTTAAGCACCATATTAATGTTCAAAACGACAACTATTTGTGATCAAAGGAGTACTAAATAAGTACTACTTAATAGTTAAGATGAAATAGGATAAACTACGATTAGAATATACCAATTATAGAGGTGAAACACACTACGGCATTGCCTATGAGAAAGGATATTTAAGGATGACTACTGTAGTGGTTTGTGACAAATACTTGAAATAGCTACATTAATTTGGCATAGTACCTCGCTGCAATACCCAATCAATCTCAAGCCTTATCTTTTGATCTGATGGTTAATAGAGTCAATAGCACGATAACATTACATTCTGATGGAGGATATGAAATTATGAATCCAAGTAAGATACATCTCGCGGGGCTCATCTATTTTCCTATCATTTTTTGACATGCCTTTATTTAATACTAAGTAGAAATAATTTAAATTATTACCCCTCCGTTTTTTTACTTGTCATTTTACACGTCAACACGGTCTTCAACACACATTTAACTATTACGTTTTAATTACAAGTATATGTTAATAAAAACATTAAAAATATCATGACACAAAAGTATTTTTATCTCAAATTTAGTAGTGGCATTTCCAAGTGATAAGTCCATATCCTTGGTGTGTATTAGTAACCAAAGTTTTAAAAGGTTGACTGCAAATATTTGAAACAACATCTAAGTAATATGTTGAACTAAAAATCTACAACTACGCTCAATTTCATGGTGAGGAAAAGACACTTTTTTCAATGAGAAAAAGACACGCTTGAGGATTTTTCTTAAAATAATATAAAAATTATAGAAATATATCTTTGTGGCCGTTTGAAATGGCGATAACAGAGGCTCTGTAGCCATTTCAAATGGCAACAAAAGTGCCATGCATATAGCCAGATCACCTATCGCCATTTCAATTAGTGACAAAAAGACCCACCCCTTTGTCGCCAACTGAAACGACGACAGAGGAAAGAAGTGCCACGATTGGCTAGGGACTAGAGTACCGATCCAGATCCATAAACGAGAAGAAGAGAGGAAGGGAAGAAAAGAGAAGAAGAGAGGAGAGGGAATGAGAGGATAAGAGGAGGAGAAGAGGTACGGGAAGGGGAAGAGGAGGAAGAATTTGCTGCAAATTTTGAAGGTAAGAATTTCTATTTTCAATGTTCTATATAGCTATGCTATATCATTTTTGGACCCCAAACATGAAGCTACGCGCTAATGTTCCGCTACATTAGCTACAAGTGCTATAGCTAGCAATAGCTTCGATATTTGACATAGTTTGTAGTTAGCGATAGCTCCGCTATCCTATATATGTACCAATGAGCCAAAACATTTGACTCATTTTGAAATGAAACATTACTAAAAAGACCCAAATGCATCTCTTGTAAGCCTTAAATATGAGAAAACTCAGTGAAAAAAGACCTTATCTCGCCCTTTTTCAATAATCTAACATTCATATTTCTCAGTGATTAAGTACTTGTTGTTACAACATTATAATATAGTTATCATTTATGGTCTTTTGGACATGTATTAGTATGTTTATTAATCCCAAACATGACTCATATTCTTATTATAAAAATATTAGTACCTTCTAAAGTAATGTATTTTTAAATTTTGTTTCAACGTGACTTATATTACATATATATTTAATTAAAATAAATAAATACTAAAAATGCGATGAATGATAGATTTCGCGATAGCTAGAGATAGCTGTTGTAGCTTTTTGGGATAAAACCTTGATTTATTTAATTATGTTTTGAAAACATAGTAAGTTAGCAACAGAGATAAGTAGATGTGTATTTGTGTAGGTATATAGTTCTGTACATATGTAGATTAGTAATATTTTGTGTAGATTTGTAGATATGTTTAGATGTATAGTTGTGTAGGTATGGTTGAGGATGGATCGGGTAGGTTAGGAAAAATTATGAAAATTATGTCGGAGGTATGGAATTAGAAAAGAAAATTTATAGACAATTGCAGCATTTATTTGTTGTAGTGTAGAGTAGATTTTTGTGAAACATAGGCATAGTGGTGCAATTAACTTTATAATTCATTCAGTTTATTATGCATTGATTAACTTAATGATATTATGTTGTGTACATAATAACAATTTGAGTAAATGCTCGACGGGAGCGAATACATTTTAAAATACACTATGGAGAAGGAGTTCCATAGATGGGTGTAGAAGGGGTTGAACTAGGTCATTTTTCATGTGTGATGGCTAGCCTGTTACGCGTAGGGGAGCATCCATGGGGCACCGTTACGAGCTGGTTGTATCGTATGTTCTCGTTGGACCATGAACTGCATGATTTGAAGTAGCACAGTGTTGGCAGCGTACATGGGAGTGCATGTAGTGGGAGTTAGTGGAATTGAAGAGGTCGAAGTTGTGAAGCTCGTATATACGATTGGTGAAGGAGCGAGGATGGCTTTTAGAGTTGTTGGCGCAAGCATTTCAGAAAGTTGCTTCCAGCCATGCGATGCAAGAGGAGGCCATTGGTGATGAAACAGAAGAAGTTGGGGAGTCAAGCCGCAGTCATGCATGCTTATTGAGTCAGAATGTGGGAGAGAGTAATGTGTCAGTGCAAGATGAGGAAGTAGATGTTCCCATGCTGGATGTGCAACAACCGATAGGCATTTTAGACGAAGGAGAATAGATCGAATGCTTGGCAAAATGAATAGAGGTTGAGGACCGTAACTACGAGGCTTTATCTGATGATGAAGGTTGCGATGATTGGGAGGTTGGAGTTGAAGAGGGTATCCTTGCAAAGTGGAACAAGTACTAGTTGGACAAGCTGGTAGTCAACAAGGGTGAAGGTGTTGTATGGGAGTATGATGGAAATAAGGTGTGATAAGGAGGGATTTACAAAAGTAAGTGGGAGGTGCAGGAATCTGTCAAAGCATGAGCAAAGTCACTACGAAAAATATTTAAGGTTGTGAAGTCAGCAGCACGGGTGTATAATATGAGATGCGAGATGAAGGGTTGCCCATGTCGTGTACATTCGTACCAACCTAAGTGGGACACCCCTTTGAAGTGCTCAATAGTCGTTCCTCACACGTGCATACTAACAGAGTCTATGCAATCGCTTAAAAATATTTCTTCAGGCTTTGTTGCAAATGTTGTACAGAGAGAATGTGGGTAACCTGGATTTGGAGCCACGTTCTATTATGCTTACAACAGAGCAGAGGTTCCGTTAAACAGTAAGATATGCCAAGGCCTGACCTGAAAGTCGAAGCAAAAGGCCCTTGAAGCTAGGATTGGTACGTATGAAGACTCATACAAAAACCAGCCAAATGTGCTTCGAATCATTCAAGAAAGAAATGCTAGGACATGTATCGATATTTTTGAATAGCACTCGCAACGGTTCCCTAGAAGATGGTACTTAAGCGATCATTCTTTGCTTTCGGAGTGTGCATCAACACATTCAGACATCAACATTCAAGAAAGGAATACTGAGACATGTATCGATATTTTTGAACAACACTCGCAGTGGTTCCCTAGGAAGATAGTACTTAAGCAAGCATTCTTTGCTTTCGGAGCACCCATAAATGTGTTCAAACATTGTTGTCCCATGCTTTGCGTGGACGGTACATTTTTGACTAGAAAGTACAGGGGTCAGATATTGACTACCATCAGAGTAGATGGTAACAACTAGGTTCTTCCTGTTGCACTGGCTTTTGTGGAGAGTGAGAACACGGATAGCTAACTATGGTTTATGAGGAACGTGAAAGCTAGTATTGTTAGTGAGCGGTCTCGAGTTTGTATCATATATGATCGACATCCCGGGCTGTTGAAGACGATTATGCAACTACATCGAGGACAAGATGAGCCCATCCATGGCCTGATTTGCAGAGTAGGTGGTGCAAATGGCACCTAAGTGTGAACTTTTACAAGTAGTTTAGAAACAAGGATCTTAAGAAGCTTTAGCAAGAGGTTATGTGATCAAAATCAACAGAGGAAGTTTGATGTACTTTGAAAGAAGCTAGACAAATTAACGTCAAAGCATACAGTAGAGGCTGCGAGGAAGCTAGCGCCTGGTGCAAAAGAGGCCCCCATAATGCTGGATTAATTGCCTACTAACCCTCCGTGCTTGGTTAGGAAAAATGGAAGAGGCACGAAATGCTTCTTTGAATGGATTGAATATGATCCTAGGGAGAAGTAGGCTTTACTTTGTGACATCGATGGTGCTAGGTACGGTGTCATGATGACGAACCTAGTTGAGGTGTACAACTATGTGATGCGGGTCTTGGACCCCTTCCTCTGATAGCTATAGTAGAGGGAGTTCTTTGTGGTATCACGAAATACTTTGTGGAACGTCATGCCATGGTGTTAGTTGCTATGAATGATCCTCATGTGAAATACTCCAATATGATCACTATCTAAATAGAAGATAAAAGCAAGAAGGGGAGATGCATAGAGCATTCAAGATGGACATGAGGGAACTTCATTTCAAGGTGTTGTTGAAGGATCGATATGGCCTAGAGGGGGGGTGAATAGGCAATTTTACAAATTCTGGCAATTTTAATTTACTAACTTATTTTAACGAGAGTAACTTATAGCAAGAGTAGAGAAGAATTCAAGCAACAAACAAATACAGCGAAAGCAATAAAAGAAATGATACAGGAAATACAAAGATTTATCCCGTGGTTCAGAGCTGCACTCCTAATCCACGTTGAAGCACTTCTCTTGAAGTTCAGCTTCTCCAAAGCTAGTCGCAGTAGCTCCGGTGTTCACTTCAGGTAACTCTTTCACTTCTCCAGTGAGGTGAGTTCCAAACCTCTCACAAAACACAGTTGCCTTCCACAAACACCTTTGGACAGGTCACATTGTTTTACTTCCTCCAAGCTGTCTAGGATCACCAAGATCCAAGAGTAATAAACCTCGCACAAGTTCTGTCTCTTGGTTCACTATGCAAATCACAAAACTAGACACTGACTTGGAGCTTACACACTTAGGGAAGTATGAAGATTTTTGTGTGAAAATGAAGCACAGACTCTTTTTTGAGAATGAGAGCTATATGACCATGCCAAAGTGTAAGGAGTTCATCTCTATATGTGGTAGATGGCTCAGGAAATGCTTATATAGCCATTTTGAGTGAAAATAGCCGTTACACTGCTCTGATGAGCCGTTGGACGTGTCGGATGTCGAAACAACGAAATACACACGCACAACGGACTATGTATCGCTGCTTAGCGATCTTGGGTATGTGTATGACGGACCAAATTTGAGTTCACGACGGACCAAATATTTTGGTCCGTAGTACATGGACGATCAAGAAAAATGGTGCGGCATACAACTAAGAGAGATATATGAGTATCCGACTAAGAAACTTTGTCCGTTACACATGACTTTCAAAAGATTTTGCTTAGACATAGAGACCTATATGCACGCGGACCAAATGTTTTGGTCCGTCATATATGGACAAAGTCACGATTTTCCAGAATATAGACACATGTACTTGGACCAAATTTTTGGTCCGTTATGCATGGACTTTAGAGAAGATAGGTTCTGGCGAGAAGACAAATGTATTTCGGACCAAATTTTTGGTCCGTTATGCATGGACTTTAGAGAAGATAGGTTCTGGCGAGAAGACACATGTATTTCGGACCAAATTTTTCGTCCGTTATGCATGGACTTTAGAGAAGATATGTGCCAAGAACCTTTTTCAAACAGATAAGATTTATCCTGGCTTTTCAATCTAGCAACGGATTTAAACACAAATATTTTGTCCATTTCCTGAGTGAAAACTTCTTTTGAAGATAGAGAATACTTATTTTAGGTTTCGATCCAAAAGGTACATAAGAGATTTAGTCCGGCCAACACTTATACAGGAAAAAGAATGCCGAACCAAATCTTTTGGTCTGCTGAGAATAGAAAATCTAGGACATCTTTGGTCCGATACAGAGGAGAGAAAAATTGCATGTATGCTTGGGACCAAAATATTTGGTCCAGTCATACATAGGCGCATTTCGACTAAGATGATTTTCATGGAATGTTTGTCCAAGAATATGTGGATATGAAAGTGAGTATATTTTAATCTGAAAAACAGATGTACAAAGGAAGTTTTGACAAAGAATAGATTCAAGGTTTGCAATGGACTGAAGAATATAGATAGATTGGTCCGTTGTACTGGAAGGTATAGTTTAAGAAGGGAAAAGATTGAGTGTCTTTTGCTCCAAGTGGTCTGGTTTTGCCTTTGCCTAACAAACTATTTGTTTGTGCAAAGTCCCTCTTTTTGGACAACTAAACAAAGATAAAACACCTAGGCTATTTGACTTAAAACATCTCCCAAGATGTAAAAATATAAACTAAAAGCCTTAATCTTGTTGTACCAGCTTATTTCATCAAAGGTTCCAGCTCACTTATCTTCAAGCTTTGAATATTACTAACTTAGTCATCAATACCAAAACCATGATAATATAAAAATAAATTGAGGGGTGCCTAGATGCTATCAGTTGTGTAGGGACAAAAAGGCGGTCAAGGAACTAGTTGGCCTAGAGGGGGGTGAATAGGCAACTTTTGCAAATTTTAACTCCTTAGTGACAATTTACTATTCTCTTTATGAGAATAACTCAGTACAATATATGACAGAAGTAAAAAGCAAATACTGATAACAGTGAAAGCAACAAAGTGAAATAAAGCACAAATGAGATAGAGATTTATCCCGTGGTTCAGAGCCTTTCTCCTACTCCACGTTGAAGCACTTCTTCCGAAGTATTGCTTCTCCAAAGCTAGTCGCAGTAGCTCTAGTGATCACTCAGGAAACTCTTTCACTACTCCAGTGAGGTGAGCTCTAAACCTTTCACAACCATAGTGGCCTTCCACAATCACCTTTGGATAGGTCGCACTTTTCACTTCCTCCAAGCTATCTAGGATCACTAAGATCCAAGAGTAATAAACTTTGCACAAGTTCTGTCTCTTAGTTCACTCGCAAATCACATAGCTAGACTTCAGCTTGGAGCTAAAACACTTAGAGATGTTGAGGATTTTTAGTTTGAAAGTGAAGCACATACTCCTTTTTAGAACGAGAGCTATTTTGAATGATACAAAGGTCAAGGAGTTCATTCCCCTATTTGGTAGATGGCTCAGGAAATGCTTATATAGCCATTTGGAATGAATATAGCCGTTGCACCTATCATTGTAGTCGTTGGACGTGTCAGAATATCAAAAATATACGTTTACAACGGACTAAGCAACAGAACTTAGCGATACTAATCATGTATATCACGGACCAAATTAAGACATTTAAGACGGACCAAAAAATTTGGTCCGTTATACATGGGATTTTCAGAGAGTTTGGTCCGGCAAAGGAATGAGTGAGTTACATGTATGCCGGACCAATTTATTTGGTCCGTCATACATGGGAATTTCTAAGATCAGTAGCTAAGGACCGTTTTGACAAAAAAAATAAGTTTATCCAAGCGATTTGCTTTAGCGACGAACTAAAATTTTAAACAAGAAGATTTGGTCCGTCAACAAAGGAAAAAACCTTCGAATAAGTATGTATATCTATCTATGGATTTAATAAATAGAACTCCAAGGTTTGGTCCGGCAAAATGGCTTATAATCTGAATGAGTGCCAGACTAAAAATATTTGGTCCACTATAGATGGAAATTAGAGAAGTTTTTGTTCTGTTGAAGGAGTATGACTTTATATGTATGCCGCACCAAAAACTTTGGTCCGTCATACATAGAAATACACTTGGTTGCAAGATATCTTCAAGGAATTTTCACCACGGACTAAAATATGTCAAAATAAGAAGTTTGGTCCGATGAGTAGATACTTTGATAGGAATTTTGACAAGGAAGATTTTCAATGCTGGACTAAAGGAGCTTTTAACTGAAAAAGGATTTTGGCCATGTATGCAATAGAATTAAGAAATGGATAGCTGAATTTTAGTCCGTCACATATTCAGACTATTGAAATGAAGGAGAATTTTGATTCAAAGAGCAATGACTAAGAGTTTTTTACTCCGAGCAATCTAATTTTGTCTTTGCCTTATGATCCAATCCGCTAGCTTGTGCAAAGTCCCCCTTTAGTACAGCCAAACTGAAAATAATCCTAGCTATTTGACTTGAATCAACTCCCAAGTCATAAACTAGTAATAGAACACCTTAATCTTGTTAGTCCAACTTGCTTCATCATTGATTTCAGCACATGCTCTTCAAAACTTAAGCATTATTAACTTAGTCATCAACACCAAAACTATAATAAAACATGATAATGAAAATTGAGGGGGCCTAGATGCTATCAATCTCCCCCTTTTTGGTGATTGATGACAACATTCCTTTTCAGTTAATAATATCTCATTCATTTTGCAAAACAGAGTTAGCTAGACAGAGTATTAGCAGAAGTTGTAGATATATGTGCTCCCCCTTAATGAATGCATGATCTGAACTTTGACAGTTATGATATATTAGGACTATATTAGATCCTTAAAATACATTATTATTTTTTAATTTTTTTCATTAATAACCAGAGGTCAGATCAAAAAGAGTTAGAGTAAGTACTTCCAGACAACCAATAATACCAACAAGAAAGTATCAAAATAAGTATCAGAGCACAAATAAACCAGATAAAGATCAGATACCACTAGTGCCAAAACATTAGATACTATATTAGAAATTACAATAATAGCCTTAACAGATTTAACAGACTCTTGTCCAAACCTCTGAGCAGTAACCTAGGAATATTCTTCCCTTTGGCATCAATAGCCAAAAGGGTCCTATTTTGCCGAAAAGGTCCTTTTGAGTGACCAAGAAGCGAGCTCTCCTAGGGGGAAACAATCTGATCATCATCCGCTTCTGATTTTTCTTGAGTTTGAGTACTTGGCACTTGGGTCATGGCTTGATCATGCCAGCTCGGATAACCTGGTTCGCCCGATTGAATGGTCAAACTATGAAGATCAGACTGCATTTTGTTCAAGGACTCATTTAAGGTATCTGTTTCTGCGAGGATCTGACCCACATCATCAATGCAATTGTGCCAGTTTTGTATGGTGTATAAGGGCATCCTCAGTGAAGTCCATGAGATGGTCCAGATTTTGTTTGATCCATGTTTGATTACTCCTATTTGATGTGCTTGCAGCCTCAACTTGATTTAACAGACTCTTGTGATGTTCATCAATTTTCTGATTCATGTCATACAGTCTGTCCTTTAACAGATCCTGATTGTTACCAAGCTGCTGGATCCACTGTCCTGATTGTTACCAAGCTGTTGGATCCACTGTCTTAACTCCCCTTGATTGCTGTTGAGGTGATCAAATCTAGAAAAGATTTCATTTTTGAATTTTGCTTGTTCTTCATAATGTTGTCTCATTTGCTCTTGTATTTGTTCATTGTACCATTGTAGATCATTCATGTGTTCTTCATGTCTCTGAGCTGCCATTACTTGATCTTCCATGTATCTTACTTGAAATCCTCTATGGTCAGCATAATATTATTGGTCAAAAGAGGAAAACTATGCAGGTTGAGAGTCAAAGATATTTTCCTGAGCTTGAAAGGTACCTTCCTGTGCTTGCTCAGCATGTCTTTGAGGAGACGAAGGAGGGTCCTGAAAATCGAATAGACTTTGCCAACCAGGAAAAGTATCCCTCTGATCATGCTCAGGATGAACAGTTAATGGAGGATAATAAGATTCAAACTTTTGGGGCATACCAGATCCTCATGCCTCATAATCATTTGCTCCTTGCCTTAAACCTTGAGCTTCCATGAATCTTGCTGCTGCCGCTAACTCTTGAAGGTGATAAAGCTGTTGCTCCTAATTAAAAGACTTAGCAACTGAGCTTGAAAGAACTTGAGTTGTAGCATCATCCTCATTCCAGGATTCACTTCCATGAATCACTTCTGTTGATTCTGGAGTAGAGGCTAGAAGTTGAGCGAAAGGCCTTGGAGAGTAAGCAAACTTATGATGACTTGAGGCCTTACTTTTATTTCCACTTTGAGCACTAGGCTCTCTGTCATTTCCAGATTTGGTCTTACTTGCACTGTGGGCACTTGGCTCTTTCCTTTTTCCAGACTTGTTCATGCTGCTACTATGATGACTTTCATAAGCTTGAGAAGTAGGAGACATATGGCTTCCATAAGATTGATGCCAGCAGTCATTGCCTTTAGCCTGTGAATACCCACTTCGGCTGTTGTTGTCAAACTTATTTTCAGATTCTGCACTTGACTCATTTTCACTTTCTGTGGATCCATACTTTTTGATTATTTCCATCCTTGGTTCATTTTCTCCTTCTTGATTAGGCAGTTCTGGTTCTTCCCCTTCATTAGGTTGATTCTCTTGCAATCCTCGAAGAAAACCAGTACCCTCAAGTTTTGTCCAGTGGATTTATGCATATTATATTTCTTTGGGAAACACTTAAATTCCCTATTCAGATCATCTTGGGAAATTATACCTTGTGCCAACAGAACTTCAGTGATTTGTTGAGCAAAAGGTAAAGGGCTGCCAAATTTTCTGTAGACTGCCTCCTCCATTTCCCCAAAGATGTAATCAACCAAGTCTATAGGTTGTCTTGACAAAATGAGATGCAACAGCCACGCTAGGGTTGGGGTCACACCTTCCTTGTATCCAGACTTGGGAAAAATTGTATGCCTTAATACTAGCAGCAGTACCTTTGCTTCTTTAGATAAACAAGAGACTCTGTTGGGATTGAAATCAGTACTGGTGGTGTCTTTGTATATATGTGCAGATATTTGTAAATCAGGCATATCACCAATCAACCTCCATCTCTGACAAGGATATATCTTTTCAAATATTCTTGTTCTATTACTAATGGACTTGAGGCTCCAATTACAGACTCAAACTGAGTAGATCTGATTTTTCTTATCTTTCCATTCATAGTGAACATAATATGTTTTCTTTGTTTGTTCACTAATAAAGATGCATAGAACTATAGTGTTCTTGAGATACTCCAAGGTATTGTCTTGTTTGACATTACATGAATTAATCCAGGGGTTGAGTTTATACAGTCAAACAATCTTGTTGAGTTAATTATGGAGTTCACTTGATCCCAATCCACATACTGATGATTTGACAAGGCTGATACCATCTTTCCTTTTCCATCTTTTCTATTCAGATAACCATTATATGTGTTTTTGTGAAGAAGAGACACAAAATTTTCACCCAAAGCTGGTCTTGACTCAGGAAACCAAACTTTCTCATTAACCAATCTCACTGCCCTCAGTTTCTTGCCTCTTAGGTCAGCTAATTCTTCACTACTCAGAGTATCAACTTCAGCAAGCGGCTCAATATTTTCTGAAGATGATTCACTGCTAGGCTCATAGGCACTATCTTTAGAAGATGACTCAGATTCAATTACTTGTTTATCTTTTCCTTTTCTTGGATGAGGAGTGACCAATTTTCTATTTGTTCGGACATCATTATGAACATCTTGAATGAGCACAGGACCTTGAGGTTGTCTAGGTAATGTTATTCCAGGAGATGAACTAGATACCTTCGGTTTCTTGCCTTTTACTTTATCAACAATTTTTCCAATTAGTCCCCTTTTATCTGGGTTCTTCGACCTCATCTTGACTACCAACTAATGTTCAACTCTTGCTCAAACAGACTCAAATGCAGACCCTTTTCAAGCACAATGACCAGACCTAAACAAAAATAAGCACTGGAGTCTAAGATCTAGGTCTAGGGTTTTTTTTACAAGAAGGGAAAAGGGGTTTTAAGGTAAACTTACTGAGCCTGAAAGAGATTCTTGCGTAGAATGCCAGATGAACACCGTTGCCAAGATCTGATTAGGGATTTGCTTCGGTGCTAAGATGATTTTTCTGGCTTTGAGAAGTTTGCGCAAGCACGGATGTACCAAAGGGGAATTTCTGATGGAAGAAGTAACTGCATTGAATGAGAATAAAGAATATAAGGGTATCTTGGTAACTGATGCCTTTAAACAAGGTGGTTGAGGGGAACAGTGGTCCTGGTAAAAAGGTGGTGGACCCCTTTAGGTATATCGGTTTGAGCAAATACATGGAATCCCGAAAACAAGGTCAGGTTAGCAGAAGATAAGTCACAAAGCAATAGGCAAGGTTTTGAACAAATTTTGAAATTTGAGAAGAGAAGAAAAAGTTTTATGAAATAGATAAAATCCATTTGAATTTGGATAAGAATTAGACTTAGAAACATTTGAACATAAGCCAGACTTATTTTGACTGAAAGATTAGAGAGTTTACCTATTGTGCCAGACCAAGTCGATTCAAATACAGACTAGACTAATTTTTGTCCGTGATTAAAGGGTTTTGCTCTGGACAATATCGAGACCAAAACTTCCTTTAATGCCAGACCAAATTTTTAGTCCGGTGTGCATTGATTTTTTTTTGCTTTTAGATTGGTCCGTCGCAAATGAGTACTTGCCATTTTACTTCAATTGATCTTAGTCTGCAATATGAGTATGTTTCTGAAGATTAGAAATATGGGATATAGCTAAGATTAGCAACCAAACCAACACAAAAAAATAAACTAGAAGAATTGAGTTCTCAGGGAATGTTTGAGTCTAATTTTCAAGTGAGCATAAGTAATTGCAACTTAAGCTCAGCTAAAGGACACAAGTGCTGAATAGAGATATTTAGCTAAATATTGCCACCAAATTTGAGGAGAACAGAGATTTTGACTTAGTTACTATATTTTGGATTGGATAAGAAAGAAGCATAGTAGGGTAAGTCTTATAGCAGCATTTTCTCATTTTTAGTTAAGAGATTTATTTTAATTAGAAAAGAAGCATTTTATTCTGAATTTAGTACTTTTGAATTTATTTATTTATTCACACATTGGGTATCAAGAGATGCATACCAGGCAAACTTGCTCCCCCCAAGTGCGACATCATCGAACAACATTTGAATAAACAATGATATTCAGTTCATTTCTTAATTTTGAGAATTTGGCCTCATCAAGTGGTTTAGTGAAAATATCAGCCAATTGATCCTTAGTTCTTACATAACTAAGCATAATATTTCCTTTAGCAACATGATAACGAATAAAGTGATGTGGAATTTCAATATGCTTAGTTCTGGAATGTTGGACCGAGTTGTTTGCTATTTTCACTGCACTTTCATTATCACACAACAGAGGCACATTATCAAACTTTATCCCAAAATCTAGAAATGTTTGTTTGATGAATAGAATTTGAGCACAACAACTGCCTGCAGCCACATATTCGGCTTCGGCAGTGGACAGTGCTACAGAATTTTGCTTTTTAGAACACCAAGAAACTAAAGATCTTTCAAGCAAATGACAACCCCCTGAGGTGCTCTTACGATCAATCTTGCAGCCGGCATAATCAGAATTTGAATAGCCAAGAAGCTCAAATGGAGCACCTTTAGGGTACCATAAACCAATACTAAAAGTAAACTTAAGATATCTAAATATTCTTTTTACAGCACTTAAGTGAATTTCTTTAGGTGCAGCCTAAAATCTAGCACACATACAAACACTAAACATGATGTCAGACCTAGATGCTGTCAAGTACAGTAATGAGCCAATCATAGATCTAAAAAGCTTTTGGTCAACAGGCTTACCTCCCACATCTTGATCAAGATGAGTATTAGTTGCCATGGGAGTCTTTATTGTCTTGCATTCTTCTATTTTGAAGTGCTTGAGGAGGTCCTTGGTGTACTTTTTTTGTGAAATGAAGGTTCCCTCCTTTAACTGCTTGATTTGGAATCCTAGAAAGAATGACAGCTCCTCAATCATAGACATCTTAAACTCTTTGGCCATCATGTCACCAAATTCCTTGCAAAGAGAATCATTAGTACACCCAAAAATGATATCATCTACATATATTTGACAAATCATTAATGTCCCATTGATGTCTTTTAGAAACAATGTTGGATCAACCTTCCCAATTTTGATGTTCTCATCAAGTAGGAAATCTCTAAGACGCTCATACCATGCCCTAGGAGCTTGTTTTAGACCATAGAGTGCCTTAGATAATTTGTACACATGATTTGGCAAGTTTGAATCTTCAAAACCAGGTGGTTGCTCAATATAAATAGTTTTATCAATGAATCCATTAAGAAATGTACTTTTCACATCTATTTGAAAAAGAGTGATATTAAAATGAGTAGCAAAGGCAAGAAGAAACCAAATAGCTTCAAGACATGCCACTGGGGCATAGGTCTCTCCATAGTCCAGCCCTTCCACTTGAGTAAATCCTTGAGCTACAAGTCTAGCTTTATTCCTTATTACCACTCCATTTTCATCTTGCTTGTTTCAGAACACCCATTTTGTACCAATAACATTGTGATCCTTTGGGCGTTTTATTAAGCTCCAAACTTTGTTTCTTTCAAAATTGTTAAGTTCTTCTTCCATAGCTATTACCCAATCAACATCTTCTAGAGCTTCTTCCACTGTTTTAGGTTCAATACAAGAGACAAAAGAGTAATGTTCAAAAAAAGAAGCTTGTCTAGAACGAGTTTGGACACCCTTACTGATTTCACCAATAATTTGGTCTGTGGGATGATCCTTAGCAATGGCATGGTGACTTTTGATGATGACTGGCCGATCTTGTTCCTTTTCTTCCTCTCCTTCTTGGGTTCCATCATGTGGCACCATTGATTGTGTAGGAGATTCATCCTTATCTTCCTTGGGTTTAATGTCACCCACTTCCATCTTTCTCATTGCTTGCACCAATCCATCATCACCTACATCATCTAAATTCTCATGCTCACCTTGTGAGCCATTAGATTCATCAAATTTGACATCATAAGTTTCTTCTACTAGGCCAGTTGAATTATTAAATACTCTATATGCTTTGAACTTAGAAGAATATCCTAGCATGATGCCTGTATCACATCTAGTTTGAAATTTACCCACATGAGTTCTCTTTTTATAGATATATACTTTACAACCAAATACACGAAAATATGATATATTGGGTCTTCTACCTACCAATAATTCATAAGGAGTTTTCTTAAGCAATCTATGAAGATAAAGTCTATTTACAGCATGGCAAGCAGTATTGATAGCTTCAGCCCAAAAAGCATCAGAAGTATCATATTCATCTAGCATAGACCTAGCCATTTCAATTAAAGTTCTATTCTTTCTTTCAACCACACCGTTTTGCTGAGGAGTATAAGTGGCAGAAAGTTCATGCTTAATTCCTAATTCATCACAATATTCAATAATATTTGTATTAACAAACTCAGATCCATTATCACTTTTTATTTTCTTGATGGGACAATCAAATTCATTTTGGGCCCTTTTAGCAAAAGTTTTGAAAAATTTTCCAACTTCACTTTTATTATGCAAGAAGAATACCCAAGTGAATCTGGAGAAATCATCAACAATTACCACACAATATGAGTTACTACCAATGCTAGCATATGAAGTGGGGCCAAATACATCCATATGCAGAAGCTCAAGTGGTCTAGTGGTGGACATGATACTTTTGATTGGATCAGAGTTAGCTACTTGTTTGCCTGCTTGACAAGCACTACATAGCTTATTCTTTTCAAATTTAACATCTTTCAAACCCACCATTAGCTCATTTTTGAAAAGCTTTTTGAGATTAGACATACCTACATGCACAAAACGCCTGTGCCAAAGCCATCCAAGAGAAACTTTAGATAACAGGCAGGTCAAGATGCATGAGGAGTTAGATTTGAAATCTAAAACCTTTGAAAATAAGCTTTTCATTTTTATCAAACACAATTACTCCATCAGATGAGAAGTTACAATGGAATCCAAGATCACACAATTGAGCAACAGATAGTAAGTTGAAATTTAAGGAATCAACAAGAAAAACATTGTCAATAGAGTGATCATTTGATATAGCAATCAAGACCTTTTACCTTTCTTTTGCTATTATCTCCAAAGGTGATTTTGTGACTTGGATCACTTTCTCCTTCAATTGAAGTGAACATTCTTGTCCCAGTCATGTGTTGAGTGCAGCCACTATCAATTACCCAATGTCGGCCTCCACTTTTATAGTTCACCTACAAATTCATTTCTTAACTTTAGGTACCCAAATACTTTTGGGTCCTTTGGTGTTAGTTACAACAAGTTTAGGTCTAAAAGGATTTAACAACATGGCCTTAGGTACCCAGATAGCTTTAGGTTTCTTATCAAGATTTGAGGGACCTATATATTTTACATTCATTCTGCCCATAAAATCCTTAAATAGCATGTAATGGGCATCCACCATACAACCCCTTTTGGCATGAGAAATATTTGCAAGATAGCAATTTTTATATTCATGATTTGATTTATGACAGTAATAGCATTGAGTGCTCTTCTTGACAAAAATTGTTCGAAATTGTTTGATCCATTTTTCTTGAGCATGTTGTTGGGTTTATACCCTAAGCCCTTTTTACCCAAGTTGGATTTCTGTTCAACAAGAATTTTGTCAAGAGTAGCACTACCCAGAAAGCGTTTTTCTAAACCTTTATCAAATTTGGCTACCTTGGCTTTTAGTTCTTCATTTTCAGTTTTAAGCTCCTTAGCATAGGAAGCATATTTGCAATTTTCATTACAAGCACCAGAAAAACTAGAGGTCATGATTTCATCTTTAAGTAAGTCACATGAAATTGATGTATCACATAAAGAAACATGTTTAGACTTGTTGGTTAGCATTTCATTTTTAATTTCTAGCTCATAATATTTAGTCTGCAAATCTTCATGATTCTTGACAAGCAAAGCATGACTTGTGACTAGATTATTATGAGTTTATACAGACTTTTCATGTTCATGCATAAGCTTATCATACTTGTCTGTTAGCAACTTTTGTTCATTAAACAAGCCAGCAATAGTCTTCTTAAGAGCTCTTGTTGAATTTGTTTTATCATGCAAAGCATTATTTAGCTCTTCAACTATTTCTACTAGCTCATCATAAGAAGGTGAGTCACTAACTTTTTCCTCATCTGATCTTGCCATCATACATAGAGGAAATGAAGGTGGTGGTGGAGTTGACTCATCTAAGGCAAGTCCAACTAGCCCCTTTGACTTTGAATTTTCATCATCCGAGGATGAATCTTCACTAGGACTTTCTTCATCAGTGATCCATTCTCCTATGTGAGCTTCTCCTTTTCCTTTATTTGCTAATTTCTTGGAGTAGTCTTTCTTGAAAAACTTCTTCTTGGGTTTTTCATGAGTCTTCTCCTCATCCTCATCATCCTTACTCTTGTACTTGCTCTTCTTCTTGATTTTTTTGGGGCACCGAGCAGCTATGTGTCCCTTCTCATTGCATTCAAAGCATATAACATTAGCAAAAGGATTTTTCTTTGAGTAGTAAGAGTTTGACCTTCCTTTATCTTTGAAATTAACTCTTCTCATGATTTTGTTAGCTCTTCTCATGAGTAGAGCTAACTTCTTCACATTTTCATCCTCATCCTCACTTGACTCATCATCATCCTCGTCAGATCAATCTTGTACAACTTCCTTGGCTTTGAGTGCAATAGATTTCTTCTTTGGAGCATCTTCTTCGACTAATGTGAGCTCATGAGCAGATATTTTACCTAGTAGCTCGGTTAGAGTAAGCCTCTTGAGATCACCACTATTGGACAGATATGTGATCAAACTGTGCTACGCTTGAGGAAGCACTCTAATCATCTTCCTGCATACCTCAACATCAGAAATTTTAGTTCCTGGGCCTTTTAGTTCATTGACAATAGGATTTAGCCTAGAGAACATGTCATTAGCATTTTCTTGAGGAAGCATTTTGAATTGATCAAATTTTTCTTGAACAACATAATATCTTTCTTCTTTTACATCAGAAGTACCTTCATGAATTTCTTGCAATGTTGTCCATATGTCATAAGCAGAAGTAAGATTACTTACTCTATCGAAAACTTCTAAGCTGAGACAGAAAAATATGGCATTTCTAGCTTGGGCATCATACTGCATATTTTGAATCTCACCAGGAGTGGGTTCACCATACATAGATTGCCCTTCGGGCATGACACGAGGAGGCAAAGGCTTCTCTGTAACCCTCCACACATCATACCCAACAGCTTCTAAATAACATCTCATTCTAATTTTCCAATAAGTATAATTAGTACCATCAAAAACTGGTACTCTACCAATACTAACGATTATGGATCCATTTCCTCGGCCATTTACCAAAGCTAGTTAAGCTAATAAAGGTAAACCAGGCTCTGATACCACTTGAAGGAACTAGTTGGCCTAGAGGGGGGTGAATAGGCAACTTTTGCAAATTTTAACTCCTTAGTGACAATTTACTATTCTCTTTATGAGAATAACTCAGTACAATATATGATGTAGTAAAAGCAACATCGATAATGATGAAAGCAACAAAGTGAAATAAAGCACAAATGAGATAGAGATTTATCCCGTGATTCAGAGCCTTTCTCCTACTCCACGTTGAAGCACTTATTTCGAAGTATTGCTTCTCCAAAGCTAGTCGCAGTAGCTCTAGTGATCACTCAGGAAACTCTTTCACTACTCCAGTGAGGTGAGCTCCAAACCTTTCACAACCATAGTGGCCTTCCACAATCACCTTTGGACAGGTCGCACTTTTCACTTCCTCCAAGCTATCTAGGATCACAAAGATCCAAGAGTAATAAACTTTGCACAAGTTCTATCTCTTGGTTCACTCGCAAATCACACAGCTAGACTTCAGCTTGGAGCTAAAACACTTAGAGATGTTGAGGATTTTTAGTTTGAAAGTGAAGCACAGACTCCTTTTTAAAATGAGAGCTATTTTGAATGCTAAAAGGTCAAGGAGTTCATTCCCCTATTTGGTAGATGGCTCAGGAAATGCTTATATAGCCATTTGGAATGAATATAGCCGTTGCACCTACCACTGTAGCCGTTGGACGTGTCAGAATATAAAAAATATACATTTACAACGGACTAAGCAACAGAACTTAGCGATACTGATCATGTATATCACGGACCAAATTAAGACATTTACGACAGACCAAAAAATTTGGTCCGTTATACATGGGAGTTTCAGAGAGTTTGGTCCGGCAAAGGAATGAGTGAGTTACATGTATGCCAGACCAATTTATTTGGTCCATCATACATAGGAATTTCTAAGATCAGTAGCCAAGGACCTTTTTGACAAAAAATAAGTTTATCCAAGCGATTTGCTTTAGCAATGGACCTAAAGTTTAAACAAGAAGATTTGGTCCGTCAACAAAGGAAAAACCTTCGAATAAGTATGTATATCTATCTATGGATTTAATAAATAGAACTCCAAAGTTTGGTCCGGCAAAATGGCTTATAATCTGAATGAGTGTCGGACTAAAAATATTTGGTCCGCTATAGATGGAAATCAGAGAAGTTTTTGGTCTGTTGAAGGAGTATGACTTTATATGTATGCCGGACCAAAAACTTTGGTCCGTCATATATAGAAAAACACTTGGTTCAAGATATCTTCAAGGAATTTTCACCACGGACTAAAGTATATGAAAATAAGAAGTTTGGTCCGATGAGTAGATACTTTGATAGGAATTTTGATAAGGAAGATTTTCAATGCTGGACTAAAGGAGCTTTGGACTGAAAAAGGATTTTGGCCATGTATGCAACAGACTTAAGAAATGGATAGCTGAATTTTAGTCCGTCGCATATTTAGACTATTGAAATGAAGGAGAATTTTGATTCAAAGAGTAATGACTAAGAGTTTTTTACTTCGAGCAATCTAATTTTGTCTTTGCCTTATGATCCAATCTGCTAGCTTGTGCAAAGTCCCCCTTTAGTACAGCCAAACTGAAAATAATCCTAGCTATTTGACTTGAATCAACTCTCAAGCCATAAACTAGTAACAGAACACCTTATTCTTGTTAGTCCAACTTGCTTCATCATTGATTTCAGCACATGCTCTTCAAAACTTAAACATTATTAACTTAGTCATCAACACCAAAACTATAATAAAACATGATAATGAAAATTGAGGGGGCCTAGATGCTATGAGGCGGTCATGGGATGAACCACCAAAAAGTTATTTAGGAGTGACCCTTCGGAGAGCAAGTTGTTCTTGCATATGCAACAAGCTCCGTATGTTACATAGGCTATGCACATACATGATAGCTACATGTTTGACAGTTCGTATGGATCTGAGCTTATTCATGTCTAAATATTTCATGAAGGAAGAGGTTATGGAAACTTGGAGCGAAGAAATGTATGGTTTCGTGTGGTTGATTCATTCATAGAGCATCGACGCTGGGATCATAAACGGTAGGTTCTTGACCTTGACAGGCTGAAGGGAGTTGGTCGTCGCCAAACCAGACATATAAGGAACAACATGGATGCAGTAGAATATGTTTGTTGTGTGAAGAAATGCTCTATTTATAAAGAGACGGAGCACACTTTCAAATATTACCCAACACTAAAGCAATGTAAAATATTATATTATACTAAGTATGTTGAACTAGATGATGTAACAACTGGTAAGATGTGCGAACTATATCCAAATTGTTATCATGTACTTTCTATATCATTCGTTAGACCCGTTTACGTTAAAAATGGTGTGATGTAATATGTGTGAAATTATTGTATAGCAATAACTATTTGGTACCTAGAATTGACAAGTCCTTAATACAATTTAATATGTTGTACATGCATATATACCTTTCAAGTTACTTTATGTTGTACTGACATTTAGCAGCAGGTGTGGAGCGACAGTAAGAGTAGCTCAACCCGATGATAGACGTGTCACACCGTAGCCGCTTAGTCATACTACCCCCTCTGGACATTCAGGCGCCCGTCGAGCTTGGCTCGCTCCGGATGCGCACCCTGATGAGGGCATGGAGGATCGATGAGCGTTGGCTTCCCATGTAAGTGGACTCATTGAAGTATTGAGATTGTTTTATATTCTCATTTGACATAAACACACTAAGAATGTGTTCACGTAGGTTGAGGGCCTCCGGATTGCTCCCTCTAGCTAGGATGGTGGAGGCCATAGTTGCGGACGCCCAGGATAGGCGTGGTGCCTCGCGGAGGTTCCCCTACAAGGTTGTTGCTTGGCGCAAAGCCTGCTGGTTCGGTACGGTACTAAAGGTCCTCAGACTTCCAGGTGGTTTTTCTTTTGGGCTTCTGTGAACCCTTGGATCTCACAGGAGCCTACTCATAGCTCTTATCGACCGCTGGCGACTAGAGACGCATGCCTTTCATCTCCCTTGTGGGGAGATGACGCTAATGCTGGAGG
This sequence comes from Otatea glauca, assembly GCA_036346275.1. Classification (NCBI taxonomy): domain Eukaryota; kingdom Viridiplantae; phylum Streptophyta; class Magnoliopsida; order Poales; family Poaceae; genus Otatea; species Otatea glauca. The sequence goes on along the minus strand of CM070721.1, from coordinate 17,051,114 downwards.
ATGTGAGTTTCCTGACCGGTCTTCCATGCACTGGGGACGTGATTGCACTTGAGGACATCGACCTCGATTGGCGACCTCAGCTGCTCATGAGGTTCGAGGGTGTGCTAACTGCTAAGGCAGGTTACACACCCTTTACTAGCACACACAGACCGATGCATAAGTGGCTGACGTAGTTCTACATAAGTGTTATTTGATTTTATGAATTCTATTTTATTTTGCATATATGTCATCCAACACAACTTCTTTTACAGTTGGAGATGATGGTCAAGCGTACACGGGATTACATGGTACACCGCCACTTCGAGGTGTACCTGATATGGTTCTTTGGCTGGATCATATTATGCTCATCCTATAGGGACAACGTGGATGAGCACATGATCTAGTACTCGATGATGATAGCAGATGTGGATATGCAGAACATTCGACAGCTAGCTTGGGGTCTGGTGGTACTGCACGCCATGTAACATTTGCTTTGCGATGGCTATCAATGTATGGGGGGCTGAGTCTACTCTCGCTGGATGCTCTCTCCTTCTGTAGCTGTTTTGTTTTCGAGCGCTTCCAGATCGGATAACCACAAATGGACTTGACACCTTACGGGGCCGTATTGTATTGGACACCTAGGGATGACATCGACCATCCTACCATAGGGACATTATGGTGTCGCCGATGGATAAGTGCACTATCTTAGTCATGATTAATAGAACAATTTGCCATTTCTTTACTAACATTCGCATGTACATCTACTTTTGCAGCTGACTTTCATGCTAGTTATGTCCCACGCATTGTACCCCGAGTACGTCATGATGTTCGACCAACTCATGGACGATCGTGTCATCTAGAGACTATACATCACTAAGTTTTCACCGTGTGAGCACCGTTGAGGTTATCTGTGCAGTGCATCCGGGATGCTGCCTTCTGGCTCACCTGTCGCCACCTGGTGTACAACATGTTCGTCAAGACGCACACCATTCATCAAGTCATGCAGCAATTTGGACTTCGGTAGCTCTTCCCGGTCCCTGTCGGTGACATCATCCCACTGCACATAAATGGGTGAGTTGTACTCTACTTGCTGTTCCAATCCAACATACATTCTATTTCTGAACTAATGAGGTTCACACGTTAATTTTTTCGTAAGCACACACAGAAGGGTGTCACGGGACATGGAGGTTAGGCACAACGCATACAGACTCATGCTCAACAGTGGTCGCGTGCGTTAAAGGATGTCCACGACGAGGCTATACCATACGACCACAGAAATATTATAAGTACATCGACTGGTACAGCATATGGACACGTGTTCGAGTTGTGCGTGTCATGGATGACCCTCCGAGGCATGTTGCTACGACGTGAGACACGTACCGTAGTCAGCTAGACTCTGTTTTTCATCGTTCAGTGAGTAAAACACTCAACATGTCCTCCAATTTACAATTCAGACAATGTCTACGGTTGCTTTCATTACAACATCTTTCCATTTGTACGCATAGCGACCATGCTAGGGAGGCCTACAAGGAGGTTACCTCCCTTAGGTCTCGAGTCAATTTTGGGGACATGTTGGAGATCACCATGGATCACCTTATAGGGGTGTTGGACCGTTTGCGGAACAAGACCAGGTGCACCGTCTAACTTACATCATGTAGGAGGCTCAGGGAGGATGACATGCTTCAAGGTTCGGTATGTTCCTCATCAGTACATGGTCGACATGTCCACCACATCGCAAATAGGACATTGCATGTATGCACCCCTCATCCTCCAAATGTGTCCGGGAGCTCTAGTTGGCAGCATCCCACACCCTACGCACACATGTTTCCAAGTAAACTTTGTGGTACTATTTCATACATAATGTTCTCTCCATGAATTTCTTAAGTGATTTGAATGTTGTCATGTATTTCTTTTGTATCCCACGATGCACACCACGATGACGACGCGACCCATGATAGACATAGTGACACCGAGGTCAACGATGATGCCATCGCCGATGATTGGATCGTTGACCCTTTGTAGCAGTCCACAGGAGTAGTACTTGGTTCCTCATAGCTCTTGGATGCGTAGGGACCGAGCTAGTCAATCGACACTAGTTCATCTAGCTAGGAGCACTTGAGGAGTTCCACCCGACCACTTGACATATTCATCTGCATATCTACAACATCGGGCCAGGCCTGGAACCACTTGAGGTGTTTGCACCGTGGAGGAACCGCGGCTAGTGTTTTTTTACTTTGTTCATTATTGTACTCTTGTATAGACAACTTTGTTTACATGCCCCGTGTTCTAAATATTTTTTCTCATTTATCTTTTCGTTCCATTCTATTAACAATTTCTTACAAATAACTACTACAAACCGTACTACTATCAATACATTGCCACCCTGCTTTAATAAATTGAAGTGACAACTCACTGCAACCTGCTTTATTAGATCGAATTGACAACACAACTGCACCTGCTTTATCAGACCAAATTGACCAATGACTCACACATGCTTTATCGGACCGATTTGACAACATACTGCCTACTACTTTATCAGCCCGAGTTGACAACACATTGGCATCTATTGTGTTAGACAGAATTGACAACACATTGCCATCTACTATATTAGATTGACTTGACAACAAAAAGCCACCTACTTTGTTAGATCTTAGTGACAACATACTGCCACAGCTTCGACCGCTCTCACATACTACATGTGCAAGGAGCTCATGGTAAGTTAATGACAACCATGTACATTCCGCAATGCATAATCCCAGGAAGAGGACAATTGCTACTTTTTCCAATAAATCAATGGGCCAGACAAGTATGACAAGGTGTTCATCAAGTGCAAAACATGGCTGCACTATGAAGTTACGTCGGTGCGCTTCACCTACTGGAAACATTGGCCCGAGACTGCGGAACAGAAAAGAAAGCTCCCTACCTACGCCCCGAAGAAGCGCATTTCTGGAAGGCCCGTGGTGAGCTTCTGGCACATAGAAAGAAGCTAAAGGAGTAAGTCAACGTGGATTGCTTTCAGGAGGAGCCTAAGATCGCCCTTTAAGACTATTATTGGGTGGATGTCTACAGGAGCAATTAGAAGAAAGCCAATGCCCTAAGCCTGATGAAATCAAAGGGAAAGTCATCGATGGATCTTTCCTCATAGGGTCTATGACAGCAAGCATGACTTCTTTCCAATTCCAAATAGGCCTCCTCCAAGAACGCAGAATACATCCATCATGTTTTCAATTCTAAAAGATGCACATGTATCTTAGATGTAGTTTATGTTCATGTTTCGTCCGTGTCACCATTTTGTACCATACAAATAGCAAGGCGAATTTAGACGCCAAATCGAATTGTATGCACCATGTAATCCCCATCTATATTACGAAATGTTATGTCATGTTTCGTCTGTTTTGTTCGAACAATATAAACGTTCCACTTTATTATATATTCCACTATCAAGCGATAAAAAAAGTGCTTTTGCTTAACTTGTTTTTTGGAAAATAAAAAACTTCTCCGCGGCCAGCTTAATTGGGGATAGTCTTTGTAGCCGGTTGGATGGGCGACAAAGTCTATGTCGCCAGTTCAAATGGCGACAGAGAGCCTACATGGAAACAACATCAGCATGTCGCCATTTTAAATAGTGACAGAGAAATGTTTCTGTAATTTTTTGACATATTATTTCAATAATTTTTTTGTATTAGTTCAAAAAAAATTCCGCTTGAGACCTTAAGAACACAAAATAAAGCTAAACACATGTAGCAAAGTCTTAATAAAAAAGAAAGAAAGAGAGAGTGATAAAAAACTTTCTCAGATTTTTTTTCCACGAAGAAACTCAAGTCCATTTCCCGTTTGATAAAAGAAGTAAAAATGGTAAAAGAAAAGAAAAGGAGAAAGAAACGAATTAAAAGGGAAGGAGAAAACAATAAAATCCGCATACTCACTAGAGATGTCCAAACGGGCAGGCTAAACGGGCCGGTCCGAGACACGATACTATTGGCTCGACTTCGAGCACCAAGACAACCCGATCGTAGAATGGTAGCACGCAAGACGCCCACTCGCTCGTCCGTTGCGTGCTTGGCGCAATGCGCAGAAGACGGCAAGAAGGCACGACACGTACCGATGTGGCCCAAGACGATTAGGGGTAGACACGGCCTGTTTAGCCCGGCACGATTCGAGTTTTTCTAATTATTCTTTTTTTTTTTCATTTTTTCTGAAATTTTTTCATACTTTTCTAGTTTTCTGTTTTTTTCGGATTTTTTTGAATTCTTTTAGTGCTAACGGGCTAACAGACCAACACGACCAGTTACGGCCCGTTGCACAACCCGTTAACCCTACGGGCCATACTTGGGCCGGATCCTCAGCATGTGCCGGGCCGCCCATGTCTGAATTACCCACCAACTAGTATAGTGCCCTGTCTTCCGGTTTCCTTTTCCCAGCACGTAATATATGGTCTTTTCCTTTTCTAGAACGTTTGTTTCTTTTTCCTTAATTCTAGGATATTTGTTTCCTTTTCCTTGAGATGATGCTGAAGGTGGGGGGAGATCTGTTGTGGGCCACATGAATGAGTTAGACACATTAAACAATGGCCATCGGATGTGAGTGAGTAAAGCTGAGGAAAGATCTGAGAGGCTAATTTTGATGGAGGCAAGTTTCTGGGGACGTTTCGTTGGATGCATGAAGATTAGACCATATCTAGTGAAGCGCATTATTTGTGGTGAATGTAGAAAAAAAATGCTTAGGTCATTATAAATTACCCACCAATTATTTTTTCTCCTACCGCGCTCATCTTTTCTCCCTTCTCTATATCTACTCCCATTCCCACACCAGCAAAAGCTTCTCCCCCATGGGCGCCTCCCCCTCTCCCTTCCCTCTACCTGCCGCCTCCCCAAACCTCACCCGCCCTTGGCCTCCGCCTCCCCCTCCGCCGCCGCTCCCCCCCTCCCGTTGCTGCTGGATTGGAGAGCTTTGAGTCATGCCGCCTTCTTGCGCGCTGCATGTTCGACGGAATGCCTCGTCTGCGCCGACGCCAAGAAACGCTAGGATTAGGCGCTCGGCGGGGTCCCTTTTAGTTCTCCTCTGACAATTTGTAGCTTTTGGTTTGGTGTGGTTGTTTTTCTGTGATTTGTGGGCGTATTTGGAATAGAGTCTATAGAGAAATCAAGAAGTGCTAGGTTTGGGTCTCCTCGCTAGTTTGTACCTTTTGGAGGGTTTGCTGCTTTTATGGTAGTGCCCGTCGCGCAGAAGTCCGATTCTTGGATTGCCGATCTTGCGATGACGGGCTGCGGCGGCAGCGAGTGCTGCGACCTCGGCGTCCGGCCTATTAACGGAGGCCGAGGTGGTGCCATGGGCCAGCGTGATGACGGCATGTACGGACCTTCGGTGTCCCCACCGGAGCACGTCCCAACGCCGTCTACATCGAGGTTCGCCGGGTGGCGGCGCTTCTCGTCGCCTGGTCCCAGCCGATGCTCTACGCCAAGGTGAGTAATTGACTTCCTTGCATACCTTGGAGGGAATAACTATTAATAGTGTGCTCACTGAATATAAATTACTGGATGTAGGGCTGGTTGTTATGAAGATGGTGAGGACTCAGAGCGGCATTTCTCCCCGCAGAGTGAGTTTTCTCAAGACACTTCTGATACGGATTCGATGGGCACGAGTGTTAGTAGGATGTATACCTTCAGGCTGGGGACTTCGAGCCCAGTAGATGGTCCTATGAAACGATTGGGACTAGGAGACAGTCCACCCCCCAGGAGGAGTGGCCATTCCAGCCAATATTCTCCAATCTACCCTTTGAATTCTGGCCATGGCTCTGATGATGTTGATTATTCTATCTTTGTGGATTCACCTGTTTGTGATGATGAACAACATAAGAATGCTGTACAGCCAATTGATTTTGAGAGTAATAGACTCATTTGGTATCCACCACTGCCTCAGGATGAGGGCGATGACTTTGAAAATGGTTTTTTTGAATATGACGACGACGACGATGCTGATGTTGGTGACGGGAAGATCTTTGGACATGTTAACCATGATTACGGTGGTGATGATGATTTACTGGGAATCAAAGGAAAACATAATATAGCTCATAAAGAGTTCTTAAGGAATGCTTTACATGGGCATTTCAGGGCTCTTGTGTCCCAATTACTCCAAGGTCACGGAGTTGATCCTGTGGATGGATGGTCGGACATACTATCCTCATTAGCATGGCATGCAGCTACCTTTGTTCGGCCATACACAAGCAAAGGTGGTAGCATGGATCCCACCGACTATGTCAAAGTCAAATGTGTAGCATCAGGGACTCCCAATGATAGGTATGCCCTTTAAGGAATTACATGTATCAAAGAATTATGTGACATCTTTGTCATGGAATTTTTGGAGCTAAATGTTATTCATATGTTTGCAGTACTTTCATTAAAGGTGTTGTTTGTTCTAAAAATGTAAAACATAAACGCATGGTGTCAAAGCATGAGAACCCTAGATTGCTTCTTTTGGGAGGAGCACTGGAACACCAAAAGGTTACAAACAAATTAGCATCGATAAACAGCGTTCTTGAACAGGTCATGCCTCTGTCATTTTGTACTTATGATATGTTTGTCTGATTGTTCTCAATATGTCCATCATTGACTTTTAAGTGTGATGTGTACAGGAAAAGGAGTATCTTAAGTATGCAGTTGCAAAGATAGAAGCCCGACGACCTCATGTCTTGCTGGTTGAAAACAGTGTGCCATTGTATGCCCAACAGATTCTTGCAAAAGATATCTCTTTAGTACTGAATGTCAAGAGATCACTTCTCGAAAGGATATCACTCTGCACAGGTGCTCAAATTGCTTCATCCATTGAAAATGTAACTTCAGCAAGACTTGGACAATGCCAAACATTCTGGATTGAAAGAGTTACAGAATCTTCATCTCCAAAAGACTTAAACAAGAAGCCTGTCAAGACACTGATGTTTTTTGACGGTTGTCCAAGACGCTTAGGCTGCACGGTAATGCATAAAACTATTTGTTGTCTCTCCTCAAAGGTCATCAGTATTTAATACCATGATCAATTAAGGGTCAATTCTCATCATATTGTTACTATGGGGGTTTGGCCCAACTGAACTTTCATTCTCTTTTTATTTATTCATTCTTTTACCTTTTTCTGCTGAGGATGGCAAACCACTTTGTTTTAGGTCTCTCAATGTTGTACTCATCTTTGGAATTCATTTTTGTTTGAGTTATTTGTCATATTATAATTATGATTTATGACTTATCTAATGAAAACATGTTTTTTCCTAGGTCCTTTTAAGAGGCTCATCCTATGAAGAGTTAAGGAAGGTCAAACTTGCTCTACAATTTGCTGTATTTGCAGCATATCACCTATCAGTTGAGACCTCATATCTTGCAGATGAGGGTGCAACACTACCAAAGATCCCTTCAGATCTTCCAGCTCTTCCACTTGAGAAGAATATAGATAGTGGGAATTATTCCTCAAGTTATTGTCTGCAGAATTTCAATGATTTTCAAATAGTTGGTGACAGAACTTCAGAAAATGAGTGCATCATGCCTTCAAAGTGCCTTGATTGTTCTTTAAGATTGTTATCTGCGGATCAATCTTTTTTGGGGACTAACTTTAATCAGGAAGCACACATTGGTGGAACTAATGACATATTTCCTTATTCCCCAAGATCCTCTCTTGATAATGGTTGTATACCATCTGTAGGCATAAGTGTTCAGACACCCAAAAGTTCACCCACCTGGGTCAGAAAAAGGACAGCAACAGATCTGCATTTTTGTCATAATATTCATAGAGATGAAATGGTTGGTGGGATTTTTAGAGTTGAAAGTGACTTGGACAATGGTTGGCATCATATATCAGACGAAGAACATACAGGAGTAGCCATACGTGATCATAACGAGAGTCACAATGAATATTTCCCAACATCTGAAAATCCACAGAGCATTTTGGTTTCCTTGTCAATTGCATGCCCTCTGAGACGAATCGTATGCAAGCAATCTCAGCTCTTTCGCATAACATTCTATGGTAATTTTGATAAGCCACTTGGAAGATATTTCCGTGAAGATCTATTTAATCAGGTATCACATTGTCATTCCAGATTTCTATTTGTTTACAAGCACTGACATTGTACTACCTTATTAATATGTTTGGTCTTTGTTGCCAGACTTCATGCTGTGAATCTTGCAAGGAGCCTGCAGAATCTCATGTTCGATGTTACACCCATCAACAAGGCGGTCTCACAATCAGTGTTAGAAATCTTGCATCTGTTAGGTTACCTGGGGAGAATGATGGTAAGATATGGATGTGGCACAGGTGTCTCAGGTGCAGACCGAAAGATGGAATCCCTCCGGCAACACAAAGAGTAGTGATGTCCGATGCAGCACGTGGACTTTCTTTTGGGAAGTTTCTGGAACTTAGCTTTTCAAATCACACAACAGCTAATCGAATTGCCTGTTGTGGACATTCCCTCCAGAGGGACTGTCTTCGTTTTTATGGGTATGTGATTGCTTCTTGTAGTAAAATCTTCAGTTTTAAGGCCAATGTAAATGTTAGCATTCTCCATCAACAGGTTTGGAAGCATGGTTGCTGTCTTCTGCTATTCTCCTGTAGACATTCTGTCTGTCAATTTGCCGGCTTCGATATTGGACTTTTCTTATCCAGTAGCTCAAGATTGGGTCATCAAAGAAGCTGCTGATGTACGTTATAATAAATTTAAGTTTGTTTATTTAGGGCCTGTTTGACCTAGTTTCAGGCTGAAGCCAGGCCAAACACCCAGCTTTTCAAGAAGCCGAAGCCCACCTAAAGCTATAAGCTTTGGGGGAATGGCTTTTTTGTCTTCTTAACCTTTCCCCACCCCATCTCTCTACCTCTCTCCATCTTACCTCCCTTATATGTTAATATTTTTAGTTTTTACCATACGGCTTCTCTGGCTTCTATGAGAAGCTAGCATTTTAGGCTTCTCCACCATAAGCCCCCCAAAGCTAGCTTTTTGGAGAAGTTAAGCTGGGACAAATAGGCCATTAGATGGGTGCTGAAAGTGCTCCTTTGACATCCTTTTTGTGAGATATATTTCCCTACTCAAATTTTTTATTTTACTTGCAGGTAGCCAATAGGAAGGAGCACATTTACAGACAGATCTTTGACAAACTTGACTGCATTGAAAAGATAGTTTCAGCCGAAAATTTGAGCATGAAGGCAGGCTTGTATAAACATGTTGTTGATCTTAAGGATTTGATTAAAGTTGACTGGAAGAAGTATGACGTAAGTTCAACTGTTGCATGATTCTATTAATTGCTGTTCAACTGTACAATAGGTTTTCTACACGCTGTGCTCGATGTTTGATTTGTTTTTCATGACTGTTCATTATTTTTTAGGTATTGTCGGGATTTGCTAGCATAGAGGACTTGCATACAGTTGAACTAACTATAGATATTCTAGAGCTCAATCGCATGAAGCGAGAGCTTGTGCTTGATGCACACATATGGGATCGCAGACTGTATATGGTGCACTCACTCACCAAGGAGAACTGTCATACTGTGCCAACTGATGCACATTGTCCTGAGAAGCTTCCTGAAAGCTTGTTTCAAGAGCCAAAGGCTGAGGTTTCCAGTAAACAGGAGAATATGGATAATTCACTAGGACATACTCAGTCAACTTCATATAAAGTGATCACAAATACTGGGAAACCATTGGTCAGGAGAGAACAGAGTGACTCAACTGTGTCACATTTTGGGTTGAAAACCGACATTATAGAGGAAGTACCCCTCCAGTCTGTTGAAGGCTATGCCGGTTCAGCTGGCCAATTTGTCTCGGGTTCACGTGAGATACAGAGTGATGGGGTGCTAGCTGATGAACTTAAGCTTGAAAAAACATTGAAGAGGTCACAATCTTCTGCATCCAATCTTTCGGACAGAATTGACATAGCATGGACTGGCTCTAGTCCGTTTGTTAATGATCCATCAAAATGTAGCATGGAGGCACTTCCAGTCATACCCAATGCTCTGATTGTTGATCCCTCATACCAGAAGATTATAGCGCCAATTAGAATCAAATCATTTGATTCTTCCATCAATTTCAGAAATAGGTTAGCACTTGTTGATGATTTGAATGGAAACCTTAGAAGAACTTATTCTCAAAGGCCTCCAATGGCTCTTGAAAGAACAGGCAGGGGTTTGTCCCCAACTTTCACAAATAATCTGTCACTTTATGGTATGATTGATGGTGAGGTTCGTTTTCTTCTACCGCAAAATGCTTCAGATATTGTTGTTCCAATTTACGACGATGAACCGTCCAGCATGATTGCCCATGCCATGACTGTTCCAGAATATCAAAGCTTCTTGTTGCTACTGCTGGATCAGCGTAATGAATTGGACAGATTTAGTGCCTTGAATTCTGTGGATCAGGATTCCACTTCTAGGAGCTGCTCAGATGTGCCAATGCGGAGCTATGGTTCTGACCAACCTCAACCTAGAACTGGAAATGATTCTAAGGATATTCATTTGACAGTTTCATTTCAGGATGAAGATTCGTGTTCTGTGGATAAGGCAAAATTTTCTGTAACATGTTATTTTGCAAAGCAGTTTGATGCAATCAGAAGAAAGTGCTGTCCAGATGAACTGGACTACATCCGTTCTTTGAGTCGCTGCAAGAGATGGAGTTCTCAAGGTGGCAAGAGTAATGTGTACTTTGCCAAAACACTAGATGACAGATTTGTCATAAAGAAAGTGACCCGAACGGAATTAGATTCATTTGAGGACTATGCAGCAGAGTACTTCACATATTTAACAGAATGTGTATCTTCTGGAAGCTCAACTTGCCTTGCTAAAGTCCTTGGCCTTTACCAGGTTTGTGATGCTCTAGGATTATTTTCATGTGTTTGTAGAGTCTTGTGAGATTGAAACATGTAAACCTAACTGCAACTCATATATGCACTAGGTCATTGCCAAGAACTTGAGAGATGGAAAGGAACTGAAGATGGATGTCATGGTCATGGAAAATATTTTTTTCAAGAGGAAGGTATCAAGAATATATGACCTGAAAGGCTCCTTACGTTCCCGTTACAACCCTGATACATCAGGAAACAACAAGGTTCTCTTAGATCTTAATCTATTAGAGACACTTCATACAAAGCCAATTTTTCTTGGAAGCAAAGCAAAAAGAAGGTTGGAAAGAGCTGTTTGGAATGACACTAATTTTCTGGCAGTGAGTGACTACTTTGCTGTTGTTAAATTACTATGTTATATATGTTAGGAGTTACATACTTGTATTCCTAGGGTGCACCAGCCTAGTATTTCTAGAAGGTCTCTGACACCAAGATCTTGGAAACCACTGGAATTCAATTAATATCTAATCATCTATGCAATTTCGGTTGAAGCTAGGTGAATTGAAGAGTCATGCACCTGTTTTCACTTGTCATAATTAGTACTATGAAATACTGTTTTGTGAAATAACATGGAAATAGTCTGGAATCGGTTTGAATCTTGCAGACCATACTTCAATATTTTTATTAGTTTGATGATATCTTTGTCCATCTGACATGTTCCCTTTTTTTAGACAGGTGAACACACTGGCCTTTGTTTCTTTTATTGAAACCAGAAAAGTCCTCTTAATCTGATATGGCCCTATTTATTTAGGCTTAGAATTTTTGGCTTATAGTTTAAAGCCAGCTTTTTGGCTTAAGCAGCTTAAAAAGTAGTCCGCTTTTATATATGGTAAAGGTGGATAATTTTACCCAAACTTTAGTGGCAATGGTCTAAAACTAACTCTCAATAAGCCAGAAAAGCACCCCTCTGGTGGCTTTTAGTTATATGGAAACTTGTGGCTTTTGAAAATTCCTAGTTAGAAAGCCACTTATTTGTTCACCTTTTGGCTTTTTGGCTTTTAAAACGGAGAAAAAGCCCAAACAAACGGGGCCTATATGTTTCATAACTTGCTGAGCGGCCAAACTGGCTACGGAGGTGGAAATTGTGTCATTGGAGGGCTTTGTTTCTGCTGAGGGCATGTCGAGATAAGATAAATATCTAGGGTGGGTGTGGCCAGGCAAGGGAAGCAAAGGGATTGATGTAGAAGTGTATAATCCTTTGATGTAGCTGCAGGTGCAGCACGTGGATCTTTAAAACAAATAATCAAACTTGCAGCCACATATGACACATTTTCTATTTCCACAACGATAACATTGTTGCCACTTGCCTGATTGATAGGTGATTTTGGTGCCACCTTGCTAGCTAGACGCAGTGGTTAGTCAGCATAGCAACTGTCTGTCTGTCTCTGTCAGGTTTTTAGTCAATTTGGCAACTTGGATCTGTCTTGGCTGAGTCACATGTCAGTTTGAGCTTAGTTGAATGGCTAAAAGCTGTCCAAAGACCTAAAATCTTGGCTTGGCTAAGCTGTACCCTGATTGTTGATTTGATTGCTGACTTGATTGATATTTGCTATTTTAATTGACAACATGGATCATAAACCTTGCAACTGTGGTGTAGCTTTGCAAATATAGAAAGGCGTGGTATATATTAGCAATTGATTTGGTATATTTGTGCAAACTGTTGAGACTATCTCTGTAGCATCTTAATTGATATACCAAGATCAACAAAAATTTCACCTCATTGCTCGTTAGCATGCATGTTCCGTTACTTAATGCTGTTGTACATTCCCTTTTTTTCAGTCGGTGGATGTGATGGACTACTCCCTTTTAGTTGGCATTGATGATGAAAGGAAAGAGCTTGTGATGGGTATCATTGACTATCTTCGGCAGTACACGTGGGACAAACTGCTAGAGACTTGGGTGAAGGGGTCAGGAATTTTGGGTGGCTCCAGAGACGTACTCCCGACGATCATATCCCCAGATCAGTACAAGAAAAGGTTTAGGAAGGCCATGTCGACGTACTTCTTAACTGTCCCTGATCAATGGTCATCTTGATCTCTTGATTCGGTTACTGATTACGTAATCATCAGATACGTTCAGGCGATTCAGGTGCAAAATGGAATGATGGGAAGCGAAGCGTTGTTTTCTTCTCTTTTCTTTGGTTTTGTTAGAATAGTCGATCCTTGTATGTTATTTTTGTTCACGACAGGCAGGATCGAGCTCCCTGGAGGGGACCGGCGGCAATGGTGGTTCATCCAGGCTGAGCCAGAGAATGAAAATACGTGTACATTACACTACTACATTGTAACATGAAATGCATAAGGAATGAAAATACGCGAGTTCCTTACTAAGGCAATGATTTGAACTGTGTTGCTCTCAATCTGGTGAAATTTTCAATCTTGTGTTTGCGTCTTCTAGGTACTTTTTTGTTTGTGCTTGTAAAAGAATCTGCCTTCCGTGTAAACACATTAAACTATATAGCGCCCACGTTAATAGTTACCCCATCTGGGATGCGGAAAATTTCTCCAATTCATGTGAGAAATGGCTATTTCCTATAAACTACTTGTGAAATTCTTGGGCTTCAAATAAGCTTTCCAGTTCAATCGGTTTTGTCCAAGACGAACCGTCTAAGGAGAAAACAAATAGTTTCACCTTCAACCATAAGTTTTAAAGATGGAATGTGGGATTTTTTCCGATTCACGTAGGAAATGAATTATTTCCTATAAAGTTCTTGTGAGATTATTGGGCTCCAAATATGCCCTAAGTTTAGTCGTTATCGTTCATGAAGTACCGTCTGAGGACAAAACAAGGAGTTTCGCTGTCACCTTCGGCCCTAAGTTCTAAAGCTGGAAGGGTCGTCGACGGGACTATCAGAGAGGCTCCAATTGGTCTGCACAGATGAGGCCCCAAGGCACCCTCGTCGTGGCCTATACCAGCCTTCACTCTCGTTGACACCCTACTTCTGTGTCAGGAAAGGTTATGTATGCTTCTACAATTATTTCTGGGTGACACATGTAACACATAACAGTGTAACTTATTTACTTTGTAAGGTCCTTTTAGCAGACAGTTTGGGATATGTCGGGGATCGGTCATTCTGACACATGTCCAGTCTCTCCCGGGGCTTTAGAACGTTTCCCCCGAGCTCGGAGGACGGTTCCCGAGCTCGGGCGGAGCACGTGATGATCCCCGCAACCTCTCCGACCTCGGCGACCTTGATCCGATCTTCAGCATAGTATTCTCTTTTCTTGCGTGACCTCTCTCCCCTGCGTGGGAATTGGGGCCATCAACTCCTGTCAAATCCCCTGCGTGGGAACTGAGTAGAGCTGCTCCTGTCGGATCTCCTGCGTGGGAACTAGGGTCAACTGCTCCTGTCAAGTCCCCTGCGTGAGAACTAGGGTCAACTGCTCCCATCAACTCACAGACACCGCCCGACGTCAGCATCCGAGATCAATGCCCAGGGGTCTATAAAGCACAGGACTACCCCAAAGGCAAGAAAACAAGCCAAGCGACGCAACACATAGGCAACACAAGAAACAACAAAACACACCCATACGCTACACCACCTCGTCGAGCTCCCTCTCGGCCACCTCATTCCGGGCGGCCTCGAGGTCGTGCTCCCTATTCATCCTCCCCCGAGGAGCTTATTAGTCACCTTTCGCCTACGGGCAAGACTGGAGTAGAGCTATTACCCAACCCAGGAGGCTCGAACCAGTATAAACGTTGTGTCCCCTGTTAGCTTGTCCTTTCCCGAGCTGTGCGCCTGCCGACACTCCCTCCTTCCCGGACGAGCATGACCTTGGGCCTCGCCCCTTTGCACGATCCTTCCTCCCTTCTTTGCGGTTAACGGTCCCGATCGTCGACAGAATATGTACTCACATTTTTGATAAATGAAATCTAGTGAATTCCCATTTGGGACTGACACTTGAAATTTTGCTCTCGGTTTGCTTAAAAGGTTTAATTTCACCAACTATGACCAGTTGTCCATTCAAAGACATACGACACAAGAAATATTAGCATGGCCTTCGCGCAATGGACAAATGTCTATTTTTCTTTTCTGAGAGTTGGATTCTCCGTATAAAAAAAGAACTCAGTTCTCTTCCTCTCGTTATCCGTAGCGATCCCAAGTCCCAACTGCCCCTCTTCGCTCTCTTCCAATCCAAAGTAGCAGATCGTTGTACGCTGTACGTCTTCCCGGAGTCCGAATGGGGCTGATTCCCCTTCAACTTTTCCTTAAGCCATGGCTCGCCAGGTTCCTGGTTGTCGGCGTCGATAGTGGATTTTTTTAATAAAAATATTTTTAAAACAATTGCAGAATTATTATGTTGAAAGAAAAAATGGCATGAATACCTATATATAGCCATTTCAAATAGCGACAGTGTCTCTATCGCCGTTTGAAATGACGATAGAAAGCTGTTGCTAATTCAAATGGTGACAGAAGACCTGGCCCCAATGACAGATGGGAGAACTTAAAGCCACACACGGGCGTGGGGGGCTTGATTAATCGGGCAACCGAAAAAACAAAAAAAGAGGAGAAGAGGAGAAGAGGGGAGAGGGGAAGGGAAGAGGGGAGAGGAGGAGGAAGAGGAAGGGAAGAGAAGAAAGGGGAATTGAATAACAAGTCGCTGTAAATTTTGGAAGTACGATTTTTTATCCCTTTAACTATGTTTTGAACACAACTTAGGTTAGCAACCGAAGTAATCAGATTTCTAGCTATTTAGCTGTGTAGAATAGTAATAATTGTGTAGATATATAGGTATTTTTAGATATGTAACGGTGTATGTATGGTTTAGGATGGATGGGATTCAATAAGAAAAATTGTGGGAATTATGTTGAGTAGTATGTAGTTGAAAAATATAATTTATAGATGTTTATAGCATTTTTTTTGATGTAGTGTAGAGTAGGTTGTCATGATACATAAGCGTAGCGGTGTAATTAGGTTTAGAATTCATGAGGTGTAGTACATATTGGTTGACATAATAGTGTTATGTCGTATACGTAATAACAATTTGATGAAATGCTCGACAGGTATAGATGAGTGAGTAAAGTTTAAAATACACTATAGAGAATGGGTTCCACACATGGGTGCACAAGAGGTGGAACTAGGTTATTTTCCAAGTGTAATGGCTAGCCTATCCCTGCTAGAGAGCGTCCATGGGGCACAATTATCAGATGGTTGTACCACATATTCTTGTTAGACCGTGAGTTGCATGATCTGAAGTTGCACGTGGTAGGCTATTGTACGAGGGAGTGTACGTACTGGGAGTTATTGGAATTGAATGGGCCAAAGTCGTGGAGCTCGTAGTAAGACTAGCGAATGAGTGATGATGTCCATTAGTGTTGTTTGCGCAAACATGTCAAAAAGTCGATGCCGGCCATGTAACACAAGAGGAGGCTATTGGTGATGAACCGGATGAAGTTGGGGAGTCTAGCCGCAGTGAATCATGCTTATTGAGATATGATGTGGGTTCAGGTAAGGAGGCAGTGCAAGGTGAGAAAGTTGATGTCCCAATGCCGGAGGTGTAGGAACAAATTAAATGGTTGGTCGAAGCAATGGAGGTTGAGAACAGTGACTACGAGGCTTTATCTGATGATGAAGGTGATGATGATGGGGAGCTTGGAGGTGAAGAGGCTTTCCCTACGAAGTGGGAGGCGCATTGTCCAGTTTACATCCTGCAGAAGGCCTAGGGAGGATGATGTGCTACATGTTCCCACACGTTCCTCCTATGTACGGGATCAACATGCGCCGCACACTGTAACTGGGACAACACACGCGTAGACCACAACGCCTCTCGATATGGCGGGGCTCCAGTTGGCTTGTACGGCACCATATGCCCACATGTTTCTAGGTAACTCTTTGTATTACCATTTCGTGTATTATATTGTCTACATTCTATTGTGTACTAATATAAAATGTATCATGTATTTCTTCAGCAGTAGACTATGCACCCCACGACGATGCCGCGGCCCACTCCAGTGACCTAGACTTCAGCGAGGACGCCCTAGTCAACGATTGCATCATCAACCCCACCACTCCACAGGTGTAGTACTTAGTCCCTTGCAGCTCTCTGATGCATGGGCATCTTCCCAGTCAGCCAACACCACCTTCCTTACTCCACCAGCACCAGTACGTCTGACGAGGACCACTCAGGAGTCACACCCAACCAGCTGATGTGCCCATCTGGACATGTACATCAATGTTGTAGGCTTGGGACCACATGAGGTGTTGCAACACAGATGAACTGTAGCTAGTGTTTCTACTGTCTTCATTAATGTATTCTTCTGTGGACGACTATATTCGCATGCTCGTGTTGTATGCATATCTTCATTATTAATTAATTTGTTTTGTCCTATTACCAATGTCATGCGATTACCTACTGCAATCCGTGTTACTTACAACAAGATGCGACCCGCTGCAGCGGGCCAAAGCAACTACACACTGCCATTGGCTTTAGGGCACGTAAATGACACCACGCTGCAACATGCTTTACCAGACGAAATTGACAACACACTTCCACATGCTACATGATACCAAAGTGATGACACACTCCCACTATGCTTTGTCAGACCGAAGTGACGACACACTCCCACCATGCTTTGTCAGACTAAAGTGACAACAAGTTGCCCCTGCTTTTTTAGACCAAAGCGACAGCACGCTGGCCCTCGCTTTGTCAGACCAAAGTAACAACACACTGCCTCCGGTCCTACCACATTTCTCTGCCAAGTCCACCCCTCACATCCCACTCGACCTATATATACCCTATGCGCCTCAACCAATCTTCTTCAAGCCATTACAATGACAAATAGAATAGGCAGCTCAAGGGCTACGAGGAGTAGACGGGGACATACATGGTTTTGAGGCCTTGATGTAAGGACCAAGTTGGCCTAGAGGGGGGGGGTGAATAGGCAACTTTAAAGATTTTTCAATTCTTTAAGAAAAACTTTTCTCAATAAAAAAATAGAAACGGAAGCAATTAGAATATAGATTCAGCACAACTTTGTTTAAGTAAGATTAAGAAGAGGAATTTCAAATGAGAAACAACACAAGACGAATAAACAAATATGAAACAATAACAGGAGAACTCAAGGATTTTTCACCGAGGTTTAGAGCTCAAACTCCTACGTCCCCGTTAGAGCACTTCTCCAGAAGTATTGCTCCACCAAACAGCCAATCTCAATGGCTTTTGGTTTTCCACTATCTTGACTCTTTCACTACTCCAGTGAGGTGAGTCTCAACCTTCCACAGCAACGGTGGCCTTCCACAATTTCGATTGGATAAGTCGCACCAACAACTTCTCCAACCGTCTAGGAACAGCTAGTTCCAAGAGGAATAGACTATCCACAAGCCCTGTCTCTTGGTTCAGTAGCTAGATGCAAACTAGACTTAGCTTGGAGCAAGTACTCTAAATATTTAGAATAAATGTTTGTGATTTTCTGAGTTGAAGCTCAAACTTTTTGATGAAAATGAAGCTTAGCAATTCTAAAGATTAAAGAGTTATATAAGATTTGGAAGATGTCAACTATGTTTAGGATGTCAAAGATGTGAATGTGCAAAGCTCTACCTTTTTGTGAACCCAAGCATTCTATATATATAGGTCCTGAACTGAAATAACCGTTACACCTGCTATTTTCTCGTTGGGGGTTGGTAGGATAGATGGGGTAGGTCAACTGCTACCCTTTTTTTATAAGAAATTTCAAGGTATATGCGTTATAAGTCAAATTATACACTCACGCCGGACTGAAATTTTTGGTCCGGGGTACGTAGGATTGGAGAAGCATAATTGTACTCAGAGTGACCTATTTGCGCCTGACCGAAAATATTGGTCCGTCGTACATGTACATTATTTGATTTTGATATCAGTAAGACAATGCTTGCGCCGGACCGAAAAAGTTGGTCTGACGTACACATGGTTTTGTTTCTTTTGAGTACCAGCAAATAATGTTTGCGTCGGACCGAAAAAGTTGGTCCGGTGTGCATGGAAAAACGACTGGTTTTATCAGAGTGAAACATATTTGCGCCGGACCGAAAAAGTTGATCCGGCGTACACATATAATTTTGGTCTGCATCAAACTTCATATTTCTGGTTAAGATTTAAGCGAAATAATCCTTAACACAGACTAGAATTTATTTATGGTGAAAATATAACTTATGCCGGACTAAATTAAAGAAAGAATTTAGATTAGTCCGACGAAAATAGTGTATATTTGGTTGAAAAGGAATTCTTAACGACGGACTGAAAAAGTCAGTCCGGCGTACATGGAATACGCTCGGTGAAGAGAATTTTCAGTGCCAGACCGAAAATATGGGTCCGGCGTACATTGTGTACGCTCGGTTGGAATTTGAACTTAGGATCTTTGAACGCCTAAATAGAATGAAGTTTGGTCCAGAGAAAAATTATTTTGGCTAAGAAGATAAAGCTCTGGATTTTTGAGTGAGAAATATGAAAAGTCCTATGCTCCAAGTAATCTTAGCGATTTTGCATATGAACCAAGACCATTTCTTATGTATAATCCCTCTTAATAGTACGGTGATTCTAGCTATATGGCTTGAATCAACTCCCAAGCCAAAACTAGAAAAACACATTAGCCTTGATCATCAAATCTATCTGTTGTCGGTTATCACTAAGTATCCCTTTTTAGTCATCAACACCAAAACCTATGTAATAAGCATAATTTACACAAATAGGGAGCTTAGATGCTCTCACTTGACCCTAACCTCTAAGACATGGACATCCACACCATACAAATATGCCTTCAAGAAGTGCAACAGCAGATACAAGAGGAGAGGAACAATAACGAAGCGCTCTGAAGGCAGAACATCGAGCTCTAGAGGCAGAATGACGACCTCCGGTGTCAAAGGATCAGGGAGAGGAACAATGAAGAGGTGATCCACCTCGATAGTGACTACCACATTTATTGCTACTATAGGCATCCGTGACAGTCAGAAATTTTTACTCTTGTAGCTCGGTTATAAATTTTTTTTTCGCGATTAGCCTCCGATCGAAAAAAATTGTAAAAATAGCCTCTGCACAGTGTAATCTAGCAGTTCTGGAGCGCGGTATTTTTTTAAAAAAAATTTCCAGCCGAATCTAGCGGACGCCGTCCGCTGGAAATTTTTTTTCAAAAAAATCCCGTATGGAAACCGAGTTCCAGTAGTTTGGAACCGCTGGAACTCGGGGTGGGCCCAGGGGCTGGGGTGGGGTGGGGTGTGGGTGGGTGACGCGAACGGAAAAAATATTTTTAGGACTGTAACTACTTTGAAAAATTGTGAAATTTTTTGTGGTGGTTTTTGACACATCAGTAATATTTTCATAAAAATTTGAGAATATTATCACATATGAGGAATTTTTAAAAATTCAAACATTACAACTATCTTAATGAAACACTAACTAGTAAGTTTGAAGCGAATGAAAAATAAAAAAACCACCTTGATAAATTCTAAAAAATTTTGTGCAGGTTTTTGTCACATCAATTATATTTCCATAAAAATTTGAGGATATTATCATGTATGAGGAATTTTTAAAAATTCAAACAGTACAACTGTTTTTATGAAACACCAACTAGTAAGTTTGAAGCGAACTAAAAATGAAAAAACCACCTTGATATATTCTAAAAATTTTTGTGCAGGTTTTTGACACATCAATTATATTTTCATAAAAATTTGAGGAGATTATCACGTATGAGAAATTTTTGAAAATTCAAGCATTATAAATGTCTTTGTGAAACACTCACGATAAGTTTGAAGTTTAACGAAAAATGAAACAAACCACTTTGATAAAAACCTGCAAAATTTTTTTAGAATTTATCAAGGTGGTTTGTTTCATTTTTCGTTCGCTTCAAACTTACTGGTCAGTGTTTCATAAAGACAGTTGTAATGTTTGAATTTTCAAAAATTCCTCATAGGTGATAATCTCCTCAAATTTTTATGCAAATATAATTGATGTGTCAAAAACCTGACCAAAAAAATTCAGAATTTATCAAGGTGGTTTTTTCATTTTTCGTTCGCTTCAAACTTACTGGTCGGTGTTTCATAAAAACAGTTGTACTGTTTGGATTTTTAAAAATTCCTCATACGTGATGATCTCCTCAAATTTTTATGAAAATATAATTGATGTGTCAAAAACCTGTAAAACAAATTTCAGAATTTATCAAGGTGGTTTGTTTCATTTTTCGTTCGCTTCAAACTTACTGGTCAGTGTTTCATAAAGACAGTTGTAATGTTTGAATTTTCAAAACTTTGTCATACGTGATAATCTCCTCAACTTTTTATGCAAATATAATTGATGTGTCAAAAACCTGCACAAAAAAATTTAGAATTTATCAAGGTGGTTTTTTCATTTTTCGTTCGCTTCAAACTTACTGGTCGGTGTTTCATAAAAACAGTTGTACTGTTTGAATTTTTAAAAATTCCTCATACGTGATAATCTCCTAAAATTTTTATGGAAATATAATTGATGTGTCAAAAACCTGTGAAACAAATTTCAGAATTTAACAAGGTGGTTTGTTTTATTTTTCGTTCGCTTCAAACTTACTGGTTAGTGTTTCATAAAGACAGTTGTAATGTTTGAATTTTCAAAAATTACTCATACATGATAATCTTCTCAAATTTTTATGAAAATATAATTGATGTTTCAAAAACCTGCACAAAAAAAATCAGAATTTATCAAGGTGGTTTTTTCATTTTTCGTTCGCTTCAAACTTACTGGTCGGTGTTTCATAAGAACAGTTGTACTGTTTGAATTTTTAAAAATTCCTCATACGTGATAATCTCCTCAAATTTTTATGGAAATATAATTGATGTGTCAAAAACCTGTAAAACTAATTTCATAATTTATCAAGGTGGTTTGTTTCATTTTTCGTTCGCTTCAAACTTACTGGTCAGTGTTTCATAAAGACAGTTGTAATGTTTGAATTTTTAAAAATTACTCATATGTGATAATCTTCTCAAATTGTTATGGAAATATCACTGATATGTCAAAAACCTCCACAAAAAATTTCACATTTTTTCAAAGTCGTTACAGTCCTATAAATATTTTTTTCGTTCGTGCCACCCACCCCACCCGCACCCCACCCCCACCCCAGCCCCTGGCCCACCCGAGTTCCAGCGGTTCCAAACCGCTGGAACTCGGTTTCGTACGGGATTTTTTTGAAAAAAAATTTCCAGCGAACGCCGTCCGCTGGATTCGGCTGGAAAAAATTTAGAAAAAAATACCGCGCTCTAGAACCGCTGGATTACACTGTTCAGAGGCTATTTTTGCAATTTTTTTCGATCGGAGGCTAATCGCGAAAAAAAAAATTGTAACCGAGCTACGAGAGTGACAGTCAGCCATATCCACACTGCCTAGACAACCAGCACTCTATACGGGTGTCGTACAGTTACACATTTGACCTTTAATGGCCTCCGCCCGGAACACGGCATCCATCCACCCCTATTTCCAATTTCAAAAGGCCCACATGTATCTTACATATAGTTTACATTCGTGGTTCATCTGTCACCATTTGTACCATATGTGCCATGTACTCCCCGCCTTTATTATGAAATGCTATGTCCTCCTTCATTCTATTTCTTCCAATATTAAACATCACTTCACGTTATTATATATGCGTACAATGAATTCCACCATCGAGGCCCCAAAACCCCTCCAAATTATTCCAACCTTGACTCTTTCCTTTTCTATTGCATTCTATGTACTTTCTTTACCAGTAGATTATTTCTGTAATGTTATGCTAGCGTACTGCATGAACAAAAAAACCATGATGTCCATCCATACTATCAAATCCTATGTCCTGTAATTATTTCCATACTAATTACTACATCAAAAAAATTAAACTACCTCTCTATCACCAGTTCAAGTGGCGATAGAGACCTTTCACCATTTGGAGTGGTGAAAAAGAGCTGCCCCATTAGCAACTGGTATCTCACCATTCCAATTGGAGACATGAAGTTGTTGCTAATTAAAATCACGATAAAGACACTGTATCATCTCAATTTTTTACTTATTTAGATTTAATATGCATTTTATGGATTTTTGAATTTATTGAATTTTTTGGAATTTATTTAGTATTATTAAATATGGCTTATTCTAAAAATTATTTAATTAATGATAAAGTTTAAATAAATTTTTGTCAAAAAAAATTTATTTAAGTTCCAAATGTCTCAAAATATTTTTCACAATTTTTCAGATATTTTTACTATTTATTTTGGCTTAAACTATTTTCTACAATTAATTTAATTGCAAAAGTATTCTTAAAACCATTTGAACAGTAATGGGCCTAGTCTGGAACTGTGCGGGCCAGTACGGTCGGCCCAACCCAGTTAGCTTGGTTGTAGTGTATCCTAGCCGCGTGGGCTGTCCGATTTTGATCGTGTGGTGCAGGTAGAGCCATGTCATGCTAGAGCTTGTGAACCGTTGGATTATGGATGTAAGGCCGAGATCAATCAGGCTTGATCAAAGCTCCGGTGGGCTACGACCGTTGGATTCTTATGCTTGTATGTGTGCCACCGAGATCAAACCTGTTAGATGCGTACACACCGTTGGTTTCCGCCACGCGTACAACGCGTAGTCATCATCTCCTAGACGAGCCCGGACTCTGAGTCTCCGCGCCGTGTTTGCCATGGACTCGAGGTTCGAGTCGGTGCCAGGATGGCCTAGAGTGGCTATAAAGATACGTACTCGGTTCGCCAGAACTCAAGGATCTAAAGCTCTAAGCTAGCAAGCCAGGAACCGCCGCCACATCGAGCTAGGGTGCATCGATTCGCCACCGGTAGTGGTCTTCTCAGAGCATTGAGCACATCATCGGATTCGTCATCTCAAGGGGCACCTCATGCGCACTCTCGTGTGACCGGAGCATCGTCGAAGTGCTGTAACGATGTGAAGCCCGAACCATCACTGAAGAAGATCGTCGTCGTAGTCTTTCCAGTGCAGCAGGTAAGCATTTGACCACGTCATCATATGCACGACAGTGAGATCTACCTGTAGTGCTCTTGTCGATCGCCGATAGCGACCCTAGGGTTTTCCGCACCGCACGTGGCTTGATCTCCTGTTGACGTGTGGCGCCACATGGCAGACATGTCATCGAAATTGCTGAGGTGTTATCTTTGTCATCACTTGCGCGTGCAATCCAATCAGTAGTTGACGGGTCCCACACGTCAGGAAATCGAGCCGGGTGCACCGAGTCCATGGTGGTCTGATATGGTCACATGGACCAGGTCCATGGACCAGTGGCCATGTGTCAGTCAGGGATTGGTACAGACCAGGGCTGACGTCACCTGACGTAATAAATTGAGTTTTTCAATATATAAATAATTCAGCTAATTCGGTATTTTCTATTTTCTTATTTTCATATTTAATCAAATCTTTCGAGAGCCCGTCCTTCCTCATACGAGCTCCGATTAAGGCGATTCAAATTTCTAAAAATTTGTAAAATTGAGATCTCTTTAATGGTGAATTTTATTTGATTTTTGAAGCTTGTTTGCTCTCTATTTTGGTATTTATTTATTTTTTTCTCTTGTTACGCATAGACGTCGAAGTGCTCGGAGCATCTGAGGAGGAATCGTTGACTCAAGACCAAGATCCAGAGCAAGAGCATGAACTTTTCTAAGGAAACTTGTGCTTTGATCAAGTTGATCCCAGTTTACAAATTGCTATGTTGTTTTATATTATGCATGATATTTTATGTGTACAACTATTTCAAAATAGTTTAGGATTTAGTTAATCTATCCAATTGAATTTATACATAGAGGGTCCGTATTTGCATATTTGGGTCCCGACATACGCTGTTGCCATTTCAAACAGTGACAGGTGTGTATTCATGTCATATTTAGTTTCGGCATAATATTTCTGCAATTATTCTTAAAAAATTATTATTTAAAAAAAATCATCAATATTGACCATCTATCATTGGGCCTCAACACATGCATCTTCCCCTTCTTTACTCTACTAAGTTTGGATTTTGCAAGGTAATTTTGGGAATTGCTAAAAAACTATTGCATGTTTTTTGAGCAAAAAATAGTCAAATTTCTTACCTTGTGATTTGCTTCAAGATTCTAGCTAGGTTGTAACACACCAACAATCCATGTGCCCTGAATGATACTACCACAAGCATTTCTAACAAATAAATTGGCAATCACCACAATAAATTTTAGCAATAACATAAGCTTTTTAATTAATCACTAAACACCAACTAAAAATAGATATAAGGAAAGATGGTGAAAGGTAATAACACTAAATCTAAACTTGTTTGCCTCATGACAAAAACATAAACCACAAGTTTTAATTATCAAGGCATAGCTGAACGCCACCAACTTACTTAACAACAACATACATAACCAATAAACTTCACACAAGTTTGGTTACACTAAAATTGTCCCATGACTGACTCTGTCTAATTAAACCAAGGAGTTAAGCATTATCAAAAGCTAAACATCATTATGAGGATAGTGTGGAAACATTGGTCATGAATGTGCTACAACCCCTTTCCATACATGCTAGCCTCATTGTACCTAAACTATTAAATAAACAAATGTGAATCTAAGATTCAGCAAAGTATATCATAGAACAATATCATAACCATTTAACACATTTAAAACAATAACATAACCAACTTTCTTATTTAAAATCAACAAGTATATAAAACAGTAATAATATATCCATTTGTCAAATTCCACTCTTTGATCACCTTTGGATGAGTCCACGATTCAATGACTAAACTCATTATCACATTGGTCATCATTCACCATTAGCAATGCAATGCAATATGCTTTCATGATCAAATGCACATTTCATAGCTTATACTGGTATAGCTTGAGTGCACACCCGTCGGTGTCGCACCCTTTCATTCCCTACCATCCCTGTGAAAGGGCCTACAAGTAGGTCTCACTCTCATCCATCCCCGTGGAACTGACCATAAGGGCCTCAAAACACGATCTGATGATCAGATCCAAAACTGCCCTAACACAAAGTTTACCCAAAATAAAATCAGTGATCAACCAAACCTTGTCTACCATCCATGGCTACGCCCTAACCCTGTAGAACTACCAAGGAAACCCAAAAATTCAGAACCAAAGCCATCACAAACCCCCTAAAAATATACCTTCTGTCGGAAGAATCGATGGACAACAACGTCGGCGGTTTCTTCCCGTGGTTCACGTGGTCCCCGCTCATCCTTTCCTCCAATCCTCCACCAACAGCAGCAAGGGCATTGGGAAGGTAGGGGAGGCATTGGGAGGAGTCACCAGGGCTGCACAGGGAGGAGCCTCCAGGGGTTGCGTATGGAGAAGTGTCCAGGGGCTGGCATAGGAGGGAGAGGGGCGGCTGCTGCACAGGAGGAGGAGGGAGAGGATGCGGTAGGGATTGGGGGAAAGGGGAGGGTACGGTTTGAGGTGGTGGAACCTTCCCCCTTGTCCCAAACTCGGCCCACGACAGAAAGAATTGAGTCCATGATAGGAAAAATTAAGCCCATGGCTGCCTAATTCTCATTATTCTTTTTGAGATATTACATTCTTCCCCCCTTAGCTGAATTCGACCCCAAATTCTTAGCACGACAAGAACATGAAAACAAAATCCACCAGAAAAATGAAATCACCTCCCATCACAACACATACCCAACATGGACAATTCTAGACACTACTCACACATGTGAGACTCCAATTCCCAAGTCGCCTCTCGCTTAGAAGAACGACAACAAGCACATTAACATACCCTAGCGTCCTATGCTTTAATATCCGCTTTGACTCCCCCTATATCCGCACTGGATGGGACTCAAAGGCATACCTAGGCTCAAAGGCTAATGGCTCTAACAATATCTCGCGTTTGAAATACCGCAAGAACTTTCTCAACAAAGAAACACATTGCACCCCACGCAAGGATTCAGAATGATCCAAATGATAGGTCGCTTTCTATACCACTATCGAAAACGGTCTGACGTAACACAGACTAAACTTCCTTTTGGCACTAAAGCATACGATCCCTTTTTATCCCAAAGATACTTTTCAGGTGAACATGGCACCAACTTTTTAACTCCAACTCCAATTTCCCTATTCAACTCAAACGCGTAACTCTACTTTCCACTCCCAACATCTCTACCATGATTCATCATACTCAAGATGATAAGAACGCAAAAGACACTTCACTCTAACACACCTGTAAACCATTATTCAACAAATCACCCGTACAATCTGCTTGAACAACGGGGGTTCCAAACTTGTACCCCAAAAACTAAGGCACAGATTCCCAACACTCCTAACTGGTTGGCCTTTGAATAAAAGGACCATTATCGCCATTACCATTGAAAGGAATAGCCCACTATTGCACAGTTTCTTTTTCCGCAACAATTCCACAATATAAATTTTAATCTTTCTTCTACCAAGCCTACTTCACCCTAATGGACAACTACCCAAGATAAATGTTCACAACAGAACATTTCACTTCAGATTGTCATAACATTAGCTACATCACATGTAACCAAATGTTTAGACACATTACAGAAATGGTAATTTAATTACACCCAATTTCCTAGTGCTCAACTTCACATTGGAGAGAACTCAATTTAAAAGCGAAACACCGCATAAATCTTTTATAGATGCATCTCACTTTTACTAAAACAAATCATCTTGCTTTTACTAAAGCAAATCTTCTCACTTTTATCCAAAGCCAAACATTTCAAAAAAGAGAAAACCGATCCTAAAATCAAACTTCTTTCTCACAACAACCATCCTTTCTCCTCAAGAGAAAGGGAGAAAATTTTCATTTCGCATCAGAAAACCACTTCACCACCGAAAAAATCACTTATGAAACAATCATAAGAATTACCTTTAAGAAACATTCACAAATACCGCACAAATTTTAATTAAATCTCACTCTAGTAGAACTAGAGATACACGTATCTCCAAATCAAGAACTTCCAAAATCGTACACCCTTTGAGAGTAAATTCCAAATTCATAATTTAAGCTAAATTTCTTTGGAAAGACAAATGAAATGCGTTGTTCAACAACATAAGGCATATTCAAAAACCATCATCATATTAGTTCATAGTTATTCATTCTTTCACGTTCATTTTCAAACCTCAAAGTTACTCAAAATTTAGCAACAATCACACTAATTTAGGGAAGCTCTAATACACATAATACATAATGCTTTAGCCAAAAGACATTCATCCAAAAGATCATACGAACAAACCAGTCCATATACATTTAAACATAAATTCACCTTGAATCCCACCATCTCTATTATTCAAAATTACATATCCTTAAACATCAAACCAATTCAACCTCAACATGATCAACACAGAGAAACTTGTCATAATTTTTAAGCATATTCAACCTAATAGTTCATTCAACATAAGACAGCACATCAACATTTCGTCATTCAAAACATATTCAATCAATAAATGACTTGAAAAATTAAATATTATCTCCACGAGATATATTTCATAAATATGGCTCTAAGACAGACATTCGTTATAGTTTAAAACATACACCATGATAAGCACCCAATGTTCACCCTAGCCCAACATGTGCTCAAGATATTACCACCTTTTACAATTTTCTTCACTTTAACCATAATGTTAACCATAATTTTCAGAAAACAACCTAAAAAATTATCACCACTACTAAGTCATCAATAATTTGCATATTCATAAAAACAACAACATTGTTTTTAATCATCCATCCATATACCATATTAAATTATCACTAAGTAACATAGTCCAGTTATTCAAAAGAAATTTTAGTAACTTACAATATCACATTGCTTTAAAATTTCGTCAAAGCTGAAAATTATATACCTTCTCAATTGCGATATGAACTAGCATTAAGGGGTATGATTTCATATTTTAATTTATTTCAATAAATAACAACAACATACATAATAACTCTATTCAAAATTCACGTTAGAGTCACCTACCATCACAATTAAAATTTCTCTACCAATACCTTATATTAGAATGTCTTTAAACAACCAACAAATTTACTTTAATAATAATAATAGTTTACATCATCTCAATGTTCTAACTACGCATCAAAGTTTAAAGTTTCATGCATTATCATTGGTCATCTACCCAAAAAGTAAAAGGGGTGTGCGCCCTACTTTCACTTAAAGCAACAGTTTCCAAGCATGAATAATAACATATTTAATCATTACTCATTATCAAATAATTTATGATAGTATAAATTTATTTAGTTTTAAACTAAAGATAATAATTACATATTAAATAACATGCTAAACAATACTTCTTACTACCGACAACTTATTTAGGCAAATGATTACTTAATTTGTCTATATCATGTTTTCCTTCTAGAAAAGCCCACCCATAATTCACAAAGGAACTCGACTCTCAAATTACAACATGTCAATACCCAAACTCTAACATGCAAAAGTTCTCCAAAACTAATTTTAAACTTCCATAAAGGAACATGGTTGCAAGGATATTTTTACAAAAGGGAAAAACCAAGCGATCAAGTAATACTTTTCTAGTAAAGTTATAAAACTTAAATCCACACAACTTCACAACTTAAGGCTTGCATAAAAAATTCAATCACTTGTTTTAAAGGAGAGAATGATAAACACATGAAAATGGTAGTAATTTTCTCTGTAAAACAACCAACGCTAACCAACAAAACCAATCGCCAGAACTGTAGTAGTAGCAACCATTAAAGACTTTTCACTAAACTCTTTTTCTTTGTCTCCGACCATCGAAGACATAACGAAATCAACCTTCTCAACAAACTCTCTGATCTTTAAGGTATTAGGCAACAATTCTCTCCTACCAGAGGTTCCTAAACGTTAGGTGGTGCCTCTATCCAGCCACATTCACAACATTGGCCCTAACCATAGCAAAAAGAACATGACCGAACCCTTCGACACCACTAATTCACATAAACAAATTCATTCATTCAGTTCTTTCATAATCCTAGCAGCATGCGTCATCATAACATTATGCATGATCAAAACATATCATTCATCATCATAACTCAAATAAAACATTACAATAGAATGTAATGATTTACCATACCCTTCCTACTGTGTATCAGAGTGTGTCATGTTTTAAGTTAGTTAACCAACCTATATCAAATTTATAAGGTTATTATCCTATGACAAAAGAGTATATACCTAATCCTTGTTTCTAATTTCCCAAGTCAAAATTTAAGTTCACTCTAGAGTAATTTGCTAATTTCACACTCCATGGATCTAAAACCCGCTCTGATACCAACTGTAACATCCCAACATTCCATGTGCCCAGATTGTTACTACCATAAGCATTTCTAACAAATAAATAGGCAATCACCACAATAAATTTCAGTAACAACATAAGCTTTTTAATTAATCACTAAACACCAACTATAGGGTAGACATAAGGAAAGACGATGAAAGGTAATAACACCAAATCTAAACTTGTTTACCTCATAACAAAAACATAAACCACAAGTTTTAATTATCAAGACATAGCCGAACGTCACCACCTTACTTAACAACATCATAACCAACAAAACTTCACACAAGATTGGTTACACTAAAATTGTCCCATGACTGACTCTGTCTAATTAAACCAAGGAGTTAAGCATGATCAAAAGCTAAACATCGTAATGAGGATAGTGTGGTAACATTGGTCGTGAATGTGATACTACCCCTTTCCATGCATGTCGGCCTCACTGTACCTAAAACATTAAATAAACAAGCGTGAGTCCAAGACTTAGAAAATTATATCATAGAACAATATCATAACCATTTAACACATTTAAAACAATAACATAATCATCTTTCTTATTTAAAATCAGCAAGTACATAAAACAGTAATAGCATATCTATTTGTCAAATTCCACTATCTAATCACCTTTGGATGAGTCCACGACTCAATGACTTAACCCGTTATCACATTGGCCATTATTCACCACTAGCAATGCAATGCAATATGCTTTCATGATCAAATGCACCTTTCATAGCTTATACCAGTATAGCTTGAGTGCACACCTGTCGGTGTCACACCCTTTCATTCCTTACCATCCCTGTGGAGGGGCCTACAAGTAGGTCTCACTCCCATCTATCCCCGTGGATGGGACTACTTGGTAGGTCTTACAAAAGAGCACTCCGGATTAGTCATATGACCTCATATGACTTTCTCACAAACCTGACTCGAATTCTTTTCATATCATGAATGCAAGTGATACAACATATTATTCCAATTTTTCATTTGCCATGAAACCATATTAACAAATGACCAAACACAACCTGCATTAAACCATCATATATAAACATCTCGATCATAATATGACAACGACAACATATTTCTTAAATAAATTTAGCAAGATAGCAACTTATTCATTTAACCCAAATTTCATCTCAACCATCTTCGTTCGCACGATATACTTGCCTCTTTACCACGTGAAGCGGAGTGGCATGAGCTTGAGGCCACACCTGAAATCACACCACCTACAGTAAACAAACCTCCTCAAAAACATGCCACAGCAGTACATACACCAAATATAACTATAGCGCAATTATGCATCAACCCCGAGTTAAACTATCCTTCTCGACAACCAATTAACCCCTTGCTGTCCTATCAGTCGTAATACCATAATTTTTAGCTCAAAGCCCAAAAATAGTATAAAACTACACAAGAATATCTACAATATTCTAGTTATCCATCTTTTTTAATGGCAACATCTAATCCTTCGAATTCATCCCAAAAAATTGATCTGTTTTCAACATGGACAGCAGACTTCACAATTTCGTAACTATTTTTATACAACTCCAAATTAAGCAAAAGATGACATTTTTGAAATCTAAGGAAAAATCCTAGCTATCTTTATTTATTGAAATAATTTAATTCGACCTCTAGGTAGCCCTAATAAGCAAATTATCGCGGCTGCTTCCAACAGAAACATATTCTGGACAGCAGAGCTTCAAATGGCCATTTCATGTTCCTGATATCTAATGAAACTTAAGATAACTATCTACATTTTTCACAGCATCCAACCCATCTGGAACTGACAATAAGGGCCCCAAAACGCGATCTAAAGATCAGATCCAAAACTGCTCTAACACAGAGTTTACCCAAAATAAATCGGTGATTAACCAACCACATCTACCATCCATCGCTGCGCCCTAACCCAGTAGAACTACCAAGGAAACTCCAAAATTCAGAACCAAAGCCATCACAAATCCTCTAGAAATATACATTCCCTCGGAAGAATCGATGGACAACAACGTCGGCGGTTCCTTCCCCGTGGTTCGCGTGATCCCTACTCCTCCTTTCTACCAATCCTCCGCCAACAGCAGCAAGGGCACTAGAGAAGGAAGGGGAGGTATTGGGAGGAGTCACCAGGGCTGCACAGGAAGGAGCCTCTAGGGGCTGTGCATGGAGAAGTCTCCAGGGGTTGCGCATAGGAGGGAGAGGAAGGGGCTCTGCATAGGAGGGAGAGGGGCAGCTGTTGCACAGGAGGGGGAGGAAGAGGATGTGGTTGGGATTGAGGGAAAGGGGAGGCTAGGGTTTGAGGAGGTGGAACCCTCCCCCTTGGCCCAAACTCGACCCACGACAGGAAGAATTCAGTCCATGACAAGAAAAACTCAGCCCATGACAGCTTAATTCTCACTATTCTTTTCGAGGTATTACAGAGGTCATCTTCTCTTGTGATGATGAGTTAGTGTTTGGGTTTCACTTGTTAGGGATGGGGGTTCACCAGAGCCCACAAGCCCACAAACTTAGATGAAGGCTGGAGCGGCAGTGGCTAGGAGGGTGGTGGAGGGTGGCTGGAGCAACAAGGAAGGGAGAGATTAGGAGATGGCAGGTAGTGGTGAAGAGGGTGGTGGTGACAGCGATGGAGCTGAAGATGAGATAGAGGAGGAGGCAGGGGTGATGGCATGGGAGACGGCAAAGGAGGGGTAGGGACTTGACAGAGGGTCGGCGATGCGATGGGGCAGTGGCACCAGGGTTTGAATTGGGGTGGCAGTGCTGGATTGAAGGGTAGATGAGGATGGTAGTTTATAAGAGATAGTTGAAACAGATCTGGACGGTAGGATCTCAATATAATGATAGGAAAATTTGATTGATTTATGGGGGAAAATAGGTGAATGATGGATATGCATTTTGCATCCTTGTTTTGCTATGGTTCACATTTGTCAGGCTATTCGGGGCCTTGCATATTTGTTATCGAAGCCTTTCTTGGTTAGTCTGCAAGCGGAAGTCCAATGGAACTTGAGGACATATGCCACTCGCCGGAGTGAACCAAGACAAGGGTCGCTACCAGTGGAGTGGAGGTTGTTGGGCGGGTCACTCTTTTGACTATCTATGCCACCCTCCAGCTTCAACAAGGCCGACAACAACCAAAGCTCAATTGGATGTTATGCACAAGGTATACAACCTTATTTTCATCACAAGCATAAGAGTTTTTTAAGAATTACAACTCTATTCTTCTATATATAGAAATACTATAGAACAGTATACCATTCCCCTCCAAAACAACGGGACCATCACAAGCATAAGAGTTGTTTAATAATTACAAATCTATGCTTCTATATACAGAAATACTATAGAATAGTATACCGTTCCCCTCCAAAACAACGAGACCATCACAAGCATAAGAGTTGTTTAAGAATTACAACTCTATGCTTCTATATACAGGAATACTATCGGACAGTATATCATTCCGCTCCACAACAACAAGACAGGAATGGCCGTTCGATCGTATCGCTATAACACACCTGGTAAAGCAGGCTTTGATTGTAATAGTTCATGAGAGATCCCCTATTGCCTATTCTTCCTTTCAGGTTTTCGATGCGAGCACATCGATCGACATGCGGACACAACCAATGTGTAGAGCGCTGCCAGTGGGTGCCCCGCCTCCATGTCACTCTTCCTCCTTGGTGATGCCATCTCCAATGCCTCTCCACCCTGGCTCCACGCCTAGACATATCTCTTAGAGCTGCAACAGGTGCATTCAAATCCATTTCGCTTGATTGATTTGCCAAAATTTAGTGAATTTGTTTAGCAAAGAAAATTTTTGTTCGCCAAATCACTTCGTTTTTTTTACCAAATTCTAGATTAATATATAGCTTATTGTTGTTGTAGAATATATGGATTATTTGCTTAGCGAAACATCCAATTTATCAGTTGTGGGCATTACCAGATAGACATGTGTTGATTTTGGTTAATTGCTAGTGGAAAAAATTGCGTAAGCAATGTTTGTTCACTTCTACAACTAGCGCTGCAACGTGAATAGGTTTCATTTTTTTTTGCCAAATTGATGATTCTATGTTTTTTAATCTTATACTCCATGATTATCCACAGTTTTTGAATTGAGAAATTTATGCCATGCAACTTGACATCTAATAGCCTGGTATGTAGGCCAGAAAAATTCTTGCTAGAAACACGCTATAGCCTATAGATAAGGTTTCAGCTGCATATTTTTCTTTTTTCCTTTGTTGCATGACACCATGGATGGCTTAAAACTTGCTTTTGAAACATGGAACTCTAAAATCTTATAGCTTTTTCTACTCATTTTTGTATTCTATTGATACCAATTTTGTGTTCGTACTACCAAAAAGGCTAAGATCTTCTCCCTGGCTGAGATTATAGGATGCAGGTTCTATATCTACCATCTTCTGTAGTGGTCCTTTAGAGCATCTCTATGGTCCCCTAGATCTCACTGTACGATCATTTATAGCTCAAACCCACTGCAACGTTCAGTCTGCGTGTAGCTTGTCGCCGCCGGCCTCACCACTGTCGTCCTTCCCTCTTTAGTGAGCTTTAGACTTGAACATGGTCATTTACACTCTCCTAGTCTTTCCTAGAACCTTGTGCACAAGATAGTTTCAGCAGATCTTTGTCAT
Organism: Otatea glauca; assembly: GCA_036346275.1. Taxonomy (NCBI): domain Eukaryota; kingdom Viridiplantae; phylum Streptophyta; class Magnoliopsida; order Poales; family Poaceae; genus Otatea; species Otatea glauca. Next base: position 17,016,469 of record CM070721.1, on the reverse strand, counting down.
CGAGCTCCATCACCGTCTAGCCCGTAGCCGCCCAAATTTCCTCGACACCAGTCTATCTCCGGAAACTAGAGTAGATGTATGGTAGATGCTTAGCCCTACCTATATCGATATCATGTATATTAGATAGACTATGGTCAACATGTTCGTATGGGAAATGTTTTGGTTATGGCCCAGAGGTGGTACATCTATTACTTTGGCTAAGAAATAAAATGGAAAACATGTTTTAGACTTTGGCGAATGGTTATAGAGATCAGTGCTGGTGCACAAGATGTGGGTATATGTTTGTCTCGTCCGAGTCACTAAGGACCGAGTCTATAGTGTAGTTAGATCCAACTACTAATGTATAAACCACATATGTCTTTTATGGAAAGGCCCTAGCATAATAAGTTGCCGCAGTGTAGCAACAAAACCACAGGTGGTAGTTGATAGGTGAGATTGGGCTGGTGTAGGCATGGAGGGTGTACTCCCTGCTTATAGGGACCTCGCTAGGTTAGCGTGGTGTATGAATCTATTTAAATAGTCATATATGGATGGGAAATCCACAATAGATTTTTGGCAAAAAGAGTTTTGCCATGGTTTAATGTTTATGGTAGCATGCAATGTATTTATTATTATTATATATGCTTTATTATTACTTGTTATCAAATGTCAAATGCTTTTACAACTTTTTGTTTGCAATCTACTATTCGATATTGTGAAAGAAAGTTTGCTTTATGCAAAATATGAGAACATGGTAAGATAGCCACTCATTTGACACAACCTTGTATACTATATACCTTTGTTTAAAAGTCTTAAGGGGTACGATTTTTGTACTCAACCGTTGCATATTGAACATATTTAGAAGATGTGAAAGATGACCTAATGCACAATTGGTTTTATTCCGCGGGTTTTGGTGACGAGGACACTGATTTCTATGGTCCCTTTTGCTACCATTTCCACTTCGCTCTTTCGCTATGTAAAGTCATTTGGTCGGTCAGCCCTTGCGTTGTCAAAATTATTCATGTATGACTTAACTTCGGTTGCCTTCTACTAAATATTATTTAACTTATCGTTATGTATAAATGTGGTATGTTAATGTTGGATGTGTATGCTAGTAACTGATGTGGGACTAACACAATAAACACATAGGGTTTAGAAACTCAGGTTCGACCTGAAATTATGTTGCAAGTCAACTAGAAACCCTAATCACTTATGTTAGGTTAATAAAGTGCAAATTTTTTAACTAAGCCTTTGTTGAAAAAAAAAACCCGAATTCATCATCTCCTCTTGGGCATCGGTACACTTCAAATATCTAAATACATAGTTGACACCTCCATCCAACATTAGTTGCTAGTAGGGTAAATTGAAGTCCCCAGTGAGTTGCTACCCGTTTTCTCGGTGAGTTGCCACCACTGTCTGACATCAATTGCTACTAGTGTGGATTCAAGTCTCCAACGAGTAGTGACCATCTTCTTAGTGAGTTGCTACTCGATTTTTGATGCGTTACTGCTCAATATTTTTTAGTAAGCTGCTCTGTGCAAGAAGGTAGCAGCTCACTGACGGAATATCAAGTGGAGAAATTTCAGACGGAAAAAATTAAAAAACTTTCCGTTCGAAAACTTTCGGTTCTAAAAAATTTGGTTCAAAACTTTCGATTTGATCAAGTTTCAGTTTGAAAAGTTTCAACTCAAGAAACTTTCGATTCAAAATAATTTTTATTCAAAAGCTTTAAAAAATAGTTAAAAAATACTTCTTATTCAAAAACATAGTGGAAAATTTGAAAACAAAAACTTTGTTGAGTTTAAGAGAAAGGGAATAGGGACGGAAATTGAGATGAAGGAAATGTCATCAAATGTGGCGATGCGAGAGCCTTAAAGGGAAGAGAAGCAGAGGAAAGTGAGACGAAGAAAATAATGTCAAATGTGGCGCTGAGAGAGTCTTAAGGGGAAGAGAAGTCGAGAAAAAAAGAGATCCCACCATATATCAAGAGGACACTCATCAGAGATTAGAAGAACAAAAATACTAGGAATGGTACCGTTTCCGTCAAATAAACGGAATAAGGATGAACTGTTCGATCCAATCGGAGCGCTTGGGACCGAACTGGATCGCCGATGCCCAGTTCTAGAGCCTTCCACAGCTCAAACTTTCCACCTCTTTCTCTCTCTCCCTCACTCTCCCTCCGCTCTCTAGAGAAGTGATGGGCTTCGGTGAACAGAAGCCGATGCCCAGCAAGCGAGAGCGGCGGGTTATAGGTGCGCTCAGCGCTGCCTGTGGGGCAGCGAGAAGCGATGAGCGTGTGTACTGTTGAGTTAATCTTGTTTTGCTAATTAAGGTTTGTTTTCAGTTTTTCCTTTCGGTTGTTTTTCTATGTTCTTTCTGTGTCGTAGATGTTAAGGAAAGTCTTCAGAATAGGTACTGGAGTCGTTGTCGGTTCAAGAATATGAGTTTCAATCCGTATAGAAGCGAGTCCGTTTTCTTTCTCTGTAAAAGTTTGAGTATAAGTATTTGAGAAATAAACAGAAAAGGGTGTGAAGTTTTGCACCGCAAAAAGAAATCAGTGTGCTTGAATCTTTCACCAAAACTTCTATTCGGTAGAAGAGCGTTTCTTTGTATTGTCGCTAGGAAGTTCGGGAGAAGCGAATTAGCGATTCTTGTGAGAAACTCTGTTTTTTCTTGCGTCTGGTGTCTATCGCCGGATCAAGGGACAGGCTCTGGGCTTCCGATACAACAAGTGGTATCAGAGCCGGTTGTCTATAGCTTTCAACGGCAATGTCTGGGAACAGGTCGGCATCAGGAAATCAGCTTCCAGCAGCAGGAGAGCTGGCCGATCCAGCAGCAGCAGGTTTCAAGATGGCGCCAAGGGGAGTACCAATTCAGTACCCTATGCTAGATGACACAAATTACGGACTTTGGGCCGTGAAGATGAAGATCATCCTCCGATCACTAGGTGTTTGGCGAGCAATTGAGGGCGATGCATTGATCGATGAAGAAAGAGATCAAGGCGCTCTAGCAACAATATCTCATCCATCCCGGATAACGTCATGATGGCCATTGCGGTATGGAAAGCGGCAAAGGAGGCGTGGGAGGCAATAAGAGATATGCGTGTCGGGAAGATCGTGTCAAGAAAGCGAGAGTACAGTACTAAAGCGTCAATTTGATCGGTTGATCATGGGAGATAGTGAGAGTATTGTGGAATTCTCACAAAAATTGACCGCATTGGTGGGTGAGATACGATCACTTGGTGCTGAATTGAAAGACGACACGGTCGTGGGAAAATTGTTGATCGCGTTCGATCGATTCATGCAAATTGTTGGCACGATTGAACAATTTAGCGATGTTGAAAATATGTCGCTGCAAGAAGCGATTGGACGCCTGAGGGCGTTTGAAGAAAGTACCAAGGGAAGACGCCGTGGTCATGGAGAGAAGGATGGAGAGCAACTTATGCTTACTCGCACGCAATGGGAGAGTCTCGCGGCGAAGGACAAGAAACATAATGAAGCTTCAAACTCTGGTACAAGAGCTGTTTTTGGCCGAGGACGTGGCCGAGGAAGAGGCCATGGACGTGGTCGAGGCCGTGAACATGAAAGGTATCAGAACGAAGACAGTGAAGAAAGGAAATTCAGGAAATTTGATAAATCAAAAATCAAGTGCTATAATTGTGATATGATGGGGCATTTCCGGAGTGAATGTCGAAAACCAAGGAGGGAACAAGCTCATTATGTTCAGAAAAAAGAGGATATGGATCCTGCGTTGTTACTAGCCGAAGCATGCACGTTAACTCAAAACATCCAGCAGCAAGATAATCGTGGTGACCAAAGTGATTTTGCTCTCGTCATCTCACGTGAAGCAGTTCCGGCTAGAAAGGACCAAGACGTCCAGAAAGTGAGAAATCATGAAGATCAAAGGGCATCAGTAGATGAAATCGCCCACAGGGAAAATCGATTAGTCATGCTTAATGAAAATAAGGTATTTCCTGATCACGAACTTGATTCAGCCAAATCTGAAGGCATTTGGTTCCTTGACACAGGAGCAAGTAACCATATGGTAGGTTCAAGAGACCTCTTTGCTGATCTAGATGAATCAGTGAAAGGCACTGTGAAATTTGGAGATGGATCGCAGGTGAGCATTTGTGGGCAAGGTACGGTGTTGTTGAAATGCAAGAACGATGAACACAGGCAGCTTACGGATGTATACTTCATACCACAACTAAAAAGCAGAATTATTAGCCTCGGACAGTTAGATGAAAACGGCAGCAAGATAAAGATCGAAGATGGCGTCATGCACATATACGATTGTGCAGGCTCACTGTTGGCTCGGGTAAAGAGATCACAGAACCGACTTTATACTCTGGATTTAAATACCACCGAACCGGTTTGTCTACTAGCTACTACATCTGACAATGCTTGGCTGTGGCATAATCGGTATGGGCACCTAAACTTCAGAGCATTAAGGAACCTTGGCGTGAAGCAGATGGTAGAAGGAATGCCGGTTGTAGATCATCTTGAACAATTTTGTGTTGGGTGTTCTTTGGGAAAGCAGCACCGCCGGCCGTTTCCGCAAGTTTCACAGTACAGATCAAAAGAAGTCCTGGAACAAGTGCACTGTGATCTCTGCGGCCCAATTACTCCTTCTACGCCAGCAGGTAAGAGTTACTTCTTGCTAATAGTTGATGATCACAGCAGATACATGTGGATTGAATTACTCAAAAACAAAAGTGAAGCATTCCACTATTTCAAGAAATTCCGAGCTGCCACAGAAAACGAAACAGGCAAGAAAATGAGAGCCATCCGAACGGACAGAGGAGGCGAATTCATGTCAATTGAATTCGAAGTATACTGTGAAGAAAAGGGCATTAAGAAGTTAACTACGGCTCCTTACTCTCCACAACAAAACGGAATTGTGGAGCGAAGGAATCAAACGGTAGTAGAAATGGCAAGATGCATGCTGAAAAGCAAGGATGTTCCCGGAAAGTTTTGGGGTGAAGCTGTCAGACGGCAGATATATATTAAATCGATCACCTACACGAAGTCTAGAAGGCAAGACTCCATATGAAGCTTGGCATAAACGAAAACCGAAGGTACGGCACTTCGAACCTTTGGATGCTTAGCGCATGTAAAAATTGTCAAACCAAATCTCAAGAAGCTAGATGATCAAGTATGCCAATGGTGTTATTTGGTTATGCCGAAGGAGCTAAGGCATACCGAGTTTATGATCCGAAAAATAACCGAGTTCATGTAACTCGAGATGTATTGTTTGAAGAAGAGAAAAGATGGAATTGGGAATCAAAAGAAGAAGCAAACTGCAGTACATTCACTTGGCACTTACCCCCTGATTGTGATGAAGGTCAGAACCCAAGTGAAAACACTTCTGCGGGTGATTTTGGACAGCCCGACATGGGGACAGAATTGGGTGAAGATGTCTCTGTCCAAGGAGATTCGACTCCTGTGATGTCAACAGCAGGTCCGAAGCAACCTCTCCAGCAATTTCAGAATCAGCACCTTCGGAAATACACAACAAGACCCGATCTTTGCGGGAACTGTATGACATCACAGATCCAGTAGAGTTGGCTGAGGAACTCGGCATGTGTTTAATTAGTGCCGAAGAGCCAGGAAACTTTGAAGAAGCAGCTGAACATCAATGTTGGATAAATGCTATGCAGGAAGAAATAGATGCTATTCAAGATAATGAAACATGGTGCATAGCAGACTTACCAAATGGACAGAAAGCAATAGGGCTAAAGTGGATTTTCAAAGTTAAAAAAGATCCACAAGGTACTATTGTCAAGCACAAAGCGCGGTTGGTTGCAAAAGGGTACGTGCAAAAACAAGGAATTGATTATGAAGAAGTTTTTGCACCGGTGGCGAGAATTGAGACGGTGAGGCTGTTGATAGCGCTAGCCGCTCAAGAAGCATGGCAAGTACATCATATGGATGTAAAGTCAGCATTTCTAAATGGCGAATTAACAGAAGATGTGTTTGTGTCGCAGCCGCTTGGTTTTGAAATAAAAGGGAAGGAAACTAAAGTGCTAAAACTCAAGAAAGCTCTATATGGATTGAAACAAGCTCCACGAGCTTGGAATGCAAAATTAGACAGAACCTTGATCTCCCTTCAGTTTGAGAGATGTCCTTTGGAGCATGCTGTTTACAAAAGGAGTAAAGGATGCAAGACATTGATTGTTGGGGTGTATGTAGATGACTTGATCATAACCGGCCCGGATATTCAAGAGATTGAATGCTTCAAAAATCAAATGAAGAAAGCTTTCAAAATGAGTGATTTGGGACTGTTATCATACTATCTCGGCATTGAAGTAAATCAAAGTAGAGATGGAATTTCTTTGTGTCAAAAGGCATATGCTTTGAAGATTTTGGAGAAATGTGGGATGTCGGGTTGTAATACTACTTCTACTCCTATGGAGGAAAGGATAAAACTGAGCAAGGTGAGTACCAATCCCTCTGTTGATGCAACAAGGTTTAGAAGCATAGTGGGAAGCCTTAGATACTTGGTGAACACTAGGCCCGACATTGCGCATTCGATTGGCATTGTTAGTCGCTACATGGAAGCACCCACAACACAACATATGGCGGCGATTAAGCAGACATCTGCGATATGTGAAAGGGACAATAAGCTATGGGTGTATGTATACCGAAAGAAAGAAGATGAACCAATTTTGGTTGGCTACACCGACAAGCGACCTTGCAAGCGATTTGGATGACCGAAAGAGTACCTCGGGTATAGTGTTTTCTTTGGCTCAAATCGATTAGTTGGGCATCGCAGAAACAAAAGGTCGTAGCTCTGTCATCATGTGAAGCCGAGTATATGGCAGCAACTGCAGTGCATGCCAGGGAGTATGGTTCAAGAGATTGCTTGCAAATCTTATGAACCAAGAAGAGAAAAAGGTAGTACTGAAAGTGGACAATAAGTCAACAATTATGTTGAGCAAGAATCCGTACATCATGATCGAAGCAAACATATAGATACGAGGTATCATTACATAAGAGATTGTATTGAGAAAGGAGAACTAGAAATTGAACATGTTTCAACTCAAGAGCAACTAGCAGATATTCTGACAAAAGCACTAGGAAGGATTAAGTTCACTGAGATGCGTGAAAAGCTTGGTGTTGTGGAGGTGAAGACAGGAAAACAAGATTAGGGGGGAGTTTTGTTGAGTTAATCTTGTTTTGCTAATTAAGGTTTGTTTTCAGTTTTTCCTTTCGGTTGTTTTTCTATGTTCTTTCTGTGTCGTAGATGTTAAGGAAAGTCTTCAGAATAGGTAATTTGAGTCGTTGTCGGTTCGATAAATATGAGTTTCAATCCGTATAGAAGCAGAGTCCGTTTTCTTTCTCTGTAAAAGTTTGAGTATAAGTATTTGAGAAATAAACAGAAAAGGGTGTGAAGTTTTGCACCGCAAAAAGAAATCAGTGTGCTTGAATCTTTCACCAAAACTTCTATTCGGTAGAAGAGCAGTTTGCTGTATTGTCGCTAGGAAGTTCAGGAGAAGCAGAATTAGCGATTGCTGTGAGAAACTCTGTTTTTTCTTGCGTCTGGTGTCTATCGCCGGATCAAAGGACAGGCTCTGGGCTTCCGATACAACATGTACTGCACTGCGGGCAACAGGCCAACACCGAGGAAGAAGATGTGAACGTGTCGGCCGTCGTGCAGGCGCGGTGACCAGAGAACAGACCTGACGATGACAGAGGGTGCTTCGATCCGAAACTTGTTTGCTTTTTAGCTGATATTGTCGGGAAAAAATGCCAAAGATGTGGTTGGACACTATTGAAACACTTGTCTGAACACTATTGAAGCTCGGTTCAACTTTTTTTTAAACTTGGGAGGGTGAGACGCGCTGGGCGTAGGTGCTGGACCTCAGCCGAAGAGGAGATCAACGGCAGCGGCTCAATGACAGCCGGAGGCGTACAGGAAAAATGGTTGTGCTCCAGGTCTGGAGCATGAACGATGGTGAAGAGTGGCACAACCTCCTGGCACGGAGGGCGAGGCCGTCACACTAGTCGACGCACCGCTCCACCGAAACTCCCAGTTCATGGCAGCGAGCAGCAGGCACTGGCCCCGCGACGGCGAGCTAGAGCAGGTGAGGGCGACAAAAGTTTGCGTCACGTGCTACTCTCACGACCGGCGGGGAGGGGGGCGGGGAAGGCATGCAGCGCATCCGTGGAGGACGACGGGGCGCAGCGACGGGAATTTTTTTTTTTAATAATACTATTTTACAAAAATAATATGCTGAAAAAAAATACAAAACTACCCACTTGTCGCCATTTCAAACGGCGACAGAGAGTCTGTCACCATTTCAAAAGACGACAGACAACCTGTCGCCGTTTCAGATAGGGATAGACTCTCTGTCGCCGTTTGAAACAGCGGCATACTTTATGTCGCCATTTAAAATGGCGACAGTTCAAACGGCGACAGAGAGGTTTTTCTCATTTTTTATTCGAATTGCAAAAAATATATTTGATATCAATGAAAAAATGTATGTAAATTATAAGCTGCAGTTAATAAAAAGTCAGTATTAGTTGTTGCGATGTTTTACGAAATTAATGTGGTAATTGTGAGTACATTTTTTCAGGAAAAAAATCAAATTTCTTTGTTCGTCATTCTCCTTCGGTGTACTGTTGAATAAAAGGGAGAGGGAGATCAAAGAGAGTGCGAATCAGAGATCATGGAGAGTGATTTTTTAGCCTTTTCGGCAGTCCATAAAATTTATTGTTTAAATGTAATTTTTAGGAAGAGTAGACCAGATTTGCTCTTTGATATGTGCACTACCATATTCTGAGAAAATATTTAATTTACACCTTGCTTTGCATCTAATTTCCACTAGTGCAACAACCCTAAGTATTATAGTCGACAACAACACATGTTATAAATAGTTCCCACGAAGCACTTAAATTATTTGTTGAACATATATATAAGGGCACATACATCGAAAGTTCAGATGATAAAATAAGCAATAGATAGATTATATTGCAAGGGCATTACAACAGTGACGAAATTGCTTGCCGAACTAACTAACGAAAGCACTGGTTGTCATGGTGGAACAGATGATCGTTCCGCCTATCTGGGTACAGCCAGAATGATGTCCCACATTTTCTGCATATTACCTGACCCGTGTAAATTTGGAGATTTGTCCTCGGACACCGCTCAATCCCCACTATGAAAGAACTCCATGGGGATCCGCGGTGCTCTGTGTGTCGCCGAATGGGTGGCCTATGCCGCACGTCTCGGGTGTGTAAGATGTAATTTTTGGTCATCCCGATTCCGGCGCCCCTATGTTAATACCACCCGGTTCCGGATGGTCCGCGAACCGTCAAGGATTTGTTGCGTGGTGCGGACCTCGGTCGGCTGCTTCCTCTTGTCCCTTCCTCTTCGAGAGGAGGTACCCTCTTGCACCTCTGGTGTGTTGGCCGTTGGCGAACACTTGCCGAGACGTCTGCTCTGTTTCGGCTCGCACTCCACTGTATGGTGCAGGAGGTGTGTGTTGGGCTTATCGTTGTACAACTGGAAGCGTGCCCTGCATTCAATGCAGTATGCCCGCTTTGGCCGTTGAATAACACCATAGGCGTACTCGGGGTCTGGCTTTTCTGGGCGGTAGTAGCACCACGGAGAGGGTTGCTCCCCCCAATTATCCCATACAGGAAGTTTGAGATGTGGGTGGTATGTCTCTGGGTCCACCCAATTGAAGTAGCCGCACCATTCATCCTCGGCCAAGGGGCACCGGTAGAATCTTCGGTCCGCTAGTTCATCGTGGCAGGTATCTACCACTGCCTGAAGGCCGTGTTCGCAAAAGTCGGGCATTTCGGGTGAGCCTTGAGGAGGTTTCTCCTTTGACTCCAGCAATTTTGCAATTTTTTTTGAACTCCTGTATGCGATGAACTGGTTTAGAATTACTACTTTGTGAGTGAAACATGAGTATGTCACATGAAACTCACCCGTTGGTTGGCCCCTTGCCCACCGGCCCTCAGCTCTGGTCGATCTAGAGCGGGGACATATCCTGGCGGTCTCTCCCACCGGGTGAAGTTCTCGGGCAAAGCGGGGTAGGCGTCATGGCAGTTGTACATAAATTCGAAGTCACGCCGTTCCGGCCCATCGATCCATTGGAAGAAGCAACACCGGTCCTTGTGCTGAGAAAAGAAAGAACGATGCATAAAATGGTACTGTTAGCCTGTATTTTATGGATACAAGTAGGTTTACCCGGTAGGGGCGGGCACAACAGTAGTGAGCGCGAGCGGCCGTCTCTCCGTGGGTAGATTGCATCATCTTCGCCGAAAGGTTGCAGTCGCATTTGGATCTGTGCAACTCCGGCAGAACTGGGGCGTCCACGCTACTGGTATCCGGGTATTCGGGGCGGGATGACTTCTGCTTGCTGAAGAGGCGATGGTAGAACGACATCATGCCCTAATTTGTGTAGATTCAGCTGGCGTGTATTGCTTGTTTGGCGGTGTTGGATGTATACCCCTAGGCCAGTTTTATAGTGGTGGTGAGGGGTTACTCCGCACGACTACAGCACTTGTCCAGTTTGACGTCCTGGCATCCTCTATGAACAGCTGCACGACGTGTCACCCATCATATGGCGCCCATATGGCGCTTGCACCACCTACTACGCAAATCAGGCCATAGATGATTCTCATCCACACTTTGCTGCAACTGAATAATTGCCCTCAAAAGCCCGGTATGCCGATCGTGTATGATACACACTCCAGGCCGCTGATGAACGACACCGGCTTTGACATTCCGTAGGAACCAATGCCAGCTATCTGTGTTTTCACCCTCCACGAATGCGAGCGCTATGGGGAGAACTTGATTATTGCCATCCACTCCTATGGCAGTCAATATATGTCCTTTGTATTTACCAGTCAAAAATGTCCCATCCACACATAACAAAGGACGATAATACCTAAACGCATTGATGCATGCACCTAAAGCGAAGAATGCCCGCTTCAAAACCATCTTCCCAGAGAAGCGCTGCGAAGGATGCTCACAAATGTCCACATAAGTTTCAGGATTTCTGTCCTTTATCACCTGAAGCAAACCTGGCAAGTTCTGGTAGAAGTCTTCGTACGTGCCGAACCGTGTTTCCAATGCCTTCTGCTTTGCTCTCCATGCCTTCGCGTAGCTTATTGTATACTGGAACCTCTGTTGTATTGCGAGTACGATGGCTCGTGGCTCTAAATCTAGGTTGCCTACAATCTCTCCGTACATTGCATTGGCAATAAAGCCTGATGATATGTTCCGATGTGACTGCGCAGACTCCGTTAGTACACATGTATGTAGGACGAATGTAGAACACTTCCAAATGGTATCCCATTTAGGTTGGTACGCATGGACACGCCACGGGCAACCCTCTGTCTGGCATCTGACATCATACACCCGCTGATCGGACTTTACAACCTTGAAGGTTCTGCGCAACGACACTGCCCATGCTATTACTGCTTTTGAACCTCACTCTTATTCTTGTAAATTGCACCTTGTCTCACCTCATTCTGATCATACTGCAAAGGGACCTGTTCGTCATCGTTCACCACCAGCCTGTCGAACGCATACTCATCCCACTCTGGAGGGAATAGATCTTCAGCGGCTTCATCATTACTTAAAGCCTCATAGTCCTCATTCTCTGTGTCCATCGCTTCGACCACTGATTCAATGTTTTCTCCCTCGTCTGCCATACCCATTGCTTCTTGAACCTCTCCCATTGCAACATCAGCTCTCTCACCTTGCACTTCGTACTGACCCGAACCTACATCCTGCTCCACTAAGCCTTCTTTACTTCTACTGCTCTCCCCAACTTCCTCTGGTTCTTCATCAACAACCTCTTGCTGTGTCGCATGCCCGGTATTGACTTTCTCAAATGCTTGTGCCAATAACACTAATGGCCATCCTTTCTCAATTGCAATTCTTACGTACGAACTCCAAGATTTCGGCCCTCTCATTTCCATTAACTCCCAGTACGTGCAATCTATTCTCTGGCAAACTACTCCGTATAACTTCAGATCATGCAATTCACGGTCCAAAGAGAACATGTGGTACAATCATCTCATAACTGTAGCCCATGAACGCTCCCCTGCGCGTGACAGGCTAGTCTCTACACTTGCGAAATGACTTAGATTGTAGGATCGATATATACTAAACTAGCAATCAGAGGGGGGGTGAATGATTGCGTGGAAGCTAAAACCAAAATTTTGATCTACTAAAAATTCACCCCAATTCGAACTCGAATAATTGCTTTCGTATTCAACAAAACAGAGTTAGAAGCATTCGGTAAATCACTAATTCCCGGAGATCCAACCGTCGGATTGACCTGCAATTTGAACTGTAGAAACTAGATTCCAATAAGAATCTAATACAAAAAGAATAATATCGATCGGACCAACGGATCAAAAGTTATTAACCTCGCAAGCTTGCTGTAACAGATTATGACGAGAACTGACCAAACACTAATTTCGTGATTAATCACAATCTACAAAAGATTAACCAACGAAACTTTCAAGAACTCTAAGTTGATACTCTAGGAAGATTTTGGATGGAACAAATCAAAATTAAACTCATTCAATCAAGAGAGACAATGAATCAATCTATAAAAACAAAAACAAGTATGCAAACAAAACCAGAATCGACGGCTGGAAATCACGCATGAACAGTACCGCGCTAGTAGGCAGAAAAACAATGTAGCTTGATAGCTACTGTAGCACGAGGAACACTGTAGCATGAAGTTTTTCTTCGCTCGCTGCGCAGCCGTCGAAGACCCTTCTTTTTTGTGCGGCTCGAGAGGACGAGGAAATTAGGATTTTTTATTTCTTTACACTAGTCTGGTTACAGTACTCCCAATAAAAGAGTACAAACCCTAATACTCAGCTCTCTAATCTAAACAGGAGACATCCCTCTCCTATTTATAATGAGCAACAGTTCGCATGCATATCCACCTGGCCCAACACGGCCCAATACATGCAAACTACCCAAAATTCACACATGCACGCGTACGGCACACATGCCGCTCTCGCGTGACTAACCAGCCTCCATGTGCATCGTTCTCTAGCCTGAACGTCCCGCATGACATCCTTGACCACTAGGATCTCAGTTCCTCCTTGAACCTAGTCCCGAACCTCAGTTCCTCCATGAACCTAGTTCCGGTCCCATCATCGACCACGTTCGCCCTCAAGCAACACCTGCACATGAATAAACACAAAATTGTGTACGAGCACAAGTCCACGACTTGACTCAAGATCAGTCAATGCAACCACTCACACGAGCATATTGCATCAAGCAAAACTATTACCATGCTATCACAAGCATATCAATTAATCATCTGAAATAACACGTGCAAAAGCACAGCACATGCCATGAACACAACCACTTCGCAATGCCAATTTCATTACTAAGCCAATTTTTCAGCATATGATTTTACAATCTCCCCCTTGATGAAAACATTGGCAACACCACTTAGAATTGAACATTGGCATTCACCTCACAAGAAAATTTTTTGAAATCAAAAAGTTTTAAAATCAAAAGCCAAAGTGAAAAAAAGTAAAATCTCTCCCTTTAACAAATATGCAAAGTGAAAAACTCCCCTAGGTGAAAATAGGAAAAATCTCCCCCTAAGAAGAAAAAATGTGAGTGAATGATTGAATACCATTTATACAAGAACATGTGCATGTGTAAAACCTGTATAAAGTTCTCCAAAATTCTCTTAAGTGGCAAAATTCTCCCCCTTTGACAATGGATTCATCAAGAATACAAAAGAGAAAACAAAATCTTTTTTTAAAGTTTGATAATTTTTTTATGTAATGAGCATTCTATGTCATCTACAAATGTTGCAAATTCATCACCAAGTCATGCTATCAAAAATATTTGCACCCTCAAATCTACACATAAACAATGTAGAGTAAGCATAACTAGAAATCAAGTACTATTAACAATTTATTGCATGGCATGATCTCCCTTACTCAACTACCTCAAAACCTGAAATTTTTGTGCAAATCATTGATGCCTTTTTGTAAAGAAAAACTGACTTATTGATTGATTGCAATAATAACAATTGCAAGGAATTATATGCACCATCAGCCTTACTTTTCAACCATGCCAAGCAATCACAAGCTTAAGGTTTCATGGTTTCGATCATAACAACCTCATCCAAGTTCATATCAAAGTGCAATGATAAGCAATCTCGTAAAGAAGAAGTGCGATAGTACATAACCTTGATCTTGCATTTATCAACAATCACTCTTTGAGCTTTAGCACTTAACTTGATAAATTTCATATTTAGCACTTTTTGAGCAGGATCAAGATAGCCAAGAAAGTTCAATCATGACAAGATTTAATTCAAGTTGTCATTCCAATTAAATAGTCATGACATAAACTACACCATATATGCATAAATATGAAGTTGCAAAGACCTTGTAGTATAAACATAGCTTCAAATGACATATGTGTATCAAATACAATGCTCATTACTTTTTTCATTATTTTTTTCGTTTTTCATTTAAGAAACACACAAAATAAAAAGTATGTTACAAAATATTACAAAGTTTTCAAAAACTCCTCAAAACAAACCTCTTAAAAACATTCTTCAAAATTGTCACCCAATAGGATTAATTTCATAAACAAAAGTCTGAAAGAAAATCCCTTCCAATAGGCAAACGAAAGAAATTTTCACCAAAAGTCCATTAACTCCCCCTCAAACAAAGTACTAAGCATGAAAAGGCATGATATAAGATATAACATAATTGAACATGCCAGCGGATACATATGAGCATATAAGCAAACATCTCATCTCATACCACAATTAGATATCTGTGAATGTAAAAGATATGAGTGTATAAAATAGCTCAAAAAGTAGGTGAAGAATTATCGCACATGCCTCTTGAAGGCCATCTTAAGGGTGAGAACCATCCAAGTCTTGATCACATCTTGCAAAAGATCAAGATCCACTAAGTTTCTGTTCTCCAACACGTATCTGAAAAACTTACATAGCACTAGAAGATGTCGAGGCCTCGGTACTGGGGTTAGAAATAAAGCATTTAGGAATCCAAGATCGAGAGACACGACGACAAAGAAGAGGCACAACACGAGTATTCTTATGCACAAAATCAGATTTGCCCTTTCCCGTGTTTCTAGCAACAAAAGGTGTTCGCATCACCCTAGGCACATAATGAGGAGTAAAGCGTGCCTGTCTGAAATTAGATCTAGCCTTAGCCTTTTCTTTCTTTTGTTGTTTAGCTAGTCTAAAGCAAAAATCTACTAAGTGTCCATCTCTACCACAATGAGTGCAAGTGTACTTAACACGATGTTTAGCTTTAGAAGTAGAAGCAACATTTGCATTCATTATACTAGAAGATAAAACTCCAGCAGACTTAAAAACAGTTTTTTTAGGCTCATTGACAATTTCAAATTTTCCACTTTCAAGTGACTTAACAACAGTGGGAGCATGTGATTTATGATGAGCATAAGAATCAAAACCTAAACCTTTGTTATGAATGCTAACCCTTGATTGATCCAAAATCATGTTTATGTTTTTCTTTCCTTTAGTGAAACGTTCTAAAGATTTTTCCAAATAATCAACCTTTCGAGAAAGAGTTAAACATTTATTACAAGGAACGTCCACTTTTTCTTTTTGCTTGCGACAAGTTGAGCATGAAAGAACCTCATGCGTGAGCAAATCATTTGTCATTTGAGAAACTCTAGCATTAGCATCATGCAACTTCAATTCAAGAATTGAACATTTAGAACAAGAAGTTGATTCATCCAAATTAGAAGTAGAGCAACTAGCATCTTTAATTTGTTTGCAATTCAAAGCAATAAGTTTCTCATTTTTCTCAATTTCATCTCTAAGCTTATCAAGAGTTGAAGCATAAACATTTCTTAGTGAAGTAAGCTCAGAATAAATTAAGTCACATGATTTGCAAGCATCATCATCAGGAATCAAATATTTAAGTCTAGCAATTTCAGCATTCAAAGATTCAATCAAAACATCATGTTTCTTAATTTTCTTGTTTCTTTTCTCTAAAAGCGTACCAAGACGAACAACGAGATCAAAGCTCATCGTAAGAAGGATTTACCTCGTTTCCCTCACTGTCAAGTTCATCTTCGGTTGAACTGTCCATACTTGCCATGAGACACAAGCCCGTCAAGTCTTGTCTCGTCTTACCTTTGGATATTGTATCTTCATCACTGCTTTCAGAGTCTACATCACTCAAGTTGACTTGTTCAAGTGCTGAAAGAACTCGATGCACAACTTTGCTATTTAGGAAGCTCCTTTTCTTCTTGTCATTGAACGGACGCTTGTACTTTGTCTCTTTCTCCTCCTTCGATGATTTACCTACAAGTTTAGGACAATTTGAACGAATGTGGTTGAGATCACCACACTCATAGCATCTTGGAGGGCCACCACCAACTCTCTTCCTCATTCTCATATTCTGCAAAGCTTTATTAAAACGAGAAGAGAGTGATGCAAAGTCTTCTTCTGAAAATTCCTCAATCTGTTCATCGGTTAGTGAAGACAAGAAAGACAAAGCAAAACTTGAAGAAGCATTATTATGAGACATGCTAGATGGGAGGTCAAAGCAATTGATTTATGACCATTCTTCCTAGCAAGAACATCCAATTCATGAGTTTTTAATTTAGAGAAAAGAACATCTAAACTAAGTGTACTCATGACAGTTGATTCTCTAATGGATGTAACTTTCATCTCCCAAATAGACATGTCTAATGCACCAAGCAATTGTCTAGCATTAGCAGCATCGTCATAGCTAACTCCAACAGCACGTAAATTGCTAAGAATCTTATTGAAACGTGCAAAGAAATCATCTAGCGACTCACCAGTTTTCATCTCAAATCGCATGTATTCTTTCTTATATATATGCTGACGAACCTCTTTGACAGTGTTAGAACCCTCATGATAATCACAAAGAGATTTCCATACTTCATATGCGGATCGAAGATGAACCACTCGATCGAAGTCGCTGCATCCCAAGCCCTGGATGATCAAGTTGCGCGCCTTGCTGTTTGCTTCAACATGTGCGCGATTGGCGTCGTTGACGTTGTCGTTCTCAGGAACTTCGTACGGCTTGTAAACCTTCTCCCAAATTGTGAAGCCCTGCGCTTGGATGTACGCCTCCATCTTGGCCTTCCAAAACTGAAAATCAACACCATCGAAAACACACGGTTTTGTCGAATAACGATCCATTGATCTAATCACCGGTTAGGATAAATTAGGAAAACCGTGCTCTGATACCACTTGTAGGATCGATATATACTAAACTAGCAATCAGAGGGGGGGTGAATGATTGCGCGGAAGCTAAAACCAAATTTTTGATCTACTAAAAATTCACCCCAATTCGAACTCAAATAATTGCTTTCGTATTCAACAAAACAGAGTTAGATGTATTCGGTAAATCGCTAATTTCCGGAGATCCAACCGTCAGATTGACCTGAAATTTGAACTGTAGAAACTAGATTCCAATAAGAATCTAATAAAAAAAGAATCATATCGATCGGACCAACAGATCAAAAGTTATTAACCTCGCAAGCTTACTGTGACAGATTATAACGAGAACTGACTGAACCCTAATTTCGTGATTAACACAATCTACAAAAGATTAACCAACGAAACTTTCAGGAACTTTAAGTTGATACTCTAGGAATATTTTGGATGGAACAAATCAAAATTAAACTCGTTCAATCAAGAGAGACAATGAATCAATCTATAAAAAGAAAAACAAGTATGCAAACAAAACTAGAACCGACGGCGGGAAATCACGCATGAATAGTACTTCGCTAGTAGGCAGAAAAGCACTGTAGCTCGACGGCTACTGTAGCGCGAGGAGCACAGTAGCATGAAGTTTTTCTTCGCTCGCTGCGCAGCCGTCGAAGACCCTTCTTTTTTTGTGCGGCTCGGGAGCACGAGGAAATTAGGATTTTTTATTTCTTTACGCTAGTCTGGTTACAGTACTCCCAACAAAAGAGTACAAACCCTAATACTCAGCTCTCTAATCTAAACAGGAGACATCCCTCTCCTATTTATAATGAGCAACAGTTCGCATGCATATCCACCTGGCCCAACACGGCCCAATACATGCAAACTACCCAAAATTCACACATGCACGCGTACGGCCCACCTGCTGCTCTCGCGTGACTAACCAGCCTCAATGTGCACCGTTCTCTAGCCCGAACGTCCTGCATGACATCCTTGACTACTAGGATCTCAGTTCCTCCCTGAACCTAGTCCCGAACCTCTGTTCCTCCATGAACCTAGTTCCGGTCCCGTAATCGACCACGTTCGTCCTCAAGCAACACCTGCACATGAATAAACACAAAATTGTGTACGAGCACAAGTCCACAACTTGACTCAAGATCAGTCCATGCAACCACTCACACGAGCGTATTGCATCAAGCAAAACTATTACCATGCTATCACAAGCATATCAATTAATCATCTGAAATAACACGTGCAAAAGCACAGCACATGCCATGAACACAACCACTTCGCAATGCCAATTTCATTACTAAGCCAATTTTTCAGCACATGATTTTACATAGATCTACCCCTTCAACACCCATTTGCGGAACTCCTTCTCCATAATATATTTTAAATTTCACTCTATCATCCATACCTGTCATGCAAATTCATCGAACTCTTAACATTTGCACAATTTAACGCTACATTGTACGACTAATAATGATCAATATTTCAATTCTTACAAATTCTTCATATTCCGTAATCATTTCAAATTTCTATGAGAACATGACTAAACTAATGTGTCAGGAACCTCTACAGATTGAGTTATTTTTCGGTCCTGACAATTTTAGCCAGCCAGCTCTACATGACATCTCCGATTTCCCAGTACACAAATAACCGAATTTGGATTCTACATTTTTCAGTTCGTCGAAAATTTATCCAGAATCTCTAATAAAAAAAACTATTATTACAATCGAAATTTTAATCCCTACCTTTAGGTCATCCCTACATCGAAAATTTATCCACAAATTCTAATCAAATAACTATTATTACGATCAGAGAACCTACAAGTCCTCTACGACATTTTATTCCGTACCGAACAAATTATTAATTACTAACTAAGTCATATAACTAAACATCTGTCCATACCGACATAACTATAAATTCCTAACTAATTCATCTAACTAAACATCTATCCTTACATGCATCAGGTACTCATTCCTAACTAAGTCATCTAGCTAAATAACTATTATTACTCTATTTAATCTGATTACTACATTACATATTTAACATTTAAATACTTACAAAAAAATATAGTACCTGACGAAATGCAGATCTCCTTCTCTCCCTCTCCCTTTCTCCTCCTCCTCCTCCTTCTCCTTCTCCTTCTCCTCTCCTCCTCTCTGTTTTTTTTCCTGTGCGCTCGGTGGCTGGCTCGAGTGGGGTGCAGGCCACGCGCGGCTTTATATAGACGCTGTCTATCGCCAGTTCAAACGGCGACAGAGAGTCTGTCACCGTTTCAAATGGCGACAGACAGACTGTCACTATTTAAATTGACGACAGAGGTGACGGTTGCTCTTTGTCGCTATTTGAAACGGCGACAGAGAGCCTGTCCCTATCTGAAACGGCGACAGGCTGTCTGTCGCCTTTTGAAATGACGACAAGTGGGTAGTTTTTTAAAAAAAAAATTGGCATATTATTTTTATAAAATAGAATAAAAATAGTATTATTAAAAAAAAAATCCAACGACGGGCGAGAGCAGGCGCGCAGCGGAAGCTGGTGGTGGCTCGTCATGTTCCATCCGGGCTAGCGGTGGCGGACTAGCACTGGCGCAGAGAGCAAGGAGTCACTGTTGAGCCCATGTGCATCTCGAAGTTATGTGATCTTTGGTGGGTTTTCTTTTTCTTTTTTTGAAATCCATTGTAATTTGTTTGAATTGTGCTTGAAACCTATTCGAAACATGAAATTATGTGTGAATTTTTTAACTTTCGGTGAAACTTTGCTGAAGGCCTGTAAAATATTTTATGAAACTTATTGAAACTTTTTTGTGAAACTTTGTTGAAGCCCCGTAAAACTTTTATGAAACTTTTTTGCGAGACTTTCTGAAAAGTGTTGAAACCAGCTTGGAACTGTCCCTGAAACTTCTTGAAAAGTGTTGAAACTGCATGAAACTTTCACGTAAACCTGTTTGAAGCATAAGCTCGGAAAATGAATCTTTTTTTAAAATTTTCATAAAATGCATTGAAATCTGCTTTAAAACTTCAAACTCAAAACCTGAAGTCCTCAATTTTTTTATGCAAATGAATCCTTATGAAACTACTGTACTGTTGAAAATGCAAAAGAGAGGAAAAAATGGCACGAAGCAAAATTTGAAGATCGACAATGAACGCGTCAGCATTTATTAACAATGGGTGAATTTATTACGGCATTGTAAATTTATCAATGAACTTTACTATCAACAATAACCGTTTGATTGTACTCTGAATTGCAATAAAAGACCGCCATGGACATGACAGAATGACAGCACTTCAGCTATGGGCTCCACTGCAATGCACTGGAAGTTACTGCGATTTCAACAATACTAATCGATAAGATAGCCATGCCCCTAATGGTTTGTGTTTCTAACGTCTGTTATTACCGTGGGGCTGCATTCATGCTTTCCCAGCAGATCCAAAGAGGCGTATTTTCTCTGCTACAACAGCTTTCATTGCTTCCTTAGCAGATGCCATGATCTGAATCAGGTCTTTTTCTGGCTTTTTTAGGGATTCCAGGTAACTGTTTCGGACTTCTGTGTTCACATTGAATTTCCTCACTCCCAAATCTATGCATTCCTGCTCCAAAAAGTAATTTGAGATTATTGGCACTTGCACAATGAATTTCAACCATAACAATAATTGTCGATAAAAGTATAAGGTTGACTTTTGTATGAAATTGTCAATTGCTTAGTGCATGAACCTCAACAATGTATTAGAGCCCAAATCATAAGTTCATGATCCATCAGGAACATTTATGAGGGAAAATCAATTGTGGTATATGTGTTTTTCCCCTGTCGTAAATACCCCAAAAAATTGAACACAGAAACTCTACACTCCAGTACCACCATGCTGGGTAAAGGTTAAAAATGTTGGGGGCGTAAATTGCCCGCCCACCTTTCCCAAGTAGCTTAACCTTTCAGATGAGTTGGTGCAGGAAGCACAACAACAAATACTGCAAGCTAACACTTCACTAGTCCAACTTAATAAAGAAGGAACTGATATATTGAACCTTTACAAGTTCATGAGGCAGGCCAGATGCTCCATGGAGAACCAAGCTAACTCCTTTCTTCATGGTTAATGCACGAAGGTCCTGTTATCATTTCAAGGAAGAACATACTGAGTTTTGTAAGAAAATTACTTGACTCGACAGCAATCTAATTTGCTTGGTATTCCTTTACAGAAAACTTCACAAGATGGTGTGAGTACACTTGCAAGAAGGTATTACTATGCAAACAGCAGTTTCTTCACTAAATATTCCATGCTAGAGCAGTTTCTTAATAAAATATTCCACACTACAACAATCTCATGCTGCCACAAAGATAAAACAAAATACATTCGAAGTTTATTGCATTTGCCTGACCTTTAGCAAGTCAAATCTGAGGTTTGGTCCGCTAGGGGGATATCTTCCATGAACATTTCCAATGCATACTGCTAGAGCATCAATACCAGTTTCATCAATAAATTTTTCAGCCTGAAAATATGTACCATATATGTTTAAAAATACTGCATAAATATGACAATAGAAGGCCATAGAGTTTAACATTTGTTGGAGAAGAGGAAATAACCTGAGCAATGTCAGTAAATCTTGCTTCGTATTCTTCGATTGTCAAGCCATCTTCGGTGCCTGAGAGCCTCCCCAGTTCAGCTTCCACAAGTATGCCTTTAGTGTGAGCCAAGGAAGACATGCTCTTTGTGTATAATATGTTCTCTCCTAAAGGTAGATGGGAACCATCCACCATGATTGAATCAAATCCCTGGAAATTGAAGGGTCACAGCAACAGGTCAGGAGAAAAGTCAAGATTGGGATACAGTCATTCATCATTCATGGCTAGGGAAAGGATTGCATATGCCATTTTGGTACTGCAAGTTTGAGGAAACAATGCATCTGCTTCCATACCATCTCAAGAACTTCAAGAAAATCAGACTTGGAAGTTCCATGATCGTAATGGACGATGATAGGTACCTGCAATAAGAGAATTAACAGAATGTCTGCCTCTAAAGAACTTAAAACAAGAAGGGTGACTGGATCGTAGCATGTGAGGATCCAAGGTTATATAAAAATATGTCAAACGTGTTGTTTATTCCACATCATTGGATGTCTGCAGATATTCTTTAAGCATGCTACATCTCAAGTTTATCTTACACTGGCTTGTTCTGCAGCAGCAATGCAGCACGCTACCAATGGGACTCCCCCTTGCTTCAGGGCACTGGGATGAACCTAAATAACAACCACAATAACCATGATGAAATCAATAAAACACATATCATCTACTGAATTTTCATATATTGAGATTATACAAGAAAGAAGCAGTGGTAAAAATCCTTGTCAGGAGCTGTGTTGTGCTGCTTCTATCCGCTAGTAGTTATAAACTACTTACTACTCTACTCTCATGAAATACTGCTGTGCAAAATAGCATCAAAGGGCACCTAACATGATTAATTATGTGATTTGCACCATCCATTTCCAGAAAAAAAACAGCATATTAAAGCATTCCTAACCTGCAGGATAGCAGGACTTTTTTCAGCCTCTGCAGCAGCAATGACAGCTTCAATTCCTTCAAGGTTGTAGACATTGAAAGCACCAACTGCATAACCACCGTTCTCCGCATTCTTCACAATAAGGAAATAGTCAATTTTGAATTTAAAGCAAGAAACAATTATGTATACATTAGCCTTGATGAAAAATGTAATGGAGGATAAAATCTTACAAGGAGAAGCTCTTTTGTAGAACTTCTAGAAGGGCAAGCCCAATTCTGGACCACTTTTGCAAGAGCGCTGTTATCGCCAACATTACCTGCCATTAGGGAAGTGGCAACATAGTTTCTTGAGTAAAAAGGTTTATATAATATATAGCAACATATCCAGTGAAAACCCTCCTTTACTATTAAAACTATGTGAAACCCATGTGTACAAGTTTTGAAAAAATCTCAAAAAATTACCATACGTAGGGAAGGTGAGCTTATATAACACTGTAAAATTTAAAGACCAAACTCAATCGCATTAGAAAGATATGAAAAAGACAAACAACGAGATAAATAGTGCTAAATAGTGAAAATCACTATTTAGGCTGAATTTGTCTTTTTCATATGTTTCAAACGCGATTGAGTTTGGTCTTCAAATTTTACAGGATTGTAGAAGCACACCATCTCTATGTATGGTAATTTTTTTGAAAATTTTTCAAAGCTTGTACACGTGGGTTTCACGGAGTTTTCACGGTAAAGAGATTTTCATTGGATATGTTGCCATATATATATCAGTATAGAAAATGAACTAAAATGTTTATGACCAGGAAAAACAATGTAAGGTACACCGGGATGTCTACTCTCAGGACCAAGCTGCCACAAAGGTACACCAGCTAAAGCTTGTCCCATTACTTGGGCATGCCGAGCTTCCAAAGCTTTTGTAGCAAGATCAGATGAAGTGATTCCTCCCTATATGAAGGAAATTAGAAACAGTAACTTCAGGAGTCAATTTCATGCACAACTTGCAGGCTCAACAATTTTGTTTGTGCTTGTTAGCACAATAGCACTTGTGCACATTGTTTTTATTCTGAAGAAAACATGTAGGTGTAATTCTATATCAAAATTTCATAAAGTACTTAATGGTAAAAATCAAAGAAAACAGAACCAATATTTTGACTTAATAATGGCAATTCAAGAACTGGCCAAACTTTGCAGTGCTGTAACAAGATACCTTATGCGTAAAGTCTGCTATAATGATCCAAGTAACAGCTAACAAGTCAATTTGGTAAGGAAGAAATTAGTTGTTTAACTGTTACCTTCGCAAGTATGTAACGGGGTCGACTATCAATTCTTCTCACAATTTCCACTAGCGCTGAGCTCACTTTGTAATTAATTTCTAAGCTTTCATCAGGAGCTGAAATGCGAGTCACGACAAATACAATCTTGTTAGGAGATCAAACTACTTCAAGACAAATACCAAAGAAAGAAAGAGTCTTCTTTTGTTTGGCATTAAAACCTAGTAAACAATAGAAAGATGTCAGTTCCCAGTAATAAGTCTTGTATTGCTGATGCTTACCAGGAGATAAGCTGTTCTTTTAAGTACTGCCTTGAAAAGCTGAGTTAGGTATTTACACTCTAGCACAGAATTTTCAGGTAACATACAAAGAAACCAATTCGATTAAGTTTTGGTAATTACAAAAGATTATGATGCAAACTATTGATGTTCAGTTTAAATGATTGGGATAATCCACTTGCATTGGGCTTGTGTTTAAACGCAGAGCTCCATGGATCTAGCACTGAGTAGCACATTTTTGGGGTTGACTTCAACAATAACCAGCATTTTTAGCTTTACCCATTCCCACTTTGACAAGTTTTGGTCTGTCTTCCAGTACAGTTTGTATCAGTTCATGCCTAGAACTTGAGAAGAAAAAAAAGAATCTCCCCAGATATGCCAGCAGAATGATGAGAAAGCATGTTATTATGCCATAATTGTGGACTCGGATCTTATATTATTTTATTACGGACTTGTGTGTACTCTTTATCTTGATAACTGATCTGCTAGGATCTCTAGACTGCACAATTTGCGCGCCAATTCGGCTAGTGGGATGTAGCTCGAGGAGTTTTGGTGTTAAGAAGGTATATGCTTATATATCAAGATTGACTAAGCATTTGGCCATTGTATTGCTAATGGAACAAACAATTACAATTGGAAATATGATGATCACTTAATCAGAAAGATGCTAACTTTTTCCAGTGATGAGTTGGCGGCTGGTGACAACTAGAGTGTCTTTCCTGGATTTTATATAAGCATTTCCCAATTCAACAACTCGGTTGATTTCTTGGTCTCTGTCCTCAGTTGATTTCATTGAGACCATCTCAACAGATACCTACAATGAGTTAAGAAGCGGACATGATACCAAGATCTCAAATAAAAACAATCCAAAGTTAAAGACAACATTAGTAAATAAACTGTCTAAATTTTATCCAAGGAGATGTATACAATGGTTCATGTTTAGGCATGACAGCCAAAATATAAATTACCTCTATCACTCGAAGGGATTGCCCGCACTGTGACCGAAGCTCATCAACCTAACAAATGCGAAAGTACATGAGAATGAGATAAATATGAAAAAATAAAAACTTAAAGCGTGACAAGTCTGACCTGCTTCGTAGTTTTTGGCACATAAGAACCAACAACTATGAGGCCTCCAGTTAAAGCTCTTTTAAAGCCAATGTCATTTGGACGGATAGGTGGCTTTGGCTTGATCCCAATTCTAGCACTCACAAAACTTGCAGCTGTGCGGCATAGAAATCGTTTTCCTTTCAATTCAGCCTGTCGAATTAACATAAAAAGAAAAGAACAATAGCAGATCAAAACAGACATTCATGCTAGAATAAGACATATTGCCATATTACTTGAGGAATTAATACTATGAACTAATGCTTCTCATAGAAATGGAGTAACATAACAAAAACATGCCTGGATCATTCCAGCAGCAAAGACAGCCATGTCCCTCTCACTAGCAGCATTGACAATACACACAGAGCCCTACAAACACACAAGTTTCTTGTCAGGAAATTTTCAAGGCAAACAAAGAACAGAAGGAATCAGAACTAAAAAAACAGGGATTTATGATAATATCTCGTCGAATGTGATGGTGTAGTTCAAGAGTCCTCAAAATGCCTACAACATTTTATTAGCCATTCAATGTTTCCAGTTTCCTATTTGGCATATATGCTGGCATGAGTGCATTAACAAATGAGAATACAAAAGACCCACAAAAATGAGGTAATTAATGTCTAAAAAAGTTCAAGCTGACTCCAAAGTAACTTTTCATATGGAACATGCTTATTATGAAATACCTTCTTTAAGCTACAGAGACGCTGACAGACTGCATTTGGTCCTTCTTTACGTAACAAACTTATGGAAATTGTTGAAACATGGTTCTCAGAAATCCGTCCGCTAGTCTTCTCTTCAATCCACTAAACATTCAAGTACAAAACAAATTTCTAAGATAATGCTCTTCACTTTATGAAACAAACACCTCCATAACAATACCTGTCTGAGATTGGAAGATTTATAGCCAAAAGCTGCATCCTTGGCGAACTCAGTCTCACCAGCAGGAATTAATCTGTTGATAATATTGGACCATCAAACTTAAGTGTCATTTTTTGTATTTAAATAGCTTGCATAGAGAATCATGGATAGGTTACCTGTCAGACTCTGCAACATAATGAACATCATCAATAGTGTAGCGCCCACCTTGAAGGAAGAATGGACATATTATCCAAGCATCCATCTCGCCTAATACTGAAACAACTGCATCAGCTTCCTGGAAAGTAGAATACGGAATATGATCAGGGAAGTGAAATGGAAAAGAAAAAAGAAAAAGAAAAATAGGGAAGACTTCAGATATTAACCTCCGGGAAATGGCCACGTAGAGTGGAGTCACCTCTCAAGACCACTGTATAACTAACACCAGGGACAGTCTTTGCTGCAGCCTCAAGATTTCTGCATATATCTTTTACTAACAGTGTGGCCTATTAAAGAGAAAAGAGTTAAACAGATATTTAAAGCCTCCAAATATAAACTTTTTACGACTGCAATTCTCTACCTTATCAGCAGTCATTGAACGAGAGTTTGTCAAAACAAAAAAACAAGTCGGTAGTTTTAGAAACTGTTCGGTGAGGACTTCAACAGACCTGCAGTTTAGAATTCCATGTGAGGCTTATGGAATTATGTGTCAACTCAACATGGACAAAGGAAAAAGAAATGTAGCATTAATGTATTCATATTATGATAGTAGCAAATTTTTGTAAGCTAAAACAACACAATATACTTTGTTTTACCATTCAGTTAAAACTTCTATATCATGAACTGTCTGAGTTCCAGTTGGATCATCATCTAAAACTACGAGAACTTTTTTGTTATTATGAGATGCAGAGGAAACAAGATCATCCATTGGATCTTCTGGCCATTCAACAGGAAGAGAACGCAGGACATCTCCTTTACTAAGCATGGGAGGCCTCCCTTCTACTTTTACTCCCGTTAATGTCTCATAGACCTGTAGGTACACCCAATTGCCAGACAGGTTTAGGAAAGGGTGATCAAATTAGGGTTATCATATTTTGGCATGATCATAGTCTACTGAGCAGCAAGAGCTGCCAAAACATAGGGCATATTCTCACCTTCACAACAGCAGCATCATCATGGCGACCCCACCCAGAAGCAGAGCCTGTTGGAAATACATCAAACAAATGAAACAATAGCCGTCATATGCTAAGACAACGTTATCTGAAAAATAACTATCAGCTGATGGCTATTTTTTTCTAAAACTAATGATAATACATTAGAATTTTAGAAGCAAGGGGGAAAATGGCCATGCAACATGTTGATTGGGGTAATTTCATTGAATAACAACAAATATGACATGACTTAATTAATATTTGGAACCAAAGCATAATATAAAAAGGAACTCTTAGCATTATTAAAGAAATGACCTGAAAGAAACAGTTGATGAGCAATACTAGAGACATGTAATGGGATCCTCAAGTTAGAGCTTTCATGAGATACTATGCCCTGAAATAAACGAGATAAAAGCATTGCATCCTTTTATTAGTAGTTTACAACATCAATAAGTTAGTAAATAGCTTGGTAGCTTGGTTATCTTTACAAGATCCTTGACGAATATGTCCACTGCAGAATAAGGTGTATAATCATTATCGAGCATGTGTGGCACACGATTTCCAAACATCCTGCAATATGAACATCGATTGTGACAGTTACCATATAGCCGCCTTAACTCATTATGAAGCACCCACTGGATGAAAGAGTTACAAAAGATATTTGAAGAAGTGAATCTAAAGGGAGCAGATAGTTAGCAAAAACTAGTATAATTCATTGTTTCTGTTTCTTTTTTTGTAATCAGTTTGTTACTCCAACAATATATACACCAGTGTAAACACTGAAGAATCCAGAAGCAAGTGCAATTAAATTGAGGGGAGCTAAACTAGGAAACGTACCACGAATAACCTCTTGCATGTTGAATAATTTCGAAAACTCTTATTGTCCGCAAATTTAATCGAGCACCAAATGCCATTGCTTCAGCAGCTGAGGCTATATGAACCCCAGCGAGAAGTTGGTTGACCATTTTAACAGAACTGGAAACAATAGCGGAAGAGAGATACTGATTCATGCACATGAAAAGTAATCATTCATCTTTAATATATATATATATATATATATAAACAACCATTCAGCACTGATATAAAAAGGTACAAGCCAAGATTCAGTAAGCAAAGCATAGAATTCTAAAATGTGTGGTATCACCTTGCTGCTCCACATCCTCCTTTGATGACATAAAGCTTCTCACTTAGTGCTGTTATGTAAAAAAGACTATAGTCATGGACCAATCTCCATAATTTGTCTATAAACATATGATGGTGTTCAGATAATCTTTTTTAGTACCTGAGAGAACACTACCAGTACAATTCAGAGCTTCATCTGTTCCTGAAGCCATTATCTGTAAACAGAAGTGCAAATCCTTATATCAATTTGGGTTACATACTTACATCATCAGTTTGCTATTAAATTGATGCATTGGCAATCATACAGTAAGTGTCCCCTCTGCTGCCCTTTTGACACCACCAGATACTGGAGCATCAACCAACTTTATCCCTTGGCATTCAGCTGTATGGAAGTAGTTAATGATGCCAAGCTCAAAAAAAAATGTAGTTAACGATGCCGAATTATTATTTTTTATCTCAGAAATCAGTAAGCAACATTGTCAATATATTTAGAATGTAGCTTCAACTATATAGAAATTGACTTCAACACTAAATACAGGATGCCATCACTATGCCACTGCCAAGTCATTGCAACTTCTGCTGTAAATGATTATAAGCGAATCAGTTTATTTTATATTGAGCAAATATAAACAAACATCACGTGTGAAACTACAGGACTCAGATCTCATCCAAAATCACAGATAAATTATTTTAGATTACCATGAGTAGGTTTTTTTAAGATGGGATTTATGCAGAATAGTATTTGTTGACCATGGGAATTAATTTAAAGATCAAACAAATAGATTTTTATAGCCATATAATCATCATTGCCAAATTCAACATTTAGATGTATAAAAAAAATTGAAACGTTCACAAACTTATTTTAGGAATATAAACTTGATAAGAGCTGTCACCTTCTAATCTTTTCTTGAGTTGAGTCACAAATCCAGGAGAAACTGTAGAAGATAAAATGATGGATGTTCCAGCTGACAACACTGAAAAACAAAGGCATTCACAATCATATAACTAGAGCTCATCAAATAGTAAACCAACCTGGGAGATGCATACACTTTGCAAAACAAGAACGGAAGGGGAAAACTTCTAGGGACTACCTGACACAGCACCAGCATTTCCATATAGAACACTTTCAGCTTGAACTTCATTTGCAACCATGATAACAAGTATTTCCACATCTGAAAACACCTTGTAGTTAATACTTCAGACACAGCGTCATTATTGATACTTTGTGCATGGTATTGTTATTAAGTATAACTAGCTAACTCAACACTCCGTAGTCTGTACGTGGTATCACTAGAAAGTAATAACTACTTAACTTGATACTTTGTAGTATCGCTATTAAGTAGTAATAACTAGTTAACCACACACAATCTATTGTGAAAGACTTGAGAAAATATTTTTACAAAAGAATTAAAAGGTCTGAGCTGATTTGGTGCAATCAGAAAATCATAAAATATTGACTATAATTATATAAATAATTAAATGTAATATTACAATCCTGAAGGTTACAAGGTACCTTTTGATACTTCCTCGGGAGAATCTTTAGTCAATCCACCTAAATCAGCAAACCTGGCCAGTGTTGGCTTGTAGACCTAAATAGGAAACGGGGAAAAGAAATTATTCATGCATGGCGTACAGAAGAAAGAACAGCTTTTACAAAACAAAGGATATGTAAGTGAAAAGGGTGGGCACATGGGCGGATCCAGTATTAGGACATGGGTGTACAGATGTAGACCCAAAATTTTTGGCAAAAAACCCAGTATTTAGTAGGTATATTAGGTATATAAACTAGTAAGTAGGCTGAAAATACGTATTTCAGGATTTCAGCCTGTCTAACCGGCTCCAATCGGCCCCGGCCCATTTTGCATTGCGTCTGTGCAACCCATTTTCATTGGCTTCATTGCGCGGCCCAGCTCGGCAGCACTACACTAATCTGATACACTCTGTAGCCCTTGTTGGCTTGCTCCCGTCTCGGCGTCTCCCTCTCCTCTCTGACGGTGCGGCGGGCAGCGGCTCTCCCTGTCCCCTCTCCTCTCAGCAACCACAGTGGAGGCAAAATCCGGCATAACCTATCCCACGTCCACTTCAAATCGCATCTTGCAGCCTTCCTCCCGTGAGTAGCCAAAGGGTGAGTTCAAAAGCCTACTTTTTTCTATTACTCTTTTGATCTTCTTTGGTAGCGATTAATTCCTAATCCGAGAAGAAGGAAGAAATATGCCCCCTGTTGCTAGCGTTCTAGTCTTAGTAGTGTTAAGATCGCTTAAATCGGATTAAGATGTTGGTGCGTGCATCTATATCTTAGAATTAACTTCTGCATTTATGTATGTAAGATGGGGATTACAGAGGAAGGTTCTAGTTTGAGTTTTTATTGTACTGGTATTTGGGTGGATCGCAAGAGGGGTGTAGGGATCTTTAAATACTAGTTTCTTCTTTTAATCCTTGCTAGTTTTTAGGTTTGTTGAGCGCTTGCTAGTAACGTTATTAGCTAGTTCTCCGCGAATTTTTAGCAGGCTGTGGTCCTTACCATTTCCCAGATGATGCTAATATTCCACATGGGTGGAAGTCTTGCTTTTGTTCCAGATTACATTATCGTCGGGACCCGAATATGCAAATCCGGACCCTCTGTGTATATCGCACTAGTCCAGGATCAAATTAGTGCACACAGGCTCTATATCACAATCATACATAGCGGAAACATAATAAAAGACTTCATATATTAATTAATACATGTTCAATGACCGTATGGTCGATCTTACATGAATATGCCTCATAAGGCAAATATGTGAATAACAAACAAATTAAACTGTAGCAGAATGAAAACATAGATAAACTCCTCAATATACCATAGGCAACTGACAAGGTTCGCACCCTAAACGTTCGTCTCCTCCTGATACTCCTCTTCAAGAGCTAGTGCAGACTTCTCCTCAACTCGTGATGTTGTGGTTGGCAAGGGTGGGTACTTAAAGCACTCAACAAGTCATGCACAGAATGCAATTCTAACATAACTATATACCAGGCTTATTCCAATGAAATGGCTGGTATGGCTATTTTGCAATAAAGCGGTATTTATTAAAGAATACAATAAATAGATTGAAATGACTGTAAAACAAATAACGGTAATAAGTAATTTTCAAGCATTTCTTAAGTAAACATGGCTCCTAACCCTAAATCATATTCCAAACCTTCCATAGCATCCAACCTCCCTTTCTATGTTTTCATTTTACAAAATCTAACCCTTGACTATAATCCCCGAGCATTGCTCAAAACCGCGAACACGACTATCCGAATAGATTTTATACTCTGCAGAGGTTATGCGCTTCACCCACACGACATGATCGTCTCTCTGTGCAATCGATATTAACACACTTCCTGTGGTGTTCCGCAAAGAGATCATGACAAAGCCTTTACAATGCTCTATCTTAACCCAGTACTAGAAGGGTTATAACCACCACAACAGGGCCCCCCTCTTGTGCCATGTGAGTTGAACCGTATAACTCAGGACTCATACCACCACTGGTAGTACCAAGCTAAGACATTGCAAATTAATCAGTTAGATCCGGTCCCATTCCAGACATGTGGTTGCATGTTTGGCTCAGGTCAAATGCTTGCAAGGTTAAGTCCTTAAGTTGACTGAGGCAAGACTTCCACAAACCCTCTGTCATTCTTGCCCACCTTGGCATACTGCCCCTTTTTGCCACTTGCCCCAATCTAAATTATTACCACCCCAGTTAATTACCATACATCACATGCTATCAACAAATCAACATCATTGTGTAACCATGGTTATCACGGCGTCGCCTAGGCGACGCCTAGTCGCCGGCGGCCGCCGGCCATGGCCGCTCGCCTCGCCTGGCCAGGAAAGGAAGGCGCGGAAAGGAGGCCGCCAGCCTCACCTGGTCCCCGAGCTCCAGGCGGCAGATCTATCCGCGTCACGCCTCGCTTGGCTATTCCTCCGCGTCGGCTGCTTTGCCATCGCTGTCAGAATCGTCGTCGTCGATCTGGAAGGCGTGCTCGGGAGGGAAGCCGCGAAGCGAGCGGGAGGGGGCGTCAGCGACGCAAGACAGAGGGAGCGGGAGGAGCGGCGCTCGAGGAGGGCGGCGTGAGCGGAGCAGGAGCGGGCGCAGACGTGGGCGTCGCAAGAGAGGAATGGGAGGGGGCGTCGCGAGAGAGTGAGGGAGCGGGAGGGGGCGGCGAATGGGTGAGGGGAGAGAGGGAGGGAGGGAGAGAGGGAGAGGCTGGGCTGGGCTGAAAGAGGGAGAGGCTGGGCTGGGCTGTGAGAGAGAGAGAGAGAGGGAGAGGCTGGGTTGGGCTGCTTTGTTGGGCTGATATTAATAGATTTTTTGGTCGCCTAATCCTCGCCTAGGCGCCCAGGCGTCCAGGTGTCCCGAAGGCGACTCGCCTCGCCGGGGAACCATGTGTGTGATAACCCTATCACTACAACTCAACATCATTGTGTGACACCACCCGACACACCAATTCCATAAACATGTTCCACATTCCATTAATCAATATTAATTTGATATTTCAAAGACATGAGTTATACATGGCATGGCTAAGCATACTAAGCACGGTCTAATCAACCCATGTTGATTTCTAATATTAACCAACTAGTAATGAACCATCCTTGGGTGACAATTAATCATGGCATACAAATGAAGGTAGGGTATAATTCAACTAGGGAGAACTAGATCCCAAACTAATTGAAATCAACTGTACACATGAAATAACATGCAATAATTTCAATCAATATAGCAATTTTGTAAAACTGGGTTCAACATGGTCAAAGCACAACTTGCCTTAGGAAAGGTATTGCTCTTACTCTAAACCTTTGTCTTGAGTCAATGATTCTCCCTTGGACACTCCGAGCACTTAATGTCTACGCATATCAAGAGAAAGCACTAAATAAACACCAAAATAAAGAGCAAACAATCTCAAAAAATCAAATAAAATTCACCATTAAATATATCTCAATTTTACACATTTTTAGAAATTTGAATCGACTCAATCGGAGCTCGTACGAGGAAGAACGCGCTCTCGAAAGATTCAAAAATCAGAAAATTGGAAATCAAAATTTCTTGAATTATTTTTCTACTGGGAAACCTATTAATGATGTCACTGCTAGCGTCATCAGCTATTTTGTTTTTAGCCGAATTATTTTCCTAAAGAAAATTCAATTTATGACATCATGCTGACATCATTAATCTAATTAACTGAATAAAAATAAATCTAAATAGATCTATTATGCTGACATGTGGGCCCGATTTATGGACTCGGTCCACGGAATAGTGGCGATCTATAGTGGACTCAGTCCAAGGATGTTTGACCGACGATAAAAGCTGACGCAAGCGCTGATGTCATCGATAAGCAAGCGCTGATGTCATTGATGACACAAGCGATGATGCCAATGCTCACGCACACGGGCACGACACATGGTGAACATCCAATGGGCCTCGTTGGATCCAACGGCGGAGGCACGGCGAACTCTCGACGAACTCTACACAGCAGCACCATTGATAGAGCTGAAGAAGAAGACCTTACCTGCGGCGTTCCGACGATTTCTCGACGACGTTAACTGGCAAATCTGAGAGATCACGAAACGGCGAACCCAACAGTGTCCTCAACGGCGGCAGAGTCCAAGCGACGATGATGAAAAAGAGGAAACCCGCAGCGGCGCTCACATTCCCCTCCGACGAGCTCGCATGGGCAAACAACAGCATCTCGACAAAAATCCCTCCATGAAAAAGTGCGCAAGCTCGTGATGAACATCAGAGGAGGTCCCGGTTCCCTTTTTATTGCCTCGGCGTCCGTGTTCTGCACAGGGATATGAATCGTCTCTGCGGCGGACTCAGAACCTGCTCGGAGATAGCGACGTAGAGCCGATGGAGACGAAACAATCACGGTCGTACACGCATCAATCATCGAACGCTCGGCATCGCACAATATGTTGCCCTTAGGGCCATACAATGACACGATCCAACGACCACAACAGCTAAGGTCCGATCCAAACTCCAACCAATATCAGCCGCATGATCCGATCAGATGTTGAAAATGCTTGAGGGTTTTCGGTACCCGATCCTAGCCGTTGATCCAAACAAACGGCTAGGATGCTAGGGTTTCCTGGTGACTAGGCCGAGCAGAAAGGAAATAGGTTGGCTGGCGTGGAATTGGGCTGGAACCAACACGGTTTCGGCCCATTACTGTTTATGGGTTTCTCCAAAACATTTTTTATTTAAATTAATTCCAAAAAATAGAATAGGCCAAATAAAATAGCAAACATACCAGAAAAATTCCTAAAAATATTTTGACATTTGGAATTCAAATAAAATATTTTTGAAAAAAGATTATTTAAACTTTCCAAACTTTTAAATACTTTTCATATTGAGCATATTTCAAAAATAATAAATAAACTCTAGAAAATTCCAAAAATTCACAAAATACATAAATGGCAATATAATTTCAAGAAAAGTCAAAAATTGGGATGTTACAATTATGTATGTTCTAGATCTACCGTATACAGAATTTTGTTATCCAAACTGAGTTCAACTTCTTCCACATGATCTATGCAACTAGTAAGCTTTTGAACAATTTACCATAGCAATGACACCTGAAATACTAAAAGCTAGCTGTGTATGTTTGATTCAGGTGGAGGCTTACAGGCCAATGACTCCGC
Source organism: Otatea glauca (assembly GCA_036346275.1). Lineage (NCBI taxonomy): Eukaryota > Viridiplantae > Streptophyta > Magnoliopsida > Poales > Poaceae > Otatea > Otatea glauca. Next base: position 16,981,342 of record CM070721.1, on the reverse strand, counting down.
ATGCCACGGCCGTGTCGGCATCACGGTAAAACCAGTGCTTCTCAATTATTTCAGGTGTTGTCTATAATAAAAACAATTTGTACTTTATATTTTTCCTATTGTGATTTGTGAACCTTTATGTTATATATTGAATAATATCCTTTATATTATATATTGAACAATATTTTTGTAACTCCAAACACCCATTATGAAAATCCTGAATCCGCCACTTGGCACGATGTCATGTTTCCTCAGGTCTAGGAGCACAGACATTTGTGTAGTTTAGAGTGTCATGAATGGACTATAGGAAGGAGCAGAGTTCATGATCTATTCGTGTGTGATTCAGATCACTGGTGTCCTTTCTGCTGCTGTGAGATTAATCTAAGGTACCGATGTCATCTAACAAGGATTGGAACCACAGGCCTATAATCAAGATATCAAATCCAGCATCTATTGTAAGATTGTCAAGATCTTTTTACAACAACAACAACCAAGCCTTTTGTCCCAAACAAATTGGGGTAGGCTAGGAAAGAAATCCAATCAAGATCTTTTTAAATGAAAAAAATCTAAAGCACCATTTACACAGTTGGAAACAAAAATCAAGTCGAGTTTTTTTTATACTGCAACCGCAGCAATTCAAACGATCAAATTATGCAGTTGTGGAGAATGTCGATGACAGAAGAGTTCTTACATCATAAGCAGTAACAGAGAAACCTGATTTTAGCAAATGAGATGCCATTCCAAAGCCCATAGCTCCAAGACCAATAAACCCGACCCTCTTTGCTGTTTTAGATGCCATACCAAGCTGGTCAGCTAATTTGCTTGCATCATAGATTTGTTGACTGGCAGCATGTATGATGTTTACTCCATACGATTGTTCCCAAACCTGCAAAATGAAGTTCTAAATTTTAAGGTAGATTTTAGAAATTGATGCAGCTATAAGCAGCTTGAGAAAGCTGGCAGCTATTTCACACCTTCAATGGTGAAGCAGTTTCATCTCCAATTGCTGAAGAACCTGAAAATAATTACATAGAATCGTGCATAAATGAAAATGCATAAGCAAGCATGTAGGGGTTTTAGTTTTGATATGATGGCAACATAGTAAAAATGGATGGATGATTTCTAGCATTTGATTCACAAACATAAACAACTTTAACCTATCAGGCAAATTTCAAAACGGTTGATGCAAAGAAACTTTAACAGCATACCATGTATTAATTGTTGATAGGCAACAGCTAGAAGCGGCAAAGGGAACGTTATTGCTTTAGCCATATCCATCACGTGGCTCTATAATGATTAGGAGTGAAAACTGCATTAGAAATTCATAAGCAGCAGCATTCAGCCATGCGGTAGCAAAAGTTCTTTTACAGTTCGCAATATCAGAGTGACACATAACTAATCCTCTCCCCCAAATGGGGGTTAACTTATGAGATCAAGAGCATGGCACTAGATACAAAATTGAAATACAAACAATAGCTAAAAGAAAACCTGCAAAACTAGAGGAATTTGTTCAGTAAGGGAAAGTTACCAAGTATCATTAAAATATCTCAAATATGCTCAAGGATGCTGCTAAATAAGTAAGTAGGTGCGCATGTTGTTTTAAATAGCCCAAAATAATGTCGCAATAGCCCTGATATAGTGAACATGGGGTAGTGTCGGCTACGCAACAGCTGTTTGAAGTACTCTGTACAATCCCAGCATTGTAGCGATCTGCTACAGCTTGCTACAACCCGCTACACCAGCTCTAGCTTAAGGTTTTTTCATATGATCCAGTTGTTGCGCATTCTAGTGATTTTCATTTTGAATAATTACTCCAAGACTTGAGATATGCACAGAAACAACTAGTTCTAATGCAAGATAAGTGATTTTACTTAAAAATTGATTGATTAAGTACATATTTCTACAAAATATAGCTGAGCATGTTGCACCGACTATATCGCCGCTATTTGCTATAAAAACACACTGCTGCTACGCTACCACTACACGCTATTTAAAACATTGGGTTCGCAGGATCAGTTATATGTGTTTACTTTTTAAAATAAGTTGTTTGCATATTTATCCAAGGACTAGCAAGATGGGATAATCTCTTTTGCTCCTCCACAACTCATCCCTTCCCCTTTTTTCATCAGGTTGCTACCTTTGCCCTAGCCACCTCCTCCTATATCTAATTTCCTCTCCAGTACCTCCCTTCCCCTTGGTTCAAGGAAATAAAGAAGAAAAATCTAGTCAAATTTCAAGTAAAATAACATTTGCCTTTAGAATGAGAAATCTGTTACCAAAGTGGATTTATTGTATGACAGAAAAAATGTAGGAGTAGTTTAATGGGTGAAGCATACTGTATTATTAAATAATTTAAGCTTTTTCTTAAGTAACCCTACCTACTTATATTCTTCTACTCAAAATGACCCACTAGGTTGTAAAATACCCCCTCTCAAAAAAAACCACAGGACTACAAAAAGGGAGTCATTTGCCATAGTTCTATAGCGTAGGCTGTAGGAGATATTTTTATTTTCTGCATTATCCATTTATTCCACAAGGTAACCTGGGAATCTGTTATGGTCCCCAAGACCCCAACTGCTCTCCTAAGAAAAGGAAAAGGTGCTTACTGCATTTTTCTTTGATGACTTCAGAGAATCAATAAGTGAAGGATCCTCACTCAAAAGTTTTGGAACCACCTCCACAAATATCCTGTAAACATAATATAGTATGATCTTGCTTCAAACAAATACATAAAATAAAAGTACTAATTTAGACAGAACACAAAGAATCCAATAACTATTATAACCTTGAGCTACCAGCAGCATTTGATATTATGTCATATATAATTGATGGATGAATCCCAGCTCGAACACCAAGAAACATTGCTTCAATAGATGCAACAAAATGAATGCTCTCCAGCAAATCATTAACCAGCTTAATTTTGCTGTAAAAATAGATGGTAAGCGGTTAAAATGGCGATAAATAATAGTTTCAATAACTAATATGGTATGGATATTGGGAGAAGAGAAAAGATAGATATCTGCAACATCTGATATTTGCTATTGTCAGAAAAGGAAATCAACCTGCTGCTGCCACATTCACCTTCGACAAAGTAAATGGTTTTTTCGAGAGCTGAAAATGTCACCAGATAACTTAAGTTTCAGCATCATTATTCATTACACCATGACAACATCACAAGGTACAGATCAAGAAGGAAATATTAGAAAAAAAAAGGTACATAAATTTAAAATTACCAGAGAAGAATTGCCCAGCTCTCTCTGCTACATCCTGCCTCCCAGATGCAACAACCTGACATTCAAAAGGTAAATAGTGATAACAGAATAATGGAAAGAAACATATGCACAATTCAGATTCTGAGTTTGGTGCGTCACGTACAATAATCCTTTGCTTCAATTCATCAGATAAACCACTGAAAATGTATCCATCAAGAAGAAAGACGTCCTTCTTCTTATCTGCAGGATAAAGTAAGCTAGATTAAGTGCTTTACTAGTACAATCATTCATCACCAAGATCAATACTCTCTGTTGGAATGGAAATACAAAGGCCCGAAGGAACTGCACAAGTGTTCAAGAAGGTCCAACAACTAGGACATTTTATTCTACTACTAATTTAACTTTGGTTCAACAACTAGTTAGCTAAAAAAAACTTAATATATTAGGGAACAGCAGCCAGTATTATTTATTCTGCAACCAACAATGAAATGTAACCTATTTGTTGTGATGCTTAGTAATCAATTTGTATCAAATGCTACTCATATTTCAACAAAGATACTATACTTGTTTGCTATCATGATCAGTGACCAATTTAAGTTGCATCCTTAGATTTTGAGTCATAGTTTTCAGCAATGTACAATTTTTGTTCAATTTATCAACTATAGTCTCTTGAAGAAATTAAGTCAAATCACAATTCAAAACAAATTAAATATGAAAATTCTGTTGCTTAAATGTACAGCTTTGCCATGCTTAAGAGTGCTCCTAGAATTCTTACACAGAACTTATCGTGTCCGTGAAACCAAATACTTGAGTTGATGTACAAAGTACACGCTAGATTTGGCAGACCTAAAATTTAAATGCTTAGATTTAATAGTTGGCTAAGAAATATAAGAATTTGAAAAAAAAATGCAAAAAAATCATCGGGCCAATTGGCTGGTTAAGGTAAACTATTTCATGTACTGCATTAGTATTTTCATCTCGTAAAAACTGTCGTTTCCACTTTGAATGAAAAAAGGGAAAATAAACACTCGCTTTCTTTGGCTTATGCATGCCTCCTGTGCAAGGTGCATCTGACGAGCGACACAGACAAACATCGATCAGCGTGAGATTCCAACATTAAATATTGTCAAGTGGCATCTGACAGAAAAAAAATAATGCCTGCGATGCCTAGGATGGTTACTGTTCTAGTAGGCCGAAGGTCTTACAGCACTAACTGGATGCTGTTTATTGTTTGATTAATGCCACCCGAAGCCAAATCACAGGTGATGCAGCTGCACCTAGGTGCTGAGGAAGATTATCATTATACCTGCAAGCTTCTGCTCCAACCTCTCCAGATGACTAGGCAGCGACATCGACCGAATCAATATAACAGCACCCATGCGCAGTCCTACACAATGATCAGTGTAACATCATATCAACTGCAACTTGTACACACACAAGTGCATGAGGGTGGCAGGCAACACGATAACACAAGTACGCACATACCTTTCACTATACCCTCAGCTCCGAAGAACAGCTCGTCAACACTATCCACGTCGCTCAGCACAATGACTAGCTCGGCACCTGCATGTACCAAGAGATCGCAATAGATCAGATGGACGTCGCAGTTGTATGACGCGATCTACTCTTCACCACGTAAGAAAACGGCCTGGTCGGCATTACAACAAACGCCTCGCACGCACGAGGCATAAACACAAGCATGCTCACCAACTCGGATAGGCACGCACACCATACACACGCATCGCGAGAAGGCCATATCTCGAATCGAATCGGGCCACTAATGGAGATCGAGACGCTCACCTCGCGCGGCTTCCGCGGGGCTCGCACACCGGACGCCGCCGCCCAGCTCCGCGAGCGCCGTCGCTGATCCATCCCCCTGCACGGACACGAGTCGTCATGCCCGCAAAAACCACCAACACGAAATGAAGCGGCGGGAGGAAAAGTAGGCGGAGTAAGGTAGGGAGCGTGGAAGGGCAGCCGAGTCTAGTCGAGGCCAACCTCGTGTTCGACGAAGCAGCGGACGAGGGCCCCGGAGCGGAGGAAGGAAGCGGCGAGGGACACGCTCAGTTCGTCGGCGCCGACGAAACCCACGACCGCCGCCGCCGATGACATCGCGCGAGTGTTGTGGCTATCACCAACGGCGACGACCCGATCGAAGCAGAGGCGAGCAGAGCAGAGCGGATGAAGCGAGGGGACTGAGGAAGCGAAGTGACAGACGCATGACGATGCCAGGGTTGTAGACTTGTACCCAACGCTTCGTCACTGGCTGGTGGGCCCGATGTGCTGCTTCCCACGTGGCATTGTGGCCTACCACGGCAATTGGCAGCAAGCGTGCGCTTTTTTTTAGCTCGAGCAGACGGAATGCTCATGTGGTGATCAGATCTACATGTGGGCCATTGGAGAAGACACCTACCTCTAGGGATGGCAATCAAACTCGCAGGTTCGAGTACCCGCAGATTCGGCACTCGATCGGATTGGGTTCGGGTTCTAATTTTTACCCGCGGGTTCTTCGGATCGGGTACCTGAGATGAGTTTGGGTCGGATTCGAGTTTTAATTTTTACTCGTGGGTATCCATTGGGTATCCGAAATACCACATATACCTATCGGGTTCCGGGTACCCGCCGGGTTTGGGGTCGGGTTTCGGCTACCCGCTGGGTTCGACTCGGGTTTTTGTCGGGTCGGGTTTCTTGTCGGGTCGGGTTTTGCAAAACTCATACCCGACCCAACCTATTGTCACCCCTATGTACAAACCTGTCGAGTACTCGTCGGATTTCGGGTACCCACCGGGTTCGAGTATAATTTTTTACCCGATATGGTATTCGAGTTCAGGTCGGGTTTTCCAATTTAGGTTTTCTGTCGGATCGGGTTTTGTCAAACCCGCACCCAACCCGACCCGTTGCCATCCCTACCTACCTCTCTTTGACCCTCTGCGGCTATAATGTCCCGTGGCCTCAGGGATGCCCTTGGCGTAAGATGAGATCGATCGGAACAAATTTGGGAAGAACAGAAAAGAAACTAAGAAAGAAGAGCAGAAGATATGCGTGATGATAAGCCATTCTTTTCAAAAGTGTTCTCCTCATTCTGTTACATGGGTTTTTATACCCAGATCAGCACCAAGAAAGCTTAACAGAAAAGTTACCCGAGCTCACATTCACGCGACAAAAATCACCACCCTAGTTTACTGATCATAACTATTACAATATTGTCGTAAACTACTGTGTGAGCTAACCGTTGGATTTGACTCCCCAGTTAATCCATGCCCTCCATGCCCCTTAACTGTAGTCGTTGAAGTGTTGCCGAAGACACCGATTTCCTCTATTCATCGTCTTCAACCTTGCGGTCAGTGACAATTTCCCGCCCTTCAGACGTTGCTTGCCCCCAAGCAACCGCCAACGGAAATCGGTCCTGCAAGACATTCAAATCTTCCCACGTAGCTAATTCCGACGGTATTCCTGACCATTTAATCAACCCCTGAACTCGTGCCGAATTTCCTTTTTTAACCAGCCTTCTGTCAAGTATCTCTTCTGGTTCCGTTGGAATACTGCCCAGATTCACCATCTTCGGTAGTTCTGAAAAAACTGGAGTAAAATTGGGATGAAATGCTTTCAACTGAGATACGTGGAACACTAGGTGAATCTGACTTGTCGCAGGAAGATCCAACTTATAAGCGGCTTGCCCAATTTTTGCCAGGATTATAAACAGACCAAAGAATTTGTAAGCCAACTTGGGGTAAGGTCGGTTAATCAAAGAAGATTGTGCATATTGTTGCAACTTAAGTAACACCTTCTCTCCCACTTGAAAACTCCTTTCCTGTCTGTTCTTATCGGCTTGTATCTTCATCCGGTTTTGTGCCGCAGCCAAATGTTGCTTTACCAACTCTGTATATCTTTCTCTTTCCAATAGTACTTATTTTACTTCCTCGCCCACCTCCGGCAATAGAGGAGCTACAATTCCATAACTAGGTTCATTCCCATATAAAATCTTGAATGGTGAGCATCCTAAAGAGGTGTGAAAACTTGTGTAATACCAAAATTCAGCTAGAGCTAACCCTCTCTTCCACTTGTTTGGTACCAACTGCACCACACATCTCAAATACATTTCCAAGCATTGATTAACCCTCTCACTTTGCCAATCCGTCTGAGGATGATACGCCGTGCTATACTGTAATTTGGTATCCAAAACCTTGAACAACTCCTTCCAAAAGATGCTAGTAAATATTCTGTCGCTATCACTTGTGATGGACAGTGGTACTCCATGCAATCTGACTATGTGCTCCAAAAACAGATGAGCCACTTTCTGAGCTGTAAATGGGTGCCTCAAAGCAAGAAAATGAGCATACTTGGAGAATCGATCTACAACAACCATGATAGCATTGTATCCTTCGGACAATGGTAGACCCTCTATGAAGTCCATTGTTATTTCCTGCCAAGATGCTAAAGGAATCGGCAATGGTTGCAATAGACCTGCTGGTTTTGATGTTCTCCCTTAGCCTGTTGGCATACTGTACATTGCTTCACAAAGTCCACGGCTTCCTTCTTCATTCCCTCCCAACAAAACAATTTTTTAATCCGCTGATACGTCGCCTGAGCTCCAGAATGACCACCTACGCACTGGCATGGAATGCAGAAATCAATTTAGTGCACAAAGCCGAGTTGTTCCCAATCCAGATCTTACCCTGCTGCCGAATTACCCCCTGATGCAAGCTGAAACCCATATTGTCCAGACTGTGTAAAGCTAATTGCGACAGTTTTTGCTGAGTTGTAGCATCTGTAACATAGGAATTAATCACTTCCTGAATCCAAATCGGCTGAACCTCTGACTTTGCTTGTAAAGTCATCAACTGTCCTACTCACGATAATGCGTTTGCCACAATATTATCTTTCCCTTTCTTATAACTAATGCGAAATTGCAGTCCCATAAGCCGTGACATCGCTTTTCTCTGCATATCCGTCTGCAATTGTTAATCCTCCAAATAGCATAAACTTCTGTGATCAGTTCGGATAACAAACTCTTGCCACTGCAAATACTGCCACCAACGATCCACCGCCATCATCACTGCTAAAAATTCCTTTTCATAAATGGATAAAACCTGATGCACCTTGCTTAATACTTTGCTAAAAAATGCCACGGGATGACCTTGTTGTAACAAGATTGCTCCCAACCCGGAATCACAAGCATCCGTTTCTATCTCAAATGTTTGTTCAAAATTCGGTAATTTCAGGACTGGTGTTGATGACATGGCTTGTTTTAACTGTAAAAATGCTTCTTCTGCCTGCTGATTCCTTTCAAACGCTTTCTTCTTTAGCAAATTCGTGAGTGGTTTGGCAATAATGCCATAATTCTTCACAAACTTTCGATAATACCCGGTGAGACCCAAAAATCCTCTTAACTCCGACACAGTTACTGGCTTCGTCCATTACAGCATTGCCTGAGTTTTTTCGGGTCCGTAGCTACTCCTTCCCTTGATATAATATGACTAAGATATTCCAGTTGTTTCTGAGCAAAAGAGCACTTCGACCTTTTGACAAAAAAATTGATGTTCTTGCAAAGTCTGGAACACTGCTGACAAATGCTTGACATGAGCTAGGAAGTCCGAAATATATACCAAGATATCATCAATAAAGACAAGCGCAAATTTCCGAAGATATGGTGCTAAAATTGAATTCATCAGACATTGAAAGGTTGCTGGAGCATTAGTGAGGCCAAATGGCATAACTCTAAATTGGTAATGACCATGGTGAGTCTTGAAAACTGTTTTAAACTCCTCTTGCTCATTCATCCTTATTTGATGATAGCCTGCCCGAAGATCCAATTTGGAAAAGTACTGAGTTCCAGCAAGTTCGTCTAATAATTCATCAATAACCGGCATTGGGAATTTATTCTTGATTGTCAGGTCATTAAGTCAGTGATAGTCCACACAAAACCTCCATGATCCGTCCTTTTTTTACTAATAACACTGGAGATGCGAAGGGGCTAACACTCGGCACAATTATGCCTGAATCAATCATCTCAGTCACCTGGCGTTCAATTTCATTTTTGTGCAAGGGAGAATACCGGTAAGGTCAAGAGTTTACTGGAATTGCGTTTGGAATCAAAGGTATTGTATGATCATAAATCCTTTGTGGAGGTAATTCTTTTGGCTCTTCGAACACACTAGAGTATTGCTGTAGAATTTCTGCTATCTATGATGGAATCACCTCATCAAGCTTTTCAATGTCTTCTTCCAATAACGCCCATGTCAGGATATTATTTCGTTTTCTCCATTTTTCCACCTGATTCCCCGAAACAGCCGTATATCAGTGTCTACTGTGTTTCTTACTCCTTGCAACAAGATCTGTTTACCATTGTATTCAAATTGCATTGTTTTCTCCCTCCGATTGCAAGTCATTGGACTGTGCTTTCTGAGCCAATCAACTCCCAACACTGCATCATAACCACTCAGAACCAACACTTTTAAGCCTGTTCTAAATGTATAACCTTGAGTCGCCATCACAGCACAAAGATTTCCCATTAGCTACATTCACCTGCACTGCGCTAGTCTTCTGTGGCTTGCACCCAATCTTGTACAAGAAACTCATGTTGATGAAACTATGTGAACTCCCTGAATCAACCAACACCAGCATTACCTGATTACACACCAGTGCCAGCAACCGAATTGTTTCAGTGTTGTCGGTCCCATCTAATGCATTGATGGATAACTGGACTTTCTCCTCTTTGTCCAAGTCTGCATTCTCCAACATGTCCAATACTTCATCTGACAAAATCTCATTTTGTTCCTCCAACCTTATTGCTTGCAATTGCCCCTGAGCTTTCTTTCTACATTGTAAGTGATGATTAGGCTCATATTTTTCTCCACATTGATAGCAAAGACCATTAATTCAACGATATTCCCTTAATTGTCGAGCTCTCCATAATTCCCCTTGACCGGGTTTAAAGCTGTTCTGAGTCATCTCTGGTTTGGTAATACCTGACATCTTAGCCTTTCCCAGTTTACTTTTGTCCCATTTATCTTCCTGTACCTTATCTCTTATTTCAGATTTCAATCCATTTATAAAATGAGACACAAACAACTCTTCATCATAATATGGATTATGCATTGAAATCTCATACATTAATTCCTCAAATTGCTTCTTGTACTCCTCTACTGACCCTGTCTGTTTAATTTCTAACAACTCACTTAACAATCGTCTATGATCAAATACTCCGAACTTCTTCTCCACTGCATTTGCGAATTGGTCCCAATCTCCCAACTCATTTTGAACTTTATACACTTGTAGCCACCTTGCCGCGTTGTCCTCCATGTGAATCGTTGCTGTCATCACCCACAAAGCCTCCAGAACATTGCATATTCGAAAATAATCTATGCACTTGTCTCTCCATATCTTCGGGCTCACTCTATCAAATCTAGGAAAAGACAATTTCGGCAATGGTTGCCTGCACTGACCTCCAGTTTCTCTTGGCACACGCCAGCTCATTCCAGACCCTTCATAAATTGTTTCACCTAAACCATTTGGATGCATACTTGAAGAGGACAAATATGATTCCTCCTCCCTTCTCGATCGAGGTCCTGGTGTCATTGGGGTAAAGAGAGCTCTATTCTGGGCTGCACCAGAACCTTCCTCCAACCGATGAGCTTCCCTCACCCGATTTGCACTCAGGCGTGCCACTACTTGCCCAGTCGCCTCCATTTGCTTAGATAGAAGTTGCTGATCTCTGGCTTGCTGCTCCACCGCCTTCGCCGTTAACTCCGTCCTTGCCAACAACTGTTGCTGTGTTGTGTCGATTGCGCCCACCTGAGCAAACAACAGATCTAAACTCTCCTTGATCGAATCCAACTTTTCGTCCGCACGCACTGATGTTTCCCCCATCGCCTCAAGGACGAATTGGGTCTGAACTGAAGGTTTTGGAGGCGCTGTTGTGGTTAATCAATCCGCCGAGCCAACCAGATGTCCCGGAATCACAGGGATCATCAAAATCAGTTACGATTTTGAGTTCCCCAACCTTCTTCTGGGATTTTACAGCTCGAGGCGAGATCGAAACTAGAATTTGATACCAAATGTAATGTCCCGTGGCCTTAGGGATGCCCTGGGCGTGAGATGAGATCGATCGGAACAAATTTGGGAAGAACAGAAAAGAAACTAAGAAAGAAGAGCAGAAGAGATGCGCGATGATCAAGCCATTCTTTTCAAAAGTGTGCTCATTCTGTTACATGGGTTTTTATACCCAGATCAGAATCGAGAAAGCTTAACAGAAAAGTTACCCGAGCTCACATTCACGCGACAAAAATCACTACCCCAGTTTACTGATCATAACTATTACAGTATTGTCGTAAACTACTGTGTGAGCTAACCGTTGGATTCGACTCCCCAATTAATCCATGCCCTCCATTCCCCTTAACTGTAGTCATTGAAGCGTTGCTGAAGACGCCGATTTCCTCTGTTCATCGTCTTCAACCTTGCGGTTAGTGACAGCGGCACACGGAGTTGGTACAGTGTACGAAAATCTAAGCCGTCAATTTCCGATTCTACGTTAGAGATTAGAAGTGACCGTCAGGGTCTTGTTTTATTCTGGAAGCAGTTGATCCATCTTGAGATTTGGGTTGAGAAATGATGTGTTTCATGATGTACCGCACGGGACTGTACACTCTTGAACTTTGTCTTGGTGTGACCTCCAACGTACGAGGACGTGGCGTGGGGTTGTTTAGGCCATCCGTGATACGATATTTTAGCCGGTTTAAAGAAGGGATCTGATATCAGTACAGTCCTAATGGGACTGCTTACGTGAATTATTGGATTAAAAATAATGGTTCAGATCTTTCAAATATACTGTAGCAAAAACACGGTAGCAACATACTATTTGACGATTCAAACCGTTCATTAGTTTGATCGGACAGCGCTGAGCATAGTTGCAGCTCTCATTCCTAGGAACCCTTTCCTAGAGAAGGGGAAGAGGAGATTGAACCGATTCAATATATATAGCAGCAATCGACTTGAACTCAAAAAATTAAGGAATTGATGTGTAAGCTGGGTTCTATTCAATTATCCATCAAACCTATCGGAATTGATCGTTGCCATTGCTGTCATGTCTGTTTGTTGGCCGTGCAAGGAGCACCGGTGAAGGGGTCCTCACCTTGCCTCTCCCCAGCATCATCGTCCACCGTCACCAAGAGCCTCGGTAGCTTGCGCGTTGTTGCCAGATCTGGCCTTCTCCTCACCGTTGTTGCTTTTTCATGACGAGATTATCCCGTAGCGAAGGCAAATCATATAGTGGTGGCATAGAGAAAGAAGGATGAGGGGATGAAAACGAAGGGCTGAAAAAAGGAGATTGGATGGTGATAGTCAGGGCTGAAAACAGATCGGATATTTCTCATTCGATTCGAGATCGGATCTGATCAGGATCAGATTTAACTATCTGACTGAATCCGGGATGGGATCTGGATACTTGATTCCTGGGATCAGATACAGAGCAGCCAATATCCGGTAAATAAAGGACGAGATCCGGATATCCAGATTTTTTTCTATTCAGATATCTGCAAAGCTCAGCCCATTTTCATGATATTTTTTTCCATGGCAGCCCATTTATATTGACAATTAGTTAGTTCTATTGATCCTCAAGTAACATATTCTTTCTATGATATCTATTGGATTTGATTAATATATAACTTGCTAATATAGTTATGTACTCGTATGGTTTTAATTCAACATATATTACTTTATATTTACGTGCATTATCTGTATATCTTTATATGTTTCTAATCCGAATCCATCACATATCCATTCTATGTCTGTATCCCAAATAACCCGAAGTCATATCCATATTTGGCTAACCCGTATCCGGTTCCGAATCCGAAAAAAATGTAGGTTAGAAAATGGAAAGAGTAATATCCATTTATATCTGATCCTTTTTTATCCTAGTGATAGTTAGGGAGGGACGGCCATTGAGAGAGTTTTCTAATTTTTCTTCTTTTTTTATAACATGGGTCCTACGTAAGATGGAGAAGTTTTCGCACATTGGAGCAAAATGCACTAGCCTTGTGATCTACTTAGGTGGTATGCTTTAGAACCTATGATTCAATACATTGGAGACGTCCTTAGACCGCATCATATTAACAAACCAGATCGAATCCCGTAAGTATGTCAGAGTGATAAATAAAAAACTATGACAAGTGGCAAACGTGCCCCACCACTAACTCCATGTTACATCACCCTCACCTAGATCAAAGGGTTGACATGGACTTAAATACTTTCGGATTCATCACCTATTTGGCCCTCTCTGATAGAAATCAGAATGGGAGAGAATTTGGAAAATGCCTAACGCAGTCAATAGGATTGCTGGGTTCCATGTATATATATGTGTTAGGGTCCAAGATTGGAAGGTTATAATTAGATACAAGAGATATGCACAATCCCATACATTTTGTTACAAGAGATATGCACAATCCCCTAATTAATGATCGGTCAAAAATATATCTCTAACACCCCGCAGTCGCAGTGGGAGGTAGACGGACGCAAAGGCTAGATCGAAAAACCAGAAACAGCTGAGTCGGCAATCCCTTTGTCATGATATCGGCGAACTGAAGGCTAGATGGTACATGTAAGACACGCACATGACCAAGGGACACCTTCTCACGAACAAAGTGAATGTCGATCTCAATGTATTTGGTGCGACGATGCTGCACCGGGTTGGATGACAAGTAGGTGGCGCTAATGCTGTCGTAGTAGACGATGGTGGCGAATGACAGGGGATGATGGAGCTCCTGCAGAAGTTGTCGAAGCCAATAGCATTCGGCCACAGCATGGGGCACAGCCTGATACTCAGCCTCCACGTAATAGCCTGAAGAGGATCAACGAGAGTCTAGACACCCAACCCAGTCCGCGTCAGAGTAAGCGGTGAGGGAGCTAGTCAGAGTGGTGTGAAGTTGTAGCCTGTAGTCGAGCGTACACTTGATGTAGCGCAAGATGCGCTTGATCAGGGCAAGGTGAGGCTCGCATGGTGCATGCATGTGCAGGCAAACCTGCTGCACGACGTACACGATATCGGGATGAGTCAGCATGAGGTATTGAAGCGCACCAGCTAGACTTCGGTACTTTGTGGCATCAGCAACTGGTTCTCCAACGGTGGCAAAGAGCTTGGTCTGAGTGTCCATAGGAGTCGTGGAAGAGTGACACTCAGCCATGCCTGCCCGTTGGAGAAGATCTGTTGCGCACTGTCGTTGCGACAGAAATAAGCCCACAGTGGAATGCTTGACAGAGATGCCGAGGAAGAAGTGTGAAAGACCATGTGGTGGTCTACCCATGTTTGCGATGAGTATTTGACTAAATTTGAGCTTGATATGCTCTGGTTTGAGATTGATTTGAATTGGATTTTTAAATTGAAACAATTTGAGTTGTGTCTGCTAGGAGTGACACTACCAGCCTCAGGAGGGCGGTACTGTCGGCCAGGGGGCGGCACTACCAGCCTGGGAGCGGTAGTTATATTCCAGAGAGGGTCTTCGCTGGGATTTCAGGCGAGCGGCACTACCGGCCATGCTAGGGCAGTAGTGCCGACCAAGCAGTACTATCGGCCCTAGGGGGCGGTAATGCCGACTTATTGAGCGAAGTTTAAATTTGAATTTTGAAATTACGTGAAATTTATTGCATATCATTTTGGGCAATGCTATGTCATGTGTTTCTTATTTTTGATGGTTGCAAGACGACGCTGCTAGATCATGGTGAGGCGGAGGTTGACTGGGACTAGGCGAGGTGCGCCGGAGGTCCAGACGGTCGTGGATTGCCTGAAGATGATCAGAGATGGAGTCGCTACGATCTTAGAAGACAAGGAATGGATGAGATGCTAGCTAGGAGCTACTCGGATTAAGGAGGGCCGTTGGATTGTGGTCTAGGTGATAGAGTAGCAGGTCTAGTTAGTATGCTTTGAAAAACGTGCAAAAACCCGTTATGTTAGAGGGTTTTGGGTTAGCCCATGTATGAGTGAGTGAGTCAATCCTAACCCTTGATGGTGTTCCTTAGGGTTGAAGAAACTCATCCAAGGGTAGAGGATGACTCAAGAGTAGTATAAATAGAAGGGTATGGGTGGCTTCCCCTCTTTGAAGGTTTTTGTGTTATTTGAGCTTTGCCCACTTTGTTGTGAGGCTTTGTAAACCTCTCTTCCAGAAATAAAAATCTAATTTTCTCAATTCTGAATTTACTTTTCGCATTTACCTTATGCATTAAATTCACTCTTTTAATTTCGTAATTTACATTCTTACAATTTACTTTCCGCTCATTTGGATTTGCCTCCCCTCCTTCTAAATGCTTGTGGATCTTGTGCCGAGGATGTATGATTGATGGATGAGTCTTCTTCAGACTATATC
This sequence comes from Otatea glauca, assembly GCA_036346275.1. Lineage (NCBI taxonomy): Eukaryota > Viridiplantae > Streptophyta > Magnoliopsida > Poales > Poaceae > Otatea > Otatea glauca. The sequence continues at coordinate 16,965,798 of CM070721.1, read as the reverse complement.
TCAATCATCTAGGTAAATCTTGTGTTCTTCCTTACAAGAAACCGATTTTTGTTTTTTAGAGTATCATTCTTGAAAGATCAGGTTTTTGGTGTTCTTCTCCTGTGTACTAGCTTGCTATGACATGTGGGATACCATCTAGGGTTATCTTGATCATTAAGAACCCACGAGCAAGTTTAGGGCTCAGTTTTTGTTCTTGAACCCGTTCTTGTGCACTCTTCCTTCAATTAGAAAAAGTTCAGAACTTTGATATCAATACTTGCGATTGAAGGTTGGAATAGGTTTCTGACATCCATAGAAAGGTGCACACAAAGTTTCACGAGTTTTAGATCATTCAATCAAAAGTTACATCAATTTTTGATTTGAACTCGTGTTGAAAATATTATTCAAATGCCCGATTTTACTGTTCATTGTGGTAGTGCCGGTCTCGGGCTGAAAACTTCAAAAACTGATTCTTCTACTTCCATTTGATATTTAAGGGCTTTGGCTTGGTTTCTTTGGGGGTAAAATTGAATTTGTGATCATTCACCCCCTCTGATCGCTATCTTGGTCCTTCAATTGGTATTAGAGCTGATTTTGCTCTTTCATAGATCTTGACCGGTCTAAAAAACCATGGTGATGGACAAGTATTCCACCAATCCTTCTATTTTCTCTGGAGTTAATTTTCCTTTCTGGAAGTCATGAATGGAGTCGAACATCACTGCCCAGGGCTTCCTGATTTTGAAGAAGGTGAACCTCCTGTATGAGGTTTCTACCGATGAAAACGTTACTACCGGCAATACAGCTGATGTTAAGGCAAATGCGAAGGCAAGAAACATCATCATGCAGGGCCTTAGCCGTAGTGAGTACGACATGATCTCTCACCTACGATCCGCTCATCAGATCTGGGTGACCCTCGATGCTTACCATAAGGGCACCACCCAGATAAAGATGGTGAGACAGGATCAGTTCAAGAGTGACTACAAAAAATTTGAACAGCACGCTGGTGAGACCCTTATTGAGTGTTTTGGTTGGTTAACAAGGACTTGAGCGATCTCTGTACAGTTGGTTGCACATACCTTGACTCGGAGAACGCTCGACACTTCTTGACCGCACTTGATCTTTAGGTTTGGGAGATGAAAGTGACTACCATTAAGGACACCACAGACTTATCAACCTTGTCTCTTGATGGGCTCTATTCCAAACTCAAGACTCATGAGATCGACGTTGTCTCTCATAAGACAAAGTCGCAGTCGATGGCTTTGGTCACCGATTCCATTAGATCCTCTTCCGAGACTTCAGTTGGTTTCTCTCTTTCCTCCCTTTGCGAGCTAAGCGATGAACAGCTGGAAAATTTTCTAGAAAGTGAGTTTGCTCTTCTATCTCGCAAATTTTCTCATGCCTACAAGAGGGTGAGGGAGAGAAAGAGAGGTGGCATCATCACCTGCTTCGAGTGTGGTGGCCCCAACCACATTCGAGCAAATTGCTCTAAGCTAGGGAAAGGCAAGAATGACTCCAGCGGTTCGGGAAAGATTGACTACACTGACAAGAACCGCAACTACAAGAAGCCTCCAGCTCGCAACCTGGTGCATGAGAAGAAGTACCGTAACTTCTCGAAGAACAAGAAGCTCTTCCACCGTGTCCTCGTCACACTCGATGACATCAACCTCTCCTACACGGAGACCTAGAGCAACGAAGGAGAGGATGATCCACAAGAGAAGAACAAAGGCGACGACGACTTCACCAGGATGTGCTTCACGGCGGACGCCAATGGTATCAGCGACTCCGAGCCCTACAACGACTCGGACGAGGTACCCTCCTATGACCAGCTTAACAAAGCTTTCTATAAATTAAAAAAATTTCATGCTAGAGCTAGAGCTAGGTGTATGGAGCTAGAGAAGGAAGTAGGTACCTTAACTCGGGAGTTAGCGTCACTTAGATCTTCTCCTTCCCGAGTCTCTGATGACTGTTCTTTATGTGATGATTTGCTTATGGAGCTTGAGAACCTAAAGACTATACATGATAGCGTGTTGACTAAGCTAGATAGTCTTAGGTTGAAGAATGATAGCACTAATTCTGTTGATGCTATTCCTATAGATGCTAGTTTTCTTCATGAACGACCATGTGGAGGTCCATCCATGTTTGTGATGAGTATTTGACTTTATTTGAGCAAGGTGTGCTCAAGTTTGAGTTTGATTTGGATTGATTTTCAAAATGAAGCAATTTGAGTTGTCTCTGCCAGGAGTGGCAGTACCGGTCGTATGGACGCGGTAGTGATGAGTTGGATGGTTTATTGCACATCTTTGTGGGCATTGCTATGTGAGGAGTTTCCTTGTTTTTGATGGTTGCAGGACGACGGTGCTAGGTCATGGTGAGGCGAAGGATGACCGGGACTAGGCGAGGAGCGTCGGAGGTCCAGACGGTTGGGAGATCGCGGAAGATGATCGGAGACGGAGTCGGGCAAGTCAAGAAGACAAGGAAAGGAGATGATGCTAGCTAGATGCCGCGTGGATCAATGAGGACCGTCGGATTGAGGTCTAGTTGATAGGTTAGCGGGTCTAGGTAGTATGCTTTGAAAACTGCAAGAAAACCCGGTATGTGTGTGGGTTTTGGGTTAGCCCTTGCATGGCTGTGTGTGTGGGTTAATCCTAGCCCTTAGATGAGTGCTCTAGGGTTGAGGACTCATCCAAGGGTGGTAGGTGGCCCAAGAGTAGTATAAATAGGGGTGGAGGGTAGCCTCCTTCCCTTGAAGGTGTTGAGGTTTTTGATGCTCATTTGAGCTTTGCCCACATGAATGTGAGGCTTTGTAACCTCCTTCCAGAAATGAAAGTTTTATTCATCCACCTCTGAATTTATTTTGCGCATTTACATTATGTCTTTACTTTACATAATTTAAATTCAGCATTTACTTTCCGCAATTACATTCCCGCAATTTACTTTCAAGTAATTTGGATTTGCCTCCTCCTTCTAAATGCTGCTGTTCTTGGATGTTTTGAGTATGTTCATATGGTTTTACATCTCTTTTGCACTCTTGGATTGAGTAGAGAACATCTTTTCTTTCAAGTTCCAACTTTGTTCTGAACTTGTTCTTCGCGCAGCAGTCAGTGTATGATTTTTGTAAAAATATAGAAAAATCCTTTTTGAGTGATTTTTGTTGGAGGAGGTGCGGGACTCTGATATCCGCTTACAGAAAAATTTTGGAGTTCACTTGTTATACCGTTTGGGCGCCATGAGGTGAAAACCGAGCCCTAAATGTTCTGCTCGAAGTTCTTGACCAGACTGTGTTCTTCGATTTTTCGTGTTTTTTCTGTAAGGCTTTTTGAGGAGAAATTTGGTGGAGTTCTTCAAGACTCTGATGCTCACAGGGAGAAAAAGTCTCAAAATTTTGTGAGCTACAGAAACCCACCAACCTCCTGTGCAAATTGAGGACAAGTTCTGGGAATTCTGCTTTTGCTTTTCTGAAAGTGACTTTTGTGATTTGAATTGATGTCCTTTCTAAAAGCAAGAGTTTGAATTGATTCCTCTTTATCTTGGACACTAGACAACCAGGATTGTGACTCAAAAATCCCCACATATTTTATGGTACTTATCCATGCAAGCTTGGGGTACACATAGTTGTCTAGTTTTTCGGGTTTTTCACAATTCCTTTTGAGCGATCTTGTCGAGGTTTTTGTTGGAGTATTTTGGGGGAATTTTTATTTGCGACCATTCACCCCCTCTCATTCGCCATTTCGGTCCTTCAATTGGTATCGAGCCGGTTCGCTCTTTCTAGATCTTGACCAGTCTCAAGAGCCATGGCGACGGACAAATATTCCACCAAGCCTCCCATCTTTAATGGAGTTGATTTTCCTTTTGGATGTCCGGATGGAGTCATACATCATCGCCTGTGGCTACGATATGGCGAAGGTGAAACTCCCGTATGAGGTTCCTGGCGATGAAAATGTCACGGCCATCAATATGGTTGGCGTTGAGGCGAATGCTAAGGCAAGGAACATTCTCATCTGAGGTCTTAGCCGCGGTGAGTATGATAGGATTTCTCACCTTCGCTCCGCTCACGAGATTTGGGTAGCCCTCTATGCTTACCATGAGGGCTCTACTCAAATCAAGGCCGCGAGGCAGATTCAAGCGCGAGTACAACAAGTTTGATCAACGCTACTGGTGAGAGTCTCGACGAGTGTTTTGGTCGGTTTACAAAGATTTTGAGCGACCTCCGAGCGATTGGTTGCATATACCCCGACTCGGACAATGCTCGGCATTTCTTGACCGCACTCGACCTTGGGTTTGGGAGATGAAGGTGACCACCATCAAGGACACCACCGACTTATCGACTCGACTCTTGACGGGCTTTATTCCCGCCTCAAGACTCATGAGATCGATGTCGTCTCTCGGAAGACGAAATCTCGATCGATGGCTTTGGTCACCGATCCCATTGGATCTTCTTCTTTGATCCTTCTATTGGTTTCTCTCTTTCCGCCCTTTGCGAGCTAGCGATGACCAAGCTGGAAAAATTTCGAGAAAATGAGCTTGCTCTTCTTGCTCGTAAGTTTTCTCATGCATACAAGAGGGTGAGAGAGAGGAAGAGAGGTGGCATGATCACCGCTTGAGTGTGGTGGCCCCAACCACATTCGGCGAACTATCCCAAAGCGGAGAAGGGCAAGAATGACGTTGGCGGTTCGGGCAAGAACGACTACACCGACAAGAACCGCAACAAGAAGCCTCCGGTTCGTGAACCGCGCACGAGAAGAAGTACCGCAACTTCTCCAAGAACAAGAAGCTCTTCCACCGCGTCCTTGCCGCGCTTGACGATATCAACCTCTCCGACACGGAGACATGGAGCGACGAGGCGAGGATGATCCGCAAGAGAAGAAAGGCGGCGGCGACTTCTCGGCATGTGCTTCATGGCCGACACAAACGACATCGGCGACTCCGAGCTCTACAAATGACTCGGACGAGGTACCCTCCTATGACCCGACTCAACGAAGCTTTACGCAAATTAGGAAAATTTCATGCTAGAGCTAGAGCTAGGTGTACGAGCTTGAGAAGAAAGTAGGTACCTTGACTCGGAGTTAGCTTCACTTAGATCTTCTCCTCCCGAGTCACCGATGATTGCTCTTTGTGTGATGCTATTCTTGTGGAGTTGGAGAACCTAAGGACCATACATGATAGTGTGCTTGTTGAACTTGATGGTCTTAGGTTGAAGAATGCTAGCACTAGTTCATTGATGCTATTCTGTTGAGGCTAGTTTTCTTCATGCTCACTCCACTCCAATCATGCTCTAATTGCCCTAAATTGCTTGCGAAATTGATGCCATGAGCGAACACCTTATGAAGCTTTCGCTAGAAACAATGAACTTGAATCACATGCTTCTAAGGACCCAGTCAGCTCATGTGAGGGCTGTAAGCAATTAAAACTTGACAATGAAACCCTGAATGTCAAGTGTGCTAAACTTGCTAAGGACTTACTAGATAAGTCACAAAAATATTGCTTGCGATGTACTGAGATTGTGGGGGACTTGGATAAAATCCATGTCGAGCTTAGGAAGAAATTAGAAGACCAAGCCCATAGAATTAGAGATGCTCCTTGCGTTTCTTGTGAGGCCCTCAAGATTGAGGCGGCCGTCTTTGAGGAGAAAATGCACGTCTTGAGAGAGCTCATCTTTCGGTTCTTCTTCCTCTCCTTCCCCTGTTCTTCTTGTGCTTCTTTCTTCCGAGATTGCCAGATCTTATGAGCACTCTCGAGAAGTTTGTTGGAGGCAAGAAGAAGCTCAATCTTATTCTAGACCAATCCAAGATTAGTAGATTCAATCAAGGTCTAGGATTTGATCCCTTGGAGCACGCGCCGGCGCATCCTCCCACCATAGTGCGCGGCTCCAAGAGTGGTGAGATTGTAGTAGCTCCTGAGTGAGTACCACCGTGTTTAGGTCTCTTTGGGGTTGTCCATAGGACTTGACCGTAAGGGTGTTACTCCTATTGCTTACGCCTCTAGCAAGGCGAAGTACACATGCACCTTCTGTAAGAAGGATGGTCACCTAGTAGATTTCGCTTCAGCGCGCCAAGATCACTCGGCGTGAGCGTGTTGTCGCTCTTAGGGTATTCGTGGTCATCCCGGACTTTGAGTGCTCCTAAGACACACACCGCTTCTAGACAGTTAGAGAGTCGCTGCTTTTGGGCGGCGTCCGGGACTTGGTTTTCATGCTAGTTCTTGAGTTTTAGTCTTGGAGCTGTTCAGAGTCAGTCTTCCGCCGCCCTCTTGATATTCCTCGTTTTCCCATCGAGGTAGATATCGTGGCGTGAGGTGTTTTCTCGTAGGAGATCCAGCAGCCTTCTTCGGGATGGTCGGCTTTTGCACCACGGCGTGCCAACCCGCTTTGACTCCTAGATTATCTACGAGTTGCTCCGATCGTGTGAGAGTTGAGCGTCAGAGAGACACTCGAGTCGATCTTCTTCGTCGTGGTACTACGAGGTGTCGTATGGTTCAAGATTGGGTTCCTAAGTCTTCACTCTATCCGAGATCGAGTCATCTTTCTCTCTTGTGTCTTGATCAGTTAAATCCGGATGGGGAAGGGCGATGTTTGGATTGTTGACTCGGTTGTTCTCGCCATATGACCGGAGATTCTCGTTGGTTCTCTTCCTAGTCCGAGCCCCGGTGATGAGTTAATCACTTTTGGGGATGCATCTTGAGTAGAGTCATTGCTAAAGGTACCATCTGCATTAACCAAAATTTCTTTCTTAAAGATGTTGCCTTAGTAAGTAAGTCGCAATACAATCTACTCTGTTTCTCGACTTATCGATGACTCTTTCGAGGTAAGCTTCAAGAGTAATGCTGTAGAATCCTTGATTCATCAGAGGGTTAGTTTATGGATTTCTAGATTTGGGAGTCTTTCGTGCTGATTTTTCGCTTCTTCCGAGACTCTCTTCGATGTTTGATTGCTTCGAGTCTCGTGATCTCTCCTTCCGCATAGGAGACTTGGTCACATTGGTTTTGATCATTTGACCCGAGTTAGCGACCATGATCTCATTCGGGTTTGCCCAAACTCAAGATGGTCAAAGACTTAGTTTGCTCTCCTTGCCGACATGGCAAGATGGTTATCGCTTCTCATCCTCCAATCACCGTAGTGATGGTGATGCACGGGACAGCTTTTACATATGGACACTGTTGGTCCGGCTAGAGTGCAACAGCAGGAGGGAAGTGGTATGTTCTTGTCATCGTTGATGATTTTTCTAGATACTCTTGGGTATTCTTCATGGCCTCGAAGGATGAGACTTTTCTCACTTCAGGGTTTGATCAAGAGGTTGTCTATTGAGCTCCCTGTGCATTACGAGCTATCTGCAGTGATAATGGCACGGAGTTCAAGAATTCCTACTTTGAGAGTTTTTGTGTGGAGTCTGGTTTAGAGCATCGTTCTCTTCTCCTACGCCTCACAGAATGGCGTAGTGGAAAGGAAGAACAGGACCTCGGTTGAGATGGCGGGACGATGTTAGACGAGCACAAGATACTCTAGGAAGTTTTGGGTGAGGCTATAGCTACCGCTTGCCATGTTTCTAATCGCGTGTTTTTGAGAGCACATTTGCATCGCACTTCTTATGAGTTGAGGTATGGGCGAAAGCCCGGTGTGTCTCATTTTCGCGTTTTGGTTGCAAGTGTTTTATCTTAAAGTCCTGTAACCTAGATAAGTTTGAGTCTCGCTCTTCGATGATATCTTTCTAGGTTACTCAACTTCTTCTCGTAGCTATAGGGTGCGGAGTGTTGATGCGCATAGGATCATAGAGACACGTGATGTGACCTTTGATGAGGCTAGCCAGAGCTAGACACGATGTTTGAGCTCTTCTTATCCCTCCGAGACCATCTTTGTAGAAGATGAGGATGATGGAGATGATGGTGTTCCACCGGATCCAATCCCTCTACACCGAGGTGCCTCCTGTTTCCATTTCTCGCACCTCGGGAGACCACCCTTGCCTTCCGACTCTCCTTGGTGAGTGGCTCGCTCCTACCTCTTACGTGCATAAGGTAGAGGCCACTACGCTTCGGTCCTTCCCGTCATATCGTAAAGCTCATCCACCGATCGGATCATTGGTGATCTGTTTGAGCGTCACTCGCTCAAAATCAGGTTTGTCCGATTCCGCCTCCACTCGCCTTCGTTGCCTCCTTTGAGCCGAAAGATGTTTCTCATGCATTATCCGATGAATCGTGGATTAATGCTATGCATGAGAACTTGAGAACTTTGAGAGGAACAAGGTATGGCAGCTTGTCGAGCCCCATCCGGTCATAATGTCATTGGGACCAAGTGGGTATTAAAAACAAGCAGAGTGAGGATGGGGTTGTCATTCGCAACAAGGCTAGGCTAGTTGCACGTGGTTTTTCTCAAAGTTGAGGGTCTTGACTTTGAGGAGACCTTTGCCCCTGTAGCTAGACTAGAGGCTATTAGGATCCTGCTTGCATTCTCTGCATCCCAGGGCTTCAAGCTCTATCAAATGGATGTCAAGAGTGCATTCCTCAATGGCTATATTGAGGAAGAGGTTTATGTCAAACAACCTCCAGGATTCGAGAACCCCAAGTTTCGAGTCATGTATACAAGCTCTCCAAAGCTTTGTATGGACTCAAGCAGGCCCCCAGAGCATGGTATGAGAGGCTCAAGTCTTATCTTCTCAGCCATGACTTCAAAATGGGCATAGTAGACAAAACTCTGTTCATCAGACACCATGAGTCTCATTTTCTTCTTGTCCAGATTTATGTGGACGATATCATTTTTGGTGGCTCGTCTCATTCGCTTGTGTCTCAGTTTTCTGAGGTGATGAGCACAGAGTTTGAGATGAGTATGATGGGCGAGTTGAGCTACTTTCTTGGCTTCCAAATCAAGCAGACTCGGGAGGGCACTTTCTTGCATCAAGGCAAATATACCCGTGACCTCCTGAGGCGCTTCGACATGTCTGATGGGAAGCCGGTGATGACTCCTATGGCCACCACTGCTGTCCTCGAGCCCGATGAGGATGGTGAGCTTGCTGATCAAAAGGAGTTTCGGAGCATGATCGGCTCCCTCTTGTACCTCACTGCTTCGAGGCCGGACATACATTTTCTTTGTGTGTGTCGTGCGCCGATTTCAAGCTTCTCCTCGCGCCTCTCACCGCCAGGCGGTCAAGCGCATCTTCAGGTACCTTCGTGCTACCACTGATTATGGTATTTGGTACTCTTCGTCTTCTTGTCTATCTCTTAGAGCCTTTTCTGATGCCGACTTTGCTAGTCAGTAGGATAGATAGGAAGAGCACTTACGCACTTGCCAATTCATTGGCACTTCTCTTGTTTCTTGGTCATCTAGGAAGCGATGCAGGTTGCTGATCCACCACCGAGGCCGAGTATGTTGTTGCGACCGATTCTTTGTAGCAGTGCTCTGGATGAGATCGACCTTACGGGACTATGGGTTAGAGATAGAGAGTGTGCCACTTTTTCGTGACAACACTTCACTATTTGCATTGCTAAAAACCCAGTGCAACATTCGGACCAAGCACATTGATATTAGATATCACTTCCTTAGAGACCATGTGGAGAAGGGAGATATCGCGCTTGATCAGAGAGTGACCTTGATTAGCCGATATTTTCACCAAGCCTTTGGATAGCTCCAGATTTGTTGCCTTGAGGAGTGAGCTTGAGTCGTGAGCCCTTACGGCCTTTCGTGAGGGGAGCTGGTTTGTATATTATGTATTATATGTTTTCTTCCACTTTTCTTTTCTTTGTGTTTCTTCCGGGTGACTTTGGGCTTGTTTTCTTGAGTTGAGTTCACTCACTTAGACTTCGGCATGCCTTGCATTGACCTCTTATCTTGTGCTTTAGGTTGCTATCATGCGTGATTAGTCGTTCTCTCTTCTCTCTAGGTTGAGTTCCTCACGTCTTATAAGTCTAGCGGTATTGGGCCTCCTGGTAGGCAGAGTCTGTGTGCACTCCTTAGTTGGGATCTAGAGTCGACTTCCCTATGTCGATCCACTGGGAAGATAAGAGCGAGTCTGAGCCGTAGTGAGTCTCTTCTATCTTTTCTATGCTCTATAGCCATCCAGTTTTGCAGTTTCTCGACTTCTTCTCCTCATTCTGTTTTTCTGGTTATTATTGAGTTCATGTGTGTCTTCTTTATGCCTAATCTTGATAATAACTCATTTGTTAACCAGATTTGAGCTTAAAATTGATTCATTTGTTGAGGGGGAGTTTGGAAATCTGTTCATGCATTGCATTTAGACTGCATTTTCTGTTTTATGAGCTTTGTCTATTATGCAATTGATTTCTTCTTCATGCTATACACCATGCTACATCATTTGAAGAAAATCACTAGCTTAGGTATGTCCAAGTTCATTTAACTTGCTAAGCTTAAAAATGAAATAAGCCTTAAATGAAAAACTTGATGAAACTTGTTGCTTTTACTTGCTAGGTTTCTTCTCTAGAGGTTTGTGCCATAATTTGAGAAATTTAGGAGTTCTCTAGAGTCCCTATAGCAACTTGGGTGAAACTAGTTTGATCCATGCAGAGTCCTTCAATTGCTCATGAATCGTTGTGCTAAAAATGAAAATTAAACAAAATTGACTCTTCTTGTGCACATACGACTCAACACCTTGTATTCACAAGACCGCTTCCCATTGCACTTGGGATGAACTTGGAATACATCGTGTTTGACCTAGACCATCCTCTTAAGAGCTCATCTTGAGATGGTCGCATACGGCTTGAGTCAATTGGTTGTCAAAAGAAAATGCAAATAAATTAAAAAAAAACAAAGACATATGTGGGTAAAGAATGCAAATAATGTCAAACATTTGCACCCCACTATGTCTTGTATGATGATAAATCAAAATTTGCATTAAGTGATAAATGAGCCCGAAGGACCTTGTATGCTCTTCTAGATTCCCCAACGTGTTGAGTAGGTTGAACTCTAGGTTTTCCTTTTGATTCTTAGAGCTGCTATTCTTTTATTTTTGAAACTAAAGCTAAGTATTGCACTTGTCAAATCTTGCTGAAAATGAAATATTCAAAACTAAGCTCGTATTTGCACTTGGACATGTCTTAGTTTAGTCATCTTCTAAAATTGACAAGCTTGGTGTAATATCCTTCCATTTTGATCAAATGGATAATCTTCAAAGCTCTTTTAATTGCATTTCATGCATACATAAAAAATTGATGCCTATATTGCCAAAAGGGGGAGAAAACGTAGAAAAGGCATCACTAAAAAGATAAAAATGTGAATGCTTATTTGGTTATTATGATCTTTGTAAAACTATGCTACTACTTCTGTTGGATCATAATCTCATAATCACATTTGACATGTTTAGTTGGATTTAGAGTTTTTGTTGAAAACTTGGTCATGGTTCTAATTTCTATCTTTGGATCAAGTTTGACTTTGCAACTGAAAATTGCTTTCTTCTTCATTTTCTTCAAACTCAAATTTATGCCTTTTTTATAGTTTGTCAATATACTCATCAAGGGGGAGATTGAACGACCATGTGGAGGTCCATCCATGTTTGTGATGAGTATTTGACTTTATTTGAGCAAGGTGTGCTCAAGTTTGAGTTTGATTTGGATTGATTTTCAAAATGAAGCAATTTGAGTTGTCTCTGCCAGGAGTGGCAGTACCGGTCGTATGGACGCGGTAGTGATGAGTTGGATGGTTTATTGCACATCTTTGTGGGCATTGCTATGTGAGGAGTTTCCTTGTTTTTGATGGTTGCAGGACGACGGTGCTAGGTCATGGTGAGGCGAAGGATGACCGGGACTAGGCGAGGAGCGTCGGAGGTCCAGACGGTTGGGAGATCGCCGGAAGATGATCGGAGACGGAGTCCGGGCAAGTCAAGAAGACAAGGAAAGGAGATGATGCTAGCTAGATGCCGCGTGGATCAATGAGGACCGTCGGATTGAGGTCTAGTTGATAGGTTAGCGGGTCTAGGTAGTATGCTTTGAAAACCGTGCAAGAAAACCCGGTATGTGTGTGGGTTTTGGGTTAGCCCTTGCATGGCTGTGTGTGTGGGTTAATCCTAGCCCTTAGATGAGTGCTCTAGGGTTGAGGGACTCATCCAAGGGTGGTAGGTGGCCCAAGAGTAGTATAAATAGGGGTGGAGGGGTAGCCTCCTTCCCTTGAAGGTGTTGAGGTTGTTGATGCTCATTTGAGCTTTGCCCACATGAATGTGAGGCTTTGTAACCTCCCTTCCAGAAATGAAAGTTTTATTCATCCACCTCTGAATTTATTTTATGCATTTACATTATGTCTTTACTTTACGCAATTTAAATTCAGCATTTACTTTCCCGCAATTACATTCCCGCAATTTACTTTCAAGTAATTTGGATTTGCCTCCCCTCCTTCTAAATGCTGCTGTTCTTGGATGTTTTGAGTATGTTCATATGGTTTTACATCTCTTTTGCACTCTTGGATTGAGTAGAGAACATCTTTTCTTTCAAGTTCCAACTTTGTTCTGAACTTGTTCTTCGCGCAGCAGTCAGTATATGATTTTTGTAAAAATATAGAAAAATCCTTTTTGAGTGATTTTTGTTGGAGGAGGTGCGGAACTCTGATATCCGCTTACAGAAAAATTTTGGAGTTCACTTGTTATACCGTTTGGGCGCCATGAGGTGAAAACCGAGCCCCAAACGTTCTGCTCGAAGTTCTTGACCAGACTGTGTTCTTCGATTTTTCGTGTTTTTTCTGTAAGGCTTTTTGAGGAGAAATTTGGTGGAGTTCTTCAAAACTCTGATGCTCACAGGGAGAAAAAGTCTCAAAATTTTGTGAGCTACAGAAACCCACCAACCTCCTGTGCAAATTGAGGACAAGTTCTGGGAATTCTGCTTTTGCTTTTCTGAAAGTGACTTTTGTGATTTGAATTGATGTCCTTTCTAAAAGCAAGAGTTTGAATTGATTCCTCTTTATCTTGGACACTAGACAACCAGGATTGTGACTCAAAAATCCCCACATATTTTATGGTACTTATCCATGCAAGCTTGGGGTACACATAGTTGTCTAGTTTTTCGGGTTTTTCACAATTCCTTTTGAGCGATCTTGTTGAGGTTTTTGTTGGAGTATTTTGGGGGAATTTTTATTTGCGACCATTCACCCCCCCCTCTGTTCGCCATTTCGGTCGTTCACTTCATGCTCACACTAGTGCATCATGTGAAAATTGCTCTAAATTGCTTGCTGAAATTGATGCCATGAGCACTCACCTTAGGAAGCTATCTTCTAGAAATAATGAACTTGAATTGCATGCTTCTAAGGACTCCGTCAACCCATGTAAGGGCTGTAGGCAACTAAAACTTGACAATAAATCCTTAAATGTCAAGTGTATTGACCTTGCTAAGGACTTAGTAGTTAAGTCACAAGAAAGTTGCTTGCGATGTGCTGAGATTGATCGGGGATTTGGACGAAATCCAAGTCGAACTTAGGAAGAAGCTAGAGGCCCAAACCCTTAGGATTAGAAATGCCACTTGCGTTTCTTGTGAGGCCCTCAAAGTTGAGGAAGCCGTGCTGAGGGAGAAAAATGCACGTGTTGGTAGTTCTTACTTATCTGGTTCTTCTTCCTCCTCTTCCCCTTGTTCTTCCTGTGCATCTCTCTTCTAGGAGTGTGAGTATCTCATGAGCATTCTTGAGAAGTTTGTAGGAGGCAAGAAGAAGCTCAATCTCATCCTAGATCAGTCTAAGATTAGTCGATTTAATCAAGGTCTAGGATTTAACTACTTGGAGCACACTAGGGCTCATCCTCCTACTATTGTGCGTGGCTCCAAGAGTGGAGAGATTGTGGTTGCTCCCAGAGTGAGCACCAATTTGTTTAGGTCTGCTGGGGTTATTCATGAGATCTCTGACCAGAAGATTGCTCCTCCTGCTACTTCTGCCTCTAGTAAGGCGAAGTATATATGCACCTTCTGTCAAAAGGATGGTCACCTGGTAGATTTCTGCTTCAGGCGTGCCAAGATCACGAGGCGCGAGTGTGTTCGTGCCCTTAGGGGTATTCAGGATCATCCCCAGACTCTAAGTGTTCCTAAGGCACGCACTGCTTCTAGATAGGATAGAGTGTCACTTGTTTTTGGCTAGCATGCAGGACTTAGATTTCATGCTGATCATTTGAGTTTTCGTCCTGGATCTGATCTTGGTCAATCTATCCGCCGTCCTCTTGATATTCCTCGTGTTTCTCCTCGAGGTAGATATCAGCGGTGTGAGGTGTTTCCTGGTATGAGATTTGGGCAGCCTCACTGGGATGGTCTGGCCTTTGCACGATGGCGAGCCAACCTAGCTCCTGCTCCCAGATCTTCTGCTAGGGCTGCCTCTGATCTTATGAGAGTAGAGCGTCAGAGAGACTCTAGAATCCAGTGTTCTGTGTCTGTGGCTGGTACTTCGAGACGTCATGTGATTCAGTATTGGGTGCCTAGATCTGCTCTTGTTTGTCCTAGTACTGAGTCGTCTCTCTCTCTCTTTCATTGACATAGGTCCGTAAGATGGGGAAGGGAGAGGTTTGGATTGTTGAATCCGGTTGTTCTCGTCATATGACCGGAGACTCGAGATGGTTCTCTTCCCTAGTCCGAGATCTCGGTGACGAGTTGATCACTTTTAGGGATGCTTCATCAGGTAGAGTCATTGCAAAAGGTACTAATTTCTTTCTTAAGGACGTTGCCTTAGTGAGTAAGCTGCAATACAATTTGCTTTCTGTCTCTCAGCTTATCGATGACTCTTTTGAGGTAAGCTTTAAGAGTAGTGCTTGTAGAATCCTTGATTCATCAGGGGAGTTAGTTTGCGGGATTTCTAGATTTGGGAGAGCTTTTCATTCTAATTTTTCTACTTTTTCTGGACTCTCTTTGGTGTTTGATTGCTTCTGAGTCCCGTGATCTCTCCTTCTGGCATAGGAGATTAGGTCACATCGGCTTCGACCATTTGACTCAAGTTAGCAACCACGATCTCATTCGTGGTCTGCCTAAACTCAAGATGGTCAAGGACTTAGTTTGCTCTCCTTGCCGACATGGTAATATGGTTGCTGCTTCTCACCCTCCGGTCACTGTTGTGAAACTAATGCACCAGGACAGCTTTTACATATGGACATTGTTTGTCCAACTAGAGTGCAGTCAGCGGGTGGGAAGTGGTATGTTCTTATCATTATCGATGATTTTTCGAGGTATTCTTGAGTGTTTTTTATGGCCTCAAAGGATGAGTCTTTTTACTTATTTTAGGGGTTTGGTCAGTAGGTTGTCTATTGAGCTCCCTGGTGCCTTACGAGCTATACGCAGTGATAATGGCACAGAGTTCAAGAACTCCTACTTTGAGAGCTTCTGTGAGGAGTTAGGCTTAGAGCATTAGTTTTCCTCTCCATACATCCCTCAACAAAATGGAGTAGTGGAAAGGAAAAACAAAACTCTGGTCGAGATGGCCAAGACGATACTAGATGAGTACAATACTCCTAAGAAATTTTGGACTGAGGCTATAGCTACTGCTTTTCATGTATCTAATCGAGTATTCTTGATAGCACATTTGCATCGCACTTCTTATGAGTTGAAGTATAGGCGAAAGTCCAGTGTTTCTCATTTTCGTGTGTTTGGTTGCAAATGTTTTGTTCTGAAGTCTGGGAACCTGGATAAGTTTGAGTCTCGTCCTTCTGATGGTATTTTTCTGGGTTACTCGACTTCTTCTCGTAGCTATAGGGTCTGGAGTTGTGATACGAATAGGATCATAGAGACCTGTGAGATGACCTTTGATGAGGCTAGCCCAGAAGCTAGACCTGATATTTCATGCTCTTCTTTCCTCTCCGAGACCATCTTTGTAAAGGATGAGGATGATGGAGATGATTGTGTTTTATCTGATCCCGTCCCCTCTACACCTGAGGTGCCTCCTGTTTCCATTTCTGCACCTCAGAGAGACTAGCCCTTACTTTCAGACTCTTCTTCAGCAAGTGGTTCTTTTCTTGCCTCTTCTGTCCATGAGGTAGATGCCACTTCTGATTCTGGACCTCCATGCCATATTCAGAGACATCATCCACCTGATCAGATCATTGACGATCTGTTTGAGTATGTCACACGCTCAAAATTAGGTTTATCCAGTTTCTGTCTTACTCTGCCTTTATTGTCTCTTTTGAAATGAATGATGTTTCTCATGCATTATCCGATTAGTCTTGGATTAATGCTATGCATGAGGAAATCAAGAACTTTGAGAGGAACAAGGTACCTGGTCATAATGTCATTGAGGCCAAGTGGGTATTAGGATCCTACTTGCATTTTTTACATCCAAGGGCTTCAAGCTTTATCAAATGGATGTTAAGAGTGCATTCTTCAATAGGTATATTGAGGAAGAGGTATATGTCAGGTAGCCTCCAAGATCCGAGAACCCCAAGTACCCAAACCATATCTTTAAGCTTCCCAAAGCTTTATATGCACTTAAGAAGGCCCTAGAGCTTAATATGAGAGGCTTAAATCTTATCTTTTTAGCCATAGTTTTAAGATGGGTATAGTAGACAAGATTGTAATATCTCAGATCTTTCTCCTCATTTTGGAAATTCTCAGTCAGGATTTGGGTCCCTCTGGAAGACGGACTCGGGAGTTGGGTGGGCCTAATCTGTGAGCAACAGGGTTGAAATTTTAGTTGTGTGTGTGGGAGAAAATCACTTAATTTATTTTTTCTTTTTCCCTACCCAACCCCCTCCTTTCTCCCCACCCAACCAGCAGCCCCTCTCCTCTCCA
Organism: Otatea glauca; assembly: GCA_036346275.1. NCBI lineage: Eukaryota > Viridiplantae > Streptophyta > Magnoliopsida > Poales > Poaceae > Otatea > Otatea glauca. Next base: position 16,949,151 of record CM070721.1, on the reverse strand, counting down.
AGGCTGCAGCAAGCCTCCATCCATGGTGCCTCCTCCTCCTCCTCCCCAAGGCTGCAGCAAGTCCCCCATGGCGCCTCCTCCCCTCGAGCTGCACCCCCCATGGCTGAACTCCTCCTTCCCCTCCTCCTCCATTTGGGTAAGTGAAGGTATGGTTTGGGGTTGTGCTTGCTGCTCTACGGGGGTTCTTGGCTTGTTAAAGTGGTTCTAGGGTTCTTAGATTTGAGGTTTTTGGAGGGAAAATGGCTCTAGGTTGGAGGGAAATCCTGTGCTGTTTTTGAGCTGAGCAAACCCTGACTTTGGAGCTGCGTTTTAGGGACTTTTCAAGCACTTTCTGGGGGGTTTAGCTGAAGAGAAAGTTGTAGATCGTCGTTTCCCCTTTAATCTGAGAGCAAGAACACTAATTTTCGCATAGCCATTTAAAAGTTATGCTTTTTTTACTGCTGGCTGTCCTGAATTTGTTTGTATTGGCAGCTGCTACATTCATTGGCTGTTTAAGGCTAGATGGAGGCCGAATTAGAATTTGTAAATACCTGGAAAAAATTGGGAAATTTCCTGTAGATTAATAAAATATCTTTGTTTGCTTGATTTGGATTCAAGAATTAAAATTTATGCTATTTTGAAGTATGCTATCCTGAATTTAGAATCTGCTGAAAGTTCAGAACTTAGACTGAGATTTAGAGTGCGATTTGAGGACCTTAAAGTCATATCTTGAATAAATGACTGAATGATAAGTGTATATTATCCTCTTGTTGTCATTTAGAGCACAAGAACTCAATTTTTTGGTTTAGCCATTCAAAAGTTATGCTTACTTTAGTATTGACTGTCCAGAACAAGTGAAGATGCATGTACTCTCTGTTCATCGCAAATCTGGGAATGATTGAAGCATTTTCTGAATTGTTGACTTTAGAATAAGTTGTAGATTATTCTCTTTTTATTCATTAGAAACTGGATTCACTCAATTTGGATCAACCATTGTAAAAGTTATGCATGTTATAGTGACTGCTGTCCTATGTGGCAGCAGTTGGGTTTTAGGGCAAGAATTGAAATTGAGATGGATTAGTTGTGAAAGGATTAATTGGTCTGCTTGAGAAAGTTTAAAGCGGGGTTAAGCATAGGAGCAAAAGTGTTATTGTTATTTATCGCTTGAACTGTGATTTGCATTGTTTTGAGATGAATGCATATATGTTATTGCTGGAAGTGTGTCTCGGGGGTGGCCGCAACTTCTTGCCACTCCATTCTGAGTGGGTAAAGGCAAGTGTATCACTAGTATGATGCTAGCATGTCGATTTCTTGCTAAGCATTATGAGTATGTTTATGTTGAAAGATTTCTAAATGGTTGTGGTGAATGTATGTTGCGTTATATTGGTAAAAGAGAAATGCTAAACGATTATGAATTTAAAGGTTATGTTAATGCTATTGGTTGACTTGATGATGGTTATATCTATGCTCATGTTGACGGAGATGTGACTGTTGAAATAAATGCATTTGCCATTTATTCATTTATTTCATTGCATTTGTGCATTCATAAGAGAAGAGGCGACCCATGCTGATGTGGGCCTCTGTGCTCACACGTAGTGAGTACAAAAGTCCTACTTCGTAGTCCCATTCACCGAGGTGAATGGGAGCGAGACAGTAAGAGTAGGCCCCTTCACGGGATGAAAGGGAATGAGAGGGTGCACACCGACGGGTGTGCACTCGGCGATACCGGTATGTGCTATGAAAGGTGCATTTATGAGCATGCATATTGCATTGCATCTTTAATGATGATTCTTTGTGTTAAATGGAAATGTGTAGAGTTGGGGTAGAGTCGTGGACTCATCTGAAGAGACTTAAAGGAGGTTTGTATAAGTCGTAGACTCATCCAAAGAGTTTAATGAGGTATATATGTAGAATTTTTTTTAAATAATATATTTTATAATTCAAATTGCAGAAATATACCACGAAAAAAAAGAATTGCAAAAATGTACCCTTTTCGCCGTATGGTAGGGCGACATGGTGACTCAGAAAATAGGTCGCTCAATGGTAGGGCGACACCTCACTAGTCGCCCAATGGAACGGCGACACGTCACTAGTCGCCTACTGGTAGGGTGACATGAATAAATCGCCCAATGGCGAGGCGACTTGGCGTAAAATTTACAAATTTTAGGAAAAAATCGAGAGACTTAAAGAATAAAATTTTTGGATAAACAGATTTAGGATTGAAATAATTTTGAAAATTCCCTTAAACAAGTAGAGTGCATGGTTTTAGCTTTTGGTGTCTGCACAATGTCATGTCTAAACGGTATTTTTACAAACAGTGGACCACATTTGATCTTTAATACATGCACTTCCATATTACGGAGAAATATGTAATTTACAGCTTGCTTTGCACCTAATTTCCACTAGTGCAACAACCCTAAGTAATATAGTCGGCAATGTTTTTAGCCATTTGGTAGCCAGTGAAATGTCATGTCTAAACTGTATTTTTACGAACAGTGGACCACATTTGATCTTTGATACATGCACTTCCATATTATGGAGAAATATGTAATTCTGACTTGCTTTGCACCTAATTTCCACTAGTGCAACGACCCTAAGTAATATAGTCGGCAATGTTTTTAGCCTTTTTCGCGCCCGTAAAATGTCATGTCTAAACTGTATTTTTACTAACGATGGACCACATTTGATCTTTGATACATGCCCTTAAATCGCGTTATTAAACTTTGATTTGTAATCATGTGTTAAACTATTTGTTGAACATACATGAGGCGGATGCACCAAAGTTCGGATGGTAAAATAAGCAATAGACTAGATTATATTACAAGGGCATTACAAGGATTTAAATTGCTTGACAAACTAACCAACTACTTGAAAGCAAAGTGTTTGTCATGGTGGAGCAGATGATCGTCCGCCTATCCGTGTATAGCCGAATGATGTCCTACATTTTACGCATATTACGACGTGTAAATTTTGCGATTTGTCCTTGGACACTGCTCAACCCCCACTATGAAAGAACTCCACGGGGATCCGCAGTGCTCCCAGGTGTCGCCGATTGGGTGGCCTATGCCGCACGTCTCGGTGTGTAAGACATAATTTTTTTGTCATACCGATTCGGCGCCCCTATGTTTATACCACCGGGTTCCGGATGGTGCGTAACGCGTCAAGGACTTGTTGCGTGGTGCGGACCTCGGCCGGCTGCTTCCCTTGTCCCTTCCTCTTCGAGAGGAGGAACCCTCTTGCGCCTCTGTTGTGTTGGCCGTTGGCGGAGACTTGCCGAGACGCCTGCTCTGTTTCGGCTCGCACTCCACTATATGGTGCAGGAGGTGTGTGTTGGGCTTGTCCTCGACAACGTAAGCGTGCCCTGCGATCAATACTGATATGCCCGCGTGGTCGTTGAATAACACCGTAGGCGCACTCGAGTCCGCTTTTACGGCGTAGTAGCACCACGGGAGGGTTGCTCCCCGATTATCCCGCACGGAAGTTTGAGATGTGGGTGGTACGTCTCGGGTCCACCAGTTGAAGTAGCCGCACCATTCATCCTCGGCCAAGGGGCACCGGTAGAATCTCGGTCCGCTAGTTCATCGTGGCGGTATCAACCATCGCTCAAGGTCAGGTTCGCAAAAGTCGGGCTTTCGGGTGGCCCCGAGGAGGTTTCTCCTTTGACTCGAGCAATTTCACAATTTTCTTTTTGAACTCCCGTATGCGATGAACTGGTTTAGAATTACTACTTTGTGAGTGAAGCATGAGTTCGCCGCATGAAACTCACCGATTGGTTGGCCTCTTGCCCACCGCCCCGAACTCGTCGCCTAGAACGGGACGTATCCCGCGGCCTCCCACCGGTTGAAGTTCTCGGGCGAAGCGGGTTGGCGTCGTGGCGATTGTGGACAAATTCGTAGTCACGCTCGTCCGCCCGCTGATCCATTGGAAGAAGCAACACGGTCGCAGTCTTTGAGAAAAGAAAGAACGATGCATGAAATGGTAATGTTACTCAGATTGTATGGACACCAGCAGGTCTACCCGTAAGAGCAGAAAGTAATAAAGAGCGAGCGCGGCCGTCTCTCCGTGGGTAGATTGCATCATCTTCGCCGGAAGGTTGCGATGCAATTGGGTCGGGCAACCGGCGAGCGGGGCATCAACGCTACTAGTATCCGGGTACTCGGGCGGGATGAATTTCGCTGGTCAAGAGGCGACGGTAGAACGACATCGTGCCCTAATTTGTGAAGATTCACCGGTGGCGTGTATTGCTTATTTGGCGGTGTTGGATGTCTACCTCTCGGTCGCTTTTATAGTGGTGCCGAGGGGTCGCTCCACACTGGCGATGCATGTGACTGTCCCATCGGCCCGACAAGGTCGCCAAAGCCGATGCATGTGACTGTCCCATCGGCCCGACAAGGCCGCAAAGCCGATGCATGTGACTGTCCCATCGCCCGACAAGGCCGCCAAAGCCGATGCATGAGGCTATTCGCTCAAAAGTCACTGACGACAAGATTTCGCCATGCTTGAAAGCGGGCTATCAGAATAAAGAATAACAATAGTTCATAACCAAAAGTACGGGTTACTAACATAAGGAAAATATATCGTATACAAATAAATACATAAGATGCAAAGTACGCTACAACGTAATAACCAAATACATAAGCCAAAATACATAAGCCAAATACAAACCATCGGCGCGCCGTTTCAGGCACCTCCTCGCGGCTAGGCGGGCCTCCTGCGAACTCCGCCCGGCGAGTACGTCAATCGCACCGGTGGGTGGTGGGCCCTCGTGGTCTAGCCGAGGTGTAGCGACGTCGACTAAGAAGGCTGCGTCGGTGGTGGTGCTCCCGCAATCGCGATGATCCGAGCACATCCGACCAACGAAGTATCTCGACACGCCACCATCGTCGAGGTCGAAATCGCATGGGTGATCATCAAACCGCCTTGTAGTCGCGAGGCGGTGAAGCCGCAGAGGAGAACCATCGTGCTGTGAGCTCGTAAGAAGTGAAGAATTGTTGGTAACATTCAAGAAATAATTAGAAAACATACGAAGTGTGGCGAAGAGCTTACCTCCGGCACGAGGGGCTAGACCGGCGTGTCCAGCAGCCTTGCCCCTGTCGCGTAAGTCGGTGTGACGGTGGGGACGGGAGGATGTGGGGTGTGAAGAAGTACCGAGCACTCGCTGCGAGAGCGGCACGCCGCGAGGCCGTCGACCACATCGCGAGGCGTCGCGGCAACCTGCCAACTCGTGCGTGCGCCCGCGCTCTCCCGAACCTCGCGAAGAAGGAGGTCATGTCCTCCTGGTCACATCTATCCCACGAGACAGAAGCTCCGGACTCCTCGAGTACCGGGCCAGCACATCATCTGAAAAATACATTACGAATTAACCTAACACATTAACTGAAAATGCAATACGAAAATACGCCGTACATTAGATGGAACTTACCTGCCGCACCGCGTAACCGAGTCCGTATGGCGGGATACGTGTCCTCACCACGGGATGTGTCTAGGAGTATCCGGTCAACACGCATACAAACGATACGGTACGGAAGTGTACCACTGTCGGTACCACAGTACGTCTGCGGGTCGCACGGGCGCATCCTCGGCATGGACGCCGTCCAGGCTCCTCCCCACTCGACCCATGGCGCCATACGTGCGTGCCATGGGGTGCCCCATTCCCGCCTCCTAGTCCGCACTGCGGATAAGCAAAAATATAGCATTATTACATGTCATTACACCGCATATATTAGAGAACATCGATGTAGGGAACTTACGTGTGGACGCCGTGTGGGACACGCCAACCGACTGGACCGGGAACTCTGCCGAGACCGAATCGCCTCATCACTCGATGGATAGCGAGCCCTCGACCGGGACGCCGAACACGAGGAACCGACGTGTACGCCAAGATCGCCGCGTCGCGTCGCATAGGGTGGACAATCCACCCAAGACACGTAGCCCGACGTCTCCGCTGTGTACGGCGCCCGGCGTCTGACGGTCCTCGGTGAGGTGGTCGAAGGCGCCGACGAGCTGCGCGGTAGCTAAGCTGCCGCGCCGTGTGCCCACCTAGGCCGCGATGGCGACAAAAAATCAACATTACAATTAGTACTGAGAAATGTTAAAGCGTAGGTTTCACAACCGTGGTTTGCAATATCTTACCCGTCGGTAGAACCAGATGGTGCCCATAGTCGGCGCGTCGACATCGTCGTCACCATCGCGTAGAAGAGGACTCGTGTCGATCCCGGGCGCCGATCTGGAACCTCTCGTATGCCCATAGCTGCAGAAGCAGTGGACACCCGGTGAGGATCGACCTATCGGCGATCCGCCCACAGCCATCGCAGAGCCCACGGTACGTCGCGCAGAGGACCATTGACCCCCAGGAGTACTGCGGCACGGCGTCAAGGGGTGCGTCCGCGATCGCCCTCGCGAACTGGACGAAGTGCTGCCCACGCTATCCCCATGGGAGCTCGTGAACATGCACCAGCCAAACAGCCAGAGCAGGTACGCCTCAAGGTGACGGCTCACCCTCTGCTCGTTCGCAGGCTCGACGATGTGCTCCGCCTGTAAATTTAAGTTTTCTTATTAGTCCAGCCAATATATATATGTGAAGTTAAGTTTGAATGGTTAGTTGCTTACCACGAACTCGCCGGCCACTGTGTGTGGGACCATGGGTGGTGAAGACTCGATGCGCGGAGGCGGTAGCACACCATGGAACCGCGCATGTACCTCATCCCGCCACAGTGGTCGACGCCCTGCGGCACCACGTGGTCACCGCGATCGGAGACCGAGGAGGTAGGAGACGTCCTCCAAAGTGATCGCCATCTCTCGAGCGGGTAAGTGGAAGGTGTGCGTCTCCGGTCTCCACCGGTCCACCAGAGCGTGAGAAGGGACATCAAACGGAACCGGTGGCTCGCGTCCCTCCCATGTGCACTGCGTGCGCCTCCAACATCCGTGCGATGGCGATAATCCTGCCGCTCGCGACCTACGAAAGCAAATATTAGATTAATATGAGCACCGATAGTTAATTAAAGCAGATTATGATATCGCATCGGGAATATTTTGAAATTAAAAGATAAATCGTTACAGGGATCCAACGTGGATCGAGGTCCGAGCTCCGCGATGGCCTCGGTCGTAACACGCCCGACTCCCGAGGGTCTGTCCCTCTCCTCTCTGAAGCGGTGGCGAAGTGTGCACGGTGACGATCACAACGATCGGGTCCAACAACTCAAAGGGCCAGTCGTCATCCACAGCCTGGTGAGCCATACCTGCAAATTACAAAAAAGAAAGTTATATACAAATAAATACACAAGCATCAGAACAATACATCGAACCAAATGCGTACAAATAAATACACAAACATGAGAACAGTACATCGAACCAAATGCGTACAAATAAATACACAAGCATGAGAACAATACATTGAACCAAATACGTACAAATAAATACACAAACATGAGAACAATACATCGAACCAAATGCGTACAAATAAATACACAAGCATCAGAACAATACATCGAACCAAATGCGTACAAATAAATACACAAGCGTCCACAAACTCTAATCAAACAGATTACAACGCACACTACATCAGCAAAATATATTAGAACAGATTACAACGCACATTACATCATCAAATTATATTAAAACAGATTGCAACGAACATTACATAAACAAAATATTAATTTGACATATAGCATCTAATAGTTCAAACAGACTTCTCCAGAGTCCGACGACGGCGTCCCACCACGCCTTGCGCATTTAGCGATCCTTCCCCGCCGTCGGGTTGCCATCTCCTCCTTCGTCCTCTTCGTTATGTGGTGGCGGTTCTTGAGCGTGTGACCTGTTCGCTTGCACAACGAACATTTCTTCACGCGCTTACGGTTTGGACTCATCCATATCATTCACGATCGCTGTTTTGCGAGACCTCCTTTGTATGATCTTGCATCAAAGTCGGGACCCGAACCTTTCATCGACACCGGGGTTGTGGTGAAAGAACCGACAACACCATAACCATACTGACTCCTGCTTGAGTTGCCATCACCTTTTCCTTTGTAAAATATTCGATAGATATGTACTGGATCGCATTCCAAATAATGCACATGCAGCTATCACATGAGAACATGGCCTGTGCAACAGGAGGGGCTTGTTACACGAGCATTGACATTCAGCCTGCAAGATGCACTCTTGGGTGATAACCTTCTGGTTTGTTCCCCGCCGTCCTTTATCTCTGCATATCACCTCGAAGCGCAGTGTTCGTGAACCTACTTTGATAGCTCTATGCTTGCCCGCCTTATTACTCTTCTCATCCATGTATTTACTTATCATGCTTGAGTACAAGGCATTCTCATCTCTCATTACTACTTCAGCAGCTTTATGCCTATCCACAAAATACTTGGTTGTACCCGCAAAGACTCCTCGACAATTCCTACCAACGGGAGACACCTCATCCCTCTCATTACCCAGTTGTACACCTCCGCCAAGTTGGTCGTTATGACACCGTATCTAGCACCATGTGTGTCATGTAACAATGACCACTTCTCTTTGGGCTCGTGCTTTATCCAGTCCGAGAAACATTTGATCGGCCTTTGCTCGCGATTTACGACTCGTCGCCTCATCTTCTGTTGCGAGAGGAATAAAGGCTCGCACGCACTGTGTTACGCTAGTAGTCTCTTTGTGTTTTTTGTTAGCTCGTCAAGATTCTTCCAAAGAGTACGGAACTTGCTATCTTGGTTACGCTTACATAGCCTCTTGAACATGTTCATCGGTTCCTTGTTCTTGAACCGCTTATAGAAGTTCGCGCCCAAATGCCTCATGCACCATCGACTCGCAAGTCACCCAGGAAATGGCTCCTCTTCCCTGTTTGCAACCGCTCGATGGCACTAAGCGAACCGGCATGCTCGTCATGCGGTATGCACACATGTTGGCGAGTCTTCACCACCCGATCTTCAAGTTTCGCAGAACCACACCAACTCTCATAGTTCTCGCTTTCCACAAAGGCAAAGGCAACAGCGAGAATCTGGTTGTTCGCGTCGACGCCACGGTATCATTATTTGTCCTTTGTATTTCCGGTCGAGAATGTGCCGTCCACACACAACAATGGACGGCGGTGATAGAACGCCCTAATGCATGCTCGAATGCGAAGAAAACTCTCTTGAGATGCCTCTTGTTGGCCACTTCCTTGACGGACGATCCCGATAATCATAAAAGTACGGGATTTCTTCCCGAATGCAACCGAGCGGTGCGGGCAGATTATGGTACGAGTCTTCAAATTTCCCAAATCTCATTTCCAAGGCCTTCGCGCCGCCCGCCATGCCTTCCCGTAGCTAATTGTGTATGAAATCTGTTCTCAATTGCTCGGATAATAGCACAGGCTCAAAATTCAGTTCTCAACTATCTCGGGTACATGACACTCGCGATATACCGGAAGACAGTTCTGTGAGCCACGTGGTTTCTCGACCATACAACTATGTTGTTCAACCTTGAACATAGCCGATGGGTGCCCCATTTGGGCTTGTACGCGTGCACTCTTCGAGGCACCTGCATCTCGCACACCACGTCGTAGCGAGGTTGGGGTGGACTTCTTAACCCCGAAAGTTTTTCTTAGTGATAAGGCCCAATCTTTGATAGCATCTGCCTTGCCTCTTTTGTGGGGTACATTTGTTAGGTCTCACCTCATTGTCGCTATACTGCCAAGGTGTATCATTGCCTTCATTCACAACCAGGTTATTAAATTGATGCGTGCTCCAATCTGCTGGCACAAGTGGCTCAACATCTTCATCTTCCTCATCCGAGTTATCGTCGTCTTCCACTTCTACTTGTTCATATTCAAGGTCTTCCTCTTCCATATGTGCTATTACTTCCTCAATTTCCTCACCTTCATCTACTTGCCCCCGCGCATCTTGCCCAATGTTTCCCTCATCCTCCCCAATCTCAACTTGCTCACCAGTCTGGTAGCCAATATCCTCATTGCAACCCTGAACATGCTGCTCCTGGCTAGACTCCTCAATTTCAGTGTCACCATAAGTGAAGTTATTTTGAGCCTCGCTACGCTCACCGGCGTCCAGCTGCTGTTGCGGTGCAATAGCCCTTTCATACGCTTGCACCAAAAGCACCCGACACCATCTACGTTGCCCAGCCCCCTTCACATATGACCTCCAAGATGCAGTTCCTTTCAGCTCAACCAACTCCCAATAAACAGGATCATCTCGCATGGTGCAAAGGCAAGATAACTTGAGCTGCCACTTCTCTTGTTCCATCCGAAACGTATAATACAACCAATTCAACACAGAAGCAAATGTCCGCTCTTCGACCCTACTTAAACTTCTATCCACATACTGAAAGTTACTCAGATCCGCACCCTCCGAACCATACATGACAACCCCTTCTCCATAAAAGATTCTAAATGGAACTCGTTCTGACATATCTGCGAACCTATTCATTACCACACGAATTAATTATTCTTCATAAAAAGTACTATAAAGTATACGTATTGAAGGACCGAGATGGCGAACAGAGGGGGGGTGAATGGTCGCAAATAAAAATTCCCCCAAAATACTCCAACAAAAACCTCGACAAGATCGCTCAAAGGAAATTGTGGAAAACCCGAAAAACTAGACAACTATGTGTACCCCAAGCTTGCATGGATAAGTACCATAAAATATGTGGGGATTTTTGAGTCACAATCCTGGTTGTCTAGTGTCCAAGATAAATAGGAATCAATTCAAACTCTTGCTTTTAGAAAGGACATCAATTCAAATCACAAAAGTCACTTTCAGAAAAGCAAAAGCAGAATTTCCAGAACTTGTCCTCAATTTGCACAGGAGGTTGGTGGGTTTCTACAGCTCACAAAATTCTGAGAATTTTTCTCACTATGAGCATCAGAGTCTTGAACAATTCCACCAAATTTATCCTCAAAAAGCCTTACATAAAAAACAGGAAAAATCTAAGAACACAGTATGCTCAAGAACTTCGAGCAGAAAATTTGGGGCTCGGTTTTCACCTCATGGCGCCCAAACGGTGCAACAAGTGAACTCCAAAATTTTTTTTCAGGTGTATATCAGAGTCCCGCACCTCCTCCAACAAGAATCACTCAAAAATGATTTTTCTATATTTTTACAAAAATCAAACACTGACTGTTGCACGAAGAACAAGTTCTGAACAAAGTTGGAACTTGAAAGAAAAGATGTTCTCTACTCAATCCAAGAGTGCAAAAGAGATGTAAAACCATATGAACACACTCAAAACATCCAAGATCAGCAGCATTTAGAAGGCGGGGAGGCAAATCCAAATTACTTGAAAGTAAATTGCGGGAATGTAATTGCGGGAAAGTAAATGCTGAATTTAAATTGCGTAAAGTAAAGACATAATGTAAATGCACAAAATAAATTCAGAGGTGGATGGATAAAACTTTCATTTCTGGAAGGGGAGGTTACAAAGCCTCACATTCATGTGCGCAAAGCTCAAATGAGCATCAAAAACCTCAACACCTTCAAGGGAAGGAGGCTACCCCTCCACCCCTATTTATACTACTCTTGGGCCACCTACCACCCTTGGATGAGTCCCTCAACCCTAGAGCACTCATCTAAGGGCTAGGATTAACCCACACACATACCGGGTTTTCTTGCACGGTTTTCAAAGCATACTACCTAGACCCGCTAACCTATCAACTAGACCTCAATCCGACGGCCCTCATTGATCCACGCGGCATCTAACTAGCATCAACTCCTTTCATTGTCTTCTTGACTTGCCCGGACTCCGTCTCCGATCATCTTCCGGCGATCTTCCAACCGTCTGCACCTCTGACGCTCCTCGCCTAGTCCCGGTCATCCTTCGCCTCACCATGACCTAGCACCGTCGCCCTGCAACCATCAAAGACAAGGAAACTCCTCACATAGCAATGCCCACAAAGATGTGCAATAAACCATCCAACTCATCACTACCGCGTCCATACGGCCAGATCGCCACTCTGGCAGAGACAACTCAAATTGCTTCATTTTGAAAATCAATTCAAATCAAACTCAAACTTGAGCACACCTTGCTCAAATAAAGTCAAATACTCATCACAAACATGGATGGACCTCCACATGGTCCTTCACGTATGTATATCTGCACTTGCGAAAAATATCTACATTACTAAAAATATTCATCACTGCACTTGTATTTCTAAAAAATATCTACAGCCCTAACAATATATATACGTGCACTTCTATATGTAAAAAAACATATCTATCGACATCTATCTGTAAAAACCGTAACAACATATTATTATTAAGTAAAAACAATTATGTACATGCGTTTCCACAAACCGACTAAATTACTAAAAAAATAACTAGATTGAACTACATTTTCTTACTAAACACTACCATGATTTCTTGCTACACAACTAAACAAATCGGATGTTGCTAAAGCCTCCACCCTAAACACTAAACAAAATAAACACTACATTTAACTAGATCTAACCCTAAACAATAAACAAAATAAATACTACATTTAACTAGATCTAACCCTAAACACTACACAAAATAAACATGAAAATAACTAGAGTAACCGACTGTATGTACAACGAAAATAATCGTATGTTTTGCGTACATAATTACTCATGTTTTGGACCGGTGTTTGTTCATGGGCCATCTTTACCCTAGACACTAAATTACTAAAAATATGAACACTACATTTAACTACATCTAACCTAAACACTAAACAAAATAAATGTGAAAATATTTACATCTAACCTAAACAAAATAAACCGTGAAACTAATTACATCTAACCCTAACCTAAACACTACACAAATTAAACCATGAAAATATTTACATCTAACCCTAACCTTCCTAAAAAAACCACGAAACTAATTAGTACTAACCTAACCCTAATCCTAACCTAAACTACATAAAATAGGCGTAAAAAATTACTGTGACGCCGCTTTTCTTCCCCTTCTTTTCTTCTCTTCTTCCCTTCTCTTTCTTTTTCTCTCTTCACCCTCACCCTCTTTTTTCTCTGCCGTTTCTCTTCTCTCGGCCGACCGCGCCCCTCCTTTTATTTCCGGTCTAGTCGCCCTCGGTTGGGCGACGAGGAGGCCAGCTCCTGTCGCCCAACCATTCGTCGATTTGGTGCGATCGCGCACTTGGGTAGGCGACGTCGCGCTGCAATGCCACTTGTCGATTTTAGTACGGCGACTAGCCCACGTCGCCCAACCAGCGAGGATGACGGTATATTCTGCAAAAAAATATTTCGTGGTACACTTTTACAATTTGCATTAAAAAATGTATTATTTAAAAAAAATTCATATATGTATGTTAAATAAGTAATGAAGTGAAGATGGTAACCGACGGTGATATCATGATTTATGGACTTGTTGATTGGTATGAGAAATGTGTTTATGCTACTGTTTGAAAATTTTAATTGGATAATTAGGTTTGATATGATACACTTTGCTGAGTTTTGAACTCACGCTTGTTTTGTGTTGTTTTATTTTAGGTACCTTCAAGAGCGGCATATGGGAAGGGACTTTAGCACTACTGTCACACTTGCTATAATTTGAATTAGTCACCCGCATGTTAAGGCAATTTAATAGTTTTTTTCTGCTAGTTGTAGTGGTGATTGATTCGAGGTTGTGTCTAATTATCCTTTGTGTGTAGTCTTTGAGGGCTTTGTGGTTACGTTTATTGAGTTCATGTCCTGTAATTTTTGTTCTGGGGTTGGATCATGATTAGAGTATGGGTTGTTTGTTGTTGTTTGTGGTGTTGCTTTGATTTTCTCTTCCTTATTTTTTTATGTTTGAATATTGTCTTTTGCCTGCTGAGTGGATGTCCGAGTTTTAGGGAGGGTGCTGCCGAAATTTTTAGTAAGTTTGGCCACCTACTAGTATGTTAGTTGTTTTGCATTGTTTTCTTTTAATGTTGGGTGTTGGGTCTTGTGAGGGTGTGACATCCAGGGCACTTGGGGTGCCGGGATGTTACAAAGACTCTGTTCATTAGACACCAGCAGGATTCTCATTTTCTTCTTGTCCTGATTTATGTGAATGATATTATTTTTGGTGGCTCTTCGCACTCTCTTGTGTCTTAATTTTCAGATGTGATGAGCACAGAGTTCGAGATGAGCATGATGGGCGAGTTGAGCTACTTCCTTGGCTTCTTTCAAATCAAGCAGACTCGGGAGGGCACTTTCTTGCATCTAGGCAAGTACACTCGAGACCTCCTGAGACAATTCGACATATCTGACGGGAAGCCGGTGATGACTCCTATGGACACCACTACTATCCTCGAGCCTGATGAGGATGGTGAGCCAGTTGATCAGAAGAAGTTCCGGAGTATGATCGGACTCCCTCCTGTATCTCACTGCTTCGAGGCCGAACATACATTTTGCTGTATGTTTGTGAGCTCTATTTCAGGCTTCTTCTCATGCCTCTCATCGCCAAGCGGTGAAGCGCATCTTCAGGTACCTTCGAGCTAACACTATGGTATTAGGTACTCGTCCTCTTCTTATCTGTCCCTTAGAGCCTTTTTCGATACAGACTTTGCTGTCTATAGGATAGATAGGAAGAGCACTTCTGGCATTGCCAATTCATTGGCACTTCTCTTGTCTCTTGGTCACCTAGGAAGTAGTCCGGAGTTGCACAGTCCACTGCTGAGATCGAGTATGTCACTGCAGTTAGTTGCTGTAGTCAGGTACTTTGGATGAAATTGACCTTGCGGGACTTTGGGTTAGAGATGGAGAGTATTATACACTTTTTTATGACAACACTTCTGCTATTTATATTGCTAAAAACCTAGTGTAGTACTCCAGGACCAAGCATATAGATATTACATATCACTTCTTTAGAGACCATGTGGAGAAGGCTGATATAGTGTTTCAGTTTGTGGAGAGTGATCAACAAATTACTGATATCTTTACCAAGCCTTTGGATAGCTCTATGTTTGTGGCTTTGAGAGGAGAGCTTGGAGTTGTGTGCCCTTATGGCATCTCTTGAGAGGGAGCTGGTTTGTATACTATGTATCTATACCCTTTTATAATGCACCTAAGCATTCTTTTCTACGTCCACCCTAAATAATGCACCCCACTAGAGATGGCCCAACCTTCATGCACCCAGCGAAACGTCCCCAGAAACTTGCCTCTATCAAAATTAACCTCTTAGATCTTTCCTCAGCTTTACTCACCCACATCCGATGGCCATTGTTTAATGTGTCTAACTCATCCCTGTGGCCCACAACAGATCTCCCCCACCTCCAGCATCATCTTAAGAAAAAGGAAACAAATATCCTGGAATTAAGGAAAATGAAACAAACGTTCTAGAAAGGAAAAGACCATATATTACGTGCTGGAAAAAGGAAATCGGAAGACAGGGCACTATACTAGTTATATATATTTTCTTATAGTATTTCCTTTTATTTTGCATCTTCTGGTTTGTATACCATGATCGACTATGGCTTGAGTCAATCACTTGAAAAATGCAAATAAAAAGAAAAACATAAGTGGGTAAAGAATGCAAATAATGTCAAATATTTGCACCCCACTATGTCATTTGAAATCTTAAAGAAAAATTTGCATTGAAGATATTTGAGCTCGAAGGACCTTATATGTACATTTAGCTTTCCCAAAGTGTTGAGTAGGTTGAACTCTAGGTTTTTCATTTGATCCTTTGTATGGTTTTCCTTCTAGTTTGGAAACTATGCTAAGTGTTGCACTTATTAAATCATGGAAAAAATGACATGATCTTATTTTTACTTGCTAGTAAAATTGATATTTGCACTTCGACATGTCTTTGTTAAGCATAATCTGAACTTGAGTAGTTTGGTGTCATTTTTGTCTATATGGTCACTTGGATAATCTTCAAAGCTCTCTAGGATGCATTTCATGCATACATGTGAAAAAGGAGAGAATATGCCATCTTGATGCTTATATTGCCAAAAGGGAGAGAAATTGTAGAAAAGGCATCATTAAAAAGATAAAAATATGAATGCATCTTGGTTCTTATGATCTTGGTGAAATTGCTAATTTTTAGGATCATAAGCATACTTGAGCTTTTTGTGAGTTTTTATTGGATTTTAGAGATTTTGTAGAAAACTTCCTCTTTCTTTGATTGTTCTCTAAAATCTTCCTTGCCAACTTGGGTATGATCTTATTTTCTTCTCTCTAGACCAAGTTTGACTTTGCAATCAAATTACTTTCCTCTTATTTCAATCAAACTCAAATTTATGCCTTTTGTGTTATTTGTAGATATACTCATCAAGGGGGAGATTAAAAGACCATGTGGAGGTCTACCCATATTTTTTATGAGTATTTGACTAAATTTGAGTTTGGTATGCTCTTGTTTGAGTTTGATTTGAATTGGATTTTTAAATTGAAGCAAGTTGAGTTGTGTCTGCCAGGAGTGGTACTACCGGCCTCAGGACGGTGGTATTGTCGGCCAGGGGCGACAATACTGGCCTGGGAGCAGTAGTTATATTCTAGATAGGGTCTTCGCTGGGATTTCAGGCGAGCGGCACTATCGGCCATGCTAGGGCGGTAGTGCCAACCGAGTGGTACTACCGGCACTAGGGGGCGGTAGTACCGACTTATTGAGAGAAGTTTGAATTTGAATTTTGAAATTGCGTGAGATTTATTGCATATCATTTTGGGCAATGCTATGTCATGTGTTTCCTTGTTTTTTATGGTTGTAGGACGACGGTGCTAGATCATGGTGGGGCGAAGGTTGACCGGGACTAGGCGAGGTGCGCCGAAGGTCTAGACGATCGTAATTCGCCTGAAGATGATCGAAGACGGAGTTGATGCGATCTTAGAAGATAAGGAACGAATGAAATGCTATCTAGAAGCTACTCGAATCAAGGAGGGCCATTAGATTGCGGTCTAGGTGATAGAGTAGCGGGTCTACTTAGTATGCTTCGAAATGCGTGCAAAAACCCGTTGTGTTAGAGGGTTTCGGGTTAGCCCATGTATGAGTGAGTGAGTCAATCCTAGCTCTTGATGGTGTTCCTTAGGGTTGAAGGAAATCATCCAAGGGTGGAGGATGACTCAAGAGTGGTATAAATAGAGGGGTAGGGGTGGCCTTCCCCTCTTTGAAGGTTTTGAGGTTTATGTGCTCCTTTAAGCTTTGCCCACTTTGTTGTGAGGCTTTGAAAACCTCCCTTCCAGAAATAAAAATCTAATTTTCTCAATTCTAAATTTACCTTATGCATTAAATTCAGTGTTTAAATTCCGCAATTTACTTTTCGCTCATTTGGATTTGCCTCCCCTCCTTCTAAATGCTTGTGGATCTTGTGCCGAGGATATATGATTGATGGATGAGTCTTCTTCAGACTATATCCCAATCATCGAGAAAAATCTTATGTTCTTCTTTGCAAGAAATTGATCAATTTTGCTTTTTAGAGGATCATTCTTGAAAGATCAGGTTTTTGATGTTCTTCTGTGGTGTTCTAGCTTGCTATGACATGTGGGATACCATCTAGGATCATCTTGATCATCAAGAACCCACGATAAAGTTTAGGGCTCAGTTTTTGTTCTTGAGCCCGTTCTTGTGCACTCTTCCTTCAATTGGAAAAAGGTTAGAACTTTGACATCAATCCTTGCAATTGAAGGTTGGAATAGGTTCCAGATATCTATAGAAAGGTGCATACAAAGTTTTACGACTTTTGTACCATTCAATCAAGAGTTACATCAATTTTTGATTTGAACCTAATTTTACTGTTTATATACCTAATTTTACTATTCATTGCGGTAGTGCCGGCCTCATGCTGAAAAATTCAAAAACTGATTCTTCTGTTTCCATTTGATATGTAAGAGCTTTGGCTTGGTTTCTTTGGGGGTAAAATTGAATTTGTGATCATGTACCCCCCTTCTGATCGCCATCTTGGTCCTTCAAAGTGCAAGTCGTTGAGATCTGTCATAGCGAACTCACTATTGTAGACAGCGTGTAAGTCACTGAAGAAGATCATCGGAGGAGGCCATGACGATGATGTCATCGATGTTCAGTAGAAGATAGGCGATGTGGGTGCTATCACGAAGGATGAACAGGGATGTGTTGGAGATGGAGGCGACGAATCGCATGGTGCGTATGTAGGTGGCGAAGTGCTGGTACCAGGCACGGGGTGCTTGCTTGAGGCTGTAGAGTGACTTTTGGAGGCGACACATGTGCTGTGGTTTGTCGGGGTCAACAAAGCCGGGAGATAGTTGGTAGAAGAACGTCTCGTCGAGAGTGCCATTGAGGAAGGCATTCTTGATGTCAAGTTGTCTGATCGGCCAGGAGCGGTTGGCGGCGATGCTCAGCATGACGCAAATAGTTGCTAGTTTGACAACCAGCCTGAACGTCTTGTTGTAATCGATACCGAGCTATTGCAAGTAGTCGAGAACAACCCAGTGAGCCTTGTATATGGCGAGAGAACCATCATAATGGAATTTATGTCGAAAAATCCACTTACCGGTGACAATGTTGGCACCGGGAGGATGAGGCACAAGCATCCATGTGTCGTTCTCAAGTAGAGCCTGATACTCGTCAACCATGGCATGTCGCTAGTGCGGGTCCTGAAGAGCAGCTCGGTACGATGTCGGCACGGGGGAGATGGCAGTATTGATAGCCGATAGATTGAGGTGAGTTACTGGGACGACGATGCCATCTTTTGCACGGGTCTTCACCTAGTGAGGGCCTAGAGCTGGGCAAGCCACAGGACCCTCAGGGGCAACCGGGGAAGGAGCCGAGCCATGGTTGGATTCGGCGTGGATGGACGAGACCGTAGAAGGCGTGAATGGAGGCACAATCGGACCCGTGGTGGGTGGCGAAGGGGCACCGCCGGGTCGTGCACCGTCGGGAACTGCAGGAGGCTCGACAACAGTGTCGCCAAGAACTGCAGCCATAGGGAGCATGGCGCTTTCTAGAGGTGTAGTCGCGGAAAGCCCGACAGGAGATGGTGCGCCGCCTGGAGCCATCAGTAGGTGTAACACCCTGAAATTTACTCTAATTTAAATTTTGGAGTATTTTTTATTTTTGAGAATTTACTAGAATTTAATTGGATTTATTCATTTTTGACCTTTCTTGAATTTAATTAAATTCATGCAAAAGTTTATGCAAAGTTTTGTTGGAAATATTTTATTTGAGTTCAGAATGTTCCAAATTATTTTCCAGATTTTTTCTAGATTTTTCTGGGTATTTTTGCTATTTATTTTGGCTTTGTTTATTTATCTGAATTATTTTAAATCCAAAATGTTTTAAATTTATGTGAGTAGTATTGGGCCGAAACCTCATTCGGTCCGGCCCATTTGCGCTCGTTGGCCAAGCCCAGCTCGCGCCGCGCAAACCCTAGCCGCCGCCGCGTTCCGCCCGTTGGATCGGCATCGTGTGGCTGAGGGGCTGCCACGCCGCTTCGTTGCCCGCCCGTTGGATCGTCGCGCGTGGACGTCCCCGATCGCGCCACATCGCCCGGCCGTTTCTTTCATCTCCGCCGCCTCCGTCGTCATCGACGATGAGTAACGGCAGCTTTTACTCGCGTTTAAGACCGCCTCCCGAGGCCTTTTTAACCCCCGATCGTCCCACTGTGGAGACGTTCTTCCGCCGCTCATTTCGCCCCATTTCTCAACGCTTGTCTCGCCGTCGTTTAGCTGGATTCGCTCGCCATAGTTGCTAGTGACCGCTGCTCCTTCTTCGCTTTGCTCCGCCGTTGTCGGGCCACCTCCGCCGTTTCCGAGGACATCGCCGACCTCGTCGCATCGAGACACGTCAAACGCACCGCTCATCTTCGCCGGAGAAGCCCGTAACGCCGTAGCGGTGGTCGTCTTCCTCCGCGCCGGTCCAAGCCGCCGCCGTCTCGCCATCGCCGCCGCTCGAGTTCCCTTGACCGTCCGATCTCCATCCAACCGTCGCGGTAACGCCATGTTTTTCCTCTCGTTTAAATCCAGATCGATTTATCTCATCCGTTAGATCTTAATTGCACAGCCAGATTAATTCTCGTAGATTATTCGATTAGGTTTTATTTAAATCTTTTCGGTAGACTCAATCGCAGTCGTCCGTTTTTGAATTGAACGGTAGAGATCGTGCCGTCGCGCCAGCCAATCGAAAGCCGACGCGTGTTGTCGGAGAGCGAAGCGTCGCTTTGACCGCGCCGTGCGCCTGATGTCAGCGATGACATCATGGGCGTGGGGCCCGCCTGTCAGCCGTAGCGGTCTGGTGGACCGAGTCCACCGTAGACCGAGCCGGTGAGCTCAGCCCACCATGCACCCAGCCAACCAGAGCGTGCCATGTGTCAGGTGACGTCAGCAATGATGTTATCAGTGGGTCCCACATGTCAGTTTCTAAAAATTATATTTTCTGAGTACTTAATAAATGTTGACGTCAGCGATGACGTCATAAATTGGATTTAAATATAAAAATGATTCGGTTGAATTTCATTTCGGTGCTGACATCATCATTAGGTCATGATGACGTCATAAATCCCAATTTTTCTGTATAAAAATAATTAAAACAAATCGGATTTTCTGATTTATATTTTATTTAAAACATTAAAAGGCTATAACTTTTGTATTTTAACACCGATTGAGGTGATTCCAGTTTCTAAAAAATTGTAAAATTTTTCTATTTTTAATGGTGAATTTTAATAGAATTTTTGAGATTATATAGTCTACTGTTTTGGTTATTTATTGCATGTTATTTTTACGCGTAGACGCAAATTTGCCGAAAATTTTTGAAGAAGAGTTCATCACTCAAGATCAAGCTTCGGATCAAGACCAGCAACTCTTTGAAGGCAAGTGATGCTTTGACCATTTTGATCCCAGTTTCTTCTAAATGTATTTTGCTTTGAAATTATGCATGCTAAATTAATTGAAAATAAATTTAAATTAATTTGGGGTATGTAGCTAATCAACCCATATTGTTATCGCCACCTTGAAATTACTATTTGTATGCCTTTAAATCATTGTCCACCCTAAGGTTATTCGTATTTGTTGGATATTAATATGATGCCAACACGGGAGGCTAGACCGTGATTAGAAGCTTAGCCTTGCAACGAGTCATGAATGATCTTTCGGAAAATGTATCAATGTTGACTAACGAAATATTGATTGTATTTTGAAAGTGGTGTGATGATGTCACATGATGAAATTGAAATCACGGAGACTGTGTGGTTACTGCACAAGCGTTGAGTTATTGTTGGCAGGTGTTGCTCAATAATCAATGGGGTGGGAAATGATTTAGACTGGGGCAAGTGGCAAGAGGCTTTATGCCAGGTGGGCCTGTGTGGCAATAGGCTGATGAGTGATGTGAGTCTGTGTGCCACATTGGGCTGTGTGCCACTGTTGAGTGTTGGAAGTCTTGCCTTGGTCAGCTAAGGACTT
Organism: Otatea glauca; assembly: GCA_036346275.1. Lineage (NCBI taxonomy): Eukaryota > Viridiplantae > Streptophyta > Magnoliopsida > Poales > Poaceae > Otatea > Otatea glauca. Next base: position 16,927,886 of record CM070721.1, on the reverse strand, counting down.
CACCTTGCAAGTCTTTGAACTGAGTCACCCGTACAACCACATGTCTGGTATGGGACAGACCTAGTTGATTAGGGTTCTGATATCTTTCCTCTAATACCTCAGGGTGACAGTACACGAGGGTGTATCTTTGTGGGGGAGCGTACCTGTGCTACGACTTGGTGCCCATCCAACGGTGTTGGCCTGTCCTATACTTCGGCTCTGTGTGAGGGGAGTGATGGTGAAGGCAATACTGGAGAGGTTCATTGGTTAAGATAGAGGTTCCTGAAAGGCTTTGTTGCGGACAATCACCTGTGTGGTGAGTGGCTGTATCTTGTGGGTAAAGTGTACAACCTCTGTAGAGTGTCAAATCTATTCGAATAGCCGTGCTCGCGGTACTGGGTATTGCTCGGGGATTACAGTCAAGGGTTAGATCTTCAAAAACAAAAATATGGAATGGGTGGCTGTGTGCCAGTGTGAAAATGAATTATTAAGGCTGGGTGCCGAGAATCTTTGAAGAAAAACTGTTTGAAGAACTTAACATTATATATAACTATTTCACTACTTATAACCTAAACAAGATGCTAGTTTAAAAATGCTGTTTGATGCAAAAGAACCAACTAAGCCAATTCTTTGGAATAAGCCTTGCATGTAGTAATAGTACCACATTCTGTGCATTACTTGTTGAGTGCCTTGAGTACTCACCCCTCCTTGCCTATCAATCCCAACATCAGTGGAGGAGTCTACGCCGGCCTGGGAGGAGGAGTATATTGAAGATCCGGACAATTAGGGGGCAAGCCCAGTCGGTTGCCTGTGGCAAGATGAAGGCTTCCACGAAGTTTATATGTTTTCCGCTGTTTCCTGTTTACTTTGATAATGTAAGCCCTGCATGGCTGATTTATGTAAGGAGACCATAAGGTCGTACAATTCAGTTTATATAAACGTTTGCACTATTTATTATTGTATCGTTGTAATGTCTGCAAAGTGCAACCCTGGAAAGGCTGTGTGTGCTAGCGTGATCCTAGACTGGGACAGAATACACAGAGGGTCCGGATTCTCAGAATCGGGTCCCGACAGTAGGGCATCGACAGGAGGTGCATTGGTTGGGACACCTAGAGCTACGTCATGAGAAGCCGTTGGGTGCACGGCTGAGGCACTCGGGGCGTCATGGTGAGTGGTGCCAGCAGCACGTGGACGCGTCATCCAAGTGAAGTCCTGCAAAAGGTCGAGCTCATGTGAGTCCGAAGATGGTGGTGAGACTGTTGTGGTGAAGGGAAAATATGTTCATCAAAAACCACATGATGAGATATAATAACACGACGAGAAAGAGGATCATAGCTTTGGTATCCTTTATGAGAAGTAGGATATCCGAGGAAGATACAGGCGATGGAGCTTGGTTGCAATTTGTGGGTGGTGGCGGCTGCCGTGTTTGGGTAACAAAGACAGCCGAACACACGGAGGTGGTTGTAGATGGGATGGCGACCATGGAGATTGAAGTAGGGTGTAGAAGATGCGAGAGCTTTAGAGGGGCGACTATTGAGGAGATAGGTGGCAGTGGCAAGAGCTTCGGCACATAAACGAGGAGGCATGTGTGCTTGGAGGAGAAACATGCGTATGGTGTCATTGATCGTGCGCATGGCACGCTCGGCCTTGTAGTTTTACGGTGAAGTGTAGGGGCAAGACAAGCAGAGCAGGGTGCCATGGCATTGAAAAAGGGAGTTGGTGGAGGAGTTGATGAATTCGGCATAGTTATCTATTTGGATGGAGCGAATAGTAACATTGAACTGAGTACGAACAAAAGCGAAGAACAAGTCGAGTGTGTCAAAGGTAGTAGATTTAGCGCGAAGAGGAAAACACCAAAAGAAGTGGGAAAAATCATCAACTATGACAAGGTAGTATTTAAAACCAGAGTTACTAAGAACAGGTGTAAGATTGAGGATGCCGACTACAAGGGGTGAATAGGCGGTTTTAAAATTTATCTCTTAAAAACACTATGGCCAAAAACTAGTTTATATGCGGAAGCGTAAATCAAAACGGTTTTGTTCAATTAAAGTTTAAATCGACTAATCTCAACTAAGTGCACTAACAACCTAAGTCTATGAATAAGATTTGCAATCCTAGGTTGACAAGCAAGCAATTTAATTCTAGAAATGTAAATTGCAAGAATGTAAATGAGCAATAGAAAGCAAACCATAATTGACACACAATCTTTTTACCATAGTGTTTGGAGATTTGCCAGTCTCCCCTAATCCATATTGAGGTAAGCCCAAACAAATTAGACCAGCTCCACGAATTAAGGCAAGCACCTTGATTCCACTAACGATAGCTCTTTCCTCTTTGAGTAGGTGAACTCCAACCTTCACAACTTGCTGGGCCTTCTCACAAGCTTCTTTGAGAAGGTCACAAAGCAACGACGCCTCCACGCCGTCTAGGTGTCAGCAAACACCAAGAGGTCTAAGTTTTCCGTGGTAGTCCAGAGGGCGGTAGCGCTCTGGTTTGGCCCGAGGTTGATGTCGAGGATGTCCTCGACGATGGAGCCATACATGGCGGTGAGGACAGTGAAGTCATCCTGCACCCATGTGGCAGTGAGAGGGTTGGGTGCAGGGGTGCCACTGATGTGGGGAAGAAGACCATGCCGTTCGAGGAGCGCCTTGAGGAAGATGCTCCACTTCGTGATGTTGGCGGCTGGGAGGTTGAGAACCACCGGTATTTGCGACCAAGTGACAGTCGGCAATCCAGTGGGGGAGGAGGTGACTGGGGCCAGAGCACCGGTGTCGACCCCGAGAGCTGGAGGTGCGCCGGTGTCAGCCATGGTGAGGTCAAGCGCAGGTCCAGGAGGTTGGCGCGAGGAAGGTGGTGGGTAGGAGATTGGATCAATTATTCTGATACCAAGATAGAAATCAGAATGGGAGATAATTTGGGAAATGCTTCACGCAATCAATAGGATTGCTGGGTTCATGTATATATATATGTCCAAGATTGGAAGGTTACAATCAGATACAAGAGATATGCATAATCCCTAATTAATGATCGGTCAAAAATATATCTCTAACACTCTTCTCTTTTTTTTTTTGCAAAAATGGCCCCCTTTTTCATCGCAAAAAGATCAGGGGTGACACCTGGCCCTTCCATGCTGCGAAACAGCGGAAAAGAGAGGTTCCGCGCTACAGCACCATGGTAATGTAGCACCTTCTGCAGAACTATAGCGACGAAGGCAATTTTCTGTGGTACTGTAGCACAGAGGGGAGCTATTTTTACAAATTATTTTAAGAGGGAGTTATTTTGCCAAAAAAAAAACGATGAGGAGCCAAATAAGTTAACATATCAAAACTTTCAAAACACGCGTTGTGTGCATGTATGCTGTGTGCAGATTACATGCTCTAAGCATTTTATATATTTCTTGTGAACTTGTATGCTTTTCATTTAAAAAAGGGATTACTACATCTGATCAACAGCTAGATATGACTTTGTAAGTCTATTTTATTCGGAGAAGCATCAATTAGCCATTGTGTTATATGCCAACTATTGTTTAGTCTAATTGGCGCGTGACACCAGGTTAATTTTCTGGCTAAATGCTAGCTAAGAGTTCGATTCCTTAACCAACTCGTCACTTTCCCAAGAAAAAAATACACCTTGTATTTGCATTTGTCAGTGCATAAGAAATCTAGCTTAATCTTTCACTAAGAGCAACTTGCATGCTGGGTATATTAATCTTGGTTGCTTACATGTACTGGCCGTTTGTTAATTTGCTCTCTTTCTATTGGGAATCTCGCTATCGAATAGTCCAGAATTCTCAATAATCTATTATATGTGGATAACAGAGAGACAAGAGAGACACAGAATTAGGGAGGAAAGGCGAGAGAACTCTTTATTGTTTTTCAATTGTCTGTACAATAGGGGACCCCCCTCCTCCTTATATAGTAGTCGCCTAGGTTTTTGCTAAGGGGCCTTCGTGGGCCACATGATTTCCCAACACTCCCCCTTGGGCCCTTTGCCGCGAGATGCATATGCCTCATTAAAACTCCAGAAAAACCCAGTGGAAAAAATACTTGGAGAAAGAGAACATAGCATACGCTTACTGCGTTGCACGAATTACCTCATTAAAACATTATGTAAGAAAACTTCATGAAAAACTTGTTAAAGAAAAAGAGTACAATTCACCCAAATTTCAATTGCTAATCTTCGAGATTCATGTTGTGTGCTCAAACCGCATGTTCAAGGTTTATGTGGGAGTATGTGAAATATCTCCCCCTGAAATCTGCACTTCTCTAAGTCTCATCATCCCAATCCCTTTAACGCACCTTTTAAAGGTAGATGCTGGGAGTGATTTAGTGAACAAGTCTGCAAAATTTTCACACGACTTAGTATGCAGTATCTTGATCTCGTTCATCTTATGCAATTCATGAGCATAGAAGAACTTGGGGTTGATATGCTTCGTGAGATTGCTCTTCACATAACCCATCTGCACTTGAGCAACACAAGCTACATTATCTTCATAAATGATCGTGGGAGTTTGCTCAATGTTCAAGCCACATGACTTCTGGATGCGGTGAACCATTCTTCGGAGCCATGCACATTCACGGGAGGCTTCATACAAAGCAATGATTTCCGAGTGATTTGTCGACGTCGAGACAAGAGTCTGTTTAGACGACTTCTAGAAAACTGTTGTTCCTCCACACAGGAAAACATACCCAGTTTGGGACTTGCCAGAATGCGGGTCTGATAAGTACCCAACATCGGCGTAGACAACCAAATTCAGTTCATTGTTTCTTCTGTAGAACAAGTCGAGATCTTTGCTTCCTTAGAGGTAACAGAAGATGTCCTTGATCCCTTTACAATGCCTTTTGGTGGGTTCTGCACTGTACCGGGTTAGTAAATTCACGGCGAACACAATGTCCGGCCTGGTGCTATTCGCAAGGTACATGAGCGCTTCAACTGCACTCAGATATGAGAATTCTGCTCCCAGGACTTCCTCCCCCTCTTCTCTAGGCCTGTATGGGTCTAGAGTGCGCTGGAGTGACCTTGAGCCATTGGAGTCTTTGCAGGATATGCCTTTTCAAAATGAAATCTTTCCAACACTTTCTGCGTGTAGGATGATTGGTGTACCAAGATTCCTGCTTGGACATGCTCAAGCTGCAAGCCTAAACAAAACTTGGTTTTACCCAAGTCCTTCATTTCAAACTCAGACTTCAAGTACGAGCATGCTTCTTCAATTTCTTCATCCGTCCCAATGATGTTCAAGTCATCTACATAGACGGAGATTATACAGAATCCATTGGGATCGCTGTATAAACACTCATGGACAATCTTCACTATTCGTTTAGCCTTTCTTGCAGAGAAAGTCGCTCAAGCGATTGTACCACATTCTTCCTAACTGTTTTAGCCCATACAGTGATTTCTCAATTTTAAAATTGTACAGGTTTCTATTTGCTCTGTCTTGGTTCAGGATAGGAATACCTTTCGGTACTTTCATGTATATCTCTGAATCCAAGTTTTCATACAAATATGCTGTGACAACATCCATAAGCTTCATTTTCAACTTCAAGTTGACTGCCATTGAGATCAAATATCTAAAGGTAATTCCTCCCATGACCGGATAATAGGTTTCTTCATAATCAACCCCAGGACGTTGAGTGAAACCTTGAGCTACAAGCCTTGCCTTATACCTTACAACTTCGTTGTTTTCATTCCTCTTCCGAACAAAGACCCATTTGTGACCTACAAGGTTTATATAGGGAGATGTCGGCATCTGAGCTAAACACCTCTCTCTTGTTGGAGAGACTAACTCATGATGATTGTCTTCTTCTATTCTTCCCAATCTAGTCTTTTCTTGCACTCTGCGAAGATTCGGGCTGGGATCATGATCAATGATCGAGACAATCTTCTTTACAGTATGCATCGACATTGCATTTCTCTATTGAGGATTCTCTGTTATTACAAAGTTTATGGCCATTTCATCATGGGGTGCTTCATGCACTTCTACTTGCTCTTCGCTGCTATTTCCCATCGCAGGGGCAAGTTCCTTTAGCTTTTCATCGCCCATGTGTGTGCACACATTATTTTTGGCGGCTTCCTGTAGTGGAAGATTCAAGTCTAGAATTGCCTTTTCCGTCGGCTTCTTTCCAGTGTCAGGTCTCAATTGGCTCCCCTTCTTTCCTTGGGGCATTTTCATGTTTGTTTGTGGTAAGTCCTCCGCCCAGTTTTCTCCAGACGTCTCCGGGTACTTTGGGTTCAAGGAGCCAGATTTTCTGTTCTTTTTCTTTGAGGCCTCTGAATAGGATGAGGGATACCTTCTGTTTTCTTTGGTATTTCCACCCTCTCTGGTACATTTCTTGCGGGTACATGCGACTTAACCACGCCCTTCAGATCACAAAAATGATCAGGCAGTTCATTTGCTAAATTCTACAAATAAATTATCTTCTGGACTTATTGATTTGCTTTATTAGTGCGGGGGTCATGTGCGGGGATCCCAGTGAAATGCCATATGATATCCCAGGATTTTTCATCCAAAGGTTGATTTTCTCCCCCTAATGACGGGAAATGATCCTTGTCAAATATGCAATCAGCGAAACGGGCTGTATGCAAGTCTCCAGTCATGGGTTCCAAGTACCTGATTATGGATGCACTCTCATAACCAACGTATATCCCAGACTTGCGGAGAGGGCCCATTGTAGTCCGCTGTGGGGGTGGTATAGGAACATATACCATACAACCAAATTTTTTGAGATGGGAGATTTTCGGGATGACCCTGTGCACTAGCTGCATAGGGGAATAGATGTTGTAGGCCGAAAGTCTGAAATTGATGAGAGCTACTGCGTGCAGGACTGCGTGTCCCCAACAAGTGTTGGGCAAGTTACAACTCTGCAAAAGCGGTCTGGCAATGAATTTAATCCTCTTTATTAGTGCTTCAGCTAGTCCATTCTACGTATGGACGTGCGGTACGGAGTGCTCAACTGCTATCCTTGTTGTAGTGCAATAATCATCAAATATCTTTGAAGTAAATTAATCGGCATTGTCCATTCTAATGGACTTCACGCGATGATCAGGGAAAGCATTCTTAATTCTTATGATCTGCGAGATCAGCTTTGCAAAAGCATAGTTTCTTGTTGACAATAAGCATACATCGACCATTTTGAGAAGCATCGATGAGCACCATGAAGTGCCAAAGCGGTACGACGACAAAGGGTGAATCGGACTGAAAATATCCCCCTAGATGCGTTCCAAGAATGCAGGGATTTCACTTTGCACTTTCATAACAGAGGGTCTAGTTATTAATTTCTCGGTGGCACATGCAGGGCACACAAAATCTTCATGATTCGGGAAATTCTTAACATTAATGCCATTACCTTGTGAGTTGTTCACTATATTTCTCATCATTCTAAGACTAGGATGACCTAACCTACAGTGCCATAAAGAAAATAACTCAGAGCTTCTAAAGACTGTCTTCAAGGAAGTATACACTTCGGGTGCATGTATTTTCGTGTAGTACAACCCAGATTCATATGGGGGACATTTTTCTAATACCATTTTTCCACATACCGTGTGCTTCACGATGCACATGTATTCTTTGCAATTTTCTTCGTTGGTTTCTACATGAAAACCATTAGTGCGGATGTCTTTGAAACTTAAGAGAGTGCGCGTTGATTCAGGGTATAAAAGGGCTTCTTCAATTACCAAAGTTGTATCCATTGGCAATATAATTGTGGCTCTTCCGGAGCCTATTATATAGGAATCGCTTCCTGCAATCGTAGTAATCTTTCCAGCGTTCTTCGTGATCGACTAGAAGTATTTGGACTCTCTTAAGATGGTATTTGTTGTGCCATTATCAACAATGCATATCTCTTCCATTTGGACGCTACACGACTTCTAAATAAAAGAAATATAATTCCAATAAGACAATGTCAAAATAATTCAAACATTGCTTGCGAATTAAAGAATACTGGAATAAAGAATAAATTGCATATTTATTCATGAGAAAAGTATGCTCTTCTAGAGCTTACAATTCATTATTCAAAAGAAATTCGCTAACAACCTCAATCTAAAAAAATGCAAAAAATGTGATCCATGCATTAAACAAAATCTATAAAATATGCATTGATTTCTGCTTCTATGTCATCGACAGAAGTTTTCTCTTCATTTGCCAAAAACTTGGTTGCAGCATCAATATCCAGGCTAGTCTGTGAGGATGAGGCAAGTGGGGTATCCACATCCATGGCATCGTTATCACCAATCTTGGCGAAGTGCGCCTCTGCTGGGGCGTTTTCTTTTGCCTTCTTCTTGGCCTGATATGCGTTGATCACTTCCTTGGATTCCCGGTATATTTTTTACTAGTGTCCCCAAGTACCACACCTGAAGCACGTTTGGTTCTGCTGTCCATACGGCTTGGCGTGTGTCTTGTCATCCTTCTTCATGGGGGCTTTGGACTTTCCCTTGGTCTGATACTTCTCTTTTCACCCTACTTGCCCTTCTTTCTATGAGTGGGCTTTTTCACCTTATAGCTATTGGCATTGACTTCTGTGCCAATGCCCCTTCCAGGTGGCTGTGAGACGAAGTTCTTGCGTAGAACACCGTCTTGTGATTCCGCTAGTTGCATGACATCAATCAGTTCGCTATACTCCTTGTATACGTCCTGACGATAGCTGCGGGCACTCTGGATAGCATTTGGGTGAAGAGTGGAGAGAGTCTTCTCAATCTTCTACTCGTCAGTGATCTTCTTGCCACATAGGGAGAGATTGGTACAAATTACATGCAAAGCGGAATTGTACTCGCCAGCGATACGTAGTCCGCAAACCTCAGGCGGACCCAATCTTGCTGTGCTTGGGGCAAGATGGTGTACATGGCCTTCTCGAACCGCTTCTGAAGTGCAGTCCAAAGCTCAAGTGCACTCTCCTCAGCCATGTATTCATTCTTCAAAGTGGCTAAGAGGTGATGCCTGAGGAAGTGCAATACTTAATCATTCTGCTTGACGGTAGATTGCGTGTCCTTCGAGGACCCTAGACCGATCACAGCATGGAGCTTCTTGCCCCCAAGTACGATCTTCACGTCCGATGCCCAAGTGAGGTAATTCTGATCGTGCGGGGCTAGTTCTTCAAACTCACGGTTCATGATGCCGGACATATGCATGATTTCGAAATTCCGTCATTAGATTACTACGTGTAATCTAATAGAAAATAGTTGCAAAAATCATAAAATACAGAAAATAAATTGCCATCCATTTCCAGTATACTAAATAAAGCAATGAATTCAAGATTCATAAATGATATTCATAAATGCAGAGAATAATGCTGGAAAAATTAAAAACAGAGCCAAATAATTTTTTTGGATTTTCTGGCAATTTTCCGCGTTCTTCGCACGCGCGCCTCTCCTTGCTGACGCTCCGCCCGCGCCGCAACCCGCGACCCTACTTCTTCCTCGCGCTGTGACACGTCTCCCGCCACTTCGGCTTCCCCGTTGCGCGTCGCAACACCCGCCGCTTCGGCTTCCTCGGCGACGGCCGGATCGGGCGGAGCGGTACGGCAGGATCGGCATCGGCGCGCGGTGGCCCATGCAGGTCGGCACTTCATGCGCGGAGACCAAGCAGCGGCGCTGCAGGCACGAGAACCTAAAGGGTTGGCAGCAGCGGAGAGGCCGAGGCAGCGGTGGCGCTTCGAGCGCAAGAGCCGAGGCACACGTGGTAGAACCGAGGCGGCGACGCCGTGAGGAAGAAGGTGGCGTCGCGGGCCGAGGCGCCGCGGCGGCGACCGAGCGCCGCAGCGTTGGCGACGAAAATGCTACGGGCGCAGCGCCAAATTTTTACGTGATGGATGAGCGATGCTTGCTTATCTTTGTAGCATTGTCTTGCTGTAGCTTCATGCCACGCGATGAACGAAGTACTGATGCGTAGGTTAGATGCATGCATAGAAACCACAAGCGATTAGATTTAATCGCCGAAAACCCACCTTTCAATCTGTTCACCGGGTAGAGCTTCGTGCTTATAACGTATTGGGAATCTTGCTATCGAAAAGTCCGGAATTCCCAATAATCTATTATGTGTGGAGAATAGAGAGACAAGAGAGACACAGAAGTAGGGAGGAACGGCGAGAGAACTCTTTATTACTTTTCAATTGTGTGTACAATGGGGGACCCCCCTCCTCCTTATATAGTAGTCGCCTAGATTTTGGCTAAAGGGCCATCGTGGGTCTTTGTGGGCCACATGGTTTCCCAACACTTCCAATCCAATACCTTGGAGTACTTGCGTTCGTCAGAGCACAAGAAATGCATGGCCTTAACGCAGCATAATATACGGATCTTGCTTAGGCTTTCATTCAGAGCAAGTTGGTGGCTAAAGCATACTTAACAGGCGGTTGGTGAGACTCGAATTTGTGAATTTGCTCACCTACAGATACCAAACAGCTTGTAGATAGCTACTCCCTCTAAAATAGTGGATTCTTGATTGCACGAATATTGTTGAGTTTGAGTGTTATATGAATTTGTTTTGTGCTCTATATCAAATCCACTCATACACGGAGTCTTTTATATACCATTATAAATATATCCCTTTAGTCTATAGCAAGAAAAAGAGCTTCATTGTAAATGTCTCCTCATATAGTGAATTTTGCCTTTATGCATCCGTGGTTTCTCCCGAAAGGGTTTCCACGTTAAATATATGTCTCCCGTTCATTTGATCCTATATTTCTATCATGCGTTTTACAACAAGTGGTATAAGAGCTTAGGTTTCAAAATTTGATTCACTTCCCTAGGAGGAGGATCACTCCCTGGTGTGGCCATCACACGGCAAATACATCATGTGCACGCAGTGGCGGAGCTAGGAATTTTTTGGAGCCTGGGCAAGCCTAACTACAGTGAATGTTTGGCCAAGCAAACACCATCATACGCGAGAGGGAGGACTAGACAAGGTCTCGCCGACAAGCCCGGCGATCCACGCAGGTCATTGGGGCGGCTCTCAAGCGTGTGCACGTATGGACAGGGCCGACATGCTTGTGCCCCGAGGGGTTCGTGGCCAACAACAAGAGCGACTCGAGCAAGGGGTGCTAGCACACGTTTGACGTCTGGTGCGGCGAGGACGTCTACTTCACCGAGATGCCGCACACCGACTTCTGGGGCTTCAACTTCAACTACACCACTGGGCTGACGTTTGACACATGCCGATAGATCTACAAGAAGGGCATCGCACTACTACATAATGATATAACACTATCTCTTCATCTGAGTCGGTTCTCAACTTTTCACAAAAAACCCGATAGTGATATATGATTCGGTGTGGGTGAAAAATATAGTGCAAAATATTACAATCTATCTGACATTAGAACCTATAGTGATGTTATTGGTATCACTATCGGTTCTAAGGCCGGAACCAATAGTGATATTTTACTATCAGTTTTGATATTGGAACCGATAGTGATAATTTGATCATCACGATCGGTTCAAAGGTTAGAACCAATCGTGATAGCGTATGACCCCTCAGGTTCTCTTCCCACGCTTTACTTCTCGGCTTCTCCTCCCGATCCATTCAAATATCAAAAGCCAAGGCGTCCACCTTGAGCTTGACTTCTCCAATTCCCTTCCGTTCTATAAAAAAGAGTTTACTTCTCTCCGCCCGCATCGCCCCTCCGCCTCCCCTTGCCCACGTCGCCCATCTGCCTCCCCTAAGCACGTCATCGCCGCCTCCCCGAGCATGTCGCCATCGTCTCCTCCCTCGAGAACATTGTCACCACCTCCTCCCTAAGCAGTGTTAGCTGCACTGACTTTTTAATTGGTGCTTTGTGAGTATAATCATCTCGCTGTGATTAATTTATTTATTGTTATTGCAAAGGGGCTAGACAGTTTACTTGTCTTGGGGACCTTGCATGTGGGGAGGTATCGTTCGATGAGAAGTTGGGCTGGTTAGACTATTTGTGACAATATTAATTAATTATTTACATCTTGCAATACTTGATTAGTTCAATTGATATCATATGTTAAGTGCTACTAGATATATGTTCATGCTCATTGTGCTTACTGTTCTACTTGTGCTTGGTTGTTATTATTTTGTTCATGGTATTGTTGGTTGTTTTTAGCATCTGAATCATTCTTGTGACCTCTATTTACATGCTTTTGCAGTCTGTGTTGTTGTAGTTTCAGTAAGCTTTCTTGAGTATTGATTCTCTTAAATATATCTTGGTCCAATTGATTGGTTTTATAAACTGCCAACTATTAAATCTGTTTTTAAAGGCAAGGTTATCACAAATTAGTCTAATATATTGTCCCTAGTGGCGAGGAGGCCTTTCTAAGGCGGCAGACAAGCGAGAACACCTTAAAATCAACTTGAGCTTGATTGCTAGTTGTATGCCTCTATTAATGTTAATTATCATGCATATGCTTAATTACCTGTTTATAAGTATATTTACTTTGATATTGTCAAGTATCATATATAAAATAGAGCCTACAAACAAGAAAGACGACATGGAAAAGCTGTTGGATGCTAAACGAAAACTTGAGGTGGAGATAGAATAATTGAAGGGAAAGTCTGAGTTAACAGAAAAAATTTATGAGGTGAAACAAAAACTGAAATATATAGATGACAAATTGATATTGAATCTCTTAACAATGTACTCATCATTAAGGAACGCAGAGAGAACACAAAGCTGGAAGAAACAAAAGTTGAGCTTATAAAGGTTTCTAATATTTAATTCAACGTGGTAACTAATAATATACCAAGATAGTCTATTTTCACAACAAAATGATAGTCTATTTTCACAACAAAATGATCGCTTTTATAGAGATTAAGAGATATTACTGAAAGTCAATCAGTTATTGGTATTAAACAAATAGGCACTATACCGAAGCTGTAGAACTACAAGGAGAACCGTAAAGCCTCTGTTGTGGAAGCTATGGTACATATGATGGCAAATATGAAAAAGCCCTAATATCTCCTTGTTTTGATATATCAAATAATGTTGTTTCTCAATATATGCTTGTTAATATTTTAACTAGTTTATTATATCCTTGTAATATAGCAGGAAATACTTCAGACAAAAGTTGGCTATAAAAATGATAACGAAAGATTGCTTTTGTGCCAATAAGTTTTACAAGGAAAAGGCTGCCAGAGGATTGGGCCACTAATTTCTGCATTGAGTATGTTCAGGGGGCAATCTCTGTGGTACTCTAGATGCAATTGGTTGGGACAAAGAGCCTTCTACTGGGACGTCGGGGCTGCCTGAGGAGAGTTACATTGGAGGATTGTGCTACTGATCTCTGCATTGAGTATGTATATTATCAACAATACAGCGAATACTGATCTCAGAAGCGGTTTTAGAACCGCTTGTAAGCAACCGCGAGTGATACCCCGTCGGGTATCACAAGCGGTTCCCCGAACCGCTTGTAGTTTTACACTTCCACAAGCGGTTGGTGTTACCAACCGCTTGTGGAGAGGTTCTCTCCAAAAGCGGTTGGTCTTACGAACCGCTTGTGGAGAAGCTCCAACCGCTTGTGAAGAGTCTGACAGCATAGCGTTTTGATTATATTCAATATAGAATATGTTTTCAGAGGGGTTTTTGATATAGATTTTGACAATTAAAATAAATAGAACTACATGAGTTTTTTTGACACAATTAAATATATATTATTCATGCGTACTCATTAAGATAATTACAGGTTCATTTACAGAAAAATACGAACTTACTAGACTAAAAAATGAACAAGTTGATGAGCACATGAAATAATAAGCCACTTTTACAAGTTTAAAAAGAATAAAAGGCGAATCTTGAGCTCATTTCTTGCGTCGTCGCTCTTTGTGCCCTTGGTCGGCGTCGATGTCGACTCACTGTCCTTATTTCAGGACAATCTCTCCAACCATTTGCGTGGAACTCGCCTTTGGTGGATACAATCTAAATCGACAATAAAGCCGATGAGTTGTTCTTGGATTATTGCAACCCGGCGGCGGGATCACGCCTTGCACATCGATGTTGGGTGACAAAGCGGGAAGTAAATAAATCTCTGGACATGTAATTAAAGTGTAAGTACTAAGAAATTGACATATACACTACCTCGGCGTTGGTTGTTGGCACATCAACGTGGGTAATACTTTGCATATAGTGGCACACATAATAGCCACATAAGTTGTTTTCACCGTCTGTTGTAGAACTGCGATGAAATTTGAAAAGAAAGCGATTATGGGGATAAAAAACTGTTACGGCATATTAATATTCTTTATCGTACTCAGTGCTTATTTGTACATCAAATTCGTTCTCGAAATGTCCTTGTTGCTTCTTTGAAACCTTGCGAATGCCACTGTGTGATCGTTAGTATATATGAATAGTAATTATCGAGTTGGAATCAACAAAGTATTTCAATATATATAATAAGGAAAACTATCGTATATATATGCGGTATATACATTTAGGTGTCAATGATAAATTGATATTTTTTAGGAGTCCTTTTGAGTCTTGAACAACGATTTGTTTGCTATCAAGCTTGATGACAAGAAGGATCGATGAAACCTATTCATGTATTACAACATATATGTAACTAGCTAGTAGTATTATAAATGCCTTGGAAAATATAAAAGCGAGAGGTTGTATATATCGTACTCAAAGTTGAAGGGCGTAGTATATACGGTTTGTAGTCTTTGTCCCAAGAATGTAATCTTCAATATCCTTTGAGTTGTATCCAAAGACTAACTCGTTAACAATCTACGGGTCGATGAAGCCCACGTTGAAGATATTCTCTTTTCTACATCGTTGTATCTCCATTCTACATAGAAAGGTATAAGTTTAAGAGTTGCAATTTTATCGTGCGAGGAAGCACGGTAAAGGTATGAGCTTGACACTTACAGGCACCGGCTCATGAGAGACATGTTGATGGCGTCGGCATGGTAAATATTGTATAAGTCGTCAAATTCGAGCCATATGGTGTTGTCCTGCGATAAAATCATCTTCTTTGATATGGAGGGGAACATCGTTCTTCCTTGAGCGGACTCTGTCATGTACCATTCGTGAAATTGCCGCATCTTGGTTGGCAAATCCTTTATCTCATTTGGGTCAATCGGCTCCGGCCCAACCGAAATTGCCATCGACCTTTGTTGCCATTGGGATATCATCTATTAATCCAAGAGCTGCGGTGTGGGCGAGTCCTGCCTCCTTCATAAACCTCTCGAGTTCTCGATCTTAGTCTCTCTTCTTCTTCTTTGCCGCCGCGCTTTGACCACGTTTATTCTTCTTTGTAGCCTTTATTATTGTCCGTTCATAGTTGGGCCCGACACGGTGGCTTTGACTTTGCGGCATGCGCTTTTGGATCAGTTGGTACCTTTGGCTCTACCTTCTTTTTGCGAAGTGTGCGGCCAGTGCTTTAGTAGCTGCGTCACTCTCCTCATATTCATATCATATGCCCTCTTTGGAGGTTCCTTTAACCTTGTCGATCGGTGGACTCCGCCTTCTTGGGAGCGGTGGAGGAGCCTTAATTTCTGCTATCGAGCTTCTTCCTCGGAGGAGATGGTGGGGCGTGGTTTTCTGGGGGTCTTTTTGTTTGAGATCTTTGGTGGTGGAGTAGGGCCTGCGTGGAGCGGGTGGTGCGGGGCGTGCTCTGTTTCACCGGCGAGGCATTGCATGCGGTGGCGTTGGAGGCGTGGGTTGCCGTGGTGGAGATGGCGCGTCCACACCATCCGGAAATATGATGTACCGTTTGCGCCAAAGGATGATATTGTGGAGGGCCTGTCCAAGCTTGGTCACATCGTCGCCGCCATGAATATCGAGGTGAAGTTCTTCAAATCCGCTTAGCACCTCCTCCACCGCGACCTTTGAGTAACCCGGGGGTATCTCGTTGCAGTGGAACATCTGGCCCGGCTCCATCGGATATGCCATGCCGTAAGCCACCTTGATGGAGAGGTTACGCGCATCAACGTGTAGCTCACACTGGCGGCGAACCCTTATGTCATCCACGGGATAACGGGCTAGCAAGTTGTCCGCTTCAGGGGCCCCGATGGACGCGCAGCTACTCCGTCGCGTGGAGGGCGATCACGGCGTCCGGCTGATTGCTCGGACCTAGTCCTTGAAGCTTGCTGAGGGAAATTTGTACTTGTTGCGCAACTATGTCGCCGATGCTAGCCTGGGTTGCTCTGAGCTCTTGTTCCAATTGGTACACTTTATGTGATTCTCTTGTTTTGCTTCCATGTCGGCTCCTGTACGTATGTGCATCCTTGGCGAAACCATACTTCCACGGCGTTAGCTTGCCCATACCTCGTGTGCATCACAGGGTGCTCAGGGTTTTCAAGGGCATGTGTTAGCTCGTCATTCTCCCTGTCTGCCACCAATGTACCTGCCTGAGACTGCTCGACAGTTTGTACAATCCTTTGGCCAACCTCTTGTACTCTTGGTGCCATCACCAAACTGCCGTCATCTGAAAGGCTCCCCCCATGACCCATGAACCAATTGCGCAGGCGATCTTCCCACAAAGCGGTAGTCGGTGTGACGTACTTCGCCATTAATTTTTTTCCCGCTTCTCCCATTTTGGTACAGCCTTGAGGTAACCACCGGTGCCAAGATGATGGTGGTATTTCTTCATCTGTGAATTGGCCTTGTTCTTGACTCGCGGCACGGCCTTGGTGGCGGCTTGAACTCCTCGAATGCTTCGGTGATCCGCCAACTTTGGAAATTGGTTGAAGTCGGGTCTTTCTCCCTTTGCACATACTTACGGTGAGAGGCGTCTTCCACGCTGAAACATTGTTGCCATCTTCTTCAAAGTGAATTTCTTGGCCTTGTCTTGGACCCTTGAGAAATGTGAAATTTTCCATAATATCTTGCGAGCGAGTCCTTGGTAGCGAGGAACTTGGCCCATTTTACGATGCTAATTGGGGCGTGATCCCTCACGTGGTAACCGCATAGCGTTGTTATACGGCCCAACTGCTAAAATAGGGCACAGCGGCATCCCGCCGTTGTTAAGCGTCGGTAAACACGTGCTTTGTGGATGGCTTCTTGTTAGGTTCCGATGCTTGGATTGGTTGCTCGATGTACGGGGTTTGAAATACATAAACATATGTATAAGCGTGTCGAGTGTATTATATTAGCGAATTGCGATTAATTAACATGTCTCACGGGATTATATTCTTACGGCTATACCTCATCTTGGCGGAACGGTGTTCTAGAACTCGGCTCCAGCGTCAATGGCTTCATCATTTGCGACCTCAGCGGCTTCACCGGAACCAACATTAGCCTCAGCGATGGGTCTAGCAAGAACTGTTCTCCCTCATCGAAAGTAGGGTCACCACGTCCTGGTTGCGCCATCAATCCTAATTCCGAAAAAATGTTGACATAAATATCATATTACTTTGAAACAACCATATTACAGATTACAACACAAGCATATTATTAAAAAAAATTCTACACCAAGCATTAAGTACTACGGCGTGTTGGAACTAGCCCAAGGATCAAACACGAACTCGTGGACACAAGGACGACGTGTTGGAAAAGAAGAAAAACTATCATGACTTACGTGAAAGACAGCACAGAGGACCAATACACACATTTTACATACCAAGAATACAAAATCAATGTGGGCATTATGCAGGCACAGAAATGAGAACATCCTTGTGGGCATTTCACCAAACATCTTGTGGGCAGCCGAATTAGAAAGGGAGGACGACGCGTGCACAGCTGTACCTTGGTCCTCCTAGGTGGAATGGCGGTGTGGCGGCGGTTTGGTGGCGGAGGAGGCGTCGACGAGGTGGCGGAGAAGGCGCCGGCGGGGTGGAGTGATGGCGGCGACGAGGGCACCAGCGCGGGGTCGACTGGCGCGGGGGTGGAGTGGCGCCAGGATGGTTGGGTGGCAGAGGAGGGTGACGGCGTCGACGAGGACGGTGGCACGGGGTCTCGACGGAGGCAACGACGGCGGCGGTCGGAGAGACACAGGAGGCAGCGGCGCGCGCGTGTTCTCGAGCCGGGACTTAGAAAATTTGGGGTGTGAGAAAAGGGCGGGGAGTGTAAACTTTATATAGGGAGCACTTCTACAAGCGGTTTTTAGAACTAACCGATTGTAAAATATCTCTACAAGCGGTTTTAGAACCAATCGCTTGTAGAGAGAGGACTTCTACAAGCGGTTTATATTACTAACCGCTTGTAGAGGGATGACTTCTACAAGCGGTTGATATTACTAACCGCTTCTGAATGTTGCGTTCTAGAAGCGGTTCTTTTCTCAAACCGCTTCTGAATGTTGCATTCTAGAAGCGGTTCTTTTCTCAAACCACTTCAGTTTAATTTCAGAATTTTAAAAAAAGCTCTTACAACTTTAGTTTCATTCCATAATTTTTAAAAAATGCTTTTAGCAATTTAGTTTCATTCCATAATTTTAAAAAATGCTTTTAGCAATTTAGTTTCATTCCATAATTTTAAAAAAATGCTTTTAGCAATTTAGTTTCATTCCATAATTTTAAAAAAATGCTTTTAGCAATTTAGTTTCATTACATAATTTTTTTAAAAAAGCTTTCAGCACTTTAGTTTCATTCCAGAATTTTGGCACTTTACATTCATTCCAAATAAACACTTCATACAGTAGAAGACCCGTACTACATATACATGGTTCATCTGATGGGGTACATCCTAAGTAATGCGTACTTTGTCTTTACAAGTGTTCCTTCATTATGATCACGATGTATGAAAGGAGTATCCACGTCTGTGTCATTGAGGAGGCTTATGTCGACATCCACAGCGAAAGGAGGGATCTCGTCGAACTGACTATACTCTTCCTCGTCTGTGACGTCCTCAACTCCAACAATCCTTTGTTTGCCTTGGAGAACCACGTGTCGCTTTGGCTTAGTACTACAATCTTTCTGCTTCTTAGGTTTGCTTGACATGTCCATTACGTAGAAGACCTGTCTCACATCGTTCGCGAGGACGAACGGTTCGCGCCTATAGCCGACTTGCGTGAGGTCCACGATTGTCATACCGTATTTGTCGACCTTCACGCCGCTTGAAGTCAGTTTGACCCATTGGCACTTAAATAAAGGGACCTTCAAGGTCCATAGTCAAGCTCCATATCTCTTCTATGAAACCATAATATGTATCCACCTTGCCTTTGTTGTCTTGGCGTCTATACGGACACCGCTATTTTGGTTGGTGCTCTTGTTATCACAGGATCGGTGTAGAATGTGTAACCATTTATCTCGTACCCCTTGAATGTCAAGATTTCACTAGAGGGTCCCCGAGCCAAGCGTTGCAACTGTTCATTGTCTGACCCTTTCAAAAGGATGTACTTTTGTAACCAAGCGTCGAAAGAATCCATGTGCTTCAGTGTTATCCAATCATCAGACCTCCCTGGGAAATCGCGGCGTAGAATACTCTTGTGCTCAAGGACATACGGGACCACTACAGTTAATTGTTTCAAAACGGTGAAATGTGCTTGCTTAAATGTAAGAAGATCATCGCATGCAATTGCTTTCCTTCCTAATGTCCCTTTTCCCCGTAGCCTCCTCTCATGGCGTGATATAGGGACGCCGATCGGGTTTAGAACATTAATGTAATCCACACAAAACTCAATCACCTCCTCTGTCCCATAACCCTCAGAATGCATCCTTCAGAACGAGAACGGTTACGAACATACTTCTTTAGCACACTCATGTACCTCTCGAAAGGGAACATGTTGTGTAGATACACGGGTCCAAGAAACCTATCTCTTTGACAAGGTGAACAGTGAGATGAAACATAATATCAAAGAATGCAAGAGGAAAGATCATCTCAAGACTAACCACACTTTGTACCACGTCATCCTGCAGCTTACTTAGTTTATCTGGGTCGATAACCTTCTGTGAAACCGCGTTGAAAAAAGAACACAGCTTTGTGATTGTCCCCCGTACCCACTCGGGCAGTATGCCTCTCACAGCCACTGGGAGCAACTGTGTCATTAACACAAGACAGTCATGGGATTTCATGTGTACGATTTTATTCTCTTTCGTGTTTATGAGTCTCTTTACATTCGAGGAGTATCCGGAAGGACCTTCACTGTTCGGGAACTCTATCACGCTTTTTCTCTTCTTTGCTTAGAGTGTAGCTCGCAGGATGTAGGTAATGTTGTCCTTTCCCTCTCTTTTCGGGATGTAGGTCGTTCCTCGGTTCCAAGAGTTCAAGGTCCTTAGAGCTTGCGGTGTATCTTCGATTTTTCGTACATATCTATGTAGCCTAGCAGGTTCAAGCAAACATTCTTCGTGATGTGCATGAAGTCAAGTGAGTGACGAACCTCTATGACTTCCTAATAAGGCAAGTCCCAAAATATTGACTTCTTTTTCCACATGGGTGCATGACCATCCTCATTCTGCACATGTTTGCTTCTAGGACCCTTTCCAAATACTACTTTCAAATCCTTTACCATAGCAAACACACGTGGCCCACTACGATCTTTGAGGCCTTACGAAGGTGCAGTTGCAGTTAAATTTCCTACCTTCCTTCCGCAACGGGTGACTCGTAAGAAGAAACCTACGGTGACCCATGTACACAACCTTCCGAGAGTTTTTCAGGTACATGCCGTCCGTTTCATCTAAGCATTGGATGCAGGCTCTATATCCTTTGATAGTTAGGCCGGACAACTTACCGAGAGCGAGCGATCGTTGATTGTTACAAATAACAATGCACGTGGGTGAAATACTCCCTTTGTACTCATCCCATACCCTTGCACCATCGTCCCTAGCGTCACAAGATCTTCAACCAATGGTTTCGGTAGACATCGATGTCATTTCCGGGTTGCTTGGGGCCTTGGATCAACAACGACATCATGATGTACTTTCGTTTCATGCCGCGACCATGGAGGAATGTTATAGATACATAGTGTAACAGGCCGGTGCTATGGTGCTGCTCAATTCTCGAAAGGATTCATCCCATCGGTACTCAACCCAAACCTTATGTTTCTCACCTCATCTGCGAAGTCACGAGTGCGTCCGGTCGATTTTCCTCCTTTGTGAGCCATCGGCAGGGTGTCTAAGCATCCCGTCGTCCTTACTCTCTTCTTTGTGCCAACGCATCATCTGGGCATGCGCTTTGTTAGCAAACATACGTTTCAATCGGGGGATCATAGGGCAATACCACAACACTTTAGCTGGAGGTCTCTTCTTCTTACGCTCCCCATCTATTTCACCTGGATCATCACGCTTCACCTTATACCGTGATTCTCTGCACACTGGACAAACATCCAAATCGGTATACTCATTACGATACAGGATACAATCATTATGACATGCGTGTATCTTCTGTACTTCCAATCCCAAAGGACAGACGACTTGCTTGGCTTCATATGTAGATTCAGGCAGAGTGTTATCTTCTGGTATCTGACACACCATTTGTAGCCTTCTATTGCATGAGTTCCAGTGTGTTACGCAGCTTTTTGTGGCCCTGCCCACAGTTTGGGTACAAAGGAGTTATGTGGTCCTCTAACATGCGCTGGAACTTCTTGAACTGTCTTTCATCTGTGTAGTCTCCCTCTCCGTCACGTAGCATCTGGACTAGCTCATCATCACCAAAGTCACCAAGTGTTTCTTCCACGAGCGATATTGCGTGTAAATGCAGGATATTGTTGAATCCATCTTCCTCTTCCTCGCCTTCTTCATCGTCTTCCTGGCTAATCACCTCAACTTCGCCATGGTTGGTCCAATAGGTATAGTTTGGCATGAAACCTCTCATGATCAAGTGTGTAACATCCCAAAATTTGGCTTATAATTTCGCTCACGTGCATTTTTGTGATTTTCTGAATTTATTGGATTTTCGAAATTATCTAAATTTATTTTAATTAAGTATATTGAACCTTTGGTGAAAACTAAATATATATAGATAAAGTTAATATAAAGTTTTACCAAAAATATTTTATTTGAGCTCAGAATGTCTCAAAGTAGTTATGAGAATTTTAGGATTTTTCACGATATTTTAATTACTTAAAATAGATTAATCTAATTTTGGGAATTATTTTAAATCAAAAGCTTTTGAAAATCGAGTGAAGCGATCTTGGGCCAAGCCCGACCTTTGTGCGTCTTGTGACCCATTCTTTGTCGCGACCCGTCACTGCTAAATCGCCGCCTTGCGTGTGACCGTTGGATGAAGATCGGATGGCTACCTCCTTTCGCGAAACCCTAGTCTTTGCGAGCCGTTGGATCGAGATCAAGTGGTCGGGATAAACCGCGTTGTTTTGGTAAGTTTAGATCTCGTCCGTTGGATTTGGAAAGAGCGGATCGGATCGTATCGCCGGATCTAATCTTGGCGCTCATCTTGGATCGGACGGTCTCGATCGTCATCTCGATTCGGTTTCGAATCGCCGCCCGCTTGCGTCGCCGCCGCGTGATTTAGGGTTTCCTTCCTGTGCGCATGCCGAGGCTATAAAAGCCGCGCCCGCACTCCAATGTTCCTCGTTCCTTGCGCAGCCGATAGCTCTAGCCTCTTCGCTGTTTACGCCATCATCGCTCGAGAGCTCGCCGTAGTTCTTTGCGATCTGCCGCCGCGAGTTTTTGCGCCATTCGCCGCCGTCGAGCATCCTCCGCCGAATCGGTTCGGATCAGAGTTCCTCGCGTCGTGTCGCGTCGAGTCGCCCCTTCTTCTCGCCGAGTCGCGTCGAAGCGCCGTTCGGGTGGTCGTCTTCCTCGCTCGGTGCAAGCGCCGCCGTGTCTCGGAGCTTCGCGCATCCGTTGGATCTTCGCGAACCGTCGGATCAAGCCACGTCGCTTGTTCATCGGTGTTTCGCTCGGGTAAATTTCTAACCGTTAGATCCGAATAGGCGATCGAGATTGAGCCACGTAGGGGTAGATCGGTGGCCGTCGGATCGTCGCGCAGATCTGCGCGCCGCGTGTCGAGCATCGGCGCGCGGCGGCGTCGCGACCAATCGATGCGCGCGCGTGTCGGAGCGTGGTGCGAGGCGCCGTGGGCGCGTCCACGGTGGACGAGCGGTTCCGTGGACCGAGTCCATGGACGAGCGGCGTGTCGCGCTGATTGGTCGAGTCGGGGCTGACATCGAGGTTGCGCAATAAAGATCTTTTCAATAGAAAATAATTGGAAAAATCGAAATTCTATTTTCGTATTTTGATGTTATTCAAACTTCAAAAGGCTATATCTTTTGCATTTTAACTCGATTTGAGTGATTCAAATTTCTAAAAATTGTAAAATCAATATCTATTTATTGGTGAATTTTATTTTATTTTTAGATTTTGTTTGCTCTCTGGTTTGGTGTTTATTTGCTATTTTGGCATCGTTTAGCGTAGGCGTTGAGCTGCTCGGTGATCCGGAGGAAGATTCGTCGCTCAAGACCCAAACTCAGATCAAGACCAGCACCTACTCCAAGGCAAGTTGTGCTTTGATCATGTTGCACCTAATTTTCACCAAATCGCTATTTTGTCTTTTAAACTTTATGCATGATATTTTATGTGTATAAATGATTTCAATTAATCTGGGAATTAGATAATATGCCTATTTGAATTAAACCATACCTTGTCAATTATATGCCATGATCTATTTGTCACCCTAGGATGTGGAATTATAGTTGATAATCAACATGGGCTAGTTAGATCGTCATAAATTGCTTAGCCATGCCACGTCATCACATGTGTCAGAATGTCGATACTTAATCTTGACTAATGGAATATGGAACAATGTTTATGAATTGGTGTGTCATGTGTTGTCACACAATGATATCAAGTTGTCGTGGCGAGGAGGTCACACATCGGGATTGAAATGTTGATGGCATGTGGTGCTTGGTAATCAAGCTGGGGTGGTAATGATTTTAGATTGAGGCAAGTGGCAAGGCGGTGTGCCAAGGTGGGCGAGGTTTGGCGGGGTATGTGGAAGTCTTGCCTTAATCACTTTAAGGACTTATCCTTGCAAGCCTTTGACTGAGTCTCTCTTGCAACCACATATGCGGAATGGGACTGACCTAGTGAATAATTTGTGAAACCTAGACTTGATCTTGTCGTGGTGAATAGTGAGTCCCGGTTACGGTTTAACTCACATGGCGCAAGAGGGGGCTGTTGTGATGGTTTAACCCTTGATGTTGAAACCTTAGCGAGCGATCTTGGGTCTAGGTGTAGCATTGTAAAGGCTTTGTTATGATCACTCGCCTTGGTGGTGTTTGGTTGTATCGTGTGGGTAAAGTGCATAACCTCTGCGAGTGTACAATCTATTCGAATAGCCGTGCTCACGGTATTGGGCAATGCTAGGAATTCTGATTAAGGGTTAGACTTTTGTTAAACAAAAACTTGTTGGGATGGCAAGGTGCCATGGAAAGTGGAAAATTAATTTAGGATTGGAAACTTGGTGTATTTGAAATCTGAATTTATTAATTCTTGTATTTGTTTTCTTGCTTTCCAATCTATTTATTGTATTCTTGTTAAATGTTGCTTTATTGCAAAATACCCTTACTAGCCATTCCTTTGGATTAAGCCAAGCATATGAAATATTAGACTTGCATTGTTGTGCACAACTTGTTGAGTGCTTTATGTACTCACCCCAACAACAACAACTTCAGAAGAAGAGGAATCTATACCATTCATGGAGGAGGATTACTTGGATCACGAATGCTTAGGGTCCGAGCCTCGTCGGTTGCACTGTGGCGGCTGGAGCACCACTGCGTTTATTCTATTTCATTGCTTCTCATTGATACTCTTTTTAAGCCCTGTGAGGCATTATTCATGTAAGACAACAGTTATTATTAATTAATGAAGTTTATGCTATATTTATTTGTGTGTGACTATGATAGCATCTATGTTGAGCTGTGTGCACTAAGCGTGATCTGGACTAGTGCGGTATACACAGAGGGTCGAATTTGCAAATTCGGGTCCCGACAGAGGTGGTATCGAGCCATCTTGACTATAGGTCTTGGCCCTAGGTAGTTGGTATCTCTTAGGAGTGTCAAAATTATTTTCTAAAGGAAGCAGTAAAATTGACTAATATGAAACTCTTGGCTTATCTCATCCTTCTACTCTCATCCTTGCTAAATTACCTTCTTTTCGTTGCCATTTCGAGTGGAGATCTTATTCAAAATTTTGTTTTGAATAGATGCCGATCTTCGATCCTTGAGTCAAGGCAGGTGGCTATGCCATGGAGCCGTGGAGAGTTCTTCAAGTGATTGGAGGCTTTGATCGTCCGCTCTACCGAGGAAGCAACTAGAACGCGTCAGCGGTGTGCATCGGGGTTCTTACGCAGGCGATCATCTTCGCTCGAGAGTGCGGCGAGACCACAGACCGATCCACATCACGCCGGAGGTTCACTTACGAGGCCGGAGTTGGGAGGTGCTAGACTTGCTCTCGACGGATGCGCCACGACTACGCCTCGAGCTTGCGACACCATGTTTCGACTTCACCCGACGGTGCGGCGTGCGGCGTCGGCGGATCGTGGAGGAGAGTGTGCTACTCTGATACACCTTCTTGAGTTCGCCACCGCCGGGAGGATCACCTAAGGGACACTGCGTAGGGGCTGGAGCAGCGTGAGGCGCCGAGAGTGGCGGGCGAGAGCTTCAAAGACTGTGACGCCGCGGCCCGAGTCATCGGCGGTGGAGGAAGCCTTGCGGTGGCCGAGGAGCTAGCGGACCAGGTCGTCCGAGGCCGGATGAGGTCGCCGAGGAGGAAGAAGAAGACCGGAAGGCGTGAGTGGGAGCACGAGGAGCCGTGAGAGGTCACGGGATAGGTTCGCACCCATGCCGACCCACCCACCGGTGTATGCCGGATCGATCTCAACAGTGGTGGTGGATGAGTGAAGTTGGTCTTAGAGTTGTGTTGAGACTCGAGTGTTGAGTCGCGTTCTTAAGTTAGCCTTTACCTTTTAGTAGGCGTTAAGGTTGCATGTTTAGTTTGGTTCTTAATTGTTTCTTTGAGTGTGCGTTATGTGTTGCAAAGCCCTTAGGCATTGTAAGCAACCATACCAAGTAATAATAATAAAGATTATTTAAGTTGGGTTTAACTGTTTCCCCGCCTTAGAAATTCTTGCATCTTATCTATGCTACATCTATCTTTCCTAACCCAAGAAGCAATCAAGCGGATGGTGAACACTCGCAGCAACAATGGGGCTTGAGGAAGTGGTCTCTGCGCTCGAGCAACAATCCCAATGAAGGAGCACCACGCAGCAAGCACCGCCGGTGGATATCACGCGAACTTGGGAGCTTTTCTCATTGCGCAAACTCGGTTGATGCGGACTATGATGCAGCAGATGACCAATATGGCTGCGATCAACAACCCATTGCTTTCGAACAACAATGGCGGGCCTCGTCCTTACTCCAAGTTGTCGGACTTCATGAGGACCCGACCACCAACATTCTCGGAAATGTCAATCCCTTGAAAGCGGATGATTGGTGAGAACCATTGAGAGAAATTGTACATCACTCAATGTGAAGGCCATGAGAAGGTTCTTTACGCATCCCATCGGCTAGAGGAACAATTGCGAGAATGGTGGGAGAACTATTGTCTTTGCTCATGAAGCACCCATGGAAATCACATGGGAAGAGTTTGCAACGACCTTCCGCGATACCATGTACGGAAGGGATGATGGACTGAAAAGGAAGAGTTCAGAGCGCTTAAGCAAGGAAGCCAACCGGTGGCGATTACTTAAACAAATTCACGCGATTAGCTCGCTATGCTTACGAGGGCGTAGCGACGGACAAGGCGAGCGATCCGCTTCATGAAAGAACTAAACTCGAGTGCAAGTGGGGTGATTACCCACACTTTTCCGATTTCCAAGAATTGGTAAACAAGGCTTTGATTACGGAGGATAAGCGCAAGGAGCTTGGGGAAAATCGCAAGCGCTTGATGACTAACCCGGTGGGCGCCTAACCACTGCGAATGAGGATGACACCATAGCGGTTTGCTAGGTTCCAACCACAAGCTGTTAACAAGCCAAACAACACCGCACCGCGACCATCGGGACAAGGTTATCGGGCCGCCCAAGGTAACAATGCTCAAGGGGAGTCGTGATCGGCGCGCGGAAGGTGCTACGATTGCAATGGTGGGGCATTATGCTAATAGATGTCCCGAGAAAGGAGGAATCACGCCGATGCGTTTCAACCTTGGAGCGACACACGCTAAGGCACCGATGGCGGGGAGCGAATCGAGGCTGGGCGAGCGGCGAGTGGCGCCTCAAGCTACTATTCGAGGCGAGTCAACCACATCACCGCCGATGGAGCCAGGAAGCATCGGGCGTCGTCTTGGGTAAGTTTTGGTAAACTCGATACCATAATAAAGTATTATTTGATTCAGAGCTTCGCATTCCTTTGTCTCTCGAGCTTTTGCATCGAAAATGGTTTGAGCATGAAAAATCTTAAGTGTGTGATGCTAGTACAAGCCCGAGGATCGAGTTAAGATCTAACCTTGGGTGTTTGGGGTGAAGCTAATAATTAATGGGGTAGAGTTCCTAGCGAACTTGATTATTCTAGATGCCCAAGTTTTAGATGTCATATTGGGAATGGGTAGTTAACCAAGCATAAGGCAGTTTTGGATTGTGGTGAAGGGTTGTATCCATTGAGAGCCCTAGAGGAGAAAAGGTGGAATTAGAGCGACATCGGTTCGTAAGGGTCAATTAATGGTTAATAGCATGAGAACCGTCGTCATAGAGGGCGTGCGATGAGTCGAGGAATATCGGACGTATTTCGGAAGATCTGCCGGGAATGCCGCGAGCACCGTGACATCGAGTTCGTCATTGAGTTAGCAGGAACCGCACCAATAGCAAAAGACCTTATCGGATGCCTACCGATGAGTTAGTAGAGATGAAGAAGCAGATCGACGAGTTATTAGAAAGGTTTTATAAGACCAAGTTAAATCGCCATGGGAGCGCCATTTTGTTTGTCGGGAAAAAGGATGGAAGCCTTAGAATGTGTATTGATTACCGTGCACTTAATGAAGTAGCGATTAAGAATAAGTATCCGTTGCCAAGGATTGATGATCATTCGACCGGTTGAGAGGAGCTGAGTGTTCTCCAAGATAGACCTTCGTTAGGATATCATCAACTAAAGATTCAAGGGAGATGTTCCAAAGACGCATTCTCTTCAAGATATGGATATTATGAGTTCACGGTCATATCTTTTGGATTGACCAATCGTGGCATATTTCATGAACTTGATGAATAAGATTTTCATGGAATACTTGGACAAGTTTGTTGTTGTGTTCATAGATGATATTTTGGTATATTCGAAGACCGAAGCGAGCACGCAAATCATCGAGGCTAGTGTTGGAAAAGCTGCGTGAGCAACGTTTGTATGCTAAGTTGATAAATCGACTTTTGGAAGGAAAAGGTGGAATTTCGGTCATGTCATGGCTGCGAGAAGGAGTTCTTTGTCGACCCAAGCAAAGTGGAAGCGATGTTGCATTAGGAGCAACCAAAGTCATCACTCAAGTCCAAGTTTTCTAGGAATGGCGAGGATATTATCGCGGTTCATAGAAGGATTTTCGACGATTGCGAGACCTCTTACTCGATTATTGAAAAAGGAAAAGAAATTTTCATGGGCCTTGATTGTGATAAGAGTTTTGAGAATTAAAGCGTTTAACAACAGCCCAGTGTTGGTTTTGCCTAATGTTGAACGACTTGATACATCTTGTGATGCGTCAAGACGTGGTCTTGGATGCGTATTGATGCAAGAGGGTAAAGTGGTCGCATATCGTCAAAGCGATTAAGACGCACGAAGGAAATTATCCTCGCATGACTTGGAATTGGTTGCCGTGGTGCATGCCTTGAAATTGTGGCGTCATTATCTCATTGGAAATAGATGTGAGATATATACGGACCATAAGAGTTTGAAATATATTTTCACTCAATCGATCTCAATATGAGGCAAAGGAGATGGTTGGAATTAATCAAGGATTATAACATGGGAATTCATTACCATCAGGAAAAGCAAATGTGGTAGCCGATGCCTTAAGTCGCAAGAGCTATGTGGCGAATATGATGGTGCAGGAAGGGCGATCGAATATGCAGAGAATTGCAAAATTTAAAATTGGAAGTAGTTTTAGAAGGATTCCTAGCTGCTTTGGAAGTGAAGCCAATGCTCGAAGATCAAATTCGGGAAGGACAAAAGAGGATGAGAAAGTCAACGAATCAAGGCTAAAAGGATGAAGGATTAGCAAAGGACTTTACCGTGGGCGACCAAGGTACCATGTGGTTCAAGGGTCGCATTTGTGTGCCAAAGCAGACTAGAACTTAAGCGAGTTGATTTTGGAAGAGGCTCATGATTCCAAGTATTCAATTCATCCAGAAGCGCTAAGATGTACGGGACTTAAAGGAGAGGTTTTGGTGGCGAATATGAAGCGTGAAGTCGCGAGCACGTTGCCTTGTGCGATGTATGCGAGAGTTAAGGCAATACATCGAGACCAGCAGGTTTGCTACAACCGCTAAAAGTCCGAGAATGGAAGTGGGAAGAAATCGGTATGGATTTCATCACGGATTGCCAAGAACTCAAAATGGGTATGATTCTATATGGGTCATTGTGGATCGATTGACCAAAGTTGCTCACTTCATTCGGTCAAGACAACTTACTCAGAGACCAGGTTAGCGAACTATACATTGCGAATCGTGTGTTTGCATGGTGTACCAAAGAAAATAGTGTCAGACAAAGGTACTCAGTTCACCTCGAGATTTTGGGATAAATTGCATGAAGCCATGGGAACGCGTTTGAACTTTAGCACAGCATATCATCCTCAGACCGATGGTCAGACAGAAAGAGTAAATCAGATTTTGGAAGATATGTTAAGAGCTTGTGCTTTAGCCTACACTACATCATGGGATAAATGTTTGCCATATGCAGAGTTCAGTTATAACAACAGTCACCAGGCTAGTTTGCAGATGTCGCCATTTGAAGCTTTATATGGTCGTGCCTGTCGTACCCCGCTAAATTGGAATGAGACAGGAGAGCGTATGATATTTGGCCCTGATATTCTCAAGGAAGCTGAAGAGCAAGTTGCTATGATAAGAGAGAGGTTGAAAATCGCGCGATCAAGGCAAAAGAGTTCTGGCGATAATCGGCGTCGTGATCTAAGTTTGAGCCGATGATTTCGTGTATCTTAGGGTTACCCCTCGAAAGGAGTTAAAGGTTCCACGCTAAAGGAAAGC
Organism: Otatea glauca; assembly: GCA_036346275.1. NCBI lineage: Eukaryota > Viridiplantae > Streptophyta > Magnoliopsida > Poales > Poaceae > Otatea > Otatea glauca. The sequence continues at coordinate 16,897,896 of CM070721.1, read as the reverse complement.
TCGCCCCAAGATATGTTGGACCGTTCAAAATTTTGAGCCGTCGAGGAGGTTGCTTATCGATTGGAATTGCGCGATTCTTGGCGGCGTGCATAATGTGTTCCATGTGTCACAACTCAAGAAGTGTCTTGGTGCAGTGAGCGGACACCTATGGAAGAGATTGAGTTGCGAAGGATTTGACCTACAAAGAACATCCAATGAAAATTTTGGATGTCATGGACCATGAACCGAGGAACAAGTCGGTTCATTTTTGCGAGTTGATGGAGCAACCATTACGAGAATGAGGCAACACGGGAGCGTGAAGAGGACACGAAGATGGAATTTCCAAACCTATTCCTAGTCACCTTGAATCTCGGGTCGAGATTACATTAAGGGGAGGTTTGTAACATCCCAAAATTTGGCTTATAATTTCGCTCACGTGCATTTTGTGATTTTACGAATTTATTGGATTTTTCAGAAATTATCTAAATTTATTTTAATTAAGTATATTGAACCTTTGGTGAAAACTAAATATATATAGATAAAGTTAATATAAAGTTTTACCAAAAATATTTTATTTGAGCTCAGAATGTCTCAAAGTAGTTATGAGAATTTTAGGATTTTTCACGATATTTTAATTACTTAAAATAGATTAATCTAATTTGAAATTATTTTAAATCAAAAGCTTTTGAAAATCGAGTGAAGCGATCTTGGGCCAAGCCCGACCTTTGTGCGTCTTGTGACCCATTCTTTGTCGCGGCCCGTCACCGCCGCGCGCCGCTGCGTGTGACCGTTGGATGAAGATCGGATGGGTGCCTCCTTCGCGAAACCCTAGTCTTTGCGAGCCGTTGGATCGAGATCAAGTGGTCGGGATAAACCAGCGTTGTTTTGGTAAGTTTAGATCTCGTCCGTTGGATTTGGAAAGAGCGGATCGGATCGTATCGCCGGATCTAATCTTGGCGCTCATCTTGGATCGGACGGTCTCGATCGTCGTCTCGATTCGGTTTCGAATCCGCCGCCGCGTGATTTAGGGTTTCCTTCCTGTGCGCATGCAGAGGCTATAAAAGCGCAGCCGCACTCCGATGTTCCTCGTTCCTTGCGCAGCCCGGTAGCTCTAGCCTCTTCGCTGTTTCACCGCCATCATCGCTCGAGAGCTCGCCGTAGTTCTTTGCGGTCTGCCGCGAGTTTTGCGCCATTCGCCGCCGTCGAGCATCCTCCCGCCGAATCGGTTCGGATCCGAGTTCCTCGCGTCGTGTCGCGTCGAGTCGCCCCTTCTTTCGCGAGTCGCGTCGAAGCGCCGTTCGGGTGGTCGTCTTCCTCCGCTCGGTGCAAGCCCGCCGCCGTGTCTCGGAGCCGGCGCATCCGTTGGATCTTCGCCAACCGCCGTCGAGATCAAGCCACGTCGCTTCTTCATCGATGTTTCGCTCGGGTAAATTTCTAACCGTTAGATCCGAATAGGCGATCGGGATTGAGCCACGTAGGGGTAGATCGGTGGCCGTCGGATCGTCGCGCAGATCGCGCCGCGTGTCGAGCATCGGCGCGGCGGCGTCGCGACCAATCGATCTTGCCGCGTGTCGAGCGCGTGGTGCGCGAGGCGCGTGGGCGCGTCCACGGTGGACGAGGCGGTTCCGTGGACCGAGTCCATGGACGAGCGGCGTGTCGGCGCTGATTGGTCGAGTCGGGGCTGGCGTCGGCGTTGCGCAATAAAGATCTTTTCAATAGAAAAATAATTGAAAAATCGAAATTCTATTTTACGTATTTTGATGTTATTCAAACTTCAAAAGGCTATATCTTTTGCATTTTAACTCGATTTGAGTGATTCAAATTTCTAAAAATTGTAAAATCAATATCTATTTATTGGTGAATTTTATTTTATTTTTAGAGTTTGTTTGCTCTCTGGTTTGGTGTTTATTTGCTATTTTGGCATCGTTTAGCGTAGGCGTTGAAGCGCGCTCGGTGATCCGGAGGAAGATTCGTCGCCCAAGACCCAAACTCAGATCAAGACCAGCACCTACTCCAAGGCAAGTTGTGCTTTGATCATGTTGCACCTAATTTTCACCAAATCGCTATTTTGTCTTTTAAACTTTATGCATGATATTTTATGTGTATAAATGATTTCAATTAATCTGGGAATTAGATAATATGCCTATTTGAATTAAACCATACCTTGTCAATTATATGCCATGATCTATTTGTCACCCTAGGATGTGGAATTATAGTTGATAATCAACATGGGCTAGTTAGATCGTCATAAATTGCTTAGCCATGCCACGTCATCACATGTGTCAGAATGTCGATACTTAATCTTGACTAATGGAATATGGAACAATGTTTATGAATTGGTGTGTCATGTGTTGTCACACAATGATATCAAGTTGTCGTGGCGAGGAGGTCACACATCGGGATTGAAATGTTGATGGCATGTGGTGCTTGGTAATCAAGCTGGGGTGGTAATGATTTTAGATTGAGGCAAGTGGCAGAGGCGGTGTGCCAAGGTGGGCCAGTTTGGCGGGGTATGTGGAAGTCTTGCCTTAATCACTTTAAGGACTTATCCTTGCAAGCCTTTGACTGAGTCTCTCTTGCAACCACATGTGCGGAATGGGACAGCCTAGTGAATAATTTGTGAAACCTAGACTTGATCTTGTCGTGGTGAATAGTGAGTCCCGGTTACGGTTTAACTCACATGGCGCAAGAGGGGGCTGTTGTGATGGTTTAACCCTTGATGTTGAAACCTTAGCGAGCGATCTTGGGTCTAGGTGTAGCATTGTAAAGGCTTTGTTATGATCACTCGCCTTGGTGGTGTTTGGTTGTATCGTGTGGGTAAAGTGCATAACCTCTGCGAGTGTACAATCTATTCGAATAGCCGTGCTCACGGTATTGGGCAATGCTCGGGAATTACAGTTAAGGGTTAGACTTTTGTTAAACAAAAACTTGTTGGGATGGCAAGGTGCCATGGACAGTGGAAAATTAATTTAGGATTGGAAACTTGGTGTATTTCAGAAATCTGAATTTATTAATTCTTGTATTTGTTTCTTGCTTTCCAATCTATTTATTGTATTCTTGTTAAATGCTGCTTTATTGCAAAATACCCTTACTAGCCATTCCTTTGGATTAAGCCAAGCATATAAAATATTAGACTTGCATTGTTGTGCACAACTTGTTGAGTGCTTTATGTACTCACCCCAACAACAACAACTTCAGAAGAAGAGGAATCTATACCATTCATGGAGGAGGATTACTTGGATCACGAATGCTTAGGTCCGAGCCTCGTCGGTTACTGTGGCGAATCTGGAGCGCCACTGCGTTTATTCTATTTCATTGCTTCTCATTGATACTCTTTTTAAGCCCTGTGAGGCATTATTCATGTAAGACAACAGTTATTATTAATTAATGAAGTTTATGCTATATTTATTGTGTGTGACTATGATAGCATCTATGTTGAGCCTGTGTGCACTAGCGTGATCCTGGACTAGTGCGGTATACACAGAGGTCCGGATTTGCAAATTCGGGTCCCGACAAAGTGGTTCATAACTTGCCATCGCTGGGAGTGGTCCTTCTCGTTCTTGCAATCTACACACGGACAACATATGAAGCTGCCTGGAGGCAAGAATGCAACGGCCACATCCAGAAAATCCTGCACGCCATCAATGAACTCTCTCAAGCGAAGGTCCGCATTGTACATCCATTGCCGATTCATCTACACCAAGTTATAATTTCATTAAAAATTATAACAAATTTCGTTACAAAAATCATAACCTAACTTAAATTTCGTTACATTTAAACCCAACAAAAAAAAGCTCCACCTACACCGTCATCCAATTAAAGACCTACCTTTCTAATTATTTTGTATCCCTTCCTACCTTTGTAATTATTTTTTATCCTTCTATATGTTTTTCTATTTTATTTCATACACCAATAATTACTTCCTTGCAATGTTGTACCTAGATCTCCCCCAACTTATTATGATATTTAAGATTCTAAAGCTAACAACCACCTAGATCTAAAGCTTCCAATCACCTTTACCTTGTAATATCATTTTTTGAACTAGATCTCCACCCTACATCTTCATACAACAACAAAAACAAGGCATAGAAAACAAATTTTCGATCATGCTTAAAAAGTTCAAGATTTCTCCACAACCATTGAAAAAAATAGCAATATCTAGGTGAGAAGGATGTTCACATGATGTTACTAACTTTGAAACACTTAATTTGGAGCTAATCACCTCCAATTAAAAATTTGGACAACACCTCCCCAAAACAGTATTTGGGCGGCCTTCTCTGTTCGATCGTACCTCTGCTGGCTCATGGAGGAAGAAGGATTTAAATGCGCTGCGCGGGAGGTCTTCCAGAAGCAGTTTGAGACATGAACCGCTTCTGAATGTTGCGTTCTAGAAGCATTTCTTTCCTCAAACCGCTTCTGAAAATCAGAAGCGGTTTGAGACTAGAACGCTTCTAGAATGCAACATCCAGAAGCGGTTCGTGTCTCAAACCGCTTCTGAAATGTTACGTTCTAGAAGCGGTTCTTTCCTCAAACCGCTTCTAAAAATCAAAAGCGGTTTGAGACTAGAACCGCTTCTAGAATGCAACATCCAGAAGCGGTTCATGTCTCAAACCGCTTCTGAAATCCCTCTCCGGAAAGTTGCCAACGAACTGCTTCTGGTGCGAACATCACAACGGGTTCGCACCAAACCGCTTCTAATAGGTCGGTTGTGATGCCCAGTTCTGTAGTAGTGTAAGAGCTTAGGTTTCAAAATTTGAGTCACTTCCCTAGGAGGAGGAGACTCCCGGGTGTGGTCATCACACGGCAAATACATCATGTGCACGCAGTGGCGGAGCTAGGAATTTTTTGGAGCCTGGGCAAGCCTAACTACAGTGAACGTTCGGCCAAGCAAACACCATCATACGCGAGAGGGAGGACTAGACAAGGTCTCGCCAGCAAGCCCGAGCAGTCACGCAGGGTCGCTGGGAGCTGGCTCTGCCAGCGTGTGCACGTATGGACAGGGCCGACATGCTTGTGCCCCGAGGGGTTCGTGGCCAACAACAAGAGCGACTCGAGCAAGGGGTTCTAGCACACGTTTGACGTCTGGTGCGGCGAGGACGTCTACTTCACCAAGATGCCGCACACCGACTTTTGGGGCTTCAACTTCAACTACACCACCGTGCTGACGTTTGACACATGCCGATAGATCTACAAGAAGGGCATCGCACTACTACATAATGATATAACACTATCTCTTCATCTGAGTCGGTTCCCAACTTTTCAGAAAAAACCCGATAGTGATATATGATTCGGTATGGATGAAAAATATAGTGCAAAATATTACAATCTATCTGATATTAGAACCGATAGTGATGTTATTGGTATCACTATCGGTTCTGAGGCCGGAACCAATAGTGATATTTTACTATCAGTTTTGATATTGGAACCGATAGTGATAATTTGATCATCACGATCGGTTCTAAGGTTAGAACCAATCGTGATAGCGTATGACCCCTCAGGTTCTCTTCCCACGCTTGACTTCTCGGCTTCTCCTCCCGATCCATTCAAATATCAAAAGCCAAGGCGTCCACCTTGAGCTTGACTTCTCGGCTTCCCTTCCGTTCTATAAAAAAAGAGTTTACTCCTCTCCGCCCGCATCGCCCCTTCGCCTCCCCTTGCCCACATCGCCCATCTGCCTCCCCTAAGCACGTCATCGCCGCCTCCCCGAGCATGTCGCCATCGTCTCCTCCCTCGAGAACATTGTCACCACCTCCTCCCTAAGCAGTGTTAGCCGCACTGACTTTTTAATTGGTGCTTTGTGAGTATAATCATCTCCCTGTGATTAATTTATTTATTGTTATTGCAAAGGGGCTAGACAGTTTACTTGTCTTGGGGACCTTGCATGTGGGGAGGTATCGTTTGATGAGAAGTTGGGCTGGTTAGACTATTTGTGACAATATTAATTAATTATTTACATCTTGCAATACTTGATTAGTTCAATTGATATCATATGTTAAGTGCTACTAGATATATGTTCATGCTCATTGTGCTTACTGTTCTACTTGTGCTTGGTTGTTATTATTTTGTTCATGGTATTGTTGGTTTTTTTTAGCATCTGAACTGTTACTGGCAGCCTCTGTTTACATGCTTTTGCAGTCTATGTTGTTGTAGTTTCAGTGAGGTTTCTTGAGTATTGATTCTCTTAAATATATCTTGGTCCAATTGATTGGTTTTATAAACTGTCAACTATTAAATCTGTTTTTAAAGGTAAGGTTATCACAAATTAGTCTAATATATTGTCCCTAGTGGCGAGGAGGCCTTTCTAAGGCAGCCCGACATCTGAGAACACCTTAAAATCAACTTGAGCTTGATTGCTAGTTGTATGCCTCTATTAATGTTAATTATCATGCATATGCTTAATTACCTGTTTATAAGTATATTTACTTTGATATTGTCAAGTATCATATATAAAATAGAGCCTACAAACAAGAAAGACGACATGGAAAAGCTGTTGGATGCTAAACGAAAACTTGAGGTGGAGATAGAACAATTGAAGGGAAAATCTGAGTTAACAGAAAAAATTTATGAGGTGAAACAAAAACTGAAATATATAGATGACAAATTGATATTGAATCTCTTAATAATGTACTCATCATTAAGGAACGCAAAGAGAACACAAAGCTGGAAGAAACGAAAGTTGAGCTTATAGAGGTTTCTAATATTTAATTCAACGTGGTAACTAATAATATACCAAGATAGTCTATTTTCACAACAAAATGATAGTCTATTTTCACAACAAAATGATCACTTTTATAGAGATTAAGAGGTATTACTGAAAGTCAATCAGTTATTGGTATTAAACAAATAGGCACTATACCGAAGCTGTAGAACTACAAGGAGAACCGTAAAGCCTCTGTTGTGGAAGCTATGGAACATATGATGGAAAATATGAAAAAGCCCTAATATCTCCTTGTTTTGATCTATCAAATAATGTTGTTTCTCAATATATGCTTGTTAATATTTTAACTAGTTTATTATATCCTTGTAATATAGCAGGAAATACTTCAGACAAAAGTTGGCTATAAAAATGATAACGAAAGACTACTTTTGTGCCAATAAGTTCTACAAGGAAAAGGCTGCCAGAGGATTGTGCCACTAATTTCTGCATTGAGTATGTTCAGTGGGCAATCTCTGTGGTACTCTAGATGCAATTGGTTGGGACAAAGAGCCTTCTACTGGGACGTCGGGGCTGCCTGAGGAGAGTTACATTGGAGGATTGTGCTACTGATCTCTGCATTGAGCATGTATACTATCAACAATACAGTGAATGTGAATATACTGTGACTTTGTCGATCTGTGGGTATACTGTGAATATGAATATACTAAGAATTTGTCAATTGTGCATATACTGTCAATATATGAATATACTGTTAATTTGTCAATCTGTGAGTGAATATACTGTGAATGTGAATATATTGTGAATGTGAATATACTGTGATGGTGATACCTGGGATTTATCATGTGATCTCTTCGGTTCCGAGCGTGGATTGTGAAACTGATACAGATTCCTAATTACCTCTATCGATTTCTAGCTCGAAACCAATAGAGATAATAGGTCTTCTAGGTTGGTTCTGAATTTGGAACCGACATAGATAACGATATATCTGTATCGAGTGACAACTGACCATGATAGTCGCCTCATCATCACTGTCTAAGGACTTTGTATCGCCATCAAAACCGACCTAGATGACGAAAAAAAATCGACTCAGATGACCATTTCTATAGTAGTGTCGGCAAGTGCTACCCAGGATATCTCTATGGAATGGCCAGGCTCCGGACATCAAACAACCAACAAGCAGCATTAAAATCAATGGGCTATCAGCCAGACTTGTCAGTAGGGGTTAAAACGGGTCGGATACGGGCGGATATTGCTCTTCTCGTATCCTAACCCATATTTTTTTCTCGGATTCGGAACCGGATACGGGCTAGCCGGATCCGGATACGAATCAGGATAATTTGGGATACGGATATGGGTCGAATATGTGACGGATTCGGATCGGAAACAGATAGAGATATACGGATAACACACGCATACATTGAGTAATATATGATGAATCAAATCACATAAATAAATACCAATTATATCAAGTTATATATCAACAAAAGCAGTCGCCACTTGACACTTCATATTGGTAGCCCAAACTAAATCTTGATGAAATAATAAAAGCCACAGTATACCACAGATCAAGCACCAATTCAGGAAACAAAATGTAGTCATTACATAAGGATCAAAGTTCACTTGAAGTGGACAATGAACAAAACTTGAGGATTCCTTAAGCAGAAGTAGATGCTGTGCTGTGTGCTCTGTTCTCCATTAATGCACAGGCAGACCGTCCATGTACAGCACCCCCAGAGCATCAAGCTTAGTTGCCTCACTGACCAAAAGATCATCAGTTTATATTATGAGTCGATTGCAGCTGATCTGACAAGCAAGAAGTACTCCTTGATTGAAAATAATTCATCATAAGGATGAAGCTATATTACTATATTGAATGAAATGTGTGTATGTATGTGTACATGGGAAATTCCCATCTGAATGAAGTGTTTCTTGGATGTACTTAACTTTGCGGTGCTGGGCATGAGATGGTCTTGTTTCCACCATTATATGTTCTAGCTGGTGCTAACTGATGCTAAGAAAATGATTTTCGTATTGCAGTTCCAGACTTCCAGTAAACACCAAAAAGTAATAAGGTAAAGAAATGGAAACAATTTCTAATTTCCAACTTACCAATTCAGTTATTAACTTTGCCCTAGTGATAGGTGTGCTGCAGTATTCCACTAAGAGATGAAAAAAAATGTATTCCACTGGTGTACAATTTAGGCACTAAGAGAAGAAAAAAATGTACAGTAGCATGTGCTTGTTGACGAGTGTAAGAGCATTTTTAGGAGTCGGTCACACAGGGCATACAGGAAAAACTCGAAACTGCACCAAAAAGCTCCTGATGTAATCTACACATCCAAGCAGTAATTACAAAATGAATTGACAAATTCTAGGAGCCGGCCACACAGGGCATATACTACCACCGCAGCAGATGCTCCTTTCTTAAGTTCTGCGTACACAATCTAGAAAAAAAAGGGGTTCTGCATACACAGTTCCCTCTGCAAAAAGAAAGGTTTCCATGCACAAGTAGCAAGTTCACGCTGACAACCAAAGTTTACTATCAAGCATGTGTTATGTTTCTGAATAACTGGTTGTCATTGCCATTGACAAGCACATACTGAGACATATTTTACATCAAAACAAATATCAGCAAATGGGCATAACATGACCTGAATTTATCTGAGTTACTCCGTATTTTTTCTATTCTTTTTTGTTGGCTTCCTTTCATTATTCTAGGCAACTACTAAATTTTAGAGGTAGTCTAGCAGCATTGGATGAGGAACAACTGGACCTTTCTTCCAACGATCTTACCAAAGGATCTGCAAGTGCTACCCCTGGAATGCTATCTGGTGAAGGCGAGTGGCGGGGAGTCGGAGCACGGCCGGGGGGAGACGGTGCCGTGGAATGCGATCTGGTGAAGGCGAACGGCGGGGAGTCAAAGCGCCGGCCAGGGAGAGACGCCGCCTTCGGGAGTCGAGCGTGGGGTGGGAGACGCCACCAAGGGGAGGGGGTTCAGAGCTCGGGCCAGGGGAAGACGCCGCCGGAGAGTCGGAGCGCGGGCTAGGGGAGATGATGCCGGGGATAGTCGGAGCACCGACTGGCGGGAGATGACGCCGGGGGTAGTCGGAGCGCCGGTCGGCGGGAGACGCTGGCAGGGGGAGCGCTGGCCACGGAGGAGAACTTCAGATGATCAGATCTAAGCTTGGGGGCTGGGGTGGCTTTGGGGAGAACTTCAGATCTGAATCTGAGCTTGCGGGCGAACGAGAGAAACCAAGAAGCAAGACGCGAGAGGCTTGGGCAATGGGGACCGATCCGGATATCTGAACAATGCAAATATCTGGTATCCGGTTCCCGACCCACATTTTTCGGATAGTATACACTCCGAATCCGATCCGATATCCGTTTTTAACTATTCGGATTCGACCCGATATCTGATTTCCTTCCTGGATCCGGTTCCAACCGGATTCGGCTCCGGATCGGACGGGAATTATCCGTCCCATTTTCACCCCTACTTGTTAGGCTCGATTTCTTCTGGTGATTTTGCTAAGTGCACAGAGGAGAAGGCAACTTTTTTAACTGCACACGAAAGGCTATCAGAAGGATTCGTACAAGGAGACTTACATGGAGACTTAACAATTTTATAGGTGCAGTTTCAACTATATCATAAAATTTAATTACTTCGAAGTTGGTTGTTTAAAGTACGTGGCAGTCATATGTGCAAGTTGCTCTCAGGTGAGCATTGTGTGCCGAATTTTGTATTTGAGACGAAGTATATGAAATATACATGATATAAGTTCTACGCTATCTATCAAGCGCCACATGTAATGTTTTGGCTTATGTCGTAAACAATTGAGCATTTGTTTCAGGAGGTCAATTACACAGACTCAGACATTGCTAAGATTATGAATTATCGAAGACCCAGATTTGTTCATCTATTTTGTTAATAGCTGTGTGTTTGGGCCTAATGGTGATTTGCTCAATTTTGCTTCACAAGAAGTGTTTAGATAATACTGTTCTAGTCTTTCTTGTTCAGATTAATCAATTGGACTTTCGGCACACAAGGTGTTCATGATGATTTGTTTCGAGGAGAGTTACGCTATATTTTGGCTACGAGAGGAATTCATCTCAAGGTGGAGATTATTGAGTTTGAGTATTATATGAATTCGTTTCCTACTTTATCTCAAATCTACTCCTACACGGAATCTGTTATGTACCATTATAAATATGTCTCTATAGTCCTAGGAAGAAAAAAACTTCATTGTAAATATTTCCTCATATAGTGATATTTGCTTTTATACGTCTATGGTTTTTTTGAAAGGGTTTTCCACCTTAAATCTTTGTCTCCCTCCCGTTAGATTTGTAACAAATATATTCACCGGTAGTATCTTGTAAACGTTTGAACAGATTTGCTAAAGGTGGAGCCGTGCCAATTTCTCTACCCCTCTCGGTCTGGTGCCCTCCCTCTTATCTCGCTCGGACAAAACAAGGGTCATACAGCTGGAGCAGCAATCGAGGAGATAAAAAATTCAAAACAAAACATTCTCGTGAGAGTTTTCAAAACGGTGTGAATCCGACCCTAAAAGCTCATTGCTCCAAAAATAACCATTGGCACTCACTAATCTTAAATTGCAGCCAACGCTCAACAATTTGGATGTTTTTTTGTGAGAAAACATCCGGGCGAGAACTATCAAAACCCTTTGGAATATTGCTACCAGCCTACAGGAGTACTGGTTTGCCTGTCTGCATCAATTGGAGGCGACGTTGGTCTCGCTCTTTTTTATTGAGGGGAACGTTGGGCTCATTGTGCAGTTGGGCTGAAATGATGGCCGAAACTAGTGTGGTTGGGCCTAGTCGATGCCGCTTGCCAATTCTGCATGGGCTACGTCAAGATGGACCAAGCGCTGCGCCTGATGGTGATACGCAGTGAGAGCTCGGCAGGATGCAGTGCTACCTCCGTAGAATTTAGCTAATCCATGTTATTAAACAAGATCAATAATTAAGGGATTAATCAATCAATCAATTAATTAATTAATTTAAGGATTATTTAATTAAAAGTGAACATTTAATTGATTGTTTGGCACATTTCTTGCTGAGCTACCCTAACTCTCGGTAGGAACCTTGCCATATCCCTCCGGGGAAAGTGACACGTACCACGCCTTTCGCTGACGGAGATAGGACAATTTTTATAATTCGTTTGAAAGAGGCTAGATTTGTGAAAAAATGTTTATAGACAAACTAAAAAGCGATGACTTCTAAATTAGCTGGTACATAGTATAAAACTACGGAAGAAAAGAAAAGAAAACTTTAAAAGGCCATACGCGGGGACTTGGAGCTTGTACCCGACAACACGTGGTGGCAGATGCAGCTGTCCACTTAGCACTGGCTCTCACATCCACTGGTGGTCCAGTACATCATCCACTACCAAGTACCAACAGCAATATTCTCCTTGTTGCCATCAGCTGAAACAATTCGTTTACATTGAACCACAAACCTTTCTGCTCGCATCGATCGCACGCTTGTCAACCCCAGCCAAAAGAATATTCTGGCCACCAAGCATAGGTCAAGATCACGAAAGGAACAGCACATGAAACATTCTGCGTCCAAGGAGGCCTTTCTTTCACTCTTGCTTGAGCTGCACAAGAGACTTTTTTTGTAGAGTGTGTGGCCTTTCTTTCATGGTTAGGCTAGCTAGCAACCACACTGAAGAAATAGAAGGGCAGGAGATTTTGGCTTTTTTTTCCTTTGGCTTAGTTTCTTTTTGCAATTTTGGTTTTATCCGACTGATATTGTAAATCTAGTCTGCTTATTGACCACGGAAGAATCAGGAAGCGACACGTGTCACCTATCTTGGTGTGAAAGAGCGGCAAGTGTACTTTATGGTAGCACGATAGGTGTTTGTTATAGTCGAGAAGAGGCAATATTTGCAATTTTGTTCGAACATACTACACTTGTAAAAAAAATGAGTGAGATCAGAAAAAAATTTTTGCTTAAGGAGAATGTGTAGAAACTAAAGGAGATCAGATATGGTGCGCGCTTGCTTGAAATGGAGGGGGCAACATCTGCCTAACAGCTCTCTATTCAGTGTCTGTACGCACGTATGTGACATGTCTGCGTGGGTGCGTGTAATGCAACGTAGCTAGGCTTTGTGAACTGATGGTGCTTGTACTAAGTAGGTAAGCTTTACGCATTTAGCTAAGCTGGAGGTATCTACTTCGAGCTGCTAGCTCCCGTAACGTCTGGCTAGCTTCAGGATTCCCCGCGTCCTCCCCAACTCGAAAAGATTGTGCTCAAAGTGTGCCCGTCAAGGATTAAAATTTTGCCGAAATTTTGCGAGATTTTGTCAACGAATTTTGAAATGCTGGCCAGAGTAAAAAATTTAAATTGCTACAGTAATATCGGAAATCTTGTCGAGATCTCGGTTTTTTTACTGGTTTTTTTGACCGGATTTGGTCCAATAACCCTTAAAAAGGTCATCTCCTATGAAAATTTGTTGAAAAACTGAATATTTGAGACATTTTTTAAAAACTGTAGAAATACTATTGGCTTTTTATAAAATTTTACATGCTTTATCATGATGTAAAAAATTTATATTACTATCCTAAGAAGTGTAGGATCATACAGAAAATTTTTAAAAATAATTGAAATTCATTTGTTATCTTTAAAAAATCAAAAATAGAATGAACATAATTGGGACAGTAACCTTGTCAGAATTTTATAAATTTTCTTGAGTGTGATCATGATCCAAAATTTTTATGAGATATTAATAATTGCCTTCTTACCATTCTCTAAAATTTTCAAAAAAATTAAACTTTTCTTATTTGTTCAATCAAATCTATGTATGCATTGAACTTCATTTGTTATATTTCAAAAATCAGAAACAGAAAGAACATAAATGGTACACTGCACTTGTAAGAATTTTATAAATTTACTGGAGTGTGATAGTGATTCAAAATTTTTATGAGATCTTAATAATTTCCTTATAACCCTTCTAAAAAAATTTCAAAAAATTTAAACATTTTTTTATTGCTAAATAAAATCTATATATTGATCATAAGGCTTTTATCAAGACGTAGCACTATCAGAATTTTTGAAACTTCTTGAACATTTATCATCATATGAAAATTTTCTATAAATATAAATGATATATCAGGACCATCCACAAAAATTTTAAAAATTTTCTAGCGTTGTTTGTACTATTTTTCATTTGGTTGAAGTTTGCCAGTAAGGCTTTTATCAGGACAGTAGCACTGTTCAAATTGTTAACAATTCATGAAGCTTTATAATTATCTAAAAATTTTATGAGAAAATTAGTGATGCATCATAACCATACAAAAAAAATTCAAAATTTTCTAACGTGGTTTGTTTCATTTTTCATTCGGTTCAAACTTGCCGGTCAGCATTTTATCAGGACAGTAGCAATGTTTGAATTTTTAAAACTTCCTCAGATTTGATAATAATCTGAAATTTTTATGGAAATATCACTAATGTGTCATAAACCTACAAAAAACATTTCAAAAATTTTTGATATCGTTTGAGCTATTTTTCGCTCGGTGCAATTTTAACGAGATCTTGGCAAAACCGAAGAAATTTCTGTTTTCTCGGTAGAAAAAAAATCTGGATTTGATTTTTTGTGTTTGTATTTCGTCCAGGATTTATCCAAAAATTTTAAATCTCGTCGAGATTTCGTTCTCCAGCCATGGACGAGATTTGAAGAAAAACGAGATTTCAATGCTTGGTACCGCCCCTTTCAGGCTTTGCCGATCTCTGAATTTTGATCGAAGTAACATCGTACTGCGATGGTGTAGTACGGTAGTTGAGCTCTATTATGTATACTAAATTCAACGTAAATCTTTTTTATTTAATGATCAAATTAGTTAGTATTTAATTATTTATTTATACTTACTTTGATTAGTATAGTGTCCTGTCTTCCGGTTTCCTTTTCCCAGCACGTAATATATGGTCTTTTTCTTTTCTAGAACGTTTGTTTCCTTTTTCTTAATTCCAGGATATTTGTTTCCTTTTCCTTGAGATGATGCTGGAGGTGGAGGGAGATTTGTTGTGGGCCACAGGGATGAGTTAGACACATTAAACAATGGCCATCGGATGTGGGTGAGTAAAGCTGAGGAAAGATCTGAGAGGTTAATTTTGATGGAGGCAAGTTTCTGAGGACGTTTCGCTGGGTGCATGAAGGTTAGGCCATCTCTAGTGGGGTGCATTATTTAGGGTGGACGTAGAAAAGAATGCTTAGGTGCATTATAAAGGGGTATAGATAGTAGAGTGATCGAAATATCATTAACAAATCAACGACTAGATCTGATTTCTACAACTGACTATTACTATCAATATATTGTACCATAAAATTTCTCATATAAGTTTGTCTTTGTTTGACAACCGTTTAATTTGTAGCTACACTTACTCCGTGATGCACCACAACTTCGTAGCATCTTGCCATATACTTCCCTTTGAGAAAGTTTGCCTAATTTGTGGTAACTGATTTGGTCGCCACAAAATATGTGGCTAAGGAGGCCGAGCGCTTGCTCGGTTGGCTAGGGCACGAGAAGAGAGCAAGGCCCATCCGAGTTTGAGCACTGTTCGATGCGGGCGACCACGGAGCTGAGGCATGGGTATGTGGGTGTGTGTTTGTAGTCCGGTTGTTGTTCTCTTTTAATGAATGCTAATGCTCTGAATAATTTTTTTTAAAAAATATGTGGCTAAGACAGATCTAGTGCTAAAACTACTATAGCTTTCATGACAACAACCATAATAAACTAAAAAATAAAATCAAAGGGCCAAATGCAGGATGAGCCAACCCAGCGTGTGTGTTGCCCGCTTACCCACGCATGTGATGTTCCCTGCTCACGCGCTGTCGCCGCACTACCCTCACGCTCCCGCAGAGCCTACTCGGTTCCACGCTCCTTAGGTGCAATAGAGAACACGTATTTCCTACCGTACCTTTCGTGACAGGAGAGTGAGCTATTTTTGTAAAAACATACGTTGGGATGATAAATTTGTAAAAAAAAACGATGCAAAGGGAACTAGATATGCACGATATTCATTCTGCCGATGCATGTGATTTGGCTTACTTTGTCACAAGTTCAGTAGCTAGATATGGTAAAGTACGACAGTTTTAGCACCAAAATTTGGCAAGGTATAACCGATTTGTTAGGCCAAAAATGAAATTGGATATTTCTGATCGATGTTGGTTAAAAAGGGAAAAGTTAAGTTAAAATTGGAATTCTAGCCGATATTATTTCAAAGATGGAATTTTATCACTAAGAGATAGAGACCGATGTGGTTCATGGTTTGTGACAAATCGAAAAGGATACGATCGGCCTGCACGTTATAAAAGGAGACCTGAGGCGGGCTGGAAAGATATACAACAATAAATCTAAATTCGTATCTACTTTTATTTACTTTTCGTCGATTAGGAGCAGCCTTTGTAATTTAGAATCTTCCCTGTAATTCGTTTTTTATCAATAAAGTTGCGCATCACCGATCGTTGATCATTGTCGATTACGCCAATTTATCCAGGTCTGCTTTTCTCCAATCTTGTTGCGCATCGTCTTTTTGGAAAAATCTGCCTTTACCAAATCATCTATTAAGTAGTAACATGCTGTTTAGATTTATTATCACTTATGATTTAATCGGCTCAAGTAGCTATTTAGATCTCCTTCCGATTGTTACATTAAATCGGTTTTGAGCATTATTTCAATTTATCTTTCGATTGCAGGATCAAATCGGTTGGCACGCCATGAACCAAACTTGAACCCGACGTTCGCGTGTGTTCGAGCCGTTCAATTCTTCATCATATTTTTTTGGCACCAACACACTTTTGGCATGCCTAATGGGACACGATGTCTTCCTTAGACAAGTCGATTCGACCATCTGACATCCTGTCTGATGCGATAATCGTCCCAAAAATGGATGATATGACGCCAAAATAGCGCAAAGACATTAAGGATCGAAAGGCTACGCTCGAAGGGATGATGTTAAATTGTTATAAAAAAACTCGACATGGTGTTACCCAAAATACTGCGCTACCGACGGTCAATTTCTTTGACAACACCGAAGCTGCCGTTATATCGGACAATAAACCAGTGAGTCGATACATGCCTGCACAGGCTTAATTATCTGATATGATTAATCAATATGTGCATCAAACTTTGATAAATCAGTCATCGGCTCTAGTAACAACTCTCAAGCCGATGATAACTAATAGTGTCAAAGCTGTGGCTCAAGAATTTACATCGGCTGGAAATATGTTAGATCCAATGCAAGCTCTGCCAAACTACTCGGTTTACTCGGTAGCACCAAATACGCAAAGTTTGTGCCAGTAGCCGATCCTAAACCATTGGCTCCAGCTCCTACTATGATGCCAACCCACCCGACCATAATATTGCCATGAGATCCTCATGTGAGTGGGGTTGCACATTACCAAGCATATACCGATGTCACCAAGTTGGATCCACAAGCAACCTTACCCCTATCAGCTCTATTTTATATCTATCCTCCATCGGTTTCACAACCGATTGAAACCCCTACAAGCCCACAATACAGTAAGCCGATTTTGCAGAGGAATCCGGCCCCATACGAGGTTGTCACCTACTCGAAACCCTTCGTTTCAGTATTAGAGTCGATGGCTAGGAGGCCAAACGTAGGTGAAAGATCGAGATAGCGATCAGAGGGGGGTGAATGATCCCAAAATAAAAATATATCCCTTAGGAGGATCACAAATGCAGATTTTCACCCAAAGAAACCAAGCCAAACCCCTAGATAATCAAATGGAAGCGGAAGAGTCAATTTCCAAGAAAATCAGCCTGAGGACGGTGCTACCGCCAAGTTGGGTTGGCTGACGACCCAATCGCCTTGACTCGTGTCCGAGACCATACTTCACACTCTCCCGCGGAGCCCATCGATGGGTGACAGCCAGCTGTGCTCTGGGTCGGTGGACGACCCAGAGTCCGATACGGGATCGAGTAAAGAAAGGTTTCTCATGGGCCGCCCCCAGTGGGCCGGACACCCTACGCCGGGACCGTCAGCTTGGAAGAGTCCCCCTTAGGAGGGACCTCCAAGGACCCACTCGGATCACCCGTTATTACCTCCACGAGCACAGCGTTCAAACCAACGCGGGTAAACGCGCGTTCGCTCACCCCCTCTAGGTCCCACACCTACGGACGGGGCGTCTACGTGGGACAGACAGTGGCCACTCCTCTCGCAGCTACCCTCGCCAAACGAGGACTCGGGATGGATGCCCAACATCCAGCTACGACGTTAAACGAGCACTCGGACACCAGAACCTCCCGAGAGGCACCTGGTCGTCCCAGCCGACCTAAGGCCACGTCCAGCTACGACGTTAAACAAGCACTCGGACACCAGAACCTCCCGAGAGGCATCTGGTCGTCCCAGCCGACCTAAGGCCGCGTCCAACTATGATGTTAAACGAGCACTCGGACACCAGAACCTCCCGAGAGGCATCTAGTCGTCCGCGCCGACCAAGGCCGCGACAAGCTACGACGTTAAACGAGCCACCGTCCAGCTACGACGTTAAACGAGCCAACGTCCAGCTACGACGTTAAACGAGCCAACCTCCAGCTACGACGTTAAACGAGCACTCGAACACCAGAACCTCCCAAGGGGCATCTGGTCATCCCAGCCGACCAAGGCCACGTCCAGCTACGACGTTAAACGAGCACTCGGCCACTGGAACCTCCCGAGAGGCATCTGGTCGTCCCAGCCGACCAAGGCACCGTCCAGCTACGACGTTAAACGAGCGCTCGGACACCGGAACCTCCCGAGAGGCACCTGGTCATCCGCGCTGACCAAGGCCGCGTCTAGCTATGACGTTAAATGAGTACTCGGACATCGGAACCTCCCGAGAGGCATTCGGTCGTCCATGCCGACCAAGGCATTTGAATGCCCGTACTTAAGAAAAACGTCCACGCACCGGCTGCTGACCCTCGGGGGCACAAGTGGTCTAAAAGAAAGCACCTGAAGCGAAGTCGTCATACAGATGCATCAATCGCAAAAGAAAGGGAAATTTTATTATAAGCCGACAAGCTCAAACATTACACAATGTTACATGATATGGAGTTACATAATATGGTGGAGCTATTTCAGCACCAAGTATTATATCACGAATTTCAGATTGCGTCGGTCTTGAGGCCTCGAGCGGCTACCACAAGACGCACCATCGCCTCCAAGAGGGCGCTCCTCACCACGAAGAGCTTCGGAACAACCCCGAGCAGCGCGTCGACGGCGGCGGTGTCACGGGCCACGACCTCCTCCTCCATGAGCTCGGCCATCGCCAGGTCACACTCAGCCAAGGGACCCTTCTCCACCACCTCGACATCGTCACCAAAGCCAAAGACCAGCGGATACGCCGAAGCCATTGGAGGATTGAAAAAGAGGATTCTAGGCTGGGGATAACCATTCAAGCAAGCGGTGGTACCCTTATATACCGAGAGGAAGGAAGATCAAACGACTCTGCATAAATGCCAGACGCAGGAAAACGAAGCGCCCTTCACCGGATCCCGAAGCGGGCGAGAAGACGAATGGTCAAGACGTGCAAAACCATGCACGACACGCACAACCAAGCAATTAAAAAACTTCCAACAGCAGGGGTAACCCCGATAGGTCCCTCAGCAGCTGCCGGATGCGCCCGAAGCACACCAGGCTGGAGCCAACCAACCAGGTCGGTCGGACCAGCCGACCAAATCCGGCCGCCGCCTTCGACCATGCTTTACCGACCAAGCTCAACCCCCGACCGCATCTAACGAACTCGCTTGGGGGTTCGGGGGCTACTAACGAGTACTCATACAATGGGTACCCCAGCGGCCTGGAGTAACGAACGGGTCGACCTATGCTCGGCTCCGACCAAAGGCCTCACGGGTCCACAAAGGACACTCGACCCCGACCTAACGAGCTGCTCCAAGGCTGTCCCCGACCTAACGGGGCGTCCGAACCCCGCCACAGGTCGGACTCCCCACCGGCTCCAACAAAGCTGAGGCAATCTCCGCCAAGGGCCAAGTGTCAGGCCTCCGTCGGCCATCGGCCACGTGGTCTACAAACATGACCACTCGAAGGTTCTACGGACATGACCGCTCCGTCGGCCATCGGCCAAGGGCCAAGTGTCAGGCCTCCGTCGGCCATCGGCCACGTGGCTCCTTCCCAAGACAGCACGAAGGTTGCTAAAGTCAAGACTCCAGTCTCATCGTCCGATCCACGCACAAGATGGAGATCGCTCCCTCGGCGGCACCAAAGAGCGCAATATGGCGTCGGCGCCGTAGGGCCCGCGAGAAAAGCAGTCGTTGTTTCCCAATGAAGCGAAGAAGCGATCTACTCGATGAGCCCACCAACCCGGTATGGACAGAAGAGGAGGTCGACCAACCACCAAGACCGAGGGTTAGAACTCTTAGCATGGATGTCTTCATCCTTCCCTCTCCCGACTTTCCATGTAACCTGCCCCCTCCGACTATATAAAGGGAGGCAGGGTCTTCTGGAGAGGGGACGGATGAACGAATGATCTCTCTCACCCTCTTCTCTAGATCCCTCAACAAATAGGCAGTTTACGCTCTCACGTTCGAGCCCCCAGCTCCCGCTTGTAAACACTGTGCAGTCTTCTGCACCTAAAGTAATACGATAACACCACACGAACTGGAGTAGGGACATTCAGCCCGAACCAGTATACATCTTGGGCTTTTTAGTCTAACCATTCAAGGAGAGGGAGCGCGCGGCCCCTTAGACTTATAAATTTACTTGCCGGTGGCTCGAAACCCCGACAGAGAAACACTGGGCTTTCGCCCATACCTCAACTCGTAAGAAGTGCGGTGCAAATGTGCTCTCAAAAATACACGATTAGAAACATGGCAAGCAGTAGCTATAGCCTCAGCCCAAAACTTCCTAGGAGTACTGTACTCGTCTAGCATCGTCCTAGCCATTTCTACCTGGGTCCTATTCTTCCTTTCCACAACGCCATTTTGCTGAGGGATGTAGGGAGAGGAGAACTGATGCTCTAAACCAGACTCCACACAAAAACTCTCAAAATAAGAGTTATTGAACTCCGTGCCATTGTCACTGCGTATAGCTCGTAGGGCACTAGGGAGCTCAAAAGACAACCTATGAACCAAACCCCTAAAATGGGTAAAAGTCTCATCCTTCGAGGACATGAAGAACACCCAAGAATACCTCGAAAAATCATCAACAATGACAAGAACATACCACTTCCCTCCCACTGACTGCACTCTAGCTGGACCAACAGTGTCCATATGTAAAAGCTGTCCTGGTGCATCAGTCATCACAACAGTGACTGGGGGATGAGAAGCAGCAACCATCTTGCCATGTCGGCAAGGAGAGCAAACTAAGTCTTTGACCGTTTTGAGTTTGGGCAAACCACGAATGAGATCGTGGCTGCTAAATCGGGTCAAATGATCAAATCCAATGTGACCAAGTCTCCTATGCCAGAAGGAGAGATCACGCGACTCTAAAGCAATCAAACACCGAAGAGAGTCTCTAGAAGAAACAGAAAAATCAGCACGGAAGACTCTCCCAAATCTAGAAATCCCGCAAAGTAACCCTCCTAATGAATCGAGGATTCTACCGGCATTACTCTTAAAACTCACCTCGAAAGAGTCATCAATAAGCTGAGAAACAGAAAGCAAATTATATTGCAGCTTACTTACTAAGGCAACATCTTTAAGAATGAAATTGTCATTAATGCAAATAGTACCTTTAGCAATGACTCTACCTGAAGAGGCATCCCCAAAAGTGATCAACTCATCACCGGGGGCTCGGACTAGGGAAGAGAACCATCGAGAATCTCCGGTCATATGACGAGAACAACCGGAGTCGACAATCCAAACATCTCCCTTCCACATCCGACGAACCTGATCAAGACACAAGAGAGAAAGATGACTCGATCTTGGGATAGAGTGAAGACTTAGGAACCTAATCTTGAACCATACGACACCTCAGTACCGATCCACGAAGAAGGCGGACTCGAGTGTCTCTCTAACGCTTAACCCTAACAAGATCAAGAGCAACTCTAGTAGATGATCTAGAGCCTGGCCAGGTTGGCTCGCCATGGTGCAAAAGCCGAACCACCCGGTGAAGCCGCCTAAAACTCCTACCGAAAACACCTCACGCCGCTAATATCTACCTCGATGAGAAAAGCGAGGAATATCAAGAGGACGGCGGAAAGGCGACCACGAACAGCTCTAGGACTAAAACTCAAAGAACTAGCATGAAAACCGAGTTCGACGCCTTGCCAAAAACAGCGACTCTCTAACTGTTTAGAAAGCAAGTGTGTGCCTTAGGAGCACTCAAAGTCCGGGATGACCTTGAATACCCTTAAGGGCAGCAACACGCTCACGCCGATTGATCTTGGCGCTACCAAAAGTAAATCTACTAGGTGACCATCCTTCTTACGGAAGGTGCATGTGTACCGCCTTGCTAGAGGCGAAGCAATAGGAGTAACACCCTTCGGGTGAAGTCCTATGGACAACCCAGCAGATCTAAATACGGTGGTACTCACTCTGGGAGCTACCATAATCTCACCACTCTTGGAGCCGCGACAATGGTGGGAGGATGCGCCCGGCGTGCTCCAAGGATCAAATCCTAGACCTTGATTGAATCTACTAATCTCGGATTGGTCTAGAATAAGATTGAGCTTCTTCTTGCCTCCAACAAACTTCTCGAGAGTGCTCATAAGATACTGGCAATCTCGAAAGAAAGAAGCACGAGAAGAACAGGGGGAAGGAGAGGAAGAAGAAGAACCAGAAAGAGAAAGAGAAGATCTCTCAGCACGTGCTTTTTGTTCCCTTAGCACGACTGCCTCAATCTTGAGGGCCTCACAAGAAACACAAGGAGCATATCTAATCCTAAGGGTTTGGTCTTTTAACTTCTTCCTAAACTACATGGATTTGATCCATATCATCCTTAACCCCAACACACAACAGGCAACCAGATTTTGACTTAACTAGTAAGTCCTTAGCAAGTTGATCACACTTGACATTCAAAGCATCATTGTCAAGTTTTAGTTGCCTACAGCCCTCACATGAGCTGACTGGGTCTTTAGAAGCATGCAATTCTAGTTCATCATTTCTAGCAGAGAGCTTTCTAAGGTGTTCGCTCATGGCATCAATTTCGGCAAGCAATTTAGGGCAATTAGCACAAGAAGGAGTAGAGTGAGCATGAAGAAAACTAGCATCTAGTGGAATAGCATCAACAGAATTATCGCTAGCATTGTTCAACTTAAGACTATCTAATTCAGTCAACACACTATCATGCATAGTCCTTAAGTTCTCCAACTCCACAAGAATAGCATCATACAATGAGCAATCATCAGTGACTCGGCAGGAAGAAGATCTAAGAGAAGCTAACTCCCGAGTCAAGGTACCTACTTCCTTCTCAAGCTCTGCACACCTAGCTCTAGCTCTAGCATGAAATTTTCCTAGTTTACAGAAAGCTTCATTGAGCTGGTCATAGGAGGGTACCTCCTTCGAGTCGCTGTTGAGCTCGGAGTCGCTGATGACATTGGTGTCGGCCATGAAGCACATGCCGGAGAAGTTGTCACCGCCCTTCTTCTCTTGCGGTTCATCCTCGCCCTCGTCGCTCCATGTCTCCGTGTCGGAGATGTTGATGTCGTCAAGCGCGGCGAGGACGCGGTGGAAGAGCTTCTTGTTCTTGGAGAAGTTACGGTACTTCTTCTCACGCGTCGGCTCACGAACTAGAGGCTTCTTGTTGCGGTTCTTGTCGATGTAGTCGTTCTTTGCCGAACCGCCGACATCGTTCTTAGCTTTCTCCAGTTTGGGGCAATTAGCCCGAGTGTGGTTGGGGCCACCACACTCGAAGCATGTGATCATGCCACCTCTCTTTCTCTCTCTCACCCTCTTGTATGCATGAGAAAACTTGCGAGTGAGAAGAGCAAGCTCATTTTCTGGAAATTTTTCCAGTTGGTCATCGCTTAGCTCACAAAGGACGGAAAGAGAGAAACCAATAGAAGGATAAGAAGAAGAAGATCCAATGGGATCGGTGACCAAGGCCATCGACTGAGATTTCGTCTTCCGTGAGACGACATCGATCTCATGAGTCTTAAGGTGGGAATAAAGCCCGTCAAGAGTCAGAGTCGACAAGTCAGTGGTGTCCTTGATGGTGGTCACCTTCATCTCCCAAACACGCAAATCGAGTGCGGTCAAGAAATGTCGAGCATTATCCGAGTCAGGGTATATGCAACCAACTGCTCGAAGATCGCTCAAGATCTTGGTAAAACGACCGAAGCACTCATCAAGACTCTCACCAGCGTGTTGTTCGAACTTGTTGAACTCACGCTTGAATTGGTCCTGTCGAACCGTCTTGATTTGGGTAGTGCCCTCATGGTAAGCATCGAGGGTCACCCAAATCTCGTGAGCGGAGAGGTGAGAAATCCTATCATACTCACTGCGGCTAAGACCCTGTATGAGAATGTCCCTTGCCTTAGCGTTTGCCTCAACGTCAGCCATATTGCCGGCCGTGACGTTTTCATCAGCAAGAACCTCATACGGGAGTTTCACCTTCTGCCATATCAGGAAGCCCTGGGCAGTGATGTATGACTCCATTTGAGATTTCCAAAAAGGAAAATCAACTCCAGAGAAAATAGGAGGCTTGGTGGAATATTTGTCCATCGCCATGGCTCTTGAGACTGGTCAAGATCTATGGAAGAGCAAAACCGGCTCTGATACCAATTGAAGGATCGAAATGGCGATCAGAGGGGGGTGAATGATCCCAAATAAAATTTCCCCACTCAAAGTACTCCAAATACTGTTGCAATAAAAATCTAAAGCAGCCAAAGATTTTCGTTCAAACTGGTGCTTCTCAGATTCACACACCCTCCAAAATCCAGAATAATTAGACAACTATGTGTAGCCCTAGCTTGCATGGATAAAAACCATGAATCATGTGAGGGGTTTTTTAATCACAATCCTGGTTGTCAAGTGTCCAAACAAAAGAGGAATCAATTCAAAAGACTTCTTTTCTAAAAGAGATAAAGCTAAAACACCAAAGTCTCTTTTCAGAAAAGTTAAAGCAGATTTTCAAAAATTGTCCTCAGTTGAAACAGGTGGTTGGTGAGTTTCTGTTGCTCTAAAATTTTTGAGAAGTTTTGTCCCTGTTAGCAGTTGAGTCATGAAACACTCCACCAAAATCACCTCAGAAAGCTTTGTAGAATAAGAATGAAAAATCAAGCAATACAGACAGTCAGGAACTTCGACCAGAAAGTTTGAGGCTCGGTTTTCACTTCATAACCCTCAAACGGTGCAACCAGTGGACTCAAGAAATTTTCTACAGATGGATATATGAGTCCTGCACCTTCTACAATAAGAATCACTCAAAAATGAGTTCTATATAGTTTCAGAAAAATCAAACACTGACTGCTGCGCGAAGAACAAGTTCTGGACAGATTTGCAATTTAATAAAAAACTTGATCTCTAGTCTATCCAAGGGTGTAAGAAAGATGTAGAACCAAATGAACACCCTCAAGACATCCTAGAAGAACAACATTTAGAAGGAGGGGAGGCAAATCTAAATTGCATAAATGTAAATTGCAAGAATGTAAGTGCTGAATTTAATTGCGGAATTTAAGTGCATAATGTAAATTGCGTAATTTAAATGCGTAATGTAAATGCACAAAGAAAAGAAATGATTTGAGGAAACATTTCATTTCTGGAAGGAGAGGTTACAAAGCCTCATATTCATTTGGGCAAAGCTCAAAGGAGCATCAAAAACCTCAAAACCTTCTAAGGGAGGAGGCTACCCCTCCACCCCTATTTATACTACTCTTGGGCCACCTAACACCCTTGGATGAGTCCCTCAACCCTAGAGCACTCATCTAAGGGCTAGGATTAACCCACACACACAGCCATGCAAGGGCTAACCCAAAACCCACACACATACTGGGTTTTCTTGCACGGTTTTCAAAGCATACTACCTAGACCCGCTAACCTATCAACTAGACCTCAATACGACGGCCCTCATTGATCCACGCGGCATCTAGCTAGCATCATCTTCTTTCCTTGACTTCTTGACTTGTCCGGACTCCGTCTCCGATCATCTTCCGGCGATCCCCGACCGTCTGAACCTCCGACGCTCCTCGCCTAGTCCCGACCATCCTTTGCCTCACCATGACCTATCACCGTCGTCCTGCAACCATCAAAGACAAGGAAAAACCTTTCACAAGGCAATGCCCACAAAGATATTCAATGATTATCCCAAAATCATTAATCGATCATAATTGCTCTCAATGGTCCGATGCTACTACCCCTAGGTCGGTAGCACTAAGAAGAGCAACCAACACTCAAATTGCTTCAAATCCAATTCAATTCAAAACAAACCAAGCTCAAATTTAGTCAAATACTCATCACAAACATGGATGGACCTCCACATGGTCCTTCACGTTAAGTCTTTTATAAACCGGGCTGAGCGGCGATTTGGGCTGCATAGTGGTTGGCCGACTTGGGCTGGACCAACGAACTTCCGGCCCAATACTATTCAAAGCATTTTTAAAACTTTTTGATTTAAAATAATTCCCAAAAATAGTTTAAGCCAAAATAAATATTAAAAATATTAGAATAATTCTAGAAACATTTGGAACTCAAATAAAATATTTTTGATAAAATTTTATATAAACTTTCTCATTATTTAAATAATTTCCGCAATAAGCCATAGGCAATAATAATTAATAAATCCAAATAAATTCTAGAATATCCAATAAATTCAGAAAATCCATAAAATCCATATTAAATCCAAATAATACAAAAACTTGGATGTTACACCTGTAAAGTGTAAAATCGATCTTATAAAATTCATGCTGTCAGCTCCAATCTTACAAGGTCGACTTAGCAAATTGGCATACATGCTCATTGAATTCAACCTAGCATATGAATCGAGTAAGGGCATTAAGGATTAGGCAATTGCTGATTTTGTAACAAGATATGAAACCAATATGAATGCCAATCTGGTATCTATTGCCCCTTGGCAATTATTTTTTTATGGATTCGGATGCCGAGAGAGTGATGGTATTGGAATAGTTTTGATTTCGCCGAAAGGATACAATTTTGAGTTTGAGTTTAGGCTAAATTGCAAATGCTCTAATAATCAAGCCGAATATGAAGCATTACTTAAAGGCATACATGTACTCGACAATATCGGAGTCGACTCTATTGAGGCTTATAGTGATTTTTTGTTGGTGGTGCAGCAGATTTAGGGAGAGTATAACTACAATGATGAAATTCTGATTAAATATTTAGAGCAATGCCTCAATTTAATTGGCTCATTCACCCCTTTTCAATTTGCCACATTCCCTGTGAGATGAATGGTAAGGCTAACTTGTTAGCTCCACATGCATCGGGCTATAAAGTATTTTGAATATTATAAAATTGTGAGTCGGTAGAGAAAATGGTCATGTGTATCGGTATAAATGATTGGAGGACAAAGATAATTGATTATTTGACTGATCCATCAAGGCCAACAGGTCAGAAAATTAAGACACAAGCCTTGAAATATGTTTTGCTCAATGATATACTCTATTATCAGACTTTGGAGGGTTTATTGTCAAGGTGTCTTGGGACCGAAGAGGCTAAAGTGGTGATGGGTGAGGTGCATGAAGGTATTTATGGAACCCATCAATTAGCTCACAAGATGAAATGGCTATTAAGGCAGACTGGATATTTCTGGCGACGATGTTGGAAGATTGTTTTATATATTACAAGGGATGCCAAAATTGTTAGAAATTTGAAAATTTACAATTAGCTCCAGCATCGGCTTTACACCAAATTATCAAAACTTGGCTGTTCAGAGGGTGGGGAATAGATGTAATAGGATAAATATTTCCTGCGTCGAATAATAGCCATAAATATATTTTGGCTGTGACCGATTATTTCTCTAAGTGGGTTGAATCGATACCATTGAAAAGGGTGACGAGTATTGAAGCTATTATATTTGTTACAGAACATATTGTCCATTGGTTTGGAATTCCCCAAACTATTACAACTGATCAGGGCACAATATTTATGTCCGGTGAGTTTCAAAATTTTGCTCCAAGTTTGGGGATCAAGTTGTTAAATTCATCGCCTTATTATGCACAAGCCGAGGGTCAGGTCGAGTCATCAAATAAAACATTGATCAAGTTGATTAAAAGGAAAATTAAGGAAAAGCCTAGAAATTGGCATAAGGTGTTATCAGAATCCCTGTAGGCCTATCAGATTGCTTGTTACGGAGCAACAAAGCTATCACCTTATTAGCTGGTTTATGGACAAGAGGCTGTGTTGCCATTGAAAATTAATATTGACTTGATCATAATAGCTAGGCAAAACAGGTTATCGGCTCAAGATTATAAGGATTTGATGATCGATAATTTAGACGAATTGGCAGAATTACGACTACAAACGTTGGATCGGCTAAAAAAATAAGACAAGAGTTGAAAGGGCTTATAATAAAAAGGTATTGCCAAAATCATTTTATGAAGCCAACCTAGTATGGAAAACTATACTGCTTGTCGGCTCTAGGGATATCAGGTTTGGTAAGTGGTCTCCAACCTAGGAGGAGCCGTATAAAGTGCATCGGCTTGTAGATGGAAATTCCTATATTTTGGAAACATTGGAAGGAGTGATATTTCCTAAAGCGATTAATGGTAAATATTTGAAGAAATATTATCCTAGTATCTGGGTTGGATCCTAATCGAGTAGAGGTGACTGTCAGCATTCAAAGCCAAATTAACTCATTGCTGTTAATTCTGGCTAACATGTAATAATAAATATTACAGCCGATGATAAAAACTAAACATAAAAAGAAACAAGAGCTTAGAACATTAAATAAACAAAAATCGGTTAGACAACCGATTATAAATATCCTTACAAACATTCATGAAGCATTGTTTCAAAGACAGGCCATTACAAACATTCAATGTTCATAAAGAAACGAAGCCAATAGCAGTTAATTTAGTGTGGCACCTAAAGCTAATAATGCTGTTGTAGCCTTGGCTATAGTCTGTTTCATGTCTTCAAGGATTTTATCATCCTCTTCAGCATTTCTAGGGAAGGGGACGACTTTGACGGACTGTTTCTTGACTGATGCTATGGCTGAACCATGGTTGACCTTTTGGGCCTTCAAAGCCTATAGAGAGGCAGTCATATCTTTTTGGGCTTTGGCCAAAGACTCGTTAACCTTTGCAAGTTCTTCTTCGAGAGACTTTTTCGCCGATTCTAGCTTTAAGGTCATTTCTTTGATTACCTTAAGAGACTTCATCTCCTCATCATACTTGTCTCTTTTGGGCCTTGGTATCGGCTACTATTTTGTTTGGCAGTTTCTGGTCTTCATGCTGAGCTTCCCTACGCTCAATCCTAGACTTGATTGCCTTCACTGCTTCTCTTTTTGCATCGAGATGTCATACATTTAACAGTTCAGCCATGGTTTCCTCCAAGGGATTAGCTTGCACCACTGCCATAGCGTCCCTGAGGTTCTGAGCATTTTCTAGAAGGTTGGCCGATGGAGTATGGATCAAATAAAAAAAGTGGTTGAGCTTCTCCTTCATGCCAGGAGCTGATACTATCGTGGCCGATGCATCCTTTGAGACGGCTAGGATTTTTTGGATTTCTTCTGGGAAGCTCTCAGTGGCCACCTGCACCTTGTCTTCCAAGTCTGACCAGTTGAACCCCAGCACATTGGTGAGGGTTTCGGTCGGCTTGTTGGCAGGCTCAACAATTGGAATTGTCGCACCCTAGGGAACTTGAGCTTGAGGGGTCAGCTGTGACAGTGGAGGTGGGAAGTTAGCCTCTACAGGTAGATCGGCCAAGTTGTTGGGGATGTGAGTAGGAGGAGAAAGCGAAGGCTGCAAGAGATTAAGAAAATATGTTAGCTTATTCATTTAATTGGATTTGAAAATCGGCTTCTAAGGTAATTTAGCTGGTCTGTGCCTAAGGCACGTGGAGAACTCTTAGCCGATTGCTCTTGAGGTTCCTGCCCTCTGGAGGCTAAGACCTTTTTGTTTGGTCAAACACGCTTTTTCTCTGTTGAGGAATCAGCTATACTTGTCAGATTATGCAAAGTGATGGAAAATTTAGAGTATGACCGATATTAATAAACTGACTTAGCTGTTTATCTAAATCAGAGATGGAGACTGGATCCCTAGGGTTCCAGATGAGTAACCTGCCAAAGCCAATCCAACAGGGCGTGGTCGTTTGCTGGATTGGCCGACACCCGAAGACTCGATAGGCTTCTTCCCTGTTGCCTTGGTCTGCGGAATAAAATAAGAAGCCGATCAATCAAGTTCTAAAATAATTAAGGATTATCAAACATAAATCTACTTTAGCTGATAGCTCGCTAGTAATGTTAATGAAGCTCGTGTTAGTACAGCCTAACGAACTAGCTCCACTACTAGAACTTGAGCCGCTACTAGCGAAGTTAGTTATTGTCAGCTCTGCAGGTAAATTCGGGAAGAATTCGCGATAATTGCCAATATAGTTCACTCCGCCGGATACAATGCCGCACAAATAGCCGACCACCATATGGTGAAGCTTCCTTCCCTTCGAGTATGCAAAAAGAAATGCGGCAGATCTTCAACTTGAATATCGTCGGCCAAGTGAAGAGCGATGTTGGCTCCTAATGCACGGCAAAGCTGATCCCTTGGTCTGAACCGATCAAATAGCTAAAAGCTCGGCTAGACTGGTCCAAATCCAAGCTATCTAGCATACACTGATGGTTGATAAAATTCATAGGATGGCTAATAAGTTCGATTTTTAATGTGCAAGCCGACAGACAACACACTTGGGGAAATAAAATTTTTATACAAGTTGAAGGTTTCTTCAAGCATATCATTACTGTCGGCTGTCAAACGAAGGAAAGACGGATATGGATAATTATCGGCTTCCTTGTAACTGAAAAAATCACGCTGACTGAAATCTTCATTGTCAATCTGGAGGAAGAAGGCTGGATATTTTCTTGGGCCGATGGGTGTAATCTTAGCCTCGTTGCCAAAACAAAGTATAAATCTCTCCCTAAAAGATCGGCTATTTCTGTACTCAATTTCTTGATCTTCAAGGGTTTCTTCGCGTGGAAAAGGAGTCATCTCAGCTAAGTCAATCTTAAACAGTCGACTAAATATGTAATAAAGTCAGGTCTGAATGAACCACAAAGGGCTGCTCACATTGCTGACCGTATATGATCCCATTCTCGTGAATAGCCAATTGTGTATTACGTGCATTATCTGATAGACGACTCCTAAGAACATTTCTCCTAAAGTTAGCCGATGGCCCTCTACTAACTACTAAGCAAGGACTTGGTAAACTTGAGTAGGTCTGAGGGAGATGTCGCAGAATAAGAATCGGTCAAGCCACATATTCAAGAATGCTATATGTTCCTTATCGGAGACTGGGCCGATCAATTTATTGTCACTTATATACTTGTTCCAACCTTCTCCCTTGGTGTGAATGAGTTTGCGATGAGGTTTGCCACTAAAAGTTGTTACTTGGTCTTCATCTGGCCCCAAACAGCAGGGGTGGGTTACATCTAAAAGATTTGGGCCGACAAGACCTGTCCTGATTATGAATGCATTAAGATTGTCCGACCAGAAGTAAACAGGTCGTGGCCACTAAGGGCTCATTGGCATCTAGACCGGCTAAAGAAAGGGGGAGGCATTCTGCTATGTCCATCTGCTCCCATTGAGACATTTTTACTACTGCCAACCGATTATACATGTCTCTCCATCCTTTGAGTGCTGTTGGCCAAGCCCTAAAACTCTTACTCCACCTGTTTATATTATAATCAGGGTGTTCAAAGGAAGACGAGGAATTTCTTGTTCTATGACAGCCGATGGATCAAGATTTCCTACTGGGCCTAGGTAATATTGATTATTGCTATCGGGTATGGGGATGAATACCTGTTGAGGATCCATTTCTGCTGGGCTGATTGGAGATTGGTCAAGGCGATCAAAGGTGAATGCAACGGGGCTTGAAGTCTAGAAGCGAGGATGAAGCCGATAGTAGAACAGTTGAGAGTCAAGAGCCATAAAAATGACAGAAGTGAATGGCGGTAATTTATAGGGGTAAACCCAGTGGCATTGGCGGGTAAATTTTTTGAAGAATTAATGCAGAAAATAGCTCGTTCACATGATTTGCGGTGCAATAAATGGAGCAGTTACCGAAGACGACGATGAGAGTAATTCATGGCTAAGCAAATAAAGAAGATTTTTAG
This sequence comes from Otatea glauca, assembly GCA_036346275.1. Classification (NCBI taxonomy): domain Eukaryota; kingdom Viridiplantae; phylum Streptophyta; class Magnoliopsida; order Poales; family Poaceae; genus Otatea; species Otatea glauca. The sequence continues at coordinate 16,866,062 of CM070721.1, read as the reverse complement.
AAGATAACATGTTATCTCCAAAAAATGGGGTCATATGTTAGCACCATAATTTGGCAAGGCATAGCCGATTTGTTCGGCCAAGGATGAAATTGGATATTTCTGACTGATGTTGGTTAACAAGAGAAAAGTTAAGTTAAAATTGGAATTCTAACCGATATTATTTCAAAGATGGAATTTTATCTGCAAGAGATAGAGGTCAATATGGTTCATGGTTTGTGATGAATCTGAAAAGGATATGGTCGGCCTGCATGTTATAAAAGGAGACCTGAGACGGGCCGGAAGGATATACAACAATCAATTAAACAACTCATATATACTTTTATGTACTTTCCGTCGACTAGGAGCAGGCTTTGTAATTTAAATCTTCGATGTAGCCTTTGTAATTTAAATCTTCGATGTAATTTATTCTTGATCAATAAAGTTGTGCATCGCCGATCATTAATCATCCTCGATTATGCCAATTTATCCAGGTTTGTTTCTTTCTGATCTTGTTGCACATTGCCTTTTTCGGGGAAATCTACCTTTACCAAATCGTCTATTCAATCGTAATACACTGTTTATATTTATCGTCACTTATGATTTAATCGGCTCAAGTAGCTGTTTAGATCTCCTATGGATTGTTACACTAAATCGGTTTTGTGCATTATTTCAATCTATCTAGCCGATTGCAAGATCAAATTGGCTGGCACGCTACGAACCAAACTTGAACCCGGCGTTCGCGTGTGTTCGAGCTGATCAATCGTTATATTTTTGACACCAACCGATAGCCATTCAAACAACCTCTAAACTACTGAAAGAGTAAAGATTGTAGTTGTTGAACTCGTATAATAGTTGTGTCATCAAGGTGTGTGCCTTAGCTTTCTCAGTACAGAGTTTTAGCTTCTCCGAGTAACCACACCCTGTTCGGAGGAGCTTATGTTTCCCGTGACTTTAGACTCTATTTAGCACTGCGGTGGTTTTTGAAAGCATTTTTCTACTTTTGTATATAACAGTTAGTTTAGTTGAGAGTATCTTTTTAGGATCCATGACAGAAAAATATTACTAGAGTTAGTAAAGATTTCAATAACTAGCTAGATTCCACGTCGCAACATAGCACCGCGCCGACAAACAGGCCCTCAATCAAAAGCTAAAGCAGAGATCTCCAAATTTGACAAGCAAAAGTTTCAAGTTTCTAAACTTAATTTATAAGTAACTCGAGGCCAGCAACCCGACTATCACCCAACAAATGTTAAATAACCGCCGTACATGGATGAAGCGAAAAAAAAAAACATATACTGCTATGATTTGTGAATGGATAACACTGACTGACCTACGTCCGATGCTACGTTTCGCCCACCCGGCCATTCCCTACTTCGCACACCTGACTACCTGAGACTCATTCAAGATCATACCCCGAGGACTGAGCTCAGCTCAGTTGGCAAAAGGCGCTAGTATGCTTCTCGCTCACCCGGGTTTGAGCTCCGCTTGATCAGTGTGCTCGCGAGGGCCGGGTGCGGGCACGGTGTGTGTGGGGTGTGCGTGTGTGGATGGGTGTGTGTGTTTGTAGTCTAGTTGTTGTTATTTTTCTTTAATGAATGCCAATATTCTTGATCAATTTTTTTTAAAAAAATATCATACCCAGTCCTCATTTCTCTGTTGCTGCCCCCTCTACCAACTTCACTTTCTCCTCTCTCTCTCTCTCCTCCTCTCAAGTCCCTACAAAACCTATTACACTACGATACTAAAGGGAACGGATAGGCTACTCTAGCATAAATTCAAAATTTTCTACCGTGTAACCAAGGAAACACTACAAGTTATAGATCACGGAATTACCACCAGACTTGCAGACCTATAGCGGAAGTAGGGTCGATGTAGCGCGTTAGTGTGGTTGTAGTCGTACTAGCCTCACGTCTCCTCCAATAGCTCCTCATGATCGTCACAGGTTGTGGATCGTCCTAGTGTTGAAGCTTCGCAGCAATGCCTCTAAGGTATCCACATGTACGAGGCAAGGACGTCAAGTGCCGGAGTGCCCGGCTACGCGGTTTTGGGTGAAGGAAGTGTGGCAGCTAGGGTTTCAGGAATTCCAAATTCCTATGGTGTCTCTTAACCCTATAACCACCCCTCCCTTTATATAGATGCCCAAAAATGGGTCTCTACATTAGAGGCCCATTAAAAACTCAAAGCCTATCAGAATTCAGATCACCATTCGAATTATGTCCCAACCCTTTAAACGTGCGACCCTATATATTCTCATATACTTGGGCATGGCCTGAGTGCTCTTACTCGACTATTAATCGGTAGCGGTCCCTAACAAGATATGTCGATTCTCGAGTATATGTAAAGATCACATCGAACAAACCTTAACAATGCTTAGTTATATGCATTTCCCTTTGCCTCATAATATCGATCAAACTCAAGGCGAGTATGTGTCATCCTTATTTAGTTAGGTCGATCACTATTTCTCGATTATGTGACTTGGAATCCCTGATTACGGTTAACTTTTTAATCGTGAGTACAATTGCCATGCATTTCTGGAATCCGACCACTCGAGAGGCCTAGAGATATCTCTCCCGTTGTATGCAGCTTTTCGGATTTGGTTAGAATTTTGTGAGATATGGTATAAATGTGCACGGTCTCAAGAACGTAGAAGATGAATCTCGCATAGAGAACCAAAATAACGATGTTGAAGTAACCACGAAGAGAGAGAAAGATTTGGCGAAGCCGACCGCAAATTCTTTAAGCACACCTCAAAATAATAGGGATTGTTGCTCTCTCACAATGTCTCAAACCTTTTCAGACCCCCGGATTCTTGTCCTATACAAGAATCTAGTGCTAAAGAATAACCTATCCTCTAATCCTCTCGTGCACCTCTTACTTTGGATGAATATGTTTGTGACTTTTTGGTTGTTTAGGTTCTTCATGACCACCACATGGATTTATATAGCTCCCTTAGTACTCTTTCAAAGTAAGTATGAATCCTAATCTGAAAGAAAGTACAAACTCTATAGCACACCTTTCTAAATCCTAAAAGACTAAATATAAGTCACCATAAGAACCAACCCATGACCCATGATGACCTCATAGCCATGGAGTTAAATTTTGGTGAGCACAGACGGTGCTCTCTCTACAAGAGAAGCTGGCCACCGTCGCCGGATCTAGAGGAGAGGGGGCCATTGTTGTCAAATCTGATGGGAAGGAGCCTGCTATTGCCAAATTTGGTTGAGGAGGAGGATGGATTTAGTGGGAAGCCAACATTGCCGTTAGAGTCTGCTTGATCTAGTTTGTTGTGTGTGCTTGCTCATTTTGCTGAAACACACTCTCATTTGTTGCAGAGAGTATTGGATTTTGCTGCAGTGTCTAATCCAAAAATAATGTTGTAGTATTGAACTATTTTTGTTGGTTGTTTCATATGTTCTCGCAAATAGTTGCACATGTCTTTCTCAATTGTTACAAGAAGCATTTCATTTTGTGCAAAGTGTCTCTCCAAATTAATTCGTTGCATAAGTTTTCCCAATTATTGCATACATATTTCCCAAATGTTTCATTGGTTATAGTGTCGTAAATTCATTTTGCTTGGAACTTTCTTCGCTAGTCCTGTAAAGACATCTTCACACAGGGACGGGATATGTACTTTGAAGTGAATTCTGTTGAGTGATTATGATTTTTCCCCATTTTCTGTGAGATCCAAACATATTTTGTTTCAGATGTTTATATCATTTGATGGTTGTGTTGTATTCGGATGTTGATGGGAAGCTTCCTCCGGGCGCTAGTTGCCTCCTTTGTGGATGGACAAGGATCCTGTGCAGTTATAGTTACGAGGGCAAAGTTTACAGTTGCCGTTTGACCGTTCGATTAAAATCAGACGCGCGAGATTGTTTTGGGACTGTAGCAAAAATATTGTAGCAATTTGCGGTAGCAAACCGTTTTTTTTATCCGGACCGCCGATTCGTTCGATCCAACGGTTGGATTGCCCAGCAACTGCAAACTTGGCAGTCACAATGCCAAGGATCTGGATCCTTTGTGGATATACATGTGTGTCAGACCTTTGCATCACCTACTAATACAAATAGTATGTACTGCTGCTGTCTAATTTTATAGGATGTATTTTTTAATAGTTCTGTCCATAAATATAAAGTATAATTTCAATTTCAATAAAAATTAGTATGATATTTTCTTTATACTCTTAATAAATATCCAGATTTACTTAATATTTTTACATATATGTATTAAATATAGTGCTTAGATATAATAATTAGGGATAATCTAATCATTTTTAACATTTTCTTGTTTATATGGCAAGAGAAAATACGTCCATTAAGCTTAGACGGAGGAGGAGGGAATACAGTGAAAGTGGTATCTTCTCTTTGGAATACGACACTATTTTTGCGTTTAACAGATTATGTGCTTTGCCGCGAGCATGAACAGTAGTAGCTTATCGGAACAGCTTAAGACCTTGTGTTTAGGTTTTACTTTTTTAACTTATAGATTAAAACCAGTTTTTAGGTTTAAACAACTTAAAAGCTAACAGCTTTTGTACGTAATAGAGGTGGGTAATTTTACCCTAAATTTAGTGGTATTAAGTATAAAATCAATCATCAATAAGCCAAAAAAAACATCTTTCTAGTGACTTTTGGTTTTTAGTTATATGGAGGCTTATGGCTTTTAAAAAACCCAAATAAAAAGCTATCTATTTCTTTAGGCTTTAGTTTTTTTGTCTTTTAAATCAATGAAAAAGCCCAAACAAACAGAACCTCAAATATCACCATTTGCACTTGAATAGACGACGTGGACCCCTCTTGCATTTGCAAGATATCTATTTCACGCAATCATAGTTCAAATAAAAATTTCACTAAAATAACGCAAAAACACCAAATATGCAAACCAGACATGCACGTCCATTACATTAGTCTTGGGCCACCACCACAGAACGGGGAGCTAACAACACACGCTTCCACCAAAACTCTCATCCTACAAGCTCCTCCCACTAACTTTCTCCCTCTCATGGTCATGGGACAATGAAGTGTGGGACCCATGACTCAGGCACGATGAGAGAGAGACCGAATTGGGTGCCCCCATCATTGTTACATTTGGCACATGCACAAAAATGTTCCAATTCTTTGTGCCATTTCGTTTGGAGCTTTTTGTGACGAGCCAAAAAAAAATAGTAACGAAAACCGAAAGGTTCGTTTGAAAAGGGCCGTGCCTAAGGCGAGATCGGCACTTGGCAAGATACTCTACGGATGGAAAAGAAACCCTATCTAAATCGAGCACTTTTTGGAGGCTTAAAGTCAACTTCAGATTTTGAAAGACAGTAAATTCCTTAGACAAGTTAGTTTTTAAGCGGTTTTAGGTATAAATCAGAAGTCATGTATAACTAGAAAAGGTCAAAAACCAAAAGTAGGACGGAACGTACTTTTATAACTTATTGCTGAGAAGAATTAGCTGTTTGCCAAATGATCTCTAATAAAAAAACTACAACTGTTTTTCAGGGTAGAAAACTAAAAATCAGGTTTTTTTTTTAAGAAAAACTATAGATCCCCAATCACAGCTCATAAAAGCAAAACACCACCTAATAAAACACCACCACATCGACCAGCCTTTACTGTACTGCAGCAACAGCAGCAAAAATACAGTGCAAAATATACTACTCCCTAGTCGGTCGTCACTGTAGTTGAATCTTGGCACGAGGCATGGACTTAGTTTATGGCTTTGCTGAATTTGAGATGTCATCCGGCCGGGCCCCAAGGATATTCCCACTGAGAGGACATGTGTAAGGTCAAGACTCGAGAGAACTGTTTGATCTTGATCGGATGGTTCGAATCCGCTCGAGGGCGTGCCGCGTGAGCTATCCATATACCACCTATGACTGAATAGTTCATGTCGTGCATGCCTCCTCCAAGGGATAGAAAATTTCGTGTGCAATGTTTATTCAATAAAACGTGGCTATATAATCTTGCCAATAAGAATTCCTTTTTTTTCAAAGAACACACAGAGAATTTGCATAAATTAGTGTTTGAAACATAGGAATTTTAAATTTTATGAGATCGTCTAAAAATTTTGTTTGATTTCTGCTGCGGTCCTAGAGTCGCGCCTCATCAAAATGTTAGATACAGAGATAAGGTTTCTACCTAGTTCTTACAAGAGCTACAAGTTAAGTAGTCCATACAAACTAGGATCGTCTGATCGAGGAAAAGAACGTCTTGATTTCTGAACGGTGTTTCAGAACATCGTTGCTATGGTGTTTGGTATAGTTCAAATCGTTGTATTGTTTTTGAACAATATTTCTAAAGGATTTAATACATCACTTTTTGATCTAACAATTCCACGTATAATTGTTAAAGTTGTGGTCATTATAATGACTTAGTTGGATATCATTCCTTGATACTGCGAGCAGAGCATTTCTCCGGCTGACACGTTACGCATGCACACACTACTAGTGCTAAAAGCCTAAGACTAATCCAGCAGAGGCAAAAGTGCATGCACACATGGGGCCTGGCTCACGCCTCACCGTCATCTCACAGGCTCACGGTATAAATACTGTACTACACAAAAGGTTGTTTTCGTACGTTTACATCTCCGGTTGTTACTACTACTGCTCAATATATTAGCTGTTAATCATCATGTCGCTCGCTGTTTTTCAGGTTTTACTTGGCATTTTGCATGAGGAGCTCAAGGACCAGGTAAGAGCAAGAGATTATGGCCAGGCAGACGAGAGGTAGCAGTGGTGGTGGGCGTGTGGGGCTCGCGAGCTCGTGTCGACCGGAAGATGACACGATCATCGCGCAAGGATGAGGTCAGCGTCACCGAGAAACTTGCATGCAAAGCGTAGGCAGGCCTAGCTCCAAGTTACCAGCTACTAACCGAAACTAAGTGATCATTTTTCTATCCTATGATTTTATTTTTAAAAAAATTTAGCATTTTTTCGAGCACAATTACAAAACTAGCCTTTTCCTCACCTTAGGAGGTGACTACCACGCTCACTGGCCATGGCAGGCTAGCTTCCGTGCCGTCCCTACTCAGCAGGCTGCGTCGCGCACCCAGCACCGTTGCTCCTGCGCTCGCCCCCGCCAGCCGAACTCACCTGTTGCCACACCTTTCGCGGTGAGGAAGGGGCTAGATTTACAATTGTGCTCATGAGGGTGCTAGATTTACAAAAAAAAAAAAAGACCGCGGGGCTAGAAAAGCGAAAAATTCATTGAAACCGGGCTCTTTATGTCTATTTGGTTTATGTATTAAAATTGCCAAAGTTATCACAATTTTTATGCCTGTTTATACTAAACTAGCAGGGTGGTCTCAGTTTTTACGTGCGAGATTTGTCTCAAAGTTTATAGTATAAATGAAATGATTTATATGTTTGAGAATATTTTTATATACTCTCTCTGGTCACAAATAGTTATCGTTTTGAATATAGGTGTAATCAAAATTTTAAAAACTATACCTTTTTAAATATTTAAATTGGATAAATGAAAATCATATGTGTAGGTTTTTCTTGAAAAGTATTTTCATAATTATAATTATATTGGGTTTTATAAATATATTATAATAGAAATTAGTGGCTAAGGATGTGTTTTGAAGACCATGTCGATGTCCAAAATGACAACTATTTGTGGCCATAGGGAGTATATCGTTGGCTATTTAGGATTTTTAAGACATTGCAAACATTGGAAATGACAATAGAAGCTTGAAAGAAAATACAACTTAAGAAATGTAATTGAAGTTTAGGCTTCGATAGAAGAAAATCATTGAGCATACTATGTTGTTGGGGTTCTTAGAAATATAAGCACTCTCCATCATGCATGGATCATGTTGCATGCCTCTATTCTTCAGTCATTAGTTAATCTTTTTCGAAATGTATGTCATGCATATGTACCTCTTTTTATTTTATAAAACAATACTATGATTATGTGTTTAACAAATTATCTTATTAGTTTACATGTTATTAGTGTACCTTGCTTACTCATATACTAATACACCATACGCTACTTACCTTGAATTTATATTCCCTCACACATCAACTGCTCCACCAAACCATGTGTCTTCTATCTTTTCTAGCTACTACAACTCTTCTACTTTAACCTGATGAGGACATCCCCACCAACACCACATCAGAACCAGTTACATCAGCACCTGGTGTAACTGTTACGCCAAGTCAAACACCGACTACGCGTGCTCACGTATTTGAAGGACCGATTACACGCAGCCGGGCAAAGAAGCTACATCAAGATGTGAATACACTACTTTCTAAGAAGTATTTCAATATTGATGAGAATTATATACTGCCTAAGTCTTGTATGTTGCTCTTGCTCAGGTTTACACACGAGGTTGCTCTGGAACAAAAGGATTACGAGAAGGAGTCGGATTACGCGGGAGACCGGTGCTGCCAGCTGACACATGCTTCCACTTCCACGAGTCACGCGACCCAGCCTACTGCGAATCAGTATTCATAATACATATGGTTAGAAATCTTATCAAGTCTACTTTCACCTCCAACAAACGGTTCATCATTTGGACTTTCGAGGAAAGAGTAATGACCATTTTACTGAAGACTGCACAGGAAGACTAATAGACGCGCAAGAGCCAAGAAGACTCATTCAATGTCCAACCAGCTGCTTTCTCACCTCCTAAACATGATTATTTGTGTTCACACCTTGCTGGGAGGGTTGTTCCTAGTATAAATACCCCCTAAACTCTACCAATTAGAAACATTGGAATCATTTGATAAACTGATATATGATATTGCAGCCGAGCTGCTGAATGCCTTACACCTTTGTTCTTGTGAGTTCTCTTGGACTTGCGAGATATCCCTCTAGGATCCCCTAGTTCGTGCTTTTGGCTTCCGGGCCTCTTGTGTGGATTAGTCTCGGATTGTGGTTATGTGATCGTTCGGAGTCCAAGAGGCTACGGATCATTCTCCCCGTCACTTGGTCGCATCCAACCTTGGCGGGTTTAAAGTTAGGTATCCTTGCTGTTCGCAGCTAGATATCCTCGGTTCGTCAACCTACTGTCGTGAAGATCGGGCCACCCCTCGCGTGTTCGCATCATCTGGTATTAGAGCTTTCGTTGTCACGGTAGGTTTCACCACCATCCACTTTTTAGCCTTTAGTTCATCATTTGTTCTTGTGTTCTTTATCATTTGTTTCCTGTCCCATAGTCCACATCCAAGAAAATACCCAACCTTTAGTTATGTAAATCTTGTGTTGTGTGAGTTCATCGAGTAGCTAGTCGAGTTCATTAAGTTGCACCGTGTTCACATCATCTGGCATCAGCAGTTCATCGAGTAGCTGGTCGAGTTCATCGAGTTGCACCGTGTTCGCATCATCGAGTAGCTAGTCGAGTTCATCGAGTTAGCTGGATAGTGTCAAAAAACAAAAAAAAAAAAAAGAGAGAGAAGGAAAAGAAGTTGAAAAGGGGTTGTGTTGCGAAGCACGTAATCGCAAGTTTCAGATTTATAATCCTAAGCTTTTGGTGCACCCAAACAGCAACGTTTACGCATCCTTTGCGTGAACTACGACACTTGTTTTTCAGTACTACCCCCCCTCCTTGTTCAGCCCTCCAAGATCCACCATAACCCGTGGCCGAACCTTTTGACTTGTAATCCTTTCGATCATAGAATCACAGCCATGGTACTGCCACCTTTTTGCACACTCGCGACCCTTGAGAACGAGTAAGACATTGGTAAGTAAGAGAGATTAAGAGTTTCCACAAATTTTACCTAGTCCTCTTCTTCTTGGTTTGCTCTAACATGGTAGGATCTGATTCGAGTGTTCGTGGGGGTAATCATGGAGAAGAACCCCCAGTTGCACGTACCGAGCTACGACAACTACAAAACTCATTGCTCCAGGCCATGGAGAGGATGTTCAATGAACGTCTTCCTATGGCGGGTGATAGAGCTCCACAACAACAAAGCTCTGCCAACTCTCATGAAGAGGTTGGTGACGAGAATTCGATGGGAGGTGCTGAAGATGAGTTCGATGATCACTTCAGATAGGGTCATGGTGGCGGCGGCCATGCTGTGATGCATGGTCGTAACATGGCTGTCCATGATGGTCGTCGTGGAGGAGGTGCCCGCGAGCGAGTCTTTGGCCCCCATGTGCACTTTGATGATGAAGTTCGACATGATCATGACATTAATGAGGAAGATGGTAACGAGAACCCTTTTGGAGAGCATAGGCGATATGGACAACACCATGTTCACCGTCGAGGTGCTGCCCATGGATATAGAGGACAGGCTTGAGGTTGCCATGATAGGGCTGACATGGACAGCATTGCTCGAATCAAGTTAAGTGTTCCTAAGTTTACGGGCAGAGAAGACCCTGATGCGTATCTTGAGTGGGAGGAGCAATGTGACCAGATTTTCAGAGTGCATAATCTTTCCAACCAGAGGCGTGTAAACCTTGTCTCCGTCGAGTTTTCTGGATATTTTCTCACTTGGTGGAATCAAATGCAAGAAAATCATCTTGTATTGGGGCATGATCATATCAATACTTGGGCTGCAATGAAGCAATTAATGAGAAGACGATTTGTGCCATCAAGTTATCAGCGTGACCTTCGCAATAGGTTGCAGGACTTGAAGTAAGGATCTAGATCAGTTGATGAGTACTATAAGGAGATGGAATTACTCTTGGCTCGTGCTAGAATCCGAGAAGATGCTGAATCAAAAATGGCAAGATTTTTGCATCAGGTTTTGTTGAGATGTTCCCATATAATAATTTGCAAGATCTTGTTGACCAAGCCATGCATATCGAGAGGAAGATTCAGCAAGAGGGTCATGGGCGGTCATACAGGAGCCTATCTATTTCAGTTCCATGGCGTCGTCAACAGACAGTTACTCGATTGCAAGGATCCACTTCAAAATATTCACCATCTATTCATGCTACAAAGTCAACGGTTTCTTTAACTTCTTCACCTGTAGCTCACCAAGCTACTCGGCATCCTGCTGCAAGCACAGTAGCACCCTCTGTTGCTTCAGCTGCTGCATCCTCATCTCATAGCCGAGCAATTGTGTGTCATAAGTGCAAGGGCCGTGGGCATATTGCTGCTGAGTGTCCTAGTAGAAGGACCATGATAGTGAATGCACAAGGCGAATGGGAATCTGAAAGTGATATGGATGAGGATAGTACACAAGAAAAGGCATTGAGTAATAATGAAAATGAAATTCAAGCTGATGAGGGTGGCAACAATTGCTTTATTTCTCATCGGGTACTTAGTGTGAATGTGGTAAAAGAGGAAAATGGACAACGGCATAATCTTTTCCACACTCTAGGCATGATCAAAGACAAGCTATGTCGAATTATTGTTGATAATGGCAGCTGCAACAATATTGCTATTCAAGAGTTGGTGGAGAGGATGGGGCTCAAACAGCGGTGTCACCCCGATCCATATAAGATGCAATGGCTTAATGATTGTGGTGCACTGCGAGTAAGCAACATTGTGACCGTTCCATTCTCTACTGGAAGGTACCATGATCAGGTGGAGTGTGATGTTGTGCCAATGCAAGCATGTCAATTGATGTTGGGACGACCATGGTTATATGATCGTGATGTTCTACTTTGGGGATGAGCCAACAAGCTTGTTCTCATGTATAAAGAGGAGCGTATCACCTTGCTCCCTTTAACACCAGAGGAAATCATGAAGGATGAGTTAAAAAGAAAACAGTGAGAAACACTTAAGTGAGACCCACAAACATAGTAAGCAAGCGAATCCAAAGCCAAACAACACTCCATAGCCACAAAGAACCAAGCAACAGGGAAAAGAGGGATTAGTAATGATGGCTAGAAAGGGAAATTTGAAAGAATTGAGAGATCCCGATGCTAAGTTCTTTGTACTCCTGTACAAGGACAATTTTCTTTCAACTAATGATTTATCCTCTACCTTGCCAAGTGTTGTTTTTGATGTTTTGCAGGAACATGAAGGTGTATTCCCCGAAGAGATGCCACTAGGACTACCACCAAAGAGAGGCATTGAGCATCAAATCGATCTTGTGCCTGGTGCTTCACTTCCCAACCGACCACCATACTACACCAACTCGGAGGAAACAAAGGAAATTCAGCGTCAAGTTCAAGAGCTGCTAAATAAAGGTTATGTCAAGGAAAGTCTCTCACCATGTGTTGTACCTGTTCTTTTGGTGCCAAAGAAAGATGGTTCCTGGAGAATGTGCGTAGATTGTCGAGCTATTAACAACATAACCATAAGGTATAGGCATCCCATACCTAGACTTGATGATATGCTTGATGAACTTAGTGGTGCTATCATTTTCTCTAAAATTGATTTGCGAAGTGGCTATCACCAAATCCGACTGAAAGCGGGAGATGAGTGGAAAACTGCTTTCAAAACCAAATTTGGGTTGTATGAATGGTTGGTGATGCCTTTTGGATTGACAAATGCACCTAGTACTTTTATGAGATTGATGAATCATGTGCTTAGAGCTTTCATTGGTAAGTTTGTTGTGGTTTACTTTGATGATATCTTGATTTACAGCAAATCTCTTGAGGAACATGTTGAACATATACAATGTGTGCTTACTGTGTTGAGGAAGGAATGCTTGTACGCTAACCTTGCTAAGTGCACCTTTTGCACCGATAAGGTAGTCTTTCTTGGCTTTGTTGTTTCAGGACAAGGTGTGGAGGTGGATGAGGAAAAGATCAAAGCTGTTCGTGAGTGGTTGCCTCCACAAAATGTGAGCCAAGTGAGGAGCTTCCTCGGACTTGCCGGTTTCTATCGTCGGTTTGTGAAGAACTTTAGTACCATTGTTGCACCGATCAATGAGCTGACCAAGAAAGAAGTGCCATTTCACTGGGGTGAGGCACAAGAGAAGGCATTTGAGAAGCTAAAATCGAAGTTGACAAAAGCACCCCTCCTTTCACTACCAGATTTCGGTAAGACCTTTGAAATTGAATGTGATGCAAGTGGTGTAGGAATTGGTGGAGTGCTCATGCAAGAAGGTAAGCCTATTGCTTATTTCAGTGAAAAGCTAATTGGTCAAACTCTCAACTACTCTGTGTATGATAAAGAATTATATGCTCTTGTGAGGAGTTTGGAAACGTGGCAACATTACCTCTTGTCTAGAGAATTTGTGATACATTCTGATCATGAATCATTGAAACATCTTAAGGGCCAACTAAAACTAAACCGAAGACATGCTAAATGGAGTGAATTCATTGAATCTTTTCCTTACATTCTCAAGTACAAGAAAGGGAAGGATAACGTTGTAGCTGATGCTTTATCTCGGTGCCATGCTTTACTTTCTTAGCTTGATGGTAAAATTCTTGTACTAGAAAGTGTTAAGGACTTGTATACTAATGATTCATATTTTGTTGAACCATATTCCAAGTGTTGTGATGGTAAGGGTTGGGAAAAGTTTCATTTGCATGATGAATTTTTGTTTCGAGCTAACAAACTTTGCATTCTAGATTGCTCTATTCGTTTCATGCTTGTGCAGGAAGCTCATGCTGGAGGACTAATGGGTCATTTTGGTGCTAAGAAGATAGAGCAAGTGTTGGCTAATCATTTCTTTTGGCCTAAGCTAAGGAGAGATGTGGAGAGATATGTCCTACGCTGCGACACATGCCACAAAGCTAAGTCCCGTTTGAACTCTCATGGTTTATATACTCCTCTACCTATTCCTAGTGTACCATGAGAAGATATTTCAATGGATTTTGTTCTTGGCCTACCTCGGACTAAGAGTGGGAGGGACTCAATTTTTGTTGTGGTTGATAGGTTTAGTAAAATGGCGTATTTTATTCCTTGTCATAAGAGCGACGATGCTTCACATATTGCTGAATTATTTTTTAGGGAAATTGTGCGACTACATGGTGTGCCACAGACCATTGTTTCAGATCGAGACACCAAATTTTTGAGCTACTTTTGGAAGACCTTGTGGGGAAAACTTGGGACAAGGTTGCTGTTCTCTACAACTTGTCATCCCCAAACAGATGGTCATACTGAAGTTGTGAACCACACAGTATCAATGTTGCTGTGAGCTGTCCTAAAGAAGAATCTGAAAATGTGGGAAGAAAGTTTACCTCATGTGGAATTTGCATACAACAGGGCAGTACATTCGACCACTAAATTTAGTCCATTTGAAATAGTATATGGTTTCAAACCTACTGCCCCCATCGATCTTTTGCTTTTGCCTATGCAAGAGCGTGTTAACTTTGATGCAAGCAAGCATGCTAAACTAGTCAAGAAGATTCATGATCAGGCTCGAGAAAATATTGAGAAGATGACCAAGTCGTATGTGAAGCGTGCCAACAAGGGACAAAAGAAGATGTTGTTCGAACCAGGAGACTTGGTCTGGGTGCATTTACGCAAGGATCGTTTTCCCGAACAGTGCAAGTGCAAGCTACAGCCACGAGCTGATGGTCCTTTCAAAGTGCTCCAGAAGATAAATGACAATGCATATGAGATTGACCTTCCAAGGGAGTATGCCGTTAGTAAGACGTTCAATGTTTCCGATCTTTCTCCTTTCTTTGGATCGACAGAGTCGAGGACGACTCCTTTTCAAGAGGGGAAGGATGATGAGGACATCCCCACCAACACCACATCGAAACTATTACGCCAAGTCAAACACCGACTACACGTGCACACGTATTTGAAGGACTGATTACACGCAGCTGGGCAGAGAAGCTACATCAAGATGTGAATACACTACTTTCTAAGAAGTATTTCAATATTGATGAGAATTATATACTGCCTAAGTCTTGTATGTTGCTCTTTCTTAGGTTTACACGTGAGGTTGCTCTGGAACAAAAGGATTACGAGAAGGAGTCGGATTACGCGAGAGACCGGTGCTGCCAGCTGACAAATGCTTCCACTTCCACGAGTCACGCGACCCAGTCTACTGCGAATCAGTATTCATAATACATATGGTTAGAAATTTTATCAAGTCTACTTTCACCTCCAATAAACGGCTCATCATTTGGACTTCCGAGGAAAGAGTAATGACCATTTTACTGAAGACTGCATAGGAAGACTAATAGATGCGCGAGAGCCAAGAAGACTCATTCAATGTCCAACCAGTTGCTTTCTCACCTCCCAAACATGATGATTTGTGTTCACACCTTGCTGGGAGGGTTGTTCCTAGTATAAATACCCCCTAAACTCTACCAATTAGAAACTTTGGAATCATTTGATAAACTGATATATGATATTGCAGCCGAGCTGCTGAATGCCTTACACCTTTGTTCTTGTGAGTTCTCTTGGACTTGCGAGAGATCCCTCTGGGATCGCCTAGTTCATGCTTTTGGCTTCGGGCCTCTTGTGTGGATTAGTCTCGGATTGTGGTTCTGTGATCGTTTGGAGATCGGGTCGGAGTCCAAGAGGCTACGGATCATTCTCCCCGTCACATGGTCGCATCCAACCTTGGTGGGTTTAAAGCTATTTATCCTTGCTGTTCGCAGCTAGATATCCTTGGTTCGTCAACCTACTGTCATGAAGATCGGGCCACCCCTCGCATGTTCACATCATAACCTCCAACAAACGTGCCTAATTCTTGATCAACCTCTCTTAGAGGTACCCCTTCTGATACAATACACTACTACATAGTTATCTTCTACTTTTATTTAATTATTGCTTAATACTAACCGTTGCAACATAAAACACGCGTACAAATGCAACCATTGCCGATCCCTATTGGGGACACTTGTCATGCTCTCTTCGGTAGCCCTAAACCTATTCCCTATAGCTGCGTCATCAATACTTTGAGCTCTTTGATCCTTTGCTTCTGTATACATGTGCTTTCGTTCATACATATGCACGATGTTTTACATACTCAATGTCCTCTTCTCCCGTGTCGATCGCTCATCTTCTTCGTCATTAGCCAACTCAACACTATGGATTCCTCACTAACCACGGTGACCTCCCACCTTTACTAATACTAGCATGTATATTTTAGTCGTTATCTAACGATGTGGATAAACTTCTCACCATCATCGGTGACAACACGCTCCTAGAATGGCACCATATTGAAGCTCATTTTCAATGCAAAGTTTCAACTCCTCTCTTCCAAAGTTTTTCCATCATCACACTTATTTGGCCGCCTACTTCTTCAACATTGTTGACGCTCACCACTCGTCATCATGTCCCTTGGCCCTTTTGACTTTGGCCTTCGGCAACTTCGGTGACATGGTCCTCATTGAACGGCTAAGGTGAGCATTACAACATTGTCCTCATCTTCCCCACACCACCTCGGCTCTTCACTTCCTGGTGGTTGTCTTCTTATTAGACAAATCGACATTGTTGCACAGTTTCATGGTCTCTTCTGGCACTATCTGTGCTATCTTCTTTATAAAATTTATTTTTATTGAAAAAGTTGGAGTTTTTATACAAATCAAATTATTAATTTTATCTAATTTAGTGTGAATTTTAGTTGTTTAGGGATTTTACTTTGGCACTATATGGAAATCAAGGTACAAATTTATTTTATTTTTTTGTTGAATTTTAATTATTTTTGGTTGAAATTTTTTATACAAAATCAAATATTAATTTTGAAAATTTTTATTCTGAATTATATTCTATTAGGGATAAAACATTGGAATCTGTATCAAATTAAAATTGCTAATTTTATTTTATTTTATATCCCTAATTTCAGTTATTGTTTGTTGGAATGTGTATTCGAATACAATTTCTAATATTTGTTTCATTTTATTTTGAATTATATTTATTTAGATAAACCAGTTAGGCATTCATATGCAAACCAAAGTTGCCAAATATAATTAATTTAATCTGAATTCTGTATTTAAGAATTTAACTATGGGATTGTATGGAAATAAAATTGCTAATTTTTCTGTTATTTTCTATTTTCAAATTTAATTATTTTATTGGAATTTTTATAAAAAAAATCTCTAATTTGGTTTGATTTTATTCTATTTTGTAGTTTTTTAGGTATTTTACTTTAATTAGTACCAAAATCAAATTGTTACTTTTTATTTTATATTTTATTCCGAATTGTAGTACTACGTTGGAATTTGTGTTCAAATCCAAGTGCGATTTATTTTTTTTCTAGATTTTTAATTTTACTTTAAATTTTAGTTGGAAAATAAATTTTTATTTTATTTATTTATTACATTTTTTAGTTATGTTTTATCATAATTGGCATGGACCCTTTTTCAATATATATATATATATATATATTTGCTAATATTATTTTATTTTAATTCCAAATTTTAATTTGATGTTATAGAAATCCAACTACAAGTTTCCATTTAATTTTTCTTCCCAATTTATATTTTACTTTGAGGTTCTTCGAATTTCAATTTTACTTTAAAGTTCATATGGAATCAAATTGCTTATTTTATTTTTATTCCGAATTTTAGTTATGTGTTATCGTAATTTACATCGACTCTTTCTTTCAATTTTTATTCCGAATTTCAGTTTAGTTTAGAATTCATATACAAATATAACTACTAAGTTCTATTTAATTTTTATTCTGGATTTCTTTTTTAGTTTTAAGTCCATATGGAAATCAAATTGCTAATTTTCTATTATTATTTATTCCAAATTTGAGTTATTTTTTGGTATTTGACAAGGACTCTTAATTTCAGCCATTATAACTTGAGACAGATGGCTAGATCTTTTCTCTTTTTTTGTGATTAACATGGGAATTTTTAACCCTTGAGACTGAATGTGGTGGCTCCTTTTGCCTCTGCTTTAATAATATAATAGAAGATTTGATTGCTTTCTCCATACAAAACAAGCTAGTTTTTTTAATAGTTGGATGGAGATCCTACACTCCAGATTTACCCTCAAATGATATAAGCACTCCTTCCATAACTCTAACCCATCTGCCTCCCAATGCCTCCCTAATACTCGCCATCGTTGTCTATTATGCCAGCGCGACCCATCCGCGTGCCCCTAACCCAGTGAACCCCATCTCTAATCCAGCAAACCACCAATGTAACTCACCTCTGCCGCCATCGAAGAGGAAGAACCTATCGGCTGGAGTTAGAGAAGACCGTGGGTAACAGACAAATCTTCAAGCGGAACTGAAGGTCAGAAATTCGACTATTTCCCCCAAAAACGTTGTCTAATATTGCTTAGCAATTCCGTAATTTTTTTTCCAAACTTGGCTAAGGTTAGGTCATCGAAATTGGAGCCACATTTTGGCCAGCAAAAAAGAATCTTGCCACACTTTTTTGAGTCACTGACGCATAGGTCGTAAGTGATAGAAAGGGAATCTTACCATAGGTGTAGCTACAAACTAAACAAACTCAATCAAACTTGTCTAACTTAAAGTGTGACAAAATTTATCAAGGCTATCCAATGGTTGAGTTATGCCTAGACTCACTTCCGTGGAACCAGCTATAGACTTGCATGAGAGTCTAACTGCAGGAGAGGCTTGTAGGAGAGGTTGATTGCAGGCATTTCCTGTTAGTGATATGATGATTGTATGACGTCTATGTTTATGGAATAATATGATTATTTTGTCTCTTGAATAAATATCATTAGTATCGATCAATAAGTATGTGACTTATTTGTGAAACTCATTATTAATGTTTTGATATTATTTTAAATATTATCCCTGATCTTATATCATCATGTGGGACAATCGTGATTTATTGGTCAGCACATGTATTGATTGATGATCATGTTTCACAGATCATGGATATAGGAATATCAAATCAATAATGTGGACACATGTTGGAGAACATGGTGTTGGAGTGACACATCGTGAGACACTTTGAGAATTGTTATATTCTTAAGTGTCATCAGTTGGTCTCATATATAGTGTATGTGGGATCTATAGATCTGAGATTGTCATGGTTTCCTACATGTGTAATTAGGGGTTAAAGCAGATTGGATACAGACGGATAATGGCTCTACCATATTTGTTTTCATTTTTTTTTCTCAGATGCGGATATGGATACGGATAGTTCGGATACGAATACGAATAATGTCGAATATGGATATGGAACAAATACGAATCGAATCGGATACGGTCATGGATATTTATCAGAAGATGATAACCCCTTAGATTGTACACAATTTTTTTAAAAGTAACTAGTTTATTTGCTCAAACATTCACGAAGAACATGTAATGATCCATGATTTGTATTATTTGTTGAATTATATTTAAAATAATAAATTATATATTTATGAGTTTTTATACATTTTAGCTACTTATTTAAAATATTTTCCTGTTAAGGACAATAGTTTTTGAA
Source organism: Otatea glauca (assembly GCA_036346275.1). Taxonomy (NCBI): domain Eukaryota; kingdom Viridiplantae; phylum Streptophyta; class Magnoliopsida; order Poales; family Poaceae; genus Otatea; species Otatea glauca. Next base: position 16,846,926 of record CM070721.1, on the reverse strand, counting down.
TTTTTGAGAAAATCTTTAAAATAATTTTGTTAAATGATACATTGTGTGAGAAACTTTCCTAAAACTTTTGTATTTTTTGCAGCTGGTTTTCCCATTTTGATAATTAAAAATTGATTTGTAGATTAATTAAATTAGAAAATGATTTTGAAATTAAAAAACCTTTTTGGGCCAAAAGAATAGACTTGGCCCAGCATGCATGCATATATGGATATCCAGCCAATAAATATTCTGATTATCCGGATCCATATCCATGTTCGACGAATAGCGAGCTACCGAATCCATATCCAAAAGAAAAATCTGTATCCGTATCCGATCCGATACTATCCAACAAATATCTGGTCTGACAGAATCCATATCCAAAAATTATTCGGATCGGTCAGAAACTATCCGATTTTTTTCATCCCTATATGTAATATTATACTTAGGGGTTGCCAAATGCTACTCCGTAACCAGGTAGTCATAAAGGTAGCTTTTGGGTTTACTATGAAACATATGGAGGAATATGAGCGATAAAAATAGAGTTTGCCCCCTATATAACGGGAGAGATATCTCTGGGCCCTCGATGTAGTTGGATTAAGGAAGTGGATGGCTATGCCAAATGTGATTGAGGAGTCAATTGCAACTAAGTAATCTACTACAAAACAAGTGAAGGATCGAGCTATCATAGGATGACAGGTTTCTCGCCTTGAGTTTGATTTGTATCGTGAGGCAAAGGGATCAGCATCTATGATCTTTGTGTATATTTGGTGTTGGGACACGAATATGCAAATCCAGACCCTCTGTGTACATCACACTAGTCCAGGATCACACTAGTGACACAGGCTCAACATAGATTAATATCACAAACATACTCAGCGAAAACAAAATAAAAGACATCATAAATTAAATATTAACCTGTTGACTGACCTTATAGTCGAACATACATGGCTATGTCTCGCAAAGCTAAACTGTGAATAACAAATTAAACTGTAGCGGATTGAAAACGTAGGTAAACCCTTCAGTATACAACAGGCAATTGACAAAGCTCGCACCTTAAATATTCGTCTTCTCCAGGTACTCCTCTCTAAAAGCTAGTGTAGACTCTTCCTCACTGGTGATTTTATTGTTGGCAAGGGTGAGTACTTATAGCACTCAAAAAGTTGTGCACAGAATGGATTCTAACATAACTATATGCAAGGCTTATTCCAAAGGAATGGCTAACATAGTTGTTTTGGAGTAAAACAGCATTTATAAATGAATACAATAAGTAGATTGAAAAGACAATAAAACAAACATCAGTAATAATAACTTTCTGCATTTCTCAACTAACCATGGCATCCAGCCCCAAGTCAAGTTCCAAACTTTCCAATGGCAACCTGCCATCACATCCAAGTTTTTATTTTACAAAATCTAACTCTTTACTATAATCCCGAGCATTGCTCAATACCGCGAGCACGGCTATCCGAATAGATTTTATACTCTACAGAGGTTATGCGCTTTTCCCACATGACATAATCATCCTCTTTTGCCTCCGGATTGACACACTTCCTTTAGTGTGTTGGCAGAGAGATCATGACAAAGCCTTTACAATGCTCTGTCTACCCGCTAAGGTTTCGCCACTGAAGGGACTGGCTACCACAGTCAGGGACCCCTTCTTGCACCATGTGAGTTGATCCGTGAAGGGACTGGTTACCACAATCAGGGCCTCACACCACCACTGGTAGTACCAAAGCTAAGATATTGCAAATTAATCAGTTAGGACCGTCCCATTCCAGACATGTGATTGCATGTTTGACTTAGGTCAAAGGATTGCAAGGTTAAGTCCTTAAGATGACTAGGACAAGACTTTCACAAAATCTCTGCCCTTCTAGCCCACCTTGGCACACTGCCCTGCCACTTGCCCTAATCTAAATGATTACCACCCCAGTTGATTACCAAGCACCACATGCCATCAATAAGTCAACATCGTCGCGTGTCCTCGTCGTCACTACAACTCAACATCATTGTGTGACAATACCTGACACACCAATTTCATAAACATGTTCTATATTCCATTAGTCAAGATTAACTTTTGATATTCCAAAGACATGAGTTACACGTGGCATGGCTAAGCATACTAATAACGGTCTAACCAACCCATGTTGATTGCTAATATTAACTAACTAGTAATGAACCAATCTAGGGTGACAATTAATCATGGCATACAAATGACAAGGTAGCGTATAGATCAATTAGGCAGATTAACTAAATCCTGAATTATTTTGAAACAGTTATACACATAAAATATCACGCATAAAGTAAAACAATAGAGAAATTTTGTAAATTGGGTTCAACATGATCAAAGCACAATTTGCTTTTGAAAAGCCCTTATTCTTGCTCTAGACCTTAGTCTTAGATTAACGAATCCTCCTCGGATGCTCCGAGCACCAAAACGTCTACGCGTATCGAGAAAAATACCAAATAAACACAAAAATAGAGAGCAAACAAATCTCTAAAAATCAAATAAAATTCACTAAATAGATCTCAATTTTGCAAATTTTTAGAAATTTGAATCACCTCTATCAGAGCTTGTATGAGGCAAAACGGGCTCTCGAAAGATTCAATTAAAAGAGAAAATTAGAAAATAGAAAATACCAAATTACTTGAATTATTTTTATACAGGAAAATTCTAATTACTGCGTCAGCACCGAACCAGCTAATCATGGCTTGACACGTGGCTTTTGGTCCATGGACCCAGTCCACGAATCTGCCCTAGTCCATGGTGGACTCTATCCACATCGATCTACGACTAAGGTCTAGGACCGGCGACTGCTGACGCAAATGCTGATGCAACCATACACGCACACATGGCGGCCATTGCTTCGACTGATTGGGCTGCCACATTGGTGACACGCGGATGCCACTGGTGAGGTGGCGCTCACGCGTCCTCCATGTGTTTCCGACATGGCAGCCACATCATCTGGCCTAAGGGTTTCCGCCGACGAGATTTTGCGACGGCGCGACCACCGAACGTGAGGACGATGACCCACCTCACGACAAAGAGACAACGTTCCGGCAACAAAACCCCACAGATCCGAAGCAACGCGGCACGATGACCTCGAATCCGCACCCAACCGCGATGGAGATGACTTGACGGCAAAGGACGAGAACGAAAACCGCGACGGCGCAAGAGTTCAACTCCGGCGAGCTCTTCCTCGGCAACGCGACCACCACATGTGACGAAACTTGAGGCAAAAGTTGGCACTCACGGTGACCCCCAGACGGGAGTTAATGACCCTTTTAAAGCCCTCGTCCTCCGTGTATAGGTCAAAAACCGTGACAAGGTTGAAGGCGGCACCGTGCGTGCACAACTCAAAGACGGCGGAGCAAAGACGACGCCACAGCCGTACACGTGTCGGATGGACGGACACGATACGCGACGAGGTGTATTGATCCAAACCACATGCAGACATCCTACGGTCGGCAAGCACTAGAGTTCCCATTACCTTCGACCAATCCTATCCGATCACTCAAATCCGACGGCTAGAAACATTAGGGCTACACGAGATAATCAACCATTCGATTCGAGATCAACGGTGGGACCGCAGTGCTTGACTTTGGCATTCTAGATTGGGTCGACGCACTGAGATGGGCTTGGCCTGAACAGGGTTTTGGCCCATACACTATTGTTACCAATTTTCAAATGTTTTTGATTTAAAACAATTCCAGAAAATAAAAAAAGCCAAATAAAAAAAGCAAAAATATCAAAAAAATCCAAAAACAAAATATTTTGAGACATTTGGAGCTCAAATAAAATATTTTTTCCAAATTTTTTATAAAATTTTCTCATAATTAAATAATATCTATATTTGAACATATTTCAAAATTCAAAATAAAATCCAAATAAATTCTCAAAAATTTAGAAAAATCACAAAATGCTTAAATAACAAATTAAATTAATAAAAAGCAAAAAATTGGGATATTACATTTGGTAGTCACTATGCCCTGCTAGGTGCCGCTGCCGACATATGGGACGAAAGGAGTTTTCGGGTCATGACCGAATATGCATGAATCTACATGGTCACATACTAAATGGATTGGAATACATTGGTTCAAATTGGATCCGTCACTAATAGGCTAAGTGGGCTTAGTGGGCTTTGCATCATGGTTAGACCCCTAACGTAGGGTTCCACGGAGGGACTATATAAAGGGAGTACGTGATGGCTAGGTGTTTGCACCAAAATTTGGCAAGGTGTGGCCATATTATCAGGCTAAGGATCAAAAGGATATCAGATATGGAAAAAGGACTAAGTATGGATTGTGGCCAATATTTATCTAAAACAAGAAAAATACTGTCCGAATTGAGGCTAATACGGATCATGGTAAGCAACGTATTGGAGGTGGACACGATCGGCCAACAACTATAAAAGACGGTCAAGGGCAGCCGAGAGCAACAACACAATCAATCAAACAACTTGCACTACTTTTATTTACTTTCTATCGACTAGGAGTAGCCTCTGTAATTTAGTTACTCCATTGTAATCTGATTTGATCAATAAAGTTGCGCATCGCAGATTGTTGATCACCTTCGATTACACCAATAAGGTTTGATTTTCTTCGATCTTGTTGCGCATCGCCATTTTGGAAAATATCCACCTTTTATCATCTGATTAGCCCTAATCGACTAATTAGACTTATCGTTACCCTAGATTTGATCAGCTTTTTAGCTATTTGGATCTTTGATGATTGTTTCGCTAGATCGGCTTTGAGCGTATTTTATATTTATCTTACCGATTGCAGGATCAAATCGGTTGGCACGCCTCGAACCTCCAAACCCAGCATTCGTCAGGTGTGTTATGGCCGATAGACCCCACTTCATGTTTTTTGGCGCCAACACTCTTGGTACGCCCGGTGGGACGTGATGTCTTCATCAGAGAAATCAATTCCGCCATTCGATCTCAACGCTAAAGCTATAATCGTCCCTACTCTAACCGATTTAATGCCAGAACAATGCAAAGAGATTGAAGATCGGAAAGTTGAACTTGAGGAGATGATGTTGGGATGTTACCAAAAAACCCGATGCGACGTCACTCAGAAGGCTGCATTGCGGACGGTTAATGCCCTCGGCGATGCAGGAATCACTGACACCCGATAAGCCAATACATGCCTACACAAGCTGAATTATCAGCTATGATTAATCAGTCTATACATCATGCCTTGGTTAACCAGTCATCGGCTCTAGTTACAACACTTAAGCCGATTGTCACTAACAGTGTAAAATCCATAGCACAAGAGTTGGCATTAACCGGAAGCCTACTCGACCCAGTGCAAGCCTAACCGAATTTTCCCGTTTATTCGGTACCGCAAAACACACAAAGCACAACAGCTAACCCAAAACCATCGGCTACAACTCCATCTTTAACTATGATGCCAACCCAACCTACTGTTATACTGCCACGAGACCCTCGTGCAAGTGGGGTTACACATTATCAAGCCGATTGAACCTAATAGGCATCTATAGTATGTTGAGCCGATTCCACCTAAGAATCCGGTCCAATACAAAGTCGTAACATACTCAGAACCTTTTGTCCTAGTACCAGAGCCGACTGCTAGAAAGAATAATGGATATGAGCAATTTCCTCAATACACGTCGGCTCAACCAAATCATCAACTCGAGCATACGCTCGAAGGGCAGAATGCCAATTATGATCATAATTGGCAGAACCCTAACATTACATCGGCTAATACTGTTAATTGGGCCGACCAAATATCTATCTTGTTGAGAGATCAATTCGGCATACATCCCAAGGGGAAGGTTATCGGCTATAGAAAACCGTATCCATATTATATTGACCGCATGCGTTACCCTAACAATTTCAATGTTCCTAATTTAGCCAAGTTTTCGGGGGATGACCCTGTTACCACATTAGAACATGTCAGACACTTTATTGCATAGTGTGGTGATGCTGCTCAGTCCGATGGCTTGAAAATTAGGTTATTCCTGTTATCGCTGTCAGGAGCTGCTTTTACACGGTTCACTAGATTACCCCCAAATTTGGTTCACTTTTGGACCAATTTGGAAAGCCGATTCTATGAGTACTTTTTCTCTGGGAGTCTGGAGCTCAGAATTTCTGACTTGAGCTCCTTCCATCAGAAATTTGGGGAATTGGTAACGGATTACATCAAAAGATTTAGAGAGGTGAGGAATCGGTGTTTTAGCGTCACTTTACTCGACAACCAACAAGCCGATTTGGCCTTCCAGGGGCTAATTCCCCAACTCAGGGAAAAATTTGGCGGACAAGAATTCACCAATTTATGTCATTTACTACACAGGGTGCCAGCTCAAGAAAGCCAATTTACCGATAATAGAGGGTTTAAGGATAAGTTTAAGGTTAATAACAATAAGGATAAATACAAGGCTAAAGTTAACTTGGTGAAATATTGTTCAAGTGAGTCTTCTGAAGACGATGAGACTGAAATAAACATAACTGAATGGGTCAAAAGGTCTAAAAAGTCTTTGGTCTGTTCGTGGCTTAAGCCGACTAAGAATAAGTCGAAAATAAAATATGTATTTGGCGTTTCTAAGTGTGATCGTATTTTTGACCTACTGCTACAAGAAAATATTATACGGTTGCCTAACGGACATGTCATACCATCGCCCGATGAGATCAAAAAGCGAAGGTATTGCAAGTGGCACCATTCTTTTTCTCATAATATTAACGATTTTAATATTTTTCGGCAGCAGATACAATCGGCTATAGAAGATGGTCGGCTTAAATTTGCAAGGAGCTGACAATGTAGGTGGACGCCAATCCTTTTCCAATAATGTAAGGCCCCATTTTTGATATTGAATACCAATAATGGGTTCCCTGTGCACACTGTACTAATCCCATGATCAGTGGCTAGTTAGCACAGATTACAAATTGAAATCATTACTATATACAATAATATTACATACGCTAAGCGTCTGAGATTACATAATAATATTGCAAGCCAAAAACTTGAAAGCAGCAGCGGAAACTTTATTTCTCTTGTAGTATGCCCATTCACCCTCAGGCAACAGACGAGGTAAAGCCCTAGAAAAGATTGTCATCATAACCCCGAATCCTGTATGGTCGTAATGATCATCGGAGTATTCGATATCATCACCTAAGAACAACATTGATAGCAAGATTGAGTACATGGTGTACTCAGCAAGTCTTATAGTGTATCGTAAATGCAAATATAAATAAATGCAGATTATAGCAATGGAATGGTCTCTACAGTTATTTTGCATTGGCAAATTGAAGCATAATCATATACTACATTTCAACCGAAATTTGTAAAAGAGCATTCGTTGTAATAGAAAGTATTGATGGCATAAATTAATCATCATAACACAGTCTACCCGACTGATTCAATCCATTCCCATGTCATCCCCTGACATGAAGTATATTCCAAAACACCATTTCCTCATCAAATCATTTTGGAAATATTAAAACTCTAACTATGTGATGATGGTACCAAGTGCCTTTAACCATAGGCGCAGCTAATTAATTAGATTTACACTCTGCAGAGGTGTACAACTTTACCCACAAGAAATGATCTGCCATTTTTGCCAGGCCAGTTGACACTCTTCCTTTGGGGTGTTGGCATGGTGATCATGACATAACCGTTACATTGTTTACACCTAACTTTGCACCAGCCCGATGACGTTAAATCCTTGTTATGGAGATGAAACATGACAGTGTATCCCTGCCATTAAAAGTGGTAATACAAGCAGTAAATCCCTACGATAAAAGTTTCTTCCCATACCAAGGCGTACACCGCTATACCGATATGCATTTACCCATACAAAGTGTGAAAGCCCCTCATAAGCAAACCTAGAAAGGAATGCTCATACTATCTCCCGCCTACCAATGTGCAAAGCCAGACCTAATCAACTTAATAGGTTAAGGCTGCCCCATCCCAGCACTTGTGGTTGCACGGAAGTCTTGATTTGAAAACAATCCATAACTCGGTCCTTAATCCGACACTGGCAATAATCTCCCCCTACACTATGTACAAGTCTAGCCCTTGCAAAACCGGCTATTGCCAATAAATGCCCGTATTTAAACCATAGTTTTATTTTGAGTTTTTAGTCAAATTATCCACAATTGTCACTTAGTAATTCCAACATTTTCGAATTTCCAAGAAGCAGTTTGATTTGATCATCTACTCCGTTGCTAAATAAGTATGGCTAAGCATGATTATTAATCGTGTATACCCAATTTGACATTATGTAACGTCTACCCTTTTTCTATGGTTATCAAGGTTCACATATCCATATGTCGATTTTTGTAGTCGGCAATAATTTTATGGGGCAGGCGCTAGATCTCAAACTCGAAGCTTACACAAGACAAGGGTTTAGACAGGTTCACGCTCTCACGGAGGAGATAATACCCTAATCCTTTGTGCTGGGATTATACGCTATGGCTTGATAGCTCGATTGCTTGATGTCTATGTTGTTGCCCGCCCTCTCCCTTATATAGCGGGGGTGAGGCGGCTTACATAGACCTGATCGGTTAGTAGATTCCGATCGGTTACTATATTCTAGTCGGTTACAGGATAGAGTTTACATCTTTATCTATCCTATCAACGACTCGGATTACAGCCGTATCTTTTATATCTAAATATTCATACAACTGTCTATAGAATGTGCCCCCTTTCCGTACGGCAGCTTGGCGTGGGGCTTACCCTTTGGGCCTTCTATTTGGGCTTGTCTTCTCTTCAGGTGATGCTGGCCCAATCATGAAGATACCTAGTTTCATATATTCCACAGTAGCCCCCGAGTGATTCATGATCCAGTTGCTATGTTTCTTTCCGGGCCTCGACTTGAATCATTGTTCTAAGCTTCCCGCGCAGACTTTCGACTGATTTCTTTCTCTTCTTCTTCTTGCAAAGAAGTGGATTATGAAGGACTCGAATAGAACTCTTGGTTTTACTTGAACTGTATAATCTTCCGTCGACGATTTATCGCGAGCGCTTCAGAGACTGACCCATATTTCAATAGTGGATTGAATACTTCTTCCCGCCGAGGCGGCTTTAATATCTTTTCTTCATGGTAAATATCAAACACTTCAAGACTGCTCGTTTTCTGTGGTCAACCCAAATTCAAAACCCCTTTGGCTTTCAAACTATATTAACTCCAAAGCTCCTCGGCTTCTGTTGCATTTACTTCATCCTCACTGTACTGGCTATAAAAGGCGAACCAATGCTTCTGGGATGTATTCCTTCACGCTTAGTCCTCACCTTATTGCTTCAAGCTTCTTTGTTCTTCATGAGGAACTCAAAGACGATCAAGACGACCCCGAGCTCGCCGAGCTATGGGAGGATTTCGACCGTGCCATGGAGGAGTGGGCAGAGGATAAAGCCGCCGCCCTTGACCGTGTTGTCCTCGACGCCTTCTTGGAGATCTTCCCAGCCCTCTATAGGGCCAGAGAGGCCCTTGTGGAGGCATTGGGTTGCGTGCGTCAGGGTGAAGTGTAGGTCCCCTATAAATGTAATACTTTCCTGGGCATAATGCCCGGTGAACTTTTTATACATAAATAAAGAAGTACCTTTTCTCAAAGATTTTTCCAAGATCGCTGCTTTGACGTAGCTTGAACCCAGCTTGGGGTACGTCGAAGCTTGCATGGTTCCTTGGTCGAGCAATATTCGCACCCAACCGTCGTAGGATACACTTAGGTCCGGCTTGGGACATGTTAGGATTTGTGCGTGGCTCTTGGCCGAGCAACACCTACATCCGATTGCTGTAGGATATAGCTTAAGCCTGACCTGAGGCATATCAGGATTTTCATGGCTCATGACCAAATGATGCCCATATCCAACTACCGTAGGATATAGCTTAGGCTCGTCTTGGAGCGCACCTTGCTTACGCAGCTCTTGGCCGAGTGATACCCATATCCGACTGGTGTAGGATATAGCCTAGGCTCAACTTGGAGCGTACCATACATACGTGGCTCTTGGCCGAGCGATACCCATATCTGACTGGTGTAGGATATGGCTCTGGTCTGACTTGGGACACATCGAGGTTTATCCGAACGGTACCCGTACTCGCTTATTATGACACACAACTTTTCGACCCTCATGGGACATACCATTCGATTCGCGCCCGTTTAGGCTCAACTTGTGATATATGATTCCGTCATGCGGTAACCACCTAGCGACCCAGCGTGGGGCATATCACAAGAAGATATATTTTTTATCCGAATTGGAGTATATCCACGTCCCGCTTAGCACGGTAAGTGGTTAAACGTCCCATCGTGGGGTACAACGTGTCCCAAATATGACTTGGTCAAACCACGACTGTCTCTGCAAGTCAGAACGTCAGGTCAGTCAAATCATTATGGAGGATACGGAAGGGCGAGGCGTTTCGCAATCTTTTTCCCGCCGATTTGGCAAAAACCTAATTTTCCCCCCTTTAAGGGCTAGGCCATGCATCACCCGACGGTTCATTCTTTCCGCCGCGCACTCTTGCCCCTTCTGCTTCCTTCTCTCCGATTTCTCTGCCACTAGGGTTATCCGCTGTTGCGCCCGCATTTTCGCGTCGCCATTGATCTCTCCTTCGAAGATGTCTTCTCCGTCCAAGATCTCCTCCTCGCAGCCTTCGCCCCAGGATTGGATGACCTCGATCACGACAGAGGGGAAACTGCAGTCCATGGTGAATGATGGGGTTCTCCCAGATTTGGCTTTGATCTCCGCTCTGGCCGTCAGCCGGTGAATCCATCCCCACCTCGCCCCAAGAAGTCGGTATTTGAGTCTTTCTTCCAAACGCTGGCCGGGTCTTCCGGCTCGCGCTTTTCTCCGTGGCCTTCTTCTTTCTATGGCATCGAGTTGGTGAACTTGAATCCCAACTCTATATTGCTAATCTCTATCTTTATTCACCTTTGCGAAGCTTTCTTGGGCATCTGCCCTCATTTTGATCTTTTCCGCCATTTTTACCTTCTGAAGCCCTATCCCTCGAAGAGCGACCCCAAGGTAATTGGGGGAGCCGGATTCCAGCTTCGGGAGGGGCTAAAGAAATCATATTTCGCTATTCCTTTCAAGTCTTCAAATAAAGGCTGGCACCAGGAGTGGTTTTATTGTGCCAATCCTGATCCAGCTCTCCCTTCTTTCGTCGGGAGTCGGCCGAAGGTGTCCCTCTCCTGGTCCTCTGTTGGTGAAGCCTGCAACATGGATCAAGTGCAGGACCTCTTGGTGCTCATCGGCAAATTAAAGGAAGGGGCCACACTGGAGTTGGTCTGGCCCTTCACTTTGTTGCTCGCCGAATTCAGCCCCTGAAGGAGCTCGACCATCTAGGGTATGAGTTTGAGGTGAGGGACGATCCGACCCGGGAATTGTTTGACTTAATAACGAAAGAGCAGATTTTTGCTCGAGTAGGCGATTTTTTTATCCTGAGCGTCGAGATGCCCACCAGATTCCCGAAGGCCTTCTCTGCATCGAATCCTCCTCCTGAGGTGAGAAAGTTTTGCCGATAGATTTTTTACATCTGTCTCTTGAATGACTTCTGACTTTTAATCTCCCTTTCTAGGATCGAGTGGCTTTCTTTAGTGACGCGTCTCTTCCGGAAATGCCCACTCGTATAGGCGACTCCCCGAAGCTGCCAGCGAGCTCTCCTGCAGGAGATCCCGCCGCCAAGAAGGGGAAGAAGATGGTGGCCAAGGACCCCGCGAAGCTCCGGCGCCCGACTGGTGGTCCCAAGATCCAAGAACCACAAGATGAGCCCCTGTCTTCGACTTTTCCAATGAGCTCAAGCAGACACCGAGTCCAACTCCAAGGGACTGGGGGGTCGACAGGGGCCCAGGGTACCGGTCGGTGCAGCCCCGAGTGGTCCTTCCGGGAGTAGCTCGGGCCACTTGGAAGAAGCCCCCGATGAGGATGAAGAAGTCCGACAGGTTTGTCACCTTATCGACTCTTATTTGACGCGTTCCGTTGGCTTGTTTACTGACGGGTCTTCTTATAGGAATCCTTCGCTCGATACTCCTGTCGAGACACCATCTAGGGCTCCTGAAGAGGTTGGGCCCGCGAAGGTTCAAGTCCCGGTTGTGGGGACTTCGCCTGGGGACACAGGAGCGCCCCCGAGCCTCGGCCGCCTTCACCGATGCCTCGTGCTTCAGCATCAGGCTCTGCTGCTCTGAAGCCCATCCCCCGTCTGTCCCCTAAGGTTGAGGAGATCTCCCGGGTTCCGCCGACTCCTGCCCGCCCCCGGCTCATAATGCGAGCTACGTGGGTTGATGAGGAGGACGGCTTGAAGCTCCTGGATGACTCGGAGGAGGAGAGGGAGAGGAATGACTTTTACAGTCATGCCACTGCTTGTGCCTGCCTAGCCCGAATAAAATTTTCTCTATTCTCGCCGTCTTCTCGCTTATGTCGGTCAGCTCGTAGTCACCTTTACCTGTGGTGATTACATAAATTAGGGGAACGCTCCGAGAAGAAGTCTGAGTACTTCCAGAAGATGCTTCCAGAGGTTCGGACGCACCAGGAATATCTGGCCGAGCTGGAGCAGATCAAGGCTAGACATGCGACCAAACTACGAGCTCTTCGGTCGGAGGTCCAGCGCCATGGGCCGAGAGGAGACCCTTCGCAAGAGAAGATAGATGTCGCTTCGGCTCCCTTTATGTAGATATTTCCTGACCATCTCATGCTTTCATTTAATCGTCCGCTTTTGATCTTCTTATCTTCGTGTCACCAAGACTCGCTAATGTAAAGCTCCAGGGGCAGCTTAAAACTTCAGAGAAGGAGCTAGAAGGTACGGTTGGCAGCTTGGACCTCCCATGCCTTCATTGCTTTCTTGGTACTTCTTAATACTCTGTCTTGTAGATTATAAGCTCGAAACGCAGGCACAATACGCTGTTTTTAACAAAAAAGTCCAAGCCCTTGAGGCGTCTTGCGCCAGGCTTCATGAAGCCTCCGAGCCGCTGTTGAGTTCGCTTCATCCCGGAGGTGAGAGGCCACTCAGCAGGGGTCAGGTCATCTCTCAACTGGAGGAAGCCCCGAGGCGCTTAAGAAACTCTTGAAGGAAATAACGACCAATGGTGCTAGCTAGGCTTTGGCAATCACCAAGTCTCTCTATCCCCGAGTGGATCTTGAAGCTGTTAAGGAAGGCTACGCCTGCAATGTAGATGAAGATCAGGCCGCCGAGCTCTGGGAGGAAGTCAAGGATGCCTCTATAGCCATTGTAGAAACTCCGAGTCAGAAACGAGATATATGAAAAAATTTCTTTGTTCATGCATCTTGTCTTCCAAGTATGCTGCTTTGTCCGAGTGGTTTTGACATATCGTTATCCGACTAGTCCAAATTTGTGCTCTAAGGCGTGGTTCATGACGCATGTCTCAGAGTCTTAATCATCGAGGAGCGAAGCACTCGGACGCATAAATTACGAGAAGTTTGAACGAAAATAACTTTAAGAGCGAACATTTATTCATAAAGAAACAATTGAATTACAAAGTTCAGGTGAAAAAACGACGTAGCTGTTCTATGTTCCAAGTGTTGCTGATTGCCGCCGTGCCGCCTTCACGCTTGAGCTTATAAGCCTGTATGATCACTCATCGATGACGTAAGGGCCTTCCCAGCCTGGGGAGAGCTTATGCTCGCACTTCGATTCTTTCTAAGGACCGTGTCTTCTTTAGAGAACACGCGGCTCCTCACATTGCGTCCGTGATAGCGACGTAAGCCCTCAAGATATCTTACCGACTAAATTGTTGCGATGTCTCTCGCTTCCTCCAGCCGGTCGAGGTCTTCTTGCCGCTTCTTCTCGCTTACTTCTTCATAGATCCGAACCCGTGGGGATCCAAATTTAACTCGTGGGAGGACCGCCCGATCCATACACCAGAAGAAAGGTGATCGCCTAGTTGCTCGCTAGGGGTGGTTCATACCCTCTGAGTACCGCAAGGTAATTCTTTGACCCACCGAGTGGCGATGGTTTGAGACGATCGAAAATCCTTGCCTTTAGGCCTTGTAAACCATGCCGCTGGCTCACTCAACCTACCCATTACTCGGGGTGTGCGATGCTGGCGCATCTTTATGCCGAGTTCACCACACCAGTCTTGAAATATGCTGCCTCTGAATTGGGTGCCATTATCCATGATGATCCGGTTTGGTACATCGAATCTAACCACGATTTCATGGAAGAATTCTTTGGCCTTTACAGCTGTGATTGTGGCAACTGGCTTGGCCTCAATCCATTTGGTGAATTTGTCGACAGCCACGAAGAGGTGAGTGTAGCCGCCTTGGGCCTTCTTCAAAGGTCCCACCACATCCAGCCCCTAGATCGCAAACGGCCAGTTGATTGGGATAGTTTGTAGCTCTTGTGCCGGTTTGTTCATCTGTCGCGCAAAGAACTGGCATCCTTCGCATGTCCGGACGATGTCCTCCGCGTCAGTGACGGCAGTCGGCCAAAATAATCCCTAACGATAAGCCTTACCAACTAGGGTTGATGACGCCGAGTGGTTCCCGCAGACTCCCGAGTGGATCTCCTTGAGGAGATCTCTTCCTTCTTGCTCTGATATGCACCGTCGTAGTACACCAGAGGTGCTCTTGCGATAGAGTTCTTCCTCGATCATCGTGATAGCTCTTGCTTCGGCGCATTATTCGCTCGCTTGTACGCGGTCTTCGGTAATTGCCCTTCACAAATAGTCCGTATATGGAGCTGTCCAATCGGGGTAATGACTAGAACTTCAGCTTCAACGCTTCTTCTCCGTCGCATGCTCGAGTTTGACCGAATGCTAATCGTGGGTTTATGAATTTCTTCCACGAACACTCCCACGGGCACTGTAGACCGGCATGATCCCATTTTCGCCAGCTCATCTACCGCTTCATTGTCCCGACGGAGCACATGAACGAGCTCCAGGCCGTCAAAGTTGCCTTCCAGCTTGCGTACCTCCTGGCAGTAGGCAGCCATGTTGTCTTTGATGCAGGACCATTATTTTTGCACTTGATTGAACACGAGCATTGAATCTCCGCGGACCGCCAAACGTCGGATACCGAGCGATATGGCGATACGGAGCCCATGGATGAGTGCCTCGTACTCAGTGGCGTTGTTTGATGCGGGAAAAGTATCTGCAGAACGTACCTCAATCTTTCTCCACTTGGTGATATAAGCACAATACCAGCCCCC
Source organism: Otatea glauca (assembly GCA_036346275.1). NCBI lineage: Eukaryota > Viridiplantae > Streptophyta > Magnoliopsida > Poales > Poaceae > Otatea > Otatea glauca. Next base: position 16,831,832 of record CM070721.1, on the reverse strand, counting down.
GCGCCGCTAGCATGAGGGAACCGTCGAAGTACATAGCCCAATCTCGAGTTCCTTGATGACCGCCGGATTTTGAAGTTTCGTCCACTCGGCAGTGAAGTCGGCGAGTGCTTGAGACTTGATGGCTGTGCGAGGCTTGAAAAGGATATCAAAAGCTCCAAGATCGACTGCCCATTTTGCAATTCTTTCAGTGGCCTCCTGGTTGTGAAGAATGTCTCCTATTGGGAAGGAGGTGACAACCGAAACGGCATGCTCTTGGAAGTAATGATTGAGCTTGCGAGATGTAAGAAGTACGGCATATAATAATTTATGTACTTGCGGATACCGCACCTTAGATTCACTCAGGACCTCGCTGACGAAGTAGACCGGGTGTTGGATCTTTTGTACGTGGCCCGGCTCCTCCCTTTCTACAATGAACGCAGCACTGACTACATAAGTCGTTGCCGCGATGTAAAGTAGCAGAGGTTCTTCTGGCATCAACGAAACCAAGACCGGGGGCGTTGTTAAGAAGGCCTTTAGATCTTCAAACGCTTGCTGTGCCTCTGGCGTCCATTGAAAATTGTCCTGCTTCTTGAGGAGTTTAAAGAATGGCATACCTCGATACCCGGCCAGAAATAAACTCGCTGAAAGTCGACCATGCATCCCTGTAAGCTTCGGACGCCCTTCCGCAAGTCGGCGCCCATATTTGATATGGCCTCGATCTTCTCTCGGGTTGGCCTCAATGCCTCGTTGGGATACGATAAACCCGGCGGTTTTCCAAGATACTCAAAACACACTTCTCGATTAAGCTTCATGTCGAAAGCCCTTAGACTCGAACGCCTCGATCAGTCGACGATGAGGTCCTTCTTTCCCATGTCTTCACCACAACATCGCCCACGATGCCTCCACATTGCGCCCGAAATGGGCGTGAAAACACCGTCAGATATGCTACCGACACGTAGCACCAAAGATTTTTCAACCCGAATGCCATTGTGGTATAGCAAAAGGCTCCAAAAGGCGTGATGAATGAAGTCTTGATATGATCTTCCGCCTTTAGGCGAATCGATGGTACTCGAGTAAGCATCGAAAACTCAGACTTCACACCCGCTGTCGAGTCAACCACCTGATCAAGTCGAGGTAGCCCAAAGGGATCCTTCGAATATGCCTTGTTGAGATCAGTATAATCAATGCACATGCGCCAAGTTTTATTCTTCTTTTGAACTACTACAGGGTTTGCCAACCAATCTGGATGATACACTTCTTTTATAAAGCCTGCAGCTAAAAGCTTGGTGATCTCCTGCTTGATGGCATTTCAGTGATCTGGAGCGAACTGCCGAAGCCTTTGCTTGATTGGCTTTGCCTTTTCGTCGACGTGCAGAGAATGCTCGATCACCTCTCTAGGGACACCCGGCATGTCGGATGGTTTCCAGGCAAAGATGTCCCTATTAGCCTGGAGGAAGGTGACGAGCGTGCCTTCCTATTTATCCTCGAGCCCTAACCCAATCAGAGTCATTTTGGATGAGTCGGATGGGTCGAGAATGATCCTCTTGGTTCCTTCACCAGGCTTCATCCCTGACGTGTCCTGCTTTTTTGACGGGACGTCGCCTTCTTCCTGCAACGTGGCGGCCTCTGCCTGGACACTCTTCAACTCGGTGGTTACCTCCTGCAGTTCGGCAAGTTCGCAATTTTCTTGATCGCATTCCAGAGATCGCTTGATGTCGCTGCGAACCGTGATGACGCTTCTGGGTCCCGGTATCTTCATCATCAAGTAGGTGTAATGCGGGACGGCCATGAATCTAGCCAGACCGGGCCTTCCCAAGATAGCGTGGTACGCTGTCTCGAAATCGGCCACTTCGAAACTTACATACTTGGTCCGGTAGTTGTCTTTGGTACCAAAAGTGATAGGCAAAGAAATGTGTCCGAGTGGAAACGAAGACGCCCCAGGGATCACCCCTTGGAACGGCTGAGTGCTCGGCCTTAGCTCGGAGTGGGGGATGTTCATATCGTCGAAGGTCTTGGCGAATAAGACGTTGAGTCCGCTCCCTCCATCGATCAATACCTTCTTGAGCTTTACACTGCGGATGACAAGGTCGAGCACTAGAGGGTACTTACCCAGATGTAGAACCCGGTTGGGGTGATCTGAGCGATTGAAGGTGATCGACCTCGCACCACTTAAGATATCGGGGTCGCTGGTTCCACCGCATTGATCTCCCGAGAGGTGAGCTTTTGCTTCCGCTTGGACTCGTATCCGGTGGAGCCTCCATAGATGTAATTCAGCTCTTGCTCGGGCTCTTGGTAGTCGTCCTCGTCTGGGAGGTCTTTCTTTTTTTTGCCGCCTCATCCTTCGCTTGGGCCGACTGCTTGTTGCTTTCACACAAACGCCTGTGGTGAAGCGCCCTTGGCGCGGCTTTCCCTTGGGGTGGAAAGGACAGATTGCATCCATAAAAGAATTATAATCGAGCGCCTCCCTCCGCATGGCTTGGGGCCGGTTGCGTTCTGTTACTACAACTAGCTCCTCGCCTTTCCGCTTCTTGTCCTTGTGCTTGGAGGACTCGGCTTTGTCACATTTACTCTTCTATTGCGGGCGGTCTTCTTGGCGCTCGGCCAGGGCCTCTAAGGCTGTGCCGTAACGGTCGGCCAACGAAAACATCTCCTTCACGGAGGCCGGGGGTTTCCTAGACATTTTCTTGATCAGGTCAGGATCACTTACCCCTTTCTGAAAGGCAGCCATCACCACATCATCAGATACGTCCCTGATGGTGTTCTTCTTCTGCATGAAACACCGGATGAAATCTCTCAGCGTCTCATCCTTCTTCTAGTGAAGCTGGTACAGGTCCCACGGAGTGCTAGGTCTCTCGTAGGTTCCCTGGAAGTTCGCGATGAATTGATCGCAAAGATCGCTCCAGGAGTCCACCGAGTTCGCAGGAAGCCCCGTGAGCCATGCTTGAGTCGAGGGGTGAGATTGACTAGCAAATAATTCGCCATGACATTCTGATTGCCTCCAGCCACCTTGACTGCCAAGGCATATACCTGTAGCCAAGCTTTCGGATCTCGCTCCCCATCAAACTTGACGATGCCCTTGGGATTGAATCCTTCGGGCCATACCACTAGGCGTAGCCGAGGAGTGAACGCTCGGATCCCGTCAATGGATCTCTCATCATGATGAGGGGGAGACCGGCATGGCAAGCCTCTGGCTCGGCGATTGTCTTCTACGTGACGGGGTGGAGTTCGGCGCGGCGAGTCCATAACTCAACGATCGTCGTTGTTTCGTCCCCGGCGATGATGGTCTCTGTGGTCGTCGTAGTCGTCGTACCTTCGATCACTTCGCCGATTGTGGCCGGTGCCGAAACGCTCGAAGTCATCGCGTTGCCCGCATCGTTCTTCCTCGTCCCTCTCTTGCCGTCTGGCGGTGATGTCTTGGCGGAGGTCGCGGTTGAGAATCCGGCGTGCGTCTTCGACTGGTTGTGTGAGGCGCCGACTGCTTAAATTCCGACTAGTCGCAGTCCGACTGCTAGCGACACGAGTGGCCGCGTGGGAGCATGAGTGCGCTTCCCCTAACGGCTTCTCCTGATTCTGCTGAATCACTGCCGCCGTCACCATGGCCTTGATTTGGGCCACGATTGGGGATACCGGGCTGTCAGACGCAATCATTGGATCCAGTGTATCGAGAAGCGTCTTGGAGGCGACGACGTTCTGCAGCGGTGTATGAAAGATAGCTTGGTCTCCCAACCTAGACTGCAGGATGTCCTTGCAGACATGGCGGCCGCGCGATCAAAGCGATCGCGTCTGCACCACCTTACCCTTACGAATACGATCTTCCTCCGCGGCCTCTTGATCTTCTTGTTGGCGTTGGAGATCGGTCCTCTGCTCCTCTATCACGAAGATGCCACGAAGGTCGCAGCGACTCCTCATGACGCCGACTGATTCACTGGATGAGTCAGAGTGGCATACCTGAGATGGGTTGGCCTGATCTCCACCAGATTGAATCTAGTTTTGGACCAGGCAGACAAGCTCTCCGCGTGTATCTGAGATGAAGTCCAGGCTTTCGAAGCGAAAAGCCTGGCTGGAGACGAAGGTGGCGGAGATTCCGCCGATAGCTGCCATCGAGTCTGTAGGAAAAGATTTTAGCGCTACCCCTACCTGGTGCGCCAATTGTCGACTTTTGTAGTCGGCAATAATTTTATGGGGCAGGCGCTAGATCTCAAACTCGAAGGTCACACAAGACAAGGGTTTAGACAGGTTCAGGCTCTCACAGAGGAGATAATACCCTAATCCTGTGTGCTGGGATTATAGGCTATGGATTGATAGCTCGATTGCTTGATGTCTATGTTGTTGCCCGCCCTCTCCCTTATATAGCGGGGGTGAGGCGGCTTACATAGACCTGATCGGTTAGGAGATTCCGATTGGTTACTATATTCTAGTCGGTTACAGGATAGAGTTTACATCTTTATCTATCCTATCAACGACTCGGATTACAACCGTATCTTTTATAACTAAATATTCATACAACTGTCTATAGAATGTGCCCCCTTTCCGTACGGCAACTTGGCGCGGGGCTTACCCTTTGGGCCTTCTACTTGGGCTTGTCTTCACTTCAGGCGATGCTGGCCCAATCATGAAGATACCTGGTTTCATATATTCCATGAGATATTAGGTATATCTACCAATATTCCAACATAGCATTTTTATAACAAGTACGCGCATGCATAATAGCTTTGCAAACATTGAAAGTAAATATTTGAAGTAATAGGATCAAAATGGAAGGGGGTGCTTGCCTTGCTGATCGTAGTCGGGTATAAAGTCTGGGTCATCGGCGAGATCGTTGTCTACTAATTCACGCTCGTCGGAATCTACTCGTCGATCATCAAGAATAACATACAATAAATAGCGAACCAATATAAGGGCGAAAAGAAGACAGATAGAAAATCCAAATAAAAGCTTATTTGGAGAACCATGAGTATTTATTGGTAAGATTTTGATTCATGTTTATGTGGTTATACTGTCTTTTCATTGGTGGTTACCTTCACTGCTTTTGGACTAAAAGATATCAAGTATTTCTTGCTTCATGTGAATTATTCATTTTATTTTAACTAATTCTAGATGCTAAAATTATTTGAAGTAGAAAGATTTGTCTTATGGTGATACCATAAAATAGTATGTTGTTAATAGGATTCAGATGCAAAGCAATTTTTTTAAAGACTTTTGAATAAAACATTTTCACCAAACTTCTTGCTGCCATTTTATTATGTAGGCATGACTGTGCAATATAAGAACCCGGGGTACCCTCATGACAAGCCCAGAAGATATTCCCTGCAGGCCTGTTGCCGTGTGCAAAGGTACATATCTTAAAGGAAGTTGAACTTATGTTTAGATATGATGGAAACAGTTGTAATCCGAGTTGTAAATAGGGTAGATAAAGATGTAAACTATATCCTGTAACCGACTAGAATATTGTAACCGACCGGAATCTCTTAATCGACGGGACTCGTAAGCCGCCTCCCTACTATATAAGGGTGAGGACAGGCAGCAACAGAGGCATCCAATCATCCAAGCACAAAGCGCCATCTTTTGCCCAGAGCATATAGCGCTTTGAGCACTTCCGATCCGAGAGATCCACATTATCCCAGCACACAGGATTAGGGTATTACCTCCATCGCTGAGGGCCTGAACCTGTATAAATCCCTGTCTTGTGTGACTTTCGAGTTTGAGATCTAGCGCCTACCCCATAAATTCATTGCCAACTACAAAAGTCGACAGTTGGCGCGCCATGTAGGGGCTGCGCTATAATCTTTTCCCACAGACTCGATGGCAGCAATCGACGGATTCATTGCCACCTTCGTCTCCGGCCAGGCCTTTCGCTTCGGAAACCTGGATTGCATCGCAGATGCGCGCGGAGAGCTTGTCTGCCTAGTCCAAAACCAGATCCGATATGGTGAATAACAGGCCAACCCATCTCAGGTATGCCGCTCTGACTCACCCAGAAAACCAGTCGGCATTGTGAGGAACTGCTGCGATTTTCGCGGCGTCTTCGCGATTGAGGAGCAGGAGACTGATCTCCATCAAGAAGACCAAGAAGCTGCGGAGGAAGATCGTCGGCGTAAGGGTAAGGATGTTCCAGCACGGTCTCTTCGATCGCGCGACCGCAATGTCCGCAAAGATATCCTGCAGTCCAGGCTGGGAGATCAATCCGTCTTTCGCATGCCGATGCAAAACGTCGTCGCCTCCAAGACGCTCCTCAACACGCTAGATCCAATGATCGCAGCGGATAGTCCAACCCGATAGTGGCCCAGATCAAGGCCATGGTGACAACGGCAGCGATTCAGCAGAACCAAGGGAAGCCGGTGGGAGAAGCACACTCGCGCTCCCACGCGGCAACCCGAGTCGCTAGCAGTCGGACCACAACCAGTCGGAACACCGGCAGTCGGCGGCACACGCCACCAGCCGGGGACGTCCGTCGGATTCTCAGCCACGACCTTCGCCAGGACATCACAGCCAGGCGACAGGAGTGGGATGAGGAAGAAAGGCGCGGACGCCACGACGACTATGAGCGTTTCGACACCGGCCGCGATCGACGAAATAATCAAAGATATGATAATCGCGACGACCACCGCCGTCGAGGTGGGAGCGACGACGAACGTCGAGTCTTGGACTCGCCACGCCGTACCCCACCCCGGCGTATTGATGATCATCGCCGAGATAGAGGCTCACCACGACGAACTCCCCCTCATCATGATGAGAGATCTATCGACAGGATCCGGGCGTTTACTCCTCGGCTGCGACGAGTGATATGGCCCGAGGGATTCAATCCCATGGGCATCGTAAAATTCGACGGAGAGCGGACCGGAAGCAGCTACGTGTTTACGCCCGGCGATTAAAGCTACCGAGGAAACTAGATTGTCATGGCGAATTATCTGCACGGCCAACCTCACCCTCGACTCAAGCATGGCTCACTGCCTCCCGCAAACTCGGTAGACTCGGAGTGATCTCTGCGATCGCTTATTTCCAACTTCCAAGGCACCTACGGAAGGCACGGCACTCCATGGGACCCGTATCACCGCACTAAAAAGGACGAGGCGAGAGATTTCATCCGCGCTTCATGCGTAAGAAGAACACCGTCGAGGGACGATCCGAGGCGGTGGTGGTGGCGGCCTTCGAGAAAGGGTAAGTGATCCGATTTAATCAAAAGATGTCCAGAAGCCCCGACTCCGTGAAGGAAATGTTCGCGTTAACCGCCACGCACATAGCGACCTCGGATGCCTGCAGTCGAACGTCAAGAAGATCGCCCGCGCGAGAAGAACAAAGGCGACAAGCCCGAGTCCTCAAAAACAAGGATAGGAAGCGGAAGGCGAAGAGCTAGTTTCGCAAATGAGCACAACCGACCTCGAGTGTTCGGAGGGAGGCACCCGACTACTGAGACCGTCATGGAAGCGATCCGTCCTTTCCACCTAAAGGAAAACACGTCGCCAAGGATCGCTTCACTTTGAAGCGTTTTGTGCGAAAGCCACAAGCAACCCGCTCGACCAAGGCGGCTACTCCGAAAGAAGAAGGACCTCCCGACAAAGAAGATTTCAGGGACCCGAGCAAGAGTTGAACTACATCTATGGGGCTCCAGGATCTGAATCAAGCGGAAGCAGAAACTTACCGCTCGGGAGATCAACGCTGTGGAACCGGCGACCCCCAGTATTTGAGGTGGTCCGAGGTCCCAATCACTTTCGATCGCAAGGATCACCCCAACCGGGTCCCGTATCCGGGTAAGTTTCCTCTAGTGCTTGACCTTGTTGTGCACAGCGTGAAGCTCAACGTCCTATTCGCCAAAACTTTCGATGACATGAGCATTCCCCGCTCCGAGCTGAGGCCGAGCTTCCAGCCGTTCCACGGAGTGATCCTTGGGGCGTCCTCGTTCCCACTCGGGCAGATTTCTCTGCCTGTTACATTCGGTAGCAAGGATAATTTTCGGACTGAATATATCAATTTTGAGGTAGCCAATTTCGAGACGGTGTACCACGCTATCTTGGGAAGGCCCGGCCTAGCTAGATTCATGGGCGTTCCACACTACACCTACACGATGATGAAGATGCCGGGACCTCGAGGCATCATCGCGGTCCGAGGAGACGTCAAGCAATCCTCGCAATGCGATCGAGAGAATCATGAACTCGCCGAACTGCAGGAAGCGGGCGTTGAGGTAAAAAATATCTAGACCGAGGCTGCCACGTTGCAGGACGAAGGAGAGGTTCCATCCAAGAAGCAGGCCACCTCAGGAATTAAGCCCGACGAAGGAACCAAACGAATCATTCTTGACCCGTCCGACATGTCTAAAACGACTTTGATCGGGACAGGGCTCGAGGACAAATAGGAAAGCGCGCTCGTCACCTTCCTCCAAGCCAACAAGGACATCTTCGCCTGGAAGCCATCCGATATGTCAGGTGTACCAAGGGAGGTGATCGAGCATTCTCTCCACGTCGACGAGAAGGCGAAACCGATCAAACAAAGGCTTCGGCGGTTCACTCCAGATCGCCGGAATGCCATCAAGCAGGAGATCACCAAGCTTTTAGCTCTCGATTTTATCAAAGAGGTGTATCACCCTGATTGGTTAGCGAATCCTGTATTGGTTCAAAAGAAAAATAAAACTTGGCGCATGTGCGTTGATTATACCGATCTTAACAAGGCATGTCCAAAGGATCCTTCGGTGCCCGAATCGATCGTGGTCAACTCATTCTTTGGTGCGAAATTTTGAGCTTTCTTGATGGCTATTCAGGTTACCAACAGATTCGCCTAAAGGCGGAAGATCATATCAAGACATCGTTCATCACGCCTTCCGAGCCTTCGCTATACCACGATGGCATTCGCTACGAAAAATACGGCGCGACTTATCAGCGCGATACATGCAGGTGTTTTCATGCCCGGCTCGGGCAAGCGTGGAGGCATACGTGGACGACGTCGTGGTAAAGACTTAAAAGGAAGGATCTTATTACCGACCCTAGCAGAAACATTTGAGAGTCCGAGGACCTTGAAGATGAAGTTAAATCCCGAGAAGTGTGTTTTGGAGTATCTTGGGCGCTTGGGTTTATTGTATCTCGGCAGGAATCAAGCCAACCGGAGAAAGTCAACACCATATCAAACATGAAACGCCCGACTTGCCAAAGGGACGTCGAAGCTTACGGGTGTATGGCGCGTCGCAGTTCATCTCCGGCCGGGTATGCGAGGAATGCAATTTTTCAAACTTCTCAAAAAGCAAGACAAGTTCCAGTGGACGCCAGAAGCACAGCAAGCGTTCGAAGACCTGAAGACCTTCTTAACGACACCCCCAGTTTTGGTCTCACCAATGCCGGAAGAACCTCTGTTACTCTACATCACGGCAACGACTCATATAGTCAGCGCTGCCATCGTCGTAGAGAGGGAGGAGCCGGCTCACGTGCCCAAGATCCAACATCCAATCTACTTTGTTAGTGAGGTCCTGAGTGAATCCAAGGTACGATATCCACAAGTGCAGAAACTATTATATGCCGTACTTCTTACATCTCGCAAGCTTAAGCATTATTTCGAAGAGCATGCCATTTCAGTGGTCACCTCCTTCCCGATTGGGGACATACTTCACAACGAGGCCATGGGAGGGTACCAAGTGGGCGGTCGAACTTGGGGCCTTGATATCTCATTCAGGCCTCGTACTGCCGTCAAATCTCAAGCGCTCGCCGACTTTACGGCCGAGTGGACAGAGCTTTAGAACCCGACGACTACCAAGGAACTCGAGTATTGGACAATGTACTTCGATGGTTCCCTCATGCTCAGCGGCGTAGGGGCTGGTATAGTACTCATATTGCCAAGCGCGGAAAGGTTGAGATATGTCCTCCAAATATTTTTTCCTGCATCAAACAACGCCGCCGAGTATGAGGCACTCATTCCACGACCTTCAGATGCCATATCCTCGAATTCAACGCTGGCGATTCGCGGAGAATCAATGCTCGTGGTCAACCAAGTGCAAAGGAATGGTCATGTGTCGAAGACAACATGGCGACCTATTGCCGTGGAGGTACATAAGCTAGAAAGCAACTTTGACGGCTCGAGCTCGTTCACGCGTGCTCGGCGAGACAACGGCACCGACGAGTTGGCGAAGATGGGATCTGCGCGGTCCGAGTACCCGTGGGAGTTTCGTGGAAGAAATCCATAAGCCCACGATTAGCACCCGGCCAAAGTGGACCTTGGCAGGAAAAGCGAAGAAGCGGAGGTCTTGGTCATTATCCCAGATTGGACAGCTCCATACTTGGATTACCTGATGAAGGACAAGCTCCCCGAGGATCGTGTGCAGGCTGAAAGGATAATGCGCCGAAGCAAGAATTATGTGGTCATCAGAAAAGAGCTCTATCGGAAAAGCTCCTCCGGCGTACTGCGACGGTGTATATCGGAACAAGAAGGGAGAAATCTGCTCAAGGAAATCCACTCGGGAACTTGTGGGAATCACGCAGCATCATCAACCCTAGTCGGAAAGGCTTATCGCCAAGGGTTTTTCTGGCTGACTGCTTTCACAGATGTGGAGGACGTCGTCTAGACATGCGAAGGATGTCAGTTCTTCGCACGGCAAATAAACAACACAGCCAGGAATTACAAACCATCCCGATCACGTGGCCATTTGCGGTATAGGGGCTCGACATGGTGGGACCTCTGAAGAAGGCTTAGGGAGGCTATACTCATCTCTTTGTAGCCGTCGACAAATTCACCAAGTGGATTGAGGCCAAGCCAGTCGCCACCATCACGGCGGCAAAAGCTAAAGAATTCTTTCACGAAATCGTGGTTAGATTTGGCATACCCAATCGAATCATCACGGATAACGGCATTCAGTTCAAAGGCGGGATATTTCAAGACTGGTGCGAAGAGCTTGGCATAAAAATCTGCTGCGTGCGCTGGCGCACCAAGTAATGGCTGTGTAGAACGAGCCAGCGGCATGGTGTTACAAGGCAAAAAGCGAAATTTTTATCGGCTCCAACCATATGCCACTCGGTGGGCCAAAGAATTGCCTTGGTGCTCACAGGCTGCGAACTACCCCAAGAGAGCAACCGGCGATCACCTTTTCCCGGTATACGGCCCGAGGCGATAGTACCCACCGAATCGAATTGAATCCCCACGGGTTGAGTTATGAAGAGATTGCCTCGTAAGAAAGCCGACTAGAAGACCTTGACCGATTGGAAGAGGCGGGGGCGTCGCAACAATTGATCGACAAAGTATCTCCAAGACCTACGGCGCTATCACGGTCGCAGAGTGAGGAGCCGCACGTTCTCCAAAGGAGATCTAGTCCTCAGAAAGAACCAGAAGTGCGAGCATAAGCTCTCCCCAAGCTGGGAAGGCCCTTACATTGTTGATGAAGTGGTTCGCCCGGGGGCCTACAAACTCAAGCGCGAAGACGGCACGGCAGTCAGCAACACCTGGAATATAGAACAGCTACGTCATTTTTTCGCTTAAACTTTGTATTTCGCTTAAAACTCTGTATTTCCTCTATAAACAGAAATTCAATTTGAAGGTTGCTTTTTTACAATCTTCCTTGCGAGTGCCTTGCTCCTATGGTAAGGCTCGGGACATCGTCATAAGCTATGTCCCCGAGCACGGGGTTAGTCATCGGATGAGATTTCAATCAGACCAAAACTACAAGTCAGTCGAACCACTCAAGGATATATGAATTTTATACCCACACAATTCGAACCGTGAAACACCGTTACATACTTTTAATTTACAGTCCAAAGTTTCCACGATGGGCAGGAGGCGTCCTTAACTTCCTCCCAGAGCTCGGCGGCCCGATCCTCATTTACGTTGCAGGCGTAGCCTTCCTTGACGGCTTCAAGATCAACTCGAGGATAGAGTGACTTGGTGATCGCCAAAGTCTGGCTAGCGCCATTGGCCGCCACTCCTTCAAAAGATTATTGAGCGCTACGGGGGCTTCCTCCAGCCGAGAGATAATTTGGTCCCTGCTGAGTGGCCTCTCACCCATGGGGTGAAGCGAACCCAGCAGCGGCCCAGAGGCCTCCTGAAGCTTGGCGCAAGACTCCTCGAGGACTTCCACCTTCTCACAAGACGACGATTGCGCGAAGTTTTGAATCAGAATGCAAAAACAAAGCATTAGAAAAGGCAGTGAAAGCAGGATGAAGCCAGATCGCCAGCTGTACCTTCAAACTCCTTCTCCAATTTTGCCCTAGAATCCTCCGCGGTTTTGAGTTGTCCTTGGAGCTTCGCGAAAGAAGAATCCCGGGCTGATGAGGAGACAGAAAGATCAAAGGGCTGGAATGCTAAACAAAAGCATGGGGCAGGCCCAATAAATAGCTACCTCGAAGGGAGCCGATGACGTCCAGCTTCTCCTGGCGAAGAGCGCTTTGCTCCTCCCGCGACGCCTGGATCTCGAACCGAAGGGACCGCAGCTCGGCCGCATACCCGGTCTTGACGCGCTCTAAGTCGGCCAAGTATTCCTGGCGCGTCCGGATTTGAGGAGCATTTTTTGGAAGTATTCGGATTTCTACTCAAAGCGCTCCCCCATTTTCTGCAATCATCACAGGAAAAGGTAACCACATGACCAACAGCGGAAGTAGGAGCACAGCGATTGTGGCGGAGTGCTTACCCGGGCCGCACGCGCACAGGCCGAAGCATGAATGTAAAAATCGTTCCTCTCCTTTTCCTCCTCCTCCGGGTCGTCCAAGAGCTTCAAACCTTCCTCCCCATCAATCCACGCAACCTCCGTTATAAGCCGGGGGCGAGCAGGGGCCGGGGGGACTCGGTGAATTTCTTCGACCTCGAGGGACGGGCAGGAAATCGGCTCTTGAGCAGCAGGGTCCGGCATCGGAGCAGGAGAGACAAGATACGGTACCGGGGAACTGGGAGGCGTTCCGACGTCCCCAATGACGGTTCCCGCGACCGATGAGCAAGCCCTCGGGGGCTCAGCCTCTGCAGAGGATGCGGTCGGCGTCCCAACAGGAACTTCGAGACAAGGATCCCTATGAGGAGAGATCGTCAACAAACCTGCAAAACGAGTCAAATAGGAGTCGGCGAGGTGACGAACTTGTCGGACTTCCTCATCTTCATTGGGGGCTTCTTCCGAGTAGACGGACCGCCTTTGGAGGAACCACTCGGGGCGGTACCGGCTGGAGCTTGGAGCCCCTCCTGGTGCGGCGGAACCACGGGCTCATGTGAGAGGAGAGCCGAAGGCACTGGAGCTCGTGCCGACGGGTCTTGAATCTTAGGACCGCCAGTCGAGCATCGGGGCACCATGGGATCCTCGGTCAATGCCTTTTTCCCCTTCTTCGCGACAGGGCTTCCCGCGGGGAAACTCGCCCGCCGCTTCGAGAAATCATCTATACAAGTGGGCATATCCGGGAGTGGCGCGATGCTGAAGAAGGCAATGCGATCCTACGAAGGGAGACTAAAACTTAAAGGACATTCTGAAATGAAGACGAAGATCTCTTAAAGTGAGCTCACCTCAGGAGGGGGCGAGAAACGATGAAGGACTTCGGGCATTTCACGGAAGATATATCAACGCTCGGTATAAAGAAGTCGCCGACCCGAGCAAAGATTTGTTCCCTAAACAACTCATCGGGCCGTTCACGGGTTGGATCATCCGTTCCTTCATACGCAAATCCCAGGTGGACTCGTTCCTTCAGGGGTTGTATCCGGTGAGCGACGAAGTGCAGAGCCAGGCCCACCCCCGTAAGACCTCCTTCCTTCAACTTTTCGATCAATGCCAAAAGGTCATGAACCTGGTCCATGTCGGCAGAATTGGGAGTAGATATCCAGGAAAGAGACGCTTTGGGCGGCGCCGTGAAGGAGATAGGCGGTGTCGAGGTTGGCGCAATAGAACCACTCCGATGCGGCCTTTGTTGGAAGTTTTGAAGGGAATCACGAAGTAATTCTTCTTCAGCCCTTCCCGTAGTTGAAATCCGGCTCCCCCGATAACTTTGGGGTCGCTCTTGGAAGGATAAGGTTTCAGAAGGTAAAAATAGCGAAAAAGGTCGAAATGGGGGCTGACGCCCAAGAAGGCTTCACAGAGGTGGACGAAAAGAGATATTTGCATAATAGAGTTGGGATTCAAGTTTACTGCACGATTTCATAGAAGAAAAGAAGACCGCCAAGAAAAGTGCTGGCCAGGTAAACCTAATCCACGTTGGAAAAGGATTGAATACCACCACCTCCCGGGACGAGGAGTGGGGACGGATTAAGCAAGCAATGGACGAGCGGAGATCAAGGCTAGGTCTGGGAGAACCCTGTCTTCCACCATGGACTGCAGCTTTTCCTCCGTCGTCGTCGAGGTTGTCCAATCCTGCGGCGAAGGCGGCGAGGAAGAAGAAGACATCTTTGAAAGAGAAGTCGGAAAGGCAAAGGAAAAGAAGGAGAGGGGGCGCAGCAAGAGAATGAACCGTCGGACACCGTACGGCCTAAACCTTTTAAAAGGGGAGAATTGGTCTTCGACGAATCAGCGGAGAAAAGATTGCGAAGCGTCGCGTCTTTCCAGAATTCCCCATAAATGATTTGAAGGCCTGTCGTTTCAACTCACAAAGTTTGACAGAGTTTGACCGAGTAAAATCGGGGCACGTCGCTTCATGTGGCGGGGCATTTACTCCACTTTCCGCTCTAAGCGGGGTGTGGGCGATCTCCAAAATGGATAAAACATATCTTCTCACAGTCGCCCACGCTGGTCACAAGGTGGTTACCGCATGACGGAATCATGTACCGCGAGTTGAGCCTAAGCGAGCACGGATCAAAGGTGTGCCCCATGAGGGTCGTGAAAATTGTGCGTCGATTAAACGAGTACAGACACCTTTGGATAAAAACGTGATACGCTCCAAGAGAGTCTAAGCCGTATCCGACATCAGTCGGGAAAGGGTATCACTCGGCCAAGAGCCACGTAAACGTGATACGCTCCAAGAGAGACTAAGCCGTATCTGACATCAGTCGGGAAAGGGTATCACTCGGCCAAGAACCACGTAAACATGGTACGCTCCAAGAGAGCCTGAGTTGTATCCTACACCAGTCGGGTACAAGTATCACTCGGCCATGAGCCAGAAAAACCTCGATACGTCTCAAGGTGGACTAAAACTATATCTTGCAGCAGCCGAACAAGGGTGTCGATTGGCCAAGAGCCATGATGTACCCCAAGTTGGGAACCAAGTTACGTCCGGCAATCGTCAGACATGGATATCGTTTGGCTTCAAGCCAAATGGACACAAACGTCGTCGAAGTCAAGTAACATGCGAGTTCTGAGATACCCTAGAACGGGGTTAATGCACAGTCAAGGAACAAACAAGAGATTCTTCTACAAAAGGTATTTCTTTATTATGTACAAAAATTCCCCAGGCATTACGCCTAGGAAACTATATGTTACAGGAGAACTATGCTTCCCCGCGGCGCGCTCGACCGAGCGCCTCGATGAGGGAATCCCTGGCCTTGTAAAGGGCAGGGACGACCTCGAGGAGTGCGTCGACGGCCTCGCGGTCGAGCCTCTTCGCCATCTCCTCCAGCTGTTCTTCAAAGGCCCGGTCAAACTCCTCCCAGCGCTTGATTAGCCTCGGGTCTACCTATGCATGATGATACCACTGAGGCATGATGAGGATAAAAGCTTCAAGCAAAAAAGTGAAAGACAGAAAGTGAAGAGATACATTTTTAAGCGTTGGTGCGCCTTTTATAGCCGATTCGGTGAAATTGAAGTTATTAAGCATCGGAAGCCGAAGAGGTTTTGAGTAAATGCAACTACAGAAGACGAAGAGTTTTTTGGCAAAAACAAGTTGGCGTGGAAAAACAAGACGACCTCGAAGACTGCCTGATGGTTATCTACGGTGAGGATAAAAAATTCAAGCAAAAAAATATTCAATCTACGTAATGCGAGATGAAGTCCGCGAGGATGCTCGAGATAAAGCCTACCTGGTAAAAGGTTGCACTTGGGGAAGGTCAAAAAGATTAAGGATTATAATTGAGTACTTCATAATTCGCTCGCTACAAAAAGAAAATTTCCGATTAAAGGGAAGGAACCGGTCAGAGGTTCGAGTCAGGGACCAGTCGGAATTTCAAGAAACAACAAATGCGAGTAGAAGTTTGAAATCGGAACATAGCGATCGGATCATGAAGCACTCGGGGGCTACTGTGGAAAATAAGAACCCGGGGTACCCTCATGAAAAGCCCAGAAGATATTCCCCGCAGGCCTGTTGCCGTGTGCAAAGGTACATATCTTAAAGGAAGTTGAACTTATGTTTAAATATGATGGAAACAGTTGTAATCCGAGTTGTAAATAGGGTAGATAAAGATGTAAACTCTATCCTGTAACCGACTAGAATCTTATAACCGATCAAAATCTCTTAACCGATCGGGACTCTGTAAGCCGCCCCCTCCCTACTATATAAGGGTGAGGACAGGCAGCAACAGAGGCATCCAATCATCCAAGCACAAAGCGCCATCTTTTGCCCAGAGCATATAGCGCTTTGAGCACTTCCGATCCGAGAGATCCACATAATAACAGCACACAGGATTAGGGTATTACCTCCATCGCTGAGGGCTTGAACCTGTATAAATCCCTGTCTTGTGTGACCTTCGAGTTTGAGATCTAGCGCATACCCCATAAATTCATTGCCGACTACAAAAGTCGACAATGACACATTAAGTTATTTACCACATCTCCATGAACTAATTTTTAGATGCAGGTATGGACTTGCATGAACACATACATACATATATATACACATGCATATGTTGATTATGCTCTTCATACTAAAACACATCCTATTTGCATAAATCATTGATTGATCAATATTTTTACCAAGCATAACATTATACTGCTATTATGCTAAAAAGGAAATATGTTTATCAATTTCCTGAAATTCTTTTCTTATTAGTTTATTTATTATTACATAATCAAACTAATAATATTAGACTGCAATAGAAAAGATCTAAATCAACTAGCTGCCTAAATATTTTTATACGAATGGGTTCCTAGCAGAATAAGGATCATAATAAAATTGGTTCCATACAAATTCAACTTTATTTGCAAAGTTTCTACATTTAGTCTACTTTCATATCTACTATTCACCTTTGTATTAAAATATTTTTTCAGAATAGTTTTTCAAAATATTTTTGCATATTATGGAAGCTTTTGATTTTAGATGAATTTAGAAATTGGTTTCATCTCATTTGGATTTCAAATGTTAAAGATATTCAAGTTTGACTTTTTAACCGATTCAAAAATCTAATGAAAATAGCAAAATACGCTTTCGCTGCGCTGAAAGTGCCTTTTGCTTCGCGCCAGCAATGCGCTCTCAAATCCATCGCAGCCGCTGACATTCCGGACCCAGTCGTCAGCAACCAAGGCGAAATTGAGGTGAGCCACTGACAAATCAGGCCCGCATGTCATTCGGCCGAGACAGAGCTTGAGATTGAGCTCGCCTCGCCGGCAGCGAGGATCCGGTGGTGCTCCGGTCCGACCAAGGGCATGGATAGCATCAGTACACTATTACGCGTCTAATGGTGGTACCCATTCTTACCGGCGACTAGCCGAACCATCTCGCCACCGTGGACATGTGGCGGCGGAGGAGGCGGCGAGCCGTGCCGGTGACAGAGGGCATCCCCGATGGAATGGGTTCCTGTTCTAGCATCTATGGGTTCCAGTGGTTTCATTTTTGCTAAATGGAAGCTCAGAGAAGGGTCGGATTAACTCACCACCGATCGCTAGTTTCGGAGAAGAAGGGGGCAAGGTGGCTGCGGAGCTCCAAATAAATTCCTGAAAATGATATAGGGTTTTTGATGTTTGTAAGCTAGGGATGCTATAACAGAAAACAATTGAAGATTGGTTGCTTGGACCACCTTCAATCGATCATGAACCAAAAGCTAGAGTTCTTCGGCTGATTCAGGAAAACGCGAAATTGGCAATGTGTGGTGAAGTAGAGCGAATGAAACTTGAGGGGTTTTGAAGCACGGTCTCTGGCGATCTTGTTCCAGTATTTATAGGCCAAGGGAGGTGCTGTAGAGAAGCTTACACATGGTGTGAACTCGGCTGAGTTTTGCGGCGCTAGAACAGGAGAAGGAATGGGCTGTTCTGCGAAAAATCAGAGCAAGGACATGGCGTGGCAAGCTAGTAATGAGGCGGTTTCCTCGGGCTACATGCAGCTGCCGCGGTGGCGATGCTACAGCCGGCGAAGCGGCTGCGGTCATGCGCGAGCTCGGTTGCAAAAGGGGAGGAAGAAGGCAGTGTCTGTGGCTGACAGGTGGGACCGCACAGGAAAAAGGGCCCGCGCGGCAGAGAGAGAGGAGGAAAACTCTAGCTTGACTGCAAGAGGGCTGAATTGGTTCACTGAATCCGTTGCATATCTAATCGGTAAATTCATGAGGAATTTACTGAGTGTACCAGAGCTAGTTTAGAATCTACCATAAAAATTTCAGACCTATTGGACGTATGTAGAATTTACCAAAAATTCTGATAATGCACTGTGTACAAATTTATGCATTCTATTTTATATTTATTTAGGTATTTATATATTATTAAAAAATTGGAAACTTTTTTTTCAGCTTTCCTATGGATATTTTAAACTCTTGTAAAATTTAAATTTTCATATTATTTATATTTTATTTAATAAAATTCTGACATTGAAGTTTCCAGATTTTTATCTTTTCAGTTTTTGAATTTTTATAAATATTAAACCTAAATATTATTTTCTGATATTTTTAATACAGATGACTCTATCCTTGGAGAAGATAATATAAAAATTTTCACATCAAAATTATGAACATTTAATTTCTGACATTTTTACTATTGCTAGTCTTGATTCGTTAAATTACCTTTCTTTTCCTCATTTAATACTTTGACATGATTTTAAAATTATATTTTGTGTTCTGGATAGCTCCACGAATTTTACAGGGATTTTTCTTATTTTTATGTTTTACAAATCTTTTCTTATTACTTATGTAATGGTTGGTTGTTTAGAAAAAGGAATTTTCCCTTTAAGCAATAATCAAAGGAAATCAAGAAAACTCATAGAAAATTCAGAAAAACCAGGTAAATACAAATTAAAACTTATTCAAATATATTATTTAATTTTTTATTATTATCCATTTTTCAGGATGCTACAAATAAACATGGTTCACTGCTTTGGAAAAGGAAAAGAGCTGATGTAGGATGAAGGGTCGAAGATTGCTCGGCATGTTAACATTCAATCGACTTCTAGTGGCAAGGAGACCCTAAAGATTACGGTCAGTTCATTACAGATAGAGATTGACCGAGAAGGAAAGAGCTCAAGAATAGCTAAACCCAGAGGAGACTTGCAAATCAGTAAGTGGTATAAGGCGAAGAAATCGCCACCGCGACAGTAGGTGTTCAAGCTTAAGCCAACTTTCTCCCAGTTGCTTGAAAAAGATGAAAGCAGAAGCAACAGGCCACTCTATCCTGCACGTCGGCCAAACAATCTATATTGGCCTGATAACTTGGAGAGAACCCACCGGGGATGCCCCTTCTAGCAATTTTGTTGGGAACGGGGATCGGCTTTGCCATCACCATATACGTGCCCAATGGAGAACTATCCTCAAGATGATTGGACAAGGCGATCGGCTAAAGATAGACTATCTGGACCAGTGCAAGATTATCCTAACAGAAGTCATAAAAGACCGATGCATGAAAGGGTTTCCACACCAGATCATCCCAAAATGCAAGCCGAAGAGGGAAATTCCACGACTCAGGAGAATCTGTGTAACACCCCAAAATTTGCAAATAAAATTATTTTATGGTTATTTGTGCTTTTTCTAATTTTATGGATTTATTTGGATTTTTCTGGATTTATTTATAATTTCCAAAAAACAATTTATATTGGCTTATTTGTGAAAAGTATTTATTAAAAACCAAAGTCAAAATAAAGTTTTGCCAAAAATATTTTATTTGAGTTCAGAATGTCTCAAAGTATTTATGAGAATTATTTGGGATTTTTCCTAATATTTTAATTGCTTAAAACAGATTAAACTAATTTCTGTAATTATTTTAAATAGTAAAGCATTAGAAAATTCTGTGAACAGTACTGGACCAAGCCCAGCACTGTGCGTGCGTGGCCCAATGCTGTGCGGCCCGCCAACCCGCTCCGTCGCCGTCCCCCGTGGCAACCGTTGGATCCAGATCGGACGGCCGTTCCCTTCGCGAAACCCTAGCGCGGTTGGCCGTTGGATCAAGATCGTGCGGCGTTGTTTTGGAAAGAGCTGATCGCATCCGTTGATTTTGGAAAGTGCGGATTGGATAGGATCGCCCGAGATCTAATCGTGGCCGTTGATCGCGAATCGGACGGCTGGGCGTCTTCGTCTCCGATTCGGGTTTCCAAACTCGCCGCCGCACGCCGTCTCCATCGCGGAGAGCTAGGGTTGCCTTTTTAGCATGCCTGTCGAGGCTATAAAAGCCGTAGCCCGCACTCTGAGGTTCGCCAGCTCGCTCCGCATCGTTTCGTCGGTAAGTTTTCGCCTGCGCTGCCACCGCTTGTGCGTTAGTGCTCGCAGGAGATCTAGATCGCGCCGCCGATCATTTTTCCCTGTTCTGTCACCGTCAAGCCGCCTCTCGCTGAATCGGTTCCAGATCCGGAGTCGCCATTCCAAGACGCGTCGAGGCCGCCACTTCATCTCGCTGGAGTCGCGCCAAAACCCCGTTCGGGTGGTCGTCTTCCTCCACTCCGGTGCAAGTCCGTCGCCGTGCCGCCATCTTCATCAGGAAGCTTCATCAACCGTTGATCTTCGCCGATCACCGTGATCGTGCCACGCCTCGTAAGCGCTGGCCGTTGGATCGATCTCGATCGGTTAGGATTGAGTCGCGTAGGTGTAGATCGGTAGCCGTCGGATCCCCTCGCGGATGCGCACCGCGTGTCGAGCATCCGCGACGGCAGCGCCGCGACCAACTCGGGCGCACTGCGTGTCGGGCGGCTCGTGACGCGAGGCGCCGTGGGCGCGCCCACGGTGGACCGTGAGGCGATTCGTGGACCGGTGCGTGGGCCGAGGTGACGATGTCGACCTGATTGGCTCGGTCGGTGGCGTCGCCAGGACGCAATAAAGATCTTTTCCAGTAGAAAAATAATTCGGGAAAATCGGAAATTCTATTTTCTGTATTTTTAGTATTTATTCAAACTTCAAAAGGCCATATCTTTTGCATTTTAACTCGGATTTGAGTGATTCAAGTTTCTAAAAATTTGTAAATCAAGATCTATTTATTGGTGAATTTTATTTTATTTTTGGAGTTTGTTTGATCTCTGGTTTGGTGTTTATTTGCTATTTTGGCATCATTTCGCGTAGACGTTGAACTGCTCGGTGATCCGGAGGAAGATTCGTCGCTTCAAGACCCAAGCTCAGAGCAAGACCAGCACCTACTCCAAGGCAAGTTGTGCTTTGACCATGTTGCACCTGATTTCACAAAATTGCTATTTTGTCTCTTAAACTTTATGCATGATACTTTATGTGTATAAATGATTTCAATTAATCTGGGAATTAGATAATAGGCCTATTTGAATTAAATCATACCTTGTCAATTATATGCCATGATCTAATTGTCACCCTAAGATGGTTAATTAATAATTGGTTAATATTGATAATCAACATGGGTTAGTTAGACCGTCATATATTGCTTAGCCATGCCACGTCATCACATGTGTCCGAATGTTGATACTTAATCTTGACTAATGGAATATGGAATAATGTTTAAGAATTGGTGTGTCATGTGTTGGCACACAGTGATATCAAGTTGTCGTGGCGAGGAGGTCACACAACTAGATTGAAATGTCGGTGGCATGTGGTGCTTGGTAATCAACTGGGGTGGTAATGATTTAGATTGGGGCAAGTGGCAAGGGCAGTGTGCCAAGGTGGGCCAGGATTGGCAGGGTATGTGGAAGTCTTGCCTTAATCACTTTAAGGACTTAACCTTGCAAGCCTTTGACCTGAGTCTTTCTTGCAACCACATGTCTGAAATGGGACAGCCTAGCTGAATAATTTGTGAAGCCTAGAATTCGGTACTGTCGTGGTGAATAGTGAGTCCCGGGTTTACGGTTGAACTCACATGGCGCAAGAGGGGGGCCCTGTTGTGGTGGTTTAACCCTTCAGTGTTGAAACCTTAGCTAGCAGTACTGGGTTTAGGTGTAGCATTGTAAAGGCTTTGTTATGGTCACTCACCTTGGTGGTGTTTGGTTGTATCGTGTGGGTAAAGTACATAACCTCTGCAGAGTGTACAATCTATTCGAATAGCCATGCTCACGGTATTAGGCAATGCTCGGGAATTACAGTTAAGGGTTAGACTTTTGTTAAACAAAACTTATTGGGATGGCAGGTGCCATAGAGAATGGAAATTGATTTAGGATTGGAAACTTGGTTTACTTTAAATGTGAATCTATTATCGTTATTTGTTTTAATGCTTTTAATCTATTTATCAGATTCTTGTTAAATGCCGCTATCGCAAAATAGCCATATTAGCCATTCCTTTGGGTTAAGCCAAGCATATAGAATATTAGACTTGCATTGTTGTGCACAACTTGTTGAGTGCTTTATGTACTCACCCCCAACAACAACAACTTCAAAAGAGGAAGAATCTACGCCTTTCATGGAGGAGGATTATTTGGGTGCGAATTCTTAGGGTCCAAGCCTCGTCAGTTGCCTGCGGTGAACTGGGGAGCTTCTACGCTTATTTATTTTTCCGCTGCTGCTTATTTGCTATTTCTTTTATAAGCCCTGTGTGGCAATAATCATGTAAGACAACAGTTATTATTAATTATTGAAGTTATGCTATATTCCGTTGTGTATGACTATGATAGCATCTATGTTGAGCCTGTGTGCACTAGCGTGATCCTGGAATAGTGCGGTATACACAGAGGGTCCGGATTTGCAAATTCGGGTCCCGACAATCTAGGCTGGTAAGATACGAAAGCCGATTGAACCTAAGCAAAGGTGGTGTCCTCTTGGTCTTAGTCGATCACAGCGTAGATGACTCCAGAGGCTGAGGACTCAAGAGATGATATAGGCCAAACAAGAAAAACAAAGGGATCAGGCTTTCAATGAGCTTCGGCCGATCAAGACTACCAAGAAAGAGTAGAGAAAAAAGGAGCTAGTTGAAGAAGAGTTGGATTCAGCTGACGAATTAAGTTCACTTATTATTCGGGATGATACTCCACCAATGGACATCAACATGTTGTTCACACTACCGGCCGAATTCAAAATAAAGACTGAATCAGCTAAAAAACGTTTGCTCAGTTGTATTTAGGGGCTCAAGATGCAATTTTTGAGAAGCCTCAAGATGCTCATTGGTATCTTAAGCCGTTATACCTAAAAGGTCATATTAACGGCAAGCCAATATCAAAAATTCTTGTTGATGGTGAGGCAATAGTTAAATTAATGCCATACACCACCTGCAAGAAGCTGGGTAAGTCCGATGAAGACCTTATTAAAACTAAAATGGTTTTGAATGATTTCACAAGTAATCCCACCGAGGCAAGGGGTGTCATGGTAACAGAGCTGACTGTCGGCAGCAAAACATTGCCGACTGCCTTTTTTGTAGTCGACGCCAAGGGCAATTACAGTGTCTTGCTTGGGAGAGATTGGATTCACGCCAATTGATGCATACCGTCGACTATGCACCAGTTACTTGTTCAATGGAATAGGGACAAAGTTGAGGTAATTCAAGTTGACACATCAGTTCATATTGCTATGGCCAGTTCAAAAGCTAATTGGCAACATGAAGAAGCTGAATGTATATAGGGTAAAGCTCTGGACGATTGTGATTTCATCTGCATCAACAAGACAAGGCTTATTCCAATCAACGTGAGGCCAAGTACACTTGATCGGACTGATGCAATGGAGTCCAAGTCGGCAATAAAGGCTTTACAAGAAAAATGCAAAGCTATTGGCAAATGACGGATAGCTATGAGGCCATTGAAGATTTTCAAGAAATTGATAAATTAGGCCAAGACTTCACATCGATGGATTTCTTAGAAGAAGTCGATATAGGTGAAGGTGATAAAAAAGACAAACTTTTATTAGTGCAAAGTTAGATACAGATTATAAGAAAAAGTTGGTCAAAATTCTTGAAAATTATAAAGATTGTTTTGCTTGGGAGTACCATGAGATGCCTGGTTTAAGACAACAACTTATTGAACATCGGCTACCTATAAAGCTAGGTTGTTGGCCATTTAAATAGCCTCCTAGAAGATTTAATCCAGCCTTGTATAATGTTATAAAAGAAAAAATCGAACGATTGTTAGAGGATAAGTTAATCAGGGCTTGCCAATATGCTAAGTGGGGTTTTAACATTATTCCTGTCATGAAGAAAAATGGTAAGTTAAGAGTTCGTTGATTCCAGGAATTTAAACAAAGCTACGCCAAAGGATGAATATCCGATGCCAATAGCCGATAATAGAAGCTACACTAGAATTAATCTCGATGATTTTAGCCTTCATATGCCACATCATTGGAAAGATATGGAAGTCTAGTTTCCACCACTTCAAACCATGCATGGTTTCGACTTCCGAAGCAAAAGTTATGACCATTTAAGTGGAATGTGCAAAGACTATTTTGTGGGTACACGAAATTAACAGAAAACTCCTGAAATGCTCCACCAATATGACCTTCTACATACCTTCATTAGTACTTGCGTTCATACCTAGCTAGGAGGGTTGTTCGTAGTATAAAGACCCCATTTCTCCTCCATTGCAAGAAGTGAAAAGTGAAAAAATTGTTATGAGCAATTTTTAGAATCAGCCGCCATAGAATGGCTATATGGAGGGATCCTTATCCACCCCGGTCGTTTGACAACCCCCAGTGTAGTTGGGCGAATGACTTGAATCAAGTTGTTGTATTGAGACAGTGGTTGGTTTCAAGTACGTTCATCAGGTTGCACTGTAATCTTGGCTGCTTGAAGCTATTTATCCGAGAGCGTTGCTGGTTGGAATCGGTGTTCATCATCGTCTCCTTTAGGCGAAACTAGTTATCCTTCTTCTTGCTCTCACGTCATGAAGATCGGGCACTCCCCCGTATCATTTGGTATCGGAGCTTCGGTTGCCACGGTGAGAGCTAGAAACCCTTTCAATATTTGGTTATCGATTCCAGATTAGTGGTGATCTGATTTCAACAGTCATAGGATAGGGTTGGTTGAGATGCCGAACTTTTGTTCTCTCTTCAGGTTCTATTGGCCGTGTGATTAGGTTTTCATTTTTCTGGAGTTGTATCCTTATCTTGCGTCTTTTTGTATCTATCTACTTAGTACTATCCAGTCTGTAATTTTTGGTCAAGTCTTTGATGATCACCATCCACATACAATACAACAACTTGCATGAGTCGAGGACGACTCATTTTTGAAGAAAGGGAGAATGATACGGATAATAGAGGCTACACTAGAATCAATCTCAATGAGTTTAGCCTTCATATGCCACATCACTGGAAAGATATGGAAGTCTAGTTTCCACCGCTTCAAAGCATGCACCGTTTCGACTTCCGAAGCAAAAGTTATGACCATTTAAGTGGAAGCTGTAAAGGCTGTTTTGTGGGTACGCGAAATTAACAGAAAACTCCTCAAATGCTCCACTAATATGACCTTCCACATAACTTCATTAGTACTTGCGTTCATACCTAGCTAGGAGGGTTGTTCATAGTATAAACCCCCATTTCTCCTCCATTGCAAGAATTGAAAAGTGAAAAAAATGTTATGAGTAATTTTTAGAATCAGCCACCATGGCGTCTTCTCCACCATGGAATGGCTGTATGGAGGGATCCTTATCCACCCCGGTCGTTTGATGACCCCTAGTGTAGTTGGGCAAATGACTTGATTTAGGTTGCTGTATTGGGATAGTGGTTGGTTTCAAGTACGTTCGTCAGGTTGCACTGTAATCTTGGCTACTTGAAGCTAGTTATCCAAGAGCATTGTTGGTTGGAATCGGTGTTCATCATTGTCGCCTTCAGGTGACACTAGTTATCCTTCTTCTTGCTCTCACGTCGTGAAGATCGAGCACTCCCCTGTATCACAGCCTTTAGGTGCTCTGGTGCCTTAGGGTTATTTGAGTGGGCTGTAATGACGTTCATCTTGAAGAACGCTGGTGCAACATATCAGCGAGCTATGAATTTGATTTTTTCATGATTTAATCGGCCATATTGTAGAGATTTACATTGATGATATTGTTGTGAAATCTAAAGAAGATTTGCAGCATTTAGCCGATTTGGAAACAATCTTCAAGAATACAAGAGCACACGGTTTAAAGTTGAATTCGTACAGGTGCACTTTTGGCGTGTCGGCTACTCAATTTTTAGGATGGTTCGTGAGAGAGTGGTTGAGGTCAATCAAGAAAGAGTCAAGGCCATAGCCAAAACAAAGCTGCCGACATGTATGAATGATTTGCAAAAGTTGATCGGCAAAATTAATTATTTACGATGATTTATTTCAAATGTCTAGTCGTATTAGTTTGTTTACCCCATTGTTGAAGTTGAAAGACAATCAAGAGTTTATATGGGGAGCCGATCAACAGAAAGCTTTTGAGAATATCAAGGAATACTCTACTAATCCTCTAGTTCTAGCCGCTCCTCGAAAAGGTACATCGTTCAAATTATATATATCGGCTGAGGAGGAAACTATTGGAGCTATTCTTGCACAAGAAGTTGATGGAAAAGAGCGGGTAAGCCGACGATTAATTGATGCTGATATGAGGTATCACTTTGTAGAAAAACTCTGTCTCTCTTTATATTTTGCTTGCACAATATTAAGGTATTATATTTTAGCATCGACTTGTAAGGTTATTTGTAAAACCGATGTTATAAAATATATGCTATCAGCTCCAATTCTGCTTGGCCGAATGGTAAGTGGGCTTATGCGCTCATTGAATTCGACTTAATGTATGAATCGGCTAAAGCGGTTAAAGGACAAGTAATAGCTAATTTTATTACGGGACATGAGACTAATGCCAATCTAGTATCTATAGCACCATGGTAATTATTTTTTGATGGATCGGTATGTCGAGAAGGCGACAATATTAGAATAGTGCTCGTCTCGCCAAAAGGGCATAGTTTTGAGTTTGCATTCTGGCTAAATTGCTGTTGCTCTAACAACCAAGCCGAGTACGAAGCTTTGCTTAAGGGCCTACAGTTGCTCGAAAATATCGGAATTGATTCTGTTAAGGCTTATGGGGATTCATTGCTGGTTGTACAGCAAGTAAAGGGAGAATATAACTATTATGATGAAATTTCGATCAAATATTTAGAACAATGCCTTGCTATAGTTGGCTCATTTACATGGTTCTCTATTAATCATATTCCTCGAGAGATGAATGACATGGCCAACTTGTTAGCTCAACAAGCATCAGGCTATAATGTTTTTGTCGATTTGAGGAATGTAAGCCGATTGAGAAAACAATAATGTGTTTTAACGCCGCTGATTGGTGGACAAAAATAATGGAATACTTGATTGATCCTTCAAAGCCTACAGATCGAAAAGTTAGGCGACAAGCTCTAAAATATGTTGTCCTAGATAATGTGTTGTCTTATCGGACTCTAGAGGGTTTGTTGCTAAGGTGCCTTGAAGCCGAGAAAGCTAAACTAGCTATGGGAGAAGTACATGAAGGCATATGTGGTTCCCATCAATCGGCTTATAAGATGAAATGGTTGTTGAGGTGAATGGGGTATTTTTGGCCAACGATGTTGGAAGATTGCTTCAAGTATTATAAGGGATGTCAGACTTGTCAAAAATTTGGCAATGTGCAGTTGGCTCCAGCATCGGCTTTACACCCTATTATCAAGCCTTGGCCGTTTAGAGGATGGGAAATAGATGTAATCGGACAAATCTTTTTTGCCTCAAGTAAAGGCCATAAGTTCATTTTACCCACGACCAACTACTTTTCTAAATGGGTTGAAGCCATCCCACTTAAAAAGGTTACGAGTGTTGAAGCCATCGGATTTGTTACGAAACATATTATCCATCGGTTTGGAATTCCGCAAATCATTACAACCGATCAAGGTACTGTGTTTATGTCAGATGAGTTTCAAAATTTTGCCAAAAGTTTGAGTATCAAGCTATTGAATTCATCACCTTATTATGCTAAAGCCAACGATCAAGCCGAATTGTCTAACAAAATATTAATCAAGCTGATCAAGAGGAAAATTGAGGAAAAACCAAGAAATTGGCACTCAACACTGTCTGAGTCATTATGGGCTTATCGGCTTGCGTAGCATGGAGCAATAAATCTTTCACCTTATCAGTTAGTCTATGGGCAAGAAGCCGTTTTACATCTGGAAATCAATATCGACTCTATACGAATAGCCAGACAAAATGGTTTGTCAGCTCAAGATTACAGCGATTTAATGATTGATAATTTGAATGATTTGGCAGAGTTACATTTAAATACGTTGGATTGACTTAAAAAGAATAAGGCAAGGGTTGCAAAAGCTTATAACAAGAAGTGATGCCTAAGTCTTTTTGTGAAGCCGATTTAATTTGACAAACTATATTAACTTTCAGCTCTAGAGATAACCGATTTGGTAAGTGGTCTCCTACGTGGGAAGGATCGTATAGGATAAATCGGCTTGTGGATGGAAATTCTTACATTCTGGAGACATTGGAAGGGGTAGTTTTTCCTAAGGCAATTAACGGAAAATATTTGAAAAAAATACTACCATAGTGTTTGGATCGGTTCCTAATCGGCTATGAGAGTTTATTAGTTGGGAGGCTAAATTAACTCGTTGCGGTTAATTCTGGCCAAACTAAAATGTAAAGACCACTATACACATTGTAGAGTAAAGATATAAATAAAATCGGTTAAATAGCCAATTAAAATTATAAATATTTAAGCATTTCAAAATATTATTTCCCAACCGACCACAATATAGAGAATCAAAAGTTTAATCATCCCCATTACAAAGCATTTAAAGATTAGCTGATTACAGACCAGAGCCCGAGAGCCTAGCACCAAGAACTGATAATGCAACCGTAGCCTTAGCGATTGTCTCCTGCACCTCGTCAAGAATTATATCGTCTTCTTTGGCGCTTCCAGGCACGGGAGTAATTTTGGCCGATTCCTTCTTGACTCCAGCCACGGCCAAGGAAATCTAGAGCTTCTGATCCTTAATAGCCAACACTGATTCAGATGTCATTAGCTGGTCGTCAGCTATTTGCTTGTTAAGCTTAGCTAACTCTTCTTCAAGGAGTTTCTTGGTCGACTCAAGCTTCTGGACCGCCTCCTTCTTGACCTTGAGAGCTTTGGCGTCCGCATCGAATTTGTGCTTCTTAGCCTTGGCATTGGCCATCATCTCGTCTAGGAGTTTTTGATCGGCTTCTTGGGCCTCCCTCAGAGCGATCCTAGACCTCGTCGCATCAACTGCTGTTTTCCTGTCGTCTAGGTGGCAGATGTTCAGCAGTGCCTCTATTGCTTTCGGAGTTAGATCGGCTTCGACGGCGGCCATGGCATCGCGGAGGGGCTGAGTGTTGTTGAGTAATTCAGCCTGTGGCCTCATCACCTGGTTGAACAACTTGTTCAGCCTTTCCTGCATACCCGGGGCTGACGTCACTGCATCCGACGCATCCAAGGAAACTTCGAGGATTCACCAGATGTCTGCTGGGTAGTCGTCCATGGCCACCTCTTCAGGGTCATCCAGATCGACCAATGTAAAGCCCAACAAGTCGGTTGGGTCAAATGATGTCGGGGCAGGAGCAGCTATCGGGGCAGACAGCGTCGGCTAAGACGATGGTGGCAGAGGCTCGAAGGATGCGACTGGCAAATCCGCTAAGATATTAGCCACTTGCACTAACGGAGAAGGATGGAGAAGAATTCAAAAGTAAGTTAAGACGATATATTTATATGATTATTATGGAAGATTTTATGAGGGCAAATTACCTCTCCAGTAGCTGACGTGTGCGATGAGCTCTCGCCGCTCTGTTCCCGGGGCTTGGGGCCTCTACTGGCCAAAACCTTAGTGGACTTGGCACGCTTCTTCTCTGATAAAGTAAATCAGCTACAAATGTTAGTCTCTGTGAAGACTTTAGAAGGATAGCAATCTTTAGCCGATGATTATGTACTTACTAGGTTGTTGTTGCTTCTCTATGTCCGATAGAGAGGGGGCTTGGATACCCATGGTACTGGAGGTGTATCTTGAGAGGCCAGCCAATTGGCGCAACCTCTTGCTAGAATGGCCACTACCCGATGGGCCAGTCATTGTCTTCTTACCGGCTGCCTTTGTCTGCAAAGAGGAAGAAGAGCTGATTAGTAAAAGTTCATGTGAAAAGTTGAAATAGAAGCAAAAGTCTACTTCAGCCGATACCTCGCCGGTAATATTTACATGGCTTGTGTTAGTGTATCCTGACGAACTAGCCTCATCGCTAGAATCGTTGTTAGTAGCTACCGTCGGCTCGGGAAGATCTTGGAAAAATTCATTGATGATAGTTGACGGGGTCTTCTCTGAATATAAGGCCGCAGCAATGGCTGACCACCATGACAAAAAATGGCCTGCCTGACAAATGTTCAGGAAAAAATGTGGCAAGTCTTGAAGTTGAAGGTCAACTGCTATGTGCAAGACGATGTTGGCCACTGTTGCATTACGAATTCGTGCCCTTGGTTGAAGCCGATCAAAGAGTTGAAAGCATGGAGGGACTTGCCCAAAACCCAACTGCCTGGCATAAACTGTTGGATGATAAAATTCATAGGAAGGTTGGAAAGTCTGATTTCTTGTGTGAAGACCAATAGACAATACACTTGGAGAAACGAATAAATTGTAAAGATCCAAAGTCTCATGAGGCATGGAATCACTGTCGGCTGCCAGATGCAAGAAAGAAGGGCAGGGATAATTGTCTGCCTCTCTGTAACTGAAAAAATCCTGCTGATTAAAGTCTTCATTATCAAGCTGCACAAAGAATGCCAAGTACTTTCTGGAGCTGATGGGGGTGACCTTAGTCTTATTCCCTAGCAAAGTATGAACCTCTTCCCATAAGATCGGCTTACTCTATATTGTGCCTCTTTGTCCTATGGGGTTTCTTCTCGAGGAAAGGGGGTATCGTCGGCTGGATTTAAATTGAAAGACTAGCTGAAAATGCAATAATGCTAGGTCTGCACAAACCACAGCGGGCCTCCTACGTTGCCGATGGTATAATCACCTAAGCCCGTGAAAAGCCGACTGCGTACAATGTGCAACATCTAATATTCTGCACCTAGAAGCATCTTCCCTAGGGCTAGCCAACGACCTTCAACTAACTGTTCAACCACACTCTGTTAGACTTGGGTCGGCCCAAGGGATGCCCCGCAAAAAAGGAATCTATCCAACCAAAGGTTAAGGAATGCTACGTGATCCTCGTCCGATACCGGCCCATTGCCCTTGTTGTTGTTGCCGATGTACTTGCTCCATCCCTCGCCCTTAGATTTGATCAGCTTATACTGTGGCTTGGTGCTAAAAGCCGATACTTGTTCCCCGTCAGGCCTCAAACAGCAAAGTTGAGCTACATCTAGTAGAGTTGGGTCGACTGGACCCGTTCTAAACATGAACTCATTTAGCATATCAGACCAAAAATAACATGCCGTGGCCGCTAAGGGCTCGTTGGCTTCAAGGTCGGCTAATGACAAAGGGAGGTACTCGGCTATTCCCATTCTCTCCAATATCTCCCTCTTTTGGGCCGCTACCCAATTGTACCAACTTTGCCAACCCTTTAGTGTTGTCGGCCAAGCCCTAAAACTTTTGTTCCACCCTTCTATATTATATCCAGAAGTCGATAAGGGGAGACTAGGGATTTCCTGGTTTATGACTGTATTGGAACCTAGGTTTCCTATCGAGCCTAGGTAATACTGGTTGTCACTATTGGGGATCGGAATGAGTACCTGTTGGGAATCCATTCAACCGACTTAGGAAGAGGAAAGGTTGGCCGACGAAGACTGTTTAGCAAAGTGCGCAGGGAGTCAGTTGAAGCCGATGGTGCGTCATCTGATAGCTTGTACGCGTTAGAATGACCATGTGGGGACCTCGTATTTATAAGGGGGTAAAAAATTGGTGAAACGGCGGGAAGAATTTTGAGGGGGCGCGTGCAATTAATGGTGAAGATACGCGTCTCAAGATTTTTACGGCGCCATAAATGGAGCGGTTACTAACGGGAATATTGTATCAAGTCGATGGTAATGCAAGCCGATCGAGAAGATTTTTGGAAGATAACGTATTCTCTCCCAAAAATGGGGGCCGTATGTTTGCACCAAAATTTGGCAAGGTGTGGCCAAGCTATCAGGCTAAGGATCAAAAGGATATAGGATATGGGACAAGGACTTAAGTATGGATTGTGGCTGATATTTATCTAAAACAAGAAGAATATTGTCCAAGTTGAGGCTGATACGGATAATGGTAAGCAGTATATTGGAGGTGGACACTATCGGCCAACAACTATAAAAGACGGTCAAGGGCAGGCGAGAGCAACAACACAATCAATCAAACAACTCGCACTAATTTTATTTACTTTCTGTCAATTAGGAGTAGCCTTTGTAATTTAGATTCTTCCTTGTAATCTGATTTGATCAATAAAGTTGTGCATGGCCGATTCACCTTCGATTACACCAATAAGGTTTGATTTCCTCCTATCTTGTTGCGCATCGCCTTTTTGGAAAAGATCTACCTCTTATCATTTGATTAGCCCTACTCGGCTAATTAGACTTATCGTTACCCTAGATTTGATCGGCTTTTTAGCTGTTTGGATCTTTGCCGATTGTTTCGCTAGATCGGCTTTGAGCGTATTTTATATTTATCTTACTGATTGCAGGATCAAATCGGTTGGCACACCTCGAACCTTAGAACCAGGCGTTCGTCCGGTGTATTGTGGCCGGTACACCCCTCTTCATGTTTTTTGGCGTCAACACTAGGGTAAGGCAATTGTTGTACCACTGCACCCAATAAAACCCTAGCCGTCACCACTCAGGCCCAGCCATGCGCGGTAGTGCTAGCACATCGATGTACAGCGTTTCTTCTCCAAACGTGTGGACTTCGGTAGAGGCATTGCTGCTACTGCGACGCTGATCAGGACGAATGTTCGTGATGTTCGACCACCACTAGAGGACGATAGACCACCGCTCTAGAACGATCGACCACTGTTCAAGGACGGGCGCTACGTTGAATCAGGCTACTTCAACTCTCCTTCCACTACACTACAAGTTTAGTGGTAACGATCCATGATCTTTTACTTACATAGCATCCTAGTTTACACGGTACAATTTTTAATTTGTTAGTATGGTCTACCCGTACTCCATCATTTCTGACCATCGGATCGAGTGATCGATGGCTGGGCCAAGAATAAAGAAGAAATGCCGCTCCCCTCGTTTTTCCACCACAGATGATCAGTCCGCAGCATCCATCGTGCAGTACATGCACTCGATCAATATTTCAAATAGATCGATCCATGAACCGCGTTGTAACTGCAAATGAACCACAACCTTGGCATGCTACGCCTGCCAAGGTCAAAGAAGCGGCGACGACCCGGTCGGCACGTACGCACGTCGTGACAATCGGCACGATCAGCCGCTCCAGGAAAGTCTCGTGCACCGCCGCATGAGAACTCGGGAGCTGACACAATCACGCTCACGCGCGCGCTCAGCTAGCTAGCTAGCTCCACTGACACATCCACCGAACGAAGCTGAAAGGAACGCATCGCGTTCGCATGCAGATTGGTCTCACTCACATCACCAGCGCGGTCAGGTTCTTCGCACGCTATTTTGTCAAAAAAAAATTTGAGGGTGTTAATCTTCATCCGAATGTTTTGTTTCTTACAAACATTTAAATTTTAGACCCTTAGATCAAAAGATATAAGTCATCCATCGAAACACAATTCCACTTCTCTTCACGTCTTACGGATCTCACTGCAGATCCGATGCTTCAAAATTTGGATGTAAAAAACATCCGGTGATGTTTATCAAAACCCAATTTTTTTTCCATTATCATTCGGTTCAGCAACAGCCCAGCATGGATCGGTGGACATAGCCATGCACGCACGCTCCCAAGAAAAGTTGAGGAAAAAAAAATGAACCTGGAAGCTAAGCTACCAGCTAGGGGAGATCGAATTGGCGAGAAGCGGCGAGTGCTACTAGAATCAGATCACATCCAGTCGTCTTGATCGAAGCCACTGCTTGGGTAATAATGGCCGAATGGATCGATGAGCATGCCGCCGGCGCCGGGGTCAGAGATGAAGCCGTCCCAGCCCACGTCCATGATGTCATCCATGCCGAGCAGGTACATGGGCTCCGGCCACTCCGCCACGTCGACTCCAGACACCACCGATGCAGCCGACGCCGAGGAGGAGCAGGACGGCGAGACCACAGAGGCAGGGGAAACAGAGCAGTTGCTCGTGGCCGCCGCCGCCGCAGGTGGTGGCGGCGTCATCTCGTGCGGCTGGATCATCGGCACTGCCTCCCCCTCTTCGTCCTCCGCCTGCCGCAAGAGCTCACCACCGTGCTGCTGAGGAAGCGGCTCTTGCAGCTGCGCGGGCTGTTGCGGCAGCCGCCGCCGCTTCTCCAGCTCTTGCGCGGGAGGAGGCCTCCTCCAGTGGCTGGTGCGTGACGGGATCGATACCCATCTTGCGGAGCTTCTTCTTGATGTGAGTGTTCCAGTGGTTCTTGATCTCGTTATCCGTTCTCCCGGGAGCCGCGCCGCGATCTTGGACCACCTGCACGCGCGCGCGGAAAAACACAGGGAACAAACAAACCGATTGGTCATCCGAGCCGAGATTGAAGCCTGAAACTCGAGGCAGCCGCATGCCGAACGAGGAGGAGCAAAAAAACGCCAAGAATTTTGTCGTCTGGACACTCACCTGTTGCCGAGCTGCCCGTGCAGGTCGATGACGAGCTTCTCCTCCTCGTCGGAGAGGAGCCCCCTCTTGAGGTCGGGCCTCAGGTAGTTGGTCCACCGCAGCCTGCAGCTCTTCCCGCACCTCGGCAACCCTGCAGCGCACAATCACACGGAAACACACGCGCACTCGCGCACAGTCACAGATGCATCTAAGGTTACAATCCAGGCATGCGAAACGTTCATGATTGAATGGATGGAACAGCAGGGGATCCCGGCCACCTCACCTGCGAGCTTAGGGACGACGCGCCAGCAGCAGTGACCGTGGGTGAGGAGGAAGCCGACGAGCTTCTGGTCCTCCGCCGCCGTCCATGGCCCCTTTTTCAGGCCCACCTTGTCGCAGCACGGCTGCCTCCCCATCTCTCTCTCTCTCTCCCCTCCAAACAACCACCAGGTCCTAAACTCCTAATGGAAGGAAACGGCTCGATCACTCTGTTCTTACCTGGGAATTGGGAGTCGCGGCTCTGTGTCACGACGGCCTGCCTGTCTGTTCCAAGATCGGTGCACCAGAGTTGCATTTATAGAGAGAAAGGTCGCAGTGGGGGGAGAGAGAGAGAGGCTGCGACGCGCACGTGGCAGGAAGAAAGGGCGGGGCGAGTCGTACGTGTGAGCCCGTCTCTGAGGGTGCCATGCCAACGGTGACTGTGGCCGGGTTGGGCTCCGGCAGCAGCACGCCGCTTCTTGGCTCTGTCCATCCTTTTTCCAAGTAAAATAGATTTTGAGTAGTAACTGAACACTGCAGTACGTAGCTCCAAAATTGCTGTTTCGTGTCCCCGCGGTTCGGGGCTTGTAAGAGTAAGTACCACGATAAAATCTACTATTTACTTTATCTTTTAATTATATCATTTAAAGTAAATAATAAAATCAGTTTATACAATAATTATATCTAAATATTGTCCCTAGAAAAACACTAAAACATTTAATTTAGACATTAAACACTAACTTCATCTTTGTGCCTATTAGCAAAACACTAACAGTCGTTCGCGCCAGCTCTAACACCGGGTTTTAGCTGACGATAGCACATATTTTCACGTGCGATGCTGGCTATTAAATAAGAGCCGATTCTTTTATTTTTCTTATTTTCTCACTTTTCCACATATAACAAAACTGATTTGTATATACTAATAGTAAGCTTTGGTAGTTTTGTTGTATATGCCCTCGTCAGGATTTGGATTCTCTGAAGTTTCGTTCGGACGTGAATGCACAACTGCGAAATCTTCCCTTGCAAAAAACAAAACGCAAATCTTCTTCTCCTACGAAGAAACAAAATGCGAACACTGTAATCGAGATTCGAGACGCAAGGGCTACACACGCATGTAATCTTGTAAGACGATAAGAGAGACGTGCAGTTTCTTTTATAAAAGAAAAAAGAGAGATGCGCAGTTTCATGTCCCATAAGAAAGGAGTGATCTACACGAGCTAAATCATAATATATCCGAATAAAGTGGTTTTAAGACTTCTTTGCCACTAGGGTGGCAGAAAAGTTCCATACTCACGTGTTGTTTGAACTCGGCTCATAAAATAAATGAGCCGAGCCAAACTACCATCCGAGCTCGATATATTAATGAGCCAAGCTCGAGTTAACTTACAAGCCGCACGTTAAGGCTCGTGACTAAATTTATCTAACCCAAAATTTAAGTTGGTGGAGTGTAAATTTCTATAGATTTCTGGTTGTTCTAAGCATGGCAAAGAATTTCTTACCTATAACAATTAGCACTTTATCTTCAGAGTCAATTTTTAGTGTCGGAGGTAAAGTTCTAGATGATTATAGGAGTTCTTTACTTCCACCGATGGTTGAGGTACTAGTGTGTGATTCTAGCTG
The DNA here is from genome assembly GCA_036346275.1 of Otatea glauca. NCBI lineage: Eukaryota > Viridiplantae > Streptophyta > Magnoliopsida > Poales > Poaceae > Otatea > Otatea glauca. The sequence goes on along the minus strand of CM070721.1, from coordinate 16,795,255 downwards.
GTAAGAAGTGCTTGCAATATCATGAGAAGTCCTTTGGCTATGGTACAACGTTCCATACTAATAGCTTTATTTCATCTTGATTCTTTGTTAGTTATCTAAATTTATTCTAATTCTATTATTGTGTTTGTTTACAAGAAGTGGAAGATGAGTTTGATGTTGAATACATTTCTTTAGCTAATACCAGGGTGGGAAGTAACTAAATTGATTAGCGAAATAGTTAAATTAATGTATATCCATGTAATTATCTCCTTACTAATTACCATAGCTCATATGACTTGGCTTAGCTCAACTCATCTTGGTTGACGTGACTCGTGAACTGCTCACAAGCAGCTCGAGCTTTTTACTGAGCCGAGTCAAGCCGAGATTTTAGCCCGTTAGCTTAACGAGCTGAGCCACTTTTTTAAACGAGCTTGCACGAGTTGAGCCTGCTCGATAGCCAGCCCTATTTGTCACCCTTGCACCTTTATCCTGAAAATTTTCCACATAAGCATGTCATCCTTTTTTTTTGTTCGTACTCAATTTCAAAAAATGGAAGACCGACTTCTTGGCGGCGCCTCTTTCTTTCGGGGAAAAAAAAACTTTTGAACATATTGATTGCATTGCAGTTAATGGTAGAGCAATAGACGGTTGCCAAATCATGACGTCGATTTTGCTTGAGGAATGACTTTTCCATTTGACGGTGTCCTCCGGATTTGAACATATTGATTACCGAAATGTTGCACGAGAAAATTAATACCCTATATTTGTTTGAGGACATATTTATATTTCGAATACTCTAGGATGAGTGCGCTTTCCATTTGACAGTTTCCTATGTGTTTCAACATACTGATTGCTGCTTCCAATGGCTAATTACCTAAATATTGCACGGGCGCAACGAAATGACTACCCTATACTTGTTTGAGAGAATATCTAATATTTCGCATACTATAAGGATTTGATTTCGGGATTGCATATAACAGTGGATTTTTCTGGTTTGACTCCAAGCTTTTTTCCCCCTAGAGGTGGTTGAACTACAAACTGGTCTACACTTGCTTGCACTTCTTATTACAAATCGTAAAAATTCAAATACTAGCAACCTATGAGACCCCCTCTCAACGCTCTGCAATCTATGCGGAGTTTTTGAAACTATGAGACCCCTCTCAAGTCTCAACGTTACAAGGCGCAATACATGAAAAAAAACAGTGAACAAACGTCGTTGATATGATCCGAAGTATTTGGTTGGCTTCCATGAATAAACAAGTACTGGGCAAGTTGTGATTGCACCTTATCGACCTGCCAGAAACCCAGCACCTGAGTGGGGTGAAGTAGTGCTCTCTTTCTGTTATTGCAGAATGCAGAACACTCCGCAGTCTGCACCTCCCCTCCCTCTGTGCCGGCAAGTCGTTACGCCAGGGTCAAAACGTACGGTCGTGCCACTCTTGATTAGGCTTCCCTCTCTGGGTGGCAGAAGAGAATGTCAACGAGATTTCTAGGGAAGAGCAACATGCGATCTCAATCCGAATCGTTCTCCTGGGAAAGAAGACCACAAGAAATATTTACATACCTGACAAGAAAATCTTCTCCCTGTTCCACAGTTTTCACGAAATAAAGAGAAATAGTCACTGTCATCTCTACTACTTCTAATTTGAAGTTGGTGCCATCCGTTCTTCACCTCCAACACATGTCTATAAAAACAACCACCGCAGAAAAAACGAACCGACTTAAAAAACAAACAATACTTCTTTTTCGCTCCGCCCGACCACCTCTTCCTCCTCACGCCACCCGCGACAAAGAGATTTGACGGAGATGGACGGCGCCGCCGTGGCCTTGCTCGCCGCCACTAGCCGCCACATGCCTCCTTGATCTCTCGTACTGCGCTCGGGCTCCTCGAGGTTACCGCTGCGACGGAGGAGGAGAAGGCGGGGACGCGGAGGAGGAGAACCAGTAGCAGCCCGACTTCTTGGACCGGATTTCCGACATCCGGACCGTCCCAATGTCAGCGGTGCCGCTTCTTGCGAGGCACCGGAGGTGAGCGGGCTTACGGACTTGCTAATCTTTGGTTAACTTTTGTAATCGGGAGAAATAGATGTTTGATCTTTTAGCAAAATTTTCGTTATTGCTTAACCTTTATGTTTCGTTAACAATTTATTTTTCGTACCAACGTATGGGCACTGAATTAGTATTTTATTCACATTTCTCGCCTCTCAGAAAAAACTTCACTTTTTTTTCCTGCTTTTACAGGCAGCAGAGGTAGATTTTCCTACCCAGGATTTGAGTTGGAGTACAGCTTAGTTTGAACTAGTACCCCTCGACGTCACGACTCATAAGGGACCATTAGAAAATGAAAAATGGTCCAGGTCAACAGGGACCAGGCAATTAAAAGTTGGCATAAGTAAAAGAAGGTATGTACCACCTGAACTGCACACCTCACTCGCACCACATAAGTATACATTGTCACTGCACTAACTAAATAAGTCACACCGTGTCGATTCTTAAGACATCAAATCCAAACCTCCACCATGCCATTGTGGCAATATTGCGAAGATGAGGGTACTGACTTTGATAGTGATGATTCGATATTGTTCTAATCCTGTATCAAAAGTGTTAAGACTTTTTAACATTTTATGTATTAGTGTTGTACCGTTAATATTCTAACTAGGGAAATTTTATTATGTATCGCAAGTATTACAACTTATTGCAATATTCTAATGTTGATGGATTGTTTGTTAACTTAAGAAATTTTGTTGTTGACTGAAGAGAAATTACAGATGGCTTCTATATTAACCTGTTAAGTGAGGGAGGGGATGCATTCAATTGGGATGGTTCTCAACCTTCTCCATAGGAAAGCCCAACTGGTTCGCAACCATCTCCGGTGCATATGGATGGTCCCCACATGAGAGCAAACAACAGAAGATCAAAAAATTTCTCCGAGAAGGAAGACAATTTGTTGATGTCCGCATGGCTTAACATTAGTACGATGAATTGCAAGGGAACCAACAATCTCGTGCCACTTATTGGAGAAGAATATATGACTACTTCCATGAGAATACGACTTTCACCTCAGATCGTTCACAAACTTCACTTACACATCGTTGATCTGTTATTCAAGAAGCGGTTAACAAGTTTTATGGGTGTCATAATCGGATTGAGCGTCGAAATCAAAGCGGAATAACTAAGCAGGACAAAGTTGGTCTATGATCTGTATCCCTTTCTTTCTTGTAATAGATGGTTTGCTCATATAGTTGTTTGTGTGGTTGTACAGATTATGCAAGCTAAAACTGTATACCAGGAGAAAGAAGGGCGATCGTTTGCATTCTTATATTGTTGGAATGTTTTGCAACACTATCCTAAGTGGTGTGCTCGGTTATCTCAGAAGAAGCAAAAGACATCAAGTAGTGCAAGTTTGAAATCTTCTAGTCCTATTAGCTCCAATGCAATTCATCTTGATGAGAATTCTCTTAGTGCAGAAAATGATGACTTAAGCAGACTAATTGGACATAAGGTGGCGAAAGGACGATTACGTTAAGATAAAGAAAGTGTTCCAACAGTAAATCTTTATATGGAGGCATTAGAAAATTTGAGAAAGGAAAAGAGTGAACTTGAGAGTATGAAAGAGAGGAAAAAAGATAAGCGATATGAACGACTATATGCACAAGAACATGAGAGGATTGCACAAGAACAAGTGAGAATTGCACAAGAGAAAGAGAGGCTTGAATTAATGAAAAACAAACTTGAATTCAAGAAAATGGTCGATGAGGAGAGAATTATAGGGATTGATCTAAGTCACTGCACTTAGCCATAAAAACAGTACTATATGAGCTTGCAGAGTGATATAATAGCTAGAAGATGTAATAGATCTGGTTGAGCATTACATATGTTGTATGAACTATAATTGCATATGAACTTATGTTATATGAACTTATGAACTTATGTTGTATGAACTTATGAACTTATTTTCTATAGCTGTTATAAACTTTTTTATTTAAAGATTCCTATTACAATATATATAACATATAAATTAGTACATAATTGAAACACTAGTGAATTACACGCCTCCATAACGCTGCCATATGTGCTCACTAGATTGTCTTGAAGTTAGGGGTGAGTTTGTCTATTCCGAACGGAATGATGAGTTTGAATAAACTCAAAGACTTCAGGTGTATGTTCATGTGACACCAAAACTTTTTCTCCCATTCCTTCGTAATTGTAGTCAAGTGGTCCTCCGTCTTGCTCATCTTCAACTATCATATTATGCATGATGATACAAGCTATGATGATATCTCTTAGTATTTATTGATCCCATAAACATGCTGGTCCTCGAACAATTGCAAAACGAGATTGCAGAACTCCAAAGGCTCGTTCCACATCCTTTCTAGCTGCCTCTTGAGCTTGGGCGAAATATTTCTTCTTATTCCCTTGGGGAGCTGGTATTGTCTTCACAAATATTGCCCATGCAGGATATATCTCATCTGCAAGATATTACCCCATTGTGTAATTATGACCGTTGATAGTATAATTAACTTCGGACACTTGTCCTTCTGCTAGCTTTGCAAAGAGAGAGGGAACGGTGAAGAACATTGAAATCATTGTGAGATCCTGGTAAACCAAAAAAGGCATGTCGAATCCATAGATCTTGTGAAGCAGCTGCTTCTAGAATTATTGTTGGCTTGTGTACATGGTCGGTATACAAGGCTTGTCATGTTGTAGTGCAATTTTTCCACCTTCAGTACATGCAATCTATGCTTCATAGCATTCTAGGAAAACCTCTTTTCTCACCGATTGCAAGTAATCTAGCAGTATCATTCTCATTTGGAGATCTCAAATACTCATCTCCAAAGAGAACAATAATAGCTCGCACAAACCTCTTAAGACTCTCTATGGTAGGACTTTCTATAATCTGCACACAATCATTAATAGCATCTACTAGTACTCTATAAGCTATCATTCGAAATATTACAGTTATCTTCTATAATTCCTTTTTTAACAAAATAATCATCATGGGCTTCTATAGCATGCAATATGCGAAGAAATAGAGAACGACTCATTCTAAACCCGTGCCGAAAAGAAGAATGAGCTATAAACAAGATGATCAACCAAAAATACAAAGAAATAAAGTATTTCTCATCGTAAACCTGTGCCAAAAGAAGGTTGGGCAATAGACCGGAAGATCAGCAAATAGTCTCGGTATAGCCTAGCATGACCTTCCTCTCCATTACGATCTACGTATTGATGGCCAAAAACAGAAACCCCATGGCGTCGAGCATTCACACACTCATCTTACTCCTGTGCTAGGTATGCTACTCTAAGAAGAGATTCATCGTTGTCATTCGACGATGAGTCTTCTAAGAGAAAAATGCTTGACTAAGTTGAAATGACTCATTGAGATATGACTCATATGCTAAATAGTGAACATTAAAAAAAGGGCAAGGCTTGGAAGTGCAAATGGCTATATATATATATAGCCCAAAAAAATATAGCCGATACAACATAGCCTTACAGTATAGCCGTTAAAAAAATGCAGGTGACCGTTACAACATAACTGTTACAATATAGCCGTTACGATGGCAGTTACAATAAGTTTTAAATTTCAGCATTTAAAAAACACCGTTTGAATTTTTCCTAGTAAAAAATAAACGTTGCTCATATGATGGTTATGAATATCATTATAATATAGGAGGAGAAAATAGAGAGTGGGATTTAGGGAATGCTATTGGAGAGGAAAGAGATACATAGAATGGATCTTTTTAAGGAATTAGGTATATAAGAATATAGAGATCTAGATTTAGAAAACGTTATTAGAGATGGTCTTACAATCGTAAGCATTCATTATACCATCTTTGCACACCAGGCGTTTGAAATATCTTTGTACCGCGCTCTCGACTCGGGGCTAGGGGTGAGCAATTTTTAACCGAAATCAAAAAAATTGAACCGAACCGAACCGAATTAACCGAAAAAATTGGTTTTCTCGGTATTCGGTTTTTATTCGGATGCTATTCAGTTTTCGGTATTCGGTTTGGTTCTGTCCTTTAGGAAACCGATGAAACCGATCTTTATGAGCCAGTTCACCACCCGGCCCAGACTGGTTGCCCACAACCCATGCATAGTCCACCAAATCCATAGATCTAGGGTTCCTTCCAAATCCAATCCCCATTTCCCCTAGTAACGGCGAAGCAGCGGCGCCGCCAGCCCACCACCTACCGGCGTGGCCCCAATCAGTAGTCACAACTCGCCGGCATCGCTACCACCGTTCCCCAAGGTCCGAGCCGGCGAGCCATCCGATTTGCTGCCAGCAATCGCCGCCCTCCTTTCCCAACTCCCGAGCCGTCGCCGCCCTCCCATCCTACCATCACCCAAGCGCTCGCCGCCCTCCCATCCGGCCATCACCGAGCCATCACCGCCGTCCCATCCCCCAAGCGGTTGCCGGCTTGCCGTCATTCCCAAATCCCGATCTATTTCAGTTTGTACCTCTATTCTATACTCTTGTCTGGTCTTTCGCTCAGATGATTGCCAACATAGCCTTTCGAATTATCCTTCAATTGCTTGCGAATGAACTGATATCAACAAAATAAGTTGCAAGGTTAACTTTGTTCTGTTTTGCGCTGATCTTAGGGGTGAAAACGGGTCGGATTTTATCTGCTCGATCCGGATCCAGTTAGGAGAGGACTCGGTATGGATTTTATATATCCACTCGGATCCGATCCGGATACCGGATCGGATTCGGAGCATGAAATATCCGGGAAATATAGATCGAGATCGAGATATTAGATAATTAGCTATTCGGATATCCGGTTTTGAAGATAGCCCCAGCCCATAGCCTCCCAACGCGCGTGGGCACAGCACAGCCGGTGCGATGCACTGCCTGCACTGCATGTTGCTCTGGCTAATAAGCTAGTCCTCCAAAGCGATGGGGACGCGCGAGAATCAAAACCGAATAAATCCACGCTTGTGTGCTGATCGACGAATTCCTTGCGTACATGTGCTCGTTTAATTAGCTATTCGGATAATTTAATTCACCAATAGCAACAAGATATATATATACAGCTTGATTATTCCTTTTAAACAGGGAATGGATGCATTTTACATGCCCATAAAATAGTAAAATAGATGGAAGGATTACTCCTTGTTTGTCTAGACTATAGATTTCATATCTATTTATGCATAATACTCAATTAGTTTTGTTGCTATGCCATCTATTTATGCATCCATTATCCGTATATCTTTATCCGTTCTTGATCCGAATCCGTCACACATCCGATCCGTGTCCGTATCCCAAATTATCTAGATTCTTATCCCGATCCGACTAGCCTGTATCCGGTTCCGAATCCAGAAAAAAATATAGGTTAAGATACGAATAGAGTAATATCCTGCCCGTATTCGACCCATTTTCACCCCTAGCTGATCTTATGCTGGGCTCTTTGCCTCCTTTTGCTACCCTAGCATTTTATTTAATTAGTTGAATTCTGTATTGGCTGAGGAGTAAGCTAGCTGGGATATTTGTTTCGGTATTGTACTAGTACTGTTCTAGGTAATCCTTGTGTTTCGGCATTCTGAAATCTGAAGTTCGGTTTACCGAAAAACCGAATTAATCAAATAAAATCGAATTAATCGAACTGAATTTGTTCGGTTAATTCGACTCGGTTCTGTTGCCAATTTCTAAAAATCAAAATAATTTAAAACCGAAGAAATCAATGCCCACAGCTACTCGGGCCCATACGTCGACGCGGCAGATCGAGTGGACGGCTCTCCTCCAGTCGGCGTGACACGTCGAGGATCACGTCCGATGCACGCCAACAGGCCAGCTAGCTGCCACGAAACAGCCATAACAAGGCAAAGATTTCGCGCGATCCAGGGCTAATTCTCGAAAAGCGGAGGGGATTATGCAGAGCGTGAAAGTACTTCCGCGTTCCTGCGAAAATTTTGTTTTTAGTATGTTTGCGAATATTTTCTTAAATATAGCTTTTTAATTTTTTTTATAGATTTAGTCTCCACAAGTAACCTCTCGCCTCGGGAAGTTAGACAAGTCGCTTGCTATGCTCCTTAATAATTCACTTAATTAAATCACTAATTAATTAATTATCTTATTTAATCACTTGATTAACTAGTCAACCGTATTGTTCTTTCGAGCTATCGTTCTTCACTACATAGCTGCCGAGAGTGGGAGTACTTCTTGCCGAGCTTTGCTGTTGCGACAGGTGACTTGTGATGCCTGCTGCGACTTTCGAATTTATGAAAGAGGCTAGCTTTGCAAATTAAAAAAAAGACCAAATTTATTGGAAACAAATTTTAGTGCGCTCTTGGACGTTTCCGGACGCGCGGGGTTCGTTTTGCTCGTCTCGCCACTCCATCTACGGATGCCGCGCTACGTGTTGACCGTGCCCGTGCAAGTTTCCGCGATTGGGTGATGGAATGGAAGGGAGGCTTTGGTGAAGATGACAGCGATAAGAGTACTTTTGTACCTGGCACACACTGATCTTGGTTTTGTCATGTACCGTTTCGTAGAACGAGAATGTTCCAAATCAAATGTAGGTAAGGGTGAAAATGACGCGGATATTTTCTTTTTAGGAATGGTGCATTTGGATTATTGGTGTCATGATCAAACGAATTTTTTTTTAAATAATACTATTTTTATTCTATTTTACAAAAATAATATGCCGAAAAAAAAAATTACAAAACTACCCATCTGTCAAAGTCTGTCGCCATTTCAAATGGCGAATGCATACCGTCATTGCGTTCAGATAGGGACGGACTCTCGTCGCCATTTCAAATGGCGACAGAGAGCAACGTCACCTCTGTCGCTTATTTAAATAGCGACACCGTCTGTCGCCATTTCAAACGGCGACAGAGAGTCTGTCGCCATTTGAAATGGCGGCAGCATAATACTATATAAAGCCGCCGCGCAGCCTCTGCCTCACTCGTGCCAGCCAAAAGCGCAGAGGAAAAAAAACAGAAAAAAGAGGAGAAGGAGAAGAAGGGGGAAGGAGAGGGAGAGGGAGAGGGAGAAGGAGAAGGAGAAGGAGGAGGAGGAGGAGGAGAAAGTGAGAGGGACTTCAAGATCCGCATTTGTCAGTACTAATTTTTTTAAGTATTTAAATGTTGAATATGTAATATAGTAATCGATTAAATAGAGTAATAATAGTTATTTAGGTAGATGACTTAGTTAGGAATGAGAATCGATGCAAGTTGTTTAGCTAGTTGACTTAGTTAGAAATTTATATTTATTTCGTAAGAATAGATGTTTAGTTAGATGAATTAGTCAAGAATTTATAGTTATGTCGGTATGGACGGATGTTTAGTTATGCGACTTAGTTAGTAATTAATTTTCGATGTAGGGATGACCTAGAGGTAGGGATTAAAATTTTGATTGTAATAATAGTTTTTTGATTAGAGTCATGGATAAATTTTCGACCGAACTAGGAAATGTAGAATCCAAATTCGGTTATTTGTGTACTGAGAATTCGGAGATGTCATGTAGAGTTAGGTGGCTAAAATTGTCAGGACCGAAATATAACTCAATCTATAGAGGTTCCTGACACATTAGTTTAGTTATGTTCTCATAGAAATTTGAAAATGATCACAGAATCTGAAGAATTTGTAAGAATTGAAATATTGCAACTCAGATCGATTAAAAATTTGTGATCATTATTAGTCGTACAATGTAGAGTTAAATTGTGCAAATGTTAAGAATTCGATGAATTTGCATGATGTATGGATGATAGAGTGCAATTTAAAATATATTATGGAGAAGGAGTTCCGCATATGGGTGTTGAAGGGTAGATCTAAGTCATTTCGCAAGTGTAGAGGCTAGCTGTCACGCTCGGGAGCGCTCATGGGCTACGGTTATAAGATGGTTGTACCACATGTTCTCTTTGGACCGTGAATTGCATGATCCGGGTTACATGGAGTAGTTTGTCAAGAATAGATTGCACGATCGGGAGTTAATGGAAATGAGAGGGTCGAAATCTTGGAGTTCAGACGTAAGAATTGCAATCGAGAAAGGATGGCCATTAGTGTTATTGGCACAAGCATTTGAGAAAGTCAATACCGGCATGCGACGCAAAGAAGAGGTTGTTGATGAAGAACCAGAGGAAGTTGGGGAGAGCAAGACAAGTAGAGAAGGCTTAGTAGAGCGGGATGTAGGTTCTGGTCAAGACTGAAGTGCAAGGCGGGAGAGCCGATGTTGCAACGGAGAGGTTCAAGAAGCAATGGGCATGGCGACGAGGGCGAAAACATTGAGTCGCTGGTCGGGCGATGGACACAGAGAATGAGGACTATGAGGCTTTAAGTAATGATGAAGCCACCAAGATCTATTCCCGCAGAGTGGGATGAGTATCCGCTCGACAGTGGTGGTGAACGATGATGAACAGCTTCCTTCGCAGATGATCGTAATGAGGTGAGAAAAGATGCAATTTACAAGAATAAGAGTGAGGTTCAAGAAGCGAAGAATAGCATGGTCGTTGTCGTGCGCAGAGCCTTCAAGGTTGTAAAGTCCGATCACGGGTGTATGATGTAAGATGACGACGGAGGGTTGCCCGTGGCGCGTCCATGCGCACTCACCTAAATGGGACACCATTTGAAGTGTTCTATAGTCGCTCCACATACATGTGTACTAACGAGTCTCAAGATCACATCGAAACATATCATCGTGCTTTATTGCCAATGCAATGTACGGAGAGATTATAGGCAACTTAGATTTAGAGCCACGGGCCATCGTACTCGCAATACAACAGAGGTTCCAGATACAATAAGCTACGCGAAGGCATAGAGAGCAAAGCGAAGGCATTGGAAACACGGTTCAAGACGTCACGAAGACTCCTACCGTAACTTACTGTGTTTGCTTCAGTGATAAAGGACCAAATCTCGAACTTATGTGGACATTTGTGAGCATCCTTCGCAGCTTCTGCTCGAAGATGGTTTTGAAGCGAGCATTCTTCGCTTTAGGTCCATGCATCAATGCGCTCGTGTATTGTCGCCCTTTGTTATGTGTCGATGGGACATTTTTGACGGTAAATACAAAGGGCGATATTGACCGCCATAGGAGTGGATGGCAATAACCAAGTTCTCCCCGTAGCGCCGTGATTTGTGGAGGGTGAAAACATAGATAGTCGGCATTGGTTCCTACGAATGTCAAAGCCGTGTCGCTCATCGCCCGGAGTGTGTATCATACACGATCGGTATTCCGGTTTTTGAGGGCAATTATTGGATTAAAGAAGGTGTGGATGAGACTCATCCATGGCCCGACGGCGTAGTAGGTGGTGCAAGCATCATATGGGTGCCAACTTCTACAAGCGATCAGAACAAGGAGCTAACAAAGCTTTTCAAGAGGCTCTACGACTGTAACCAAGCAGAGAAAGTTTGATGTACTGAAGAAATTGGATGAGCCGACATCGAGGCACACAACAGAGGCAACGAAGAGGGCAGCCTCACTTTAGGGAGGCCCGGTCGCTGGAGGAGTTACCCACCGACCCTCCCCACCGGTTCAAGGAATGGAAGGGCTCAAACGCTCCGAATGGATAGAGCATGAGCCTAGGGAGAAATGGGCTCGCTTACGACACCGATGGTGCGAGGTATGGTGTCATGACAACAAACCTTGCGGAGGTTTACAACGGGTGATGCGAGGTTGAGACCCCTTCCTTGGTTGGTATTGTTGAGGGTGTTCTTCGTGGCATCACAGTACTTCGCTGATCGCCATGCAAGGGCGATCACGCGCATGAACGATCCTCGCTATGAAGTACTCGTGAGATGATTTCGCATACATGGAGGACAAAGGCAAGAAGGGGAGATGCACGAGCAACGAAGATGGGTACGAGGGAGCTCCGCTTCGAGGTGATGTGCAAGGAGAAAGCCGGTCGTGGACGAACCGACTAAAAGTTGCTCACGAATGCATCATACAGTGCAAACTTGTGTCTCGCACCGCAATAAGCCTCGCCTATTACATGTGCCATGCTCCCATGTTATGGCTGCTCGCTCGATGATTCACATGGATCCGTATATTCATGTCTCAATTCTTTAGTAAGGAAGCCGTGGTCGCAACTTGGAGCGCGAAATGTACGGTTTCAAGTGGTGGGTTTATTCACTGAGCACAAAAGTGGGAGGATACACGTTGGGTCCCGCATATGAGCAAAGCTAAAGGGAGTGGGAAGAAGGCAATCCAGCGTATATGAATGATATGGACGCCACAAAGTGGCCGCCACAGAAAGAAATGTTCTGCTTGCAAGGAGACAGGGCACTCTTTCAAGAGTTGCCCGAAGATTCAGAAGCCGTGAAGTGTTATATGTTCTTTTCGTACTGAACTATGGTTTACTTCGATGCACTAGAATTTCATTTTGCTTGTATCGAATTCGTACGTGTGGTCAAAATATGTAATACGAATGTTATTGTACTTGATTAAATGAGAGTGTAGTATGTTGTATTCATTTTGTATCTTTTTAACGCTTTGCACATAGATGAACATTTTTACTTCCATGTATTACGTGTGCTCTAAATTATGACAAGATTGCTCCATTCATATTCTATTTGTATTTGTTGTATTTATTTTGCACCTTTTTACACCTTATGTAACATAAACATTTTTATTTGCGTGCATGGCGCTGACAGACGGTTATGCGAGTTGCTTGACCGTCGGTCGACGCGACTCACCGAGCCGCTTAGCGACGTTGCCCCCGCAGGATGGGGAGGCGGCCTTGGAGCTTGGGGCCCTGCGCTTGCGCACCCCCATGAGGGCGTGGCGTCTCGATCCGCGATGGATCCCGAGGTTAGTTCAATTTCGTCGCAGTGTTGTACTCATGTCCCCTTCGACACCACAATAATACTTCTCACATTCTTTTGCAGGTTGAGGGCGGCTGGCCTACTACCGCTGTTCGTATGGTCAAGGCGACCGCCCGGATGCGCAGGACCGACGGAGTGCCTCTAGGCGGTTCCTTACGACAGAGCTTGCCGATCGCTCTAGTGGACCGGTGGCGGCTCGAGACCCACACCTTTCACCGCCGTGTGGTGAGATGGCGCCGACACTAGAGGACGCCGATTACCTCCTGGGCCCGCCTCTCAGAGATGCGTGGTTCCCGCAGACGCCCACCCAGTGGCGGCGATATCCTCCACCGATTCTGTGGGTGCTACCCCACCACAAGACACGACTTTCACAATGCGCAAGACGGTCCGACGCGGCGGTGGCTTGTTGATTCACGTAAGCACGATTTTTCCTTGTCGATTCGATTTAACTCACCGTGTGTGATTTTCATTGCATTTACAACCTAACCATTACTGCGGCCGAGAGGATGGTACCCGAGTCGGGAGCGGGCCGTCACCCGGCACTTGAGGCGTACCTTCCGTGGCTCTTCGGTGGGTCTTGTTCGCGCTCGTCGACGGGACACCGCCGACAGCACATGATCCAGCTTTGAGGACGATCGCCGACGCCGACTTGGAGGAGATCCCGCGGTGGTTTGGGACTCTGCGGACTTGCCGCGACGCATCGTGCTTTGTGTGACGGGTGTCGTCGCGTGTCCGACTGGCCCACTCGCCGCCGCCCTTTGCTACCGCACCGTGGTCGCTCGAGAGGTTCCAGATCGGACGACCATCGATAGACCCGCTACCTACGCGCAGATTTCTACAGGTTCCCGGGACGAGGTTGATCGTCCGACGATGGGGACATTGTGGTGTCGCCGACAGTCGAGATACTTATCGTGAGCCGTGATGTTTTTTTTAATTCTCCACGTGTTGTACTAACGCTCATCGCTGGTGTTTTTTTGTACCGCGGTTCACCCGGCATAACGCACGCCGTACCCTCAAGACGAGCGATGTTGGACCACTCACGGACGATCGCGCCATATGGCGCCCTACGCCCCGAGCTTGTGCAGCACGCGCGCCGCTTTCGCTGCCGCAGCAGCATCACGACGCGGCGTCATCGTTGACCCGACGTCACTTGGTGTTCGACGTGTTCGTCGAGCCGCACACGCCCACCGCGCCTTGAGGCGCTTTGGTCTACGGCAGCGCTCCCGCACTCCACAGCGCCGTCGTTCCAAAGAATCGTGCACTCGCTCGATTTCTACATTTTTCCCTTCGCTAGTACTTACGATCTCGGTGGCTTGCGAATTAATGTTGCGCTTTCGCTTTTGCGGTACACACGCAAAGGCTTCGCGGCGACGCAGAGTCGGGCAAAGACGCATGGTACCTCTCGCGCAGCAGAAGGCACCGGCTCTTGCGGATGTGATCGATGAGATCGCCTTCTACGACCACGGCACGCACGACGATATATCGAGTGGTACAAAGACGCGCACCGCCGCTCGAAGTTGTGCGGTCGTGGAGTCACCTCCCGTGCACGATCCGACCACTTCCGACATGTACCCCACCCACCGCACTCGCTTTCCACCGCGCGGTTCAGACTCCCTCCATTTGTCATTCAACGTAACGCCTTGAAAATTATGCCAACTAACTAGCCTCTTTTCGCTTCGCAGAGCGACCTTGCTGTGGAGGCACACGAGGCGACGCCGGCGTTACTCTGCGGTCGGTGCCACCCATACGATAGGGTCACAGCGGACGGCCTTCGAGGGGCGCCGCGCCATATTCAGACTTGACTTACTGCGGCCGTACACCGACGCCGTAGGCGCCCAGTATGACGACGTGGTACGATCCCCTTGTTCGCTCTCACATGACGAGGTCGACACAGCGCACTCGATCGCCTCGCCCGCACTGCCTGGGGCTCCAAATAGTACCGACCTGGCGTCTGTCCCCGATGACCGCAGTACATCGTGGTCTCTTTTTCATATATTTTGTTGTTCACATAACGTGTCGCTCTAACTTGAAAAGTTTGTCAACAGCGCCGATCTCGCTTCGAACAGAAAGCGAGCACCTCTGGGACTACGGTACTTTCCGGGACGAGGACTTCAACTTTCGCCGATCCTTATCGGCGATCCGCGGTGTGGTACTTCCTACGTCGCAGCTCGATCGCCCCGCCCATCTCACCGACACAGACGCCGCATCTCGCCAACCCCGGCCCGCCTCCTAGGAGTACTCGTGGACGTGCCTCGACCACCACATATCCGTCGACATGTGCGCAGAGGAGGCCCGGGACCACACGAGGTGTTGCACCGCGCAGGGCCCTAGCTAGTTTGTTTCTTTTACACATGATGTATCGTAAACAATCTCGTCTTTTACTTCCTTAGCTCATGTAATATCACATATGTTAGTTTTATTTATGAAGTTTTGTGCTATATATAATCTTTTACTCGTGGCGCTTATTTGTAAATATGCTACAAGACTTTGTCACGCCGATAGGACAAAGACACATGTAGCTACTTTGTCGTGCGATGCGACAACCTGTTCTTTGCAAACTATCGACTAAATGTTTCCTTTCATATATTTTGTAATCGAACACAAAATGATGCTTTATTTCTCATATTACGTCAAATTCAGCTATAGAATTTTGTTTACATAAGTTATGTTATATTACGGTATGATCACTATAGCTTTTCGTGGATTCCGTAAAATAACAGGTTTACATGATAAATTATGGAGTAATAGCCCTGAAACACCATTCGACATATGTACGACCTTGTAGCAGCCTTTCCACGCGCGATTAGACAACTCACGCGCAATGCTTTCAACCTTTTCAGCCGATTTGACACACACGACAGACCTCTCTTGTTTCGCACACAGGCTTTGTCACACATGCAGGCACAGTTCAATGTGACCACTCACTGCCTACTTTTGTTCGTGATGACAGGTCGTGTGGCTTTTCTCAGATGGTGACAAATCGTGCAGCCTTTCGCAGAAGGTGACAGGCGGTGCAGCTTTGATGATGGGTGACATGTCGCGCGACTTTTCACAGAGGATGCCAGATGTCAAACCGACAAGTGTTGTAGTCGTGCGGAGTAACCACTCACCACCACTATAAACCGCCTAGGTTACATCCAACACCACCAAACAAGCAATACACGCCATCTAAATCTACACAAATTAGGGCACGATGTCGTTCTACCGTCGCCTCTTCAAAGAAGCATAAGTCATCCCGCCGAATACCAGATACCGAGCGCACGCCCGATTCTGCGGAGTTGCCTGCACCCAAATGCGATCGCAACCTTCCGCCAAGATGATGCAATCTACCCACGAGAGACGATCGCCGCGCGCTCACTCATCACAGTTCGCCTACCTGTAAACCTACTTGTATCCATAAAATACAAAGCTAACGGTACCATTTCACGATCGTTCTTTCCTTTCTCAAAGACAAGGACCGGTGTTGCTTCTTCCAATGGATCGACGGCCGGAACGACGTGACTATTTAATTTGTCTACAATCGCCACGACGCCAACCCGCTTCGCCCGAGAACTTCAACCGTGGAGAGGCGCCGGATACGCCCCTGTTCTAGAGCGACCCGAGTTCGTGGCGGTGGGCAAGAGGCCAACCAATCGGTGAGTTTCATGCGACGAACTCATGCTTCACTCACAAAGTAGTAATTCTAAACCAGTTCGTCGCATACAGGAGTTCAAAAAGAAAATTGCGAAATTGCTCAAGTCAAAGGAGAAACCTCCCCAGGGGCCACCCGAAAGCCCCGACTTTTGCGAACACGGCCTTCAGCAAAGATGGTTGATACCGCCACGATGAACTAGCGGATCGAGATTCTACCGGTGCCCCTTGGCCGAGGATGAATGGTGCGGCTACTTCAACGGGTGGACCCGAGACGCATCACCCACATCTCAAACTTCCCGTATGGGATAATTGGGGAGCAACCTCCCGTGGTGCTACTACCGCCCGTAAAAGCTGCACTTCGAGCACGCCACGGTGTTATTCAACGGCCAACACGGGCATCTGCATTGATCGCAGGCACGCCGGTTGTACAACGATAAGCCCAACACACACCTCCCGCACCATACGGTGGAGTGCGAGCCAAACAGAGCAGCGTCTCCGCAAGTGTCCGCTAACGCCAACACACCGTGAGGTGCAAGAGGGTACCTCCTCTCAAGAGGAAGGGACAAGGAAGTGACCGCCGAGGTCCGCACCACGCAACAAATCCTTGACGCTACACGTTGCAGACCATCCGGGAACCCGGTGGTAATAACATAAGGGACGCCGAATTGGGATGACATGCCCATGTGGGAGGCGTAAATCCACATCAAAAGACCAAAAATTCATCTTACACACCCAAGACGCACGGCATAGGCCACCCATTCGGCGACACACTGGAGCACTGCGGATCCCCATGGAGTTCTTTTATAGTGGGATTGAGCGTGTCCGAGGACAAATCTCCAAATTTACACGGTCGTAATATGCGTAAAATGTGGGACATCATTCGGCTGTACTCAGATAGGCGAACGATCATTTGTTCCACCATGACAACCAATGCTTTCGTTAGTTAGTTCGGCAAGCAATTTAAATCATCTGTTGTAATGCCCTTGCAATATAATCTATCTATTGCTTATTTTATCATCTGAACTTTCGATGTATGTGCCCTTATATATATGTTCAACAAATAATTTAAGTGCTTCGTAGGAACTATTTATAACATGCGTTGTTGTCGATTATAATACTTAGGTTGTTGCACTAGTGGAAATTAGATGCAAAGCAAGGTGTAAATTAAATATTTTCCTGCAGAATATGGTAGTGCACATATCAAAGAGCAAATCTGGTCTACTCTTCCTAAAATTACATTTAAACATTAAATTTTACTGGTGCCGAAAAGTCTAAAAATCATTCTCCCGCATCTCGATTCGCACTCTTTTAATCTCCTCTCAGAAACATCACAACAACTAATACCGACTTTTATTAACTACACTACAGCTCATAATTTACATACATTGCAATTCGAATAAAAAATGGGCTAAACCTCTCTGTCGCCGTTTCAAACGGCATGAGAGTTCTTCGCTATTTCAAATGGCGACACAAAGTCTGCCGGTTTTTCAATCGGCGACAGACTCTCTGCCGCCATTTGAAATGGCGACAGAGTCTGTCCCTATCGAAACGGCGATAGTATGCATCGCCATTTGAAATGACGACAGATGGGTAGTTTTATAATTTTTTTTTCCGCATAT
Source organism: Otatea glauca (assembly GCA_036346275.1). NCBI lineage: Eukaryota > Viridiplantae > Streptophyta > Magnoliopsida > Poales > Poaceae > Otatea > Otatea glauca. The sequence continues at coordinate 16,777,259 of CM070721.1, read as the reverse complement.
TATTTTTGTAAAATAGAATAAAAATAGTATTATTTAAAAAAAAAATTCATGATCAAACACTGAGAATCGCAGGTGCCACATTTTTTAGTTCACTACAATTTCTTAGTTCAGTCCCACAGTTTTTTTCTTTCAATTTTGACAAGTATGGGTATATTTTTTAAAAAAAAAATAGTCAAAGCATTGGCATTTATTATAAAAAACATACGAGCTACATAAGCATACACGCACCCCACACACACGCACACCCACACAGTACTCGCATCCTCGCGCGCGCCGCATCGAGCCGCGCTCGAACGCGAGCGGGCAGAGCGAGCGCTCGCTCTTGCCCCGACCGCAGTATGGGTATATTAGATCATAGTAAATTTGCACTTTCGTCTTTCAAGTAGTCCTCTCCTTGATTCCTTGCAATTTTGGCAACTAGGTGATATTTCTATCGAAATTATTTTCACCCTTGAATCTTTGGTTATGTTAATTTTGGGATTGTTTATTCATCAAGTGATCTCAACACGTGGGATGGAGATCTAACCACTGTTACTTACCTCACTTCCTGTATAACCCACCCCCTCACATGCTCTGTGACAAAAGAATGAAACAATGATTTATTCTACGCAAGACAAAAAAGAGAGTAAATTTCGTAAAACAACTCTACATTTAATAAAACTACCACAAAACCACATTTTTAAACTTCAGTTTCACATACTTATGCATAATATTTCACAAAATCACACTTTTGAGCAACACCATCGTATACAACAGGCCTGGCATCCTGAGTGTACTTGTCGGACTAACAAGGTCATCGCGCGTCTATTTGATGACACAAGGTAATTGCCATGGTGGATAAAATCTGACTTGTCAGCGTGACTATGGTAGGGTTGACCAAAGGGCTTGGGCTCCTCCTTCGACCGAATCTGGGAGGTGCCCCGCAGGGAGAGAGGCGGAAGGCTGGGGCGCGTAGCGGGATGCGGCTTGCATAAGTGGCACGAAACAGGATTATCTTGTTAGTATGGCAGTGGGCAGATGTCATGCACGTCGCAAATGATGGCATTACTTAAAAGTGCAGTTTTGTGAAATACTATATAGAAGTAAATGTGATTAAGCGAAATTGATGCTTAAAGGTGAGCTTTTTCGGTATTTTTTTTTGTCAAAGTGTCGACTTTTGTAGTCGGCAATAAATTTATGGGGTAGGCGCTAGATCTCAAACTCGAAGGTCAAACAAGACAAGGGGTTTAGACAGGTTCAGGCTCTCGCGGAGGAGATAATACTCTAGTCCTGTGTGCTGGGATTATGCAGATCTCTTGAATCTAAGATTGCTCAAAGCGCAATATTCTCTGGGCGATATGAGGTGTGCTATGCTCTATGACTTGATCGCTCTATGCTTGGATGATCGGATCCCTATGTTGTTGCCCGCCCTCTCCCTTATATAGCGGGGGTGGGGCGGCTTACAGATTCCGATCGGTTTGGAGATTCCGATCGGTTACAAGATTCTAGTCAGTTAATAGGATAGAGTTTACATCTTTATCTACCCTATTAACGACTCGGATTACAACCGTATCTATCATATCTAAATATAAGTTCAACTTCCTTTAGGATATGTCCCTTGCGCACGGCAATGGGCCTCGACGCGGGAGTATCTTCCGGCCTCCTCTTGGCTTGTCATGAGGGTACCCGGTTCTTATATTCTACAAGAGTCCTTTAGTCCTTTGCGATCGAGTTGCCTCCTTCCTGGTTGCAGCCCAACTGAGTCATGCTTCACGCCGAGTGCTTCCAGTTCTTGATGCAGCTTCCCGACTAGTTTTTCTTTACAGTGTTGTGCCCTGTTGTAGGCAAAGAGATCGTGAAGGACTCAATAGAGTTCCACGATTAAACTTTCTCGAGTGGTTCCTAGCCTCATTATTGGAATTCGGCAATGCTCATCTTGGGACATCAGATCCCAAACGATATGCGAAGTCAAAACGCTTTTCCCGCCGAGGCAAAATTCAGCATCACTCCCGTTAAATTCATTTCGCCGGGTTGTTGATGTCGCTGAAGCGCTGGCTCACACACATCGCATCCAAATTTAGTAGCCCGAAATCATGTATATGCGTAACTTAGGCAATGTAAAAATAATTCACCTGATGTGATGTCCGATGGTGTACATATAATTTTAGAGTTTTACTCTTTTTCCTTATTGATTTTGAATTCATCCGAGTGGTTTGACTCTTTTGTTTAAGCACTCGCCCGACTAGTCTAGCCCCGAGCGCTGGGAGCCTGATCATGGCTCTTTTCCTGTGCACGTGTTTTGGGTGACTAAAGTTCGCTGCTCATGGGTCGAGCTTCACAATTTGGAGTTATCGACCGGATTCACTCGCAATCGTTAAGCAAAGAAGAAAAATACAACTCAAAAGATGTACGCATGCGCACGCTATTAGGTAGCCCCGACTTCATCGCTTAGTTGTGGGACAACTAAGTAGCAAGTCGAAAAAGTCAACAATTTTATTTATAATGACATAATTGAGTAAAAAGCGACTTAGCCGCTTTATGCTCCATATGTTGTCGACGATCATGCCATCTTTGCTCGTGGCGCAGCGTAGGCTTGTAGATGAGTCAGAGGCGGCGCCGGCGCAGACGTAGTTCGTGGCCGCGCAAAGGTGGCGCCGGGCGCAGTGTAGGCTCGTGGCGCGTCGAAGAGGCGCCAGTGGCGCAGCGTGGCTCGTGACCGTGCCGGCGGTGGCGCTTCGGCGCAGCGTGGCTCGTGGCCGTGCAAAAGAGGCGCCAGGCATGCGCGTGCTCGTGGCCGCGCCAAGGTGGCGCCGGGCGCAGCGTGGCTCGTGGTCGCCGCCAAGGTGGCGCCGGGCGCAGCGTGGCTCGTGGTCGCGCGAAAGTGGCGCCGGGCGCAGTGTAGGCTCGTGGCGTCGCGATGGTGGTGGCGCCGGCGCGGCGTGGCTCGTGGCCGCGCGAAGGTGGCGCCGGGACGCAGCGTGGCTCGTGGCCGTGCCGAAGGTGGCGCCGACGCAGCGTGGCTCGTGGCCGTGTCGAAAGTGGCGCCGGGCGCAGCGTGGCTCGTGGCCATGCCAAAGGTGGCGCCGGACGCAGCGTGGCTCGTGGCCGTCGGCCAAGGTGGCGCCGGCGCAGCGTAGCTCGTGGTCGTGCCGAAGTGGCGCTTGGGGCGCAGCGTGGCTCATGGCCGTGCGAACGTGGCGCTTCGGCGCAGTGTAGGCTCGTGGTCGCGCCGAAGCCGCGTGGGAGCGCAAGCGCGCTTCACCTACCGCTTTTCTCGATTTCGCTAAATTGCGGCCGCCGCCACCATGGCCTTGATCTCGCCACGATCGGGCCGCGGGCTATCCGATGCAATCATCGGGTCCCGCTTGTCGAGAAGCGCCTTGGAGGCGACAACGCTCGCATTGGCGTGCGAAACGGCTTGATCTCCCATCCCGATTGCGGGAGGTCCTCGCGGACATTGCGGCCGCGAGATCGAGCGATCGCACCGCACCTCCTTACCCTTACGAAGACGATCTTCCCCACGCCTTCTGTTCTTCTTGTTGGCGTTGGAGATCGGTCTTCGCTTCTTCTATCGCCAAGATGCCACGAAGATCGCAGCAATTCCTCGCGACGACCGGTTTGCCGCCAAGTCAAAGTGACATACCGAGATGGGTTGGTCCGATCTTTACGGATCGGATCACGTTTTGACCAGACAGATAAGCTCTCCGCACAAGATTCTGCGACGAAGTCCGAGCTCAAGCGAAAGGCCGGCCGAGACGAAGGTGGCGACGAATCCACCGATTGCCGCCATCGAAGTCTGTAGGAAAGACTATGGCGCTTCCCTACTGGCGCGCTAACCGCCGACTTTGTAGTCGGCAATAAATTTATGGGGTAGGTGCTAGATCTCAAACTCAAGGTCACATAAGACAAGGGGTTTAGACAGGTTCGTGCTCGCGGAGGAGATAATACCTAGTCCTGTGCTTTGGGATTATGCGATCTCTTGATATAAGATTGCTCAAAGCGCAATATGCTCGGGCGATATGAGGTGTTCTATGCTCTATGGCTTGATCGCTCTATGCTTGGATGATCGGATCCCTATGTTGTTGCCCGCCTCTCCCTTATATAGCGGGGTGGCTTTACAGAGTCTCGATCGGTTTGGAGATTCCGATCGGTTACAAGATTCTAGCCGTTAATAGGATAGAGTTTACATCTTTACCTACCCTATTAACGACTCGGATTACAAACCGTATCTATCATATCTAAATATAAATTCAACTTCCTTTAGGATATGTCCTCATGCACGCAGCAACGGGCCTCGACGCGGAGTATCTTAGGCATCCTCTTGGGCTTATCATGAGGGTACCCGGATTCTTATATTCCACACAAAGGTAGTGTGGTTTTACACAATTTACTAAAAAGTTAAGTTTGGTAAACCCTACAAAAATAAAAAGGACAAAAAATCCTAACCAAGATAAAAATAAAGTAAACCTAGGTAAACCCTAAAAATAAAAAATTTACAGTAAAACAGTCCCAAAAAACACATTACTATTTAGACTGTATAATTTTAGGTGGTTAAAAGGTAAGAACACGAGATACTCCCTTTGTTTCAAAATATAAGACTTATAGTTTTTGCAAGTTTGTTTCAAAATATAAGGTAGGCATGCAACTTTATTTATGTTTTTTCTTATCTGCCTTTATTTATTACATCGTCCTCTACCTTGCATTTATAAGTAACACTTGAAGTGTGTACGCAGAGTCACGCCGCGTAAGTTAGCGTTAGCGAATAATATAGTAATGTATGAAATGAGGTAATAAGGTAGAGCATTTTTTTATTCGGTATTGCGATACGTTGTTGTTCAAATGTAGTGGTGATGGTTATTTTTTATTTTAAAAGCTACTTTCAGGGCAAGGTGATGTGCATAGTAATTTTGGTATGTTTTTATTAAGGGAGGTGAGAATGGTTGGGAGTTAGGTAGGGTTTGGTTTTTTTGTAATATGCAGCATAATATATCTGAAGTAAAAAAGAACGTAATAGGTCTATATTTGGTACTATGGTGTTTTTTATAAAGAAATGAGCGTTATGTGTTGAAACTCTAAAATTTGTATAGTTTGGAAATAATAGGATATGGCTAAACTGGAATATGTACATACGTAGAAACATATTCGAGTACGGTTTGGTGTAAGCATGTACATATTACTATACACAAATGCGCTTGTGTGCGTAAGTAACAGCAGCATTAGGTAATAATAATTGTCATGTAGTGGCATACGGTTTTGCGCGGAGAGGAAGCAAATGAAGTGAGCATAAAGAGGAGATGGATTAGGTCTGCGTGAGGTAGTGGAGAGTATAGAGAAAGGGTCTGTTATATAGGGTTGATTTATGTCTTTATAAGCATAGCGGTATAGCCTATAGTTTTGCAGAATAAAATACAAGTAGTCGAAAGTAGGGAACGGTAGTAGTTTGAGTAGTACGAAGTATGTTGGTATCTTGTACATCAGAAGAACTGGATGTTATCGTGACCATTGTTGTAGAAGTAAGATCAGGTGGTCTTTATAGGCAAACCTGTGGAAATCACTGTAAAGAAGACGTTTGGAAACGAAGTTAGCAGATGTGATCGGTGATTAATTTGTTTGTAATAAGGATTATTATGATTGGTTTATATACACTGTAGTGTACCTTGAATGGTTCATTATTTTTGGTGTCAGGAAAGAGTTATTTTGTAGCTCTGAATCTTTTGCTGGTATGCGTTGGATTGTGAAAAAGGGGTATGGTTAGACAGATTAGTAATCGTGAATAGGTGGTAGCTATTTTGTTTAAGTAGGTTTGAATGGTGGTACGAAATACAAGTAATTGTGGCAAATGTATTGACATGTCATGTAGGTCTTTGGATGAGGTAGGTAAGTGAGGATCAGTAGATGTAATAGTTTCTTCATGAAGCGTTTCCTGACAATATGGCGAAGTTTAGGTGGATAGCAAATACAAAGTTAGGTACTATAATAGTCTGTGTTTTTCGTACCTTTAGAGACCGAAGAATTGTCGGTGTTGGAGAAGTAGATGCTGCTGCAGGACTAGCAGTAGTAGTAGCTGATGATGTTGTTGATTGAGGAAGAATCCGTTTTTGATAGGCAGCTTTTCCTGTTGAGGTCCTTCTAGCAGTAATGGACTTTCTGTGCTCTTTGTTAGGAGCTCTGTAGTAGAATTAGTTTGTGATATTATTGATCGTACACGGAATGTTGGAATGTCGCTTTGTAACGATCCTTCTAACATGTTGACGATGACTTCGTATTTGGATCCAACAAGGTTTCTAATTTATGATGGAATGTACTCTTGTTGTCCTTCAGTTGCTGCAACCAATAACATTAGAGGCTTCCCAACCAAATTCTGTGCTATGTTACCCAAGAACATGAACTTTGTAGCAATAGGGTTGCCTTCTTCATTGGTATCAGGATCAGTGCTGATCATGTTAATTATGTATCTGTTTTATGATTCCGAAAATATGTTAGACTTTATATTTAGTTTGAAATTGTAAAACGATAATATGAATGGAGTTGCTAACTGTATGGAATTGTACAGGGTGTTGTGTACCATGGTTCAGCTATTGTAACACCGCACCTTTGACATTTGTATCCATCTCCGTTTGTAAAAGTTTTTTTCCAACACGAAGAACATGATATATACCACCATGGCTGATTTGGTGCTATATCTTTAATAAGTATGGTTACTCTGAAGAGTTGGCCCTGGTTGTAATAGAATGTAGGAAGTGGAAATGATGAGCATAGTAACGCATAGATTGTTGCAAAAATGAGTAAGGTTTTATTTTAGTGATATACCATAGACTCATTTGGTATCAGTTTTATGAGTTCGTGGACGTGATGATTGGATCGATTTGAGTATGGCTGCTTCCTTGACATTCAAATTGGTGGGGATAATTTGCAATGCTGTGTGGTATGCAGTTAATTAGCATAATTGGAATTCATAGAATTGAAATATTAAATGGTATAGCAGGTGTAATAACAGGTTGATTGTATTGAAAGTGGTTGAAGAAGCATACATGTTGCGTAGAGCTTGAATTTCAGGAATTGGGATGTTAATGTACCACTTACATGCAGAAGTACATTGTAAAGCAAGTTTGCCTGCATATACATAGGAAAACATTTTTAAGTAGTTAGAAGTCGAGCTATGTAACAAACGAAATATAGCATGTATGTCATAATTTGGATCTGCATGATGTATGGTGGTAAAAAAATGGTTGTAATAAACCTGAGTATGTGTTAACCAACATGCCAACAAAGAGGGCAAGAATTGGTGTATCTTGAGAAATGGCCTATAGTGTGTCAGCTTTGAATAGTTGAGCATGATGACCCATAAAGTTATAATACCTATTTCACTGTCAAACAAGCAGGCAGTGGTACTATTATTTGGTGTAATAAATCTAGTGAAACGTTGATTTTAAGAGGGATTATGAATTGTGTAAAATGTAAGAGATTAAAATATAGAAATAATGGAGGTACCTTCCATAAGTTACATTGATTGTATGTTTAACAGTTGATCCAAGCTTTGTAGTTATGTCAGCAATTGTAGAAACAACAGTTATGAGGACGACGGTATCTAATTTAGAATAATGATAGAAGGAAACAAAGGTAAGGAAGAAGTAAGCGAATATGATAGTCGTAATAAGTTATGATTATCGAGTTAGGAAATGTTCTACCTGATAGTAAAGCGTCTTGCCAATGCGGGTTCTGAGGGTGGATAATGGAACAACATTGTAGGTGTAAATAGGAAAATTTGCTGGTTCTGGGAGTATTTATATAACTTTAGTGTATTTTGAGAACCTAGCTAGGTTGTTTCTGTCGATTGCTCTATATTTCTCCTTTGATTCGAGAACTTCGAAGTATTCGATTTCACAGATAGCTCCTTCTTTTAATTTGGGTGTAAATTTAGGAAGCCATCTCTGAGAGACCAATCCTTACATAACATTTCCCTATATGACAATAGAAAGTAGAAGAGGATGATAAAATATATATACTATTTTGTAATGTAATGTATGCAATGAAAATAGAGCTAGTACAGAAGGGTTTAGTACTATGATAGTGAGTACGGTTAGAATAGAAAGGAAGACAAACTTGTTCATCAAGCATAACGAAGTCCAAATGATATATTTCTGTTGAATTCTGTGGGTTCGAAAATTCCCAAACGCGTGGTAGTCGCACAAGGATCTTCCATTTGTGGGGACTTTGGTTTATATTTTTCAATAGTGAATACAACATTGAGAACCTGCATAATAAAGAGGGCGCGGGTGAACTGGGTATCATTTATGTGGAACTAAGCAGGAAGAATAATGTTAGGTCTTGAGATTAAGTTTTTGTGTAGAGAAAAAATTGGAACTCTGCAGAGAGTATGTAAATAGTTAAAGATGGTATGTTGTAGTGAAGACGAAAATTAGGAAGCTGAAAAAAGATGTTAAAGTAATCATGGTAATATATTAAAACTATTATGGAGCTTCACGGTAAGTTGTGAAGTAGCAGTTTAAATTGTAAGGAAGAACGAAGAAAGTAAATTTAGATTAATAAAAAAAAGTATGATAGTATCAGCTACTGGAAATGCATTCTTGCTGATTTACTAGGTTGACTAAAAAAATTCTTGAGAAAAAAGATATAGTAAGAGAAATCGTTTGTGCAGATGGAAGGCAAATGCCAATAGGTGTAAAGGTAAGGAAATGGTAAGGGTAGAAGAGAAGCCATAATGTAGATAAAGCATAGGATCATAAGAATATGTTATTGAACTGTATGGGAAATCGACAGATCTTGTGATGAATACGTTATCAGTAGAAAGCAAGTATAGGGTGTAGTCAAGAATCGAAAATCCGAAAAGAAGAAGAGCAAACCTTTTTGCAGATGGGTATTTTGTAGAAGATGTTTTTTACTACCGGTGAATCGAAGCGGAAGATCTATGTAAGGTCAGCAATGGAAGGAAATTTTGCAAGAGGCTAAAAAGACTGAGGGATAATTGCTGCAGCGAGGTAGCACTTTTTGGAGAGAACCTGGTGGAAGGGGTAAATATGAATGATGTGAGTAGGTTTGTTTGCTGTACTATTAGAGTAGAGAAATACAGTAAAGGAGCTATGGATCTAGACAAAGCAACACGATGAAGATAGTACCAAATAAGTGAATGGTAATTGTAAGCGCACACTGCAGTTATAGTGTATTTGATAAAATTTAAGTTTGTTAGATTGAGGTTGTTTGTAAGGAATTGCATTTGTAAGAGGGTACAGAGTAGGACGGTATGTTTTAAACAGTACGTGAATGTTTGTTTTATGTCTTGTTTTTTTACAATTCCAATAGCTGATAAGGTACCGTTGGGAGTACAATGAAAAATGTAAATGCTTAAGAACAATGTATCGCAAGTATATGGTGGCATTTTTAGGAATTTGTCCAATGTAACGTTTAATATTTGTGATGATATCTTGATGCACACAAACTAAATATTTATTACTTTCTTGTCTTCAAAATTTGAACAACCTAAGAAATCGCTATTGTAGTCTCAATTTCAATACTTGTGGCATTTTTGTTAATATATGTCAACTTTGGAATAGTTCCTAAGTTGTTGTGTCTGTCGTTCACTTCTAGCTTCCAAGAAACAATAGAAGAATAGTTGGCTACAATCACTTTGTGCTACTTTCATGAAAGTAGTCAGAATATATCAGGTTGTAGCGACGATCAATTTGATTTACTAAACTGTTAATTTTTCTCTATAATTGTTTGTTTTGCAGCTGTTATAGCTAGCATTTTAACAACGGTGTTTCGTTGAAGAATATAAAAAAGTTAGTTAATTGGTATGAGGAAAAGGCAACGAGGAGAACATGGTTGTACATATAAGGTAAGATAAAAGGCAAAGCTGAAGTAAAAAGTTTTGTTTCTTGTTTTAATACAGCATGGCAATGCTGTATACATTTTAGTTATTATACAGTTGGATCTGAATAGGGTATAGGTCGATTATACCAGACTGTTGTGCGGCTATGTTTTCTGTTTAAGTCTTTGTTAAGACAATAAATAGCAGTAGATGCAACCACTTAGTGACAGTGGTCGAAAATTATTAAGCAGTAAGCTACATTTCAAAGACTTCTTTTTCATATACTTTGGATAAATGTAAAAGCGTATAATCTGAGGTAGCTTATAGAGTGGTATGAATTGGCACGTAGTGTATGGAATGAAGCCACAAAAAATCGATAATAGTAGTACTAAAATTATTAAGGAGCAAACTTCATTTTATATTTTGGATAGATGAAAAAGCGTGCAATCTTAAGTAATCTATAGAGCGGTATGAACAGGTCAGTAATATGTAGAATGAAGCCATGAAAAATCGATAACAGCATTACTAAAGCAGTTGTATATGGAAACAACCATAATTGCTAGGGACATTAAGTAAGCAGTAGCTAATACAAAAACAAAGCAGCAAATGGTATAGGTTTGAAAACTACCAGAAGTAGCTTATTTAATGGTACAATTAGCAAAATCATTTGCAGATAAAAGTAAGGTACTAAACTGGGAGAGTGTCAGTAACTGTTTCAAACAAAAGTAACATATTTCATATAGTGTTAACGTGTGTTTTTTTGGCTGCATGAACTCTGTAGAACAAGTATGTGGAAAAAGCTATATACAAGTGTCGGAGTATGTAATGGAAATAGAAGCAGAAATCAGCAATTATGAAAGGGTTGTTACATAGATAAAAAGCAGGACCAAAGCTTGTAAGAACATAGATCTTTTAACGAGAAAAGTTGTACTTAAACAAGGGTATGGGTAAGAAGTTAGCATAACAAAATAGGCAACGATAATAGCAGTCTGTAAGGTCATGAGACTGGACTATAAGAAACAACAATGATAGTAGCAAGGAATGTCAAATAGAAGCAAGCACTTCTTGGTATACTATATTTTTTGTTTCAGTGCAGTCAGCTCCATGCTCATCTTCAATTAATATTTTTAGGCCTGCACGTGATGTAACATGTGAAACTGCAATGTATAGTTGGCCATGTGAGAATACTGGATTTTGTAGATAAATTCCAACTGTGGCTACAGTTGGCCCTTGACTCTTAATAATAGTCATAGCATACGATAATCTGATTGGAAACTATCGACATTGTAAGTAAAAAGTCATCAAGGAGTTGTTGCATTCAGAACAATTCTAGGAATGCAAACCGATTGGCCTACATTTGTTCCGGTGATAATACGTCTTTCAAGAATTCGATCACCAAGTCTTGTGATGATAAGATGTGTTCCGTCGCAAAGTCCTGTAAACTGATCTATATTCCTTAATAACATGACTGGAACACCTATTTTCAAGTAGATGCTATGATGGGGGAAGTTATTGATGGTAATAGAATTCAAGAACTTAGGCAGATATAAGGGATTAGCATCTGCAATGTGGACATCTGACTATGATATAGAATCTGAATTGAGATATTCTCTGGAATCAATAGGAATTTTTTCAAGACAATTTTATTGAGCATATTGGCAACAATATTTGTTGGGTAGATAATTGCACGGCGTGCTAAGTATTCTTCCTCATAGTAGTTCATATGGAATGAGTCGTAGACAGCATCAACAATTGTATCTATGTTATTCTCAGTTGGCATTAGTAAAAGGTCGCTAGCAATACTTATCCAGGTTGTATTGGGTTCTCCTGTTTCTTTGGTTTGAGGAATACGGCCATCCCCAATATCAAGTACCCACTGAGCAAATATGGAAAGTGCTTGGCGTTGAGCAGCTGGGGTCATGGTTATGAAGCCTCATATTGGTAGATAACCTTAGAACTTCAATATGCTGCCAAAGGGGTGATCTAATGAGTGAAGCATTTATAATTTTTTCTTTAGTACCGTTCTCGATAACATGAAGGGTTTGTCGAAAGTCTCCACCAAGAACCAAAGCTTTTCCACCAAAAGGTCTATTCATGAACACAAAATCTTTAGCAGACATAATATCACGCAATGTTCTATTGACGGCTTCAAAATAGTGCGTATGTGTTATGGGTGCTTCATCCCAAAGGATTAAAGAAGCTTTTTTTAGAAGTTCAGCAAGTAATGTTCCACGAGCGACATTGCATAAACTTCTTTCATTCATGTGAAAAGGTATCTTCAAACGGGAATGAGCTGTCCGACCACCTAGGAGCAAAAGGGTAGCAACTCCGGATGACGCGGCAGCAATAACAATTTTTGATTCAGCTCTTAATGCAGTTGTAATAGCATTCCAAAGAAATATTTTTCTAGTACCACCATGACTGGCTACAAAGAAGAAACCAGGTTTCTGCTCAGCAACACATGCTATATCTTTGTTCACTATTTAATCTAACATAGTAGGAAGTAGCCTGGGACAGTAGGACTGTTCTATCATACGCTAATTCCTCTGAAATAAGCCTATTAACTGGAGCATCATTAGTCTATACAGATTAAATGACTATGTTGCAAGAAGTAAAGTTGAGGCCATTTTTGATAATGCAGTGGAGAGTTCACTGACGAGCTGTGCTTGCAGATAAGCAACTGGTATAGGATATGCACAGTTTTGCAGGTTCTAGTGTATTCTGTGTGCAATATCATCAGCTAGAAAGCGCCAATATTTATCGAATAAGTTCTAAGGATTAGCAATACTACAAAAAGAAAGGACTACCATGAAGATATTCCTCAACTGGTGTGCAGTGGCCCAGAGAATTGCTTCATCAAAGAGTAAGAACCACTTTGTGTCATCACCAACCACCCCACAAACTTTGCAAGCATCTTTGAAGGTAGGATAGCATACACCTTGGAAAGTCCGTATATCTTCATAACTTTGTGCACCGCAGACAACCATTAAAAGCATTCTAAGATAGAATAATTCACCAGTACTTGGATGGACATTATATATGCGGCCAATTTTTGAACTTCGACGCTTTCTTTCTTCCACTTTTTTGCAGTAGTGTCCTATCTCCACTTAGATGCAAACTGGCAATACATGCATGACCTTGCTTCAACAAAATAATGATTAGCAGTGAACCATTCTGTTAATGTAGTTTTATATGTTGTTGGATCAGCAATAACATCTTGTAAGTTTGAGCCTTCACAATATATGATTCTATTCATACCAGGCATGTGAACAAAGAGGCGCTCAACAGAAGGCATTCGACCATGTATTTTGAAGCTGAATAGACGCCAAATCGCTTCACAAGAAGATAAATATCTACAGATAAGTATGCATGCATGTTAGACATAGGAAAGAAGTAAGTAAAGAACATAGAGCAAACATGAAGCAAAAATGTGATACGATATGGAAAAAGTGATACCTGCATCTAATGTATTCAGCAATTTCATCAATATCATGTCTGTTAGTAGTACTGGGTACTTCTATCTATTGATCATCAGCATGGAAAGCTACTCTTGCTTTATCCTAACCTTTAGTGAGATATTTGAGTAAGTATTGAACAAGGTTTGTTTTGTTGCACCATTCAACATTTATATGTGCTTGGTATTTTTTAAGAAATTATCCAATCTTATTCCATTTTTTAATATGAACTGACCATCATCTCGACGACGATATACTGGAAAACCAGACTCATCGATCACTGTATGTGCGTTAAAAGATTTTGGATATTGTTTTGAACAAACGCCATCTTTCATACACAGGCAGTGTCTATTGAGCTCTCCACATGGTCTGTGCATCATAAATTCTTCAACAAGACCATAACCAAGTGGATCAGCAACCGGTCGGTATTTCCGTAGATACTAACCTATCTATAAATTTGGGAGATGGCTCTCTTGTGCGATCGAGAAGCCATGTAAGTGTATGGACATGAGGAAGGCCTCTCTTTTGGAACTCAATTGTGTATAGGATGGCACACAAGAAAGGAGTTAGCATGCAGCAAAAAAGGTGAAACGCAAGGGAAATAAAACGGAGTAGTATATGTGGGAGCTAAATAAAGAATTGACCTGCACATATAGGACCGAAAGTGTGACCGGCCTTTATATTGGACATATATTCATTGAGTTTCATATGGAAAACCCGAGTGATAATATTAGGACGTTCAGAATATGTCTACCTAGGCTCATATCTTAGCGCGTCCGCAATTTCTGGCCACTTTGAACTGCCTGTGAAGGTATAAACACATCAGGAGTGCCATATTCATGACAAATAGCCATGATATCTTGGTAATTTAGTATATAATATCACCGGCTACCGGTAAAGCTTGCAGGAAGTAGAATTCGTACAACAATGTTTTTTCCATCTAATGTACCCTGGCCAAGTGCATCTGAAATACCCTGATATGTTTCTGAATGCAGCACATCTTGGCTGAAGAAATGAAATGAAAGACGGTATGCCTCAACACATGAGTAGCAATCAACCTCTAATTGATTAGAAAGACGACCACAACATATATAAGGATTTGGCTCATGTTTTCGCTAATGACATTCATAGCAGTAGTACTGCAGATAGATACTTTATCTCTGGCAGAATGAATGGCATTGTCAGTGTCCTTGTACCTAATACCAAGATGGAAACCTTTTTGACCATATGGAAACAACAATGGGTACTGAAGAGACATTAAAGCAGGATTAAGTGGCGAAATCTGCTTTAGGTCACCAGCATAGGTTTGCACAACTATGTCAAATTTGTTGTTCTCTTCAGATAATTCGCCAACCAGCAAAGCAGCTAACTCTGGTACAATTGGTAAAGAGTATCGATCACCATGGCTGTTGGATGAACCAATAACCGAATATATACCTGTGGTGAACTGCGCAATTAGCCCAGGATAATGACAGCCACACTGCCATTACACCTGAGTTAATTACGCGAATATCGACATAGTAGCTAACAAAATATTCGGCGAGCCGATACTTTATCAGTCTCTATACCATATTCAGAGTATTGCAGTAGAACAATAATTACAGACTGAATGTAAATATATTACAAACCAAGCCACACAGGGCTATATGTTTAGTAAATTAATTATACATAAGATCTAATTACAACAAAAGGATATTACATAGATACTAATTACACCGAAAGACTAACAAAGCCGATGCACAGCTACTCATCCCTTCTATCCCTCCTGGTAGAACTCAGCCGCCTCGTCAAACCAACCAGATGCATGACCACCAGAGCCATTCTCTAGAAATGGGGGATTTAGCAAGAGTGAGTACAAAAGTACTCAGCAAGCATTATTAGCAAATGGAGTAAATGATTTTCTCTCGATCTAACCAAACTCCAACTAATTATCACCTTCCCTCAAAATCCTTTTTTTTATCGAAATTAGGTTTTCTTTAGCGGTTGCCTATTTTAATTACAAAAACAGCTACTAGCACCGGTATATGAGGCAGACTTAGCTTCAATAGCCTCCAATCCAAGAGACAGTGTAAGTTCAAGCTCCAATGGTTTTGGTGATTAGTTTAATATTAATGCTTAATCATTGCTTAATGACAAATCTAATCATTATGAGACTAACATGTTTAATTGAGCTACATTCTTCTTAGTCTCAAATTCGGATGGAAAATGGAAAACCGAAGGTATGCACTCATATTCACTCTATTGTCTTAATGCATACTTAGGATTCAAGTTAAAAGATAAACTCTTCCATTGTCTTAGTCTAAATATGTGCATTATGTTTCCAAATCTATATATGCATGAATGCACACATCTAGGGGGAGTTGATATTTTAACTTGATGTTTCAATTGTAATTGATCCATGTCCTCTTGTCATATAATATAAAGGATCAAGACTTTGAAACAATCTTTTGAGTATATATGACTTATGTAGTTTGAGTATACTCAAGCAAATATAGGATAAACTCATATACAATCTAAGATTGATTATGTGCATATTGATTCTATGTTCAATTAATTATATGCACATACTTAATGGAGTTTATTCTATAGTTGATGGTCTAAATGTATTGATCACTTTCCATCACTCAAACATATTGGATCATTACTAACCATCAAATTGAGTATATGAAACTTGTGTAGTTAGATATACTCATGTCAATTTAAATGAGTTTAAATTGAATTTGATTGTCTTTCAATCAATCAAAGAATATTTCATCATGTGTTGATGGTGTCTCTTTGTTGATTAAAGACAAGCGGAAAGTTCTTAAGTATAATGAAGCATTAGTTGCATCAAAGTACTCAAGACACAATTAATCATTCAAATTGATTAGGGTTGTGCTCAATCGATCTTAGAGGCATCAATTATGTGTTAATGGAGTGCGGTGATGATTGAGACAACCATGTTTGTTGGACTAACATCTTCCATGAGTTGTGAAGTAGGTTGAGTCCAAGATGATAAAGAATCGGGAAGAAGAAGAAGAAGTCATCATGTGTTGATGAGCTTCAAGAGGTGATCCCGAAGTGAAGAGAAGGGCTAGAGAAGGTTCATCATGTGTTGGTGAACAAGAAGAAGAAGATTCGATCCCGGAGAGAAGATGATTGAAAATCATAAAAGCTTCAACTGGATCGCTAGAGGCAAAGGTATAACTAGCTAGGGCTAAGGATGTATTCCTAGTCTTTTACCGGTCTCGGTGTTTGGTTGTGAGACCGGGTTGCTAGTTAGGTGCCGTACTATTAAGAGGGGTTGAGTCTTTTAGATTGAGCTTCATCATGTGTTGATGAACTCAATCCGGTTCACTTTAGCTCACTCTCTTGTTTGGTGTTTGCATGGAGCTAATCATTTGGCATGTGTTGCAAATGGGTGAAGCTCGTGCATTGGATTTTGCATGAGCGAAGTATTTTGCATGTGTTGCAAATAAGGGTGCTCATGCTTGCATCTTAATTGAATCTTATTTGATTTGGTTTTTGCTTGGAGCTAAGTTTTGCATGTGTTGCAAAAGGAGAAAGCTCAAGCAACTTGATTTGTTGTGGTTGTTTGCATGGTGCTATAGATTTGCATGTGTTGCAGATATAGAGCTCATGCTTTGGTGTTTTAGCTCGTGATTGGATCATATGTTGATCATCACAAGGCTAAGCTTGGTTTATGCTTTGTGTTTGAAAAATGTGTTTTTGCAAAGTATTGATTTGTTATTTGCAAATGTGTTTTGCAAATAAGCTGGAAGTTATGAGGTTCGATCCTAGAGCATGTGTTGGCATTTGCAAATGTGTTTTGCAAAGTGTCGGGATCATGTGTTGATCCTTACATGACTAAGGCCCTGTTTGTTTCGGCTTAGGCTTTTTGGCTTTTGGCTTAAAGCTAGCTTTTTGGCTTAACGAGCTTTTAAGCCATCTGCTTTTAAGCCAAGACATGCTGTTTGGTATCCTGGCTTTTTGATGGGTTAGATGGTGTAGCCAGGGTTCACAAAACCGGCGAAAACTGCGGTTTTCGAGTGTACCACTGTAGTTCGATATCCAAAACCGTTCGGTAAACTATTTTATTTAAATTTAAAAAAATCAAAAAATTTGAAAAAAAAATTATGCGTTGAAAACCGCTCGAAAACTGTTGAAAAACCGTTTCTTAAAAACCAAGCGGTTTCTTACGAAAAACCGAATTGTTTTCGATTGTTTTTCAAATTTTTTTGATTTCTTAACCCTTCGATTTCTGACGGTTTCGAGCGGTTTTTGCGGTTTTCGAATTTCGAACGATTTTTTGAAATTCGATTTTGTGAACCCTGAGTGTAGCTTATTGCTAGAAAGTTTGAAATACCTTTTAAGGTTGTGGGTAATTTTGGAGACTTCCAAGGGTTATTTCATCCCAAAAAATCCCAAAAAAGCACCTCTCACCTGGCTTTTGGCTTATAGTTATATGGAGGCTTTTGGCTTTTTTTAAGCCCGGCTTAAAAGCCAGTCGTTTGTTTCGGCTTTAGTTTTTCTGCTTTTAAGCCAGTGAAAAAGCCGAAACAAACAGGGCCTAAGAGGATTGATCTTATAAGTTCGTGGTTTATTTGCGAATGTGTTTTGCAAATAAGTTGGAGTTGTTATTTGCAAATGTATTTTGCAAATGAATTTGAGATTATGGGTTTCGATCCTAGAGCATGTGAATAGGGTTTGCAAATGTGTTTTGCAAATCGACTTGATCATGTGTTGATTATCACATGGCTAAGAGGATTGATCTCATAAGTTCTTGGTTTATTTGCAAATGTGTTTTGCAAATAAGTTATGCTTAATGAGATTCTTTGGAGTATGTGATTAACATGTGCAAATGTGTTTTGCATAGTGTTGTGATCATGTGTTGATCCTCACATAGCTCAAAGAATGAATCTTTAATGGATTGGAGAAAAGTTTTTGAGCAAAACAGTGTTTTCTCCCCAAGGCCGGTCGTACCGCCCATGTAGGACCGATAGTACCGCTGGGCCGGTAGTACCGCTTAAGGAGCGTTCGCCGCCGCTTCTGCATTTACGCTTAAGGTCGGTAGCACCGGGGTCCGGTGTTACCAGTTTAGCTGGTAGCACCGCAAGGTCGGTGCTACCGCTCTCCTGGTCGGTGTGGAAATTCGAGAGAAGGATGTTTTGGCGGATTGGCGGTCGGTGTTACGCCCATGGTAGCTCGGTAGCATCGGAGGTCGGTGTTACCGCTCCTCCGCCGGTGTGAAAATTCGGAGGAGGTGTTTTTGTGTTCGGCTTGGGTCCGGTGCTCTGGGTGAAGACCGGTGCTACGCCAGCGGTAGCACCGCCTCCAGCTGGCCGGTGCTCCGGATTTCGCAACTGGCTAGTTTTGTAGCCGTTGGCAAGAGGCCGTGCTACGGTCCCAGCCACAGAGCACCGGAATTCTGGTTTTGTCCAGAATTTCCCCCCAACGGCTAGTTTTGGCTTGGAGGC
Source organism: Otatea glauca (assembly GCA_036346275.1). Taxonomy (NCBI): domain Eukaryota; kingdom Viridiplantae; phylum Streptophyta; class Magnoliopsida; order Poales; family Poaceae; genus Otatea; species Otatea glauca. The sequence goes on along the minus strand of CM070721.1, from coordinate 16,758,540 downwards.
TATAAAAGGAGGCCTTGGGGGGCAAGGGCAGGTGTTGTTGTTGTTGCTAGAGCATTTGGGTGTTTGTAGGAGTTGAGTGCATGTGTTTCCCTCTTCCATTTGCTTCTTGAGCTAGTGTGAGCCTCTAATTGCATGTGTTGCAATTATGAGAGGATTGAGAGCCTCTTGTGCATGTGTTGCACTCGAGGAGGAGCCTAGTGCATGTGTTGCACTTAGGAGGTCACCAGAGTGCATGTGTTGCACTAGGTGAGGTTCAAGCTAGAAGGCTTGACTTGTTACTCTTGGTGTTTGCCGACACCTAGACGGCCAGAAGGGCGCTGCGCTTGTGGAGCTCTCAACGGAGGTTGTGAGAAGCCCCGTCAAAGTTTGTGAAGGTTGGAGCTCGCCTACCCGGGAGGGAAAAGGAGCTACCACTAGTGGATTCGAGGTGGGTGCTCAATTCGTGGAGCCGGTCCAATTCGTTTGGGCTAACCTCAACGTGGACTAGGGAGACCAAGCAAGTCTCCGAACACCACGGTAAAAAGTATCGTGTCTCTTGTGCTTGCATTGTGTTTGTTATTTATGTTCAAGCAATTTATATTCATATCATTAAATTGATTGATTGCTTGTCTTTAGAATTGCATATTCTTGTTAGAGATATAATTAGTTAGTACACATGGTGAGCCTAGTTGTTTTAGGCTTTAATTGTCAAAACCTTAGTTTATCGCTTCCGCATTAATAATTGTTAAGGTTTTGGCATCAGGATAATTAGGGGTGAATTGCTTTGTAGAAATTAGTAGAGAGATTTTAAAAGCTGCCTATTCACCCCCCTCTAGTCGGCATCCTCGACCTTACAAGTGGTATCAGAGCTTTGTCTCTCATTTTATTAGACTTAACCATCTAGAGAGTAAAGGATGGCGACTAGTGGATTAGTGCATTACACCGATTCACAAATATTTGATGGCTCAAATTATGCCTCATGGAAAATATTTATGATTTCTCATTTTAAATCCATGAGCCCCCAAATATGGTGGATCGTAGGTGTAGGCTTTTCTCTTCGGTTGAATGAAGTTGCTCCAACTAAAGGAGAAGAGAAATGCTTACATCTCGAGGCTCAAGCTATTAATGCTTTATTTAGTTTTGTGAGCGTAGATATCTTTAATTCAATTTGCAATCTCAAGAGCGCTCATGAAATGTGGATTAAACTTCAAAAATTATTTGAATTTTCCACATCAACAAACGATGATTGCATTGAGGATTGGACATCAGTAGAAGAAACCTCCACTTCTACCTCAAGTAATGAAGAAACCTCAACCTCCGCCTCAGGCGACGATGAGCATGAAATCCATTCATCATTGACCCGTTGCTTCATGGCTAAAGGTAAAGTTGAGGTAAGCGATAGTGATGATGATGAGCCCTCTTATGATGAACTTATGAACATGCTAGAAGAGCTCAATAATTATCTTGGGAAGGAGAAAGCAAAATATAAAATTTTAAAGCTTGAACATGATTCTCTTCAAAATGATTATAATGTGCTTAAAGAAAATCATGAATCTCTCCTTCTCAAAGAACTCACTAAGCCTAGGTGGACATAGGAATTAATTGTGATTTAATTGATGAAATGACTTGCTTTAATGCCAATCCTAGTATTTCATCAAAAATTGACATGTCCACCTCTTGCGAGGATTTAATTGATATGGCTTGTTGCTCTAGTTCAAATGCTAGTACTTCCTCTATGCTTGTTGAGACTAATCTTGTAGAGGAAAATAAAGAGCTCAAGGAATAAGTCACTCAATTTTTAACTGCTCATTTAATTAATGTAGCTATTTACCATCCTTTTGAGGTTTATGCATACAAGTAGCTAATTATCTACACTAATCACATATTGCGACAATCTACCCATTTTATTAGTTTTCCCCCTTTCTTTTCTTTTCTCTTATTTCATTTTCTCTCTTTTCTTTTTCTCTCTTCTCTCTTTCTTTCTTTTTCTTTCTTCCTACCTCTCTGCCTTCTCTGCTCTCCGGACTACTCCCTCCTGCGCTACCCTTTGGATCTCTCCTCCCTTTACTGCTCTCGGCTGCTCTCTTCCTACTACACCAAACCCTCTATCGAGCTTCCTCCCTTTTGTTTTCCTCACATCACCTGCTCTCTCTCCCTGCCGAGCTCTCTCTCGGCTAACTCCAGATCACTGGCTGTTCTCTCCTCTCTCCCGGCTACATCATCCAATCTCCTCCTCTGGCTCGGCTGAACTCCTCCACTCTCCCAACTCCTTCTACTCTCCTCCCTGGCCGAACTCTAGCTCGACGCCGGCTTAACCCTAACTCCCTCTCGGGGGCTCCTCCTCCCACCTCTACTGATTTTGCTACTTGATTTGGGATGATGCCTTACTGATTTTGCCATTTTTGATTTATGGTTTTGATTCTACCAGTTGCTAGCTCCTTGAGGAAAGTTTGGTCTGTGATCCTAAAGAGGGTTGGGCTCTAGGCTTGTGAGGCGGGGATGATGACATTGGCAACACTTGTGCACCGGTGAGGGCACGGTGGTGGCCAGGACGCTCCTCGCGTGCCCCTAGAGTTCATACTCTTCTGAGACCGCATAGGTTCTTTCCCGATCTATTCTCTACTCTGCCCGATCTACTCATTTTGTATACTACTTTCTAGCGTTTTCTACTTTTGTGCACCTGTTAAGGGTTGAGCTCGGTTCTGGAGGATGATGATGTTGGTGTGGGGTTGAGGTGGAAGATGATGATGGAGCAGCCGGTTCCTCCTCCTCCTTCCTTGCTCTAGTTCAGCTGCTCCTTCTCCTAGCTCTTGGTTCGGCTGCTCCTTCTCCTGGCCTTCCCTTCTGGCCTTCGTTTCTTGCTCCCTCTCTGTTGGCTTTGGTTTCGAAATGTGGCGATGAAATGGATGCCTAGATGTTTGCTTGGCTTCGGTTGGAAATGTGAGCAATGGAGGATGGAGCTTGCTTTGCTTAGCTATGCTCTTGCTGGAAATGAGAAAGGGGAGGTGAATCCGTGGCTGCCTTGCTTGCTCTAGCTAGCTTAGCTGGCAATGAGGAATGAGTGCTCTCGGAATGGGGAGATGAATCTTGGTTGTGCTCTTGCTAGAGATGGGAAAGGGGAGATGAATCCCTGGCTGCCTGCTTCGGTTTTGGTGAAATGAGAATAGGGATTGAAACCTCTGTTGCCTTAGCCTTATCTTTTTACTGTGCCATATTTACCCTTTTACCCTTCCTCCCTTACTGCTAGCAAAAGGGCACAATGGTCATTCTAGTTCTTACGTATAAACATAATTATCAGGTTCAATTGTTCGTTATATACTTGATTTGTTGCTTAATGATTTCATTACTTTAGTTTGAGTTTTAGGGTCCTCACATCCTACCCCCCTTAAAAGGGATTTCGTCCCAGAAATCCAGCTCACCCTACGGGATGAAGAGGTGGGAGACATACCCGCAACCGCATTGGTGACTCCTTCCAATTGCTCTGCTGAGATATAACTTAAGCAAGCGGATCCTGCGATTGATGCTCCCTTGTTAGATCCTTTAGATGATATGGCATTGGGGCTCCTTGATCACGTCTTGCTGATGGTGCACCACTTTGCAGTCTCCCTGGAGCAGTCTGTTCGGACTGATCGATTAGAAGCGGACAGTTATATCTTCTATGTCCCTCCTGACCACAATGATAACAAATGCCAGGCTTCTAGAAGCAATTGTTAGCAAAATAGGGCCCACACATTTGTAGCACTTTGGCACAAACCCTGGGGTGAAACATTAGGATGTGGATTGGATGTCTCTATTCCTGGTTGAGGTGGAGGATTTCTGTTTGGAATGGGTGGCCTAAAAGGTCTTAGCGGGCTAAGAGTAGGTATCCCAATGTCAAATCTCGCTTTCTTTTTCCTTTCTTCATTTAACCGGCTTGCTCATTTTCCAAGATAATGGCCTGGTTTGCTAGGTCTTGGAATTCAGTGATCAAATGGGTAGACAAGTGCATTCTTAGGTATGGGTTCAACCCTTTCTTGAACCTGTATATCTTCTTGGCATCTATATCGGTTTCCTCAGGGGCATATCGGGATAATTCATTGAACTTATTTAGATATTCTTCCACCTTTTGCTCCCCTGAGTTAGATCCCAGAATTCTTTCCTCTTGATGTCCATCTCACCTAGAGGTACATATGTGTTATGAAACTGGGAGGCGAAATCAGTCCAAGAGATAGGTTGTTCTCCTGAACGCGTATGGCAGTAGTTGGTCCACCAATTTGTAGTTGGGCCAGTCAATTGATACGTGGCATACTGCACTTTTTCCTCCTCAAAGCAGCCTACAATGTGCAGCTTATTCTCTATTTCTTGGAGCCAATCGTCAGCTGCAAGTGGCTCTGTGGCTCTGACAAAGGTAGGTGGACGAGTCTGCAGGAACTCTCCTAGGGTGGCTTTGGTTCTGGTTTGCCATGAAGTTCCTGGAACCAAGTTGACAAGCAGGGTTTCCATAAACCGGTTCTGACTCTCTTAAGTCTCCTTCCTAGAACTTCCTGTATCTCAGAATTCTTTCTAACTGATCATGGTTCTATGGGGTTCTAGCTATGCTTGTGATACCTCCGGGTGGTGTGGGTTGCCTAGTCTCAAGAATATTGGGAGGGTTTAAATCTTGGGTAGGTGTTGTTTGCTAGTTGTCAACATTTGGCGAACTAGACCTTAACCTACTGATCAGACCTTGCTCAACTATTTCCTGTCCGATATTTCTGCAAAAGAGAGCATTAAAGATGCATAACTTAGTTACTTATTTTTATTTGTATCATGTTTTTAATTTTATTAGCACTTCTTATGTATAGCTAGGGTGTTTTCATAAGAAAGGTTGGACATTTACCATTATCAGAATTCATTTATATGGCAAGAGGTCTTATTGTGTATAGAAGGTGAATGTTAAACTTTTATTTATGCCATCACTTAATTACAAGATGAGAGGTGTTATTGTGTGTAGAGGCCATTATGGTTTTGTTTTAAGCAATAGAGAAGAAATCAGATCTTATCGCTCTTATTCGCCACTCCATTTTGAAATCATAGTTTACCATCTACCTAATCGTCTCAAGGTAAAATATGAAACAACAAATAAGAAAGCAATTAAAATGAAAGGAAAAGAAACTTGGGAAGAATATAAGACAACGGTCAAAATCAAGTAAGGAAACAATAAAGAAACATGGTGTCCAAGCACCAAGAATTCCTCAAGATTGACGCGCTCGAGCACACGATTAAAACTAGAGAAGAACTTGACAAAAAGATCAAAATAAGCTAAGAAAAACAGCAAAGAATCTTGATGTCTGAGCACCAAAACTCTTCGAGCTACGTGCTCGAGCCACACTTGGATTCGCATATCCAAGTACACCATGGATTTTGTATCCGAGAGCATTTTCTATCCTTAGCTCCTATTTCTACTTGTTGTACTCAGCTATTTATATACTTATATAGTCATATACAACACATATGGTCTCTACAACAGATAAAAGCATGCATCGTTGACTAAATGAACCTATCTAACCTATGTTCATATGCAAGCATACTACTCATGATTACATGGAAATGATTAGAATGCAAAATGAATCATAAATTCTCATCAAACTATTATTTATACACCTATCCAGCCTCATTCTAATATGTCACATGGCATTATTTGATTCCTACACTGCTTGCAATTCTTATAAATATGATAACATGGTCTGTTAATTAAAGGGATGTACGCAACATGTCATTATTCAAAATGATAATTATGATGATAATGAGATGCGACTAACCCATTACACTATATGTGCAAACATCCTGGAAAAAGGGTTCTAGAAGTTTTGGGGGTTAAATTAGCAAAATACTTAAGGTTAAATCTAGCATTTATTAAATGACAAGGTGAGAATTACGATATAGTTAGTGCCATATAGCTGGAGAGACCTATTTTTACCTAGGCTTCCTACCAGTCCTAATTATTTACTTGCATGGTTCTCGTAACCATTGCTCTGATACAACCTGTGGCGACCCGCGCAATTACAACTGAGTTAATTACGCGAATCTCGGCATAGTAGCTAACAAAATATCGGGCAAGCCGATACTTTATCAGTCACTATACCATATTCAGAGTATTGTAGCAAAACAGTAATTAGAGACTGAATATAAATATATTATAAACCAATCCACCCAGGGCTATATGTTTAGTACATTAATTATACATAAGATCCAAGTACAACTAAAGGATATTACATAGATACGGCTACTCATCCCTTCTATCCCTCCTAGTAGAACTCAACCGCCTCATCAAACCAACCAGACGCTTGAGCAACGGAGCCATTCCCTAGAAAAGGGGGATTTAGCAAGAGTGAGTACAAAAGTACTCAGCAAGCATTATTAGCAAATGTAGTAAATGATTTTCTCTCAATCCAACCAAACTCCAACTAATGATCACCTTCCCTCAAAATACATTTTTTACTGAAATTAGGTTTTCTTTCAGGGTTGCCTATTTTAATTAAGAAAACAGCTACTAGCACCCGTATATGAGGCAGACTTAGCTTCTGTAGCCTCCAATCTAGGAGATAGGCATGAATTCATGATTTTAACCCTGCGCAGGGTCGTATCATTTTTAGCCATAGTGACCCCATCCTGTGAGGCCCCAAAACGTTTATTACCAATCCAGCATTAGATCTCCAACTCTGGTAGTCAACAAGTAGCGGTGTCCTCAACTGTTCCCCACATACCCTTAACATACCAGTTGTACCATCCTACCGCAATAGCACTGATACTCCCCTAGGCTTTAAATATAGCGCCTGATCAACCACAGCTGATTTGTGTGTCCGTCACTGGGACTTCCGGCATACCCAGCTTCACACTCCTAGTTAACTACTTAAACACCAATGTGGAGATCATAATAACTTCATGGGACAATATTTTTGACCGGTTTCACTCACTATGGTTGATATTGGAATATAGCTCATTGCCCGAGTGTAGTTGTTTAACATTATATGATAGCCTATGTAGAGGACCCCGCTGGCTATTCCCTTCTCATCGGCACCCTCTACCAACCATAATAAACATATGCCAATCATCCTATTACTACATGAATCAACCCACTACCAGATCCAATTATCCATCCATCCATTTTTCAACCCATTAATCTAATTTTCAACCCATTCTTTCCAACTGCATCGAATTTAATGTTTTCATTTGTAAAATAAGCTTTCCCATGCAGTGACAATATTTATGCAAATAGGAAAAAGCAGTTGAAAACCTTTAGTGAAAACATGATCAAAGGAAAGCTTGCCTGGTATAATATCTGAAGGTATGGCCTTGCTCGAATACTGGGTCTGCTGGTCTGGTGGATTCAATTTGTGTCTGAAATCATAGCATATTAATCTACGATAATTTAATTGAATATGATTTGTGGCGTCCAACCATTCCAATAGTTGTAATTTCATTTATATGAAGGGTGTTGATTTCCATTTTTAGCTTTCATGCATTTTTAAGTCTATTTTTAATTGCTCATTTACTTAATGTAGCTATTTACCATCTTTTTGAGTTTTATGCATACAACTAGCTAATTATCTACACTAATCACAGATTGCGACAATCTACCAATTTTCTTAGTTTTCCCCTTTTTCTTTTCTCTTCTTTCCTTTTCTCTCTTTCCTTTTTTCTCTCTTCTCTCTTTCTTTCTTTTTCTTTCTTCCTACCTCTCTGCCTTCTCTGCTCTCTAGACTACTCCCTCCTGCACTACTCTCCGGCTCTCTCCTCCCTTTACTGCTCTCGGCTGCTCTCTTCCTACTGGACCGAACTCTCTGTCGAGCTTCCTCCTTTTTCTTTTCCTCACATCACCTGCTCTCTCTCTCCTGCTGAGCTCTCTCTCGGCTGACTCCAAATCGGTCGACTATTCTCTCCTCTCTCCCGTCTACTTCCTCTACTCTTCTCCCCTCTAGCTCGGCTGAACTCCTCTACTCTCCCTACTCCTTCTACTCTCCTCCTGGCCGAACTCTAGCTCGGTGCCAGCTTAACCCTAGCTCCCTCTTTGGAGCTCCTCCTCCCAGCTCTACTAATTTTGCCACTTGATTTGGGATAATGCCTTACTGATTTGCCTTTTTTTATTTATGGTTTTGATTCTACCAGTTGCTAGCTCCTTGAGGTAAGTATGGTCTATGATGCTAAAGAGGGTTGGGCTCTAGGTTTGGGAGGCAGGGATGACGACAGTGGCAACACTTGTGCACCGGTGAGGGCACGGTGGTGGCCAGGATGCTCCTCGCGGGGCCCTAGGGTTCATACTCTACTGATACCACACAAGTTCTTTCCAGATCAATTCTCTACTCTACTCGATCTACTCATTTTGTATACTACTTTCTAGCGTTTTCTACTTTTGTGCACCTGATGAGGGTTTAGCTCGGTTCTAGAGGATGATGATGTTGGTGAGGGATTGAGGTGGAAGATGATGATGGAGTGGCCGGTTCCTCCTCCTCCTTCCTGGCTCTTAGTTTTGTTGCTCCTTCTCCTGGCTCTTGGTTCGGCTGCTCTGTCGGGACCAGATTTCTGAATCCGAACCCTCTGTGTATAACCTGTGCTAGTCCAGGAAAAGCTAGCACACACAGTGGAAACAGTGATGACAACACATCCATATCACAAAGCACATAATATTAATTAAGCAAAAGAGTATTAGCCTTATGGCCAATTATTACAAATAAGCAGCATCATGGCTTGAGTTCAATAAGAAACAGCGGAAACGAAATAACAAAAGCAGGAGAAGCCCATCCATTTGCCCAACAGGCAATCGACTGGGGTTCGCGTCCTAGCATTCCGGATCACCTTCGTCGTAACCACAAGCGTAGAAATCATAGTCACCTTCAGCTTCTGCGAACTCTTCTGTGGAAAGTTGGGGATGTTGCAAGGGTGAGCACAAAATGTACTCCGCAAGTCTTGAAGACATAATGCATGATAACTATATGCAAGGCTAAACAATTGAAGGCATAATATGGCTCTTTTAGCACAAAGCAAAGTTTAACTGTAAATACCAATATTAATTTCATAAAGCATCATTTGATCAAAAGGTAATAGCATAGTAATTGAATTTGATATGACAATTAAAGCAGGTTCCATCTACCTGATTGGCTCCATCCGCCAAACCATAACCCGAGAGTTCCATCTGCTCACGGATTCCCAAACCAACATTTTCCTTTGAAACAAAACCATAAAATCTACAATGTGCAAGCGTACCTGCTACCGCTTCTTGACTGTGGGCACGGCTACTTAAGTAGTTTTAACTCGCAGAGTGTGTACACTTTACCCACAAGACATGATCGACTCTTGTTGCCATGCAATTAACACACTTCATTTGGTGTGTCGGCAGAGAGATCATGACAAGGCCTTTACAATGTACAACCCCACTATTAACCTCGCCCGCTAAGGTTTCACCGCTGTTAGGATTCTAGCCGCAAAGATCAGAAGCCCTCTTGCGCCGCCAACATCCGCACTCACCAACCGAAGGTTAATAATGAGACGCACAAATTATTTAGCCAGGTCGTACCCATATAGACTTGTGGTTGTATGGTAGTGCTCGGTCCATGGTAACACACGCTTCGGTCCTTAATTGACTAGGGCGAAACATTCACATACCAAGATCTCGTGCTTTCTGCACCCGCCAAACATCCATCCGCCCCGGTCTAAACCATTTCCACTTTATTTTACTTAAATCACAGCAGCAACACCAATTGCCGCGATTTCACAAATAAGTTTTAATAACATTTAAAATGATTCCCAAACTGGCACAATACCAAAACGTTTAAGCTGGACTAAGCAATTCTACCATTCCATGCTAGTCTACTGGATATCACCAAATAAAATAGCTAATATTAACTAGGGTGACAAAGGTTCGACATGATCAATACCAATGAGGGTATAACAAATTCTGGTATTTAACTATATTCTAAAACTATATTTAAAGTACATTGCATAAAAGTAAGCATGCATAATTTAAAACAATATAGGCATTTTTGTAAAATTTGGGATCAATATGTTCAAGGAAGACTTGCCTTCACTGCCTCTTGCTGGTTCTACCTCGATTCACGATTCGATCGATCTTCGATCGCTGCCTACACGTGAAACGAGAGCAAATAAATAAAACAAATTCAAATAAAATTCAAAAATTGAAAAGAATGGTACTGGAAGATAGATCTTGAATTTAGATGAATTTAAAAATTTGAATCACTGGAATCGGAGCTCGAACGAAGTAGAACGGCTCTCGGAAGATTCCGCATCGTAAAAACAGAGGTCGACACGTGGCAACACGTGATTGGTTGGATTTTCGGATTTTCGAAAAGAATAAAAGAAAAGAATTTGGTCGACAGTGGGACCCACGAGTCGAGACTCGCTCCACGGTGAATTGCGCCCACCGAGAGGAGCAAGGGCGACGCAGCAGACCGGCCGACGGGATGCCACGCGCGGTTAGGGCAACGTAGCCGACGCGCGCTGCCGCGGACGGTGACGGCGCGGCGCGGCGCCGGAGCCGACGCGCGCTGACGCATGGGAGGCGGATCGACGCGGCGCTGAGGTGGCGCTGACGCGGCGACACGTGGCGCCGACAAGCGCGCGGCCAGACGGCGCAGCGGCTCAACGGCGTGGCGCGGCACGCCGGAGCCGAGAAGACGACCGCAGCCAAGCAAAAACGCGATTTAAACCGAACCCAACTAGGGGCAAAAGAAAGAGGACGGCGCGGCGAACTCGATGCGACCAAAAGAAGCGGCGGAGGCTCACCGGAGGAGGAGAAATACGGCGGGGAAGCGCTCGGGACGGCGACGAAACTTCGGCGAGGTCGCGAGAGAAGACGGTGGCGCCTCGGACAGCAAGGGCTAGGTCAAAAGGGGCGGCGCGGAGCGGGGAACCTCGGGATGGGGTCCTCGGGGCTTTAAATAGCCTTGGGAGGCGGGCGCGGCACGGACGCCGAGATTTGCGCGGACACGGTTAGGGTTTCGGCGGCGGCGGCGGCGAGGGCGACGCGTTGCATCCCAGCCGCCCACGTGGCGCAGACGGCCATCACGGCGGAGCGGTCGGGTGGGTCGGGCGGCGCCAAGCGGCCGAGGCGGGAAGATGGGCCGAACCGAGCGGGGAATAATGAACCCAACTAAAACTGAAAATATTTTATTTGATGAATAGATTAGTCAAATTAAACCCTTTTATAAATAGAAAATTTAAATTAAGCTGAAATTAATTCAAGAAAAATGCAAATGGTTCATTTTCAAATTTAAACATTCCAAAACTCCAATTTTGGGATGCTACAAACCTCCCCTCCTTAAAGAAATCTCGACCCCGAGATTTGGACAGACTTGGGAAAAAGGTTGGGGTACTCTTCTCTAAGATCTTCTCGCTCCCAAGTTGCTTCCTTCTCTGAATGGTTACTCCACTGAAACTTGCAAAACTTAATTGTCCTGTTTCTTGTTCTGCGTTCTGCCTCATCCAAAATTCTAATCGGATATTCTGGGTAGGTAAGGTCCTCCTGTAGCTCAACATTCTCAATCTGCATTTGCTCTTCTGGTACCCTGAGACACTTCTTCAGCTGCGACACATGGAACACACTGTGCACATTTGACAACTGCGGTGGCAGCTCCAACTGATAGGCCACTTGTCCACTTCTGGCTAGGATTGGGAATGGTCCAATGAACCTTGGTGCTAACTTTCCACGAACTTGAAATCGACGCATTCCTCTGAGCGGCGAGACTTTTAGGTACACATAGTCACCAGGAGCAAAGGTTAACTCTCTCCGACGATTATCATCGTAGCTCTTTGCCTAGGTCAGGCTTTGTTCTCAATCTTTCTTGAATCATTTTTACTTGTTCTTCAGCCTTTTGCAAAATATCAGGACCAAAGACTTGGCGATCTCCTGTTTCATTCCATCAAAGAGGTGTTCTGCACGTTCTTTCATACAAGGCTTCAAATGGCGACATCTGCAAACTTGCTTGATAACTGTTGTTATATTAGAATTCTGCATAAGGTAAACTTTGATCCCAACTTGCCGCATTGGACAAAGCACAAGACCTTAACATATCTTCAAGGATTTGGTTTACTCGCTCAGTTTGTCCATCTGTCTGAGGATGATAGGCCGTGCTGAAATTCAGATTGGTACCCAATGCTTCTTACAACTTTTGCCGGAACCTTGAAGTGAATTGAGTGCCTCGATCTGATACAATTCTCCTTGGCACGCCATGCAAACACACGATTCTTGACATATACAACTCTGCAAGTTGATCTCCTTGGTAAGTTGTTCTCACAGGAATGAAATGTGCAACTTTTGTCAAACGATCCACTACAACCCATACTGAATCATAACCTGATCTGGTTCTCGAAAGTCCTGTAATGAAATCCATTCCAATTTCTTCCCACTTCCATTCAGGCACCTTTAACGGCTGTAGCAATCCTGCGGGTCTTTGATGTTCGCTTTAACTCACGGCATACATCACACATAGCTATATACTCGCGATTTCCTTCCTCATCCTTGGCCACCAATATATACCACGAAGATCCTGATACATCTTAGTATTACCTGGATGAATTGAGTACGCTGACTCATGCGCCTCCTTTAATATCAACTGCTTGATCTCTTTTTGATTCGGTACATATATACTTTTTCCAAGCCAAACGATTCCTTCTTCATCCTCTGAAAATCCTGGGGCTTTACCTTCCTTTATTCTGTCCTTGATCTTAGCAGCTTCTTTATCTAACTTTTGCATCTTTTTAATATGATCCTCCAAAGTTGGTTGAATCTCCAAAGCAGCAATGGAACCTTCCTCTACTAGTTCCAAATTCAAACACTGAAATTCCTTATGAAGAGCAGGTTGATCTTCTTGAATCATCAAATTATTGCAGTAGCTCTTCCGGCTTAAGGCATCGGCAACTACATTAGCCTTGCCAGGATGATAATGTATTCCCACATCGTATGATCTGTGAAGATCTCACAACCATCTTCTTTGTCTTAGGTTGAGGTCTGCTTGAGTGAAGATATACTTCAAACTCTTATGATCTGTGAAGATCTCACAATGATTCCCAATGAGATAATGCCTCCACAACTTTAATGCATGCACAACTGCAGCCATTTCTAAGTCATGGGTTGGATAGTTTTCCTCATGTGGTCGCAATTGCCGAGAGGCGTATGCAACTCTTTACCTTCTTGCATCAAGACACATCCAAGTCCCTGTCTTGAGGCATCGCAGAAAATCTCAAAATTCTTTCGAATATCTGGTAAAATGAGCACTGGGACTGAGGTCAATCTTTTCTTTAATTCCTGAAAACATTGTTCACAAGCTTCAGACCATTCAAACTTCTTTTCCTTCTTCAAAGCAACTGGGTAAGCGGTCTTGCAATCTTTGAAAATCCCTCTATGAATCTTCGGTAGTATCCTGCTAAACCAAGAAAACTTCTGATATCAGGCACTGACTTGGGTTGCCTCCAATCAAGTACACCTTTCACTTTTTCAGGGTCTACTGAGACACCTTCAGCAGAAATTATATGTCCTAAGAAAGCAACTTCTTTCAACCAAAATTCACATTTACTGAACTTAGCATACAACTGATGATTTCTGAGCTTTTCTAACACCATCCTCAAATGACCTTCATGTTTCGCTTCATCTTTAGAATATATAAGAATATCATCTATGAATACTACCACAAACTTGTCCAGGTATTCCATAAACACTTTATTCATCGTGTTCATTAAATAGGATGGTGCATTGGTCGCACTAAATGACATAATCAGAACTCATATAATCCATATCGTAGCAAAAGTCATCTTGAATATCTTGTGGCCTTATTTTCAATCGATGGTATCCGGATCAAGATCGATCTTGGAGAAAATACATGCTCCTTTTAACTGATCAAACAAGTCATCAATCCTGGGCAACGGATACTTGTTCTTGATTGTGACTTCATTCAGGGCTCTATAGTCCACGCACAAGCGCAAACTATTATCCTTCTTCTTTACAAAAAGAACTGGCGCTTCCCAAGGTGACAAACTTGGACGAACATATCCTTTTTCTTGCAACTCCTCAATCTGTTTCTTCATCTCGGCGAGTTCATTGGCTGGCATGCCGTAGGGTCTCTTTGAAATTGGAGCTGTACCAGGGACTAGCTCTATGACGAACTCTACATCTCGATTAGGCGGCATACTTGGCAAATCTTCAGGAAATACATCTGGATATTCTTGCACCACATGCATACTTTCCAAAGTTGATTCCTTCAAACAGTTCAAAGTGCACTTCTTATTTGCAGACTCATCAGGCATATACTACACTCGAATGCATTCTGAATTGGTAAGGGTGATGGCTCTACTGGCACAATCTATTTGACCTTTATACTTGATTAACCAATCCATCCCTAGGATGACATCTATTCCTTTAGAATCCAAGATGATAAGATTCGCTAGAATTCTACCCCATTGATTTTTATGGTTGCACTTGGGCATACCAACTAGTTCTCAATTCTTTTCGGTGATTGAACTATCATAGGGCTCTTAAGGGTAAAGGTTTCCCAACCAAATTGTTCAACAAAATTCTTCGATATAAAAGAATGTGATGCTCGTAATCAAATAATGCCGAGGTGTATTGAGTTAACAAGGAACTTACCTAAAACCACATCCGATGCCTCTCCGAGCTTCTTTTGGCGGTCACATGGTTGACACGCCCTCTTCCAAAGGATTGCGGAGCTCTTGGCATCCGAGGTGTTCCACGACCTTGTCCTTGCGTAGGAGCTCGCGGAATTGGATCCCAAGTTGAACGGCATCGGGGTCACTTGTCGACGCTTCGAGGACAAGCATCGCATAATGTCCCATCTCGTGACAATGGAAACACTGGATTCCTGCAGCATTTGAATTCCCTTTCTGCGGTTGAGCACTGGCATTATTCTGGGGTCCTTGAGCAACTGGTCCTATTGGCCTGCTGAGATTGGAATTAGGAGTACGGGGTGCTCCTTGAACAGGTGTCCTATTGGCCTGCTGAGATTGGAAGCGCTGACGAGAACCACTCGCTCCATGCTGAGCCTGGATGCCATCCTTCTCTTACGGGACTCCCGCTGTTGGCGTTGAGCATCTTCTTGCACTAGTGCCTTGTTCACCATATGCTGAAAATTTGGAAAATCCAAAGCAACTAGCTGCACCTTGATGTCAGGGTCAAGTCCTTCCATGAACCTCCAGATCTTGGCACTTTCAGTAGCCACATCTTCAGGTGCATACCTCGACAATTGGGAAACCGGTTAAGATACTCAGAAACACTATGGTTTCCCTGATGCAGCTTGCGAAATTCTCTTTTCTTCATTTCAATTATGCCGGCAGGCACATGAGCAGTACGGAAGGCTTCAGAGAATTCCTCCCAAGTTATAGCTTGAGCATTCTGATGGGCAGCACAAGAATTATACCACAAAGTAGCAGCTACTCCTTTTAAGCGACACTCGCAGAGAGAACCTTCTCACGGTCATCACACCGCGCTAATCGGAGCTTTTTCTCCACATCTCTCAACCAATCATCCGCCTCCAAGGGTTCACCTGCTCCCGTGAAGGTAGGCGGTCTAGTTCTCATGAATTCTCCAAGCTTTGATCGGGCGGCATCACCGTACGTGGTCAGGCTTGGCCGCGATTATTCACCATATTCGAGCAAGGGCCCGCAACAATCAAGCCGCATTGCCATCATCTCGCCGGATATCTCGCGATCGGGGTTGGACGGTGGCGGCGGTGGTGGCACTTGCTACTCTTGCTGATCTTGAACATCCTGCTGCTCTTGTGGCTCTGCCTGGCCACGACCACGACCTCCTACATGACCTCCTCTGCGACCAGCCCACGACCTCTTCCTTGACCTTCCATCCAAGCAACGCCGTGACAAAGTTAGCAATAGATGAGAGGGAAAGAGCAAAAGATGAGAAGACTAGGAGGTAGCCATTCCAAGACCGAACAAGCAATAAAACTCCAAAGAAAGGTGGTCGCAACACAATGCTAGGGCAAGTGTACATCACACCCAACAAACAAGCAAAGTAAATTCTAATACCCTCGAACTACACGCTGCTAAACTAGAAAGGAGATATGCTCCAACATCTTCACGAGCACTACTAACTTATCCTATATGGGAGTCTTCTCGGATATACTCTTTGACGGCTTGATCATCTTCTTCCTTGATATGGATTCTTGCATAAGACTCGAGGCTTTGAGAAGTTTCAAGAGATAAGATCAAATTAAAATTTTAAAATAATATTTCAGCAAAGGAAAGGAGTAAGAACCTAGGAATAAGATGAGATGATATAATCTATTCACAAAGAATTTGTTGGTTTGATTTAGAAAATAATTTTGAAGTTCTTGCTAAGAAGACCTGACTAACTAGGATGCGACCTACAATGATATGGCTCGATACCACTCTGTCGGACCGGATTTCGAATCCAACCTCTCAGGTATAACCTGTGCTAGCCAAGGAAAACTAGCACACACAAGGGAAACAAAGTGATGACAACACATCCATATCACGAAGCACATAATATTAATTAAGCAAAAGAGTATTAGCCTTATGGCCAATTATTACAAATAAGTAGCTTCATAGCTTGAGTTCAATAAGAACTAGCGGAAACGAAATAACAAAAGCAGGAGAAGCCCATCCATTTGCCCAACAGGCAATCGACTGGGGTTCGCTCCTAGCATTCCGGATCACCTTCATCGTAACCACAAGTGTAGAAATCGTAGTCACCTTCAGCTTTTGCGAACTCTTCTGTGGAAAGTTGGGGATGTTGCAAGGGTGAGCACAAAATGTACTCCGCAAGTCTTGAAGACATAATGCATGATAACTATATGCAAGGATAAATAATTGAAGGCATAATATGGCTCTTTTAGCACAAAGCAAAGTTTAACTGTAAATACCAATATTAATTTCATAAAGCATCATTTGATCAAAAGGTAATAGCATAGTAATTGAATTTGATATGATAATTAAAGCAGGTTCCATCTACCTGACTGGATCCATCCGCCAAACCATAACCCGAGAGTTCCATCTGCTCACGGATTCCCAAACCAACATTTTCCTTTAAAACAAAACCATAAAATGTCGGGACCCGGATTTGCAAATCCGAAACCCTCTGTGTATACTGCACTAGTCCAGGATCACGCTAGTGCACATAGTGGAAACATAGATGTAATATCATTCCATACAACGAATTAACTAAGAAAAAACAAATTATTATTGAATAAAGCAAGCGACCTTATGGTCAATATTTACACCATTATGCCTTAAGAGCTTAAGAAACAAATACTATTGCAGCAAAAAAGATAACTTGGGCCATTCGACATGCCACAGGCAATCGTCTGGGGAAACGCCTTCCTAATCCACGTAGTCTTCATAGAATTCCTCCTCATGATATTCATTATCTCCTTTAGTAATTGATCAACAACAGCATAAAGCCGTGAGTACAAAGGTAGTCAGCAAGCCGTAGGGAATTGATGCAACATATTCATGCACGGCTTGACAAGGATGGCTATATGGTTCATTTGCAGAAAGCAATAACTTGAATTGAAATACAGTAAATAGATTGAAAGCATATTTATGAAAAGATAAATAAATAATTGATAGATCAATGATAGACAACAAAACAACAGTGAACTCCCTGTTCACATACCAACGATTCCACATTCCACATTTTATGAAACACTCTATACCCCGTGTGAAATTCCTGCTTTGTCCATGACCATGACGCGTTATTCGAATAGTTTTACACTCTGCAGAGGTTGTACAACTTTACCCACAAGACATGATCATCTCTTTGTGCAATCGATCTTAACACCTTCCTTTGGTGTGTCGCAGAGATATCATGACAAAGCCTTTACAATGCACTCGTCTAAACTCAGACTGCCCGCTAAGGTTTCACCCATTAGGGCCCCCTCTTTGCTTTGCGAATCTACCCGCACATCCGGAACCCACACCACCAATTGGCGGTACTCAAGGCTAGACATTGCAAATTAATCACCTAGGTCCTGTCACATACCGATTTGTGGTAATGGTTTGGCCAGTTCAATGGCGCACAAGATTAAGTCCTTAAGTTGTCTCAGGCAAGACATCCACATCCCAATGTGCTAGAAAGCACCCCTTTACTGCACGATCACTTGCCTGAGGGAAAACAATTCGTTCAACCAAGAACAATGGCAACCCTGCCATGGTACAACAAATTTTACAATAGTGGCTAACGGCCACGATTCAATATCTCATTAAGTCAAGATTATCATTATTCAATATGTGACATGAATCCCTTTATACAACTAAGCATGTCTAAGCATAGCTACGATAACCCAATGTTGGTATATTGATTATGTCCAACTAGTAATGTCCCAACCTAGGTTTAACAATGGATACTGGCATCCCAATAATCAAGGTGGCATCATATCAACTAGGAACATATCTACTCCCATGAAATAAGCATTGAAACACAAAATAGCATGCAATTGTATAAAAATAAATTACTTTTGCAAACATAGTATCAACATGATCAAAGGATTACGACTTGCCTTGCTGATATAGTGCTGAGTCTTGGTCTTCAAGTCTTCGCTCACTCTCTAATTAGCGCTCTCTGGAAAAGAAGCAATGAAACCAAATAAATACAAAACAGAGACTCAAACAAACTCAAAACTGAAAATAAATAGCTCTGGAAGATAGATCTTGATTTTAGAAAAATTTAGAAACTTGAATCGCCTCAATCGGAGTTCGTATGAGCGAGAACGGGCCTCCGAAAGATTAAATTCAGAGAAAATACTGAAAATCAGAAAATCGGAATTTTCTGGATTTATTTTTCTATTGGAAAATTGGTTTATTGCGCAACGCTGACGTCAGCAACCAATTTCCTGAATAAAGAAATAAATCAGAAAATCCTATTAGGCTGACAGGTGGGCCCTCGGTGCATGGACCGAGTCCACAGATCTGCGCGCAGTTTACTGGCGGACCGGTCCGCGAGCGTATACGACACAAGCGATGACGCGGCACCGACGCAACATCGTATGACGTGCGTGGCGAGGTGGCGGCTGACGTGGATTGCCGCGTGTCGCGCATCTGATGGCGGCACGGGATCAGACGGCAGAGAAACGTGGCCGCGGCGATTGCGACGTGGTGCGATCAGAAGCACATGTTGCCGATCGGACGGCCACGGATTGGCGCAGAGCGACGATGAGACGGCGCCGCGACTAACCCGCCGGACGCGAAGAAGAAGGCGCGGCTTCGGCGATGCGGCGACGGATCGGGTGCGGTTTGCACTGGATCTGGAAGAGAAGGGCACGGAGAACTTTAAGGTGCTTATCGCAATGAGATAGACCGGAGAGGCGGATCAACGGAGAAGAAAAGCTCGCCGCGACGGAGCTGCCCGACGAGCTCACGCGGACGAACGGAGGACCCTTGGGCGACGCAAGACGGGCGGACCAGTGCGGCGAACGGCATCCTCGGAGAGGGTGCAGCACCTTAAATAGGAGTCTCGGTAGGCGTGTCCGTCCCGGACTCCAAGGCGGCGGCGCTAGGGTTTCGCAGATGCGCGCGCTGGCCGGGCCGAAGTGTCGGGTTGAGCGAGCGAAGGCGGGTTGGTGGGCGGAGGGAAGTCGGCCGGGCGGTGGCTAGGCCAAACAACGCGTGGAAGGAGATGGACTGCGCGGGGAAACCGGCCCGAAGGATTTTTTAGAAAAGAAAACATTTTCCGAATTAAGAAAATTCTAGAAATTCAAATAAAATCATATAAATTCAAATAAATAGCAAATAAATTTAAAAAAATCCCCAAAAATAGAGAAAAATTCCTTGGAGCACAATGAACCCAACTAAAACTGAAAATCTTTAGTTTGATGAATAGTTTAGTCAAATTAAGTCCTTTCATTTAATGGAAAATTCAAATTAAGCTAGAATTAATTCAAGAGAAATGCAAATGGTTTATTTTTGAATTCAACATTCCAAAACTCAAATTTTGGGATGTTACAAACCTCCCCCCTTAAATAGAATCTCGACCCCGAGATTCTGGCTGGCTAGGGAATAGGTGGGGAAACTCGGACTTCAAATCCTCTTCTCGCTCCCAAGTTGCTTCCTCTTCTGAATGATTGCTCCACTGGACCTTGCAAAACGGATGATCTTGCTCCTCGTGATACGCTTTGCTATATCCAAAATTTTCACCGTTGCTCCTTGTAGGTAAGATCCTCCACGCAAATCAATGGCTTCCAATGGCATCCGTTCCTCTGGCACACGCAGGCATTTCTTCAACTGCGATACATGGAACACATCATGGATTCCGGCAAAAGACTGAGGCAATTCTAACTTGTAGGCAACCTCGCCTCTTCGTTCCAAGAATTTGAACGGTCCCACATATCTAGGGGCAAGCTTTCCTTTTACTTGAAATATCTTAACTCCTTTGAGAGGGGTGACTTTGAGATAAACATAATCATTGGGTTCGAAACTCAAATCTCGACGACGATTATCCGCATAACTCTTCTGTCTGCTTTGAGCGATCTTCAAACAGTCTCGAATTAATTGGACTTGCTCTTTCGCTTCTTGCAGTATGGCAGGACCAAACAATTGTCTTTCTCCAGACTCCTTCCAGTTGAGAGGGGTTCGCACTTTCATCCATATAAGGCTTCAAAAGGCGACATTTGCAGATGGCTTGATAACTATTGTTGTACGAAACTTCCAAGATAGGGCAAACACTTGTCCCACTTGGCACCATAAGTTAAGGCACAAGCTCTTAACATATCCTCAAGAATCTGATTCACACGCTCAGTCTGTCCATCGGTTTGAGGGTGATAGGCAGTATTGAATCTGAGATGAGTTCCCATGGCTTCATGCGGATCGCCAAAAACGAGGTAAATTGGGTTCCTCTATCAAACATTATCTTCTTAGGCACTCCGTGAAGACCGACGCATCCTTGACATATATAATTCTGCTAATTTATCTCCTGCATAGGTAGTCTTAACTGGAATGAAGTGAGCTACCTTAGTCAATCGATCCACTATTACCCAGATTGAGTCATAACTTGCTTGAGTCTTAGGAAATCCAGTAATGAAATCCATACCAATTTCTTCCCACTTCCACTGAATCTTCAATGGTCGCAGCAATCCTATCGCCTCTCGATGCTCGCTTGACCTTCGCGACATCACAAAGTGCAACATACTCGCAATCTCACGCTCATACTAGGCCACCAATACCTTTCCTTGAGGTCCTGATACATCTTGGTACTTCCAGATGAATGGAGTATAAAGTCTCATGCACTTCTTTAAGTATCAACTCCTTAAGCTCTTTCGATCCGCACGCAAATACGCTTCTCATACCAAATAGTACCTTGCTCATCTTGATGAAACTCGGGCTTTTCCTTTCTTTCATATTACTCTTAATCTCCTTGATATCTGTGATCATCAACCCGTGCTTCCGAATCGATCTTCCAATGTAGGGCGACTCAAAGTAGCTAAATACCCTTCTGAACCAATTCCAAACTAAGTTTATGAAATTCTTATAAAGGGTGGTGACTTTCTTTAATCATCGTAGTATTGCAAAGAGCTCTTTCTACTCAAAGCATCACCACGACATTGGCTTTGCTCGATGATAATGAATCCCAATGTCATAGTCCTTGATCAATTCCAACCATCTTCTTTGTCTCATATTAAGGTCGGCTTGGGTAAAGATATACTTCAGATTTTTGTGATCAGTGTAAACCTCACAACGATTACCAATGAGATAGTGACGCCAAATCTTCAAAGCATGCACTACAGCTGCCAATTCCAAATCATGGGTAGGATAGTTAACTTCATGTGGCCTTAGTTGTCGCGAAGCATACGCTACAACCTTCTTATCTTGCATTAACACACAACCGAGTCCTTGTCGGGATGCATCACAGAATATCTCAAAATCCTTCCTATTATCTGGCAAGATAAGCACTGGGGCAGTTGTCAAACACTTCTTTAATTCTTGAAAACTTTGCTCACACTCTGGTGTCCAAACAAATTTCTTCTCCTTCTTTAAGAGTTGAGTGAGCGGTCTAGCTTTTCTAGAAAACCCTTCTATGAAACGGCGATAATATCCCGCCATTCCAAGAAAGCTTCGGATTTGGGGTACCGTCTTGGGTGACTCCCAACTTAGCACATCTCGCACCTTACCAGGGTCAACAGCGACTCCTTTTGCTGATATAACATATCCTAGGAAAGCAACTTCTTTCATCCAGAACTCGCATTTACTGAACTTAGCATAAAGCTGGTTTTCTCTTAGCTTCGTTAAAATTTGGCGCAAGTGATCCTCATGTTCTTCCTCACTTTTGGAGTAGATCAGAATGTCATCTATGAAAACAACAACAAACTTATCCAGATATTCCATGAATACTTTATTCATCAGGGTCATGAAGTAGGCAGGGGCATTGGTCAATCCAAAAGACATCACGGTATACTCATACTGTCCATACCGAGTAACAAAAGCTGTTTTGGATATATCCTCTCGATGAATCTTCAACTGGTGATATCCTGATCTTAGGTCAATCTTCGAGAACACTCCGGTTCCTTGCAGTTGGTCAAACAAATCATCGATTCTCAGCAGAGGGTACTTATTCTTGATGGTGACCTCATTGAGTGAGCGATAATCTATACACATTCTCTGAGTTCCATCTTTCTTTTCAACTAGAAGAACTGGCGCTCCCCATGGCGAAGAACTTGGTCGAACAAAACCTTGATCTTGCAGCTCTTTAATCTGTCTCTTTACCTCGGCTAACTCATTAGCAGGCATCCTATAAGGTCTCTTGGAAATGGGTGGTGTTCCAGGAACTAGTTCTATCAAGAACTCTATATCTCGGTCCGGTGGCATCCCAGGCAACTCATCTGGAAACACATCAGGAAATTCGCTAGCGGCTGGTACATCTTCCAAACTTATTCCTTTTGCACTACAAACTTTAATCCTTTCGGACTGATCTGAAGTGGCTTGAACTTTTAACTTGGCTCCATCTGGACTGGTTAAAGTGATCTCTCTATTCCCACAATCCAAAACTACTTGGTTCTTGGAGAGCCAATCCATTCCTAGGATCACATCTAGGGACTTGGTGTCTAGGACAATAAGGTTGGCTAGAAATTCTACCCCTCCAATTAATATCTTAACGTCGGGGTAGCCTTGATTCGTACTCAAATCAGAACCTACAATAGTCTTAAGAGGCATTGTCTTTAATTGATGATTTGCAGCAAAACTCCGAGAAACAAACGAATACGTAGCTCCAGAATCAAACAAAACCATGGCAGATGCCGAGTTGACTAGAGCTTACCTAGTATGACGCCCGTGCAACCGGGCATCCTCGGTGGTGACGTGATTCACACGGTCTCTTCCAGCAGGCGGCGGAGTCCTAGTGGCTTGGTTGGGAGTCTGGGGCACTCCACATCCTGATCCTGGTGCGGGGGTCTTGGCTGGCGTAGATCCCAAGTTGAAACGGATCAAGGCCGCCTTGCTTTCTTCGGGAAATTATTGGCATAGTGACCGAGTTCATGACAGGTTGAAACAGTGACTCGCACTGGATTATCGGCCCTCGAGATGGATTCTTTGTTGGTGTTGATATTGCGATTGCCTGAAGGAGCTGGGCGAGGTGCTGGTGCAGGGGTCCTGAATGCATTTGGAGGAGTGAAACGAGCAGGCTGTTGAGCATTGGTTCTGACTCTTTGCTGATGACTCTGATAGGCTCCATGCTGCATCATCTTTCTCTTACGGGATTCTTCCAATTCACGACGAGATTCCTCAATAAGCATAGCTTTATCTACAAGGTGCTGAAAATCTGCATAGTCATTGCCAATGACTTGCACCTTTAGTCCTGGATTGAGTCCACGCTTGAACTTCTTTTGGCGAGCATCATCTGTAGCTACATCCTCTAGAGCGTAGCAAGCAAGTTGAGTGAACTTATTAAGGTATTCGCTCACTAACATCCCTTCTTGCTTAAGCTCTCGGAACTCATTCTTCTTCATTTCAACCTTGCCATCTGGAATATGAGAGTGGCGGAAAGTAAGGAAAACTCGCCCAAGTGATAGTCCGAGGGTCATCATGGCAAGATCGTATTCTCCCACCATTCAATGGCGGTGCCTCCGGTGATGAGCTGCATAGAGAATCTTCTCACGATCGTAGATCGAGCAATTGCAAGCTTCTTCTCAATAGAGCGAATCCAATCATCGCCGTCCAATGGTTCTAAAGAGTTGGAGAAAGTTGGCGAGCGAGTCCTCATAAATTCTGCTAGCTTGGACTGGAGACGAGCTTGAGGAGGTGCAGCAGCAGCTTGGTTCTGCTGGTTCAATAGATTTGCTAGGCAACCGCGGTCTGTTCTGGCCGATTCATCATGTTGTTCATATTCTGCATCATTGTGTTCATTAGCCGAGTCTGAGCTGCCAGAAAATGTCCCATGTTCTGATCTCACTGCTGGTGGTGGTGGTGGTGCATTGGGATTGGGGTTGGTGTTGGCACTAGCACTGGCATCCACGGGCGAACTACGACCGGCTCCAGAACGAGTGTCAACCATCTGAGATGCAGCACAAGGTTTGATAGGTAAGAGGGAAAAGCAGTAGAAAAATGGTAAGACCATCTAGGGGAGAAGGTGATACCCAGGGACAAAAGGACACAACCGGAAGGCTACAAAGTACAGAGGCAAATAAAGCTTTTTCAACTAAAGGCATGGTTGCAACACTGTGTTTGGGGCAAGTGTACAACATACCGGCACACAAGCAAAGAAAATCTTAGTATACGCAGACTAAACGTAACTAAACTGAAAGGGGTAACATGCTCAAACACCGTTGAGCACCAGAAACCTATCTTATATGGTAGTCTTCTTGGCAAACTCTGGACGGCTAGATCATCATCTTTCATGATTGATTCCTTGCAGAAGACTCGAGGCTTTGAGAAGTTTCATGAGATAAGATCAATTTGAATTTCAAATCAATGTTTCAGCAAAGGAGAGAAATAAGAACCTAAGAATAAGACGAGAGGAGACGAAAACTATTAAGTACTAATTTGTTGGTTTGATTTAGAAAATAGTTTTGAAGACCATGCTAACTAGGATAGCGACCTACAGTCGATATGGCTCTGATACCATCTCTGTTGGGACCCGGATTTGCAAATCTGAAACCCTCTGTGTATACTGCACTAGTCCAGGATCACGCAAGTGCACACAGTGGAAACATAGATGTAATATCATTCCATACAACGAATTAACTAAGAAGAAACAAATTATTATTGAATAAAGCAAGCGACCTTATGGTCAATGTTTACACCATTATGCCTTAAGAGCTTAAGAAACAAATACTATTGCAGCGGAAAAGATAACTTGAGCCATTCGACATGCCACAGGCAATCGTCTGGGGAAACGCCTTCCTAATCCACGTAGTCTTCATAGAATTCCTCCTCATGATATTATTTATCTCCTTCAAAGAATCGATCAACAAGGGCATAAAGTCACAAGATAAAGGTACTCAACAAGCCGTAGGGAATTGATGCAACATATTCATGCACGGCTTGACAAGGATGGCTATATGGTTCATTTGCAGAAAGCAATAACTTGAATTGAAATACAATAAATAGATTGAAAGCATATTTACGAAAAGATAAATAAATAATTGGTAGATCAATGATAGACAACAAAACAACAGTGAACTCCCCGTTCACATCCAAACGATTCCACATTCCACATTTTATGAAACACTCTATACCCCGTGTGAAATTCCTGCTTTGTCCATGATCATGACGCGCTATTCGAATAGTTTTACACTCTACAGAGGTTGTACAACTTTACCCACAAGACATGATCATCTCTTTGTGCAATCGATCTTAACACACTTCCTTTGGTGTGTCGCAGAGATATCATGACAAAGCCTTTACAATGCAATCGCCTAAACTCGCATCGCCCACTAAGGTTTCACCCATTAGGGCCCCCTCTTGCGCCTTGTGAATCTACCCGTCCATCCCGGAACCCACACCACCAATTGCCAGTACTCAAGGCTAGACATTGCAAATTAATCAGCTAGGTCTGTCCCATACCAGACTTGTGGTAGTACGGTTAGACCCAGTTCAATGGCGCACAAGATTAAGTCCTTAAGTTGTCTCAGGCAAGACATCCACATCCCAATGTGCTAAAAAGCACCCCCTTTACTTCACGATCACTTGCCTGAGGGAAAACAATTCGTTCAACCAAGACCAATGGCAACCCCGCCATGGTACAACAAATTTTCAACAGTGGCTAACGGCTACGATTCAATATCTCATTAAGTCAAGATTATCATTATTCAATATGTGACATGAATCCCTTTGTACAACTAAGCATGTCTAAGCATAGCTACGATAACCCAATGTTGGTATAATGATTATGTCCAACTAGTAATGTCCCAACCTAGGTTTAACAATGGATACATGGCATCCCAATAATAAAGGTGGCATCATATCAAATAGGAACATATCTACTCCCATGAAATAAGCATTGATACACAAAATAGCATGCAATTGTATAAAAATAAATTACTTTTGCAAACATAGGATCAACATTATCAAAGGATTACGACTTGCCTTGCTGATCTAGTGCTGAGTCTTGGTCTTCGAAGTCTTCGTTCACTCCCTTGGAATTAGCGTCTACCGGAAAAGAAGCAACGAAACCAAATAAATACAAAACTGAGACTCAAACAAACTCAAAACTGAAAATAAATGGCTCTAAAAGATAGATCTTGATTTTAGAAAAATTTAGAAACTTGAATCGCCTTAATCGGAGTTCGTATGAGCGAGAACGGGCCTCCGAAAGATTAAATTCAGAGAAAATACTGAAAATCGAAATTTTCCGGATTTATTTTTCTATTGGAAAATTGGTTTATTGCGCAACGCTGACGTCAGCAACCAATTTCCTGAATAAAGAAATAAATCAGAAAATCCTATTAGGCTGACAGGTGGGCCCTCGGTGCATGGACCGAGTCCACAGATCTGCGCAGGTTTACGGCGGACCGGGTCTGCAGAACAGGGCGGCTGACGCAAGCGATGACGCGGCGGCTGACGCAACATCAGGACTGACGTGGCGGCAGTGGTGGCGGCTGATGTTGGCGCTGACGCGGATTGTCGCGTGTCGCGCATCTGATGGCGGCACGGGATCAGACGGCAGAGAAACGTGGCCGCAGCGATTGCGACGTGGTGCGATCAAAAGCGCATGTTGTCGATCGGACGGCCACGGATTGGCGGAGAGCGATGATGAGACGGCGGCGCGACTAACCCGCCGGACGCGAAGAAGAAGGCGCGGCTTCGGCGATGCGGGGACGGATCGGGTGCGGTTTGCACTGGATCTGGAAGAGAAGGGCACGGAGAACTCCGGAAGGTGCTTGGCTGCGGCGGAGATAGATCGGAGAGGCGGAGCAACGGAAAAGAAAAGCTCGGCCGCAACGGAGCTGCTCTGACGAGCTCACGTGGACGAACGGAGGACCCTTGGGCGACGCAAGACGGGGTTACGGGTGCGGCGTGAAACAGGCATCCTCGGAGAGGGTGCAGCGCCTTAAATAGGAGTCTCGGGAGGTGTGTCCGACCCGGACTCCAAGGCGGCGGCGCTAGGGTTTCGCAGACGCACTAAGCCGGGCCGAAATGGCCGGTCGGGTAGAGGGAAGCGGCCGAAGCGAGCTACCGGGCCAAACGTCATGGAAATCGCCCGAATGATTTTTTTAGAAAAGAAAACTATTTTCGAATTAAGAAAATTCCAGAAATTCAAATAAAATCAGATAAATTCAAATAAATAGCAAATAAATTTAGGAAAATCAACAAAAATAGAGAAAAATTCCTTGGAGCACAATGAACCCAACTAAAACTGAAAAACTTTAGTTTGATGAATAGTTTAGTCAAATTAAATCCTTTCATTTAATTGAAAATTCAAATTAAGCTAGAATTAATTCAAGAGAAATGCAAATGGTTTATTTTTGAATTCAACATTCCAAAACTCAAATTTTGGAATGTTTTATAAAATCTACAATGTGCAAGCGTACCTCGCCCGCCCTTGACCATGGGCACGGCTACTTAAGTAGTTTTAACTCTACAGAGTGCGTACACTTTACCCACAAGACATGATCGACTCTTGTTGCCATGCAATTAACACACTTCCTTTGGTGTGTCGGCACAGAGATCATGACAAGGCCTTTACAATGTACAACCCCACTATTAACCTCGCTGCTAAGGTTTCACCACGTTAGGTTCTAGCCGCCCAATCTGAAGCCCCTCTTGCGCTCGCCAACATCCGCACTCACCAACTGGGAAGCTAATAATGAGACGCACAAATTATTTAGCCAGGTCGTACCCATATAGACTTGTGGTTGTATAGTAGTGCTCGGTCCATGGTAACACACGCTTCGGTCCTTAATTAACTAGGGCGGAACATTCACATACCAAGGTCTCGTGTTTTCTACACCCGCCAAACATCCATCCGCCCCGGTCTAAACCATTTCCACTTTATTTTACTTAAATCACAGCAGCAACACCAATTGCCGCGATTTCACAAATAAGTTTAAATAACATTTGAAATGATTCCCAAACTGGCACAATATCAAACGCTTAAGTCGACTAAGCAATTCTACTGCTCCATGCTAGTCACTGGATATCACCAAATAAAATAGCTAATATTAACTAGGGTGACAAAGGTTCGACATGATCAATACCAATGAGGGTATAACAAATTCTGGTATTTAACTATATTCTAAAACTATATTTAAAATACATTGCATAAAAGTAAGCATGCATAATTTAAAACAATATAGGCATTTTTGTAAAATTTGGGATCAATATGTTAAAGGAAGACTTGCCTTCGCTGCCTCTTCTTCGGTTCTACCTCACGATTGTCGATTCGATCGATCTTCGATCAAGGCTGCCTACACGTGAAACGAGAGAAAATAAATAAAACAAATTCAAATCAAATTCAAAAATTGAAAAGAATGGTACTGGAAGATAGATCTTGAATTTAGATGAATTTAGAAATTTGAATCACTCGAATCGGAGCTCGAACGAAGGAGAACGGGCTCCTGGAAGATTCCAGAAAAAACAGAAAAAACAGAGAGGCTGACACGTGGCAACACGTGATTGGTTGGATTTTCGAGATTTTCTGGAAAAGAATAAAAAGAAAAAGAATTTGGCTGACAAGCGGGACCCACGAGTCAGAGACTCGGTCCACGGTGAACTGCGTCCACCGAGAGGAGCAAGGGCGACGCGGCAGATTGGCTGACGGGGATGCCACGCGGTGGGTTAGGGCAAACTTGCGTACCGACGCTGCACTGACGCTGCCGCTGGATGGGTGACGCGGGCGCGCGCAGAGCCGAGGCGACGCCGACGCGGGCGGAGGCAGATGGACGCGGGCGCCGAGGTGGCGCTGAGCGCGGCGACGCGTGGCGCCGACGCGACGCCAACGCCGACGGCACAGCGGCTCAACGGATGGCGCGCGGCACGCCGAGCCGAGAAGACTACTTCGACCGCGACGCAAAAACACGACGAAACCGAACCCAACAAGGGGCAAAAGAAAGAGGGCGGCGCGGCGAACTCGATGCGATCAAAAGAAGAGGCGGAGGCTCACCGGAGGAGAAATACGGTGGGGAAGCACTCTGGATGGCAACGAAACTTCGGCGAGGTCGCGAGAGAAGACGGCGGCGCCTCGGATAGCAAGGGCTAGGTCAAAAGGCGCGCGAGCGGAACCTCGGACGGGTCCTCGGGGCTTTAAATAGCCTCGGAGGCGCGCGCGCGCACGGACGCCGAGATTTCTGCGCGACACGTTAGGGTTTCGCGTGGCGGTGGCGCTGGGCGACGCGGCGCGATCCCATCCGCCCATCGGCGCGTGATCGGCGCATCACATGTGAGCAGGCTTGGCTGGCGGGCGGCTGGCGCAAGCGGCCGAGGAGGGGAAGATGGGCCGAACCGAGCGGGGAATAGGAACAGGCCGTGGCAGGATTCGGCCCACAGAGGGATTTAGAAATTAAAACATTTTCCGAATTAAAGAAATTCCAGAAATTCAAATAAAAGCAAATAAATCCAAATAAATAGAAAATAAATTAAGAAAAATCTCCAAAAATACATAAAAATTCCTTGCAGCATAATGAACCTAACTAAAACTGAAAATATTTTGTTTGATGGATAGATTAGTCAAATTAAAACCTTTTATAAATAGAAAATTCAAATTAAGCTGAAATTAATTCAAGAAAAATGCAAATGGTTCATTTTCAAATTTAAACATTCCAAAACTCCAATTTTGGGATGTTACTTGCTCCTTCTCCTGGCCTTCCCTTCTGGCCTTCAGTTCTTGCTCCCTCTCTATTGGCTTTAGTTTGGAAATGTGATGATGGAGTGGATGCCTGGCTGTTTGCTTGGCTTCGATTGGAAATGTGAGCAATGGGGGATGGAGCTTGCTTTGCCTGGCTATGCTCTTGCTGGAAATGAGAATGGGGAGGTGAATCCCTAGCTGCCTTGCTTGCTCTAGCTAGCTTGGCTGGCAATGAGGAATGAGTGCTCTAGGAATGGGGAGATGAATCTTGGTTGTGCTCTTGCTGGGGATGGGAAAGGGAAGATGAATCCCTAGCTGACTGCTGGTTTTGGTGAAATGAGAAGAGGGGAGTGAACCTACTGCTGCCTTAGCCTTATCTTTTTACTGTGCTATATTTACCCTTTTACCCTTCCTCCGTTACTGCTAGCAAAAGGGCACATTGGTCATTCTAGTTCTTATGTATAAACATAATTATCAGGTCATTATATACTTGATTTGTTGCTTAATGATTTCATTAGTTTAGTTTGAGTTTTAGGGTCCTCACAATACCTCTAAATTCTATGGAGAAAGGAGCCGATCACGTGCCATTCTAAATTTCTTCGCCAACAGATTGTGATAGTCAAGCATAGCAATTTAGTTTGCAATAATGTCAGGATCTATCTGATCGGAGCTTGTCCCTTCTGTATCCAACGTAGTTAAACTATTATGAAGTTCGTTGTTCGTGTCACAGATGCATAGCTGAGTTTATTTAGGTCTCTGACCTGGTTGAGGCATCAACGAACCAATACGATGGTGAACAACACCGTTGATTCGGAAAACATAGGGGCCTCCACCTGTGTTTATGCTCCTGTCAACATCTGTGCCTAAAGAAGTAAACGCAAGCAATGAATTGTACTGGCGAATCAGACGCATAAATTTGTTTGATCGAGGTCTGTTATTGAAACCAATAAGCTGTCTAAGTGGTGATGGGAAATCTTTATGGGGTAGAAGTGAAATTCTATCACCTCGACAGCATGTATTGTAGACAACTCGCTGTCACCTGGAAGAACGACCACATTCGGATTTCTCTTGGAACCAGAAGACAGTACTACATTTGTCACATTCATAATCTGGACCACCATAATATGATCGTCCACTATAAGTAGCTGGAAAAGCATGCATAAATAAAATCCGTGATAGGGATAGAAGGGGAAGAAAAAGAAATAGCGATTTAGGAATTGTACAATCGAACCAACAAATATGATGATAGGGACAGAAGGGAAAGGAAAGCAATAGTAATTGAGGAATAGTAGAATTAAACCTTTTAAGTGAGAAATGTATTCTTTAGGAGTAGAAAAGGATTTGTCCTAATCGGGGTAGAAACAGAGGCAGTAGCAGCACCTATAATAGGAAAGAAAAGAATCAACGAACATAGAAGAAATCAACAAACCATAACTGAACGGGGAAATATGTAAGTATTAGGAAAGTAAAAGGAAACAAGGTAGTAAAGAAGATAAGGCTATTCTAGCAGTATGGAACTAACAGGAAAGAAGACAGTAAGGAAAACAAACTTGTTCTAGCATAAAGACGACGTAAGTTAGACAATCTCCTTTTCCTATTTTCAGCTGTATAGGTAGAACTAACTGATGGACATAAGCCATCCCTTGCACGTGAGAGGAGTAAACTAAAGAGAAGCAAAAAGAATAATACAATCGAAGGCAGACAAGGAATAAAAGTAATAAAGAGGAGAGATGACCACGGCGGCGTTTGCGCGGAAGAAACAGCTGATACTCTGGAGAAGACAACACAGCGTATCGTTAAAGCAATGTGGAAGGCAGCCAGCAAATGTACCATAATCAGAGGAAACAAAAATGGGATATCAAACATAAACAAGGAATGGACATCAGAACAGGCGATTGTATACTGATGATGAAAATTGCGAGATAGCAGACGTGGACTGAGTAGGTTAGGCGTTAGGGAATGACGATGCAGGAAGGGACGGTGAGACAACTGGCTGCTTCCCACACAAAATCGATCGGCTGCGAGCCTGCATAGAGTAGTTGGAATCCATGGAAGAAAATGGGAAAGAAGCAAACAATCAATAGGTAAAGGACAAGAACAGGAGTAACAACAAGCTTGATCGAATAGCAGCGGAGGTGGCGCGGGCAGCGGACTCACGAAGATGGGCATCAGTTTTTGTGCACGACGTGTTGAAGGAGCGCGTGGCGCCAGTGGATTTGGAAGTCCGAATCGATGGCTCTCCATGGTGAAGCAGCACATGGCGGCACGCGTGGCGGTGGCCCCGAGCGATGCAGTTGAGGAGCGGAGAGAACGCCAATCGGGAAACCCTAGTGTTTGTGCAGGATGTGCTGAAGGAGCACGTGGCGCGGTCGAATTCGTGGAGCCAGAATCGATTGGAACTCGCGTAACTTAATAGCACATGGCGGCACGCGTAGCGGCGTCGCCAGGCGATGCTGCCTAGGAGTGGAGCGAGGCCCAACCAGGAAACCCCATCGTCTCTGTAGGACATGCTGAAGGAGCGTTTGGCACATTCGAATTCGCGAAGCTGGAATCGATTGGAATTCGCGTAGC
Organism: Otatea glauca; assembly: GCA_036346275.1. Lineage (NCBI taxonomy): Eukaryota > Viridiplantae > Streptophyta > Magnoliopsida > Poales > Poaceae > Otatea > Otatea glauca. Next base: position 16,725,767 of record CM070721.1, on the reverse strand, counting down.
TCGACGAAGCCGACGTCTCTCCATGGCGAGGCAGCCCATACCGGTACGTGGCACCAGCGGATTCGAAAGGTTAAACCAACACCTCTCCACGGCGAAGCAGCACACAGCGCACGCGTAGCGGAGGCCTCGGGCGATGCGGTCGACGAGTGGAGCGAGGTGCGACAAAGAATCGCTCGTCGCGACGAAGATCCAAACGCAAAATCAAAACTCATCGGGATGCAAAGACCCAAACGCAAAATCAAAACTCACCGGGATGCTCTCTGCACAGCTGCCAACGTGGAGAGGCTAAGAGGTCGCAAACCTACAAACTTTAATAAAGGTAGTATGTTCTCATAAACTATTCCCACATATTTCTATAATATTTATAGCATGGGTGGCATCAAGGATTCAAATTTCGTTGAATTTCGACGAAATTTTGGATTTTGGGCCCTCACGAGATCTAAATTACCGATCGGAAAAAATTAGAATTTTTTTGAAATGCTAAGTACTTTCATTTTTTCGGCGAAATTTCGCCAAACCGGCGAAATTTCATGAAACAAATCAGTATTTTGCTTTTTTATGGCCGAATTTGACTTCAATTACATCAATAACCCGTAATAAAGTGATATTTGATGATAATTTGTCAAAAAAACTTATTTTTTGTGACATTTTAAAATTTTGGCAGAAACACTGCTGGAATTTTATAAAATTTTACAAGCTTGATAATGATCTTAACAATTTATGGTACTATATTTAGTAGTTTATGATCATACATAAAAAATTTCAAAATAATTTAACTTCATTTATTATCTCTAAAAATCAAAAACAAAATGAACATAATTGGGACAATAACATTGTCAGATTCTTATAAATTTTCTTGAGTGTGATAATCACCTAAAAAGTTTATATAAACATTAACGATACATCAGGACCATCAACAAAAATGTTGAAAATTTTCTAACGTGGTTTGAACCATTTTTCATTTTGTTCAAATTTGTCGGTAAGGCTTTTAACAAGACAGTAGTACTGTTCGAATTTTCGAAAATTCATAAAGCTTGATCACCATCTGAAAATTTTATGGAAACATTATTAATGCATCAGAATCATGGAAAACAATTCATATATTTATAACGTGGATTGTTCCATTTTTCATTCACCTCAAAATTGCCGATCGTTTTATCAGGATAATACCAATGTTTAAATTTTTAAAAATTCCACAGAATTCATAATTATATGAAATTTTTATGAAAACATCACAAATGTGTTAGGACTCTCCAGCAAAAAATTTCAAAAATTTTCGTCATCGTTTGACCCACTTTTCAGCCAGTGCAAAACCACCAAAATTTCGGATATTTCACCCAAAAATTCGGGGAAACCGGCCGAATTTTGGATTTGTCCGGTTTAAAACGGATAGGATTTGAATTTTGGTTTTCCAAAATACCGAGATTTCGGTAAAATTTTGGATTTCGGTTTCAGGTGAAATTTAATCCGAAAACAAAATTTGAATCCTTGGGTGGCATGGTCATTTCCTCTCGTCTTTCTCTTGGTTTTGCGATCTCCTTAATCCTTGTACCTAATCAAATTTAGTCTTAAAAAAGAAACGGGAGGTAATATAACAGAACTAAAATGTAAGTGGATTATCCCGATTGGACCGCCCTAGGGCTCGATATAGGTCTGCACTATAATATAGTTGTAGTCATACTTCCCTCTTGTCTGTGCACAACAACCATTCCAATCTACTCTCTGAATTAATAAACCGACAAATATGAAAGAGATTTTGATGAACCAACCACAGACGTGCATGCTTCCTTGTGATCTACTTCTTAATATTCATTTTGAGTAGCACATTCAATCTTCAATTTTGGAAAGTCGGTATGAGCTTTGAAGTATATGTGTAGCATAACGTATCCTACCTCTATTAAAGTTGGTGGAATCCCGACCACCACAGCGTTTTGAGCCGGCTCGACTCTCGGGTTCTTCTTCGGGAAAAAAAATACGGCTAGGTTCTTTTTCGGAAAAAAAAAAGTTATGTTTAAGTACTTTTCCAGGAAAAAAATTTATATTACATTTATGTCCTTTAAGCTTTTTTAAGCATTACGTTTATGTCCTATTTTGTCTTTATCCGAAAAAAGATAGCTTTAGGTTCTTTTTATGTCCTTTTCCGGAAAAAAGAAACCGTTTAGATCATTTTTTTTATTTTTTATGTGCGAAGCGGTGGACGGGGCGTGTCACGGCGCGGTAGCTCAGACATATTTATATCCTTTCAACCGTTCTACCGAATAAGTACGAAAAAAATACGTTTATATCCTTTCGATCGTTTCACTGTCTCTTCGATTTACCCGTGCGAAGAGTGACGATCGCGACAACACGGGGTTGCTTACCTAGTGTCTACTCCTTAAAAGATGGAATTGGTAAGTGGTAGTTCGTCGTCTCCCTCTCCCTCGTGGAAAAAATCGTGCCGACATGTGGGCCACGACGCCGACAGTTCCCGATCCCTTCCGCAATGCACACCCCTTCCTCTTCTCTCCCTAAATCATCTGCTTCCTCGTCGCCGGGGCTACGGCCCTAGTGCGAGCGTGCTACCCTTTCTCTCCTCCGTCTCCACCTCCACCTACGCTGCTGAGGCCACAACCCTAGCCTGAGCCCTAGCCCCCTCCTCGTCCAACTCCTCTCCTCGCCTTCGTCGACGGCAGAGCTGCCGCCCCTGAGCGGCGGGGTCACGATGGAGAAGATGCTAGTGGCAAAATGCAGAGGCAGATAGCGTGCCAGGTGATGTAGATGGTGTGGCGGCTGGGCATCGCCACCATGGCGGTGTACAATGATGCCAATTGCGGCACGCTGTACATGCACGCCTCCAACGAGGCCGTCAGGCTTGGTCCGCTACCCGCGCGAGAGAGCTATCTCAACACCACCGCCATCATCGACACTGCCCTCCGCACTAGCTTCAAGGTCGCCCCTTCACCCACCACGCCTCGTGTGAATTCCCAGCAACGCTGAGCGCATGTGCTCTAGAACACTCGGCACAGAGGACGCGCACTAGTTGTTCGACGAATTGCTGCATCACCATGTGTGGGCGTGCTGCTCCCTCTTCGACAACTCCCATCTCCCTATCAGCGACGAGGGACCCTTCCATCGGCGCACGTGGGACCAGGTAATCTACATTGTTCAGTTACGTCTCAAACTAATCTTCATCGATGTTGTATATCTTACAAGAAAATATCAGCAAAATTTGTTTGTTGTGCTAGAGTGCTATACACATACCATATAAGCTGAGAGAGAATAACCGGGTCGACATTTGCACAATTGCCCCTCGAATCAGAGGTGATAGCCCAGAAGCCCTTTTGTACAGCACCGGTTGCCTTGGTCGATTTAATCGCCGGTCTGGATGTGCACCTTCTTGCCGAACGGCCACGCGAACAGATCACACGTCCACCAGCCGAAGCTCTCCCTTTGCTATCGCACGGTGTTGCTACCCAGGAGCCCTCCCGTAGCTCTTGCTTGTTGCCGCACGGTGCTTGCCTGGAGCTTTCCTTGATGCAAACAGAGCTCACGCTAGGAGGAGAAATATACAGCAAGCAAACTCTTTTTTGTGCTGCGCCAAAAACTACCGCACAGCTTTCTGTTTTTCTTTACTATTTATACTAGAGATTACATGCTAAATTGCATAGCAATCCGGACTCCTGATCCTAACAGACTCAATCAAAACTTGCAGAGTTTGAACCGAATATTGTACTATATATAATCCGGCAATCAAACGAAAAACTGGAAACCGAAAATAACCTGCCCTGAAACTTCCTAAACTGAGACTCTTTCCTAATCTAAAACTGGAAAGAACAAGATTATTACCAAAAATCACCTCCCTAATCTTGTCTCTTCTTCTTCACAATTTGAAGTCCCAGCTTTGTTCGCATCTCCAAGAACTTCAGACGACCGAGAGGTTTTGTCAAGATGTCAGCCAGTTGATCATCAGTGCACACATACTCCACTTCTATCTTCCCTTCTTCAACACATTCACGAATAAAATAATACCTCGTGTCAATGTGTTTGCTTCGATCGTGATACACAGGGTTCTTGCAAAGAGCTATAGCAGATTTGTTATCCACTTTCAGGACCACTTTGCTCTTCACATTTTTTAGCAATTCTTCCAGTAATCTTCCAAGCCAAATACCTTGACATGCTGCTGTAGTAGCTACTATGTACTCAGCCTCGGAAGAAGATAATGCCACTATCTTTTGCTTCTATGACACCCATGTCACTAAGTTGGAGCCAAGATAGTAAGCGACACCAGTGGTGCTCTTCCGGTCATCCATGTCACCGGCCATATCACTGTTGTTGTACCTGATGAGATGTGGCTCCTGTTCTCCTTTCTTCACATACATACACCATAAGTCAAGTGTACCTCGGATATACCTCAAAATTTGCTTCACCGCTGCCATGTGCTGGGTTGTTGGTGATTCTATGAATCGACTTACAATCCCAACTGCATAAGATATATACGATCGGGTGTTAACCAAGTACATGAGACTACCCGCAATACTTCGATATTCAGTTGCATCAACCGGTGGAGCTGTACTCTTTTTGCTCAGTTTCTGCCTCGCCTCCATAGGGGTCTGAACTGAGTTGCAGTCAGTCATTCCACTTTTCTCAAGTGTCTTGGCTGCATAGCTTGCTTGGCACAACCCGATACCATGATGTGACTGAACCATCTCTATACCTAGGTAAGTAGCTCAGGAGACCGAGGTCGCTCATACTGAACTAGTTTTTCATCTGGTTCTTGAACTTGTCAATCTCAGCCATGCTTGAGCCTCTGATGATCAAATCATCCACGTACACCCTGATCAGAAGACAGGACTCGCCAACATTCTTCTTGTAAACTGCATGCTCCATGCGGCACTTGTCAAACCCAAGTGAGATAAGGCTTTTGTCAAGCTTTGCATTCCAAGTTGTCGGCGCTTGTCGAAGCCCATACAATGCCTTCCGCAGTTTCAACACTTTTCTTTCAGCCCTTGATGACGAACCCAGGTGGCTGTGCTACATACACCTATTCTTCAAGTTCACCATTCAGGAATGCCGATTTAACATCCATATGGTGCACCTCCCATGATTCTTGAGCCGCCAAAGCAATAAGCAACCTGACAGTTTCCATTCTAGCAACAGGTGCAAAAACTTCATCAAAATCTATACCTTGTTTCTGCACATACCCTTTTGTAATGAGGCGAGCTTTATGCTTGATTATTGCACTATGAGGATCCTTCTTCACTTTGAATACCTATTTGAGTTCAATGGGCTTGTGGCTGGGGCAGATCAACAAGATCCCATGTCTCATTGTCCTCAATGGCCCTCAGCTCCTCTTGCATAGCGCGCCTCTAGCTATCGTGCTTCTATGTCTCCTCAACACTTCCAGGTTCCTCAGCTACATACATGCACATCCCGGAATACTCTAGGTAGGATCAAGGATAACCAACTAGAGGGTGGTGAATAGGAGGTTACTAAAATTTTTGACTTTAATTGCAATTAATTAAATCACTAAGCTAGAATTGCAATTATGGTAATCTACAAAGATGATTTCTAGTTACAAATAATATACTCAAAGTACTAAAAATAAGAATTGAGCACAAGAATTGTAAAAGCAAGTCATAAGAGAATGAGAGACAAGAATTTTATCCCGTGGTCTTGGAGACTTGCCGGTCTCCCCTACTCCACGTTGAGGTGACTTGAACAACTTCAAGCCGACTCCACCCGCTTGAGCTTTCCTCGATCACTAAGGTAGTTCTTCCTCGCTCCGGGTAGGCGAACTCTGGCCTTCACAACTTGTCGGGGCTTCTCACAACCTCCGTTGAGAAGCTCACCTCGCACGAACGCCTCCAAGCCGTCTAGAAGTCGGCAAACTCCAAGAGTAATAAGCCTTGACACTTGCTCGAGGTCGAAATGAGTGTCTAGAGGCTCAACACTAAATGCACCACTCAATTTTTGCTCTTAACTCTCTCAAAGTGTGAATTGAATGCACAAAGAGTATTGGAGACTAGTTAGAGCTCAAATATCATCAATGAGGTTTTTGAATTGTTTTTGAATTTTGAGTATGCAATTAGGAAAATAAGTTGTATACTTAGAAGCTTTGTTTTAACAATATTTACATTAAGCATAAAATGAATGTGAGGTAATGAACATGAGTGACATGATACCATAATTAAACATTAAATATCTAAGATAACCATAAGCAAAGACAATCAACCAAGTAAAAATGCCAAACATCCAACATCCGAAAACGACCAAAAGTAAGAACGACAAGGAAGGTTCATTAGCTTACAATAACAAATATATAGATAAGGTACTAAAGCTAATCCTTCAAAGCGACTAAGACTTCAAATATTCTTCATCCATCAATCTTCTCCCCCTTTGGCATCAAAGACCAAAAAGGGAACTCCAGTGCTTGCTCAGGACGAAGGAGGTGGCGGAGGAGGTCGAGTACGACGAGCCTCGAAGTAGTGAAAAGAGACAGAGCCTGCCGGGAGCGGTACTCCTCAAAAGAAGTGCGAAGCTCGGCGATAGAAGAGTCAACAGAGTCCAAGCGCCCTCTAACCTTCTCAACAACCTAGCGAGTCTGAGACTGATACTCTTCGACACAAGCAAAGTTGCTCAACATGTCAGTCTTGAGACTCGCAAAGCTGCTCATCATGGCACTATGCAGCACATCGAAGTTCTCATGTGCCAAGCCAGAATATAGTTGTGCTGGATGAGCCTGAGTTTCTTCTTCCCAAACATCCTGCTGTGGTGGGCTGGCCGGGAGGATCGACCTCTCTCAACTCGAGGTCCTCGCTTGTGGCTTGTGGGCGCTGCCACACCCACCACGGTATCCGGTCACCCTCTCGATGATCATCATAATATAGAGGGCGAAATAGATCTGTTTGCCACGATCCCCAGCTGAAGAATGCATCTCACGAAGAATAAAATCCACCACATCAAACTTTTCTTTCTTCATGACTTTACTCATAATATTCCATGCATAGCCTCTAATCTCATCAAAATTACCGCTCTTGGGATGAACGGTAACCTCGCACAATCCTATTTATGAGGCTAAATGTGGGAAGGAGATGAGTCATCTTACCGGACCTCTTGACACGAGCTGCTGAGTCCTAGAAGCTGTACTGCTCTGGTAGAGGTAGAGTGGAGTCACTGTGAATCCTAGGCTGTCCACTGTGATAGATTCCCCAAGCCTGCTCAATCTCCTCTTTGGAAGCTGTGTACACTGCATGTCCGTCATCCAAATGATCTCATCAAGTGAATACGAAACATGAAGTGTAGCATAAAACTGACGAATCATGTCGTCATTATAGTCACACCTCATGCTAACGAACCCTGCCAGTCCAGCGCCATGGAAGAGCTCAGTCACACCAACAAACAAAGGGATCTTCCTAATATGTTCCCAACTCACCCACTTATGATCTGCAATTTCTTTGTTCAGGTAAATCTCATGATAGACTTTCTATTGGAAAATAGTTCTGAACTTATCTAAGGTAGTAGTGCGAGGGAACATATATTGATTTGCTTGATGAGGTGAGAAGTATTTCTCCCCTTTTATCTTACTTAAATTCATAGTGGGCTGGAAATCATCAAAGTTTTCCTCTTTTTCAGACTCTTCGTTTTCATTGTCATTTCCTCCTTCAAAATCCACATCCATGTCATCATCTTCTTCACTTGATTCTGTCACTATTCTTTTTCCTCTTCCTCCCCTTGAGCTTCCACCAAGCTCTTCTTGAATTTTTCTTCTGATCTCCCTGTCTCTTCCAGCTATGGTTTGAGAATCCTCGCTGTCACTATGAGAGGACAAAGGAACACCCCTCCCACGAACTGACTTGCGGACAACACCGCCGCGAGGAGGGGGAATGTTTTTGGTCCTCGGCATGGTAACTGAGATAGCAAGGTGTAAATGAGGTGAGAACAAGGATTGATAGCCCTAGAGATGGATTATAATGCATTTGTGACAAAAAATATGCGAGAGTGGAATTTGGTTCAATCAGCCCGGTCATACCGCCTAAGGGGCCGGTAGCACCAGCCATGGGCGGTGATACCGCCAAGAAGTCGGTATGATCGGCCGCACGGTATCCTTTGCCCAAAATCGCAAAATCTGAGTTTTGAGTAGATCAAACCATGGAATAGCACAAATAGACATCAAAAGTCAATAATCTACTCATTACTCCAAACGATTTCACATTATTTCGCATGATTTTGCCACATTATGCATAAACCCTAAAATTTTCAAATATTTACCCTAGGGCATGGGAATTCAAGGAAATTTGAGAAGAGAGGAGGAAAATAGATACCTTGAGATAGTAGATTGAGAGAGGGTCAAGATATTTGAAGTAAGAAACTCGGATCAAGAATCTATGATCATGAGGATTTTGGAGAGGAGAGAGAGAGATAGAGATGTGAGAAGAAGAAAAGGAGAAGGGGGGGGCACGGGCAGGCTGAGAGAAAGGAGTAAGGGAACGGTTACACCGAGATATGTGCTGAAATTGCCCTTGCCTGACTTGGTCGGTATGACCGCACAGGGCCCGGTCATACCGCTCACTGGTCCTACTGCATCCTCTGTGGTCACACCAGCTCTGACAGGCTGAAAAGCCAACCAAAAACCAAATTGAGTTGTAGTTGCCCTTTATTCGTATTTTTGATGAATACTTTGATTGAGCACTTCAACTCAATAGTTTAATGAAGAAGAGCGAATTTTCACAAGTAGTTTTTATTATGGTAGACTTCTTTTGAGATAAAGATAATTTTTTGGAAATAACCATATGACAAGAGATGACTTTTGTGTTTGGGCATATATGAGTTTGAAATACCTTTAGTGAGTCTAGATATGATAAAAATCTAGCTCCAAGGCAATTACTCACAAGGTGCATCTTAATAGGTCAATATAGACCAAGTTTTGACTTCGGAGAGGTTTGGTGAAAATCAAGACTTAGTCTATCCAATTTGGGATATTTCTCAATATAGATAAGATTAGATAGAATAGATTGAATCAAAGATGTGGTTTATATATATTTACATTTTAAAATGAAGAATTGTTTTTGAAAATAACATCTTTTTAGGATGTAAAATGAATTTTCAAATATGTTGACCAAAAATGATTTAGAGAATCCATTTTAAAACATACTTGCACTTATTTGATATTTTCACATTACTAGGGATGTGGTATGCATATGAATGGCATAACACTCCCCCTGAATGAGTTACAAGAATTCGAAAAATCAAATAGAACCAAGTAACATCCAATCATAGTACACATATTCAGGCAACATTAGAGATATCTATGATATTTAATTCATTCCTCAATTTGCAAAACCGTGCTTCATCTAAGGGCTTGGTGAGGATATCTGCTAATTGATCTTCAGTTCTAGGCTCTGTTTGGGGGGGCTGTGCTTCAGCTTTGGGCCAAAAACTCCCCCAAACAAGATGGTCGCAGCTACCGGGAAGCTAAGCCACGCAGAACACCTCCAAAGCCGCACCACGAGGAAGAGCTTTTCACCGTGGCTTCGCTTGACTGCCTCCCATCTCGCCACTCGCCTCCCGACCTCCGCCACCCGCCTCACCACCTCCACATCACCTCTCCACTCATCCGCCAGTAGCCGCTAGGTTATCGCCTTCCCTTCGGTTGCCCCCAAAAGCTACAAATGCAGAGAGCTGCTTGCCAAAGCGGCATAATAAGAAAATCCACACCGCCCACCACAATGCTACTGACCAAACAAACCAAAAGCAACTTTTCAAACCCAATTGAACCCCAAACAGGCCCCTAATGTGACTAATCACAATATCACCTTTACTCACATGATCTCTTAAGAAATGATGGCGGATATCTATATGTTTGGTTCTTGAGTGTTTGACCGGGTTGTTGGCTATTTTCACGGCACTTTTATTGTCACATAAAAGAGGCACATTTTTTAAGTTTATTCCATAATCTATTAAGGTTTGCCTCATCCACAATAATTGAGCACAACAACTACCAGCGGATATATATTCGGCTTCAGCAGTGGATAGATAGGGATACGGAATTTTCTTTCTTGGAGAAACAAGAAACAAGTGATCTACCTAGAAATTGGCAACTTCCTGAGGTGCTATTTCTATCCACTTTACAACCCGCATAATCCGAATATCCAACTAAATCAAATTTAGCACTTTTAGGATACCATAACCTTATATTTGAGGAATGCTTTAAATATCTTAGAATTCTCTTAACGGCCACTAAATGACACTCTTTAGGAGAAGTTTGAAAATGTGCACACATACAAACACTAAACATGATATCAGGCCTAGATACGGTAAGATAAAGTAAGCTACCGATCATAGAACGATAAAGCTTTAAGTCTACTAGTTTACCTCCCTCATTTAGGTCAAGATGCCCGTTGGATGCCATTGGAGTCTTGATGGGCTTCGCGTCCTCCATTCCAAACCTCTTGAGTAAATCTTTTACATGGTTTGACTCACGAAGGTCCCGTTCTTGAGTTGCTTGATTTGAAATCCAAGGAAAAAACTCAGTTCTCCAATCATGGACATCTCAAACTCCCTAAACATCATATCACCAAATTCTTTGCGAAAATCTTCGTTAGTAGAACCAAATATAATATTATCAACATAGATTTGACAAAGAATTCTCCATCAATTATTTAGTAAAGAGTGTTGTGTCAACCTTCCCAATTTTGAATCTTTTAAAAGTAGAAAATCTCTAAGCTGCTCATACCATACTCTAGGAGCTTGTTTAAGACCATATAGCGTCTTAGAGAGTTTGTATAAATGATTTGGGTGTTTAGGATTTTCAAAACCGGGAGGTTCTACAAATACCAATTCGGATATTTGTCCATTTAAAAATGCACTCTTTACATCCATTTGAAATAATTTGATATCAAAACAAGATGCAAATGCAAGTATGATTTGAATAGCTTCTAATCTAACTACGGGCGCAAAGGTTTTACCAAAATCCAATTCTTCGATTTGTGTGAACCCTTACGCCACTAATCTAGTCTTATTTCTTACCACGATACCATTCTCGATCTTACTTGTTTCAAATACCTATTTAGTGCCAATGACGTTGTGATCCTTGGGTCTTTCGACTAGCATCCATACATCATTTCGAGCGAAGCTGTTGAGCTCTTCATTCATTAAGTTCATCCAATCTGGGTCATCTAGAGCTTCATCTACATAAGTAGGTTCAAAAGAAGACGAAAGAGTAATGTTCACAAAAAGAAGCGACACGAGATCGAAGTTGAACACCCTTGCTAATGTCACCAATATTTGATCTATTGGATGATTTTTGGAGAGTCCATGATGAATTCTTTGAGGTATAGGTTGAGCTTGTTGATCATTCTCCTTCTCATCCACATCTATTGGTTGAACTTGACGTTGCGGAAGTAGATGGTTCAACTTGAGTGGATGAGGGTTGATCATCTTTATCCTCTTTGGTTTGATGTCTCCAAGCGTCATATTCTTCATTGCTTGTCTTAGTCCTTCATCACCTACATCATCCAAATTTTCTTGCACTTCCAATCCTAATATCTTTCCTTTGCTATTGTCTCCACATGTGATTTTGTCATGTTGTCCACTCCCCGATTCAAATATGAACATTTTCCAGTTGCCGGTCATGTGTTGAGTGCATCCACTATCCAACACCCAATGCTGTCCACCGGTCTTGTAGTTCACGTACAAAAGAAATCAAACCTTTTTAGGTTCCCAAACTTGTTTGGATCCTTGGAGGTTAGTAACCAAGGTTTTGGGCACCCAAATGGCATTCTTTCTACAGCCAAGTATAGGAGTGCCAACAAATTTAGCAATAATCTTCCCATTTCTATTTTTCTTAAGCACATAACAAGAATCATAAATATTATTTTTAGATGCTTTGCCAAAAGGACAATCATTTGCTAAATGCCCTACATCATGACATTTATAACAAAGCTTCCCATTTGATTTTACAAACTGAGGAGCTTTGTTACTAATTTTCTTGCCCTTCTTAGGAATATACCCAAGACCTTCTTTATTGTAGGAACATCTTGACTATTTAAGATTTTATTTAGAATATCCTTGCCCTTAAAGCATCTATCTAAACTTTTGCTAAGTTTATCCACTTGTTCTTTAAGTTCATTATTTTCTACCATCAAATTTTCATGGCAAGAAATTGAGCTAGAACATGAAATGGAAGGCATATCAATTAAATCATCACAAGAAGTAGATATGCTAGTTTTTGCTATATAATATGAATCAATTTTTAAATTAGGCATATCATCAATAATATTACAACTAATGCCTACATCATTTTGAGGCTTTGAATGGTCCTTGGCAAGGAGAGTTTCATGAGCTTCCTTTAGCTCCTCATAAGATCTTTGAGAGAAAGATATTCTTTTTTCAAAGCCTTATGTTTGGACTTTTCTTTGCTGAGCTATTCATTCAAGTCCTCAAGCATACCCATAAGCTCATCATATGTAGGTTCGTCATCATCAAGAGATTTTACCTTAGTTTCTCCTCTTGCCATAAGACACAAAGGAATGACGAAACCCGAAGAAGCCTCCTTGATGGCAACGCCGGCGAGACCCTTCTTTCTTGAAGGTGTATCATCCCTGAGGAGTCGGAGTCCGAATATTTCTCTTCCGAATCCCACTCCCCATTGTGAGCTTCGCCTTTACCGTCCTTTTGAAGCTTCTTGAAGAGCTTCTTCTTTCCTTGGAATGTTTTCTTCTTCTTAGGCGACTTGTTCTTGTCGTCCTTCTTGGGGGCAATGAGAGGCGATGTGCCCCTTCTCATCACACTCGTAGCACCGGATGTTTGCATGTCGGTTTGTGCTAGAATATTGCCCCTTGAACTTTTGAGGGGCGTTTGAGCTTGAATGCCTCCTCATAAACTTCTTCATTCTTCTCACGACGAGTGCCATTTCCTCGGTGTCTTCATCTTCGGAGTCATCAAGCGTCTCCTCCCTTGACTCCGCTTTTGCCTTGAAGGCGATATTCTTCTTCTTCGAAGAGCTTTACTCAAAAGCTCTTCCTTGTCCTTCTTGTAAAGCTCATTGGTGATGAGGTTTCCAAGAAGTCCTGTTGGCGTCTTTCTTGGTAACTCCGGTGAGTTGAGAAACAATGTCACCAAAGTCTCATATTTTTTCGGAAGAGCCCTAAGCATCTTACGAACAATATCAAGATCGGTTAGTGATGCTCCAACTCATTTACTATGTTATTGAGCCGTGAGCACATCTCATTGATGTTATCATGGGGTAACATAATAAAACTCTCATACTTGATACGAAGCATATGCAATTTGGCTTCTTTGACCGAGGATGTCCTCATGAATTTCCGAGAGGGTTGTCCATCTCATTAGCGGTTTCGAGGTTGCTCACTCGATTGAACTCATCTGCGTTCAAAGCGCCAAAGAGTGCATTCATAGCTTGAGCATTAAGATGAGTGTTTCGCTCTTTTTGTTCCATTGTAAGAGTGAGGTTTACTCCCGAAGCGAAATCCTCAACTACAATTCTCCATATACTTGGGCTCATGGCTTTTAGATATACGGTCATGCGAATTTTCCAATATGCATAATTTATACCATTGAAAAATGGCGCCTTGCCTATTGACACCCCATCGCTATCCATCCTTACTCTTTAGGCGGTAAAGCCCTAATAGAGAGTCCAAGTTCTGATACCACTTGTAGGATCAAGGATAACCGACTAGAGGGGGGTGAATAGGAGGTTACTAAATTTTTCGACTTTAATTGCAATTAATTAAATCACTAAACTAGAATTGCAATTATGATAATCTACAAAGATGATTTCTAGTTACAAATAATATACTCAAAGTACTACAAATAAGAATTGAGCACAAGAATTGTAAAAGCAAGTCACAAGAGAATGAGAGACGAGAATTTTATCCTGTGGTCTCGGAGACTTGCCGGTCTCCCTACTCCACGTTGAGGTGACTTGAACAACTTCAAGCCGGCTCCATCTGCTTGAGCCTTCCTTTATCACTAAGTTAGTTCTTCCCCGCTCCGGGTAGGCGAACTTCGGCCTTCACAACGTGCCGGGGCTTCTCACAACTTCCGTTGAGAAGCTCACCGCGCACGAACGCCTCCAAGCCGTCTAGGAGTCGGCAAACTGTAAGAGTAATAAGCCTTGACTCTTGCTCGAGGTCGAAATGAGTGTTTAGAGGCTCAACACTAAATGCACCACTCAATTTGTGCTCCTAACTTTCTCAAAGTGTATTTGGAGACTAGCTAGAGCTCAAATATCATCAATGAGGTCCAAGAAAAACTCTAAAATGTAGGTGGGGGTATTTATAACCCCCACCTGCCTAATCTAGCCGTTGGCCAAAAGATGGTCAAAATCCTCCTGAGAGGCCGGTCATACCGCCCTAGGGCGGATGACCGCCTCAGCCAACGATCGATCAAAGGTATTTAATGCATGTCGCTGATCGTTGGTCACATGGCTCAGATAACCGGACGGTCATACGCCGATCGGTATGACCGCCGGCCCCTACCATACCGCCTCAAAACGAAAGCAACCTTCTCTGAAAAAAACAGACCGCAACATCCCCGGTCATACCGTAGTCCGGTATGATTGGCCGCCCTGGGACCAAAAACAGCCGTTCTGGAAAACACACACCGGGAGGCGCTCGGTCACACCGATGGCCGGTATGATCGGGTCACTCCGGTCATACCGCCCTCACAAGCTTCAAGCCGGATTTTGCTTGCATTTTTATTCTACTTGGACGCAGGAATATGCAAAGTCTCAAGTTATATATTTTGAGCCTCTAAACGCTTTTCCACATCGATCAAACGGCAATAACCCCTCTTAATAGTACGACGCCTAAACTAGCAATCCGATCTTTTTCTCCAAAACCGAGATCGGCAAAAAGCTATGAAAAGTCCTTAACTTTTATACCTTAGTCATCTTGTCTTCGACGTTTGCTTTTCTTTTTCACCAATTTCATGCTTCCATATTCGTCGAAATTTGGACCAACCTATTCTCAAAATACTCAAATTGAAAATGTTAGTCCTTTAACCGCAATTGTCATTAATTATCAAAACCAAATTAAATTAAGGGCCTAGATGCTTTCATCTAGCTCAACTTTCGATGTCTCATCATACAACTCCTGCAAGGAATGGAAATGCTACGACGTTTTCGTGGATGAAACCGAAGCTGCAGTGGATGGTGTTGTCGTAGGTGTCACGTCGTTGTTGCAACCAGCGTTCCAACTGGAGTATCCGCTGGTGTTCCGAGTGAAACGTGCACCGGTGTTGCCCTGCCTGGGCTCTCCTAAACCGTGTGCCTTCTCCCAGCACGTGCCGGTTACACTGGGGTCATGGCCGACTAAACTGCTCGCACCATCCACATAATCCACAGCCTCCGAGTCTTCGGTTCCTGCATTGTCAATAGGATAATACCCAGTAAAGATATCACCCACTGCATGTACATTTTTTTCAACTGTTGAGTCCCATTCCCAATGCCTTTTCTCATCGAAAACGACATCGCGCGAAACGTGGATCTTTTGCATAGATCAAACATCCTATATGCCTTACTTCCAGCCTTAGCCAAAAAATACCATGGGACTGCTCATATCTGCCAGCTTCTTCACATGTGGAGTTGTCACCTTAACATGCCCATCACACCCAAAAGTGCGAAGGTGGTGTACACTAGGCTTCCTTTGATACCAAGCCTCATAGGGTGTCATACCTGACACTCTACGTAGGAGCTCAGTTTAGTATTTAAACAACAGCAGTAATAGCTTCACCCCAGTACTTTCCTGGCACTTGACTGCTCTTCAACAAGCTTCTCACCATTGTGACCACTGTTTGGTTCCTCCTCTCTACGACTCTGTTTTCCTGCAGAGTATATGGAGCGGTTAGAAACCGTTTCACTCCTAGGTCCTCGCAAAACTTAGTGAATTCTTTAGACATGAATTCACCACCGCGGTCAGTGCACAGTGCCTTCATTTTGAGCTTGGCTTCCATCTCAACTGCTGCCTTGATCTTCTTGAATGCATCAAGTGCCTCATCTTTGCTTTTGAGCAATGCCACCCACATGTATCGAGAATAATCATCAACCAAGAGCATAAAATACCTCTTCCTAGCTGGTGTTGTAGGTGTGACCGGCCCATAGATGTTGCCATGCACGAGTTGGAGTGGACGCTCGGCACGATAGGCAGTCTTCTGCAGGAACGACGAGCCGCTGCTTGCTAATGAGGCACTCGTCGCATAGTTGGTCTACATGCTCCAGCTACAGCATGCCGATCACCATGTCCTTCTGTGCCAAGCTTCTCGAGGCCTGAAAACTTTCTCCCATGCTACTGGATGAATCAAATTAAGCCTAAGCACATAAAATCTGTTCCTCGACCTTTTCACCTTAGCCAACAATTTCTTTTGCCGGTCATATATGCTCAACACGCCATCATGAACGATACTCTTACACCCATTCTCATCCAGTTGTCCTATACTGACGACATTACTTTTTAATTGAGGTATGTAATATACATTAGTTAGGACCTTGTGCTCACCTGACTGGCATTGGAAGAGCACAGAACCATGACCACAAATGTTCACGACTGAGCTGTCGCCAAACTTCACCGAGCCACCAAGAGTGTTGTTGAGGTTAGTGAACCTGTCTCTGGCGCCAGTCATGTGATTGCTAGAACCTGTATCAAGGTACCAGACATCAGGCTCTCCCATCAGGTTTGGGTTCACCTTTCCCTCATTTAGCATCACCCTATCTTCAGGAATCTCCACCTTGTGAGCTAGCCCACACGTTTCTTCCATAAGTAATGCTGGTTTGTCGTCTTGCTTCTCGGCAACATATGCCTTTTCTTCCCTCTTGATTTTCATTCAGATGCAAAGTGGCCAAAGTTCTGACAATTGTAGCATTTAATCTTGGTTTTGTCAAACTTCTTGCCATCGTTGGTGCGCTTGCCATCGCCACGTCCACAACCGCGCTCGTGCCGTGGCCCCTTCCATGGCTGCGACTGCTTGTGCCACCTCTCTTGGAGCTGTTGCTGGACCCCATGCCATCTTTCTTCTCCTCAGTGGCCCTCCATTGTGATCGAGTGAGTAAGACATGCTCATCATCACCATCATCGGCCGTGCACATGCGCTCCTCGTGAGCCTTGAGGCGCCCGACAAGTTCTTCCACCGACATGGTCTTGATGTCGGCGAACTGCTCGATTCAACTCACAATCTACAAAAACTTGTTAGGGAGTGAGCGAAGCATTCTGTTCACCACGTAGGCGTCTTCCATCTTCCTCCCTAGTTCTCGAATTTTGTTGACAATGATGCCAACCTTGAGTGCGTAATCCTCAACGCTCTTGTTGTTCTTCATCTTGAGTGCGTCGAGCTCCTCCCTGAGGGACTACATCTTCGCTTCCTAGACACATTTGACCCCGAGAAACATTCTCTTCATGGTCGTCCATATATATGTCCTTGGCGTTGTTCTTCTTCGCAACAGAGAAGAGGACATCGTCAGGGATCACGCTGAAGATGGCTGTACGCGCCACCTTGTTCCTCTTTGCGTCCACCGACGCCTTTGGATCTGTGGGATCTACCACTTCTCACATATCATTCACCTCCATCACGGCTTGCATCTTGATTTACCAAGCAGAGAAATTGCTTCGCGTCACCACAGGATACAGAATCCCTCACGAGCTCTCCTTCGCTGCCGCTTGAGTGCCGCCTGACATCTCGCTCATCGCCAGCTGGTACTTGAGCATGCAGCGCCGGTCATCGCTTCTCCGCAGGGCTTTGATACCAATTGATAGCCCAGAAGCCCTTTTGCACAGCACCGGTTGCCTTTGTCGACTTAATCGCCGGCTGGATGTGCACCTTCTTGCCGAATGGCCACGCCAACAGATCACGCGTCCACCAGCCGAAGCTCTCCCTTTGCTGTCGCACGGTGGCTGCATGGTGTTGCTGCCTAGGAGCCCTCCCGTAGCTCTTGCTTGTTGTAGCACGGTGCTTGCCTGAAGCTTTCCCTATTGCAAACAGAGCTCCCACTAGGAGGAGAGATACAGCAAGCAATCTCTTTTTCATGTTGCGCCAAAAACCACCACACAACTTTTCTGTTTTTCTTTACTATTTATACTAGAGATTACATGCTAAATTGGATAGCAATCCAGACTCCTGATCCTAACAGACTCAATCAAAACTTGCAAAGTTTGAACCGGATACTTTACTATATATAATTCGGCAATCAAACGAAAAACTGGAAACTGAAAACAACCAGCCCTGAAACTTCCTAAACTTAGACTCTTTCCTATTCTAAAACTGGAAAGAATAAGATTATTACCAACAAGAGGTAGGTTAATGCTTTCTTGTTCACGTTCTTGTTGATCTCTCCCCTCTATGAGTTTTTTCACTTTTTCTATTTCAGAAATTTCAGTTTGCGGAACAATTGATCATCTGTTTCTGCGGACCGATCAAAAATTATCTAGATGTCATTTTGTTTGTTTGTTTGATGTGATTGATCTTTCACTAAAATGTTTTTTCTCATGAGTTTTTCTTTCTTTTCTCGGTCGCACAAATTTCTGATTACATGCCATTTGATTGTTAATAAAGTAAAGTTAATCGAGTTTTTCGTTTAACATAAATCTTTTTAAGTAAACAATACGACCATACAGTTAAGTTCTGATCTGTTCCACTTGAGATTCCATGATGTCTGTCTTTTTAAGTAAACAGTATGACCATACGTCAATAGGTAACTCATTTGATCCCCATCATATAAGCTTATTCTTTCAATTAGTAATATTTGCATCTTCGATCCTTGCTCTACAAAATGTTAATATCACATGAGCTCTGCAAAAATCAAGTCTAATTCCATGCGTAAATTAAATCTGTTATGATTCATGTCCTACATTTCATATTTTATTATGATTGAAGTAGGATAGTTGTTCGCAATACTCCGACTCATATCTTTTAATGATCCAGAATCAAATGCTGTCTAATTGCACTTTTATGCCTGTTTTGTTCCTACATGGATAAATTTTCAGTAGGAAGTCCTGCTGTTGGCATTTGTTTTAGACCCTAAAGAGGTAGCCCTACAGTGTAGCCTCTGCAAACAAGTATAGAAAAATTCTGGAATCAGACTACGGATGAGTGTATCTATCAAGATGTCATTCTATTTGTTTGTTTGTTGTGATTCATCTCTTTCACTAAAAATGTTTCTTCTCATGTGTTTTTTGTCCTCTTTTTTAATCGCACAAATTTCTGATTGCACACCATTTGATCGCTAGTTAATAAAGTAAAGTTAATTGAGGTATCCATTTGACATGTATCTTTTTAAGTAAATAGAATGAAATCATTTAAATCTTTGTTAGAGGATACATTTATTAAGCAAGAATTGAAATTCATTTTTGATTGGTGATTTTGCATGTATTTGAAAATAGGCTAAGTTCCTTCAATTTAGTTTAGTTGGAGCTTGATATTAAATTTATTCCACCAAAATCAGTGTTATGTGCTACTGTGTTGTTTTTACAAAAGTCGTTATGATGGACCGGCTCTGTGGTTTGTATATCAACTGGTAAGTAGATATTCTGCCTGAATGAAAGAATCACGTCATGTTAAGTTCTGATTTTTTTTCCCCGTTGTTATGGTGAACCGGTTTGTGGTTTGCATATCAACTTGTGCTTGCTAGCTATCCCTTTGGATTTTTATGGCACCATACGATTAAGTTCTGATTTGTTCTGGTTGAGATTCCATGATGTCTAATTTTCAATTTTAATGATCTTCAGATTCAAGATATCTGACATTTTTCCCTAGGAGCAGGTTGATTCCTAAATTTTGGAACTTATTTGATCAACAGGTAACTTATTTGATCCCATCATATAAGCTTATCCTTTCAATTAATAATATTTGCACCTTTGATCTTGCTCTACAAAATGTTAATATCACATGAACTGTGAAAAAATGAAGTCCAATTCCACATGTAAATGCAATCTGTTATGATTCATGTCCTACGTTTCATATTTTATTATGATTGAAGTAGTATAGTTGTTCGCAACACTCCGACTTATATCTTTTAATGATCCAGAATCAAATGATGTGTAACTGCACTTTACTTTCGTACTCAGTAGGAAGTACTGCTGTTGGCATTTATTTTAGACCCTAAAGAGGAAGCCCTGTAGTGTAGACTCTACAAACAGGTACAAACAAATTCTGGAATCAGGCTACTGATGCGTGTATTTTGAAGTTTCTGGTCAATACCAAAACCAATATTGTCAGTTCGGTATCTGAATATATCTACTTAGTTGTCCTGTGTTGAATAAAATTCCCTTGATATAATCTATATATTAAGTCAACTGATGTAAGATTTCTCAATATGACCTTGCCTATATGTATTTCTCAACAGAAGAATAACATCACAGTTAAATACCTCAATTGTCTCTCATCATGTTGTTATGGCTTGCCATTCTGGAGCTTGCTATCCTATGGTATTGAATTCGGTATTTTCCTTTTCAATCCGTGACTTTTGATGTTTTTGATATATTTGGCTGTTTTGTTATAAACCATTTGGTAGGTGGTTTTGTGTAATTTTCTCTGTTATGAATGATCTTAAGTAAAATGTCGCCGCCTCTAAACCAACGCTCCAAGAAAGGAAAAGAAGGTTGTTATTTTGTGCCTTAAAACTGTATATAATATATTCATTGTCATAAATCTAGAATGAGACATTGCACCCAAAAGCTTTGGTTCATTAGATTTAGGCGGACCATGGTACGTTAACATTGGATGGGATGAGGACATTTCACTCTGGGAACGTGATGCCCACATCATGTAGCAAAGCAATAGAATATGTAATTTGCTTAAAGCTCAGTAACACTACTAGTACACTAATTGTGACAACCCGCATAAGCACTGTCATTGCGTCGAGATAATTACACAAATTTCGGTATAATAGCTAATAAAATATCGGGCTACCCGACACTTTATCGGTTACTATACTGTGTTCAGAGTGTTGCAGCAGAACAATAATTAGAGACTGAATGTAAATATATTACAAACCAAGTCACGTAGGGCTATATGTCCATTACATAATTATACATCTGATCTAGGTACAACAAAATATATTATAACTATCTAATTACCCTGAAGACCGACCAAAACGCGGGTAAGGCCTATAATATCCCCTAGCTCTTCTGGTAGAAGTAGTCGTAGTAGTAGTCCTATAGGTCCTGGTCCTGCGGGTAATCCTCACCCCACGCCTTGTAGGTGGATCTATAGGACTCACCTTCTAAGCAAAGGGGTATTTAAGCAAGAGTGAGTATATGGTACTCAGCAAATAATAATAACAAATGCAGTAATGAATTTCCTCTCATATCCATCCAATGCTCACGTTCCTTAAAATCCATTTTTATCGAAATTAGGTTTTTAGGTTTTCTTTTAAGGGTTGGGTATTTTAATTTTGAAAACAGCTACTAGCTTCTGTAGCCTCCAATCCAGGAGATAGCCATGAATTCATGATTTTAATTCTACACAAGTTTGTATCATTTTTAGCCATAGCGACCCCATCCTGTGAGGTCCCAGAACGTTTATCACTAATTCAGTATTAGATCTCCAACTCTGTTACTCGAGTGGGGGACACCTATCCCAAGCCATCCCACCAAACTCGCAGATAACAGTTGTATTCCGATCTTAAGTCAAGTAACTCTACCCATGGCTTCAATATACCGCCATTGCAATCGCTCTCTGGACCTTTCGGCATACCTAGATTTGCGTACTAGATATCTACTCATACCCAATGTGAAGATCATAACACCTTCATATAACAACCTTTTCTAACCGATTTCACTCACTATGGTTGATATTGGAATACGGCTCATTGCCCGAGTGTAGTTGTTTAACCTTATATTATAGCCTATGTAGAGGGCCCCACCATCGAACCTTTACCCTTTCTCATGGGCACCTCTACCCACCATACATAAATATACGAACATATCCACGGCTCCTTTCGTTGGATGAGCCCCAACATATCAGAATTCCACTTGCCACCTCGTCAATTTATTTATAAACCATATTTCCATTCGAATCCGATTTAAGATTTTTAATTGTAATATATGTTTTCCAATGCGGTGATGATATATGTAGGTATGTGAAAGCATTTGAAAACATTAATAAAGATGGTCAACAAAAGCTTGCCTGGTATAGAATCGAAAGGTACGGCCTCGCTCGAATTCTGGATCTGGCTGATTGGTGGATTCGGTTCGGATCCTGAAATTATAGAGTATCAATCTATGGCAATTAATTTGAACGTATTTTTCTAGCATCCTTTTTTTGAAGTTATTAACTTGGCATATTTTAATGTGGCGCATTTTAAGTTACAGCAATTTTGTTTCTTGCACTTTAATTTGGTGACAAGCTTGCATATGTTTTGTGCAATATATATATTTTTATACAATTGTTTATATAGTGTCCATATGTAGTATATAAAGCATCGCTCAAATCATAATTCAAATATATCCATGTATATATGAAGCATCGTTAAAATTATAATTCAAATATATTAAATTAAGCATCACATAAATTGTTTTACAATGATTTGTTTACAAATGTAGCTCGACTACATCTCATCCCATTCGCTTTGATTTTACAAAGAGTCAAGTAGACATGTCATGCCTAGGTCGAGGAATGAGGCGATGAGGCTACTCGTGGAACTCGCCGCTTGGATTGATGATCTCATCATGAATGAATCCGGTGATCTGTTCTTGAATTGCTATAATTTCATCAAGAATAACTTATTGGTTCTCGCTTGGAGTGTTGTTTTTGAACAAAAAGGAAGTTAATTAATGATGATATTTGTTAAATAAAAAGGCATCAATGTGTAATTACGCACCATGGCTTCGTTATAGCCGACACTCTCCGTGACAATTGAATGCATATTTGTACATACATAGTATGCACATAAATTGTTTCCTGAGTCCCGCCTCATGCATGGAAAGTCATTTATTATTTCAAAATTTTTCTGTATGGACGATATCAACACTTTTCTTGCAAGATCGCATAAAAGCCTTGTGAATGATTTTGAATAGTAATTAAACTTAAATGCAATAGAATAGAATTTTGCTAGAGTAATAACGCAACGATCGAGTTTATTGCTCAAAGATGTCCCAAAGGTCTTGGTACAGATTAGTTTGTTTTCTCCCGAGTCCAAGACAAAAATCGCTAGCATATAACTGGATGACGAGGAGGACCCAAAGTGAAACTCGCACATATATGTCAACGTAGTCAATTACTCCCACACATCGACGTGTTACGCAAAAATAGTAAAACGATATTAGAAGTAAGGAGATACGTTGAAGTTATAGGTAAAAGTACGGAGGTTTTGTATTGCGACTTCAAATAAATAGTCTTCAACGAACTATGGATTGTCCTTCACAAGCTTCTCGATGTGAGCCCTGATCTAGGAATGCTAGATTGTCATTGTTATTTCTTCTACATGTCCGTATCTCCATTCTACATAAGAAAGAAGTTAGACATGCAATTAAACAAGACAAAATGCTCAACGATATACGGACGGACTTACAAAGTCCATAGTCTAAGTATATTCACGCCCGTGGCATCTTCTGCCGTACAACATATACAATCGTGAAAAGAACCCAGCAGATGTTATCCCCATTGTGGAAATCTTGCTCGTATCCGATCGCGAACGCCTCTATACCATCGTTGATCGCTTGCATGTACCATCGATGGACGCTACCGCAGCTTGTGTTGTGAGGTTGTCGAAATGAGCCGGTTCAACCCCGGTTTTCCCATAACGAACTTCCACCTTAGACCTTGCGCCAGAGCACCTAGTTGAGCAAAGATCCGCTTGAGCATCCCGCTTTAACGCGTGTCGGCACTAGCCACCGCAAGTATTGCTTTCGGATATGCGCCGTAGTTCGACATTTCGCAAGGTCTAAGCTTCGCCCGTCTTTTGCACTTTTGCCATACTTAAGAAAAACTTTTGCGCCACAAGATCAACTTTAGTCTTCTTACATGATGGCACCTTTTTAAAGTGAGATGTTACGCAGCGCTTACATGCTTTTTCTGTTCTTCTTCACCATGTCACCGATAATTTCTTCGTGATTGTCCGGGTTCACGGATGTTTGAGATTTCTTCGAGGACGGTGCCGATCGTTGAGATGTTCTTGGTGTTCGATTCTTTCGATTTTAGCGGAGGAGTCGCTTTTTCCGTTGGTGTCGTGGAGAAGTTGGACTTTTTCCGTTGGCGCGAAGGGCGGAGGCCTATGTGTGGAGAGTGCGGCTAATCATCATCGCCGTCGCCTCATCGTCCGAGCCAAACTTAATCAAGCTCTTGCGCCACGCGAGGAAGCCATGCACGCTTTCTCCTAGTTTTTGTTTCCATCCTCGCCAGGATCTCTACCTCTATTTTTCAGATTGGCGGATGACACTGGCCCACTTCGACCGCGAATCCTGCGTATCGGCGCATAAGCAAACTCTGCGACTCTGGCATGGTCAAGCCCCGCCTCACCACCTTTATGGTAATGCCATGTACACCAAATGTAGCTTGCACGGTGTCGGTTCTTTGATGTCATCCACAGGAAAATGCGTCCAAGCTCTTCGAATCCTCGGACGCCGCAATGCTTCTTACGAGCACCGGATCGCGTGAGCTGTGGTCGCCACCGTGGCGGTTGTGAGTCGAGAGCTTCGCACGGCTTGCTCCACGGCCTTATCTAGTTCCGCTCTGCTCCTCTAGCACTCTCGCGACAAAGATCTTTTATCCGACGTTCAGTTGATCTTCTCTTAATCTCTTTGAACACTTGTACAACCATGCGCCTCTGGGAAGGCTTCTTTCCACGTGACCAAACCAACTCCTCCAGTGCGACACGGATGCTCCTTGTTACCTGTGGCTATGGTTAGCTCGTCATTCTCCCTTCGTGGCGCGAAAGATCCTTGGGAAGACCGCATGTGAGCTTTTACGATTCATGCAGGCAAAGACTTCCTCGCTTCTCTATTGCTTCGAAGCTTAAGCCGCCATCATCGGAGATAGAAGCACCCTCCAAAGCAACAAGGCTTCGATCGTTCGCTTAAGGCGTCGCGAGAATATTATACCCTTGCGGGTTAGTTTTTCTTCGGACCGATCCCATGCTGGTATTTTCTTCACGTACCCTCTTGTTCCTAGTTTGTGAGGGTGAATATTCTTATCCACGTTTGCTTTGTTCCTTTGACTTACTATGTGAGCTTCTTCAAACCTCTTGTACGCCACAAATTCATCCCAAAACTCCCTTAACTTTGGGCACGTGTCAAAATTCGGCATTTCATTCTTTTTCACATAATTTTGTTTAGTGTCGTCTTCCAATTCTTCCACGCAAGCGCACATGATGCTGAGTGCTCGTTTCTTTGCAACCATTTCGGTCCCTTGGGGACTGAAAAACTTGTTTTAGCTTGTCCCATAATGAGTTCTTCAGGTCATTGGGTACCACCCATGGGTCACCTCCGCGGTCAATCCATGATCTATAGCTGACGGGCACATCATCCCTAGCAAGAACCCCGCAGTACATCTGCAGTCGGCCCCAATGATGACTCGTATAGCAGTTCCCGACCGCCGAGAGCTCCACTATATTGAAAATTCCTTAGGCATCTTGTTCGACCACGACTTGCGCGCACGCTTCGCTTGATCGACGCCCGAGCCTACAATTTGATCTTCTAAATTATTAGTCGTCTGGGCCTACAATGTTTTGGGAACCACAAGGTACTAAAACTTTACCTCGCCACGTTAGTAATGTTAGGTTGGTCCATGGCGGGATCACGCAAGTTCGGATAGGACGTTGGGCTATTGTTGGGCTACCCTTCCTCCTTCGTCCATATTTGAGGGTCCAACTCCAAGACTTGTCCTTCGTTTGAGGCTATTTCTAGCAAGTTTACGTAAATTTCAAATTAACAAGGTCATTTTTAAAGACACATACAAATGAAGATTGACATTAAAGTTAATCCCGTGATAAGATGTTTACATATTCGACACTGTAACATGCTTGTTTACTAAGTTTTTTCCCAAAAGGCATGTGCACAACTACGAATGCTTGCAATACATATCACCAAAAACAAAGAACATGCTAAACTGTGTGACTAGTATGACAGCAAGTGCAACAGGATGGACAAAGGCAAATCATGGAGAAATGGCATGATAGTCAAAATGATATTTCTTGGGAGCCCAGCTTCAATCAACCAAGTGCTTTGAATGACAAATACAGAGGGGAGATAACGAGAGAGCCTAGAAGCAATCAAAATCTTATCAATGGCAAATACTTACACCATAGACATCTTAACACATTTTGTATACCTTAAACATGAATGTACAGAACTTCAAATACTTACACCACATATACATATACATCTTTGAAGAATACATACACATATACATCTTTCGAGGATACATACACATATACATCTTTGAAGAATACATACACATATCCATGCATGGCAGATTGTACTAACAAGCAACAAACCATTTAATTTCTGAAGAAAAACAAGTAACAAACTATAACATACATTATGGATACCAAATGCAGTACTAGCTCAGATCTTGATGCATGGTAACGGTACAGAAAATGTATAAATTACTTAAATTTTATCTATTTCTGAGGAGTAGCATTTTCCAGAAGTTTCACATTTGCTAAGATTTTTACATTTCTGATGCAGGGTTGATCATATGCCTCTTCTGGAACATTATATGTGTAACTGCTGTTTGGATTTTAGGGGACAGTATGTTCGGAGAAACTTATTTTATTTTTGCGTCTATGCCTAGCCTTATAAGCATGTGATCCTAATTCATCGGTTTGTGTTGTTTTAGTTAATCATCTCTTTTTCCTCCGTGCAGATCCCAGGATCTGGTTTCTTGCCGTCATATACTTCATCACCGGATGCCCAGGTGCGTACTATTCATGGTTTTTTTTACTCTGCAGTTTCACATTTCTTTCTGCATCTACGCGCCAACAAAATGGTTTTTTTTGTGAACACATTTCCATTTTTCCCTTAAAAGAATTAAAAAAATTCAGGCGTGAAGCCTTTTTTACTCGTTCTATGAAACTTTGTCTTTCTGTTAGAATTATAATTCACTTGAATTGTTTTATCCATCATTTGCAGTGGAATTTTTCAAGCCATCAGCCTAATAGGCTTCAGTACTATCGGTTGGGGTGAGCTAATATTATGTCAATATTTCTACCATCATGAGAACCAGGATCCTGAGGCAAATTGTACACTTCGGAATTACAACCGAAATCCGAAACCAATAGTTTCCAGTTCTTCCCCATTTGGATTTTTGAAAACATTAACTTACCTCTAGAATTCGACGGGGACGGCTAGGGCGGTGCATGGCGACGGCGACGGCCGGGGCGGTGAGGCGCAGAGCGAGGCGACGACCGGAGCGGTGCGACGGGGTGCGAGGTGACGGCGAGGCGGTGAGGTCGAGGCGACAGCCGGGAGGTCGAGGCGACGAAGTGGCGGCGTGAGGTTGAAGTGGAAATGAGGGGCTGAGTGGCGCGGCGTTCGAATTTATAGGGTTAGAGTATCACCGCCGGGTCTCCACAAAACCGGCAAGGATACACTATCATCGCCGGATCACTAATGTAACCGCAAGTGATAGCGAATTATCATCGCCGCTCATCGCGCAACCCGCAAGAATACCTATTTTCACTACCGGTCCAATCTAAAACCGCAGTAATACTACATTATCATCATCGGCACTCTGCAAAGGAAAATATTTATCATTGCGGTTCAAAACAAAATCGACAAGAATACTTGATTATCACCGCCGGTTAATACTAGAAACCGGAAGAATAAACCACATCACCGCCGCTTAATGAGACAACCCAAAGTGATAAGCTCGATCACTTATGTCAAACTTTCAATTAATTTTTTTCAAAGGGTGATTGCTTTGGGATTTTTGAAATCCTATCAAATTTTATCCAAATTTTTGGAGGAATACTTCAGGACATGTAATATTTGATTTAAATATTTCCCCTTAGTTTTGACAAAGTTGTAAAATTATAAAAATCCAGATTGCTCACTGTTTTAATAGTTTTAATATTTCAAAATAAAAAAATTCACACAAATTCAAAAAAATGCACTAGACCAACCATTGCTTCAAAAATTCACACATACAAAAAATCACATAGATGAAGTTTAATTCACACAAATTGTTACATATGAGAAAAGAATAATACATTAATTGTTACATATAAGAAAATAAAAATGTATTTAATTAGGACAACTAAGCTACGATTCGACCTTCGTTATGATCGCGCGTATGTATGTAGCTTTCGTCCTCACTCTCTTCCATGAGACCTAGGTCAACGCCTCTCCGAAGGAGGAAGCTCATCGAATTGGTTGTACTCTTCCTCATCGACAACATTCTCAACTCCAACAATCCTTCTTTTTCCTTTAATAACCACGTGGCGCTTCTTGTTAGCTGGATCGGTTACAAAAAAGATTTGTGTAACAGAATTAGCAAGTACGAATGGTTCTTCTCTGTATCCGACCAGTTTGAGATCCACGGTAGTGATACCGTACTTGTCGATGTTCATGCCCCTTGGAAGTCTTACCCATTAACACCGAAAGAGAGGGACCTTCAAAGGTCCGTAATCAAGCTCCCAAATCTCTTCTATGAATCCGTAGTAGGTTTTCCTATTTCCGTTGTTGTCGTAGGCATCTATACGGATACCGCTGTTTTGGTTGGTGCTCTTTTTATCTTGTGCTCTTGTATAAAATGTAAAACCATTTATATCAGATCCTTGAATATCCGAATTGTAGTTGACGGTCCCCGAGCCAACACTTTCAATCGAAAGTGCACTCTGTCTCCGTGATGCATCATATCCTACGCAACCAATCGCCGAAGTTATGTCTATGCTCTCTCGCGATCCAACCCTCTGACTTCGCTGGGTTTGTTCTGGATAGCATGCTCTTGTGCATGTTGACATACGGGGCCACCACAACTGATTGTACCAAAACTACGAAATGTGCTTGTGTGAATGAAGCTATATTGTTTGTACGGAGTGACTTCTCGCCCAGTATCCCTTTTCCCTGTAGCCTGCCCTCATGCCGTGATATAGGCACACCAATCGGTTTGAGATCCATGTAATCGACGAGAACTCAATGACCTCCCTGCTTCTCCAACCATCTCGCAATGCAACCTTCCTAGATGTCGGTTACGAATATATTTCTTTATAACCCCATGAACCTCTCAAAAGGATACATCGATGTAGAAACACAGACCGAGAATCAGATCTCTTTCACAATGCGAACAATGAGATGGACCATAATATCAAAAAAAGATGGAGGGAAACACATCTCGAGCCTGCAGAGAGTGTGGACCACATCTTCCTGCAGCTTATCTAGTTTTAATGGATCGATGGCCTTCTGTGAAATCGCGTTGAAGAATGAACACAACTTTATAATTGGGTTTCAGACTTTCTTTGGCAGAACACCCGTAATTGCAATTGGAAGCATCTGCGTCATCATCACGTGGCAATCGTGAGACTTCATGCCAATTAATTTTAAGTCTTTCATTGAGACTAATCTCTTTATGTTGGCAGAGTATCCGGACGGAATTTTCACTCCGCAAGCATTCGCACAAGGTAATTTTTCTTTCTTGCTCAGAGTGTAGCAGTCATGGAAGGTACTTTTTCCTGTGATCCATGTCTTTGTAATGCGCCTCCTTCTCGAGTTTCATATCTTCAATGTCCATCCGCGCTTGAGAGTATCTTTTGTTTTACCAGTATATCCAAGAAGATACCAAGCAAGTCGTCACACACGTTCTTCTCTATGTGCATGACGTCGATTGCGTGTCGAACTTCCAAGTCTTGCCAAGAAGGTAGGATCTAAAATACGATCTCTTTTTCCATTAAAGAAGCCTTATCACGGAACTCGGGATAGATGTACCGTCGCTCCTTTCCGTGAATAATTTTAAGATCCTTTATACCGCAAATATCTCTCTCCAGCAGGATTCTTCGAGCTAAAGCAGTCTCCTTTGTCCCATCAAAAGCTCTCTTATTATTGCGGTATGGGTGATCCTTGCGGAGGAACCTACGATGCCGCATGTAAGATATTTTTTGACAGTTCTTCAGCTACCGACTAGCTGTACCATCTAAGCACTGGACGTATCCATTGAAGCCACTGACAGTGATATTGCGCGGGAAAATAATATCACTGTCGGTTCTAGTCTCAAACCGGCAATGAAAAGTCAAGTATCACTGCCGTTAAAGAACGACCGGCGGTGATATATCTCCGCCGTTGTTGTCTCGGATTGCCTGCCACTATAGGAACTATTTTATTTTAGAGAGGTATTAAAGTCATCATTAATGTTCTCCTTCGCAGATCCTTTCGACACCCTCTGCTAACAACAAACCGAGCCTTTAGATGATCAGCCGTTCTGTTTTGTCTTCATCGGCAATCAAGACTTCGCTCACCGTATTCCCCGTTCCAGATGTGTAATCATATAGTTATGCGCATACCGGCTGTTAGATGCGTAGCCCTATAGTACTTATGTTTAGCCTGTTACATACTTTCACATATCCGGCTTTACTTGTTAATTATGTCCCTTATCCTTTGGACCAGACAGAGTAACAGCCGTATTACTTTTGCTATCTGTCATCTGTTTCCTTTGCATGGTACAGCGCCTTGCGCTGATGCTTGTTTCTATCTTGCGATCGCTTGACGCATGATGTGTGTATGTCTATTTGGCTACTCCGCGAGCACTTCTTTTCACTCAGCTAGCAGTTCTGCTGTAAACCTGTTAGATCTGTAACAGCGTGCACACGTCTGCCCAATATATAGTTCCTACTTTTACAGGGTCGGTGATATTCATCGGTTCAAGCAACACAACTGCTCCCGCTATATCATCCTTCGTATAACGTATCGATACGCCTTGGTCCCGCTGCTTTCTTCCCTGATTCTCATACGCGTACCTCACTCCTGCCTATACCTCCTATAAATGACGGCGCGGCGTAGCGCACTATAATACCTGGTTAATCGTAAATTCGTGAATAAAGCAATTAAACCAATCTAGATCATGTTAAACGAGGCTTCAAGGCATGAGGTAGTTGATTGATTCTAATGAATTGCTATCCAGAGATCGACAATGCACTTACGGATTCGGTTTTGGAGAAATGCACTTACGGATTCGGTTTCGGAGAACTTTGTGTTGATAACGTGTTGAATAATATATAGTTGCCGTAGATCAATCCCAAGAACAATAAAGAATATCCGAATAACAATCACAGTAAGTGAACACAGGATATAGAAAATCTAAACTCTTTTCTTATTATTAATTGGTTTTTCTTGTAAAATAGGATGATATATTTATAGTCCAAGTCCCTCAAGACAGTTTCTGGATTCGCCTACAAACCCTAGAGTAGATATTTCTTAAAACATCCAACATACCAAATGAACGAACTTTTTCGTTGGTTATGGCTCACAATTCACAACTAAACCATGTCATCAGCAGCTGATACTTCTTTCGATTCTCGGATTCCTGGCACGATCTTAACTCTGCACAGCGGGCAGCTACCGCTGCTCCTCGCCCACACGTCGATGCACTCCTTGTGGAACATGTGGCGGCACGCCGGCACCTTGCTGCATAGCTCGCCGTGGCGGAGCAGCTCCAGGCATATCACGCACACCAGCCTCTCGGACGCCCTGCCCTGCGCGTACGGGAAGCACGGCAGCGTCACGGGCGGCGACGGAGCTGGCGCTGGTGCCGGATCCGGTAACGCCGCCAGCACCCGTGCGA
This sequence comes from Otatea glauca, assembly GCA_036346275.1. Classification (NCBI taxonomy): domain Eukaryota; kingdom Viridiplantae; phylum Streptophyta; class Magnoliopsida; order Poales; family Poaceae; genus Otatea; species Otatea glauca. The sequence continues at coordinate 16,694,072 of CM070721.1, read as the reverse complement.
CCCTTCGATCTACGGACTCCCGTTCTGGCTTATCACCGCAGAAGAGCACTGCTAGGGTTAACACGATGGCGAACAGCGCGTAGAACACAACCACTTCGGTGTCTGTCGGCGTCATCGTCGTCGTTCAGATGCATGCAGCGGCCGAGTTACGGACGTACGCTCGCACTAGCTGGTGGATATTGTGCTTGGCCGATCGGGACGTGGAGATTTGTTTCTTTTTCCTAGCGCTGTGGAGATTTGTTAATTTGTTGCGAGAGCAAGATCATATCCCGTACTCAACTTCTATATGATTAGTTTTTGTTAAGTAGTTGGTTGGGACATCGAGCATGACACGGCCACACGGGTGCTAAAATACGTTGTCTCGTAGGAGACTTTGATGGATAAGCTTCGTAAAGAGGACGTGAAAGATTCGGATTCTTGGAGCAAAAGCTGTCGGAAACTTTGGAACATCTCATGCTTCTGCCACCGAAAATGTTGTATGAGTGGGGTATTCTCTTCTCAAACCACCTGCTACGGTCACTATCTATCTCCATGTCGCGTCATTGCCCACTCCTCCTCTAGCAAAAAGTAGGCTAAGAAAACCGTGGACCTTCAAATTTGAAAAAAAATTTACCGCGACTGCTAGAGTTCATAAATGCAGTCTAAGAAGCATGGTCGGCTCCCAGTAGTCACACAAACCCCAAGAGACGCTTAGCATACATTCACTGTCAATAAACTACGGGAGTGGAATAGTCAAGTTCTTAGTGGTGTGAAACTACAACTCCCCTCTTAGCCAATGAAATTATCCTCCGACTAGACGTGGCACAGGAGAAAAGAACCTTGATGCCAACTGAATTCAAATTGAGAAAGACACTAAAACTAAGAGTGGTTGGCCTAGCGGCAATAAGAAAGGCGCGAAAGCATCAAGCGGTTAGAATCATATGGATTAAGGAAGGATCGAGACGCTAACACTTAAAGGCAAAGCGTCATGTTTTCACCTTAAGGCAAATGCTAGAAGGTGTAAAAACTTCATACGGACACTCCAAACTTCAAGTGCCTTTGTCAGCTTGCATCAAGACAAGGCACAAAAACTTCACAATCACTTTGTTGACATCCTCCTGGCTACGTACAAGGGCACCACGATTGCATGACATTGACTGGACCGAACTTGAATTGCCTTCCCATGACCTATAAGACCTGAAAGCCCTTTTCACCGAAGAAGAAGTGAGGTGTGCGATTGCACAACTGCTCACAGAAAAGGCCCCTAGATCGGATGGCTTCACTGGCATTTTTTTAGGCATTACTGTGATATCATCAAAGACGACGTAAAGGCGGTCTTCAAATGCATCCACAAGGCGAATTGCCTTGATCTCCTTAATGAAGCAACCATAGCACTCGTACCAAAATGGGATACAGCAACTAAGGCCAAAAGATTTCAGGCCAATTACCCTAATTCATTCTATATCCAAATTGCTTTTGAAGGTGCTTGCCGTTTGACCCTCTAGACACCTAGATATGTTAGTTCGAGTTCATAGGGTGCTTTCATCAAGGGGTGGTGCATCCAATAAAATTTTCTCGTTGTTAGGAACAGAGTCAGAGCATATCATAGAAGTCACACACTGGCAATGATGCTCAAATTATACATAGCAAAAGCTTTTGATTCAGAATCCTGGAAATATCTGCTAGACTTACTGCAGGCCATGCCTTTGGGCCAAAATGGAGAGAATGGCTGGCAATTTCCTTTGTAACATCAACATCAATGATCCTTCTTAGCGAAGAGCCCGTCAACAAGATCAAGCATCATCGAGGACTGCGCCAAGGCGACTCCCTTCCTCTTCATCTTAGCAATTGACCCCGTTGCAACATATCCTACAAATCACCAACGAGCGAGGGGTTCTAACCCCTAAAAGGTGGAGTAGCTACAATGAGAGTGTCACTTTACGTCCATTGCCATCCTAAAGAAATATGGAAATGTCTCAGGTCTACAAGTCAATTTGGAAAAGTGCTCTGCTGCCATGGTAAGATGCCAATTGCCAAGATATCAACCTTCAAGTTGTCATGCAATCTTTTACAGGAGCCCAAGTCAACTTCCCGATCAAGTACCTTGGCCTACCACTAACCTTAGGAAAACTGCGTTGGAATGATCTACAGCCAATTCATGACAAGGAAACGAGATCGAAGATTAACTTGGTGGCAGCTGCAACATTAATTTGTCGCCAGGAGGTCTAGTCACGCTCCTAAAATCCGTCCTTAGCTTACTACGGACATACTTATGACAGCATTAAAACCTCAAAAAAAATCATGAGGGACTTTGACAAGTTAGATGAAAAATACTGTAGGCACCAAACGGAGACACACAAGGACAGAAATGCATGGTCAATTGAAACAACAATTTGTCGCCCGATAGAGCTTGGGGGAATGGAAGTGTTGGGCCTAGGGAAATTTAGAATCGCATTACGACTTAGATGGTTTTAGTACGATTGGAAAATGCCTCAAAAACCCTTGGTAGGACTACCAACACCATGTGACAGTAGAGACAAAGTACTCTTTGCAGCGGCCACTAAGGATAGGAAATGAGTATAAGGCAAAGTTGTGCACGTCGCTTTGGATTCATGGTGTGTTGCCATACTTTTTTGGCCCCAAAACTATACAAACACTCAAGAAGGAATAACAGGACTCTCGCAAATGTTATCAAGATATGAACCGGATACGAGACTTTCGGCATAGTCTTACTGTTGACCTATTAGTTGAATATGTTGGCCTAGGAGCAAGGAGTAGCAGATTGACATCAACCCAAACATTGAGGACACGATCTAATAGAAATTAACAACAGATGGAGCATACTCAATATCCTCGGCCTATCTAGCGCGGTTTTGGGGATTAGTTGGACCTTCTTGTCAAATTATCATTTGGAAAGCTTGGGCACCCTTGCGTTACTAGTTTTTTGCTTGCTTGGTGCTGCAGGACAAAATATGGATAGCTCAAAGACTGCAGGTATGGATAGCTCAAAGACTGCAGGTTTGATGATGGTCAGATTAATACTTTTGCCAAATGTGCAACAGAAACCTTGAAACTATAACACACCTCTTCATCGACTGCTCGGTAGTCCAGCAAACATGGATCAGAATAGCTCAATGGCACTACATGCCGATGCTCAATCCAACAAATTGGGAGCAACGATGACAATTGAGCACTGGTGGCTCGAACAGGTGCACTTTTTGCTAACTTTCACTAAGGCCACATGTACATTGATCATTCTTGTAATGCGGTAGTGGTGGAAGAAAAGGAACATGCGGTCTTCCAAAACAAAATATCAACACACTGTGAGATCCTAGCAGTGATCAAGGAGGAGGCCAAGCTTTAAGACATAGGTAGAGCAAAATGATTAAAAGAGTTAACAACAAGGGCTAACAATGATCTGTAGCAAACAGTGCCCATTTTGGTGGCTCTACCTCAAATCCTTTTTGTTGAACCCTGTTTCTTCTGTAAAGAGTAGCGAGCATCTCTACTTCACCACAAGTATTACTTGTGTTCATGTAAAACTAGATGCTCTACAGGCCCGCACGTTGCCGCGGGCGGAAGGAATCGCCGACATAGGAAGAGATTCTAACAAAGAAAGAAAATCTTATGCAGGAACACCTGGCGGAACGGAACCAAACTGTCATAATTTCTAAAAATCGCAAAAGCTTGACCATGATCCTTTTTTCTCTGGTAGCTCAGGCATGCTCTCAGGAAACTTCTAATAAATTTTAAAGAATTTACGAACTTAGCAACTCAATTAAACTGGTGAAGCTACTTGAAGTGCGTCAGTAGCATCGTTGGTTTTTTTAAAAATCGCAAAAGCTTGATCATGATTTGAAATTTGTACAATAGCGTAGACATGTTTTCAGAACACTCCTCAAAAAAATTCAAGAACTCGCAAATTTAGCAACTCAACCAAATCAGCGAAATTGATTTGAATGTATTAGTAGCATTGCTAGTATTTTTTAAAATTCCTCAAATTTGATCATAATATGAGTTTTTATGGTAGATTAGGCATGCTTAGAGTATCATTCTAAAGAAGTTTAAAAAAATTACAACATGATTTAATAATTCAATCAAATCAGCGAATTGCTTTTCTATTTTCTCAGCAACAAGAAACACTGCAGCGGCACCACGGTAGCTTCACCAAAATAGTCGCTACAGTGTCTTGTAGACATCATGGAATCGAACCCAGACCTGGCGCTCGGGCCGCAAGGGTTTTGCCAGCTGAGCTAAGCGTCAGTTTGGAGTTTGACACTGAATTTATTTACGAGGCTACGTACAACGGTACTGTAGAATCTATAGTGCTAAACGCAACGTGTTGAAAGACCATGTCGAGGTCTATCCATGTTTGTGATGAGTATTTGACTAAATTTGAGATTAGTATGCTCAGGTTTGAGTTTGATTTGAATTGAATTTTTATTTTGAAGCAATTTGAGCTCTGTCTGTTTTTCCTGGTGCTATTGGACCTGGTAGCGTGGTGATACCGGCCGAGCGGTAGCACCGGACCCCAAAGCGGTATTGAAAAACCCGATGCTACTGTCCAGCGTAGCATCGGCCCAAATGCCCAGTGTGAAAATTCCATAGAGTGATTTTTCACTGGTGTGGCTGTAGGGTGGTAGCACCAGCCCTGATGAGCATAAATGATCCAAAAATTATGATTTTGAGAGTTTAATTGCATATCTTTTTGGATATTGCTATGTGATGGGTATTCCTTGTTCTTGATGGTTGCAGGACGTCGGTGCTTGATCATGGTGAGGCAAAGGATGATCGGGACTAGGCGAGGAGTATCGGAGGTCTAGATGATCGAGGATCGTCGGAAGATGATCGGAGACGGAGTCGGTGCAAGCCTAGAAGACAAGGAAAGGAAAAGATGCTAGCTAGACGCTGCATGGATCAAGGAGGGCTATCGGATTACGGTCTAGTTGATAGGATAGCGGATCTAGTTAGTATGCTTTGAAAACCGTGCAAAAAAATCCGAATTGTTTGGTGGATTTTGGGTTAACCCTTGCATGGCTGTGTGAGTTGGTTAATCCTAGTCCTTGATGGAGTGCCCTAGGTTGAGGGACTCATCTAAGGGTGGTAGGTGGCCCAAAAGTAGTATAAATAGAGGGGGAGGGGTGTCCTTCCTCCTATTTAAGGTTTTAGAGGTTTTGTGCTCCTTTGAACTTTACCTACTTTGTTGTGAGGTTTTGTAAACCTCTCTTCCAGAAATGCAAATTATTTTCTCTTATGCTTGAATTTACTTTACGCACTTAAATTCAGCATTTAAATTTCGCACTTAAATTCTTGCAATTTACATTCATACAATTTGGATTTGCCTCCCCTCCTTCTATATGCTTTTGGATTTGCCTCCTCTCCTTCTAAAATGATTTTGCTTCTTGTGTCGAGGATGTTGTTTGATGGATGAATCTTCTTCAAATCATATCCCAATCATCTAGGCAATCCATGCATTTTTTTTTGCAAGAAACCGGTTTTGTGTTCTTAAGTAAATCATTCTTCAAGATCGTGTTTGTGGAGTTTTGGACTTGTGTTCTTACGAGCAAGTCTTAGATCGAGTACTTGAGTTTTGCTCAAACTTGATGTGTTCTTCCTTCACAAGTAAAAAGATCGGAACTTTGACGTCAATCCTTGTGATTGAAGGTTGGAATGACTTCCTAGCATCCTTAGGTGTACATCTACCAAGTTTCATGAGTTTTTGTCCAACCGATCAAAAGATTCCTCAAAATTTGATTTTGAGTCGTGTTGTTTCCAGACTCTATTCTTGCTGTTGTTCTTGGGCCCGGTGCTACCGCCCATTATGCAGTACTACCGGCCTCCGGTGCTACCGGTCTTTCTGCGGTAGCACCGCCCATACAGAGCATTTGCTCATTCTCATTTATTCCCTTTGAGTATTCTCATTGAAGACTTGGGTGGATTGTTTTGTGTGGGGCAAAAATTTATTTGGGATCATTCACCCTCTCTGATCGCTATCTTGGTCCTTTAGTGTCGGGCCGCGCGGCCGGTGCACCGTACATCCTCGAGAATATAGAGTTTTATACGATAACTTGTATATGTTTCTGCCCTTTCTAATATATGACCCGAGCAATTGGTGGAATGTTGTACGATCGCGATTATACAGTTTTCACCTTGCTCTGATCTGCTTAACTCACCATACGCATGGCTTTTGCTTAACTGCATCGAGTGTACATTTAAGTTTGGAACAGTACGTGGAGATTAATTTACGAAGCACGAGTTGAAAGTTGCAACACGAAAATACGCTGACATTGGGCGCACAACTTAAGTTGGATCGATCAGACCGGCTCGGTTTGATCAAGGCTGCGGAGGCGGCGCGGAGTGGGTTGATGGCAACGCACGGACGACGCGAGGCGCGGAGGTGTTGGTGTTGCCATGCACGGCGCCGGCGCTCACCATGTCGGCGTAGAGGCGGTCGGCGATGACCTGGTTCGCCGCGTCGGAGGTGTGGTACGCGTCCCAGAACACGAACGCCGTGCGGTCGTCGCAGAGCTGAGCGGTCGGCAGGCACAGGCCCCCCACCGTCGTGTCCACGTCGCAGCACGACGTGTGCGACGTCTCGAACCCTACACACCGCATGCATGCAGCCCTCACAGGCTTATCACTATCTTGTTCAAGCATCCAGATCGAGTAGATCAATTGAGGCGTAGGGCGTGTTGGTTACCGTATTTCTGCGGGTGGTCGATGAGCTCCATGACGATGGAGTAGCAGTCTGCGAGGGACATGCGCGCGCCGGGCAGCTTGGCGTTTAGGCCGTCCAGGAGGTTCTTGACCGCGGCGTTGAACTGCACGGCGTACGCATTCACGTCATCCAGGCACTCGCCGGTGCCGGAGAGGACGCGCTGCGACGGGATGCAGCCGAGCGGGGCCAAGCCGCTGAACCACACATCGCGTGCGCCGAGTTTGTACAGCCTCTGCAAAAACAAAGTTCGTCAATGCAGTGATGCATGCTACGATGCTAATGTTTGGCCTGTTTGGAACACATGAGGAATTGAACTGTTTCGTGTGAAATTTATGTGTTCCAAACGGGCCCTTAACTTTGAACAACAGAGTGTTCGTTCCACCGATCGATCGATTCTTACCGTGAGCTGCCGGTCCATGGTATCCATGAGGAGTCCGATGAACTCGTCGTGAGTGTACACGATGCCGTCTGCCATGAATGGACGCAGGAAGTTGTTGATGTAGTCATTGCTCCCTGCAAACCAATGTCCATCGTTTCAGATTGATTGCTAATCCCCAACAATAGGTCTACTAGTACATCGCGTGCAACCGACTGAGCTGAAGAAATCTCTCTGTACCAAGTCCGACTTGGTAGATTGCGCCATTGACCACCTCCTCTGCCGCCTTCTTGCCGATCTTGGCAATCATCGCGTCCTTGATCTGCTCGAAGGACGATATCTGGTTGTCGAACGACAGGTACTGAATCTGCGAAATTGCAAGCCCATATTGATGGTATAGACTACGAAAGGAATAATTTTCAGCAACAAAGAGTTAAGCACATCGATCGTCGTAGCCTACGAAGTAAATGCCGGTCTCGTTGAGAAGGCCGGCGCCGCCGGACGCGAAGTTGACGCCACCGAGGACCTCGTCGTCGGTCATGTACAGGGAGAGGAACGGCGCCGGAGGCGGGACGCCAAACTTGGCAGCTGCATGCATGCATCAATATTAGAAACATCAAATCTTGCAAATCGTGCAGACAAAACTAGCAGTACGCATATCCATGCATGCGAGCTTACCCATGATGTCTCCGATGGTCCGGCCATTGGTGAACCTCCCGGTGGGGAAGCCGCTCTCGTAGTCTATGCCGTACCAGGGGTAGTCGGACTTGGCGAGGGAGAGGAGGAGATAATTGTTGTTCCCAACGTCCGACATCGAGTCACCGAAAATGTAGATCACCGGGCCCTTCGTTGTCGCCGCCGCAGATATGCCGGTGACAGTTGCAAGCGCGAGAATGGCAATGGCGACCGCGGCGGCGAGAGCTACCATCGCTGTGTGCTGTGTTTTTCTTTGTGGTGAACGCTTTGTGCTTGTGTTGTGTGTAAGCACTTGGTACTGATGGCCTAGGGTGCATGAAGTGGCAATTGTTTTATAGTACGCTGTGTAGTGACACTGCAAGTCATGGGTATATGGCATTACCTGCAAGTTTGGGTATTTCAATTCTTTTTGTGTTCACGAAGATTGGGTGCAGTGATTGAATTGCAACAGCTAATCGTGTGAGAAAAGTCTTGGAAACTAAAAGAAAGGGAGGAATTGGCATGTGACCACAGAGGTGGTAGCTGTGGTTGTTGTGGAATTGTCGTGCTCACCTTGCCACAGTTATTGATGGCTTGGCTTGCATGGTGCATAGAACCAGAATTGGTTAGGAATTCGGCTACGGGCGGGAGCACTAGAAATGGTTTTCTTTTCGTCCAAGAAGGAATATGGCATCAGGTGCTTGTTCGTAAGCAATTTCTCATGATCACCTGGATCGAAGTGGCCTGGAAAATGAGTGACTTTTGGTAAATTTATTCAAGTAACCATATTGCTTCCAGCTTGTAGCTCACAGGCCTGAGCATTTCCCAGTCCGGGCCGAAGAAATGACCAACTTTGTTTGGGCTAGAAATCGTCGCCTAAGCTCGGCTTGTAAAGGTTATCGGGTTAGACCAGACTTTGTAGTGTTCTTGCCTTAATGCGGCAAGTGTAGAGAGAGCTGGAATTCTTTTTTTAAACAATATATTTTTAATAAAAAATTACAGAAATAATAAGTCGAAAAAAATAACGGTAATACCCACCTGTCGCTCACGCAAATAGCGACAGATATTTGTCGCAATTCTAAAAAGCGACAGAATATCCGTCGCGCTTTGAAACAGCGATAAAGAATCTATCACAATTCCAAATTGCGACAGAGAGCTATCGCTAACAGAGAGAGTAAAAACTGCGTCGTCCGTCCTTCGGCCTCATTTTCACCGAGGCTTGCCGCACACAGTCGAGAGCTGAATTTTTTTAAAATAATATATTTTTAATGAAAAATTACAGAAATAATATGCCAAAAAAATAACAGCTATACCTGCATGTCGCTCATCCAAATTGTGACTGAGATTATGTCGCAATTCCAAACTGCGACAGAATCTCTGTTGCTATTTGAAATAGCGATAACACGCTGTCGCAAATCCAAAAAGCGATAAAGACTCTGTCGCAAGTGCCTCTGTCGTGGTTTGGTTGCGCGACAGAGAGTCGAAGTATGCAGTAAAATTTGTTTTAGCAAGCATAGATAAGTACCACACAATTCATTCTTGAAACAATTTTTTCTGCAAAATAGCTCGTGTTGCAATAAAATTGTAGGAATAGTAAAACAATAGACAATTTTGTTTTGTTCGGTCGAGAATTTTTTTTCACTCATTTGGAAGCGACGTGCGAGTTAAATAAAGGAATCTTTTTTAAAATAATACATTGTTGCACTGATTTCATTCCAAAATTCACTGTAACTTGTTAGCATTAATTATTAAAAATCAGTGTAATTGTGACAGTTGCTAGAATTTTAGAGTTCAAACCAGGGTTCAATAAATTCAGGAAAATTCATATTTGTCAGTGATAATTCATGTAGTATTTTACAAAATTATTTGTCATTTACTTTTTTGACAAAAAATTCAAAATTTGTTGTTCCTCATTCTATTTCGGTGTGCGATAAATTTGACGACAAATCATAGGAAAACATTGAATAAAACTCGATATTGATATTATGAAGTGCAGTAAGTGCAACAACTACAATAGCATGGCATGTGAACTACACCTAAGATACATACACGCCTTAGAGAATTCATAAAACTGGGATACAACTTAGGTGCATATCTCTAGTGAAACACTAAGTCACAAAATCATACATTTTATGACCATAGTTGTCGAAAAAGGTCACTAGAATAAAAATAAGAGTAGTTATCTATTGGTTCTTGATGGGGTACTACGTTTGGATACCTGATAGGGCTTAATGTAATATCATCGTCGTCGTCGTCATTTGTATGGTTAAGAGCTAGCCCTCCTTCAGTGCTTGTTGAGCGTCATCTTACATTGTCGCTTGAGCAGCCTGTTGTAGTAGTACTTGAACGGCCTGTTATGACAGTACTTGAACGTTGAGGTCTAGGTGACATGAAATCATCATCATTTGTATAGTTAGGAGCAAGCCCTTCTTCGGTGGTGGTTGAACATCCTCTTGAACTTTCTGCTGCAACAGTATTAGATGAACCTCTACCCCTTCGGTTAGATTCTCTTCTTCATCTTCTACGCGAACCAGCCATCACACCCCCACCGAAGAGCATATACATCGCTACGAATTTTGTGATATCTTTGTTCAGCAACTCTTTATTCTCCAGGAATGACTAACACACAAGACGAGCATACGAATTAGTGAACTTATGGATAACGCTAAAAAGATTATTAGGGTGAACAAATAGGAAATAACTAACCTTAATATACTCTGCATACTGATCGGGCAGCATCAGTACCCTATAAAGTCTCATAGAGAAACCTGTAGCAAAAGGGTGGTCGGCTAGTTCGCACACCCTGAAATATCTTTGACGCCACCCTAGCAAGATGTCTTGTGGTCGTCGAAGGTCACAAAATTCAGGCCAGAGGTTTTCACCTTATGCCTCGATAATGTCGGACGCCACTCTTGCAATTTGGATACCACTTTACTTAGATTCTCCTCGTTGAACGGATCATTCTTCCCATTACGCGTAACCTTCAATATGTAATGAAGGGCTACGCTGCTCATATCAGGTGTCCACGAGAATGCTCTGCTAGAGGATCCAGTCATGGTGAAGTGTGAGTGGGAGCTATGTATGTGTGCCTGCGGTTTGGCATTTTATAGTCTTCCCCGTCTACCCCTCCCATGTCTTGAGCTTCCGCCTCGGTCTGTGATTGGAATAGAGTGCAGGTTGGGGTAGGGAAGAAGGGCTGTTTGAGTGGCGGGTGGTTTTATTTCTCACTTAGGTCTGAAAAAGCGGGCTGCAGCGTGTTGTCGTTTCGGTCGCAGAAAGCGGTGGGTTGCGGATGTTGTCACTTCACTCTGAGATAGACAGTGTGTTGTATGTCGCTATGTGATAACGGGGGTCGCATCTCGTCACCTTTTCAAGCGGATGTGACAAATCGAAATGAGAAATCAATAGGCAGCGTGTTGCCGCCTCGGCTTTTTAGGCCGATGTGACAGCAAGCTAGCAGCAGCTTTGTTAGGCCATTTTAACAACACGCTGCCACGAGTACCCAAATCGGGCTGATAAAGCTAATGTGTGTGTTATCCAATCGGCCTGAAAGCTTATGGCATTACGGAAGAAAAAGATCATATCTTAATAGTACATAACTTAAGAAAACAAAATACCATACCTGAATGCTACATAAGTTAAGAAAGCAAAGCAACATATTAGGTTTAGTACATCATGCATAAGAGGAAATATCTACAAGTTGTGTCTGAACTTCTAAGTTATTGGCTACTACTACATGGTTATATGATGATTCTTGCGTTGTGGGTACTTTGGTTAAAGGCTTTTAAACTAAACTATTCATACAAGGTGGCTCCCACAACCTTATCATTTAGGGTAATAGTGTTAACGAAATTTATATGATAAGCAAGTTGTACATAAGATATTTTCTTTAATATGGTTGTCCATATACTAAAGTGTGGTGCTGAATTGATCCCCAAAAAAAATTCTCGACCGAACAAAACAAAATTGTTTATTATTTTACTATTCCTACAATTTTATCGCGACACTCGCTATTTTGCAAAAAAAAATGTTTCAAGACTAAATTGTGTGGTACTTATCTGTGCTTGCTAAAACAAATTTAACTGCGTACTTCGACTCTCTGTCGTGCAACCAAACCTTATCGTGCTTGTGTAAGATCGAGGATGCCGACTAGAGGGGGGTGAATAGGCGGTTTTAAAAATCTTCTCACTAAACACACGCTCTATTGATCTCTATGTCAAAACCTAAACAATAATCAATGCGGAAGCAATAAACTAAGGTTTTGACAAATAAAAGCCTAAATCAACTAGGCTCACTAAGTGCACTAGCTAATTATGTCTCTACTCAAGAATATACGATCCTAAAGATAATCAAGCAATTTAATTATAGGAATGTAAATTGCAACAATATAAATAGAGAATTGCAAGAAAACACAAAGAGACACACCGATGTTTTACCGTGGTGTTCGGAGACTTGCCGGTCTCCCCTAATCCACGTTGAGGCAAGCCCAAACCACTTTGGACCGGCTCCACGAATTGAGCACCCGCCTTGATTCCACTAGTGGTAGCTCTTTCCCCCTCCGGGTAGGCGAGCTCCGACCTTCACAACTTTGCCGGGCCTTCTCACAATCTCCTTGAGAAGGTCACCGTGCACGACGCCTCCACACGCCGTCTAGGTGTCGGCAAACACCAAGAGTAACAAGTCAAGCCCTCTAGCTTGAACCTCACCAAGTGCAACACATGCACAAGGATGCTCAATCCTTCTCTAGATGCAACACATACAACTAGAGACTTCTCTCCTTACTCACAAAGTGCAACACATGCACAATGTAGAGGAGAGGCTCACACTAGCTCAAGAGAAGCAAATCAACACCAAAGAGATTCTACATAAGAAACTCTAAATCAAATTCATCTCAAATCACTCAAATATGGCTCTATGAGCTCTTGGGGTTTTGCTCTCACAAGAATACCTCAAATGGGTGCTAGAACAGCCACAAAACCCTCCTAGCTCGGCCCCTTTATAGCCCTCAAGAAAACTAGCCGTTGGAGGGTGAAATGGGGTAAAACGCAGCAAACCTGGTGCTACCGCCTACTAGGGCCGGTAGCACCGCCTTTAGGCCAACGGTCATACGTGCATTAAAAACACCAAAACTAGCCGTTGTTACAGTACCCGGTGCTACCGCCATCTAGGACCGGTAGCACCGCTATTTCCACCAAAAACACTTCTCTGGAGTTTTACACCGCCTGGGCCGGTAGTACCGCCCGGGCGGTCCTACCGCCTATCTGGGCCGGTAGCACCGCCACGCCCATGTAAGGGCGGTGCTACCACTGTCAGAGCCACTAAAACGCTCATAACTTTTTACTCCGAACTCCGATTTAGGTGATTTTTGATTCTATGCGAATCTTATCATGAGGGCTACAATCTCCACCCATTTTCAAGATTTAAGCAACCATAGATATTTTTAAATATCACAAAAATAGAGACTCTAATGTAGTCATTCAAGTCTAAAATCTGATTTCTCGAAATCCCTCACATAGACGTGATTAAGAGCATGACTACAAGCTAGAGGGAATCAAAAAAGATCAAAACTTATGCCATTTTGTGATCAACTCATGATCAAAACAATTTGCAAAACATATTTGCAAATAAACCGAGAACCCATGAGATCAATCCTCTAGCCATGTAAGGATCAACACATAATCCCGACACTTTGCAAAACACATTTCCAAATGCCAACACATGCTCTAGGATCAAAACCATAACCTCTAGATTATTTGCAAATAGAAAAATCATAAACTTTACTTAGCCTTGTGATGATCAACACATGATCAAATCACAAGTTAAAACACCGATGCATGAGCTCTCACCTTTTGCAACACATGCAAAACTTAGCTCTATGCAAAAACCACATAGACCAAATTACATGAGCTATCTCCCTTTTTGCAACAAATGCAAATCCATAGCTCTATGCAAAAATCAAATCAAGATTCAATAAGAAGCAAGCATGAGCTCCCTTATTTGCAACACATGCAAATACTTAGCTCATGCAAGAACCAACCAATAGAGTGAGCTAGAGTGAACCGGATTGAGTTCATCAACACATGATGAAGCTCAAGCTAAAATACTTAACCCCTCTTAATAGTACGGCACCTAACTAGCAACCCGGTCTCCCATCCAAACACCGAGACCGATAAAAGACTAGGAACACATCCTTAGCTCTATCTAGTTATACCTTTGCCTCTAGCACATCCACTTGGAGCTTTTATGATTTCCATCTTCTCTCCAATTCGGGATCTTCGTCTTGTTCATCAACACATGATGACGTCCTTGTCCCGTTCATCCATCTCAACCTTGCACTTAACCTATTTCAAACTCATTCAAAGTGTTAGTCCAAAACATATGGTTGTCTCAATCATCATTGCACTCCATTAACACATAATGGATGCTCCCAAGATCCTTTGATCTTTTCCTTTGATGATTGACCACAACCCAAAGACAAATGATTGAAAGATTAATTGTGTCTTGAGTATACTAATGCAACTAATGCTTCATATACACAAGAACTTTCGATTGCCCTAGGATCAACAAAGTGAACTATCAACACATGACTAGTTCTTTGTTGATTGAATGGCAACCGAACACAATTTAAATGTAATTAAATTGTCATGAGTATATATTAACTACACAAGTTTCATATACTCAATTCGATGGAACCTAAAAGTAATGATCCAATTTATATGGAGTGGTGGAAAGGGATCAATACTCTTAAGACCATTAATTATAGACTAAACTCCATTGCATATATATGCATATAAATAATTGGACTTAGAATCAATATGCACATAATCAATTTGAGATTGTTTTGGAGTTTATCCTATATTGCCATGAGTGTACTACAACTACACAAGTTAAATATACTAAGGGATTATTTCAAGATTAAGCATGAACTCCCCCTAAATGTGTGCATTCATGTATACATGGAGTTGAAACATTAATGCACATCTTGAGGTCTAAATAATGGTAGAGTTCATCATTTAACTTGAATTCAAAATATGCATTAAGATATCGTAAAATGAATATGAGTGCATACCTTGGGTTTTCCATTTTCCAATGAGATGAGACTAATCTAAGATATACACAATAAAAGAGTTAGTCTCATAAAAGATTTGTCATTAATTAACATTTGAAACTAATCAATATTATTATTATCAAAAGAGTTAGTCTCAAGATTAGATTTGTCATTAACACCAAAACCAACTTAATGGAGCTTGAACTTTCAATCTCCCCCTTTTTGGTGATTGATGACAAATCCAAGCTTAATATCCACATTTGGATGAAAATCATCCTATTGAGATAATTTAATCTATTTGAACATGTAAGCATGTCTTTGAGCAATTTAAGCATTAACAAGTGAGAATACGTATGAGAGATTTGTAGACAAATAATTAAAATAATTCTCTCCCTTAACCAAATTAAGCTTCCATAAACTCCCCAACCAAATGAGGTATTAGGCTCCCACAAATTCTCCCCCTTTTGGCATTAAACACCAAAAATGGAAAATGGGTCCAAAAAGGAGAGTTTTTAGAGTGAAGAGCTTGGCAAGAAAATACCACTTTGAAGAAGAGAGAGCTTGGCAAGAAATTCTCTGAAATAAGGTCATAACAAGATTGAAATAAATACATATGACCTACTGAAGTTCACAAGAATTCTTAAATAAAATACCACTTGTAAATATTAAGAATTTTCAATACGATTCAAAAAATCCGCAAACTTCTTTATATGGCCCAAAAGAGTAAACCAACATGAAAAGGGACCATAGTTTGAGTTAAGCACGACAAAGATATTTGAAACACATTCATATAAACTCCTCATTTTATTAGGCTTTTCAATTTGCAAACAAACTCACAAAAAGAGTCTTTGAGGGCCTAATAGCGCTTAAACTAGAAAAACATCCAAATGAGATTCGAATTTTCATAAAACCACTTGTAGAAAGTTTTAAAGAAGCATCACTTGTAATACCACTTGAAGAAAATATAAAGCTTGTAAATATCAATTTTAAAGTAATACCACTTGTAATGTTTATTTTTCAATTGATACCACATGAAAAGATTGGTAATACTATTATTTGAAAAGAATATCACTTGTAAAAATCATTTTGCATGCGGATACCACTTTTGAGAAAATCATTGACATTTGTTTTAAAATAAGCACATTTTCTGAAAGATCAAAACTATATGTCAATTTAAAAATCAACTTGATACCATGACGTACACAAAAAGAAGAGCATATTCCAAAACTTGAATAAACAAGCTCCAAAAGGATTCTAAGATAAATCATAGAGCTAATACATTTAAATTTGCACAAGTTTTGTTTTGAGAGGTTCTTCCAACTTAAAGCCAATTAAGAGATATGAAAACCACAAGGATTTCACAAACTGAAAATTTCAGGTTTTCAGATTTTGACAATTCATTTAGGCTTCAAAAGATAGTTGAAAAACTGCTCAAATGAGGTCCAAAAAATCAGATAAAATTTGACATACTAGACCAACTATTGAGGATCAATTTTTACAAAGGTGGTCCCCTCAAATTATGATCTTATTTGGAGATACAAAAATCACAAATCAGCTCAAAACCATATTTCTGAATTTTCAGCATTTGATCAAAGAGAGAAAAGGGCATAACTTTTTCAAATAAGGTTCAAATTATTTGAAACTGTGCAAAAACAAACTTTGATATCATAAAAATATTTTACAAAAAAATTTTCTAAAAAGGAGTCTACATTCAAAAAATATCTCAAATTTTGCTTTGTAGGCATGAATTTTACTCAAAAAGAAGAAAAGACAAAAAAAATTCAAATAAAGTCCAAATGGTTTGAAAATTTCCAGAAATGAGCTTTGGACTATTTATAAGGTTTCACAAAAATAATTTCCTCAAAAGGAATTTTCTTACAAAAGATATGGCAAAATGCGCTTTGTAGGCATAATGTTTTTACTCAAAGAGAAGAAAAGTCAAAACTTTTTCACATGAAGTCCAAATTATTTGAAAATTTCCAGAAATGATCTTTTGATTATTTAGAAGGTTTCCCAAAAATAATTTTCTCAAAAGGAATTTTATTTCAAAAGATATGACAAAATACGCTTTGAAAGCATGAGAAGAAGTTGAATTTCTATCGAATGCTCAAAATGCAATCCGAATTGAAATTTATGGAGATTTGAACTTTCATGGCTTTGTATGAGTTAGAAATGCTATTTAAAATCAATATATACAAAGAAGTCCAATTCAATTTGCAAAAACCACAATATGTAAGAATAGGTCATTTTGGGTCAAATGAAGAATTTTAGCCAAATTCAAATGGCTATAACTTTTGAACGGTTGGTCGTTTGGAAAAACTTTGAACTAGAGAAATACTTGAAATGACCAACCTACGAGTTTTGTATTGACCACTTTTTCAAAAACTCAATAGATTTTGATTTATGAAAATATTTCATTTAATCCAAAAAGAAGATTCTATAAGATCCATTTGAGGCCAACTTTACTAATATGTTTCTAAAATAGGAATTTTTACTCTGAAAGCATTGTAAAACATTTGAAATACATATTTGAGAATTTTTATAAAGATTTTCACAAGTATAGGCCTTTTAAACACTATTTTTGACTTTTGACCAAAATAGTCCTTATAAAGAGAACCATTTGTAAAACAAAGTCAAATTCTTCAACAAAAAATCCAAATGAAGCAAGAGATAAGATGTAGAGATTTGAATTTTGTGTATGAGTCTAAAAATACTATTTTGAACCAAGATATGTCTGAGAATCCGGTCCAAGAGGTGCAACTCACAAAGTGCTAGAATATAACCAATATAGGTCAATATTAGTTTTTGGGTGAGTTTCAAAATCAAATAACTTTGGATAGATTGGTATTTTGGAAAACTTTTGAATATGAGAATTGTTAAGAATGACCAATTCTAAGTTTTTTGTTTTGGAGCTATTTTCAAAATCCTTTTACAATTTATTCTATGAAAATTATAAGTTTAAATCCAAAACAAGATACTAGTAACTAAATTTTGGCCTTGAAACTCATTTTCTTTTGAAATTAGTTTTTATAAATCCAAAACTCATGGAAAACCTTTTGAAAACATTTGTATACATTTTGCAACTAGTTTTCACAAGATTACTAATAGTTACTAAGATTTTTCACTTTTGGCTAAATGGCTTGATTTTGAAAATATATTAGCACTTATATAAATATGGGCACATATAGAGAAGTGATATATATGGTTATGATTTAGCACTCCCCCTTAATGTGCCACTTTCCAAACTTGCTCAAGATTACAATCAATACAACTAATAAACATGAGCAAGAACATGAACAAGCAAATTAAATTGATTTTCATGATAATGCAATATAACCTACACAAGGCTATAAGCTAGAATTATCAATTTAAATACTTGTTACCGAGATGGCATTGGTTCATGATTGAAGTGATCGTCCTCATGCTTGGCTCCATTTTGCATATGACGAAATCATCTTTTCTTGATTGAGCCAAGCCTCCAATGCATCTTCAAGTGCCTATTAAATATTTTAAGCACTTTTTGGTACCCAATATTTGTTGAGTCCAAGAATGTTAGTTACAAGATATTTAGGGACCCAAATAGCCCTAGGAATAGCAATTTTGGGTGAACTAACATTTCTAGCAAATGATTTGCTATACTTATCCTTTCTAAGCACATGATTAACATTTTTATGAAAATGCTTAGAGGATTTAGAATTTCTAGCAAATGGTTTGCAATTGTTATTGCTCCTAAACAATTTATTTGCATTGCTTTGAATGGGCTTAGGAGTCCTAACAACTTTAGCATACACATTTCTAGATTTATTTCTCATAAGCAAATGATTATTATTATTTTGCATAGACCTAGGAGAATTGTAAGGACCCGAATCCACTGATTCGAACCCACTGTGTTTACCGCACTAGTCCCAGGATCAACGCTAGTGCACACAGCTTAACATTGGTACATATCACATCATACACAACGATAATAGAATAATAGTTCATTTATTGATATAGCTAAATGTATGATCTTATGACCAACTTACATTATTAAGCCACGTAGGGCAAGACTGAGAATATAAACTAATAATTAAGCAGCGGAAAGTAGAAACGTAGATAGCTCATCAGTTCACCACAGGCAACCAACAAGGCTCGGACCCTAATGACTCGTGTCTTCTTGGACTTCATCTTCCAACACAGGTGTAGATTCTTCAACTGTTGATTATTGTTATTTGGCAAGGGTGAGTACTTAAAGCACTCAACAAGTTGTGCACAGAATGCAGTTCTATTTATCTATATGTAAGGCTTATTCCAAAGGATAGGCTATCATGGCTATTTTGCAATAAGCAGCATTTATGCACAAATACAATAATAGATTGTAAAGAATGTAAAACGAATAGCAATAATAAATAAATTCAGTATTTCTCAAGTAAACCAAGTTTCCAATCCTAAATCAAGTTCCAATCTTCCATATGGCAATCCTGCCATCCCAACCAAGTTGTCCAATTAATTAAGCTAACCCTTAACTGTAATTCCCGAGCATTGCTCAATACCGCGAGCACGGCTATCCGAATAGTTTCACACTCTGCAGAGGTTATGCACTTTACCCACGTGATACAACCAAACACCACAAAGGCGAGAGATTATAACAAAGCCTTTACAATGCTCTATCTTAATCCGGTACTACCCGCTAAGGTTTCAACACGGCGGTCAGAAACTACATCCGGGCCCCCTCTTGCGCCATGTGAATTACACCGACAGGAACTCACACCGACCACGATAGTATCAACATTAAGACTTTGCAAATTACTCAGCTAGGCTGGCCCATACCAGACATGTGGTTGCATGGTTGACTCAGGTCAAAGGCTTGCAAGGTTAAGTCCTTAGTGTGATCAAGGCAAGACTTCCACATACCATCTGCCCATCGGGCCCACCTTGGCCTCCTCGCCCCTTGCCACTTGCCCCAATCTAAGTGATTATCACCCAGTTGATTACCAAGCACCACGTGCCATCAACAATTCAACATCGTTGCGTGACATGACTCGCCACAACAACTCAATCTCATCGTGTGATCCCACATGACACACAAGTTCATAACATTGTTCCATATTCCATTAATCAAGATTAATTATCAATGGTGATGACACATGTGATGACGTGGCATGGCTAAGCAACTAATACGAACTAAACCTCCAATGTTGATTATAATTATTAACCAACTATATTAAACCAATCTAGGGTGACAATGGATCATGGCATACAATGACAAGGTAGGGTATAGACCAATCTGGTATTTTAGCTAAGCCCAAACTAATTTGAAACAATTGTATAATTGAATTATATGCAATAGTGTAAATCAAACATAGCAATTTTACAAACATGGGTTCAACATGATCAAAGCACAACTTGCCTTGGAATAGGTCCTGATCTTGATCTGAAGTTTGCTCTTGAGTTCTTTGGATCTTCCTCCAAGCGTCGCACAATTCAACGTCTACGCTGCATCAAGAAGAAAAGCAAATAAATACCAAAACAGAGAGCAATTGAACTCCAAAATCAGTTAAAATTCACCATTAAATAGATCTCAATTTTACAAATTTTTAGAAACTGGAATCACTCAAATCCGAGTTACGATGCAAAAGATATAGCCTTTTGAAGTTTGAAATAAATATGAAATCGAAAATCGAAATTGAAATTAATGATTTACTTTTAAAACGAAAACTGATTTATTGCGTCATCATGACATCACGCTGGCGTCAGCCCTCGCGCGACCAATCGATCTTTGCCACGTGTCCCGGTCCATGGACTCGGTCCACGAGACCACCCTCGGTCCACCGCAGACGCGGTCCACGCGCCCTCTACCGGCCGAGCCGACACGCGGTGGCGCTTGATTGGTTCACACGCGCGCGAAAATCCACCGCACTGATCGCATCTCACGGTGCGATCTTCACCCTACGTGGCACGATCACGCCTTTCATTGAAGATCCGACGGTCATTACCTCTCGAGTCTAGCGATGGCGGCACGGCAACGCCGCCGGACTTGGGGCGAAGACCACCGCACGGCGAAGGAGGGTCTCCGCGATGCTACGCTTCTCACGGACGCACCTCGTCACGGCGAACACGCTGGCGACCTTGGCGGCGGCGGAGACTTCCTGACGGCGAGCTTCAAAGCGGAAAACGCGTCGAGGACTTCGCTAACTCCGGCGAGCTCGTAGATGCGTTCTAGGGCTGCTCAAGCGCCCGACCAAAAGACGCGGCGCCATTCGCGAACCTCGGGTGCTACCCTTCCTATTTATAACCTCGACGTCCGAAGCTCTACACGGCGAAAGAAACCAGCGGCGTAACGGCGGCGGACTCGAGTCCGAACGGAGGCGATGAACGACATCGCGACGCGTGTCCCGATCCGACGGTCAAAACGCAAGCGAACACGCGGCACTCGGTGGACCGTTGGATCGCACGCGGACGGTGCCGATCTAGGGTTTTGCACCGCTACGACTCGTGGGCTGCATTGGGCCGCCCCGACGTGGGCTTCTAGCGCACAGTGCTGGGCTCGGCCCAACACTATTCACCGGATTTTTAAGATTTCTTATTTAAAATAATTCCAGAAATTCATTTTATTTATTTTAAGCAATAAAACTATTAGGAAAAATCCAAGAAAAATCTCAAAAATACTTTGAGACATTCTGGACTCAAATAAAATATTTTTGACAAAACTTTATTTTGACTTTACACAGATTTAAATAGATTTGAATAAAAGGCAATAAACTTAATTTCAAACTAATTCAAATAAATCCAGAAAAATCCAAATAAATTTCAGAAAATCACAAATGCACATTTAAGCAAATACAACTTAATTAAGCCAAATTTTGGGATGTTACAAGAATTGACCAATTTGACAAACACATTACCATTTTTGTCTTTCCTAAGCAAATAATGATCATTGTAAAGAGTTGGCTTAGGAGATTTACCATTGGGACAATTTTTACCAATGTGTCCCTTTTCCCGGCAATTGAAGCAAGTTTGGCTATTTGGACCTCTCTTGGTATTCTTGTCTTGCTCAATGCCGGTTTGCGTCTTGGTTGATGTCCTTGACTTGACATCCTTTTGGTTTGGTCACACCGAGGCGTAGTGACCCTTCTCATGGCATCCAAGACACTTGATATTCTTCGTGTGTCTTGCATTATGCCTTGTCTTACTATTCACCTTTTTCTTGGAGATGTAGCCAATCCCTCTCTTGTCTTGCGAGCGCCGTTGCTTGCTTAGAATATCGTCGAGGGTGGCCTTCCCTTTATAGCACTTTTCTAAGTCACTTCTCAATTGAGTGATTTGTTCCTTGAGCTCTTTATTCTCCTCTACAAGATTAGTCTCAACAAGCGTAGAGGAAGTTCTAGCATTTGAACTAGAGCAACAAGGCATATCATCACTAGAGGTGGACATATCAATCTTTGATGAAATGCAAGAATTAACATTTAAGCATGGCAAATCATCAATTAAATCACATTGAATTCCTATGTCCTCTCTAGGTTTGATAATTTCCTTGAGAAGGAGGGATTCATGATTTTCTTTAAGCACATTATAATTATTTTGAAGTGAATCATGCTCAAGCTTCAAAATCTTATTTTTGGCTTTCTCCTTCCCAAGATAATTATTGAGCTCCTCTAACATATCCATTAAATCATCATAAGAGGGCTCATTATCATCATCACTTACCTCAATTTTACATTTTGCCATAAAGCAACAAGTTAATGATGAAAGAAATTGTTGCTCATCGTCACTTGAGATAGAAATTGAGGTTTCTTCATCACTTGAGGTAGAAGTGGAGGATTCTTCTACCGAAATGCATTCACCAATGCAATCTTCATTTGTTGATGTGGATGAATCATATATTTCTTCAAGTTTGACCCACATCTCATGAGCGCTCTTGAGATTGCAAATTTTGTTGAACACATCTACGCTCACAACGCTAAATAAAACATTAGTAGCTTGAGCGTCGAGATGTAGGCATTTCTCTTCTCCTTTAGTTGGAGCAAATTCATTCAACCGAAGAGAAAAGCCAACATCTACGATCCACCATATTTGGGGGCTCATGAATTTAAAATGAGAAATCATAAATAATTTCCATGATGCATAATTTGAGCCATCAAAAATTTGTGAATCGGTGTAGTGCACTAATCCGCTAGTCGTCATCCTTTACTCTCTAGACGGTTAAGTCTAATAAAATGAGAGACCAAGCTCTAATACCACTTGTAAGATCGAGGATGCCGACTAGAGGGGGGTGAATAGGCGGTTTTAAAAATCTTCTCACTAAACACACGCTCTATTGATCTCTATGTCAAAACCTAAACAATAATCAATGCGGAAGCAATAAACTAAGGTTTTGACAAATAAAAGCCTAAATCAACTAGGCTCACTAAGTGCACTAGCTAATTATGTCTCTACTCAAGAATATACGATCCTAAAGATAATCAAGCAATTTAATTATAGGAATGTAAATTGCAACAATGTAAATAAAGAATTGCAAGAAAACACAAAGAGACACACCGATGTTTTACCGTGGTGTTCGGAGACTTGCCGGTCTCCCCTAATCCACGTTGAGGCAAGCCCAAACCACTTTGGACCGGCTCCACGAATTAAGCACCCGCCTTGATTCCACTAGTGGTAGCTCTTTCCCCCTCGGGTAGGCGAGCTCCGACCTTCACAACTTTGCCGGGCCTTCTCACAATCTCCTTGAGAAGGTCACCGTGCACGACGCCTCCACACGCCGTCTAGGTGTCGGCAAACACCAAGAGTAACAAGTCAAGCCCTCTAGCTTGAACCTCACCAAGTGCAACACATACACAAGGATGCTCAATCCTTCTCTAGATGCAACACAAACAACTAGAGACTTCTCTCCTTGCTCACAAAGTGCAACACATGCACAATGTAGAGGAGAGGCTCACACTAGCTCAAGAGAAGCAAATCAACACCAAAGAGATTCTACACAAGAAACTCTAAATCAAATTCATCTCAAATCACTCAAATATGGCTCTATGAGCTCTTGGGGTTTTGCTCTCACAAGAATACCTCAAATGGGTGCTAGAAAAGCCACAAAACCCTCCTAGCTCGGCCCCTTTTATAGCCCCTCAAGAAAACTAGCTGTTGGAGGATGAAATGGGGTGAAAACGCAGTAAACCTGGTGCTACCGCCCTACTTGGGACGGTAGCACCGGCCTTTAGGCCAACGGTCACTTCTGTGCATTAAAAACACCAAAAACTAGCTGTTGCTACAGTACCCCGGTGCTACCGCCCATCTAGGACCGGTAGCACCGGCCATTTCCACCAAAAAACACTTCTCTGAAGTTTTTACACCGCCTCTGGGCCGGTAGTACCGCCCCAGGCGGTCCTACCGCCCATCTGGGGCCGGTAGCACCGCTACGCCCATGTAAGGGCGGTGCTACCACTGTCAGAGCCACTAAAACGCTCATAACTTTTTACTCCGAACTCCGATTTAGGTGATTTTTGATTCTATGCGAAGCTTATCATGAGGGATACAATCTCCACCCATTTTCAAAATTTAAGCAACCATAGATATTTTTAAATATCACAAAAATAGAGACTCTAATGTAGTCATTCAAGTCTAAAATCCGATTTCTCGAAATCCCTCACATAGACTTGATTAAGAGCATGACTACAAGCTAGAGGGAATCAAAAAAGATCAAAACTTATGCCATTTGATGATCAACTCATGATCAAAACAATTTGCAAAACATATTTGCAAATAAACCGAGAACCCATGAGATCAATCCTCTAGCCATGTAAGGATCAACACAAAATCCCGACACTTTGCAAAACACATTTGCAAATGCCAACACATGCTCCAGGATCAAAACCATAACCTCTAGATTATTTGCAAATAGAAAAATCATAAACTTTACTTAGCCTTGTGATGATCAACACATGATCAAATCACAAGCTAAAACACCGATGCATGAGCTCTCACCTTTTGCAACACATGCAAAACTTAGCTCTATGCAAAAACCACATAGACCAAATTACATGAGCTATCTCCCTTTTTGCAACACATGCAAATCCATAGCTCTATGCAAGAACCAAATCAAGATTCAATAAGAAGCAAGCATGAGCTCCCTTATTTGCAACACATGCAAATACTTAGCTCATGCAAGAACCAACCAATAGAGTGAGCTAGAGTGAACCGGATTGAGTTCATCAACACATGATGAAGCTCAAGCTAAAATACTTAACCCCTCTTAATAGTACGGCACCTAACTAGCAACCCGGTCTCCCATCCAAACACCGAGACCGATAAAAGACTAGGAACACATCCTTAGCTCTATCTAGTTATACCTTTGCCTCTAGCACATCCACTTGGAGCTTTTATGATTTCCATCTTCTCTCCAAGTCGGGATCTTCGTCTTGTTCATCAACACATGATGACGTCCTTGTCCCGTTCATCCATCTCAACCTTGCACTTAACCTATTTCAAACTCATTCAAAGTGTTAGTCCAAAACATATGGTTGTCTCAATCATCATTGCACTCCATTAACACATAATGGATGCTCCCAAGATCCTTTGATCTTTTCCTTTGATGATTGACCACAACCCAAAGACAATTGATTGAAAGATTAATTGTGTCTTGAGTATACTAATGCAACTAATGCTTCATATACACAAGAACTTTCGATTGCCCTAGGATCA
The DNA here is from genome assembly GCA_036346275.1 of Otatea glauca. NCBI lineage: Eukaryota > Viridiplantae > Streptophyta > Magnoliopsida > Poales > Poaceae > Otatea > Otatea glauca. Next base: position 16,668,605 of record CM070721.1, on the reverse strand, counting down.
ACAAAGTGAACCATCAACACATGACTAGTTTTTTGTTGATTGAATGGCAACCGAACACAATTTAAATGTAATTAAATTGTCATGAGTATATATTAACTACACAAGTTTCATATACTCAATTCGATGGAACCTAAAAGTAATGATCCAATTTATATGGAGTGGTGGAAAGGGATCAATACTCTTAAGACCATTAATTATAGACTAAACTCCATTGCATATATATGCATATAAATAATTGGACTTAGAATCAATATGTACATAATCAATTTGAGATTGTTTTGGAGTTTATCCTATATTGCCATGAGTATACTTCAACTACACAAGTTAAATATACTCAAAGGATTATTTCAAGATTAAGCATGAACTCCCCCTAAATGTGTGCATTCATGTATACATGAAGTTGAAACATTAATGCACATCTTGAGGTCTAAATAATGGTAGAGTTCATCATTTAACTTGAATTCAAAATATGCATTAAGATATCGTAAAATGAATATGAGTGCATACCTTGGGTTTTCATTTTCCAATGAGATGAGACTAATCTAAGATATACTCAATAAAAGAGTTAGTCTCATAAAAGATTTGTCATTAATTAACATTTGAAACTAATCAATATTATTATTATCAAAAGAGTTAGTCTCAAGATTAGATTTGTCATTAACACCAAAACCAACTTAATGGAGCTTGAACTTTCAGCTTGCTAAAAAAAACTTACTGCACTCTCTGTCGTGCAGCCAAACCGCGACAAAGGCACTTGCGATAAAGTCTTTGTCACTTTTTGGATTTGCGACAACGTGTTATCGCTATTTCAAACAGCGATAGAGATTCTGTCGCAGTTTAGAATTACGACATAATCTCAGTCGCAATTTGGAAGAGCGATAGGTGGATATAACGGTTATTTTTTGGCATATTACTTCTGTAATTTTTCATTAAAAATATAATATTTTAAAAAATTCAAGAGAGATGGATCTTACAGTCTTAGGACTTAGGCCGTGGGTGTGCCTTTGTTTGTTCCTCAAGTCTGTTAAGCGAAGTATCCAAGGGGGAAAAACCATTTCTTCGAGAAAATAAGAACAAAAAAACTCAGTTGCATACCTAGAGTCGCATTGCCGTTGTAGTAAAAACAAGAAACAATCCTGAGTTTTCTATCAACTTTATTAATGTCTTTTGGAAAACCATAACTAGTTCCTTATCCACTACTATAGAATGGTACATTGTGTGATGTATGATACGTTTATCACAATCGGATCAAAACCGACTATGATAGTGTCTACTCATCACTGTCTAATTACTTTGTATCGCCGTCAAAACTGACTATGACAACGAAAAAGAACCGATTATAATGGACACCCCAAAGAAAATACCTCTCTGTAAAAAACCTACCGCACTCACGGTCGGTAGCACCACAGGGCTAGCACTACCGCCATCCCAGGCCGGTAGTGCCGCCCAACATTGACAACACCAATATTTGCTTCAAATTCAAAATAGAATTCAAATCAAACTCAACCTTAAGCACAACTGAGAGCATCTAGGCTCCCTATTTGTATAAATTATACTTATCATATAGGTTTTGGTGTTGATGACTAAAAAGGGATACTCAGTGTAAACTGAAAATAGTCAGATTTGATGATCAAGGCTAAGGTGTTTTTCTAGTTTTTGGCTTGGGAGTTGATTCAAGCCATATAGTTAAAATCACCGTACTATTAAGAGGGATTATACATAATAAATGATCTTGGTTCATATGCAAAATCACTAAGATTACTTGGAGCATAGTACTTTTCATGTTTCTCTCTCAAAAATCCAGAGTTTTATCTTGTTAGCCAAAACAATTCTCTTTGCACCAAACTTTATTCTATTCAGGTGCTCAAAGATCCTAAGTTCTAATTCTAACCGAGCGTACATCATGTACGTCGAACCGATATTTTCGGTCCGGCACTGAGAACTTCCTTCACCGAGCATACTTCATGTACGCCGGACCGATTGTTTATGGTCCGGCGTTCTAAATTCTCCGTTGATTCTTTTCCAACCAAGTATAACTATGTTCGTCGGACCAATCTAAATTCTTTCTTAAAATTAGTCCGACATAAGTTATATTTTCACTCTAAATAAAATTCTAGTCTGTGTTAAATTTATTTTAACCAGAAATATAAAGTCTGATGCAGACCAGAATTCCTTGTGTACGTCGGACCAATGTTTCCGATCCGCGCAAACATGTTTCACTCGGATAAAACTAGCCATTTTCCCATGTACGCCGGACCAGCCTTTTCGGTCCGGCGCAAACGTTATTTGCTGGTACTCAAAAGAAACAAAAACATGTGTACGCTGGACCAACTTTTTCGGTCCGGCGCAAGCATTCTCTTGCTGATATCAAAATCAAGCAATGCATATGTACTACGGACCGATATTTTCGGTTCGACGTAAATGGGTCTCTTTGAGTTCAACAATGCTTCTCAATACTATGTACCCTGGAATAAAATTTCTGGTCCAGTGTGTGTGTAGTTTGACTTATGGTTCATACACCATAGACTTCTTGAAAAAGGGTAGCAGTTGACCTATCCCATCTAACCTACCAACCCCCAACGGGCAAATGGCAGGTGTAACGGTTATGTCTGTTCAGGATCTATATATAGAATGCATGGGTTCACAAACAAAATAGAGAGCTTTGCACATTCACATCTTTGATATCTTGACCATCTTTGACATCATTCAAACCATATACAACTCTTGATCTTTAGAATTCCTGAGCTTCATTTTCATCAAGAGTTTGAGCTTCAACTCAGAAAATCACAAACATTCATTCTGAACATCTAGAGTACTTGCTCCAAGCTAAGTTTAGGTTGCATCCAGCTACTGAACCAAGAGACAGGGCTTGTGGATAGTCTATTACTCTTGGAACTAGCTGTTCCTAGACGGTTGAAGAAGTTGTTGGTGCGACCTATCCAATAGAGATTGTGGAGGGCCACTATTATTGTGAAAGGTTGAGACTCACCTCACTGGAGTAGTGAAAGAGTCAAGATAGTGGAAAACCAAAAGCTATTGAGATTGGCTGTTTGGTGGAGCAATACTTCTGAGGAAGTGCTCTAACGGGGACGTAGGAGTGATCTCTGAACCTCGGTGGAAAATCATTGGGTTATCCTGTGTTTGTTTTTATTGCTCTTTATTCTTATAGTTTCTCATTCGAAATTCCCTTTCTTACAAAGTTTTCTTGAACAAGTGTTGTTCTAGACTCTTATACTAATTGCTTCCGTTTCTGCTTTTTATTGAGAAAAGTTTTTCATAATAATAATAATTAAAAAGTTTTAAAGTTGCCTATTCACCCCCCCCTCTAGGCTAACTTGGTCCTTACAACAACATGCTCAAACACTATCAATAACTCATTACAAACATGGATAGACCTTCGCATAGTCTTTCAATCTCCCCTTGATGAGTATATTGGCAAACACCACAAATCGCACAAATTTGAGTTTGAAAACAAAAGAAGAAAGCAATTTGATTGCAAAATCTCACTTGGTCCAAAGTAAGAGGAAAGCAAGACCATGATCAAATTGGCAAGAAGAATTTTAGAGCAAGCCAAGAGAAAGAACAAGTTTTCCATAAAAGTTCTAAAAATTCAAGAAATCTCACAAAAAGCTTAATTTTGCTTATGATCCAAAGAAAGAGCAATTTTTCACCATGATTATAAGAACCAAGATGCATTCACATTACTCCCCTTTGACGATGCATTTTTCACATTTTCTCCCCCTTTTGTCAATATATGCATCAAGAGAGCATTTTCTCCCTATTCCACTATGTATGAATGAAATGCTTCCTAAAAGATATTTGAAAATTATCCAAGTGACCATAAAGATAAATTATGGCACCAAGTTACTCAAGTTCAGATTATGCTACACTAAGGCATGTCCAAGTGCATATTGTAATATCCTTGCTAGCAAGCACAATTACAACTATGCCATTTTTGCATGATTTTAACAAGTGCAACACTTAGCATAATCTTCAAACTAGAAGCATAGCTGTGCAATGGATCAAATGGATAACCTAGAGTTCAACCTAGTTAATACTGGGGAAGCTAGATGTGCATAAACAATCATTCGTGCTCAATCATCTTTAATACAATTTTTTTATTTTAACATACACAGCGGGGTGTAAAGAGGTTATCCTAACAAAGCGCATCCCCGACTAGGAGCCATCGACAAAGGCCTCCTAGGCTTCACTCTTTTCACACACCCAATGAGGTTTCGAGAGTTTATCCTAGTAAAGCACATCCTCAATTGGGAGCTATCGACAAAGGCCTCCTAGGTTTCACTCTTTTCCTCATTTTATTTTTATTTGTATTTTTTATTTTAATTGACTCATGCCTTAGTTGACCATCTCAAGAAGAACTCTTAAAAAAATGGTCTTGGTTATGCACAATATATTCCAAGTTCATCCCAAATGCAATGGAAAGCAGTCTCGTGAATGTATAGTGTTGAGTTCAATTTTAGCACACCAAAGTCAATATTTGAGCATTTTTAGCAATTAGATGCATGAGTAGGTGAAGGAACCTATTTAGAATCAATCTAGCTTCTCCCAAGCTGCTCTAGGAACTCTTGTAGAAATCCAAGATTTCACAAAACATGGCATATGCACCTAGTGAGAAAATATAACAAGTAAAAGCTACAAGTTTCATCAAGTTTTCATTAAAGCTCAATTTTTATTTTTAGCAAGCTTAGCATGATGAAGCAAAAAAATTAGACATGACTAAGCTAGCAAATGATCTTCAGAAAAGTAGCAAGGTGTATAGCATGAATGATAGCTCATTTGCATAATAGACAAAGCTCATTAAAATAGAAAATGAAGTCTATATGCAATGCATGAACAAGCTTCTCAAAAACTCCCCCTCAATAAGTGAATCAATTCTAAGCAATATTTCTGGTTCAAGGTAAGTTATTAGCAAAATTAAGCTCAGAAAATTGTCAAATGAACTCGACATAAACTAGAAATACAGAATAAAGAGAAGAAGTCAAGAAACTGCAAGCTGGGTGGCTATAGAGCATAAAAAAGATGATAGAGAACACTATAGGTCATACTCGCTTTTATCTTCCCCATATGACTGACATAGGAAAGCTGACTCTACAAACCCTAACTAGGGAGTACACACAGACCCTATCTACCCAGAGAGCCCAACACTGTTAGACCTATAAGACTATGAGGGAAGTCAACGTAGAGAGAAGAGAGAACATCTAATTGTGCATAATAGCAACCTATAGCATAAGATGATATGTCTATACAAATCATGCCAGAAGTCTAAGTGAAGTGTATTCAGAATTATAAGAATAAGCCCAATATCATCCAGAAGATGCAAAAGAAAGGAAATGCTGGAAGTAAATATATAATAAATAATATACAAAGGGCCTATTTGGGGGAGCTGTAGCTTTTCTGAAAAGCTACTTTTTGGCTTTTTGGGTTGAAAAGTGGTTGTAACTTTTTATAAGATACCATTTGACAAATAGCTAATTTCCATCAGCAATAAGCTGCAAAAGCAGATCCAACTCAGTTTTCAGCTTTTGGCTTTTGCTAGTTATATATGGCTTCTAGATTATACCAAAAGCCGCTTAAAAGCTGAGCTATTTGAGGAATTTATTGGATTTTTAGAAGCTAAAGCTAGCTTAAAGCTCCCTCAAACAGGGCCAAAAAACAATTCCCCCTCAAGAAATGTCGTAAGGTCACACAACTCCAAGCTCTCCCCTCAAGTCTACTAACCTAGAGCTATCCAAAGGCTTGGTAAAGATATGACCAATTCGGTGGTCACTCTCCACAAACTGGAGCACTATATCACCCTTCTCCACATGGTCTCTAAGGAAGTGATATATAATGTCAATATACTTAATCCTAGAGTGATGCACTAGGTTCTTAGTAATACAAATGGTAGAAATGTTTTCATAGCAAAGTGGAACACTATCAATGACTAACCCAAAGTCCTACAAGGTCGATCTCATCCAAAGTAACTGGCTACAGCAATTGGCTATTGCCATGTACTTGGCCTCAGTGGTGGACTGTGCAACTCCAGACTACTTCCTAGATGACCAAAAGACAAGTAAAGTGCTAATGAATTGGCAAGTGCCAGAAATGCTCCTCCTATCTATCCTACAACCAGCAAAGTCTGCATTTGAAAAAACTCGAAGGGACAGACAAGAAGAGGAAGAGTACCAAATACATAGTCAGTGGTAGCTTGAAGGTACCTGAAGATGTGCTTCACTGCTTGGCAATGAGAGGTGCGAGGAGAAGCCTGAAATTGAGAGTATAGACAAACAGCAAAGTGTATGTCTGCCCTCGAAGCAGTGAGGTACAAGAGGGAGTGATCATGCTCCTGAACTCCTTGTGATCAACTGGCTCACCATCTTCATCAGGCTCGAGGACAGCAGTAGTGGTCATAGGAGTCATCACTGCTTCCCATCTGACATGTTGAAGCGCTTCAGGAGGTCTCGAGTGTGCTTGCCTTGATGCAAGAAAATGCCCTCCGAGTCTGCTTGATCTGGAAGCCGAGGAAATAGCTCAACTTGCCTATTATGCTCATCTCAAATTCTGTGCTCATCACATATGAAAACAGAGATATAAGAGCATGCGAGATGCCACCGAAGATAATGTCATCTACATAGATCTGGACAAGGAGAAAGTCCAAATCTACGTGTCTGACGAACAAGGTCTTATCTACCTTACCCATCTCAGAACCATGACTAAGAAGGTAGGACTTAAGCATCTCATACCAAGCTCTAGGGGCCTACTTAAGTTCATACAAAGTTTTAGAAAGCTTGTAGACATGGTTTTGGTACTTGGGGTTCTCGAATCCTGGAGGTTGCCTCACATGAACCTCTTCCTCAATATATCTATTGAGGAATTTACTTTGACATCCATTTGGTTAAGATTAAAGCCCTTGGATGCCAAACATGAAAGCAGGATCATAATGGCCACAAGTCTAGCTACAGAACCAAAAGTCTCCTCAAAGTCAAGACCCTCAACCTAAGAGAAGCCCTGTGCAACTAGCCTAGTCTTGTTCTTAATGACAATCCCATCCTCACTTTGGTTGTTCTTGAACACCTACTTGGTCACAATGATATTATAATCATATGGGGGATCAACAAGTTACCAGACATTATTTCTTACAAAGTACTCTAGTTCCTATGCATTGCATTGACCCATCGGCTGAAAAGAAGCAATGAAGGCATAATGAAGATAGAAGAGAGACAGACCTGACTTTGAGCGAGTGATACACTCAAACAAATTTCCAATCATCTGATAAGGACCTCCTCGCCGCTGAATGTGGCGAGGAGGTCCAGAAGCAGAAGTGGCCTCTAACTCATGAACAAAATAGGTAGAAGCAGAGCTACTAGCTGCAGGAGAGTCTGAAGGTAAGGGCTGGTCTCCTAAAGTACAGAAATAGAAATAGGAGGTACCTCAGGTGTAGAGGGGACTGGATCAGGTGGAACACCGTCATCTCCATCATCCTTATCCTCTACAAAGATGGTCTCGGAGAGAAAAGATGAATCTGATATATCTGGTCTAGCTCCTGGACTAGCCTCCTCAAAGGTCACCTCACAGGTCTCTATGATCATATTTGCCTCACAACTCTAGACCCTATAGCTACGAGAAGAACTCGAGTAACCTACAAAGATACCATCAAGAGAACGTGACTCAAACTTATCTAAGTTCCCATACTTTAAAATGAAACACTTGCAATCAAACATACGAAAATGAGAAATACTAGGCTTTTGTCCATATCTCAACTCATAAGAAGTGCGGTGTAAATGTGCTCTCAAAAATACTCTATTAGACACATGACAAACAATAGTTATAACCTCAACCCAAAACTTTCTAGGTGTATTATACACATCTAGCATCGTTCTGGCCATCTCAACCAAGGTCATATTCTTCCTTTCCACTATGCCATTTTGTTGAGGAAAGTACGGAGAGAAGAACTGATACTCTAAGTCTAACTGCTTATAGAAGCTCTCAAAGTAGGAGTTCTTGAACTCAATGCCATTGTCACTGCATATAGCTCGTAAGACCCTAGGAGCTCAAAAGACAACCTAGAACCAAACCCCTAAAATGGGTAAAGGACTTGTAACATCTCAATTTTTAGCTTATTTGGATTTAATATGGTTTTTGTGAATTTTTTGAATTTCTGATATTTTTCTGGAATTTATTGGATTTATTTATTATTGTTGAATATGGCCTATTATGAGAATTATTTAAATAATGAGAAAGTTTAAATAAATTTTTGTTAAAAATATTTTATTTGAGTTCCTAATATCTTGATAAATTTTAAAGAGAAAATCTTTTAAAAGTCTTAGTTACAGTGATGGGCTTGGGTCAATACTGTGCGCGTTCGGCTCGGCCCATTTGCACCGTGAAAACCCTAAGATCCGGGCTATTGGTTGGAATCAACGGTCAAGACTGAAGCGGGTGGCTTTGGAAACCCTAGCAGATCGTGACTGTTGGATCGAGCTAGTGCTGGTGGTTGAGATTTCGCCACGTCTCTTGTGTCATTGGCCATCCGATGTGCACCACGTGGAGGACTGCGATTGCACCACGTCACGTTATCGTCTCCATCGTGGACATGGAGTCCAACCCGTAGCCGCCTTGGACTCCGGGCTAAGTGCGGACACCGAGGCTATTTAAGGAGATTCGAGACCTAGCCCAAGCTTCATCAAGTCCTTGCGCAGCTTTTCATCCAAGTCGTTTTGCCGAGGCACCGTCGTTGAGGTGTACAAGATCGTCGAAGAAGAAGAGCAATCCGTCATCGGTTAAGCTGTCCTGATTGAAGATAAGGTTGAATCTGGGTTGTTGGCATCAAGCCACACCAGATCTGTGGGTCGAATCTGGGTTGCTTAGTCGCTTTCTACGTGGCCCTAATGACTTGCCACTAAGCCTCTCACGCGTCCAAACTTCCCCTAGAACTTCCTCGCTTGCAAGCGGACCTAAGTCACTTGACACACCACGTGTCCTTGATCGTTTCATCATGGCAGCACCAGCTTTCTTGACCATTCTGAACCTCGACTCCACCCTAAGCCTAGTCCCAGTCTATGTTGTTGCCCGTCATATCCATCACCAATGCTTCACACTCCGGTTCCTTGTTTTCCAAGCTTGCAACCACTTCCTGACCTCAATCATCTTTCAGCGTACCTTGACTGTTCTGGACCTCAGCTGAACTAGCCTAGTCCCGGTCTCGCCTTCACTTCACCATGACCTAGCCCCGGAATCCTGCAACCATGCAGACAATCAAACCATCATATAGCATTGTTCACAATAATATGCAATTAAACCAACAAAATCCAAACTTTAACTTCCAACTTGTTGGAAAGTCCGCACTACCGCCACCCAGGGCCGGTAGTACCGCTCCTGGTACTGCTCGCACTGAGAAACCCCAAAAGACTCCTCTTTGAAAAATAACTACCGCCAACTGAAGACCGATAGTATCGCACCCCCGGTACTACCGCTCCTCCATGACTGGTAGTGCCGCATCTTGCACACCCTAGAGAAAACACCATCCGTATAAAGTCTATTGCACTCACGGTCGGTAGCACCGTAGGGCCGTCACTACCGCCATCCCAGGCCGGTAGTGCCGCCCAACACTGACAGCACCTCAAATTACTTCAAATTCAAAATAGAAATTCAAATCAAACTCAAATTTGAAAACCACATGTTCAAACACTATAAATAACTTATCACAAACATAGATAGACCTCAACATGGACTTTCATGAAGCTTTTTTAACCCCTTAACATATTTTTTTGCAAATCTGGCCCCACCCAAATTTTTATTGCAAAAATAGCTCCCTCTCTAACCACAAAAGGCGTGTGACATGTCCCTTGCCGTGCCCCGTATACCATGGCAGGCGACCGGCTCCTCGGCAAGATGGGCGACTACGACAGGAAGTGGGTCACTGTGGTAAGAGGGCGCTGTTGAGCAAGGGCATAGCGGCAGGAGGACGCTGCAGAGCCTAGGGAGCTCAGCATTTGGCTGTCAAGCCGGGGTAGCGCGGTAGCAAGCTTGCCGCAATAGGCTATCTGCCTGCTACCGCGGTCGAGCGATCTCCCGTGGATCTAGGAACTTGCCGTAGTACACGAGTGTGGCAGGTGACGCTTCCGTACGCGCAAGAAGACTTGATTTACAACACACACAAAAAAAAGCCAACGGAGAGAATTGAGTCAAGGCTTCGGAGTTGTCGAGGAGCCGAACATGGCACCCATTATGACCATGGATGGTGCTAATTAACCTGGCGAATCAAGCGAAGGTATACAGCAAGCAAGCTCGTTGGGGGATGATTCAGCAAGCTTGGATCACTACTAGTCTACTACAGAACACTGTATCATTGTCGGTTTCAAATTGACATCATTGCCGGTTCCGTCCGATCCATAAATCACTCGGTAAAATTAAAAAAAAACAAATTGTTTGCATCCAGACCGACTACCCGTATTCTACGCACGACTACGCGTCACAAGTCGCGTTGCGGTTGCTAGGACTCGAACTCGCGACCTGCTGCCTCACGCGTGCCCACTTACCATCTCACCTATCACTCATTCTCAACCAATATAGGATATATTTTCCTTTCGTTCCTTTATCTCCGAAACTTTTGGTGATTATTTGGATATCTAGATGAATTCAAATGGAAAGATTGTCAACTACAAAGTTGTAGATCTCGTCGATAGCTACAATTTTTATATAGATTTTATCTTCATCCGACTCCATATGAAAAAGTTATGATTTTTCGAAAAATAGTTGGTAACATTATTACGGCGGTTATGACTCCAACCGGCAGTGATACCATTATTTGGATATTTAAACTAGTTCAAAAGAAAAAGTTGTCAACTACAAAGTTGTAGATCTCGTCTATAGCTACAATTTTTATATAAATTTTATCTCCATCCGACTCCGTATGAAAAAGTTATGATTTTTTGAAAAATATCAGTACGGTTGGTTTTTCTAAAAACCGGCAGCGATAGTATTACTGTCGGTTCGGACACGAATCGGCAGTGATACCACTATTTGGATATTTAAACTACTTCAAATAAAAATGTTGTCAACTACAAAGTTGTAGATCTCGTCGAGAGCTACAATTTTCATATAAATTTTATTTCCATCCGATTCCGTATGAAAAAGTTATGATTTTTCGAAAAATGGTTGGTAGCATACTAGCATTATTACTGCCGGTTGGGAATACGAATCGCCAACCGGCAGTGATACCATTATTTGGATATTTAAACTATGTCAAATGAAAAAGTTTTCAACTACAAAGTTGTAGATCTCTTTGAGAGCTACAATTTTCATACAAATTTTATCTCCATTCGACTCCGTATGAAAAAGTTATGATTTTTCGAAAAATGATTGGTAACATACTAGCATTATTACTGCCGGTTGGGAATACGAATCGCCAACCGGCAGTGATACCATTATTTGGATATTTAAACTACTTTAAATGAAAAAGTTGTCAACTACAAAGTTGTAGATATCGTCGAGAGCTACAAATTTCATATAAATTTTATCTCCATCCAACTCCGTATGAAAAAGTTATGATTTTTCGAAAAAATATCAACACTGTTGGTTTTTCTAAAAACCGGCAGTGATAGTATTACTGCTGGTTCGGACACGAACCGACAATGATAAGGGATTTATCACTGCTGGTTCATCAGAGAAAAGCCATTACTGTCGGTTTTCCATTCGAACCGGCAGTGATATGACGACAAGGATAACTGATTCTGTAGTAGTGGATGAACTACATATTTAGGACCTATTTGAATGTCAAGAAAACCCTAAAATCGAGCTGTATTATTGTTTCATTCAACTCAACATTGGTTGACGGTGAACGATTTCTGAACGCCACTTGTGGCAATGTGGCCTGCGGAGCTTTGTGCGTCTTCTGATCCAAGCTATCAGCCCTACTTGCTCATTAGTATCACGAAATTAGTATTTTTCACAGAATAACCTAGCGCACACGGCTTGACCAAAAGCATCCACATTACTTGAACATTTGTTTTCCATATTGGTAGTCATGTTTTCCGGCAAATGGTGGTGTTAGTCGTATCAATAGCAACATGGCTTACTTGTTTAGAAAAGTACTACTAGTATGAAGTCTTACATTCTTTTTTACAGGGCAAAGGTCCTGGTCTTATTAACAACAATATTCATGAATGGTATCCCTGGCAAAAGCATCCACATTATTTGATCATTTCTTCTCCGTATTGTTAGTCATATGTTCTGCGAAATGGTATATTGCCAGTATTGATAGCAACAAGACATGTACAACACTGAGTCGATGATCTAGGTAAGGGTCCGAAGATTCAGAAATCCTAGATAAGTGACCGCTGAATCACTGCGCGTTCCCGCGAGGGCTCGTCGAATACGAACCAAAACTTCCGTCGGCCGCAAGCTGCAGTGCCCTAGCCGTGTACCGAGTCCGGGGTGGAGTCTGAGCAGCGCAGCCTCTTCATCTATTTTTTTTCATTCATCTGTGGTTTGCTTTTGCAGTTTCCAAGGCAACATTAAAAAAAAGCATCTTTTGCCCTAATTTTGCTAAGCACACATGAGAAAGGCTACCAAGAGGATCTTCTGTCCATTACAAAGTGTATACGAAAAGTGCACCAGGAGATTGCCAATTATTGCTAGGTTCACATAATTTGTACCAGCAATTTCAGGATTTCATTCATATAGCAACTCTAAAGTATGATTTTGCACTGTTGGACCGAGACATGAGGTTTTTTCTATGGCAAATCAAGATGTGGGCTATTCTTATACATCATGATTTAGATGACACTCTTTTAGGGATGACAAGATGCCGTTGTATGGTCTCTTGACGAGAAGAACCGTAAAAATTGTAAATCTTTATCTTAGATTTATCTTCATCTATCAAATAATATTCTACAGGATGTTTTGAAGGAGAAAATCGTCATCGTATTATGATTGAAGCTAGAGCAGATTTGCATTATCAAAGATCTTCCCAGTAAGATGCATTTGAAGCAGAAGCTTTATTCGCACAAGATGGCGGAAGACGGATCATTATTGAACCACCTGGCAATATTCAAAGAAGTAGTCTCAAATCTCGAGTCTTTGGAGGTAAAATATGATAATGAAGATTTAGGTCTTATTATTTTATGATTGCTACCTAGTTCGTATTCTACGCTCAGAGATATTATTCTATATAGCCAAGATACCCTTACACTTAATGAAGTATATGAAGCACTTGCATGCGAAGGAAAAGATGAAACTCATGGTTCTGAACGAAAGGCAAATTCACATGCAGAAGGTATGATTGTTCGTGGTAGACAGCAAAAGAGGAGTTCAAACAGAGGTTCAAGAGGCAAAAGCCCGAGCAGAAATTACAAAGTCAGGTCAAAATCCAGAGCAAGTTACAAGTCGTGCAATTATGCAAGAAAGATGGATACGACATATTCGAGTGCTGGTGGGTAAACAAAAAGGAGAAAAAGATTATCAGTTCCAAAAGGGATCAACAAGAGGATGAAGCTAGAGCCACCATTATTACTAAGCAAGATTTTGATCCTAATGTTCTCATTGTCTTTGTTGGTGATTCCAAAACTAGCGATGAGTGAATTTTTGATTCAGCTTGTACATTCCACATGAGTCCAAATCGTGAGTAGTTTGTTAACTATGAAGCTACGCCAAGTGGATCTATGTTGATGGGTGATAATTCACTATGTAAGATTACAAACATTGGTCCTATCTAGATCAAGATATTTGATGACATCATTAGAACTTTGTCGGATGTTCGACACATTCCAAGTTTAAAGGGAAGTCTTATATCGTTGAGTACCCTTGATGCTAAATGGTACAAATATTCATGTGAAGGTGAAGCTCCGAAGGTCTTCAAAGGTTCATCTACAAGGCACTATAATTTCAAATAACGTTGCTATTGTCTCAAACAAATCATTCGATTATGCTACTACTAATCTTTGGTATATGTGTCTTGGGGCATATGAGTGAATTTGGAATGGAGTTATGCAAAAGAGGATTTCTTGATGGTCAAATCATCGACAAGTTAAAGTTGTGTAAACACTGTGTCTTCATCAAGCAAAGGAGGGTGAAATCCAGCATTGCAACTTGCTCTACAAAAGGCATATTGGATTATATTTACACTGATTTGTGGGGAGAATCCCATGTATCGTCACTTTGAGGAGCTAGCTACATGTTGACTTTGATCTAAACTTGTTCAGCATGTCATCTTATATGGCAAAACCATCCATCTATCATGCCACGCGGGTTGTACCACTATTCAAAACCATGTCATGTTGTTATTTGAACAAAATTTTAAAGTTAAAATAATCAAACGCCTGGTTTCATAGTTTGGATAATGCCAAACAAATTTTTGAACAAAGCTTATGGTGTTGTATGGACTTTTTTCTAGCATGATTGTCCTTCGTTCCAATCACATTTGGCCTCTTAAGGTGATCCGATGGGAGGACCACTAGGTACAAATCTGGGCAAGTTGGCTACGAAAATTTGTTTAGATGGGCTACGAAAATGTTACACCCTCCGGTTCATAAAATCTTATGAGTTTAGGATATATGCAGTCAAACTTTTCAAACTTTGGCTATCTTTATCTTTTTAAATATTTAGATTGGATGCATGAAAATCACATGCGTAGATTCGTCTCGAAACGTACTTTCATGATATTATAATTTTATTGAATTTTTAAAATATATTATAATAGAAATTAATGGTCAAAATTAAGTTTTAAAAATCATATCGATGTCAAAATTAATTTTTAAAATATATTATAATAGAAATTAATGGTCAGTACAACTTTACATGGTTGTGGTGTGTGGCAATTGGTCCTTGTCTTTGAGAGGACACTAGGCCCAGCTTAAATTACAGCGAGCCCAAATTAATATAGCCCGTACGGCCCCATCACAAACTTAACAGGCCAATCAAAAAGCCCAAATTCACCTAACCCCATGCGACTACGGATGGCAACGGGAAAATCTCCGCGGGGAGCACCCTCCTATCTTCGATCCCCGATAAGCAAAACTTTCCTATCCCCGTCCCCGTTCCCCGACGGGTTTGCGAGGCCCCGACAGGAATTAATCCCCGAAAATGCTATATAAAATATCACATGCTATATGAATAAATCACTCGAGTAATAGTGCATATTTGATTGAAGTGTGAGTGAATCACTAGAGTAATTTATATTTAACATGTTTATTAATAATGACCTTACATATATTCTTTTTTATTTTGAGAATGATCATTTGCTCCCACCTATTAGTGGTAACGCGGGGACGAGGACGGGGAATGGTGGAATGTCCCCGTCCTCACGATCCCCGACAGGGGCAATATTTTCCCCGATAAACCCATGAGAGATTTCCGCCCCTAATAGGGAATTCCCCATGGAAGCGGGATCGAGGCCCATTGCCATCCCTACATGCGACACAGATCTCTAGCTAGATATTCCCAGTACCGCTCTTTCTATTTTTACCAAAACGCCCTCGCTACTCCCCAAATTAACAACGCCAACCCATGCCCTAGGGTTTACAAGACCGCGAAAAACCGTTCGAAAATCGCGATTTTCGAGCATACCGTTGCAGCTTAAGATCTAAAACTGCTCTAATTTAAAAAAAATGAAAAAATTTATGTGTTAAAAACCACTCGAAAACCGTTGAAAAACTGTAGTTTTCAGCGAAAACCGCTCAAAAACCGTTTTGTAGGAACATCTAATTGGTCGATCGGTGTTTTTTTTTTGTCAAAAACCGCGGTTTCGCTTGTAGGTTTGACCAGAATTCAAATTTTTTGAATTTGTAAACTGTTCGATTTTTTACAGTTTTCGAACGATTTCTCACGAAAATCGCTATCACCGGACCGGCGGTTTTTGGTTTCGAAAGGAAATTGTGAACCCTGCCGTGCCCTCGTCCGCCTCCCTCCGCTCAAATTCCCCCCTGAAACTTTGAAATCACCCGGCAAAATCGAATTCTTCTTCCCCCGCACGGCGCCTTATCCGCTCGTCCTCCCTCCTTCCCTCCCAAGCCACCGCCAAATCCATTCCCAATTCAAAAACTCCCCGCAATTCCGCACCCTATAAATCCCCCCTCTTCCCCTCCCGGCATTCACCACACCAAAACCACCAAGTCCCAGAATCCCCCCAAATCCCACCCCCAAAACCACCGTTTGGTGGTGCATCGAAGATGCCGGCCGCGCCGACGCTGGTGCGCTCGTGCGACGCGGAGGAGCCGCTGCTGGCGGAGTCGTCGGACCGCTTCTCGATGTTCCCGATCCGGTACCCGCAGATCTGGGAGTTCTACAAGAAGGCGGTGGCGTCCTTCTGGACGACGGAGGAGGTAGACCTCTCCGCCGACGCGCGCCACTGGGACGCCGTGCTGTCCCCCGACGAGCGCCACTTCGTCTCCCACGTGCTCGCCTTCTTCGCCGCCTCCGATGGCATCGTACTCGAGAACCTGGCCTCCAGGTTCATGTCTGACGTCCAGGTTGCCGAGGCGCGCGCCTTCTACGGCTTCCAGATCGCCATCGAGAACATCCACTCCGAGATGTACTCGCTTCTACTCGAGACCTACATCCACGACGACGCCGAGAAGGACCGCCTCTTCCGCGCCATCGACACCGTCCCCGCCGTGCGCCGCAAGGCCGAGTGGGCCATGCGCTGGATTGACGGCGGGGAGCGCTTCGCCGAGCGCCTCGTCGCCTTCGCCTGCGTCGAGGGGATCTTCTTCTCGGGCTCCTTCTGCGCCATCTTCTGGCTCAAGAAGCGGGGGCTCATGCCGGGCCTCACCTTCTCCAACGAGCTCATCTCCCGCGACGAGGGCCTGCACTGCGACTTCGCCTGCCTCCTCTACGACCTCCTCCGCGGCAAGCTCGACGAGGTCCGCGTCCGCGACATCGTTGCCGACGCCGTCGACATCGAGAGGGAGTTCGTCTGCGACGCGCTACCCGTCGCTCTCGTCGGCATGAACGGCCAGCTCATGAGCCAGTACATCGAGTTCGTCGCCGACCGCCTGCTGATGGCGCTCGGCTGCAAGAAGATGTACAACGTTGCCAACCCCTTCGACTGGATGGAGCTCATCTCCCTGCAGGGCAAGACCAACTTCTTCGAGAAGCGCGTCGGCGACTACCAGAAGGCGTCCGTCATGTCCAACCTCAACGGCGGCGCCGCCTGCAACCACGTCTTCAGCATCGACGAGGACTTCTGATCTGATCAAACCCTACCCTTGTCTTCCCTTACCTTCCCTTCGCTGTGGTTACCAATGGCTTCTTGGCTTGTTCGCTCTTCATGCTGCCTTCGCTTAATTATTTTTAAGTTTGGCCAATCTTGCTTTTTCTCTACCACACAGTAGACTGGCTTTTATATTGTGGTATGTATCTCCTATGCTTTTTAACTATAGTAGTAGGTATATCTGTCGTGGTTCTATACTGTAGCATATAATATGTATTGTTTACTGATCTTTCTGCGTGGAGAAGAGGGTTATATTTATAATCTTTTGTTGAATGAAGACCAAAATTGAGAAAAACAATTGGCTAAGGAAAAAAAAAGCAAAAAACTCGAGCGCACGTAGGGCGTTCGATGGTATACCTCAGGGGATTGGATTGCCACAGATTTGGTAGGGTTTTAGAGTGCAGCGCGGGACCGATTCTCGGTGGAGGCATGCAGCACACTAGATTTGTTGCAAATCTCGTTTTTATTCCAAATCTCGTCCGTGGTTGGAGAACGAAATTTTTATAAGATTTAGAAATTTTGGATAAATTTCAGATGAAATACAAATATGAAAATTCAAATCCGGATTTTTTCTAACGAGAAAACCGAAACTTTAGCAAAATTGCACTGAGCGAAAAATGACTCAAACGATGTAGAAAAATTTTGAAATTTTTTGTTTAGGTTCCTGACACATCAGTGATGTTCTCATAAAAATTTCAGATAATTTTCAAATTTGAGGAATTTTTGAAAATTCAAACATTGCTAGTGTTCTGAAAAACACTGATCGGTAAGTTTGAACTGACTGAAAAATGAAACAAATCATATTAGAAACTTGTGAAATTTTTTTTGCATTGTTATGATGCATTACTAATATTCCCATAAATTTTTCAGATAATAATCAAGTTTCATGAATTTTTAAAAGTTCGGACAGTGCTACTATCCTGATAAAATCATACCGACAAATTTTAACCAAATGAAAAATAGTACAGACAATGTTAGAAAATTTTGAAATTTTTTGTGGATGTTCCTGATGTATCATTAATGTTTATATAAAATCTTCAAATAATGATCAATCTTCAAAAAGTACCAAAAATTCTGACACTGCTACGTCTTGATAAAACTCTAATGATCAATACATAGATTTACTTTAATAATCAAAATAGATTTAAAATTTTTGAAAATTTTGGAGAAGGGTTATAAGGAAATGCTTAAGATCTCATAAAAATTTTGAAACATAATCACACTCCAGTAAATTTATAAAAATTTGCAGGTACACTGTACCATTTATGATTTTTTATTTTTAAAATATAACAAATAAAATTGAATGTATACATAGATTTGATTGAGAAAAAAAAATTAATTTTTTTTAAAATTTTATAAAATGGTACTGAGGCAATTATTAAGCTCTCATAAAAATTTTGGATCATGATCACACTCGAGAAAATTTATAAAATTCTGAAAAGATTACTGTCCCAATTATGTTCATTCAGTTTTTGATTTTTTAAAGATAACAAATTAAGTTCAATTACTTTGAAAATTTTTATGTATGATCCTAAACTTATTAGTATGGTATCATAAATTTTTCACATCATGATAAAACATGTACAATTTTATAAAAATCCGATGGTGTTTTTGCAGTTTTTAAAAAAGTCTCAAAAATTCAATTTTTCAACAAATTTTCGTAGAAGATGATTTTCTTAAGGGTTATTGGACTAAATCCGGTAAAAAAACTTTAAGCTGTAAAAAAAACTCGAGACCTCGCCGAGATTTCCGAGATTTTTGTAGCAATTAAATTTTTTTTACTCTGCCAGCATTTCAAAACATATCCACGGTAAGCAATATCTCACGAAATTTTGAGGAGATTTTAATCCTTGTTTATTGGCCTGGCGTCAGTACTGTTTTACACGCATTCCTAGTGATAACTTGCAGTTGAATGAGTTACGAGGCAAGAGCGGAGCTAACCTGTGGCTAGGCCTTGGGCCAAGACGGAATCAACCCATAGCCAAAACAAACCCAACTCAAAACATTTTAATCACAGGCCTCTAGCCCTGGCTCGGGTGGTCCAAGGTTTGTCTCCGCCTCTGTTACGAGGGATAGTAAAGATTTTAGATCTACTGTCTTGCTGGTTACCATGAGTGACCGTGGCACGTAGGACTACATGAAAATGTCATGTGTAATGCTGGTTTGTGTGATAACTAGTCGCCGCTTTCTTGTGAGCAAGGCACAAAATTGGCCTGATGTTTGTAAGGCAGATACGCGCCCACAGACAGTAGACCGAATTGCGAATGAATTGTGGGCCTATCTGGTTCCTATGTTTTTTAAAAGCATTTTTGGAGAACTCAAATATTTAGAAGAGCAGGTTGTTTGAAACATAGGTTCGAGGTCGTATGTATTCATACGCTTCCAATTCCATAAGCAAACAAATTTTCGGCGCATGTTTGCGCTAACCAATATTCTTGTAATTTGCAGGGGTGCTCATGGTATTTTCCTGAAAAATATCTTTGTAATCCTACCTTAAGTTAATGAATGTGAGGGCAAAATTTCAAATACAATCAACTTTGTACCGTATATTATCAGTTTTGGGCAACTGTTTTTCGTATTCGCAGAAATGGAGGCAATAGCCGGCAGTCGACGTGACGGCAGGGCATAGCCGGCATGTGATGCGCCAGCTATGCCATAGCCGGCACCACACACATCGGCTATGGCATAGCCGGCACACCACATGCCGGCTATGTCGTGGGTCCGGTCGGTCGCGTCCCGCGTCGCCTCGTTTGCTTAATGAACCACGGACGACCACGATCTCATCTGAGCGGAGCAACGATTATCTAGTAGTCCATTAATTGTAAACAGTAATTACTAACAAAATTGTTGTCGTTTTGCTGGTTTAATCTCTGTAAAAGCTGATTTACTGAAACCAATTTCTGTTACGGTAAAACAATGTAGGACTTCGAGGTATAAAACCCACGTAATGTGAGAAATAGAATGCAGGTTGTTCTTATGCGGCGAAATTTCAAACACAGTCAACTTTATACCGTATATTTTCAATTTCGGGCAACATTTATTCGTATTCTCCGAAATAGCGTGAGTAGCCGGCATGCGATGTGACGGCAGGGCATAGCCGGCATATGGCCTGGCCCGGCCAATTCTCGCACGTGAAGGTGATTTGCATGCCGCCGATCGCGTTGCGCGTGAAGATGCTTCGCATGCCGACAGTTCCTTTGTTTGCATGCATGCTTTGCTTTGATGTGAAACCTATCGTCGCGTCAATTCTTGTCTGTCTGCACGTTTGAACTTCCCGTGAATGGAGGAGGGCAAGAAACAATTATTGCTGCTAGTTGCAGCATCGCTTGATTAAGTAAATTGTTTCTGATTGACCACGGTCATATGGATTACACACTTAATCATTTAGTCTACCGAACCGCTTGTACTTAGCTAGCATATTACTCGCATAACCGAGAATAAAAAAGTGTGTTAAGAATAAAAGATGGCAGTGGTCGGGGGGTAGGGGTGGTAGGGCGACTCCATGGATATTGAAAATTTTTCAAAATATCTGTGGAGGTTCGTGACACATCAATGATATTTTCATAAAAATTTCGGTTGACAAGTTAATTTTAACCGAGCGAAAAATGACACACGATGACAAGTTAATTTTAACCGAACGAAAAATGGAACAAATCATGTTAGAAAATTTTGAATTTTTTTGTCTATGGTTATGATGCATCATTAATATTCCCATAAAATTTTCTCATGATGAACAAGCTGTATGAATTTATTAAAATTTTGCTACTACCCTGAGCAAAGCAAAGCCGCCAAAAATGAACGAAATGAAAAATGGTACAAACCACTTTAGAGAATTTTGAATTTTTTTGTGTATAGGCGCGTGCAGACAGAGGAGAAACCGGGTACATGCAGAGAGAAGAAATCAGGCGCATGCGTGAAGACCGAGGAATGAAAATTTATTTTTGTAGATGTTTTTTGGCCGATTTTGGTTTTGTAGGTTAGTAATATGAATATATATATATATATATATATATATATATATATATATATATATATATATATATTATGTTAGATGCGTATAATTTGTCTTGAAAATATACGGTCACGACAAAATTTCAGTAATTCAAAGGCGACAATTTCAATCATAAGTTCGGATGATGAAGTAAGCAATAGATTGGATTATATTACAAGGGCATTACAACAAGGATGTGAAATTGCTTGTGAAACAACTAACGAAAGCACTGTTGGTCATGGTGGAACAAATGATCGTTCCGCCTATCTGGTTACAGCGGGAATGATGTCCAACATTTTCTGCATATTACATGACCCGTGTAAATTTTGCGATTTGTACTCGGACACCGCTCAATCCCTAGTATGAAAGAACTCCACGGGTATGCGCAGTGCTCCCAGCTATCGCCGGATGGGTGGCCTATGTCGTATGTCTCGGGTGTGTAAGATTGAATTTTTTGGTCTTTTTTATGTGGATTTCTGCCCTCCCATATGGGCATGTCATCCCGATTTCCGGCGTCCCCTATGTTAATACCACCCGAGTTCCTGAATGGTCTGCGTAACGCGTCAAGGATTTGTTGCGTGGTGCGGACCTCGGCCGGCTGCTTCCCCTTGTCCCTTCCTCCTCGAGAGGAGGTACTCTCTTGCACCTCTGGTGCGTTGGCCGTTGGCGGAGACTTGCCGAGACGCCTGCTCTGTTTCGGCTCGCACTCCACTACATGGTGAAGGAGGTGTGTATTGGGCTTATCCTTGTACAACCGGAAGCATGCCCTAAAATCAATGCAGTATGCCCGCTTTGGTCGTTGAATAACACCGTAGGCGTACTCGGGGTCTGGCTTTTCTGGGCGGTAGTAGCACCACGGAGAGGGTTGCTCCCCCCAGTTATCCCATGCAGGAAGTTTGAGATGTGGGTGGTACGTCTCCGGGTCCACCCAGTTGAAGTAGCCGCACCATTCATCCTCGACCAAGGGGTACCGGTAGAATCTCCGGCCTGCTAGCTCATCGTGGCAGGTATCAACCACTGCCTGCAGGTCGTGTTCACAAAATTCGGGGCTTTCGGGTGGCCCTTGAAGAGGTTTCTCCTTTGACTCGAGCAATTTTGCACATTTCTTTTTGAACTCCTATATGCGATGAACTGATTTAGAATTATTACTTTGTGAGTGAAACATGAGTACGTCGCATGAAACTACCGATTGGTTGGCCCCTTGCCCATCGGCCCTAAACTCTGGTCGCTCTAGAACGGGACGTATCCTGACGGCCTCTCCCACCGGTTGAAGTTCTCGGGCGAAGCGGGGTCGGCGTCGTGGCAGTTGTAGACAAATTCGTAGTCACGTCGTTTTGGGCCGTCGATCCATTGGAAGAAGCAACACCGGTCCTTGTGCTGAGAAAAGAAAGAACGATGCATGAAATGGTATTGTTACCCTGTATTGTATAGACATCAGTAGGTTTACCGTGGAAGAGGGCACTTGAAGAGTGATGCGGCGACCGTCTCTCCGTGGGTAGATTGCATCATCTTCGCGGAAGGTTGCGATCGCATTTGGGTCGGGCAACTCCGCAGAATCAGGCGCCAACGCTACTAGTATTCGGGTACTCGGGGCGGGATGACTTCTGCTTGCTGAAGAGGCGATGGTAGAACGACATCGTGCCCTAATTTGTTTAGATTCAGCTGACGTGTATTGCTTGTTTGGCGGTGTTGGATGTCTACCCCTCGGCCGGTTTTATAGTAGTGGTGAGGGGTTGCTGCACACAACTACAGCACTGATGCGCCGGCATCCTCTTTGAAAAGCTGCACATCGTGTCACCCATCATCAAAGCTGCACGACAAGGCTGACAAAGCTGATGCATGTGACTTGTCTAATCGGCCTGAGGAGGCTGACAAAGCTGATGCATGTGACTTATGTACTCGGTCTGACAAGGCTGACAAAGCTGATGCATGTGACTTGTCTACTCGGCCTAACAAGGCTGCACGGCCGTGAGTAGGCTATTCGCTTTAAAAAGCTGTTGCACGCCAGTACTTCGTTATGCTTGAAACGCTAACCCTAAACACTAAACAAAATAAACCGCAAAAATATTTACATCTAACCCTAACCCTAACCCTAAACACTAAACAAAATAAACCGCGAAACTAATTAGATCTAACCCTAACCCTGAACACTAAACAAATGGAACCGCGAAAATATTTACATCTAACCCTAACCCTAAACACCAGCGAACAACGTTTGCGTCGGACCAAAAAAGTTGGTCCGGCGTACAAGAGAAAATGACTGGTTTTATCTAAAGTGAGTTATGTTTGCGCCGGACTGAAAAAAGTTGGTCCGGCGTACACAAGAAAATGGTCCTCTAAACCCTGCAGAGATTCTTGGTTAAGATTGAGTGTACAAATCTTAATTCTGGACTAAAAGCACTCAGAAAATTCAAATAAGCTTAACCAAGTAATTTTAATAAAACCAGGAATCAATAAGACTGCAGATAAGGTTTCATTATAAATAGCTTATACAAAGAGAAAACACTAAGAATACTAATCACTTCGTAAACACTAGTTCTTACTACTTCTTCTCCCCCTTTGGCATCAATTTCCAAGAAGGTCACTTCTTGCGCTTAGAAAAAGTCCTTTTCAGCATACTTGCCATTCTGGAACTTGTGCTTCTTCTTGGAGGGGATGCATGTGACTTGTCTAATCAGCCTGAGGAGGCTAACAAAGTTGATGCATGTGACTTGTCTACTCGATCTGACAAGGATGACAAAGCTGATGCATGTGACTTGTCTACTCGGCCTGACAAGGCTGCACGGCCGTGAGTAGGCTATTCACTTTGAAAAGCTGCTGCACGCCAGTACTTCGTTATGCTTGAAAGGAGGGCATGTGACCTGTACTGGTAGCTATTCTTGCGAAGTAGTTTGTTTCCTACAGAGGAGACATAGTTGGTCATGGATGTCTATTGAAGAGGTTTCCAAATATCATCTTTTGATTTGTTAACCGATGTATAAGTCGGTTACGTACCATCGCTCTCAGATTTTCAGCCAGATTTCACTACTCGTGGCATCTTTTTCATGGTAATAACGCTTGCTCAGCTTTTGGTGTGGTGAGGACGGGTCACATGGTAGCGCTGCGTGCAGGCGAATCAAACTGTGCGGGGACGGGTCACATGGTAGTGCTGCGTGCAGGCGAATCTAACTGTGCGGGATTATCTTGAGAAGGTAGATAACACATAAGAACATAAGCATAATCCGAGCAAATAACAAATCGAAAGACTGCTTAGTTTATATTACATTTTATTAACAACACCAGATGCAACGAAAAAAGAAAAGACACTCATCCACCCCTACCACGGTGGCGTATAACTTGGTCTGGGTTGTAGTAATTAGGCCCCCTCGTCCTTCTAAGTCCCGCAGCCTGTGAGGGGCCCTGCCGTGGGACGCTCTCCTGTGTCCTCGTCAATCGGACCCCCCAAGAAAGTGTAGTTAGCATCGGTCAAGCGTTCCTGGGTATACCAGGCCGATGGGTCCTCTGGAGGAAGCGTGGTCGACTGTAGGATGTACTGCGTGGGATCTGCTAGGCCGAGTCTCATCGCGATCTCTTTGCAAGCGTGAGGATTCACCTCCTGTAGGCGATCTCGGCAAATCTCCCCTCTATCCACGGATCCCAGCTCACGTGCTCGGAAGTCAAGATCGCTACCAGCGCGTGGGTAGCTTCCGTGATCCTGGAGGTGGCTCCATCGCAACCTAGCATGGAAGAATCTAACCATTTTAAAGTTAGTTTCGTGATATTACGCATTTATTTGAGACGTTTTTCACGTGTAGGGTCATTAGGGCTTAATATGGCCTAACTCAAAATTGATCAAATTGATGTTATTTCTGTACATAAAGCTAGTACATGTTATTTTAAGGTTAAAGCATTTTATTTTGTCGAATTCGAGGCTTGTTTGCGAACGTTACGAACAAATGACCGTTTTGCCGATTGAATGTTTAAGCAACTAGTAAACAATGCAAACTGAAGCAAAGTCTAAATGTTTTTACATATATGTGACCTATGCAATCCCAAGAATGTAAAAACACCGGTTTTTATCAAGTTTTGAGGTCGTTTGAACATTTTTCCACCCATTTGAAATATGAATGTTATTAAGGGTTTCAACTAGCCATAACTGATTCAAAATGCATTTAAATTTAAATATTTTTGCAGAAAAGAAGTACATATGGTTGCAGGAAGCTATGGTATTTATTTCAAGATTTAAGGATCAACAGAGAGTATACTTCATTCGCAAGCCACATTCGCAAACCACTAAGTATCTTACCGAGCTGTGTTTTTATCATGTAGGATTCTTAACAACAATATAATGCACGATTTTGATTTCAGCAATCTAGTTTCTACCGTTAAAATTTCATATCAATCTAACGGTTGGATCTTCGGTAATCTTGTTTTTTAAGATTGGTCCGGCGTAGCCTTGAAAATCAACTTCCGTTATCACCTGATTCAGTCACCTTACGAAGGTAATATCTTTTGATCCGTAGATTCGATCGAGTTTATTTTTGTTGGGTTAGATTCATAATTGAATCTAGTATCTACAGTTAAAATTTCATGTCAATCTAATGGTTGGATCTTCAGTAATATTGTTTTTTAAGATTGGTCCGGCGTAGCCTTGGAAATCAACATCCGTCATCACCTGATTCAGTCCTTTTTCGAAGGTAATATCTTTTGATCCGTAGATCCGATCACATTGATTTTTATTGTGATAGATTTATAATTGAATCTAGTTTCTACAGTTAAAATTTCATGTCAATCTAACGGTTGGATCATCGGTAATATTGTTTTTTAAGATTGGTCCGGCGTAGCCTTGGAAATCAACTTCCGTCATCACCTGATTCAGTCATCTTGCGAAGGTAATATCTTTTGATCCGTAGATCCGATCGAGTTGATTTTTGTTGGGTTAGATTCATAATTGAATCTAGTTTCTATAGTTAACATTTCATGTCAATCTAACTATTGGATCTTCTTTAATCTTATTTTTTAAGATTGGTCCGGCGTAGCCTTAGAAATCAACTTCCGTCATCACCTGATTCAGTCATCTTGCGAAGTTAATATCTTTTGATATGTAGATCCGATCGAGTTGATTTTTCTTGGGTTAGATTCATAATTGAATATAGTTTCTACAGTTAAACTTTCATGTCAATCTAATAGTTGGATCTTCGGTAATCTTGTTTTTTTAAGATAGGTCTGTCGTAGCTTTTGAAATCAGTTTCCATCATTATTTGATCTAGATTTGTTTCAGCCGTCTTGCGAAGGACATAAATCTCGATCCACAAGTCTTATTGAGTTGATTCGTTTTATCTTAGCTTCGGAATCGAATATAGTTTCTACAGTTAAAATTTCACATTGATCCAACGGTTGGATCTTCAGTAATTTCTATTTTAGTGAATATGTGTCATTTGTTTTCATATGGTCCGCAGAACCGACTTTCCTCGCTAAAGAGAAATTTGGTCCGGCGTACACGTGAAAATCTTTGTCCGAACTCCGAAGCGATGTTTGGTCTGGCATACATGTGCTAATTTGGTTTGGTGCAATAAGGTTCTTGTTGAATACAACTCAAGTGATCTGAGGTTGTTTGGGGTATTCCAAAGTCAAAAAATTGATTTTAGCTTCCGAGCAATCATTCACCCCCTCTGTTTGCTAGATTAGTAGGTCACAGAGTCATAAACTTCTTCATTTAAAGATTCCCATTACAACACATATAAAATATAAATCTCTACTACTTCTAATTACGACTTGGTGGCAGCGGTCCGTTCTTCACACCCTCTCTTTCTTTCTATTCGCTTAGCCCGCCCCCACCCTCCTTTCCTTCTATTCGCTCAGCCTTCCCTTCTCGCTCAGCCTTTCCTTCTGTTCGCTCAGCCCGCTCCCCACCCGATCCGGATTCCCTCTATTTTATGAAAATATTACTGATCACATCTCTTTAAAATAGAAAGATTTTATTCATATCCCTTATAAATAAAAAAGTTTCTTCATCATATCCCGCTTAGATGGAATGACATACTCACCATATCCCATAACATGAAAAAGCATATTTCATTGTATCTCATTCAGATGAAAATGCAAAGATTAAAAGGCAAGAATTGCATAATTAAATCACGTGCCAATCCTGGAGACCACAAGGCACCGTATCATAGAGGCTAAGCACTCACACATCTGGCTGCCCTCTCCTCTACCTATAAAAGTTCACCTTCATCTCCATCATAGAGGACATACAAAGAGACGCATGAAGAGACAGAGGAGAGGAAGGCTCATACACACAGGAGAAAGAGAGAAAGAAGCAATACAAAAGATTCAAGGGGGCGCAAGAAACGATATGGAAGGAGGCCATGGCCATGGCTTCTTTTCTCTTTTTTTTTAAGATAGCTAAAGCTGTGATTAAATTATGAGGATAGAAAATGAAGTTTAAAGTTACAAGGTGCAGAAGATTGCACTCGAGACAAAAGGGGAGGAGAAAAAAGAAGAAAAAAGACCAAATTCTTTAAAGTTGCCGCTGTACTATCATGTTGAGGCTTTTTAAAATTATACTAGCATGAATGATTAACTGATAATTTGAAGCACTCTTAAGTAGCTAACAAGTTCGCTTCATACATGTCTTTCTCATCAACCAACTTGGCTGTTGTTTTGAAAAACTTTTCTTAATAAGGTTGTGTTTGAGAATTTTCGTAGCAACGCACGGGCACTTAACTAGTTAGTACATAATTAAAACACAACTAAATTACACCCCTCGATAACGTTGCCATAAGTGCTCCACTAGATCGTCTTGAAGCTGGTGGTGAGTTTCCCTATTCTGAATGGAACGATGAGTTTGAATAAACTCAAAGAGTTCAGGTGTATGTTCATGTGTCACTGAAACTGTTTCTCCCATTCCTTCGTAATTGTAGTCAAGTGGTCCTCTGTCCCGCTCATCTTCAACTATCATGTTATGCATGATGGCACATGCTGTCATGATATCTCTTAGTGTTTGTTGATCCCAGAAACGTGCTGGACCTCGAACAATTGCAAAACGCGATTGCAGAACTCCAAAAGCTCGTTCCACATCCTTCCTAGCTGCCTCTTGAGCTTGGGCGAAATATTTCTTTTTATTCCCTTAGGGAGCTGGTATTGTCTTCACAAATGTTGCCCATGCAGGATATATCCCATCTGCAAGATAGTACCCCATTGTGTAATTGTGACCATTGATAGTATAACTCACTTCCGTCTCGCGCGGAAGAAGCCCAACAGGTCGTGCAGCTTTGATGATGGGTGACAGGTCGTGTAGCTTTTATGATGATGGGTGACAGGTCATGTAGGTTTGATGATGTGTAGTGACAGGTCGTGCAGTTTTGATGATGGGTGACTGGTCGTGCAGCTTTAATGATGTGTAGTGACAGGTCGTGCAGCTTTGATGATGGGTGACAGGTCATGTAGCTTTGATGATGTGTAGTGACAGGTTGTGCAATTTTGATGATGGGTGACTGGTCGTGCAGCTTTAATGATGGGTGACAGGTCATGCTGCTTTGATGAATCACTGTAAATAGCTTACTTATCCGGTGCGTCTCCATCAGTCTCCCGAAACAACTCCCCATCTTTGCAGGGACGGAGAGAGATTCCCTATCGCTTCTCCCTGCTCATTGCATATAAGGATCGTTGCCTCCCGCACCCGCGACGAACCTGCAAGGAGGCAATCGCTCCAGCGCTCCGTCGCAAATCTGGCGTGGAGGCGTCGCCAGCTTTGTCGTCAACCAGATCCGCCTCGCCATCGACCTCTTCGACCTCCGGTGCCGCAGGATCGATCGGATCCGCAAGGTATGAGCCCTAACTTAATTTGGATGTAAGGTTTAAACTCGGGATTACAACGGAATAGAGCTTGCACGCTCGAACAAGCCCCCTCCGCCAGAGGTGAGGAAGGGTTTCATGCGCTGCATGTTCCCCTTTCTCCTAGGGGACAACATCTTGGTCGGAGGTCACCAGCTCACCTCAACCCCCCCGCAATCACTTTGTTGCCGTCTTCCACCTTCATCTTCATGCGACCTTGGTCTGCTGCTGACTTGTGCGAGGGGACTTACGTCCTGCGAGCGATTTTGCTAACACGACTGTATAAGCAAGCTTACTGTGTTGAAGAAATAGATACGCATGGCATGAAGTGCAAGCCTTGAGGTTTGAGGTTCTTTTGTTGATCTTAAATGTAGAAATTCTACTTATGCATGTCAGGTATGAAACCTATATGATGACTAATCAAAGACATAGGTTTGTTAATTACACACTTGTAATACTTGTAGATGGACAAGGATCCGAGAAGCTCGAAAGGATTGGCATGGGTGTGGAACAAATAGAGTGCATCGCATCTGACCTTAACAAAATTGCCCAAGACAATTTTAGTCCTGACACATGTCCATGTGGCAATGTACACAATGGTTTTGTGATTGATATCGAATCTATAGCTCGCAGCCTTGAGCAAGTTGCCATCTGACCACGTGAATCGATGCAAAGAGATGAAGTAGAGCCTAAGAGGATGCAGAGCTGAAGGGATGTAGACCATGATCTGTGTCTTCCTTACGACTACCAAAGTGATGACGAGGGTAAACGTGATGATTGGCAGTATTGTGAAGATGAGGGTATCGACATTGATAGTGATGGTTCGGGAGTGTTCTAGTCCCGTTTTAATGTTAAGCCTTGTTAAGTTATTGTAATGCTGATGGATATTGCTAAGACTTGTTAAGATATTGTAATGTTCATGGATGTTGCTAAGACTTGTTAAGATATTGTAATATTGATGGATGTTGCTAAGACTTGTTCAGATATTGTAATGTTCATGGTTCGGCCAAATGAATGCCTGAATTACCTTATGACCAAAGGGTTTTATATTGTCAAATTAGGTTACTGGTTACATAGATAGGGTTTTGAAGAAGATAAATATTTTAAATATAGATTTCTTCATTGTTTTGAGTTAAATCATGAATATTATAACTTACGGAAAGCTTATTACTTAAGGTTGTTCAGCTATTAGGATTTATATGAAAAACATAACGTTATTTCTTTTGAATATGGCAGTCTATACTTTTGTTAGCATTTCTAAACTAACTTCATGAATTTTAGTGCTTACCTGAGGTATTGTATTCATTGCTGAGACTGCTTCAATGTTTCTAATATTCAGAAAGCTTAACGCTTAGGGTTATTTTGCGAGCTAGTTTTATACTTTGGGAAGTACTTCTAAACTGTTTTCATAACATTTAGTATTTAGACGAGTTATTACATCTGTCGTTGAAAAGGCTTAAATGATCATACGGGGAACGTTACAATAGAATCTTTCCGCATATTATGGTAGTACATATGTCGAAGGATGTTTCGGGGCTATTACTCTATAATTCGTCATCTAAACATGTTATTTCACTGAGTGTCCGGTATGGATAAAATATTAACTCCTAACAATTTGATGAAGACAATATCCATTAATAACAGAGTGTTCGTCAAACTGGTGATGTTTTTGAAGTGCTTGATGGTTTGATGTTCAAAAATGGTTTTAGTACAAATTGACCCGGACGTAAGTTATTTTTGGCATAAAAGTCCAGGGTATCGGTAGGACTTGTTAAAATTTTATGTATTACTGATGTACCTTGTTAAGACTTGTTGCAATGTTCTATTGTTGATGGATGCTGTTTGATAACTTGAACACAGTTGAGAGAAAACTAGCCGGCAACACTGTATTTCAAATTTGACCATACAATAGTTATTTGACATGACAGCTAGGTTAAAGTAATCAATACAATTACACACATTTGTAAAAAAAATCGTCGATGCCTCCTCGCGTCGTCCACCTTGCCTTCGGTGAAGTCCTGCAGGGTGTACGTCTCGGGCATGTGTCCGCCTCGTCCCGCACTGTGAGGGCCCCGCCGCGTGGGAAGCTCTCCGTGTCCTCATCAATTTCTTTGCGTCGGACCCCGGAAGGTGTAGTTAGCACCGGTCATGCGTTCTGGGTGTACCAGCCAACGGGTCCTCCGGAGGAAGCGCGGTCGATCAGAGGATGTCTTTGCGTGGGATCCTGCTTTGCTGCACGGTCCGTGTTGTGAGGATTCACCTCTGTAGGCATCCATCGCCCACAATCGAGGAGCTCGGTGAAAGTCGCTTGCTCCATTCGGGCCGGTGAAAGCATGATCCTCACTCCAATGGTGAACTTCGTCGTGCTCACCTCCGTCGTGATGGCTGGCACCACATGTTGGTTGCGTCACATGTGGGTAATCGACGTCGTAGTCTGCTTGTAGTAAAAATGTAGTGAGTTACGTTACAAAGTAGAGTATTTAACTTGATTGCCTTGAATTGAGAAAACGAAGCGATACATGAAACTTAGCAAGTCACGGAACCGAGTTTGCGGTGAGGATCTGGATGCGCACGAGATGTGGGCCAGGCGGTGTGGAGGGACGAGCACTCCGTGATGAATGAGTATCCACCGATTGCCTGGCATGGGAGGCATG
Organism: Otatea glauca; assembly: GCA_036346275.1. NCBI lineage: Eukaryota > Viridiplantae > Streptophyta > Magnoliopsida > Poales > Poaceae > Otatea > Otatea glauca. The sequence goes on along the minus strand of CM070721.1, from coordinate 16,636,936 downwards.
TGAAGGATCCATAACCGGAACTTCGTACCCCGTATTTGGCCTAGGTGCGCATCCACCAAAAGAACGGATAGCCAAGACCAAACGTGACCCTCTGCTGCTAAAGTATCTGTGCATTGGGCAATAAGACAACGTACATTGTAGTATATCATATTAAGAACTTGATATATATAGCACGAAATATAAATATATACTTCACCCTCCTCTCATGAATTACCTTCGTAGGTCGCTCCTGTTGTGAACCGAGGAGGACTCGTCTTCATCACGCAGCGTGCGGTCTACCATAGTGTGCATCTCGTACTCTTCCTACGACTACAAAATGAGGTTCACGTGTAAGTATGTACTGTTTATGAGAAATTGAAAGGATTGCATGCATCAAAGTACTAACTAGGACGTGCAGCTGGCGAGAACGGTCCTCGGGGAATGGTCTTGGTGCATCTTCCACGTGACCACTGAGTAGAGTGGCGCGTGTGCAAGGACGGTACCACGAGAAGTACTCTCAGTACGAGGAAGGGTCGTACGGCCCTGTAGGGACTACGGCGGAAGCTTCGGCCTGCTCGTTCCACCGCAGTATGTGGTCACGATGGACGGTGGATCAGTCCAACGTGCCTCCCGTTCCTTTTGCACTCCTCCTGCACAGAAGTATGAAGGGTTACAACTCACAAAAGGAAGAATGATCATAATGTAATGTCTGATATTTTTCTACTAAACTTACAAGTGTGATCGGCTGCGTCCGTGGTGGGGGCGAGACTACTGCCGATATCCGAGCATCCTTCAGACACGCTCGAGGAGTAGACTTCCCGCAGTGCAGTACAAAATGAAGCATGAAGTCATCCATAGGTACTCATCCTGTGCGCAGAACGATGAGATGCGTGCGCCCGTTACGATCTAGGCAAATCTCCCCTGTGTCCACGGATCCCAGCTCACGTGCTCGGAAGTCAGGAATTTAAGATCGCTACCAGCGCGTGGGTAGCTTTCGTGATCCTGGAGGTGGCTCCATCGCAACCTAGCATGGATTCACCTATAGCCATCGTGGGCCTCATGGTCTCAGGCGCGTCCTGGGAAATATCCTTTGGGTACATAGCCTTCTCCACCCTAGGACGAGAGATAGGAAGATACTCCCAGCTCCACAGCTGTACTAGGTGCAAACAACCTGTGATTGACACCCTCGCGGTGGCCCACTGGGAAGCATCAAACAGTCCTCTATAGGTTGTTGCTAACACAGCGGAACCCCAGCTATATTGTGGGACCTCATCCAGTTGCGTGACAAGATCACGCGCTAACAAGATGAGGTGTGGCTCAAGATAGTCGCCCGCTGCGTTGCAGAACATGATCCCTCCAAATAAATCATAGAGGTACACCTCCAGGTGCCTTGAAATAGTGCCCTCGTCTGCTCCCTCAGGACATGGCCCGTACTCTGGCAATTCGTGAAACCATTTCAAAGAGAGTCCGTGGTCCTTTCCTGCGTACGGACGACTAAACCTGCAACAGAAACAAATGAATATGAGCTTAATTCGAAGCAAAAACTTTACGCACGTTGCAGCATACATGTTTACCTTTGTTGCACATACTCCCTCCACTGATCCTTTCGTGGCCGCCTACTCACTAAGGGGCAACCTCTGATCGGCAAGCCAGTAATCATAGCCACATCCATCAAAGTAATTGTCATCTCTCCAAAGGAAAGGTGGAACGTGTGCGTCTCAGGACGCCACCGATCTACCAGGGACACATCTATGGCAGGGAGAGTTGTGTGTCGCACCCCACCCCGCGGTAATGGCTCAGTAGTCCCATCCATCAAAAGAGCGAATGAGAGTAGTCCAACTCGTGCTAGGCACCAATAGAAACGGGGTCCAATGCCTTGATCTTGTGGAAGACTCGCGCACGCAATGGACCCATCTGCAAAAGGACACGATCATGTTACAATCAATGGTTACAATGTAAACTCGTAATATGGAACAATAAATACAACAGTGCTAACCTCAATAGATACAACAGTACTAACCTGCGTGCCCGTGAAAATCATCCTCCCACGATGTTGATCATCGTACTGCTGCTGAAGAAGCTCGGGAAGACCACCGGTAGCCATGCTGAAAATACCACTTGCAACAAAAATCATCGGTACAACAACAAGATAGCATACACAATTAGGGACGCAACAGATGTTAAACAAGACGGTGCATTACAACACATAAGAAATCCAGTTCTGAATACAACACCATACAGTACAAAAATTACTAAATACGTCTACTGCTTATTAGGACATGTCCTCCGATCATGTCCACTCTGCTTGCAAATCTTGCACTTCCTCTGCGCCTGCACGGCATCAGCTGCATCCATATCACCGTGCATTCTTGTCCCTCTGGGCCTCCCAGGCTCTTTGCGTCGTGTTAACGGATAAGGCACCCATAAAGGCCCATCGATCGACTTGTAACTCGTAACAACATTGAAGGAACTCATCTTAGGACGCCAAGTGTCTCTCAGGAATTCTATTGTGTAGTACGGCGATATGTATTGAGATAGATCATTCCCTCCCATATCCCTACAAGCCGTGAATACATGGGAGCAAGGGATATGATGCAGTTTTGGCTTATTGCACGAGCACACCACCTCCTCCGTCCCTAGAGTACATTCTTTGGGCGGTCACCATGTACAGAGCTGAGTGGTACCTACGGTGGCACATTACCTCAAATATGTGGTTACCGAGGTCATACACCCTCGTGCGGTAGAACAGAGATTTGCTCCTCCTAATACCGATGATCTCCTCCACCTTGGTTGAGAATTGGGTGTTGCACTGGTCAGCAGCACGACCACGATCTCGAAAATAGTCTGCTGTTCTGTAGAACGTCAGCTCTATTATGGCACATAACGGAAGCCCACGAACGCCCTTGAGGACATTGTTGAAGGCTTCCGCTATGTTCGTCGTCATAATGATGTACCTAACAGACAAACACGCAAAGTTTATCATGAATGGGTCCAACACTCTTAGAATAAGTTAATCTCACAAATTAATAGGTGCAACTGACCTCGCGCCACCTGTGTCGTGCATAAGGGACCAACGCTCCGCTGGCTTCCCTGCTATCCATTGGCTAAAGGTGCAATGATCATGATTAATGACAGTTTGCCCTCCTACCATTTGCGACTGCAACTGCTCCTCCTGTGATTGCTGATTTTTCATCATCTTCCTAGTGGTCTCGTTCAACTGTCTCCAAATCTCACGAAACTTGGCAGGCTGGTTCTGAAGGCACAACCCTTTGAACTTCTTTTCTAGGGACCTGTTATGGTACCGTGAATATAGGTTTGCACCAAGGTGTCGCATGCACCACCTTCTCTCCACATCAGCCCATGCTATAGACGGGTCCGTGCTACCATGCAGCACCTCTAGAGCGTGGAGAAGACCTGCATTGCGGTCGGACACAGCACACACTCTTTGCCTATCCCCCACGACACGCGTCCGGACCAAAGTGAGAAACCACAACCAGCTATCTCTATTCTCACTCTCCACATATGCGTAGGCAATTGGTATTATCTGGTTGTTTGCGTCGGCCGTGATCGCGATCAGGTGCCATAGTACTTCCCGCTCAGAAATGTGCCATCAACACAAATGATAGGCCTGCAATTCTTGAAAGCTTCAATGCATTGTCCGAAAGCCCAGAATACCCTAATCATATATCGTTCCGCAGTGCTGTACGAACCATCTTGAAGCTTAGTAGGCTCGTCCGCCATTGCGAACTGAGTCCCTGGGTTGGTCATTATATCTTCTGCAGCAACCTCGGGGCATAGTTGTATGAGTCTTCGAATGATCAAAAAAGCATCTTCAGCATATACGCTTTGCTCGTCACGCGGTTAGGTAGCTTATGTGCATCCCTGTTCTACTCTGCACTTGCTCCATTGTCGATTTCGGTGATAGTCCAATATCTGAACCAACCTGGGTCACAACTAGTTGGGCAATGAATCTAGCGTCGACCACGTGGCTCATGGTTCTGATCGACTCCTCTGTGCACGTATGAGGTGTGTTCCGGCTCACCACAAAGTAGTGCTCGTGTTTCGGCTGGTGAACACGGAGGTAGAAAGGGCAGTTAGGGGCCTTGGTGCACCTAACCTCATACTCAGTGGGCTTCGACCTGGTACACTTGTGCTCTCTTCTAGTAATGACAGCATAATTGCTGATGAAATAGATTAGCTCTAACTTGGTGGGGAAGCGTTTCCCAATCTAGATGTCACTGTTCTGGTACCCCCACATAGCTAAGTTATTATAGTCAGCAATGCCACACTCCAGAAGGCCATTACCACGGAAGTACTGGACTGCTGGAGCTGGGTCATCGTTGTCAGTGCCCTCTTCATCCTCGCTTCCATCAGCCTCATCATCCATACATGTCGCATCTACCTCAGAAGGAAGTACTCTTCTTCATGTGCACCCGAACTACCCTCCCCCACATGTCCTTGGCCCACTTCTCCCTCTCCCTGGTGGCCTAAAATTTCGTCGCTAGGACCAGCATCGGCATTCGCCTCTAGTGGCAATATGTTTACGTAAACACTCATCGGAAACCCGCCCTCTATGGCCTTTCGTGCATACAATAACCAAGCCTTATTATTTCTCAGTGCGAACAAAGTATGCACAATGACGTTGTTGTTCGGAACTTCCCTTGGTCGCACCGCCTCCAGGAAAACCGTATGTGTTTCCTGGCTTAAACGCAACACGCTCATAGCATGTGATTTAAGTCCTTCCAAGTCTAATGGACTATCACTTGAACTATATGTATGTTCGCAATTTTGCACTGTGACTATTCTCTCGTGCAATATGACAGGCCGTTCACCGTAGTAAATATGAAAATTCATGGTGCAACGACCACGTGGAATATGGTACCTAAAAATGTTTCAAAAATTAACAATTAATTAACTATACCGAGGGTTGAAATTAATTACTGCACAAATTAAATTTTTTGTTCATGAATAATTACTCAGACTACGCTCATGAGTTACAGTTACTAAAATTTACGTTTAACAAGATAACTAGAGACTATTTTATCTATCTGTGCTATGTAAAGTGCATGCAACTAAATTCAAGCCTAATTACTGTGGAGTTCTAATTAACCTAACTATATAGCACAACCAAATGTGCTAGTTTATCCACTACACATACTTGCTACTACTCCTGATTTTTTCTTGCTCCTACTCGTGATTTTTTCTTGCTACTTTAGTCTATAAATAAAAGGTTTTTCGTTCATCGATGGCGTATCTTTGTCATGTAAAAATAAATAAAACTATAATTATATGAGATGCATCAGTGAGGCAATAATTAATATACTAAAAGAGATTCAGTAAATGCATGCGACATGCATGGATTATAGTTCCTAACGGAGATTAAGTACATGAGGTACGAATGATATGCATCAGTGAGGCAATAATTAATATACTAACTATAATCGCTCTCTAATTTACGTATCGTCTTCACGCTAATTAATCTAACTAGGTAATTACGAACACTTACGCTAATTAATCTAATTAGGTAATTACGAATACTTACGCTAATTAATCTAACTAGGTAATTACAAATACTTACGCTAATTAATCTAACAATGACTTACCAACGCTAATTAATCTAACTAGGTAGTTACGAATAATTACTCTAATTAATCTAACAATGACTTACCAACGCTAATTAATCTAACAATGACTTACCAACACTGGACACCTCCTTCTCCTTGCTCTGCACTGGACGCCTCTAGGACCTCTGCTTGCCAAGCTCCTCGCACTCAAAAATTCTCAGTGTGCTGGCTCTCGATGCGACGCTCCTCTGCTTCTTCCTCTCCTCTCTATTTATTATGCGCTGCGCTTAAGCATATGAGACAAGCGACAAGAAAACATGACTGTAAAGTGAGGATGCATGCATGCAAAGCAATCATCCAAGAAACATGCATGCAAAAATTAAGCAGCTTTCGGCGCAAAGTGAAGCAATTAGCCAGCATGCAAACAACCGAGGTGACATTCGACGCGACCGGCCGGGCCCACGGCATAGCCAGCATGTGGTGTGCCGGCTATGCCATAGCCGGTTTGTGGGGTGCCGGCTATGGCATAGCCGGCATACCAGGTGCCGGCTATGGCCTGTCGGCGCCTCGCGTGCCGGGTATTGCCGCCATTTCAGATAATACGCAGAAAAGTTATCCAAAATTGAAAATATACTGTATAAAGTTAACTGTATTTGAAATTTTGCGTGAACGTGAGCTCCTTGGTCTAAAAAAACACGTACCTTATGTTATTTTTCTTTAGAAAAGCCCGATACACATCCTCTCTCTCCACTCTCTATTTCAAGTAGTCAACAGGCCTTACTTAGTGAGGTTTTTCCTCTTATGGTCATATTTATTTCCTCTCTATCATATGCATTTATTCTCTTCAATCACAAAAGAATGATATTTTAGGAACTGTAGAGTCAAACTTTATTGACTTTGGCTATCGATACCTTTATAAATATTTAAATTGGACACATGAAAATAATATGTATAGATTTGTTTCAAAAAGTACTTCATATTATTATAATTTTTTTAGGTTTGTAAATGTATTTACAGTAGATGGCCAAAGTTGTGTTCCCGGATGGTGTCCATGTCCAAAATATCACTTTTTGTTATTGGATGGAGTATTCATTACAATCCACACAAAAGACACACTCATCTTTTCAAAGCAATTACGAGTGTTACTTAAGTAATTTTTCTCTCTTATTTTCTTAATTTCAGCACCTAAATATCTGTGCAAAGTTAAAATATGCAGGAGAGAATAACATCTAACCCCAAAATCTCTGTATCTTCGCTATAACTGTGAGGCAAACAAACACCTCTTTTCTAGCAACTATTGCGGTTTTTGTTTTCTGTGGAATCAACAATTCATGCCGTTACAATCCAATGTTTTTCGACGAGTTTAGGTTCGATGTTCCATTCACTTTCGGCTCCTTAGGTGTACACGGGTGTTCAAAACTTTCAGTTGCGCATTATCGGTGTGCTTTGGAAGAGCGGTGCACGCTTTAATTTGCTACTTGCGAATTAGCTGTACACACCATTTGTATCCTTTAACGGTGGCGTAAAAATCAACAAACGTTGAGTGATCGGTAACATTTTATTACATTTGCCGGGTTTCAAAGGCAATGTTGTTTCCTTCTGATTTCGTGCACCACGAATCCACGATAGCTTCCGAGCTGCAACCAAAAAACCCATTTGTTAATCCCAGGTGCTACCGCTCTCGTAAAGGACAGGCCCAACAGCATCAGCCAAGAGCAGCTCTGGCTTAGTAGAGGCCCACTTTCTTGTTCCATCAGTCATTTGGCCTGGAGAGTGGTTCGTGAGTCGTGGCAAAGATTTGGCCCGTGTCACCGGCTGGCAAAGTGTAATCCTATCTGTATATACCAGTTTAACCCCCTTGCTTTGCTATAGATAAAAAAAAAAGTGTATTACCAGCATGTTAAGCTATTATCGTTGGGCTATGCTCTCGACTTTGTCATAATATCTGATCGAACTTCATCTTTGTCCACATCGTGCCTCTCCTGTGAGACTTAGCTTAAATCACACCCTTGGCTCCACCACTGTAATTCATGTCGCGCAACATAAAGGGAAGGAGAAGGGACGGAGGAGAAGTTATTAGGATTAGTATTTTTTTTGTTAATATATGATTTTTTTAATTTTGTGTTAGAGATGTTTTAGAAGCGAAAGAGATTTTTTGATGAGATGTGGGTAGGGTTCTGGGTTGTAGAACCTATTATCACTCACTAAAGTTTTTTTTTACAAACTAATGGGTTCTTTTTAAGTGTAAGTAAAGATGAGTCAACATATCTAGTTCTAAAGAGGTATTTAGTGCTAAGGTGTGAAAGGCACTCTCGTCCATCGGATCCAACTCGAATGCCCAGATCGAAGCGAGTGGAACACCAACTCACTCACGGAAATTTGGAGAAAACCCCTAACGCCATGACATTCACACAAACAGTACTTCACGAATTGAACGTATCTTATAGTTGATGCTGTAACAAATCGGATAGCATCGTGTATGCGGTCTAAACTAGGTTTCATTGCATTCAAACCTGTCTACATGATAAGATTAATGATGTGGCATATGCATAGTTGGTAGAGTACGAAACCTCCAATATAAGTCTCTAAGCGCAATGCGAGATGCTTCATGCCTGTCATGTTAGATGATGTATTGTCAAGAGTAATGTCAATAATTCTACTTTCTATTTTAAATTTACTAATAACCTCGAGTATACGTGTAGCGATAGCCTCTCCAGTGTATGCATCATCGATTAGCCCAAACTCTATGACCATTGTTTAGATTGTAGTCTTCATCCAAATAATGTGCGGAACACTAAGATAGGCTACTTTTTGGTGGGATGAAGTCCATATATCTAAGATCAAAGCAAAGGAAAAACTAACTCTCATTAAATTCTCTTTCAAGCTTGCTCGTTTACGTTTTTACATTGCGTATATGTCACGTGTAGTTCTTCTACTACTAATGTGTTGCTATTATGGGTAAAAACAATGTTTGATCACTCTTTCAAAACTAGAGCTCTCACCCATTCTAAGTGGAAGATCCTCGGTAACTATATATCGTGCAATTTCTTCTCTAGCTACCTCAGCATTGTATAGCCATGCGCTTACCAAATTGTCGGCGTTGAAGTTAAGCTAGATCTGGACACCCTCCCCCGTCTTCGTCCGGTCGATATCTTCTTCAAGTATGTCTCCGCTTATCGCTTGAGATGATATGTTCCTCTATATGCATGTGCAGATAATTTAGCTTAACAATACTTGCAAATAGCATGCATTACCTCACACCCATCCTCAATTTCGAAGATTATATCCATATGTTGCCAGCACCATACCCGTCAACCACTGGAGCCTCCAGCCACTACTTGCACCAATGTAACAACATCAAGGTTTGGCGTGAGGCTCGACGCCTCGAGAAGGTAAGACACATCCATAATGCCCTTCGTACCGTCCATATGACGGTCATCCATAGCAGTCTCCCATGTCCAGGGAGAGTTGGTGAGAATCGCTCTCTTGATCCTGGAGAGGGGGACTAGGAGTGCGAGGGTGTGCTCTTCTGCTCCCTCCTCTTGACTTTTTTTTGTCATACATTTTGATCTTTGAGAGAGTAGTGAGAGAGCAAAGGGAGAAGAGGAAGGGGATTGATCTTTGAGAGACTACTAATCATGTGCTGAAGAAATAAGAAGACAAGTGGGGTTTTAAAGAAATCAATTAGGATAACGTTCCCACTTGCAGATTGTTTGAAGAATTAGCGTTGCGATGTTGCCTGCCATTTGCTTGTTGCTCTTCGACTTTATTTCTTCCATTCGTCACATCAATTGCCCGTTGCTCCCTCTCTCTATCTCTTAGCCTCACCCCTGCAGTTGCGTAGCACTGTACTGCAGCTTTCTCGGGCTAGAGAAAAGCCACTAGTAACAAGAGAAGAGAGAGAAGGCAAGCAAGCCACCAGTAACGAGAGGAGAGAGAGAAGGCAAGAAAACAAAATAAGACATAGGACTCGCCATCTTCTCTTGAAGGACCGAGATGGCGAACAGAGGGCGGGTGAATGGTCGCAAATAAAATTTCCCCCAAAATACTCCAAAAAAAACCTCGACAAGATCGCTCAAAGGAAATCGTGAAAAACCTGAAAAACTAGACAACTATGTGTAACCCAACCTTGCATGGATAAGTACTATAAAATATGTGGGGATTTTTTAGTCACAATACTGGTTGTCTAGTGTCCAAGATAAAGAGGAATCAATTCAAACTCTTGCTTTTAGAAAGGACATCAATTCAAATCACAAAAATCACTTTCAGAAAAGCAAAAGCAGAATTTCCAGAACTTGTCCTCAATTTGCACTGGAGGTTGGTGGGTTTATGCAGCTCACAAAATTTTGAGAATTTTTCTCCCTATGAGAATCAGTCGTGAAGAACTCCACCAAATTTATCCTCAAAAATCCTTACAGAAAAAACAGGAAAAATCTAAGAACACAGTCTGGTCAAGAACATCGAGCAGAAAGTTTGGGGCTCGGTTTTCACCTCATAGCACCTAAACGGTGCAACAAATGAACTCCAAAATTTTTCTGCAAGTGCATATCAGAGTCTCTCACCTCATCCAACAAGAATCACTTGAAAAAGATTTTTCTAAATTTTTATATAAATCAAATACTGACTGCTGCGCGAAAAACAAGTTCTGAACAAAGTTGGAACTTGAAAGAAAAGATGTTCTCTACTCAATCCAAGAGTGCAAAAGAGATGTAAAACCATATGAACACACTCAAAACATCCAATATCAGCAGCATTTAGAAGGAGGGGAGGCAAATCCAAATTACATGAAAGTAAATTGCGAGAAAGTAATTGCGGGAAAGTAAATGCTGAATTTAAATTGCGTAAAGTAAAGACATAATGTAAATGCGCAAAATAAATTCAGAGATGGATGGATAAAACTTTCATTTCTAGAAGGAGGTTACAAAGCCACACTTTCATGTGGGCAAAAAAGCTCAAAGGAGCATTCACAAACCTCAAAACCTTCAAGGGAAGGAGGCTACCCCTCCACCCCTATTTATACTACTCTTGGGCCACCTACCACCCTTGGATGAGTCCCTCAACCCTAGAGCACTCATCTAAGGGCTAGGATTAACCCACACACACAGCCATTTAAGGGCTAACCCAAAACCCACACACATACCGGGTTTTCTTGCATGGTTTTCAAAGCATACTACCTAGACCCGCTAACCTATCAACTATACCTCAATCCGAAGGCCCTCATTATCCACGCGGCATCTAGCTAGCATCAACTCCTTTCCTTGTCTTCTTGACTTGCCCGGACTCCATCTCCGATCATCTTCCGGCGATCTCCCAACCGTCTGGACCTCCGACGCTCCTCGCCTAGTCCCGGTCATCCTTCGCCTCACCATGACCTAGCACCGTCGTCCTGCAACCATCAAAGACAAGGAAAAACCTTTTATAGCAATGCCCACAATGATATGCAATAAACCCATCCAACTCATCACTACCGTGCCCATACGGCCGGTATGCCACTCCTAGCAGAGACAACTCAAATTGCTTCATTTTGAAAATCAATCCAAATCAAACTCAAACTTGAGCACACCTTGCTCAAATAAAGTCAAATACTCATCACAAACATGGATGGACCTCCACATGGTCCTTCAATCTCCCCCTTGATGAGTATATTGACAAATCACACAAGAAGGTATAAATTTGAGTTTGAAGAAAATGAAGAAGAAAGCAATTTTTAGTTGTAAAGTCAAACTTGGTCCAAAGATAGAAATTAGAACCATGACCAAGTTGACGAAGAGGAATTTAGATTTTAGAGTTAAATTTAAGAAAGAGCAAGTTTTCAACAAAAACTCTAAAATCCAACTAAACATGTAAAATGTGATTATGAGATTATGATCCAACAGAAGTAGTAGCATAGTTTTACAAAGATCATAATAACCAAATAAGCATTCACATTTTTATCTTTTTAGTGATGCCTTTTCTACGTTTTCTCCCCCTTTTGGCAATATAGGCATCAAATTTTTTTTTATGTATGCATGAAATGCAATCAAAAGAGCTTTGAAGATTATCCAATAGATCAAAATGGAAGGATATTACATCAAGCTTGTCAATTTCAGAAGATGACTAAACTAAGACATGTCCAAGTGCAAATACGAGCTTAGTTTTGAATATTTCATTTTTAGCAAGATTTGACAAGTGCAACACTTAGCTTTAGTTTCAAAAATAGAAGAATAGCCACTCTAAGGATCAAAAGGAAAACCTAGAGTTCAACCTACTCAACACTTTGGGGAATCTAGAAGAGCATACAAGGTCCTTCGGGCTCATTTATCACTTAATGCAAATTTTGATTTATCATCATACAAGACATAGAGGGGTGCAAATGTTTGACATTATTTGCATTCTTTACCCACATATGTCTTTGTTTTTAATTTATTTACATTTTCTTTTGACAACCAATTGACTCAAGCCGTATGCGGCCATCTCAAGATGAACTCTTAAGAGGATGGTCTAGGTCAAACACGATGTATTCCAAGTTCATCCCAAGTGCAATGGGAAGCGGTCTTGTGAATGCAAGGTGTTGAGTCGAATGTGCACAAGAAGAGTCATTTTTGTTTAATTTTTATTTTTAGCACAATGATTCATGAGCAATTGAAGGACTCTAGCATGGATCAAACTAGTTTCACCCAAGTTGCTATAGGGACTCTAGAGAACTCCAAAATTTCTCAAATTATGGCACAAACCTCTAGAGAAGAAACCTAGCAAGTAAAAGCAACAAGTTTCATCAAGTTTTTCATTTAAGACTTTTTTCATTTTAAAGCTTAGCAAGTTAAATGAACTTGGACATATCTGAGCTAGTGATTTCCTCCATATGATGCAGCATGGTGTATAGCATGAAGAAGAAATCAATTGCATAATAGACAAAGCTCATTAAGCAGAAATGCGATCTATATGCAATGCACAAGCAGATTCCCAAACTCCCCTCAACAAATGAATCAATTTTATGCTCAAATCTGGTTAAAGTTGAGTTATTATCAAGATTAGGCACAAAGAAAAACCGAATGAACTCAATAATAACGGAAAAAGCAGAATGAGGAGAAGAAGTCGAGAAACCGCAAAGCTGGATGGCTATAGAGTATAGAAAAGATATAAGAGACTTACTACGGCTTAGACTCGCTCTTATCTTCCCGTGGTGACATAGAAGGCGACTCTAGATCCCAACTAAGGAGTGCACAGGACCACTGTCTACCTGGAGGCCCAATACTTGCTAGACTTATAAGGCGTGAGGGAACTCAACCTAGAGAGAAGAGAGCGACTAATCACGCATGATAGCAACCTAAAGCACAAGATAAGAGGTCCATGGAAGGCATGCCAGAAGTCTAAGTGAGTGAACTCAACTCAAGAAAACAAGCCCAAAATCACCCAAAAGAAATACAAAGAAAAGAAAAGCTGGAAGAAAACATATAATACATATATACAAACCAGCTCCCCATCACGAAAGGCCGTAAGGGCTCACGACTCCAAGCTCACTCCTCAAGGCAACAAATCTGGAGCTATCCAAAGGCTTGGTAAAGATATCGGCTAATTGAAAGTCACTCTCTACGAACTGAAGCGCGATATCTCCCTTCTCCACATGGTCTCTAAGGAAGTGATATCTAATATCAATGTGTATGGTTCGGGAATGTTGCACTGGGTTTTTAACAATGCGAATAGCTGAAGTGTTGTCACAGAAAAGTGGCACACTCTCGTTCTCTAACCCATAGTCCCGTAAGGTTGATCTCATCCGAGCATCAGCTCTGAGAATCGGTTGCGACAACATACTCGGCCTCGCGATGGGTGTGCAACCCTGCATCGCTTCCTAGATGACCAAGAAACAAGAGAAGTGCCAATGACTTGGCAAGTGCCAGAAGTGCTCTTCCTATCTATCCTCTGACCAACAAAGTCGGCATCGGAAAATGCTCTAAGAGATAGACAAGAAGGCGAAGAGTACCAAATACCATAATCTGTGGTAGCACGAAGGTACTGAAGATGCGCTTGACACCTTTGGCGGTGAGGCGCGAGGAGAAGCTTGAAATCGAGCGCACAGACACACAAATGTGAAATGTATGTCCGACCTCAAAGCGAAGGTACAAAGGAGCCGATCATGCTTCAAACTCCTTTTGATCGGTGGCTCACCATCCTCATCGGGCTCGAGGACAGCGATGGTAGCCATAGGAGTCATCACCGGCTTCCCATCGGACATATCGAGCGCCTCGGGAGGTCACGGGTATACTTGCCTTGATGCAAGAAAGTACCCTCCCGAGTCTGCTTGATTTGGAAGCCAAGAAATTAGCTCAACTCGCGCATCATACTCATCTCAAACTCTGTGCTCATCACCTCAGAAAACTGAGACACAAGCGAATGAGATGAGCCACCAAAAATGATATCGTCCACATAAATCTAGACAAGAAGAAAATGAGACTCATGGTGTCTGATGAACAGAGTTTTATCTACTATGCCCATTTTGAAGTCATGGCTGAAAAGATAAGACTTGAGCCTCTCATACCATGCTCTGGGGGCCTGCTTGAGTCCATACAAAGCTTTGGAGAGCTTGTATACATGACTCGGAAACTTGGGGTTCTCGAATCCTGGAGGTTGTTTGACATAAACCTCTTACTCAATATAGCCATTGAGAAATGCACTCTTGACATCCATTTGATAGAGCTTGAAGCCCTGGGATGCAGAGAATGCAAGCAGGATCCTAATAGCCTCTAGTCTAGCTACAGGGGCAAAGGTCTCCTCAAAGTCAAGACCCTCAACTTTGAGAAAAGCCCTGCAACTAGCCTAGCCTTGTTGCGAATGACAACCCTATCCTCACTCTGCTTGTTTTTGAACACCCACTTGGTCCCAATGACATTATGACCAGATGGGGGCTCGACAAGCTGCCATACCTTGTTCCTTTCAAAGTTCTCAAGTTCCTCATGCATAGCATTAATCCACGATTCATCGGATAATGCATGAGAAACATCCTTCGGCTCAAAGGAGGCAACGAAGGCAGAGTGGAGGCAGAAACTGGACAAACCTGATTTTGATCGAGTGACCCACTCAAACAGATCACCAATGATCTGATCAGGTGGATGAGAACGTTGAATATGACGGGGAGGTCCAGAAACAGAAGTGGCCTCTACCTCATGCACAGAAGAGGTAGGAGCAGAGCCACTAGCTGAAGGAGAGTCGGAAGGCAAGGGCTGGTCTCCCTGAGGTGCAGAAATGGAAACAGGAGGCACCTCAGGTGAAGAGGGGACTGGATCCGGTGGAACACCATCATCTCCATCATCCTCATCTTCTACAAAGATGGTCTCGGAGGGATAAGAAGAGCCTGAAACATCAGGTCTAGCTCCTGGGCTAGCCTCATCAAAGGTCACATCACAGGTCTCTATGATCCTATGCGCATCAACACTCCAGACCCTATAGCTACGAGAAGAAGTCGAGTAACCTAGAAAGATACCATCAAAAGAGCGAGACTCAAACCTATCTAGGTTACCATACTTCAAGATAAAACACTTGCAACCGAAAACGCAAAAATGAGACACACTGGGCTTTCGCGCATACCTCAACTCATAAGAAGTGCGATGCAGATGTGCTCTCAAAAACACGCGATTAGAAACATGGTAGCGGTAGCTATAGCCTCATTCAAAACTTCCTAGAGTCTTGTACTCGTCTAGCATCATCCCGCCATCTCAACCAAGGTCCTGTTCTTCCTTTCCACTACGCCATTCTCTGAGGGGCGTAGGGAGAAAGAAGCGATGCTCTAAACCAGATTCCACAGAAACTCTCAAAGTAGGAATTCTTGAACTCCGTGCCATTATCACTGCGTATAGCTCGTAATGCACCTGGGAGCTCAATAGACAACTTACTGACCAAACCCCTGAAGTTAGAAAAAGTCTCATCTTTCGAGGCCATGAAGAATACCCAAGAGTATCTAGAAAAATCATCAACGATGACAAGAACATACCACTTCCCTCCTGCTGACTGCACTCTAGCTGGACCAACAGTGTCCATATGTAAAAGCTGTCCTGGTGCATCAGTCATCACTACGGTGACTG
This sequence comes from Otatea glauca, assembly GCA_036346275.1. Taxonomy (NCBI): domain Eukaryota; kingdom Viridiplantae; phylum Streptophyta; class Magnoliopsida; order Poales; family Poaceae; genus Otatea; species Otatea glauca. The sequence continues at coordinate 16,621,338 of CM070721.1, read as the reverse complement.
CAGGATGAGAAGCAATAACCATCTTGCCATGTCGGCAAGGAGAGCAAACTAAGTCTTTGACCATCTTGAGTTTAGGCAAACCCCGAATGAGATCGTGGCTGCTAACTCGGGTCAAATGATCAAAACCAATGTGACCAAGTCTCCTATGCCAGAAGGAGAGATCACGGGACTCAGAAGCAATCAAACATCGAAGAGAGTCTCCAGAAGAAGCAGAAAAATCAGCACGAAAGACTCTCCCAAATCTAGAAATCCCGCAAACTAACCCTCCTGATGAATCAAGAATTCTACAGGCATTACTCTTGAAGCTTACCTAGAAAGAGTCATCGATAAGCTGAGAAACAGAGAGCAGATTGTATTGCCGCTTACTTACTAAGGCAACATCTTTAAGAATGAAATTTTGGTTAATGCAGATGGTACCTTTAGCAATGACTCTACCTGAAGATGAATTTCCAAAAGTGATTAACTCATCACCGGGGGCTCGGACTAGGGAAGAGAATCAACGAGAATCTCCGGTCATATGACGAGAACAACCGTAGTCAACAATCTAAACATCGCCCTTCCCATCCGACGAACTGATCAAGACACAAGAGAAAGATGACTCGATCTTGGGATAGAGTGAAGACTTAGGAACCCAATACTGAACCATACGACACCTCAGAGTACCAGCCACAGAAGAAGACTGGACTCGAGTGTCTCTCTGACGCTCAACTCTCACACGATCAGGAGCAACTCTAGTAGATAATCTAGAAGTCAAAATTGGGTTGGCACGCCGTGGTGCAAAAGCCGGACCATCCCAGTAAGGCTGCCTGGATCTTCTACCGGAAAACACCTCACGCCGCTGATATCTACCTCGATGGGAAAAACGAGGAATATCAAGAGGAAGGCGGAAAAACTGACTACGAACAGCTCCAGGACTAAAACTTGAAGAACTAGCATGAAAACCAAGTCCTGGATGCTGCCCAAAACAAGCGACTCTCTAACCTGTCTAGAAGCAGTGTGTGTCTTAGGAGCACTCAAAGTCTAGGGATGACCCTGAATACCCCTAAGAGCAGCAACACGCTCACGCCGAGTGATCTTGGCGCGCAAGGTAAATCTACTAGGTGATCATCCTTTTACGGAAGGTGCATGTGTACTTCGCCTTGCTAGAGGCGAAGCAATAGAAGTAACACCCCCGGGTCGGAAGTCCTATGGACAACCTCGTGAGACCTAAACACGATGGTACTCACTTTGGGAGCTACCACAATCTCACCACTCTTGGAGCCGCGCACAATGGTGGGAGGATGCGCCTGAGCGTGCTTCAAGGGATCAAATCCTAGACCTTGATTGAATCTACTAATCTTGGATTGGTCTAGAATAAGATTGAGCTTCTTCTTGCCTCCAACAAACTTCTCGAGAGTGCTCATAAGATCTTGGCAATCTCGGAAGAAAGAAGCACAAGAAGAACAGGGGAAGGAGAGGAAGAAGAAGAACCGTAAAGAGAAGATCTCTCAGCACGTGCTTTTTGTTCCCTTAGCACGGCTGCCTCAATCTTGAGGGCCTCACAAGAAACGCAAGGAGCATCTCTAATCCTAAGGGTTTGGTCTTTTAACTTCTTCTTAAGCTCGACATGGATTTGATCCACATCATCCTTAACCCCAACACACACGACAAGCAACCGGTTTTGACTTAACTAGTAAGTCCTTAGCAAGTTGATCACACTTGACATTCAAAGCATCATTATCAAGTTTTAGTTGCCTCTGACCCTCAATGGTATTTGGGTCCTTAGAAGCATGCAATTCAAGTTCATCATTTCTAGCAGAAAGCTTTCTAAGGTGTTCGCTCATGGCATCAATTTCGGCAAGCAATTTAGGGCAATTAGCACATGATGGAGTGGAGTGAGCATGAAGAAAACTAGCCTCAACAGGAATAGCATCAACAGAACTAGTGCTAGCATTCTTCAACCTAAGACCATCAAGTTCAGCAAGCACACTATCATGTATGGTCCTTAGGTTCTCCAACTCCACAAGAATAGCATCACACAAAGAGCAATCATCAGTGACTCGGGAGGGAGAAGATCTAAGTGAAGCTAACTCCCGAGTCAAGGTACCTACTTCCTTCTCAAGCTCCGTACACCTAGCTCTAGCTCTAGCATGAAATTTTCCTAATTTGCAGAAAGCTTCGTTGAGCTGGTCATAGGAGGGTACCTCATCCGAGTCGCTGTAGAGATCGGAGTCGCTGATGTCGTTGGTGTCGGCCATGAAGCACATGCCGGAGAAGTCGTCGCCGCCCTTCTTCTCTTGCGGATCATCCTCGCCCTCGTCGCTCCATGTCTCCGTGTCGGAGAGGTTGATGTCGTCAAGCGCGGCGAGGACGCGGTGGAAGAGCTTCTTGTTCTTGGAGAAGTTGCGGTACTTCTTCTCGTACGCCGGTTCACGAACTGGAGGCTTCTTGTTGCGGTTCTTGTCGGTGTAGTCGTTCTTGCCCGAACCACCAACGTCGTTCTTGCACTTCTCCAGCTTGGGACAGTTCGGCCGAATGTGGTTGGGGCCACCACACTCGAAGCAGGTGATCATGCCACCTCTCTTCCTCTCTCTCACCCTCTTGTATGCATGAGAAAACTTGCGAGCGAGAAGAGCAAGCTCATGTTCGGAAATTTTCCAGTTGGTCATCGCTTAGCTCACAAAGGGCGGAAGAGAGAAACCAATAGAAGGATCGGAAGAAGAAGATCCAATGGGATCGGTGACCAAGGCCATCGATTGAGATTTCGTCTTGGTGAGGCGACATCGATCTCATGAGTCTTGAGGCGGAATAAAGCCCGTCAAGAGTCAGAGTCGATAAGTCAGTGGTGTCCTTGATGGTGGTCACCTTCATCTCCCAAACATGCAAATCGAGTGCGGTCAAGAAATGTCGAGCATTGTCCGAGTCAGGTGAAAGCATCTAGGCGCCCGATATGTTTTGGTTTTGATAATTAATGACAACTTTGCTATATGATCTAATGCTTTTGTTGAGAATATTGAAAGTAGGTCGATTCCAAGATTAATGATCATGGAAATACTAAGGAAGGTTCAAGCCAATCAAGAAATATGTCAAGATCATATAAAGGTATATTTATAAGGCTCTTTTCTAGTCCTTTGATGATCTTGGAGTTTGGAAGAAAGATCGGTTTACAAGATTTAGGGCCGTACTATTAAGAGGGATCTTGACGCTTATCTTAATGCCATTTAAGGGTTTGAAGGCTGAATATGCATATTCAAATTAGTTGCCCAATATTAGACAAGTTTCATCTTTGAAAAACCCTGAGATAATTCAAATCTCTGGAAATCCGGTGCTATCGCCTATGGCAGCGCGGTGCTACCGGATGAGCGGTAGCACCGGCTCAACAGCCGGTGTGAAAATCCCAGAGAAGAGGATTTTGGGCGATTTGTAGCCCGGTGCTACCGCCCATGGCAGCCCGGTGCTACCGGGATCACAGTAGCACTGGACTTCAGCCCGGTGTGAAAATCACAGAGGGTGTGTTTATGGGTGATTTAGTGGCCCGGTGCTACCGCCCAAGATGGCCCGGTGCTACCGGACCTTCGGTAGCACCGGACCTTAACCCGGTGTAAAAATTCCAGAGAAGCACTTTTCTTAAGCTTTTGGTATCCCGGTGCTACAAGCTTGGTGGCCCGGTGCTACCGGACCTTCGGTAGCACCGGACCTCAGCCCGGTGCTATATTTCCAGAGAAGTGTGTTTTTGAACAAAGAAAAAGAAATGGAGCCCGGTGCTACCGGCCCTAGTTGGGCGGTAGCACCGGACCCCTGTAACGGTCTCTGGCAAGTGCATTAAATGCACTGTTCTAGCCGTTGAAGTGGAGCCCGGTGCTACCGGTCCTACATGGGCGTAGCACCGAAAAACAGATTTTTGCAGATTCGAGCTCCAACGGCTAGAAAGTTTGGTGGAGGCTATAAATACCTCCCCACCTGCATTCTAGAGAAGCTCTTGGTCCTCATTGATGATATTAGAGCTCTAGCAAGTGTTCTCCACTCTAGTGTGCATTCAATTTCTATTTGTGAGAGTGAGAATCAAGTTTGGGTGTTGCATTTAGTGTTTGAGCCTTTAGACACCGACATTTGACCTCAAGCTAGCGTCAAGGTTTATTACTCTTGGAGGTTGCCGCATCCTAGACGGCTTGGTGGCGATTGTGCGCGGTGAGCTTCTCAACGGAGATTGTGAGAAGTCCCGGCAAGTTGTGAAGGCCGGAGTTCGCCTACCCGGAGCGGAGAAGAACTACCCTAGTGATCGAGGAAGGCTCAAGTGAGTGGAGCCGGCAGCGTGGTTCAAGTCACCTCAGCGTGGAGTAGGGAGACCGGCAAGTCTCTGAGACCACGGGTTAAATTCCTTGTCTCCTATTTATTTGTGTTTGGTACTTTTGTTTGTTGAAAATCCATTTCATTAATACCATATTCTTCATTGTCTCTTGTGCTCTCAAGTATATTTGCTTCACTTGTATTGACATACCATCTTAAGCAATTGCTAGAGATTTTAGTGTGTTCTTCACTTTTGTATCTCAATTTGATAGCATCATTTGTATTTCCTAAATTGTATTGAAAAATTTAGAAACCTCCTATTCACCCCTCCTCTAGTCGGTTATCCTTGATCCTACAAGTGGTATCAGAGCTTGGACTCTCTTTTGGGGCTTCACCGCCTAGAGAGTAAGGATGGCTAGCGATGGGGTGTCAATAGGCAAGGCACTATTTTTTGATGGTACAAATTATGCTTATTGAAAAATTCGTATGACCGTTTATCTTAAGGCCATGAGTCCAAGCATATGGAGAATTGTAGTTGAGTGTTTTACTCCGGGGGTTAATCCCACACTCACAAATGACCAAGAGGAGCGAAACACTCATCTTAATGCTCAAGCTATGAATGCACTTTTTGGAGCCTTGAACGCGGATGAGTTCAATCGAGTGAGAAATCTTGAACTGCTCATGAGATTTGGACGACCCTCTCGGAAATTCATGAGGTGACATCCTCGGTCAAGGAAGCCAAATTGCATATGCTTCGAATCAAATATGAGAGTTTTATTATGTTGCCTCATGAAAACATCAATGAGATGTATTCACGGTTGAACAACATAGTAAATGAGCTCAAGGGCCTTGGAGCATCACTAACCGACTTTGACATTGTTCGTAAGATGCTTAGGGCTCTTCCGGAAAAATATGAGACCTTGGTGATGTTGTTTCACAACTCACCGAATTATAAGAATAGCGCTAGCGGACTTCTTGGAAATCTCATAACCAATGAGCTTTACAAGAAGGACAAGGAAGAACTTTTGGAGCAAAGCTCATCGAAGAAGAAGAACATCGCTTTCAAGGCGAAGGCGGAGTCAAGTGATGAAATGATCAATGACTCCGATGATGACGAAGACACCGAGGAGAAAATGACCCTTCTTGTGAGAAGAATAAGAAAATTCATGAAGAGATGCTCAAGCACAAGTGGTCCTCAAAAATTCAAGAAGGGACAATATTCTAGCACCAACCGGTATGCCAATATTCGGTGCTATGAATGTGATGAGAAGGGACATATTGCCTCGAAATGTCCAAAGAAAAGGGATGACAAAAACAAGTCCCCTCCGAAGAAGAAGTTCTTTCATGGGAAGAAGAAGCTCTTCAAGAAGTTGAATAGAGATGGAAAGGGCAAGGCTCACATTGGAGAATGGAACTCCGAGGAAGAATATTCGGACTCCGACTCTTCCGAGGATGATACACCTCCAAAGAAGAAGGGTCTTGCCGGAATTGCTATTGAGGAGACCTCATCACCTTTCGTCACTCCCTTATGTCTTATGGCTAAAGGAGATTTTAAGGTAAACACAAATGATGATGAACCCTCCTATGATGAATTAATGGATATGCTTGAGGACTTGAATGAGTATCTTGGAAAAGAAAAGTCTAAACATAAAGCTTTGTGAAAAGAATATCTTTCTCTCAAAGACTCTTATGAGGAGCTAATGGAAGCTATTGAGACTCTTCTTGCTAAGGACCATTCAAAGCCTCAAAATGATATAGGGATAAGTTGCAAAATTATTGATGATATATCTTGCTTAGAAATAGATTCGTGTTGTATATCAAAAACTAGCATATCTACCTCTTGTGATGACTTATTTGATATGCCATCAATATCATGCTCTAGTTCTACTTCATGCCATGAAAACTAGTAGTAGAAAATAATGAACTTAAGGAACAAGTAAACAAACTTAGTAAAAGTCTTGATAGATGTTTCAAGGGTAAAGACACTTTAAATAAAATCTTGAATGGCCAAAGATGCTCCTACAATAAAGAAGGACTAGGATATATTCCTAAGAAGGGCAAAAAGATTAATAACAAAACTCCTCGTTTTGTTAAATCAAATGGGAAGTTTTGTTACAAATGTCATGAGGTAGGGCATCTAGCAAATAATTGTACTTTGGATAAAACAACTAAAAATAACATTTATGACTTTTGTTATGTTCTTAAGAAGGATAGTTTTGGCAAAATAATTGCTAAGTTTGTTGGCACTCCTATACTTGGCCGTAAAAAGAATGCCATTTGGGTGCCCAAAGCCTTGGTTACTAACCTCCAAGGACCCAAACAAATTTGGGTACCTAAAAGAACTTGATTCTCTTTTGTAGGTGAACTACAAGACCGGCGGACGGCATTGGGTGTTGGATAGTGGATGCACTCAACATATGACCGGTGACCGGAAGATGTTCACCACCTTTGAAGTAGGAAATGGGCAAAACGACAAGATCACATTTGGTGACAATAGTAAAGGAAAGTTATTGGGTTTGGGTAAAATCGCTATCTCAAATGACCTTTCTATTTCAAATGTTTCTGAAAGTACATCTAGGCACTTATGTTATTTTGGTGATTAATGACAAACACTCATAATGACAATCTATGCATTTAAGTAAATGCTTAACTTAGTGCTTGGCAAATGACAAACCTCTAATATGATTATATTGCTATGAGACTAACATGTTATTGCCTAGTTGAGTATCAGTCTCATCTTTTAGAGGAAAATCAAATAGGAAGGTTAAGCAAAGATAAGGTATGCAATTTTTGTATCTATTCTATATTTGTTATTGCATTCCTTTCGTGCAAATGCATAGTGAACTCCAAGTAGCATGTTGATTTTATATATGCACATTGGTTCATGTCATATTTATTTGTGCATATATATTCATTTGAGTTCATTATGGTATGCATGTATTAACTAGAGTTAAACTTCATATTGCTATAGATTGACTTGGTGCATGCATGTTTTATTTGTATATCTTCTCATGCAATTCTCTTAGTGAAGTTTATCTAGTGTTGGATCACATATTTACTCTTACTCCAAATATTATTTGCACATGTACAATTCGTGTATATTCTATCATGTGCTTCATTTAAGTAAAGTCTGTGATCCTTGCCATGATTTAATTGATTCATCATATTGGCAATTATCTCTCTAGTGCATATAGATCAATTACATATTCATCATGATGTACTTAGTAGAGAACATTTATTATGTCAAGTGTTTCCAGTTATGTTGTGCTTCTTTTTATGAAACACTTGTTGTAATCAATTGCTCACAAATATCAATTTGTTCATATCTATTGAGCTTTTGGGACTAATATCTTTCATGAGTAGTTTGGAAAGAATTAGGTCCCGTATGTGTATGATGACCAAGATATCTTGGAGGATGATCGTTAAGCCGAGGTCAACAAGACGGCGGTGTCACCAAGAGTTGAGGACTAAGTCAAGATCGACTTGGCGTGGAGATCGTCAGAGAGGATGATCAAGTCAAGGTTGATAGGACGAGAGTCTCATGAGGTGAATCGAGTCGAGTTGGACAAGGTGAAGATGTCATCAATTATATGGTGAAAGTCTCCATGCATCGACATTAAGAAAGAAGACGGCAAGTGACTATTTCTAGACTTATATTATCTTTGATTTATTTTGAGTCTAAGGATTGCCGTACTATTAAGAGGGATGCGATGTCGAATGACTTTTAGATGTGTCAAGTGCTCAAGTGATCCATCCTTGTGAATCTTAGAAAGAGAGTGGTGTTGGTGGTGCCGAAAAGTGAGGGTTGTAGGTCTCCTTTGGATTCTTTGGGATATCTGTGTTTATCCTTTGAGTTTTGGGTAGTGAGACCTTGTTAGTTGTGTAGCCCTCGTTCTTAGCTTTTGATAGAGTCCAAAATCACTGAAATTGGAGTCCGGAGTGAAAAGTTATGCTCGTTTTCGTCGGGCTGCTCCGTGCTGTTCGGACTATCCGGGTTGAGTCCGGACTATCCGAACATTTTTCCGGACTCTCCGGGTTGGGTCTCTCTGTTAGCCTTTCTTATTTAGTCCGGACTATCCGGACTTGAGTCCGGAGTCTCCGGGTTGTGTGCGGCTGTCTCCAACGGCTAGTTTTTGGGGACCTCTATATAAAGCCCCCTTCTTCCCCACTTCAAAAGAGGCTTTTACCCTGTAGATTAGAGGTGCTATACCCTTGTTCTTGAGCCCCCAAAACACCTCTTTACCTGTAGATCTAAGTGATCCCCTTGGTGAGAAGGGTTGGGAAGAGTTTGAGGAGTGAGGTGCTAGGTTGAGTGAGACTTGAGTTGATTGAGCACTTGATTTCATCTCCAAGCTTGTTCTTCGTGAGCATTTGTTACTCTTGGAGGTTGAGGACTCCTAGGCGGCTAGGAGGTTGCCTCGAGCCACCGGAGCTTTGTGTGGTTGGCCGTGGGAAGTTTGTGAAGGTCGGTTCCGCCTCCGTAAGGGAAGGAATCAAAGGAGTGAAGACCGGCAAGTGCATTTGTGCAACAGGGAGGAAGAGGGTTGAAAGAGACCCGGCTCAAGTGTGACCGAGCCGCCTCAGCGAGACGTAGGATCCTCAAGGATCCGAACCGGGTGAAAAATCATCGTCTCCAAGTTTTCTTCTTACTCTTGCTTTAGTATTTGTTTTGGAATCTTGAATTTGCCCGATCTACTCTATTGTTGTGTTTGGCTCTAGATCTTCATCATCCCCATGTACCTGATAGCATTTAGATCTTTTGTATTCAAGTAGATTGTTGAAAAATTGCAGGATTTAAAATCTCATTTGAGGTCTTAAATCCGAGTATCCGGACTTCGAACCGGATAGTCCGGACATTTGAGTATCCGGAGATAAGTCCGGACACTCGGTCCGAGTCCTCGGATCCAATCCGAGTATCAGGACTCTGAACCAGACGATCCGGACATTTCGGAGTATCCGGATAAAAATCCCGGACACTCCGGACTTAGACCCTCGGGAGATTTTATTTAGCTGCAATATTTTTATTCCGCTGCATTTATTTACAAAGTTTTTAATTCGCCTATTCACCCCCCCTCTAGGCGACATCCCCTGTCCTTTCAATTGGTATCAGAGCAAGGTCTCTCCTTTATTAGACTTAACCGTCTAGAGAGTAAAGGATGTCGACTAGAGGATTAGTGCACTCACTTGATCCACTTGTGCTAGATGGCACAAATTATGCTTCATGGAAATTAATTATGACTTCTCATTTTAAATCCATGAGCCCCCAAATATGGTGGATCGTAGATGTCGGCTTTTCCTCTCCATTGAATGAAGTTGCTCCAACTGAAGGAGAGAGGAAATGCCTACATCTCGACGCTCAAGCTACTAATGTTTTATTTTGTGTTGTGAGCGATCAAATTTTTGATAGAATATGCAATCTCAAGAGCGCTCATGAAATGTGGATAAAGCTTCAAGAACTATTTGAATCATCCACTTCTATTGAGGATTGCATTAAGGAAGAGATGTCGGGAGATGAAACATCAAGCTCCACCTCAAGCTCAAGTGATGAAGAACCGACATCTCCATCAACCTCAACCTCCGCCTCAAGTGATGATGAAGATGCTCTTCCATCACAAATCCGTTGCTTCATGGCGAAAGGTAAGAATGAGGTAAGTGACGATGATGACGATGATGAGCTCACTTATAATGAACTTTTGAATTTGCTTGAGGAGCTCAATAAATGTCTTGGAAAGGAGAAAAAGAAATATAAAATTTTGAAGCTTGAACATGAATCACTTCAAAATGATTATAATATGCTTCAAAAAAATCATGAATCCCTCCTTCTCAAAGAAATTCATAAGCCTAAGGTGGATATAGGAATCTCATGTGATTTAATTGATGAAATATCTTGCTTAAATGTTAATCCTAATATTTCATCAAAATTTGACATATCCACCTCTTGTGATGATTTACCTTGTTGCTCAAATTCAAATGTTTCTACTTCCTCTATGCATGTTGAGACTAACCTTGCAGAGGAAAATAAGGAGCTCAAGGCCCAAGTCATTAGATTAGAAAATGACTTGAAGAAGTGCGTAAAGGAAAAGCCGTTCTCGGCGAGATCTTGAGCAAGCCAAAGGCGCCTCAAGATAGCGAGGACTCGGCTACATCTCCAAGAGGGAGACTAGCAAGACAAGGCACAACGAAAGACATTCGAAAATCATCAAGTGCTTTGCTTGCAACAAGAAGGGACACTTCGCCTCCGTGTGCCCTAATAAAGTGGAGATCAAGCCACAACCATCAACAATGAGGCAAACCGACAAAGAGCAAGTCAAGAAGAAGAAGAGACGCTCAAAGCCTACTTGCTACAATTGTCGGAGAAAGGGACACATCGGTAAGGATTGTCCCAAAGGTATTACTCCTAAGCCTATTATTGTCAATGATCATTATTTGCTTAGGAAGGACAAAAATGGCAATGTGTTTACCAAGTTTGTCGATTCTCCCAAGTATTTGCAAAATTATGATATTCAATTGCTTAGGAGAAATGAATCTAGAAATGTGTTTGCTCAAAATGCTAGACTTCCTAAGACCAAGAAAAATCATGTTGATCATGTGCTTAGGAAAAATAACAATAGCAAACCATTTGCTAGATTTGCTAGATCCTCTAAGCCAATGCATAATTTCAATTATCATATGCTTAGAAGAGATCAAACTAGAAATGGTTTTGCAAACTATCATTGCCCTCCTAAGCCTTTCATAAAAATGCCAATCATTTGCCTAGGAGGAATAATTATTGCAAACCTATTTCTAATTATGTTAGTCAATTCAATAACATCCAAATTAGGACCATTTGGGTTCCAAAATCTATTGTGACTAACATTGTTGGACCCAACAAGGATTGGGTACCAAAAACTGCCTAAAAGAATTTTAGGCAATATGAGATGGATTGGATGTTTGGCTTCTTCAAAAGGGAAGATGACTTAATCATTTGCAAAATGGAGCCAAGCATGAGGATGATCACTCCAATCATGAACCAATGCCATCTCGGGTAACAAGTATTTAAATTGATTCTTATAGCTTATAGCTTTGTGTAGGTTATATTGCATTATTCATGAAAATCAATTTAGATTGCTTGATTATATGCTTGCTCATGCTTGATTAATTGTTTTGATTGAAATCTTGAGTAAGTTTGGGATAGTGGCACATTAAGGGGGAGTGCTAAATCATAACCATGTATATTACATCCCTACATGTGCCCATATTTATATAAGTGCAAATATATATTCCCAAAATCAAACCATTTAGCCAAAAGTCAAAATTTTGTATACCATTAGTATTCTTGTGAAAAACTAGTTGCAAAATGTATACAAATATATTTGAAATATTTTTCCAAGGTTTTGGCTTCACAAAATCTATTTTGAAAAGAAAATGAGTTTCATGATCAAAATCTAGATAGTAGTATCTTGTTTTGGATTTAAACTTATAATTTTCATAGAATTAAATGTAAAATGAATTTGAAAGTAATTCCAAAACAAAAATCCTAGAGTTGGTCATTCTTAACAATTCTTGTGTTCAAAAGACTTTCAAAAGACCAACCTAGCGAAAGTTATTCGATTTTGAAACTCGCCGAAAAACTATATTTGACCCATAATAGTCATATTATTGCACTTAGTGAGTTTCTTCATTTGGACTAGATCTTGTGTAGTATCTCAGTTCAAAATGATATTTAAGACTCATACACAAAATTCAAATCTCTATATCTCATCTTATTTTTTTCATTTGAATCTTGTGTTGAAATATTTGGCTTTGTTTTACAAATAGCTATTTCAAAAGGACCATTTTGGTCAAAAGTCAAATCTTATGTTTAAAAGGCCCAAAATTGTGAAAAGCTTTGTAAAAGTATTCTAATATGCATTTCAAATGTTTTCAAGTATCTAACCCTTGGTTAGAAGCTAAAAGTCAAACTTTGGCCTCAAATGGATCTTATATGATCTTGTTTTTGAATTAAATGAAATATTTTTATAAGTTAAAATGTATTGAGTTTTTGAAAAAGTGGTCAATACAAAACTCATAGGGTTGGTCATTTTAAGCATTTCTTTAGTTCCAAGTTTTTCCAAACGACCAACCGTTCAAAAGTTATAGCCATTTGAATTTGGCCAAAATCATCCATTTGACCCAAAATGACCCGTTGTTGCATTTTGTGGATTTCGCTATTTGAATTGGATTTCATTGTATATCTTGGATTGAAATAGTATTTCTAAATCATACAAAGCTATTAAAGATCAAATCTCCATAAATTTCAATCCGGAATGCATTTTGAACATTTGGTGAAAATTCAATTTCTTTTCAAACCTACAAAGCGCATTTTGCCATATCTTTTGAACGAAAATTCCTTTTAATGAAATTCTTTTTGGGAAACCTTCTAAATAGTCCAATGTTTATTTCTGGAAAGTTTCAAACCATTTGGACTCAATTTGAAAAAGTTTTGACTTTTCTTCTTTTTGAGTAAAAATCATGCCTACAAAGCAAAATTTGGCATATCTTTTGTTTGGAGACTCTTTTTTGGAAAATTCTTTTTGGAAAAGTTTCTTGTGAGTCTAAAGAATGTTTTTGCACAATTTAAAATAATTTCAACTTAATTTGAAGTAGTTATGGCTTTTTCTCTCTTTTGATCTTATTTGGCATACTCTCGCATTAAGTTGGATTTTACGATTTGAATGGATTTGATTATGCAAATAGGCTTATAAACATCTCTATAACTCATATAAAGCCACATAAGTGCATATTTCCATTCAAAACTCATTTGGTTGCCCTTTTGAGGAATTGATGAAGATTTTTATCCTTTATGTGTTTCAAATGCAAATTTCACCACATTTCTCAAAGTGAAATTTATTTATTGAAAATTTTTGTTAGAAAACCATCTATTGAATATGAAGTTCATATCTGAAAATTTTCAAATTCATTTGAACTCATTTGCAAGAATGTTGACTTCTTTTGACTTAGTGTCAAAATCAAACCTCCAATGCCCATTTTGATCTAATTTTTGATTGGAGGGTGATATTTGAGAAATTCTTTTTGGAAAAAGTCTCTTGGATGTTCATGGATCACTTCCGCAAAATCTTATGGCTATTGGACTTCATTTGATCAAGATTTGATCCAAATTCAAAATATTCAGTTTTAGGGATGAAGCTGAACAACCCAGAGTATCCGGGTGATCTATTTAGTTACAAAGTTTTTATTCCACTGCATTTAGTTACAAAGTTTTTAATTCGCCTATTCACCCCCCCCTCTAGGCGACATCCCCTGTCCTTTCAGTTTCTTTGGTAGAAACCTTAAATTTTAATTTGTTATCGGTTGCTCAAATTTGTGATCTAGGTCTTTCTTGCATGTTTTCTAAGAATGATGTAGTGATTTCTAAAGAAAATGATAATTCTTTAGTGTTCAAAGGTTTTAGATTTCGAAACTTATATTTATTTGATTTCACCTCAAATGAGTCATGTCTTCAAACTTGCTTAATTGCAAAGACATCTCTAGGATGGTTATGGCATAGAAGACTAACTCATGTTGGGATGATCCAACTCAAAAAGCTTTTCAAAAATGATTTAGTTGTGGGCTTGAAAGATGTGAAGTTTGAGAAAAATAGACTTCGTAGTGCTTGTCAAGCCGGAAAACAAGTTGCTAGTTCTCATCCTTCAAAAAGTATCATGTCCACATCTAGACCATTAGAGCTCTTACATATGGATTTGTTTGGCCCAACAACCTATAAGAGCATTGGAGGAAATTCTTATTTTTTGGTCATTGTTGATGATTTTTCAAGGTATACGTGGGTATTCTTTTTATATGATAAATCTGAAACCTCCGGTATCTTTAAAAACTTTGCAAAAAGGGCTCAAAATGAATTTGATTTTAAAATTAAGAAGATTCGTAGTGACAATGGTTCCGAGTTCAAAAATACAAAAATTGAAGATTATTGTGATGAATTTGGAATAAAGCACGAACTTTACACTACTTACACTCCGGAGCAAAATGGAGTTGTGGAACGGAAAAATCGAACATTAATTGAAATGGCAAGAACTATGCTTGATGAGTATGGCACCTCCGATAGTTTTTGGGCGGAAGCCATTAATACCGCTTGCCATGCAACTAATAGGCTTTATTTGCATCGTCTCTTGAAAAAGACCTCTTATGAGCTTCTCATTGGAAGAAGACCAAATATTTCTTATTTTCGAGTTTTTGGTTGTAAATGCTACATCTTGAAAAAGGGTGTTCGACTTTGAAAATTTCAAAGTCGTTGTGATGAAGGCTTCTTGCTTGGATATTCTTCAAATAGCAAAGCCTATCGTGTATTCAACGAAAATAAAGGTTTTGTGGAAGAAACTTGCGATATTGAGTTTGATGAAACTAACGGCTCTCAAGAAGAGCAAGAAAACTTGGATGATGTAGGTGAAGAAGGTTTAAGAGAAGCAATGAAGAACATGACATTTGGAGACAAAAAACCAAAGGAGGATAAACAAGATACACCCTCATCCACTAAAGTTGAACCCTCCACTTCCGCTACATCAAGTCAAGTTCAACCTATTGATGTGGATGAAAAGGAGTGTGATCAACAAACGCATACTCTACCTCAAATAATTCATCATGGGCTCTCCAAAGATCATCCAATAGATCAAATATTGGGTGACGTTAGTAAGGGTGTTCAAACTCGATCTCGCGTCGCTTCTTTTTGCAAACATTACTCCTTTGTATCTTCTTTTGAACCTACTCACATAGATGAAGCTCTAGATGATCCGGATTGGGCAAATTTAATGCATGAAGAACTCAATAACTTTGCCCGAAATGATGTTTGGACTTTAGTGGAAAGGCCCAAGGAACACAATGTAATAGGTACAAAGTGGGTATTCCGAAACAAATAAGATGAAAATGGTATTGTGGTAAGAAATAAGGCCCGGTTGGTAGCTCAAGGATTTACTCAAATTGAAGGTTTGGATTTTGGTGAAACCTTTGCTCCCGTGGCTAGATTAGAAGCTATTAGAATCTTACTTGCTTTTGCATCTTGTTTTGATATTAAATTATTTCAAATGGATGTAAAGAGTGCTTTTCTAAATGGAGAAATTTCCGAATTGGTATTTGTTGAACAACCTCCCGGTTTTGAAAGCCCTAAATATCCTAACCATGTTTACAAACTCTCTAAGGCGCTATATGGTCTCAAACAAGCTCCTAGAGCATGGTATGAGCGACTTAGAGATTTTCTACTTTCTAAAGGGTTCAAAATTGGGAAGGTTGATACAACACTCTTTACAAAGATTATTGATGAAGAATTCTTTGTATGCCAAATCTATGTTGACGATATTATATTTGGTTCTACTAACGAAGACTTTTGCAAAGAATTTGGTGACATGATGTCTAGGGAGTTTGAGATGTCAATGATTGGAGAATTAAGCTTCTTCCTTGGACTCCAAATCAAGCAACTCAAGAATGGGACCTTCGTGAGTCAAACCAAATATGTGAAAGACTTGCTAAAAAGATTTGGCATGGAAGACTCGAAGCCCATCAAGACTCCAATGGCTTCCAACGGGCATCTTGATCTAAATAAGGAAGGTAAACCGGTAGACTCAAAACTTTATCGCTCTATGATTGGTAGTCTACTTTATCTCACCGCATCTAGGCCCGATGTTATGTTTAGTGTGTGCATGTGTGCTCACTTTCAAGCTTCCCTTAAAGAATGTCATTTAGTAGCGATTAAGAGAATTCTAAGATATTTAAAGCATTCCTCAAATATAGGGTTATGGTATCCTAAAGGTGCTAGTTTTGATTTAATTGGATATTCGGACTCGGATTATGCGGGTTGCAAAGTGGATAGAAAAAGCACCTCCGGAAATTGCCAATTCCTAGTTAGATCCCTTATTTCTTGGTTCTCCAAGAAACAAAATTCCGTAGCTCTATCCACCGCCGAAGCCGAATACATATCCGCCGGTAGTTGTTGTGCTCAATTATTATGGATGAGGAAAACTTTAATGGATTATGGAATAGATTTTAAAAATGTGCCTCTTTTATGTGATAACGAAAGTGCCGTTAAAATAGCCAACAACCCAGTCCAACACTCAAGAACTAAACATATAGAAATCCGTCATCATTTCTTGAGAGATCATGTTAGCAAAGGAGATATAGTGATTAGTCACATTAGAACCGAAGATCAATTAGCGGATATCTTAACCAAGCCTTTAGATGAAGCCCGGTTTTGTAAATTGAGGAATGAATTAAATGTCATAGACATCTCCAATGTGGTTTGAGTTTTTCCTTTAATCTCGCTTGAAGATTGATTGGTTAATTCTGTTGTTGCTTTGTTAAATATCTTTCAATTTTATTTAATATAGTACTTGTTGAGGGGGAGCTCTTCATATGATTCTTACATCTTGAATCTCAAACAATATTGTTTGTTTCAAAAATAAGGTTGAATCTTAATTAAGCCATAAAACATGAGATTCTATAAATTTTGGATGCAATTGTATGTCTTATAAAATATATATCAAAGTTTTATTGAAAATGTTGATTTCTTTGGGTATTTATCTTTGTCTTGTCTGCTTTTCCGGTAGCACCGCTCATACAAGAGCGGTAGCACCGGAGACCGATGCAACCGGAAAATCCGCGGTAGCACCGGATTTATCGGGTTCTGGGGTTAAGCCAAGTGCGGTGCAACCGTTCCCTCCTCCTTCTTCACACCGCTCCCTCTCTTCCCGTTATCCCTTTTGTTTCCCCTCTCAAATTTCTTCAAAATCATCCGAAGAAATCAAGTTTTCTCTCCACCCGTTTGATCTTCACTCGATCCTCTCTCAAAGGTACCTTCTTTTGTTCAAATTTCATCGGTTCTTTATGCCCTAGCATCATCCTTATTCCTTTTTAGGGTTTTGTGAAAAATCAGCAAAATGTGTGGAAATTTGTTAAAATTTGTGGTTAAAATGTATTTGATGAAGGATATTCTTGCTATTAGTTGACTTTTCCTGAATCAAATCAGTTAAATCATGAATTCAAACAAATTTAGCTCAAAACTGTATCTGGCCGGTGCTACCGGTCCCTGTGCGGTAGCACCGCCAATGGTCCGGTGCTACCGGGTTTGTATAGGCGGTAGCACCGGATTTGCAGATAAACTGCTCACAGATTGCAATTTTCTTTACAAAACTCTAAGTGTCTGGGGTATATCCTTTGATCTTAATCCTTGAATATCTCTTTTGTATCCAGTAATCATGCCTAAGACTCGTGGCTCCGGGTCTTACGTTAAAGTAGCTGCAAATAGAGGACGAGCTCCTCCTCTTCCTCAAGACTCCGACAGTGAAGACAACATTCCAATAGCTTCAAGACATCGTGAAGTCCGACAGAAGGTTAGGCAAGAAACTGGTGACAACTCCAAGAAATCCAAGGGCAAACAATGTGTGTCAGAAACTGAAGAAGCTAGTGACTCTATGGATATAGATAAATCTCAAAGTGGAGAAAAGACCGAAGAAGAAGAAAACCTTGATGACTTCGATCCTTCGGTAAATTTGAAGACAATCAAAGGTGACACATATTTCTCCTTGAGAACAGCAAATCAATACTTGTTGCCTAGGACTGCCACTGAGGATAAATTCAGAACTTTATTTCAGCAGAAAGTCTTTTATGAGATTTACAAAGAAAAGGAATTTGCTGATCACAAATGGATAAACTGGGAGCACATTAGAAAAATTCCTCTGTTTGTTGGAGTCCCTGAGTTATTTCATGGTGCGGGACTGTCAGACTTAGTCAGTAAAAGGTGTGATTATAATGAAGATCTAATCAGACAATTTTATGCTACATTGCATGTCTCTGAATCACATGAGAGCATAACTTGGATGACAGATGCCGCAGTGCACACAGTCACCAAGAGTGAAATTGAGGAAGCTTGGGGCATTCATCACAGTGGGTATCCCAGAGTGCACAGTGATAGAGTCATTCCCCTCGCCAGAAAGTTTGAGTTCTATGAACCTTCAGCTTCAGTCAAGCGTCCAGGTAAAATGGCGATCCGCTTCCTTCTCGCGATCTAATAAATAGAATTGTTAGAGTTACAATCCATCCTAAGAGCGGAAACTATGATGAAATCAGAGGATATGCCTGGAATATTCTGGCTAAAATCATGAACGGAAATAAGTTTGATGTGGTGAATTTTATGATTAGAGAAATGGCTTCATCTGCTTGTGACAAAGGTAAAAGAATCTACTTTGCTCCATTCATTATGATGATAATCAAGAGAGTGATTGTATTTCGAGGAGGATGTGGCGGTGTCCACAAGCCATACCGACCCCGTGAGGCTGCTCCTCAGACCATCAGTCAGCGGGATCAGTCTTCATCCCAGCAGCCTCAACATCAGGATATCACAGCTGCCTCAGAGGTCCCTCCATCTCAGCATATTTCTCATGATCAGTTCTTGGACAGTTTGAGGACTGACCTCATGAGCAGTCTAGCCAGTATGAGATCTGACATGATGAGTGGTTTCTCACGGCTGGAGGAGCAGCAGTCGCAGTCTAGGCAGATGGTTGAGGAGGTCCGAGGTCGTCTGGATTCCATTGATTCCTCCATCTCCGAGCTTCGCTCATCGCTCCCTATTGTCTACCAGCGCTCGGGATCTCGTGCACCTCCATCTACTCCGCCTCCTCCGGCTCCTCCATCTTCTTGAGCTTCTCGACGATCTTTTTGTATTTGATGCCAAAGGGGGAGAAGTGAAAGTGAACAGAAGATAAACTAGAAACTTATGTTTGTTTTGGTTGATACTTTTGTTGCTGTGTATGTTTGTTTGAACTTGTCGTGGTTAAATATTTGTAATACTTATGGTTGCATTAAAATATTCTCATGCTCTTGCATATTGCAATATCATATTGTTGTTTTAATACTCTCATTTGTTTATCCACGGGCTCAATTATTAAACAAAACTCTGTCAAATTTTTGTTTAAATGTACAAATCATCTACTTGCAATTAACATACACATCTCTAGGGGGAGTATTTCTTTAAAAATATATATCATGTTTTATACTCCTTTCTTGCTTCGAAAGGCAAAGAAAACTTATTGATTCCTAATCACTTGAAGCAAAAATTCCCTTTTGTTCACCTAAAAACAATTTCAAACTATCACTATGGGTTGTCATCAATTACCAAAAGGGGGGAGATTGAAAGCATCTAGGCACCCGATATGTTTTGGTTTTGATAATTAATGACAACTTTGCTATATGATCTAATACTTTTGTTGAGAATATTGAAAGTAGGTCGATTTCAAGATTAATGATCATGGAAATACTAAGGAAGGTTCAAGCCAATCAAGCAATATGTCAAGATCATATAAAGGTATATTTATAAGGCTCTTTTCTAGTCCTTTGACGATCTTGGAGTTTGGAAGAAAGATCGGTTTACAAGATTTAGGGCCGTACTATTAAGAGGGATCTTGACGCTTATCTTAATGTCATTTAAGGGTTTGAAGGCTCAATATGCATATTCAAATTAGTTGCCCAATATTTAGACAAGTTTCATCTTTGAAAAACCTTGAGATAATTCAAATCTCTGGAAATCTGGTGCTACCGCCTATGGCAGCGCGGTGCTACCGGATGAGCGGTAGCACCGGCTCAACAACCGGTGTGAAAATTCCAGAGAAGAGGTTTTTGGGCGATTTGTAGCCCGGTGCTACCGCCCATGGCAGCCCGGTGCTACCGGGATCACGGTAGCACCGGACTTCAACCCGGTGTGAAAATCACAGAGAGTGTGTTTATGGGTGATTTAGTGGCCCGGTGCTACCGCCCAAGATGGCCCGGTGCTACCGGACCTTCGGTAGCACCGGACCTTAACCCGATATAAAAATTTCAGAGAAGCACTTTTCTTAAGCTTTTGGTATCCCGGTGCTACCGCACTTGGTGGCCCGGTGCTACCGGACCTTCAGTAGCACCGGACCTCAGCCCGGTGGTATATTTCCAGAGAAGTGTGTTTTTGAACAAAGAAAAAGAAATGGAGCCCGGTGCTACCGGCCCTAGTTGGGCGGTAGCACCGGACCCCTGTAACGGTCTTTGGCAAGTGCATTAAATGCACTGTTCTAGCCGTTGAAGTGGAGCCCGGTGCTACCGGTCCTACATGGGCGGTAGCACCGGAAAAACAGATTTTCTGTAGATTCGAGCTCCAACGGCTAGAAAGTTTGGTGGAGGCTATAAATACCTCCCCACCTGCATTCTAGAGAAGCTCTTGGTCCTCATTGATGATATTTGAGCTCTAGCAAGTGTTCTCCACTCTAGTGTGCATTCAATTTCTATTTGTGAGAGTGAGAATCAGGTTTGGGTGTTGCGTTTAGTGTTTGAGCCTTTAGACACCGACATTTGACCTCAAGCTAGCGTCAAGGTTTATTACTCTTGGAGGTTGCCGCCTCCTAGACGGCTTGGTGGCGATTGTGCGCGGTGAGCTTCTCAATGGAGATTGTGAGAAGTCCCGGCAAGTTGTGAAGGCCGGAGTTCGCCTACCCGGAGCGGGGAAGAACTACCCTAGTGATCGAGGAAGGCTCAAGCGAGTGGAGCCGGCTTGACGTGGTTCAAGTCACCTCAACGTGGAGTAGGGGAGACCGGCAAGTCTCCGAGACCACGGGTTAAATTCCTTGTCTCCTATTTATTTGTGTTTGGTACTTTTGTTTGTTGAAAATCCATTTCATTAATACCATATTCTTCATTGTCTCTTGTGCTCTCAAGTATATTTGCTTCACTTGTATTGACATACCATCTTAAGCAATTGCTAGAGATTTTAGTGTGTTCTTCACTTTTGTATCTCAATTTGATAGCATCATTTGTATTTCCTAAATTGTATTGAAAAATTTAGAAACCTCTTATTCACCCTCCCTCTAGTCGGTTATCCTTGATCCTACATCAGGGTATATGCAACCAACTGCTCGGAGGTCGCTCAAAATCTTTGTAAACCGACCAAAACACTCGTCGAGACTCTCACCAGCGCGTTGATTAAATTTGTTGTACTCGCGCTTGAACTGGTCCTGCCTCACAGTCTTGATTTGAGTAGAGCCCTCATGGTAAGCATCGAGGGTTACCCAAATCTCGTGAGCGGAGCGAAGGTGAGAAATCCTATCATACTCACATGGCTAAGACCAGTATGAGAATGTTCCTTGCCTTAGCATTCGCCTCAAAGTCAACCATATTGATGGCCGTGACATTTTCATCAGCAGGAACCTCATACGGGAGTTTCACCTTCTGCCATATCAGGTAGCCCTGGGCAGTGATGTATGACTCCATCCGGGACTTCCAAAAAGGAAAATCAACTCCAATAAAGATGAGAGGCTTGGTGGAATATTTGTCCGTCGCCATGGCTCTTGAGACCGGTCAAGATCTATGGAAGAGTAAAACCGACTCTGATACCAATTGAAGGACTGAGATGGCGAATAGAGGGGGGGTGAATGGTCGCAAATAAAATTTCCCCCAAAATACTCCAACAAAAACCTCGACAAGATCGCTCAAAGGAAATCGTGAAAAACCTGAAAAACTAGACAACTATGTGTACCCTAAGCTTGCATGGATAAGTACCATAAAATATGTGGGGATTTTTGAGTCACAATACTGGTTGTCTAGTGTCCAAGATAAAGAGAAATCAATTCAAACTCTTGCTTTTAGAAAGGACATCAATTCAAATCACAAAAGTCACTTTCAGAAAAGCAAAAGCAGAATTTCCATAACTTGTCCTCAATTTGCATAGGAGGTTGGTGGGTTTCTGAAGCTCAAAAAATTTTGAGACTTTTTATCCCTATGAGAATAAGAGTCATGAAGAATTCCACCAAATTTCTCCTCAAAATTCCTTACAAAAAAAACAGGAAAAATCTGAGAACACAGTCTGATCAAGAACTTCGAGCAGAAAGTTTGGGGATCTGTTTTCACCTCATGGCGCCCAAACGGTGCAACAAATGAACTCAAAAATTTTTATGCATATGTATATCAGAGTCCCGCACCTCCTACAAGAAGAATCACTTGAAAAAGATTTTTCTATATTTTTATATAAATCAAACACTGACTGCTGCGCGAAGAACAATTTCTGAACAAAGTTGGAACTTGAAATAAAAGATGTTCTCTACTCAATCCAAGAGTGCAAAAGAGATGTAAAACCATATGAACACACTCAAAACATCCAATATCAGCAGCATTTAGAAGGAGGGGAGGCAAATCCAAATTACATGAAAGTAGATTACGAGAAAGTAATTGCGGGAAAGTAAATGCTGAATTTAAATTGCGTAAAGTAAAGACATAATGTAAATGCGCAAAATAAATTCAGAGATGGATGGATAAAACTTTCATTTCTAGAAGGAGAGGTTACAAAGCCACACTTTCATGTGGACAAAGCTCAAAGGAGCATTCACAAACCTCAAAACCTTCAAGGGAAGGAGGCTACCCCTCCACCCCTATTTATACTACTCTTGGGCCACCTACCACCCTTGGATGAGTCCCTCAACCCTAGAGCACTCATATAAGGGCTAGGATTAACCCACACACACACAGCCATGCAACGGCTAACCCAAAACCCACACACATACTGGGTTTTCTTGCACGGTTTTCAAAGCATACTACCTAGACCCGCTAACCTATCAACTAGACCTCAATTCGACGGCCCTCATTGATCCACGCGGCATCTAGCTAGCATCAACTCCTTTCCTTGTCTTCTTGACTTGCTCGGACTCCATCTCCGATCATCTTCCGGCGATCTTCCAACCGTCTGGACCTTCGACGCTCCTTGCCTAGTCCCGGTCATCCTTCGCCTCACCATGACATTGCACCGTCGTCCTGCAACCATCAAAGACAAGGAAAAACCTTTCATAGCAATGCCCACAATGATATGCAATAAACCCATCCAACTCATCACTACCGCGCCTATACGGCCGGTACGCCACTCTTAGCAGAGACAACTCAAATTGCTTCATTTTGAAAATCAATCCAAATCAAACTCAAACTTGAGCACATCTTGCTCAAATAAAGTCAAATACTCATCACAAATATGGATAGACCTCCACATGGTCCTTCATCTCTCTCTCTCTCTCGATGTCTCTCTCTCGTCAAGACGCATCATCTCTCTCTCACACACTGTCTTTCTCTCGCTATCATAGCCCTCGCCCTCTCCCACTTTAACTCCCCCTCTCCCTCGACCTCGTCCCCCTTTGCCTCGCCCTCTCCCTCCCCCTTTGCCTCACCCTCTCCCTCCCTTCACCATGGTTGCCTCCCCCTCTCCTCTGCTGGCCAAGCTCGCCGAGCGGCACGGCGTTGGTGGCGCAGGCACGCGTGGCGTCGGTGGCCACCTCCCCCTCCGCCATGGCTGCTATGGCCAAGAGCATTTCGTGTGTGCCCTGTCGTGTGCTGTGTCCTGCTGGCCTGAGCATAACCCTTCTTAGTGTGCCTTGTCATGCCGCCCATCTTGCCCGACTGTCAGACTTGGCATAGCCCTACCAACCATGCTGTGCTGGCCTGGCCTGTTAGCACGCGTGCTAGGCCATGCCTGCCATGCCACGGACCAGCCCTAAAAAGCCTGACCTGATGCCCATGTCTAGTTGTGGCCACATAGGAGGGAGGGATTTCAAAAACGCGAGTAAGCAGATTGGGTTCCCACCTACCTTAATCTGGGCCATCCAAGCCGGATTCGATGGCTGGGAGCGTCTTTCACACCTTAGCATTGAATACCTCTCTAGCAATAGATATGCTGCCTATATATAGTGGTACTAAACAATTGATTCCCTTAATTGCAGTTGTTGCTAATTTTTTCTGCGTACCACTAGTTGGAGGATAACCTCAAACTAGAAATTTGAGGGCACTCTCTAGTATGCCGTGTGTAATCTACTTCATCTACTTTCACCCTTCCTTCTTTCCCACTCACTTCCCCCACCGCCCTTCCTTCCACTAACACAAATATTTAGAATTATAAATTTGAAAATTTTAAATAGAAAGTTTCAACCCGACAAAAATTCAACTCAAAAAATTTAAATTGAAGAATTTCAAATTAGAAAGTTTTGATTCAAAAAGTTTCAAATTAGAAAATTTCAACTCATAATGTTTCAACTTAAAAAAAAATTAGATCAAAAAAATTCAAAGTAGAAAGTTTCAACTTGAAAAATTTTAAATCAAAAATTCTCAAACTCAAGATTGGATGATAGAAAAGGAATCAGTCGAAAGAATTTGTGCTTGGTGTCAGCTACGAAGCCTCTTTTGGAAAGGAACCCGACCTGTCAATAACTCTGATTGAACAGTCCGGCTAGCTATATGCTTTACACATTCCATTCTATGTTAAACTAGTCCCCGAAAATGCCGTTGACTTTCCTTTTGCTCTCGCAGACAGTCGGGATCTCTACTCCTCGAAAGGGTACTCTCCCTTACTTGTGAGTACATAATAGATTGGGCTTGGCTTAATACTTCCTTGCTAATTTGTCATTCTGATCGCTACTCCACGAGAGAAGGTGGGTGCGAACTCATCCCCTTTCTTTGATCCTGGATTCCATTCTATTCCCTGACAGAAGTGCGGGACGTTTTAGATAGCGTTGCGTTCGTGCCTCTTTGCTTAAGAAAGGGGTTTTTTGCTCCATTAGAAAGTTTCAACTCGAAAATTTTCAAATAAAAAAATGTCAAATTAGAAAATTTCAAATCAAAAAGTTTCAATTCAAAGAGTTTTAAATCAAAAAATTTCAAATTAGACTATTTCAAAACAAAATGTTTAAATTGAAAAAAAAATTAGTTCAAAAAGTTTCGGTTAAAAAAAATAGTTTGAAAAGTTTAATTTAAAATTCAACTCAAAATTTTAAATTGAAAATTTCCAAATCTGAAAGTTTCAACTAGAAAAAAATTAAATCAAAAAAATTATATTTAGAAAATTTCAACTCAAAAAAATTTAAATCGAAAAGTTTCAACTCCGAAAACTTTCATTTCAAAAACTTTCGTTTCGAAAAGTTTCTATTCAACAAACTTTCGTTTCGAAAAGTTTCTATTAAAAACTTTCGAAAGTGGTTAAAAAATACTTGTTTTGAAAAGCTTGGGGAAAAATTTGAAATACAAAATCTATTTTGATTTTTAGGGGAAGGGAATGGAGAATGAAAGGGGATGAACGGGATGGCGCCACATGTTGCGACGAGAGGGCCTTGGAGGAGGGAGGGAAGTGGGAGAGAAAGGAGATGCTGTCACTTGTCACAAAGTGAGCTTTTGAGGGGCAAAGGACATATGTAAAGGAAGAAGGTGCTACCACTTGTCATAATGAGAGAACATTTTTATCAAAAAATTTGGTGAGGGCGCCCTCGAATTAGCAATTTCTATTATTTCTTCCCTGGTGCAGGCCACATGAGAACTATTGATTTCAAGTTTTGAATGAGTATTGAGTGGCATAGATGGTTGTTTAGTGGTAATGTTTTATTTAGCTAACCCCACCGACAAGGTCCCGTAAAGGCTACCAGCCAAAAAGTCCAGTTCATCTTGCAGCTATCACATTGTACTGTCCCTTACTGCACAAATTCTGCTCCCATATATTGATAACAATTCCTGTAAAACGTTCAGGGTACCATATAGTATTCTACCATTCCTTTCCCTAATTTGTTGAAAATCAAGAAAACACTAATGTGAGAATCATATAATGGTTCAAAAACTACCAACCTTTGGTGTCCGGAAGTAAGATGGAGTAGATAATAAAGGGAGACTTCAAGCTTTAGGATCTCAATTGGAACACGACAAGTTTTCTTGGTATCTAAAGGAATTGAAATGTTTGTTGTGAAATTTCTATATATGTTCCAAACAGGCCTTGAACTTCTAAAAGTGGTCCACCCCGTTGTCTCACTCCAACTAGGTGTTAGTGGTAGTTTCCTTCTTTTCCTTTTGGAGGCATGGGACTTGGGAGATCTTTGCCGGTCGGTTTGTTGTTCTTATCCAACGGTCCCCTAAATAAACATCTTCTCTTAGCGGCCTTGGCATTTTATTTTGTCATCCCGGTAGGGTTTACATTACTGGACCGAGCTCGAAAATCGACCCCTTCCCCCGGCGGTATCGGTTTTCATCGAAAATCGGTAGAAACCGAAAGAATGGCAAAGTCAAACTTTTTGAACTCGATGGTCAAACAACGGAGAAATAAATCGAAAACCGACTGGTTTTACCGATTTTTCAATTTATCGATTTTTGGCTGGTTTACATTGAAAATCGGCACACTCAGCGAAAATTGGAAAAAATTACAAAAAATTCTAGATATTCAAGTAAAAGTAATGTGAGAACTCAAAACAATGACCTCTTATTATACTAAAGCTCCGCTTTGTAGTGACATGATAAAAGGTTAGAGCATTTGTAGGATAATCAAGGATATTCGATGAATGATTAGCACTACTAGGAAAACAATTATTAACGACACAAGATGTAGTCATTAAAAGTCACTAACAACCACACAATTATGGTCGTTAGCCATCGTTAAAGGCTCTATGGTTAATAGTACTAACGACTATGTACAATTTTTTTTAACAACGGGATAGTGTGTTATCATTAATTATGAAGAACCAATGAGCACTTTTATAGTATTCATAACCACTTTTTGGTCATTGCTTTGCTTGATATTGTTGAGTATTAACAACCACTTTATAGTATTAATAATAGCCGATTCTTTCATCACATCTGGTACCACATTTACATTAAAAAATAGCCCAGCTATTTTATCCCCATGCATTTCTTAGAAACAAAGACATAATTTTGATTTCGCAAAACATCCCGGGTCAATACCATGAACCAAAAATTATATTATTGCATCTGAAAAGTACAATTAGAATGTATATGTATCCATATACATGAAAGTTTTTCTCTTTTCCCCCTTTTCTATTATCTATATTCTGTTTTGCTCAAAAACGTCTCACAATTCGGGTTTTCAACAATTTTCCATGCCAGATGTCAAAAAGATATTAATACTAATTTTAGGGAACTTTTGGATAAATATTCCAAAAATTATTGAATTTTTTTAATTTGAATTTGAATTGGACCGATTTATCGATCGGTTTCGTTTCTCAAGCTGGCCCGATATGATCGAAAATCACGATTTTTAAGCGATTTTGGTCGATATTTCAAACCCTACACCCCGGTGCTCTTCACCTCCTCCCCCTATACAAAATCATAGTGTTAGAGTTCAAGCATCTTAGATCCCCATCAAATCCATTGTATATTCGTGAGGTCAGCGACTCAATCTTCACATCTTTGTTAACCCCAATGCCTTCAACTTAGGACTTAATTGGGAAGCTGTAGCTTTTTTAAAAAGCAACTTTTTAGTTTTTTTTGACTGAAAAGCAGTTGTAGCTTTTCCTAATAGGCTGTTTGGCAACCTGGTTTTTTTTTGTGGAGGATGGCTTCCAGCTGCAGTTGTTATTGAACATTGAAATGTTTGGAACAGCTTTGAAGGTTTTGAAGGCTTGTTTGTGTGCTGAATTAGCATATGTATGGTTGATTTGTAAACTTTGTAGTAAATATTGATTACACAAGTTAATTTTACAAGAAGATGAAGACCTTGTAGGAGAACTTGTCATTTATTTTGTGAGGATGAACTATGAGCTTATGATAGTAAAGTGAAATCACCAAACGTTTGCATATCACTAACTTCATGCCCCAAAGCGTTACAAAGCCTCCTAATAATATTGATGTTGGTGCCGAAAATTATGACGATGGATTGATCGACTCAAACACACGCAAACGTTGGGTTCAAGAGGTTCGAGGCTTGACAGCCGATTTGACTTGCAATCGACAAGATAGATAGAAAAAACGTTCAAAGCCGATCTAATATGATAATCGGCAAGAATCTAAACAGTTATTCAAAAGCGTAAAACAGAGTCGATAGTGGTAAGTTAGCTGGTGCTTTCAACTTAGCGGCATCAGTATATACTTGATAATGCACAACCCCACTTGTACAAGGATCTCATGGCAATATTATGGTCCGCTGAGGTAGTATTATGGTAAGAGATGGAGCCGATGGCTTAAGATCGGCCAATAACATCGGGTTTTGCGTGCTTGACGCTACCGAATAGACTGGGTAATTTGGTAGGGTTTGTGTTGGATCGAGCATACTTCCGGCTGACGCCAATTCTTGAGCTATAGTTTTAACACTGTTGGCGATCATCAGCTTAAGAATTGTTACCAATGCCGATAACTGATTGATCAAAGCATGGTGCACAGTTTGATTAATTATAGCAGATAATTCAGCTTGTGCATGCATAAATTGACTTATCGATTTATCGGTAGTCCCTGTGTCGCTGAGAGGATTGACCGATAGCAATGAGGTCTTTTAGGTGACATCACGTCGAGTTTTTTGATAGCAACTCAACATCATCTCCTCAAGCGTGACTTTTCGATCTTCGATCTCCTTGCGTTGTTCTGGTGTCAAATCGTCTAACGTTAGGACGATTATAGCTTCGAGATTAAGATCGGCTGGTGGAATTGATTTTTCGGTAGAAGACATCGTGTCCCACCAGGCGTGCCAAAGTGTGTTGCCGCCGAAAAACGTGGCGACCGATTGATCGGCTCAAACACACGCGAACGCCGGGTTCAAGAGGTTCGAGATGTGCTAGCCGATTTGATCCTGCAATCGGCAAGATATATGAAAAAAACGTTCAAAGCCGATCTAATGTGATAATCGGCAAGAATCTAAACAACTATTCAAAGCCTATTAAATTGCAAATAATCGATAAGTCTAAACAGCTTGGTAAAGCTATTAGATGGTTGATAAAGGTAGATTTTCTCGAAAAAGACGATGCACAACAAGATCGGAGAAAACCAAACCTGACGTAATCGAAGAAGATCAACAATCAACGATGCACAACTTTATTGATCAACGACGAATTACAAAAGATCTAAATTACAAGGCTACTCCTAGTTGACAGAAAAAAGTAGATGCAAGTTGTTTGATTGATTGTTCTTTTTTGCTTGCCCTTGATACCCTTTTATAGTTCATAGACTGATCGTATCATTCTTTAATGCATTGCTAGCCGTGATCTATATCGGCCTTTTGTACAGATAAAATTCCATCTTTGAATCAACATCAGTCACAATTCTATCTTCAACTTAACTTTTCCCTTTTTAACCGATACCAGCCAGAAATATCTAATTTTATCCTTAGCCTGACAAATTGGTTATATCTTGTCAAATTTTGATGCAAACAACTGCATAATTGGTTCAATTTTGACTTTTTAATGGAACTTCATTGGGAAAAAATTAATGGAGATAGCTTATCAAACCAATCCCTGCACGGCGCAAAACTGCAAATAGAACAAACACAACGATGATAATCTGGAATGGGCTGTGAGGCAGTAGTGCAAGCCTAGGATCCCACAAGTTCTCCCAGTGTACAGACTATAAGATACCCCAACATTCCAGGAGGAACTAATTAGCAATCAGTCAAATTGTGGCCATTGAGCCATCTCAGTTTCGCCCTTCCATGAAGCGTGCGATGATTGCCCCCGCATCCTCTTGAGCTTCTCCTTGTCTTTGATAGTAGAACCCTTCTTGTTTTCTAGCTCTCTTGTCTGCTCTAGTCTATCATTGCATACAGGAC
The DNA here is from genome assembly GCA_036346275.1 of Otatea glauca. Classification (NCBI taxonomy): domain Eukaryota; kingdom Viridiplantae; phylum Streptophyta; class Magnoliopsida; order Poales; family Poaceae; genus Otatea; species Otatea glauca. Next base: position 16,591,538 of record CM070721.1, on the reverse strand, counting down.
AAACGTACCATACCTCGCACATGTGAATAAGTCATTGGTATGCCGCATCGAAGACACATTCTACAAATTAAAAAGAACATAGTGTTAAGAACTCTACAAGGCATCGCCAGGATTACGAATAGATAGAACAAAGAATTCAGACGAGATGTAAACACTTTATGCTTTTGTTTAGTCACCGACTCATTTCATAGTCGCATTGAGAATAATGGCCATCTGTTCCCTTGAAAGATCGGCCGCATCTTCTAGCCCAGGATTTGCAACACCTATTATTCTCTTTCCTTCGGCAGAACCTGGAGGGTCGGTACCATTTGTGTCACTCATAACTCGTTCACGAATGGCAACCAATTGTGGTTTCGCCGCAAAAGAAAATCCTTATAACAAAAAGTGGAACACACTGACACATTATCTTGATAACTGATATCAAGAAGCAATAGTTGGGACTTGGGAGTCAGGTGCACAATATTTTTATATTACATAATACAGACTAGTTTGATATAGAATTGTTTGAGAAAAGCTGAAATCTGAAAGTAACCTATCTCAGTGAAACAACCTCAAATCTTATTAAGCAAATAATGTCATTAGCAGAAACTAAAATTTTGATTTAACAAAAGTAATTAATCTTTATTAATTGCATTCATCAAATAATTACATTTAATACAATCAATTGAATTATAGACTATTAAAAATTTAAATTACTTTTACAATCCTTTTTCAAGAATGAATAGTTACAAAAGCTCAAATAAAAATAAAAATCTATTTATCTCTAAAGTCTTCTGTCATCCAAATCTTGAATAACCTGCAATCAATAAAAACATCAAAATTATTAGTAAGATAATAAATAAATAATACAGAAGGAATTAAATAATTTATTTGAGTTAAGAGTTTGCCATCAACTCGGAATATTTGTTTCCACTCTCTGAGTTACCAGTTTTTGTCTGCGGGCCAATTTGGCATCTCTAGCGATTTATTAGCATCATCCCACAATTTGCACAAACCTATTTTCATCCGTTGTAGACGCACGTATTTTGGAAAAATGCTTACCCTCAGTTAAAGAGCACAGTGAAATTTGGATAGAGTTAGGACTATATATTTAAAGGACGAGTATTGATCCAGAGATTTCACTAGTAAGACTCCAGCACCCTAACCCAAACCATTTCCAGTGAAATACACCAGATCACCAGCCATCCAACACACATAACTAAAAGAGCAGTGAAAAAGGATAAACTTGGAACACTGCTCATTAGGGACAGCGCACAAGCCAGAAGGTTCGTCCGAAAGCTAGTAGGTCACAAGCATTTAAACCATGCATCTGAGACCTTCCTACCCAAAAGCCTAAACTCCAGTAGCAAGCCTCCCAAAAACCACACAAGCTCACAACCATCAGTAAGCACGAGGCGACCAGGGGATCACCAAAGCAAACACCAGAAGACAAGAAGGTCCCAGGCAAGGAGATCATCAGGACCGGAGCTCACTCTCAGGAGCCAGAGAAGCCACAAGCAGGAGGAACACAAGGTCAGAGCCACAAGAGGAGCATAGCCGATCTGCATCCTCTTCACCATCACAGCCACATCACCATCACATTCATCTCAGCATTTCATTTTCTTTCCACATCACAGGTAATCCTCACCCATAGCCAAATCATTCTTTTAAGTTGCCAGTAGTATTGTCACCAAATAGCAGTAACAGATTAGAATAGGAGATAAAAATGATATTAGAAAATGGAAGTAGTAGAGAATAAAAAAATTTATGGTCTCAGTAGCAAATGTGCAGAGGATTGCATCGTGTTTACCAATAGCCAAACACAAGCTTCCCCGTCGCACGGTAGGCTAAGGCTAATACCCCGACCCCAATTAATCTGTGTGCTAGCTAAAAATCATCATAGACCAAATATTCTACCTGTTGTTTTTGTCATCACAGAGCCATAAAGAAAAATGAAAATGAATGCTAGAAATCATAGCCTGGATATACCCACTCAAATAGAAAGAGGTCAGAAGGTAGAAAGGGGGAGGTTTGGTGGCGCAGCTGGCGCTAGAGTTCGGTAGCCGGGCTGCGGGTCGGCGCAGGTCGCAGGCTCAGGCCGCACACGCGTAGCGCGGTAGAGCACGGGGCCAGGCCAAGCAAGTCGAGCCATACCTACGGGGAACCAGCCAGCATCGGCAAGAAAAGGAGAGGAGGGGGCGCAACAGGCCGGAGGGAGCTAGGCGAGGGAAGAGCTGGGCACGGCGACCAGAGGCACCGGCGTCAGGGCCAAGCGGCTGGCCAAAAGAGCTAGCGCCTGGGAAAATGAGAAGAGAGAGAGATGTGAAGAGAATGAATAGAAAGAATGAGGAAGCATGTAGAAGAACCAGGAAGCTAACTAGTTAGTGTTCGGCTGGTATGGCGACTAGATAAATAAGGAGAAAAGAAAAAGAAGGAGAAAAAGAAAAATAAGCAAAATTTGGAAGTTCTAAAGTGCATAAAATTTGCTTCTACACCGCAGAAAAATAATCATAAGACCAATCGTGTACTAAAAGTTGCATAAATCAACTGTAGTCAATAAATGACCAATAAATGATCAGGAGAATAAAAATACAAAGAAAAGAAGAGAAAAACAAGAAAAGTTAGATTTAAGTAAATCAGTTAAAATAATAAATATCTGTCTCTATTAAAAAGCAAAATAAATTTAAATCAGTTGAAACCTGTTAAAAATGATGAAATCAGTTAAATTGGTCGATCGAGCTATTAAATAAAACGCGACCGTATAAAATCGAATTAAGCTCTAAAGATCACAAAGTTAATTTTATAAATATCAAAATAGTAGGAAGAGCACGATGGACCACTTAAAACATGCAAAAAGTTAATTGCCGCTAATAAGTCATTTATGTAATTCCAGGAAATAAATCAAATTAATTGAAGACAGTATTTTGATCAAAATCCAGGCTAGCAATCCATGACCATCATATTTTAATATCAATGTTTTATTTGGAATATATGTAGTATCATTGTTGCATGGAAAAATGTTGTTTTAAACAAAACCTAGATCGGTTTGTTTGATTAACTGCGGATGCAGTTGTGATTGTGAATTTTAACTCAACCGACGGGTGTGGTTGGGGTGAGTTGCTAAAGTGGTGGGTAGAGGGTGCTATGTATGGTTTTGCCGACGGGACCCTCTACATAAGAATATAATATAAGGTTGAAACCACTATACTCGGACAATGAGCCGTATTTAATCGTATCAACTATAGTGTGTGAAAACAACCAGAAAAGGTTGTCCTATGATGGTATTTAATCTCCACATTGGGTATGTATGATGTGTTAAGCTGGGATTGCCTGATGCCCAGTGAAGGACACAGTGAAGGCGCTATATTTAAAGCCTGGATGAGTATCTCTGATTGTCGTGATAGAGATCAACTGGTTCCCCCAATGTCTCAGTACCTTTGAATTGAGTTGTAGCACAACTGGTAAGTGGTCAGGGGGATATGAGTACCTTGATTGTCGTGGCAAGGTACAACCGGCTAACCCAGGTCATAGTGCCACTCAGACTTGAAGCGTACAACTGGAAGAGGCCAGGGTTGGAGATTTTAAATACCAGAGTAGTGATATAAACATTTTGGGTTCTCAACAGATGTTGAGTTCGCTATGGGTAAAGTGATACAAAACTTGCGCAGGGTACAAAATTATGAATTCATGTCTGTCTCTTGAATTGGAGGCTACGAAAGCTCTCTCTCATCCACGAGTGATAGTAGAGAACAATTTGAAATTGTAGCTTATTACCACTTTCTTGAAAAACCATATATGGATTTGTTCTTTTTTTTTGTTCAATTATATATGTGTGTTGGTATCCTGCAATGAATGTTTCATTATGTCGGTAGCAGCGAACTTGTATTGTATGCTGTCCGTTATTAATCGCTAACTGCTCTATTATTCTGGTGTGAGCTGCATATATAATATGATCTTTGATTGAAATAAAGCACTCCTGCTTGGCTGACTGAAACGTAATGACTGCAGTGCTTGAAGTTTAAGACAGATCAAGCTCAGGATGCAAAGAAGATGGAAAAGCTGAACAATATCTTTTTTGCTCTCCTGACTCGTGGACCTGATGGTATTTTTCATTGTTTTCTCCAGGGCTACAGTTATTGTATATCAAGTTCTAAATTGTTTCACTAATTTGGATTCCTTCCCATTGTGCAGCTGATATAGGTGATGTTTCGGGGAAGGAACAGACAGAACAACAACAATCAAAGAAAGGACGGGGCAGGAGGCAGTAGCATCTGGTTTGCTCCCAGTTTCTATCAGAAAAAATCTCAACTGGAGTGGTGGATGGATGGACATTTGATTTGACTTCTGTTAGCCCTGTTATGTTGCTCTGAAGGGAATGTGAGCTAATCTTGGATCTTTTTCCTGGTACAGAACCGAGAAGTATACTTATCACAAAATCATGATTGCAAAAACAATCAAGTCTTGACCCTTGTTTTTTCACACCTGGGGCATTTTATCGATGTTTTTCAGTGGAGGAATGCGGCAAGATATTTTATCGAATCCATCGTGCTTTTACGATTTTCTTATCTTGTGTACTGCGTGGGGACATTCAGCATGTGCAGCTGGTATTGCAGTAACAGTGGGGCTGATGATGCGGTAATAGTTGGGCGCAGTTGATACCCCAGTAACACTGGGAGGAAATGTGCATATGCATTTCTGCCAACATAAAACTGAAAAAACTGTTGGAACGGATTTATTTTTCGTTTGCCTCTCGAAACGAAAACCGAATAGTGCTCGGTACTGATTTTTCATGAATTTTGACCGAATTTTGGTAAAAAACAAACGGTTTGTGAAAATCAAACCGGCTGGTCAAACTAATTCAAAAAAATGAAAACAGGTCAGGTTTTCGGTTTATGTCGAAAATCGACAACAAAAGGAAAAATAGTGAAAATATAAGGAAAAATTGTAAAAAAAAAACTGAATAAATTGCAAAAAAAAATCCCAATTAATCTATTAAACACTTTAGAGAAATTTAAATAATTTTGAAATCATTTATTGCTTTAAAATAATCCAAAACAACAATTAATAAAAAGGAACAAAGACACTGTTAGATTTTATAAACATTTAAAAGATTTATTATATTATAAAATTTTAATGTAACAATAACTAGTGCCAAAGGATCATGTACTAAAGTGTTTAGAAATATTAGGCTTCATTTAATGCCCATATAAAATCAAAAACAGAAGAGTATATACAATGATAATAACACTTTCAAAATTTTTAAAAAATACACATATATGATCATAATCTAAAAATTTTACAACATCATTGTACTTACATTATAACATCACAGAAAAAGTTTAAGAAATATTAGACTTCATTTTGTGCTTCTAGAGAATAAAAAACTGAAGAGCATATGTTGTGACAGTATCTATCAAATTTTTTTTAAAAATACATAGATCTGATAATCATATGAAAAATTTATAAATCATTAGCATTGCCTCAGGATCTCACACAAAAAGTTTCAAAAAAAGTTAGCACTTTTTGCTAAATTTCTTTAAATTTTTTAAATTTACATTTGAAATCAACGGTTTACAGCTCGGTTTTTATTGCCGAACCGACTCGGCAAGTCGGTTTTCATCAGCTTTTTGAACCCTATAGGCGACAAGGCAGATCTAAGGTTCAAAAAACCATCAAAATCTCGACCGATATTTTGGATTCCGGCTAGGGACGGGATCCAAAATCCTGGCCAGATAAAAAAATTGAGAAAAAATTAAACTCACCAAAAGAAAAGGGATTTTTTTTGCCGTTTTTAACTTTTTATGGCCGGATTTGGTCCAATAACCTTTAAGAAAGTCATCTTCCATGAAAAATGTTGAAAAATCGAATTTATCATATTTTATAAAATTTTACATGCTTTATCATGATCTAAAAGATTTATGATATTATCTTTAGTAGTGTAGGATCATACAGAAATTGTTTTTAAATAATTGAACTTCATTTGTTATATTTAAAAAATAAAAAACAGAATGAACATAATTGGGACAGTTTTGTCAGAATTTTATAAATTTACTCGAGTGTGGTCATGATTCAAAATTTTTATGAGATCTTAAGAATTTCCTTAGAACCCTTCTGTAAAATTTTAAACCTTTTTTTATTGTTAAAGCAAATCTATGTATTGATCATCTGGCTTTTATCAAGACATAGCACTATCAAAATTTTTAGAACTTTTTGAAGCTTGGTCATCAAATGAAAATTTTATAGAAACATTAATGGTACATCAGGACCATCCACAAAAAAATTCAAAATTTTCTAATGTGGTTTGAACTATTTTTCATTCGGTTAAAGTTTGCTAGTAAGGCTTTTATCATGACAGTAGCACTGTCTGAATTTTTAAAACTTCATCAAGCTTGATCATCATCTTAAAATTTTATGAGGACATTAGTGATACATCATAACCATTCAAAAAAAATCAAAATTTTATAACGTGGTTTGTTTCATTTTTCATTCGGTTCAAATTTGTCGGTCAGCGTTTTATCAGGATAGTAGTAATGTTTGAATTTTTAAAAATTTCTTAGATTTTATAATCATCTGAAATTTTTATGGGAACATCACTGATGTGTCAGGAATCTCCACAAGAAATTTCAAAATATTTTTGATATCATTTGAGCTATTTTTCGTTCGGCGCAAATTCACAGAAATCTCGCCGAGATTTCGGGAATTTCGGCCGAAATTTCGTTTTTCCCGGTAGAAATAAAACCGGATTTGAATTTTTGTTTTTGAATTTCGTTCCAAATTTACCCAAAATTTCGAGATCTCTACGAGATTTCACATTTCGATCACTAGCGAGATTTCATCCGAAAACGAAAGTTGAATCCTTGATCTGCTCATACGTGTTGAATCCTTAGATCTGTTCACTATTGGTTGCTTGTTCCTTCTTTCTTGGATTCAGCGCAGCAAAGATCATGAGAACGTGCCCACCTGCGTTATGCAGATTCACCTTCGAATCATATCTTTGTATTGTTAGTCATTTTGCTTCGTTGCCAGCAGCTTAATTTGATCATTTTAGTTATGGATACTGCCGTATCATTTAGGAGTACACGTTTGGAGCGAATCAGCGAAGTACGTTGAAAGAATGATAGTGCTCTCGTTTCTACCAGATGGTTGTGGACTTGTGAATACTGGATAGAACGCGAGAGTAAAAAATGTTACGGTATTGGAAAAGATTAATGCACAGCCTTTTACAGTCTCCGTGTGTTCTTTCTGACATCACCGGTCTGAGAACCTTTTCAGTGGATGGAAGCTTTTCCGGAGCTGAAAGCTTGTGAGCTGCTGGCTCCTTATTTGCTAGGTTCTAGTAAAATAAACAGCTGAAGTGAGACTTTCTGGATTGTTATCTTAACAAGCTGAGTATAAGTTTACTCATGAGTTGCTCGTTAACTTGTTAAAGCCTAGTAACTAAATATTTACTATGATGATGTTTCATGTAAAAGATTTTTAATTAGCTAAATATTTAAATTAATGTATGTTCATGTAACCCTGTTATGTTGGGCTAGAATTGTTGGGATTTTTTTTAGATCAAAAGGGCATCAAAACCTGATGCTTCAGTTCCATTACTGAAACTGGTAGTAACATTCGGTTCATACAAAATCCCAGTTCTTGAATTGTCAGGATTTTTAATCGTCTCCTTACTAATTACTTATGTTTTACTTGTATGCTAGACAATTAGCTACGATTTAATTTATGTAGCCCTCTTGTTACATGTATATGTTAATATGTAGCATGTGCTCACGACGTGGCTTAGTTTAACTCCTAACTAATTACTCTAGCTCATGTGGTTTAGCTCAACTCAGTTTGTCTTAACTAATGTGGCTCATGAGCTGCCTATAAGTAACTAGAGCTTTTTATTGAGCCGAGCAAAACTGATTTTTCAACTCAGTAGCTTACCGGACCAAGCCAAGCTACTTTTTAACGAGGTTGTATTTAAGGGTGAAAACGGAAACGGAATTTCCGACCGTTCTGGAGAAAAACGGAAACGGAAGTCTTTTTTCGGAAACGGAAAATGTCGGTACGGAAACGGAAACGGGAACGGGAGAGCTATTTCTGTCGGAAACGGAAACGAAATCGAAAATTCCGTATAAGCGAAACCAGAAATTCCGTCGGAAAGTTGGCCCATTTGGCCCAAAAAGGAGAATGGATAATTTACATTTATTTTCGAATTAAAATAATTTCAGAAACACAAATGGCTTTATAGAAAATATCAAATAGAGTTCAAAAATTCCAAAAAAAATTGTCGAAAATACTTTGGAACATTGTGAATCTAGGAAAATTATTTCTAGCATATTTTTGGCTTTATTTTCCATGAATAAATTAATTATATAAATCTATAAAATAGTAAAATGGCATTTATAAACTCCAGAAAATCTAGGATAAATCTCAGAAAATCATAAATGAACATTGAACAATAATATGCAAATTTTAGGGCATTACATTTTTATAGTTGGAGGAGCAAGAGAATGTCAACGATAATGATACGGAGGAGGATATGATGGTTTGATCTGGGGGACAAATAGTGAGCCTTCAACTGACAAACTTGAGAAAAACTTTCTAGTGATACCGGTAAACATAACATTGTTCTTGTATCCACCTTTGTGATGGAATGAGTTACATTGTTTTTGTGGTCATGTATATTGTGATCATGTATTACGTTCTTGTGGAATTTTCTACTTTCGTTTCCATATCCGTTCCGTATCTGTTTCGATCATTATTCATTTTCGTATCCGTTTCCGGGGTTTCCGATTCTGTTTCCGTTACCGGTAAAAGATGTGGAAATGGAAACGAAACGACCATTTACCGACCGCTTCCGTTCCATTTTCATCCCTAGTTGTATGAGCCGAGCTGGCTGGATAACCAGCCCTAGCTATGCTCTTCTTTTCCCCGGAAAGAACTCTACTATCCACAAAGGTAAAAAAGCATAACTAATTATAGGCGGCTTTATTTGGGGTTCTGTTAAATCTGACGAGCAGATAATTCGATATCAAAAAAATCTCACGAGTCCGTGCAAACGAGCAAACTTAGGCTCTGTTTGGTAGAGCTCATTCTGACTCCACCTCAAAGCTGAATCTTGTAGACTAAAATAAATAGAATTAAGTTTATATTTTTAGTCTAAAATTAAATAAGATGATCTACCTAAACACTCTTAATATACTCACAGATCCAATTTCACGGATCTGTGGAGCTACAAATACTCAGCTCCACCAGATCCACGAATCTGGTGAAGCTAGAGTCGTACCAAACACGCCCTTAATCCAATAAGTGAGCCCAAGATCACGAGACAGCTTCGCGGCTCAATTGCCATGTTCCACGAACGGCAAATATCATCCTAAGCAAGCAGCGTGTCGACAACATCGTCCAATGCAAAACATTCCAAGAGCAGCAGATAAAACCAAAAATGTTTTACTTTTACTGTCCTGCTCAAAGTTCAAAATCCCGGCAAAATTTTGGCCGGAGACGAGATTCCAAATCCAGGGCGAATAAAAATATTTAGAAAAAAATCAAATTGCTACAGTTTTTCAAAAATTATTTTGCCAAAATCGCGATAATTTTGACCGGATTTCAACTTTTTGGACCCGATTTTGGTCAATACCCCTTAAGAATGTCAACTTCTATGAAATGTTTTTTAAAAAACTGAATTTTTGAGATGTTTTCTAAAAATAACAGAAACATTATCAGATTTTTTATAAAAAATTACAAGCTTGATCATGCTCTAAAAAATTTATGGTACCATCTTTAGTAGTCTAGCATCATACCGAAAATTTTTCAAAAGAATTGAATTTTATTTGTTATCTTTAAAAAATTAAAAACTGAAGAAACAAAAATAAGACACTAATTTTGTCAGAATTTTATAAATTCACTCGAGTGTGATCATGATCCAAATTTTTTATGAAAGTTTAAGCATTACCTTAGAATTCTTCTCTAAATGTACTCAACAACACATTTATCAAGACAGTAGCACTTTTAGAATTTTTAAAAATTCCTCAGACTTGATCATCATCTGAACATTTTATAGAAATATTAGTGATGCGTTAGGAACATATACAACAATTTTCAAAATTTTCTAATGTGGTTTTAACTAAATTTCATTCAGTTGAAATATTACAATTAAATGTTCAAATGATAGATGATGATCAAGTCTGAGGAATTTTAATTTTTTTTTTACAATGCTATTATCCTGATAAAAGCCTGGATGAGTATATGTATTGCTTCTATAGATTTAATTGAGTAACCAAAAGAGGTTTAGGATTTTTAAAACTTTTAGAGAATGGTTCTGATGCAATACTTAAACTCTTATAAAAATTTTGGATCATGATCACACTCGAGCGAATTTATAAAATTCCAACAAGGTTATTGTCTTGTTTCAGTTTTTTTTAAAGATAACAAATGAAGTTCAATTCTTTTGAAAATTTTTTGTATGATCCTAGACTGGAAAATATGGTACCATAATTTTTTTAGAGTATGATCAAACTTATACATTTTATAAAAATTTAACAGTGTTTTTGTTATTTTCATAAAATGTCTAAAAAAATTAGTTTTTTTCAAATATTTTCATAGAAGATGACATTCTTAACCGGTATTGACCCATATCCGGTCCAAAAAAAAGTTGAAATCCGATCAAAATTACCTAGATTTTGCCGAAATTTCTAAAACTACTTTAGCAATTTGAATTTTTTTCAATTTTTTTTATTCGACCGGGATTTGGAATCTCGTCCCCGGGCAAAATCCAAAATCTCAATCGAAATTTCTGAAATTTCATTGGGATTTTGAACCTTGCATCCGCGTCGCTTGTCCAGCTCCACCGCGTCGCCAAGCGGCAGGTCTCCCCCAACACCCATGGCCATTTTCACCGCAAAACTGATACATTTTCCCGTCGCCCCCGCACGCGCATTGCAAGTGGAGTACATCTTGGGTAGGGATGAAAACGAATCGGATAGTTTCCGACCGATTCGGACAATTTACAGATACAGATTCTGTTAGATAGGATAATTGTCAGATAGTATCGGATCGAATATGGATACGGATTTTTTTTGTAGGATACGAATACTGATTCGGTAGCTCACTATCCGTTGGATGCGGATACATATTCTGATAATCCGGATATTGATAGGTTGGATATCCGAATATGCACGTGGGCTAGGCCAAGGCTACTCTTTTGACCCAAAAAGATTTATGAATTTCAAAACCGTTTCTAATTTAATTAATCCATAAATCAAGTTTCAATTATTAAAATTGGGAAACTAGCTCTAAAAATTATGAAATATTTTGGGAAAGTTCCTGACATAATCTATCATTTAAAAAATTATTTTGAATTTTTTTATCAGATTTTAAATTTTCTCAAAAATTCAAACAATGCCGTCCTTAATAGTTAAATATTTTAAATAAGTAGCTAAAAATGCATAAACATAGTTTGACGAAGAATACAAATCTTAGGTAATTACATGTTCTTCATGAATGTTGGGTTCAAATAAACTAGTTATATTGTTTTGTTTATTTGTGTGTACAATCTAAGGGTTATCATGTTTCGATAAATATCTGTGATCATATCCGTTTCAATCCGTATTCACTTCATATCTGTATTTGATATTATTCGTATCCGAACTATCCGTATATGTATCAAAAAATATATAAAAACAAATATGATAGAGTGGCGATCAGGGATCCAAATTTCGGCGAATTTTCACCGAAATTTCGGATTTTGGCCCCCCGATCTAAACTACCGGCTGGAAAAAAATTTGAAAATGCTACCGTAATTTGATTTTCTTCAGCGAAATTTTGGTCAAATTGGGCGAAATTTTATGAAAAAAATCCAGATATTGGTTTTTTATGGCCATATTTGAATTCAATTACATCAATAACCCATAAGAAAGTGATCTTTGATGATAATTTGTCGAAAACCTTTTTTTAGACATTTTAAACTTTTGGCAGAAATACTATTGGAATTTTATAAAATTTAATATGCTTTATAATGCTATGAAAAATTTATGGTGCTATCTAAAGATGTCTAGGATCAAACAAGAAATTTTATAAAATATTTTAACTTCATTTGTTATCTTTTAAAAATAAAACACAGAATTAGCACAAATGAGGTAGTAAGATTGTCGGAATTTTATAAAGCGTTTAATGTTTGATCATCATTTAAAAATTTTACGGTAACGTTAATGATGCATGAAGACTATCCATAAAATTTTCAAAATGTTCTAACATGGTGTGAACCATTTTTCATGCAGTTGAAATTTGTTAGTCAGCCTTCAGTTGCACTATCCGAATTTTTAAAATTCATGAAGCTTTTTCGTCATTTGAAAATTTTATGAGAACATTAATGATGGATCATAACCATTCACAAAAAAAATTAAAATTTTATAACGTGGGTTGTACCATTTTTCATTCGGTTCAAACTTCTCGGTCAGCGTTTTATCAGGACAGTAGCAATTTTTGATTTTTTAAAAATTCCTCAAATGTGATAATCATTTGGAATTTTTATGGGAATGTCACTAATGTGTCAGAAACCTCCAAAACAAATTTCAAAATTATTCGCCATTGTTTAACCCACTTTTCAGCTGGTGAAAATACCAAAATTTTGAGTGAAAATACCTTTTCTCGAGAAAACGAACGGATTTGAAAATTTCGAACAAGATTTGTTATCCGAATTTTGGTGAAAATTTACATTCGATTTAAGATGATATTTTATCTAAAATAAAATTTGAAACCCGGTGACGAACCGGATTTGAATTTTTTTTGAATTTCGAACAAGATTTGTCCGAAATATTCGAATTTTGGTGAAAATTTACATTCCGATTTAAGACGATATTTTATCTAAAAATAAAATTTGGAACCTCGGTGACGACAACCCACTGCGCATGTCGTACATGGTGGGGTACGGGGCTCGGTTCCCCCGGCGCATCCACCACCGCGCAAGCTCGCTGCCGTCGTTGTCGGCCCACCCGGCGCGGATCGGATGGAAGGCGGGCGCGGCCTACTACGCCAGGCCGGCGCCCAACCCCAACCTCCTAGTGGGCGCCGTAGTGGGCGGGGCCGTGTTCCAGCAGTCCGAGCACACTACTTACATCAGCTGCTCGGCCTCCTCGCCTACTTCTCCGCCCACACCAACCCGGCCGAGTCCGGCGGTGACTGAAAACAGATACCGTACAAAAGGAAGACGGCGTGGTGTGGCCTTTGCGTTGGCTGTTTAAGCCTGGTTAGTAGCTGGCCCTCCTATTGTATGGGCTGCAATGGGCTGATTCGCCTTGTTGCTTGCCGCTATATTGATGTGGAGACTTTTTACCTGTACCAAAATATATATTAACTTAGTACCAATAGATGTTAAACATTTAAAGTATGAAAGTATCAAAAGTTACAAGAGTTTTAAAGTTAATTTAGTTACACCTTAGGTGCCTCATATGCATGATAAAAGCTCTAATTAATGCGATGATGTGCATGCCGATCCTGTCCTATGAAAATTGGCAGGAAACAAGGATTGGTCGTCGTAGTGTTTCTACTATCTAGCTTAAGCATGCTTGATGCGACCTGATGAGATCCATCTGGCTTTGCATCCACATTTTCTTAGTTAGAATCTTCCGGTGGCATTTTAGTGTGAAGTTTCTAATTCCTAGCAATTTTTACTGTAATTACGTCAAATACTAAATATACTTTTGCCCGCTATTTTATGTGCCAAAATCTAGCGGCAATATGGTCCTCGTTGGAATCCAAAGCTTGTTTGGTGGCATGCATGCATGGCTGAAAAGAGCAAGCGCGTGCAGGCCAAAGCGGCATCGGTCGTTGCTGGGATGGTAGAGAAGGCAGTTTTGGCAGCAGCCGGGAGCCGTGTCCCCAACAAAATCGACCCTACACCACACCAGCATCCGTACGTGTAGATAATAATCGATGCTGCTGCTTGCTCTCGCGTTCCTGATCTGATCAGGGCACGAATTAAGCTTGTGAAAGCAGCTTCTTTACCAGCCACTAATGGCTCAGGCCAACAAGTGACACGCACCAATCACTGAGAGATACATATACGAATGAAGCGATCCACGGATGTTGTCGCGTACTCGCATGAGACATTCTTCCGTTGTATGGATTAAGCAAGGAATGTGTGGGCCTGGCTGCGTCGGAGAGTGACTGACCAACCTATGCAGATCACGGAAGGTATAGGCGTTTAGCTTTTCGATCGAGTCTTCTCGTAAATATTTTTTTAATTCCCTCTTTTAAATAGATTTGTAAAAATTATATTCTCTCCGACCGCGAAAGACTCACCTGCCACGTCCGGGAGCTTAGTAGGAGCTCCTTCTGAGCTGGAGGAGCACGGTAGTGAGGTGGACTCGACATGCCTCAGACACGAAAACCTAATGAGCTCGCTGGACGCGAAAGGTGACACAAAGAGGGGTCATTTTTATAAATTTATTCAAAAGAAGATTAAATTTTAAAAAAATTTGTGCAGAGGCTTAGAAAAGCTCAAACTTCCATGTCACATGCCAGGTTAATGCCGTAATCGGAGATTTCGTCTCTGTTCTGGCAGTCTGGCATGGTTGTGTATCTTTCTGCCGTGCGATCGATTCGAACTGCTGGGCACGCACGGACGAAAATGCTCCAGTACTGCACTGTACTAGGACTGCGATGCTTACGGAATACTAGTAGCTGCTACTGCTAGCACAGAACTCATACAGATCAAAACAACTCACTTTGTCTGTTACAAAAACGGCATCACCTTACACTCCTTGTTAGCAATGAATTAAGAGTACAAGTTGTCAACCCGAGCATTTATACCGGCTAGCTTGTTAGATAAAATCACTTAGCTCTCTTAATTTGGTTTGTATATGATAACCACTATAACTTAGTTCCGTTAGATGGGCTATAAACTTTTTCCTTTTATCGATTAATGTGAATTTTTTTCGCAGTTTATAATTAATAGGTAATAGATCTAATTATGAACTTTAATATTTTTAGAATTTAGCATTTTAATTCATATACAAATCAAATATCCAATCATCTTTTAGTTTATCCCAAATTCGCATATTTTTTGGATCGTATTTTAGTTGGATTTTTTCTTTCATTTTTAGGTTGGATTTCATATAAAAATCCATTTTCTATTTTATTTATTGTTATTTCAAAATTTATTTTTAGGTTTTACTTTAAAATTTGTATGGAAATCAAATTGCTACTTTTTATTCTAATATTTAGTTAATTTGGTTTGTATTTGACAAAGACTCACTCTATCAAAAAATACAGCTCATATTTTTTGAATGGTCTTGTTCCTAAATATAGGCCGTTTTTCATATTCTGATAACAATTAGTGTAATCAACATCACCTTAGTCTATGTGCCAAAAGAAAATACGCCTAACAAATATCTAGCATTATTTTATATCATCTATATACATGCATTGTATAGTATTTATAGACAATAATTACGGGTATTCTAATATTTTCAATATCATCTTAGTCTACGTGCTAAGAGAAAATACACCCTACAAACTTGAACGGAGTAAGTAACTATTATTCTGAACATTTTTTACTTATGGATGTTAATTTGAAGGTCGCACAAATCAAATATCTAATAACCTCTTTAATTTTTATTCCGAATTTGCAAAAACAATTTGTCGTACTTGGGTGGATTTTTTTTCAGTTTTAGGTTAGAATTTGTATGAAATTTTTTATTTGTTATTATTCTGACTTTTATTTATAGAGTTTATTTTGAAATTCATATGAAACATAAACTCTTTGTTTTAGTTGGATATTTTTTATTTAATTATTATTCTAGATTTTAGTTATTTATGGATTTACTTTAGAAATCGTATGGAAGTCGAATTGCTAATTTCTTTTAATTTTTTATTCACAATTTTAGTTAATTTAGATTGTACTTGACATGGTCTCTTTCTATTAAATTAAGCCGTTATAACTCAGGTATTTTTTATTCTGAATTTTAGTTAATTTGGCTTGTAATTGACATAGACTCTTTGTTTTAATCCACTAATTTTTATTCTTAAATTTTAGTTATTTATGGATTTACTTTGGAAATTGTAAGTCAATTTGCTAATTTTATGTAATTGTATAATCCGAATTTCAGTTTAGTTTACATTGTATTTGACATGTACTCTTTCTTTTAATCTAAGCCGTTATAACTCAATTATTTTTTATTTAAAATTTTAGTTAATTTGGCTTATAATTGATATGGACTCTCTTTTTTTTGCTAATTTTTTATAATTATTATTCTAAATTTTAGTTATTTATGGATTTACTTTGTAAATCGTATGCAAGTTAAATTGCTAAATTTTTTTCTATTTTTTTATTCCAAATTGCAGTTAATTTAGACTGTATTTAGTATGAACTTTTTCTTTTAATTTAAGCCGTTATAACTAGGGATCAACAGATAGATGATCAGATCTTTTCTGATTAACATGGGAGCTTCCTTAGAGTATCTAATTAGTATAGGTATAGATGATTTGCCATGAAATGGAGCTGCAACACATGTAAGCTTTATGACAACTTGTTCACCACTTACAAAAGAAGTAAACTACTTCCTTGGTCACAAATAGTTGTTTTGGATATTTGATACGGTCTCCAAAACATAGTTTTGACCACTAATTTCTATTATAATATATTTATAAAACCCAATAAAATTATAATATTATGAAAGTGCTTTTCAACAAATCCACATATAGGATTTTCATGTATCTAATATATAAAAAAGATATTGATAGTCAAAATTTCAAATATTTGATTATACATATGTTTAAAATGATAACTATTTGTGACTTAATGGAGTAATGGAGTAATTAGCAACGACTGCTTCTAACACATGAGCATTACAATGGAGTAGCATGGTTTTCTACTGTCGATTCTTTTCCTGTGCATAATAGAGCAAAAGGGTACAAGGAAAAGAGAAGAATCAAACAAGGTTTGAACTGGCCCAAAAGGACCAAAGCACAATAATAATTTATGTAGAAAAGAAGCGGACAACAACAAAAGAATCCGTGCAAGGAAAAGGAAGGGAGACAGAGAAGCTCGAAGAAGTATTCACTTCACTTTCACATAAACACCCCTCAACAACCAGCTAGTAATTGCAAGCAGCTTCTTCCCTAACCAGCTCCGCCGCTACAGATGCCGGTGAGAAGCACCGGCAACCTCGCCAGCGACGACGACGACCCCTCTGCCCCCCTCTGCAGCCGCCACCTCCCCCTCTCCTCCTCGGCCTGCTGCTGCTGCGGTGGGCGCACCCTCCCGTTCTCGAACAGCGCCGACGCCGCTACAGACGTCGCCGCGTCCCGCTCCTGTGCGCCGCCAACGCCGTCGCACAGGAAGTCAGCGCCAGCGAGCTGCCTCTCCATGTCCAAGAACTCGCCCAGCGAAGTCGGCGGTCCGTCGGCGTCGTCGCGGCATAGCCGCCACCAGCTCCCGCCGAGGCTGCGCCGCCGCCTCCTCCGCCGCCACCCGCCCGCGCGCCTCTCCTCCTTCGGCGCCGTCCGCGGGGGCCTCTCCCTCTCCTCCCCCGCCGGTGCCCTCGCCGCCCGGCACTGCCCGCCGCCGAACGCAGACACGCCCATCAGCGTTCCCAGCGTCGTGCTCCGGTCCGGAAAGAACGACCCCGTAGACTACCAAGAAACCAAAACCAACTACATCAACACAAGAACACCAACAAAACAAATGTAACTAATCATCCAGCTCCAATAACCTCGGTGTCGAAATCGGAGGAGGACAGCGAGGAGTCGGCAGAGGGGGAGGACGGGATCATGTCGGCGTCGGGGTCCATTGGTCCTGCTTGCTACGGCGGAAGCGTGACTGAGGGGGTGGTGGTGAAGTAAAGAAGAAGAAAAGATGGAGAAGGGTTTATAATTAGTTGGCGCCGTAGAGGTGGGTACTTGGGTGTCGTGCCGGACTGCCGGTCAGGCACAGAATTATATATTATGCTTGAGACTGGTATGATTTGGTGGTTCTGCTCAAGGTTCCAAATTTCGGCGAAATTCGGCGAAATTTCGCCGAGATTTCGGATTTCGGACCACCCCGAGTTCTCAACTACCGGCCGGGAAAAAAAATTTAAAAAAATTTGAAATTGCTACAGTAAATCAAGATTTCGGTTTTTCGCGAAATTTCGCCAAATTTGGCCGAAATTTCGTGTTTTTTGGCCGGTTTTGAAAGTTTTAGGGCCGGATTTGACCGGATTTGGTCCGATAACCCTTAGGAAAGTCATCTCCTATGAAAATTTGTTGAAAAACCTAATTTTTTAAATATTTTAAAATTTTGGCAGAAACACTGTCCGATTTTTATAAAATTGTACAAGATTTATAATAATCTGAAAATTTTATAGTACCATCCTTAGTGGTTTAGGATCATACATAAAAAATTTCAAAATAATTTAACTTCATTTGTTATCTTTAAAAAATCAAAAACAGAATGAACATAATTGGGACAGTTATATTGTCAGAATTTTATAAATTTTCTTGAGTGTGATTATAATCTAATTTTTTTTTGAGAGATTAATAATTGACTCAGTACTATTGTATAAATTTTTCAAAAAATTTAAACTTTGTTTGTTTGGTCAATCAAATCTATGAAAGCATTGAACTTCGTTTGTTATATTATATTTCAAAAATAAAAAAGAAAAGAACATAAATAGTACTGTGCCTTGTAAGAATTTTATAAATTCACTGGAGTGTGATCATGAATCACAATTTTTATGGGATATTAATAACTTCCTTATCACCATTCTGTAAAATGTTCAAAAAAAATTATGGTTTACATAATTTTTAATTTTGTTTAAGTTTGCCGGTAAGCCTTTTAAAAGGGTAGTAGTGTTGTTCGAATTTTTAAAAATTAATACAGTTTTATCATTATCTGAAAATTTTATGATAGCATTATAGATACATAATAACCATGCAAAAAAACTTTCAATAGTTTCTAACTTCATTTGTACCATTTTCCATTCAGATCAAACTTGTTGATCGGTATTCTGTCTGGACAGCGCCACTCTCCGAATTTTTAAAAATTCACCACATGTGATAATCAGCTGAAATTTTTATAAGAATATTATTTATGGATCATAAACATGCAAAAAAAAATTCAACAGTTTATAACTTGATTTGTATCATTTTTCATTCCGATCAAACTTGTCGGTCAGTGTTTTATCAGGACAGTACCACTCTCCGAATTTTTAAAAATTCCTCAGATGTGATAATCAGCTGAAATTTTTATGAGAACATCAGAATTATGTCAGGAACCTCCAAAAAAAATTTCAAAATTTTTCGATAACGTTTAGACCACTTTTCAGCCAGTGCAAAAAACCCGAAATCTCGCCCAATCTCGGCGAGATCTCGCCCAATCTCGCCGAAATTCGGTATTTTCCGGTAGAAAAAAAACCGGATTCAAATTTTGAATTTGAATTTCCGGACGAGATTTGTCCGAAATTACCGAATTTCGCCGAAATTTCGTTTTCCGGGCATGAACGGTATTTTATCCGAAACCGAAATCCAAAACCCTGGTTCTGCTGTGATCCTTGTGGGCGTGGGTAGGGGAGGGGGGCTTTGGACTTTATTTTTGCCTCATTAGAGAGTTTGGGGTTTGTTCTAGACATATGTTTTGCGATCCTTCCTGTTGAAGGGACGCAAGGCTTCTTGTTGCATATCATACCAAGTTCACACAAGATTGTGTTGGCATACAAGAAGAATTAAGAGGACCGTAACCAACAGATCAACGGTATTATCATTTATTTCAGCTAACAACGTTGTTTTCGCAACCAGGCCATTCGTAAAACAATTTTCAGCAGCTAGCAATCTATCTATCTAGATTCTGGAACTAAAACAATTTTCGAGAGCTCGCTATATGTAGAGGTGAAAACGGATCGGATACGGACGGATAATAGCTTTACCATATTTGTTTTCATATTTTTTCTCGGATGCGGATACGGATAGTCCGGATACGAATACGAATACGGATAATATCGAATACAGATACGGATCGAATACGAATCGAATCGGATACGGTTTCGAATATTTTATCGGAACATGATAACCCCTTCGATTGTATATAAAAAGTCAACGAAAACACATAACTAGTTGATTTGATAAAAATGTTAATCAAAATTGAACAAATATAAGCATTTTCATTCACTTAGACAATAAGTAGATACCATGTCGCAAATAAAATTATATAAGACTTAGTTTATCACACACATACAATTAGTTCATTATACACGTAGATCATAACAAAAAAAATGAAGGTAACCTTTACTCAAAGATACAAATGGAGGCAAACACATAACACACTAAAAGTTTGATAATACTTAAATATCACGTCTCTAAAAAAAGTATATAACACTTATATGTAATGATCCAGGATTTATATTCTTTGTTGAATTATGTTAAAAATAATAAATTATGTATTTATGAGTTTTTATGATTTTTAGCTACTTATTTAAATATTTTCCTATTAAGAATAGGAATATTTGAATTTTTGAGAAAATTTAAAATCTGATAAAATCTTGAAAATAATTTTTAAAATGTTAGATTATTTTTGGAACTTTCTCAAAAAAATCGTAATTTTTGGAGTTGGTTTGCTAATTTTAATAATTGAAACTTACTTTATGGATTAATTAAATTAGAAAACAATTCTGAAATTAAGAAACATTTTTGGGCCAGAAGAGTAGTTTTGGCCCAGCCCATATGTATATCCGGATATCCGATCCATCAATATCCGGATTATCCGAATCCGTATCCGTATCCGACGGATAGTGAGCTACCGAATCCGTATCCGTATCCGACAAAAAAAAATCCGTATCCGATCCGATACTATCCGACAAATATCCGATCCGACAGAATTCGTATCGAAAATATCCGGATCGGTCGGAAACTATCCGATCCATTTTCATCCCTAGCTATATGCATAGCTACAAGATTCTCCCTGTTTTCCTTTAAAAATAAATAAAAAAGCTACCAGATTACCCTGGAAGAAATTTCATCCTAGACGCATGTGGTACCAGAACTCAGCGAGCCAACGGTCAAGGACGCCTGTGACGATCTGAACTGAAGTGAGAGCACCCCTGTGGGGCTGTGACTAACTGAGAAATGATCAAATGAATGTTCAGTTTGATTAGTACTACTAGTACAATTGTACCACTCAGGGACATTGACTAGGTTTCATACGATGAACATGCCTTGAATTGAATGCGCTGCTTGTTCATTGTGAAGATGCTCCATTTCCGATTTTCCATAGGCTAGTAGAAGTAGAAGTGTAGAAATAGCCCTAACGATTTGAGTTTAGCACTGTTATTTTGATCGGTCATTGTCTACTTGGCTCTTCTTTAGTGAAAATTAACAATGTAGAACTTTGGATGCAGTCACCTCATTGATTGATTAGGAATGAGTTTTGCTGTTGGATTTGTGAGCTCCAAACGTTTTGTCCCATGCCCCCATAAGTGTGCCGTTCTACCCATATCTCTGTGTCCTTGTTGACTATCGGCCGGGTAAGGAATCATGCTCTATTTTCGTGTACTCTTGATTATTTTTCTGTATCTATTATTTTTTTAAGTTGTATAAATATTAAAGTATAAATGAAAGATAGATAGTGATTACTTACCTCTTCGTTTGCTTTAAGATTTGTATATGAGTTAGAACATATGGAATTTTACAAACAGGCCATAAAATTTATGGGTTTCTCGCAAAATTGCCGTGGCATTCCTACGTCCCGATTGGGTAAGTGTAACTACAGTGTTCATGTGGTCAATTTTTCGATTTTACATGCATCATATTTCTACTATGTTATTTTTTTCCCTAAATCTAGCCCTACTCCGAGTAGAATTGCAAATCTAGACCCTCCTCCACCGTGGAAAACACGTAAGGTGACATGAGTTTTTCGATTTTACATGCATGATATTTCTACCATGTTATCTTTTTTTCCCTAAATCTAGCCGTACTCCGAGTAGAATTGCAAATCTAGACACTCTCTACCGTGGAAAACACGTAAGGTGATATGTGTCGCCTGTCGCGTCCAGAAAGCACAGCAAGCAGCGAGAAGCACAGGAGCGGTGGCCGGCGAGCGTGAGAGGCGACCTCCCGAGGTAGGCGAGCACGAGAGGGGGCTAGATTTATAATTTCATCCAGGAAGAAGCTAGATTTGAAAAAAAACAAGATAATAGGAGCTAGAAAAGTAATCGCTTCTCACATTTCGAACCAGCTTATATGTACAGGTAATTGTTTCCCCGTTTGGAATGAAAGATTCTAGCAGAAAATTTGTAGGAACCATTCACTTTCCTATAGATCTCCTACGAAATTTGTGCTGAATTTCTTGAGCTTCAACCAGATCACAAGACCTATATAATATGTAAACCTTGTTTGGAACATGGGGATTCCGCGAAAGGAAATATTCAGCCCTGTTCGGTGTGGTATTGTTTTTACTACTAAATTTGTATTATTTTTATGTGTTCGGGACGGGATCGTACTTAGTTACTCCATACTATGCAGGATTGTCATTATAGCATATAGAGGTGGGCGTCGTGCCAGGCTAGGCTAGCACGGTATGGTCCGTTAGGCAGCGTGCCTAAACCGTGTCGTACCACTACGGCCCGGTCGGCCCACCGTGCCATGCCATGCCAGCCTAGCTCGTCTTCGGTCAGTCTAGGCACGACCTAATTGCGATTCGTGCCAGCTTCGTGTTGTGCCAGTATAGACCCAGTCCATTTGCACTATTGTGACGAGAGAAAAAGAGCCTGAGATGCACGGAACTAAGACAGTGGACACAAATTGAAAGTGCATCTAGGCCCCTTAAGAAGTTTTGGTGATAGATGGCAACACAATTGAAAAACTAATGTCTAAATGAGAATTTGTGCAGAGGTTGAAGCAATATCACCCTAGAAAAATGCAGATTGAAGATCAAAGAAAAGTCTAAAAAGTTATGAAGACGGCATCAAGACTTGTTGTAAAGTTTTTCTATTTTATTTGAGTCTAAGGATAGCCGTACTATTAAGAGGGATACATCGTGAAATCATTTTAGGATATACGTGTGCTCAAGGATAAAATTGCATTGCATAAACATTTTAAAAACACTTCTTTTTGTCAAAATGCACATTTCTGGCCGAATGGGCCAACCCGGAGTATCCGGATTTTTGTCCGGACTCTCCGGGTTGAGGCTCTCGGTTGCAGCACAGGATGGTCCGGAGTATCCGAATTTTTGTTCGGACTCTCCGGGTTGAGGCTCTCGGTTGCAGCACAGGATGGTCCGGAGTATCCGGACATTTGGTCCGGACACTCCGGGTTAATTAGTCCGGAGTCTCCGGGTTGTAAACCCGGAGTCTCCAGGTTGAGCGCAGCTCACCCCCAACGGCTGGATTTTGGAGCACCTATATAAGCCATCACTCTCCACCTAACTTAGTGGCTCCACCATTTTTCACTTGCTCATTCAAAATCACTCATTCTCTCTCTTGAGCCAAAAATCCCCTTTCTCCACTTGAAGCTTTTGATAGATTTGATTCTTTTGGGAGAAAGGGGTGGATTTGAGTAATGAGTTCTTGCATCTTCTATACTTGAGCACAAGTTTCATCCTCCAAGTTGTTTCGCGAAGTATTTGTTACTCTTGGAGTTTGAAGGGCTCCTAAACGGCAAGGAGTCACCGGGAGCTTCCAAATCTCGTTGTGGTAAGCCCCGAAAGTTTGTGAAGGCAAGTCTCGCCCCCGAAAGGAAAGAGGCAAGAAGTGAAGACCGGCGAGTGCTTTGTGCAACACCGGAGGAAAGTGGTCAAGAGGACCGGGCTTTGTGCCTCCTCAACGGAGACGTAGGATTCCCTTCAAGAATCCGAACTTCGGGTAAAAATCCTTGTCTTCGTGTACTTGGTTGTGTTCTTGCTTGAGTTTGTTGTGATAGACTTTTAGAAGACCCGATCTACTCTCTTGTTGTTCGTGGCTTCAGATCTACTACACCCCAGGTACCTGACATCACTAAGAACTTTTGTATTCAAGTAGATTGTTGAAATATTGCAGAGATTTAAAATCCCTCTTGAAGATCCTCAGTCCGGAGTGTCCGGACCACTGAACCCGGACAATCCGGATAATCCGGAGTATCCGGGTTAAATATCCCGGACATTCCGGGTTGAGTCTCTCGGGTTATTTATTTCCAGCTGCAAATTTTTTATCCGCCTATTCACCCCCCCTCTAGGCTACATCTAAGGTCCTTTCACAAATATTAGAGAAAAAACTAAATTTTATTCATTCTTGAACATGTATAGAGTTATTGTCTCGTTAAAAACCTTATAACCAGTTTAGAGTACCCCAGTGCGAAGCGGTTCGGTGAGTGTACTAGGTGTCAGTGAGCATATACTCTACAATCTCCATTCTCCACCTTTTAGCTTCTCCATTGTCTCTCATTTCTTCGCATACTAGGACCGTAAAAGGCGCCGACCGTAGGGCGAGCCACCAAAGTTTGAAAATTTGATTTTGGAATAAATTTCGTCCCTGGCCGGATCGCGAAATTTCTGCGAAATTTCGAAATTTCAAAAATATTTCGAACGAAATTTGAATTTGAAAATTCAAATCCGGTCCATTCCGGAAAGAAAAATCCGAAATTCGGCGAAAAACCCGAAATTTCGGGCGAAATACTCGAAATTTTGGATTTTTTTGCACCGGCGAAAAATAGTCTAAATGTTAATGAAAATTTTTGAATTTTTTTGCAGGTTCCTAACATATTGCTGATGTTTTCACAAAAAGTTCAGCTGATTATCACATCTGAGGAATTTTTAAAAATTCAGAGAGTGGTACTGTCCTGATAGAACACTGACCAACAAGTTTGATCCGAATGGAAAATGGTACAAATCAAGTTAGAAACTGTTGAAATTTTTTTGAATAGTTATGACACATTTATTATATTTAAATAAAAATTTCATATTATTTTGAAATCTGTGGAATTTTTAAAAATTCAAACATTGGTACTGTCCTGATAAAACGCTGACTGGCAATTTTGAACCGAATGCAAAATGGTTCAAACCACGTTATAAACATTTGAAATTTTTTTTCATGGTTATTATGTATCTCTAATGCTCTCATAAAATTTTCAGATAATGATCAAACTGTATGAAGTTTTAAAAATTCGAACAGTACTACTGCCCTGTTAAAAGGCTTACTAGTAAACTTGAACAAAATGAAAAATTATGTAAACCACGTTAAAAACTTTTGAAAATTTTTGTGGATGTTTCTGATGTAACATTAATGTTTATTTAAAATGTTTAGATGATGATCATTCTCAAATAAGGTTTAAAAATTCAGACAGTGCTACATCCTGATAAAAGTCTGATATCAATATATAGATTTGCTTTAGCAATAAAACAAAGTTTAAATTTTTTGAAACTTTTAAAGAATGGTTGCAAGGAATTTCTTAATATCCCATAAAAATTTTGATTCATTATCACACACCAGTGAATTTATAAAATTCTTACAAGGCACAGTACCATTTATGTTATTTTCTTTTTGATTTTTGAAATATAATATAACAAACGAAGTTCAATGCTTACATAGATTTGATTAACCAAACAAACAAAGTTTAAATTTTTTGAAACATTTATATAATGGTACTGAGTCAATTATTAATCTCTCACAAAAATGTTAGATCATAATCACACTCAAGAAAATTTATAAAATTCTGACAATATAACTGTCCCAATTATGTTCATTCTATTTTTGCTTTTTTAAAAATAACAAATAAAGCTAAATTATTCTGAAATTTTTTATGTATGATCCTAAACTACGAAAGATAGTACCATAAAATTTTAAGCTTATTATCAAGCTTGTAAAATTTTATAGAAATCTGACAGTGTTTCTGCCAAAATTTTAAAATATTTAAAAAATTCGGTTTTTCAACAAATTTTCATAGGAGATGACTTTCCTAAGGGTTATTGGACTAAATCCGGTCAAATCAGGCCCTAAAAGTTTCAAAACCGGCCAAAAAAACACGAAATTTTGGGTTACTGTAGCAATTTCAAAATTTTTAATTTTTTTCAGCCGATACTTTAGATTTCGGGGTGGTCCGAAATCCGAAATTTCGCCGAAATTTGGAACCCTGCGAGCCACAACATGATGCAATGTTATGTCAGAGCGTCCTGCCACGTGTCGTGCCTGCTTCGGGCCCATCGGATCTGTTTCGTGCCGTGCCAGCCCAAACAAGGCCCATGCAGGCGTGTCGTGCCGTGCCGCCGATCGTGAGGCCCGACACAGTCCTGTCATTCGTGCCGTGCCAGCTCAGCCCGTGCGCATATGTGCTGTGCCACAGGCCAGTCCCAAAAAAATCCTGGCCCAATGCCCAAGTCTAGTAGCAGGTAGCTGCAGTTAACACATTGATTAGATATTTTTTTGACGAGACACACGTGCGCACGCGCACACACACAACTCCCACATGCACACACACCCACACACAAGTGAGTGCATCTCTAACCCATATCTAATCTAAAATAGAGGCTAGAACCTTACGGTGCCTTGATATACAAACATATCTACGTGTGCATGCGATTACTGAGTCTGAGAGTGATAATTTGCATCGGTAGGTTGAGCGAGTTTGGGCTTCGGCGAGCTCGTGGAAATTGTTCTCTAGAGTCTAGAGTAGGGCATGGTCCCGTTTGGCTGTTTGCCGACGTCGTTGAAATTTGAAAGTGAGTATCGTCAAAGATGCAGCCATCCTCGATTGGTTGTGCGGCTGAGGGTGGCGAGTATTTCAACACACTACGGAAAGCGCATGCTTGGGGATACGTCGCCACTGACTACTCTATATGTAGGTATTTGCAAACAGTTGCAGTAGTATAACCGGCGTTCTTTGCTTCACGCTATCAGTTATCACGATCCATTCCATCTTTCTCTCTAGATAAACTTGTCTAAAACTTTCCTTTGTATTAGGTATCTGTCATAAGACAAATAAACAAAAACGCATATGTAAAACTTTGCACCAAGAGGTCGCACGATCGAATATTGAAAAATTCACTTAAATAACCCATTCAACTTGCAGTTGATTGGCTCTTACATTTAGGTTTTAGCTAGCCGGAAAACCAGGTGTCACGCTAATTAGACCAAGTATATATGTAAATTTGAAACATATGTTTGTGAGATTTAAATTATCTACTTGTGCTCTTGCACGTACCACCGAGAAGAACATTGGCAGGCATTGGAAAGTAGGAAAAAGTAAGGTATAATTAGGATCCATCCATCTTTGCACTATAGCACACTGATCAGAACCGTGCAGTGCCACCAAACCGGCATAGTATACTTATCTATAATAGCAGAGGCTCTAATCAACTGATCTGCATCCAAGAAATCTTGCAAGTGGCCCACACACTTTGCCTGCAGATGCTTCCGTGTTTAACTTAGATTTGCTTTCCCATAAGCAACAAGCAGCTACCAACTCCAAGCCAAACTTTATAGCACTATCCGTGGATGTGGAAGGATTCTTGATGCTGGTTGTTTGGAGAAGAAGTATTATAATATGCACACCAAAACAGTGAGGGCTCTGGATAGGGATCCGGTGCCGTTAGAATGGACTGCTAGCGTCATCGGATCATCGGAATCGACGGTTCAGATCGGATCACAATGCTCGTTCACAGTGTTGTTACAGTGTGCACTAGATGATATATGTTTGCTACAGGAAGATAAATAGTATCTTTAGAAATCTGGACCATCTTTTTTGATCTGACAGTCGGTGGTGTGACCGCTAGAGTTGCAGTCATATTGCCTGCTACACTGAATCTCATTTTGTGGGCTCTCACCGAAGTCACAGTTAGTCATAACTCATAATTGTTTATTTAGGGGAAATATACATCGTTTTGGCACCTCTTTACAAGAAAACGCAGAGATGTATTTTGCTAGAATACTTTCGTGTGTATGTTCTGTTTTGCAGGGGCTATGTCGTCTCAGTTCACTCGGTGAGTGCAAACTCTATCAACATGCGGAGGAAATATTATATATTATACACTGTTTAATATTGGGACACTGTATGTCTGTAACTACAAACTTTTGCTTATGCCCAGTTGAGAAGGCCAAATTTTTTCGATTGTTTGGAGAGTGGAACTGTTTCATATAAAATACCTTTAAAATTTTTATATTCCAAGCGGACTTTGGATGTGAAGCTATATAACGTTAGGATTTTAAGTCAATTTACTACACATCGGAGTACGAAGCTAATGACAGTGATATATTGGCAGCAGAATGGTAGCCAACGATCTCCATTTCCGTTACCATAAAATCACATTTTGTTTCTCTTTTTTAAAGATGGTATTTTTAACAGTTGGATTTCTACGCCCCCACTAGGTACGTACCTAAAGCAGAAGAAAATGCATTAAGCCATCGTGGGCATTGAAAAGTGTGCTTTTTTTTTTGGAGAAATTAAGCGACTGACGCCTAGACAAACCCTATTTAAATTGGTCATTAGTGCATCAGTCAAATAGAGCTAAGCTTCAATCGACTTAGGAAGATGCTGGATGGGTCAGGTTTTGTTTGGCCGTATGCATGCATGCATACAGAAGGGGTGCATGCGGTTGGACCTAACGGGTGCAGGTGAACCGATCGACGGGTGGCTTTGTAACATCCCGAAAAATAAAGTAATATAAAAATAAATATTTTAGATTTGAAAATATTTATTTATGAGCTTTATTGGATTTATTGGATCACATCTGAATTTCTTTGGGTTTATGCTTTGTATGAAAAATCCAACAAATGAAATTAAAGAATGGAAAAGGTAAAATGGTAAAAGTAAAAGTTAGAAAAATTTACCATGGTAATTCTAAGCATGCAGGGGTGATTTTATCCAGCAAATAAATTTTAATACATAATAAAGTATTAAATAGTTGAAAGGACATCCTTTGACCTCCAAATAGTGCAAGGACAGATTTATTATAAAATTTTAGAACGTTATCTGCACCTGGAAAATTTACCATAATGTCCTCAATACATTAGTAACCTCTAGTAAAAATCTTAGAAATTAATAATGTCATTTAGACTATTTAAAAATTCGAGAACAGAGGCTTTGGAACTCTGTAAATTTTCATGTCAGAATTTTTGTAAAATAATTATGAGGTATTTTAACTTGAAATTTTTATGAGAGAATTATTGATCTAAAGATAACTCTACATAAAAGTTTCAAAATAAATAATACAATTTGGACCTTTAATTAAATCAAAACTGAAATCAGAATTCTGAGCAGTGCACAGTGTCAGAATTTTAATTAATTAACTATGCGGTATTTTATTCCCAAAATTTTACTGGACACTAAGAACTCCCAGTATACTATGGTCAAAAAGTTTCGAAATTTTTCAACTCAGTTGGTCGCCATTTGGACGCACAGAACTGGAGCCATGCTGTGTGCTGTTCCTTTGGGACACCTCACTCATTCTAGAGCTTTCCTTCACATGTCTATATTTGAGCCAACCCATTGATTCATTCTCAGCACCAAGCCAACGCCAAGCCAGAGCTTCTCCACGCCAAGGCAAAGCCAGCAACTTGCAGTCATTTGAGCAAGAGCTTGGGTCTCATCTCTTCCATCACATGAGCAACAAGCATCCAACCTCCAAAAATCACTAAGCCAAAGAGGAGGGGCAAGTGAAGATCACGGCTACTACATCCTCTTGTGCGCCATCCAGGAACCTCACAGCCTGATCATCTCCTTCAGAGCGCTGCCGAGTTCTGCTTCCTTCCCTATGCCGTCGCAAGCAAGAGAAGGGGAGAAAGCCGATCAGGCAAAATCGGTGAGTCACTCTCAAATTCCTCGCAACCGTGGCGTCCCTGAGCATCACTGAACTCATCTCTCTCATCGATTTTAGCTCTTCTTGCCTGTAGCACCGCCGCGCCCCATTTCTTCTTCCTCGGCTCAGGCTCACGGTGGCGGCCCAACTCATCACTTCTCCGAGCGATCCGACTGGCAAAATGGTACGCCCTAGCCTCGCTGATGCTCACATCGTTACCGATTCGGTAGGAGACTTACCCTTCTTCTTCTCCGCGAGTTCTTGCCGTTGTCGCCGCCTCACGATGGCGAGCACCTTCCGACCTCCCGGCCGAATCGACACCGTCTCAGGCGCATCGTCGAGTGAAGCTCATGGAGTAGCCGATTCCGCCTCTCGGCCTTCCTTCGCCGCCGTGAAGCCGCCACCGTCGCCCGCTTGGCTCATCGCTCGGCGGGCCCGCCATGTCAGCCACGTGAACCTCTCCATCAAACCGTAAAAGGCGTTTTCCTTTGTGAAAGCGTATTTCGATTTTAGTAAATTTAGTAGCCGAGCTAAATTCAATTAGCTATAACTTTTGAACCATAGATTCAAATTGAGTGAAATAAATTTCTATATTCATGTAAAATCAGCTAATTTCAGAATATGAAATAATATTTTGAAAATATTCACTGGGTGAATTCGAAATTCAAATTTGAATAAAAGGGCTAAAAATATGCTTTGTATAAAAATTTTGCAAACAAACTTAGAATTGAATGAAACCAATTTTGATAGAATCCTTATGCTTCCAGAAGTTCAAATATATAAAAATATTTAGATTTCATTTATGTTTGAGCTACTTTCTATTAAAGGATTCATTCAATACATTAAAACTCAAATATACATAACTTATATAAAAGAAATCCAAAATAAGATGAAATAAGTTTCTAAATTTGAATTAAGCTATAAGGATTTGGAATATGTAACAAAACTTAGATGATCACTACAATTCAAATTATTTCAAACAAGTTTGTTTGAAGTCCCTTTTATGTAACATATAGTAGCTATGCGAACTATAGCTCCTAAAATCATGAAGTTGTTCTCACATGTCCCTGAGACTGTAAATGTTCCATTTGCAAAAGTATTCAATATTGAACTCAGTTTGTATTAAAAAGTAAGCAAAAGAAGCCTCCCTTGCATAGAGAATCAAATAGTTAAAATATGGGTCAAATGAATTTGATTAATCACCAAATCAGTTTTGTTGTACTCCTGACATCACAAGGATCCCAGATATGCAAAAATATTTAAAGTTTACCATGGAAAACAGTAAATGTTTAGTAGTCGAAGTTTCAATGCTTGTATAATCCAAATAGTCATAACTTTTTCAAACTAGCTTCAAATTTGACAAAACCAAATCCTATAACCTTGAAAATAATGCCCTTGCTGATTATGCAAAAATATCTTATGATTGTGCTGATCTAAATTTAGTCCTTTTAGACCCTAATGATCACTTATATGGAAACCATCTTGAATAGAAGCCAAGTATCATGGAATTAGCATTAAAGCACTCTTAGAGTTGTTCCTTCATTATGCTGAAAAATGGATAGATTATCTTATAAGGCGTAGTCGCAAACTTAAATCAAAACTGAACCTCATGCGTTAACATTGTGATCACTTAAGCATTTTCAGTAGCTTGTAAAGTATCTCATCCAAATGAAAAGAATTATGAAAATGGTGTAGAAATACTCTATAAAGTACGTGCTACTATGTTATGAAGAAAGAATGTTATTTTGTTAAGGTTTGTATACAAAGAGTCTAGTAACATAACCCTAAATGTTATGTTTTCTCAATAAATGAAACACTTAAGCTTTTCATCAATGAATAGAATGTCTCATCTAAATGCTAAAATGTATGAAATCGCTTAGGATTGCTATCCAAAGTATAGATTACCCTGTTATGAAGAAATAATCTTATTTCTCTATGTTTTGCATATAAATCCTAGTAGCCAAATATCCCTAAGTTTTATGGTTCATGAACTTTATAATATGGATAAGCAACATAGTATTAATGATGAAATCCATAGTTAATATATTTGTATCACGTAACCTTCTTAGAAACCGTAAGTAAATCCAAGAACCTAACTTAACAGATATACCTTATTCAAAATCATTCCTTGTGTAGTATCACTTCAGATTAAGTGCTATTCGCATAACCCCTTTTAGCTAGTGTTTTAGTTCTATTAATCTAATTAATTTTAGTATCTATAATTTGAAGTTATAAATACAAGAATTCATAATTTTAGCCTCTTGAATTCATAATTCAAGAATAGATAAGCTATAAAAGAAGTTGTTTAATGCTTAATGTTAAAAGCTAATAACAATATGGATATTTAATCAATTTAACGCAATCAAATCATCTAATTCAAACCCTAAAGCATTTCTGCTTTCAGTAGTGAATCTTTATTTGATTTGTCATCTGTTTTCTTTTGCCCTTATTGAAGTTTGTTATTTGCTTTATTTCCGTTGAACGACGTGTAGAACTCCGATGTTGCCGTTTCCGCTGTCGACTTCATCTTTTGCGACCTCGTCTTCACCGTAAGCAATGATTAAGCAAGGCAAGCGCCTTTGACCATCTTGATCCCAGATTTGATTTGCTTGTGTTTACTAAAATGTTTCATGCATGCGTTTACTTTTTGTAAATTCGCTATTTTGTGGTATTGGTAGATATACCGTTGTCATATGAAACTCCTTGATATTTATGGAAATGTGAACCTTGATAACCATAGAATAGGGCTAGACATTACTTAATGCCAAATTGGGTATATATCGATCATATTAATCATGCTTAGCCATGCTTGTTTAGCAAGGAGTCGATGATCATGATTAAAATTGTTTCTGAAATGTTTTTATGGAACCTAAATGGTCCTTTGTGGGAAAATGGTTGTCGGTAGTTTGATTAAAACCCAAAATAAAACTATGGTTTTGATGCGGCGATTATTGGCAATAGCCGGATGTGCGACAGGTTTGCACGTAGTGTAGGGTGGAGTATCGCCGTGTCGGATTAAGGACCGAGCGATGGGACGGTGAATCCATGTTTTTCGTGCAACCACGAGGGTGGTATGGGACATCTTAGCCTATTAAGTTATTTAGATGTGGCTTTGCATCTAAGGAAGGCGGGAGATTGCACAGGCATTCCGGTCAGGTTGCCTGTAGGGGTTTCTACATACCAATGCAACGGTGTACGCCTTGCCCTGGACAGAGACGTGGTGTTGTGTGTGATAAATGTGGATCCACGGCTTGGGTGAGTGTCTCTGTTTTGTGGCGAGGGTTAACGTCCCGGGCTGGTGTAAAGCCACGTCTAGATAATGTAAAGGCTCTGTATGATCTTCTTGCCGACACACCAAAGGAAGTGTGTTAATTGTTCTGGCGAAAAGGTTGATCATTCCTTGTGGGTAAAGTGTACACTCTGCAGTGTAAATCGATCGATTAGCGCGTCCACGGTCAAGGACACTTGGTGACATTATTCCATGCTAGAATCTTTGGTATTTTCTAAAATGGGTTTGGTGCGAACTTGTTTTTAGCAACTGTTGTTTTATGTCGAAGGGTGACATTGATGGACCTTGTGGTTTGGTTTATTTGAACTCACGTCATGGAGGATCGTGAGTATTACTTATCGTTGTATATATTCTTATCAATCAACTTGCTTTTATAAATTCCGTTTGCAAATGATAACTTGTTTTACAATTCAATTTCGCTTTATGCAAATTAAGCGTATTAGCCTTTCCTTTGAAATGTCCCGCATATATTATAGGTTTTGCTCAAGTCTTCCGAGTACGTAAAGTACTCACCCTTGCTTAATTATTATTTTAGGTGGAAGTTAGCGAGGCTTGAGTCTCTTTTAAATCGCAGTTGCGGGATCTTCTTCGTCGTGTTCTATCTGGAGTTTATACCTTGTCGCTTGCTGCTGGTCGGATGGGCAAACTACAAGATATTGCTTCTTGTCGCTTAATTCTCCGAGTTGTAGCTTCTCTTTGTATATTAGTTTCATTTGTAAATATTTGTGGTATGGTTATGATTCCAGCTTGTTGTAAACATGTGAGTGCTAGCTATCGATCCGTGGAATAGCACAAGAATCACATGGAGGTTCTGCTCATCGAACGGGTCTCACAAAGAAGGGTATCGAGCTATCTCGATCGCAGATAAACCCTAGATAGAATGGTCGTTAGCTTTGGAATAAGTAAGTTCAAAATCTTATTCTCAAAAGCTCATGATTTGCAAAATGTAGGCTTTGCTGTTCTTTCCTCATTCTTAAGTTCTCATCCTTACCACTACTTCCAATTTGATTTGTAAACAAACTCCTCTTTCCTCAAAAATAGTTTGTTTTCGCTATTGGCTTTTGAAGACGTTGGGGCATGTCGCTACCATCCTTCATGCTAGCCGATGAAGAGCACAATATCTACGCCAACAATCT
Source organism: Otatea glauca (assembly GCA_036346275.1). Lineage (NCBI taxonomy): Eukaryota > Viridiplantae > Streptophyta > Magnoliopsida > Poales > Poaceae > Otatea > Otatea glauca. The sequence goes on along the minus strand of CM070721.1, from coordinate 16,557,415 downwards.
CAAGAAGTAGACAACGCTTCACTACCTTCGTCGACGTAGAAGTGAGTACAAAGATTCTACTTCATGAAGGGACAACATCGCCCAACAGTGAAATGCAGAGGATTAGAGTATATTAGGTTCTTCGTTAGGAAAGGAACCCTTATATGTGGCATGTTATTCCACTCGAGTTATATAAAGCATTTTTATGTGGTGTCTTTCTCTTGCTATTGTGAATTGGTTTTTATTTTGTTTGGCCGGGTGATTTATGTGTGAACTTAACTTCTAGGTTAAAGTTTCATAATAAATTGTTCTTATGTATGAATATGGAAAACCTAACCCATAGGATAAATAGGAAATCATAAAATATCTTATCTATCCTTTCTGTAAAAATTTATACAAGCTTATACTATCCTTCCTTTTTGTAGACTTCTCACCTATGTAGTCTTTTGGTCACTAACTTTTCTCAAAAATCGGGCTTATTAAGATTAGTAATATAGTCTCTATTACTACTTCTAACTTCTTGAGACCACATCCTCCATGAATAAGCCAAAGCCAAGACTTCCACATACTAGTAACCACCAACTTACTTAAGTCACTTTAGACTAGTGAAACTTAATTTTCTCCATAACAATTCTTCATCATGCCAAAAAAAAAAAAAAAATCACCTCAATACTTTGTCTAGATTATATACCATGAAAATGAACTAGAGCCCAGAAGTTATATACTTCGAATGGAAACCTTAGAATGGTTGTCAAAATGAAAACCGAAAAGTTGAAAGCCTTATTTTCTAAAGAGAAATATAAAAGGATAGAATTAGTTGTATATATATACTCTTTTCCCATTTGTAAGATTTAGTTTCCTTATATGTATACTTTCTCCTCTTATTGGGTATCTCATATACTCAATTCTCCTCTGTAGAACTTTCTTTGTTCATTTCTAGTTATTCTTTCTAGAAGGAATTCTCTCCTTATGCTAAATAAAAACCACCGACAAATCTTTTTGAAAGTAATTTTGGTAGTAAGTCAACAACATCATGACGTTCGTAGTAACTTTAAGAAGATGGAAGTAGCAAAGAATCAGAACTTCACCGACTTCATAGAAGTCCTAGAATATTGACATCAGCAAGTGGTGTAAACGTTAAAAGAAACTTGTTGTCGAACAGCTTGCTATAAGAGATAGTATTATCTAAAGTACATATTATTCTAAGTCAACCTCTTGAACATAGATACGTACGATTAGGCTAATGGAAGAAAAAAACTTTAGGTACCCCCCATATACTAAGTTGAATGCGTATATAATTCTATGGTACTATTGAAATTTCGTTGTAAACCTTTTGTATTGTTTTACGGGTTACTCTCGTAAAAGTTAAACCATTAGGTTGAAATTTACGATGTGTCAACCTCATTTAATAAGAAAATCTAATTAAGAAAGTTTTAAGGAACGAAAAGTTGCCTTATAAACTAATAACTACCTAATAACCAACCTTGAAACGGTGTTTTAATGAATGAGACATTGCCTTATAAACTAACCAAAGATTACCTAATCCATATATATGCTATTCTCAAAATAATATTTTAAGGAACAAAAGGTTGCCTCAGAACCCAAATGTAATTGCATCTAAATAACTTTATCCTAATAAATCTTGTTGCAGGATGCTGCGACACAATCTATTAATGCATTCACCGAAAGTAATGAGTAATACAATTTTCACCTTTATAATCAACCTTGGCTCTTCCCAAGTAACTTTGGTTGAGATGTATTCTTTCAATCGTCTCAAACGTTTTAACATCTGTGTATCTCTCCTTAAGTTAGCTTATTTTTGCTAAGATTCTCGATGTAAATTGCTAACACTCCTCATCTACTTCGTGAAACCCAACCAAGAAAAAACGAATGCCGAATCTCCAACCTTAGCACAAGTGCTCGCCATAATCAAACAAAATCACTAAACACATACTTTTCTTCTTCACGACAGCAAGCAGCCAGCCTTTTGTTAAAACCAAACATCTAGTGCGATTCATTGCACCGATCACGTGGTTCCACTGCACACACGACAAAAGGAATCAATTCGACACTGCACCTTTTCGCCTAGTCTTTTCCTTCTCTTCTCCTTTGTCTTTCTTTCAAGCAAGCTCGTGAGTAGAGCGAAATTTTCTTTATGCTCATATTTGGCGCCGGCTTCGATGGCTTGCTCCCACTACCTGATGATCACCACAGTAGGACGCACCGTCTCCCTCACTCCACCGTGGTAGGTCAAAACAATGCCCGACTCACCAATGCCAATAATGATGATGAGACAGCCGTTGTACTCTTATCTCTATCTCAGTTATGTCCTACGCCATTAAAATCCCAATGTCATCACTTGACCGCCTACCAAAACCGCCACCGTTCAAACCCTATTTGTGCTGCCTTAGCGCCTATAAAGGTCACTTTACATCTCAATCAGAGATCAGACGCTCCCCATTACCACATCTCTGCTCATGTGCGCCTAATTCAACCCTATCATTTACCATCACCGCAAGCATACGTGCATCATTAAGGTTTCCCTGTTTCTTTGGTCAGACAAATAGTGGAAACAACACTTGTTGCACAGACCCGTTGCAACTTGGCCGCCTTTACTCGCACCCGTTCACATTTTGTGGAAACATTTTCATTCCTTTTTAAGTACCTAACCATGATTCTCTTGGTTTACCCCGCTTCTTTTCTACAAGCGCCACAAACTTCTTTGTGTTGGCAAGGATCGTGCTCAGCCAGCCATCACTTTTACGATGATCTCAAATGTTTTAGCGTTTTCCCTATCCTACATCTTGCAGAAAACGTTCTCCACAAATCTGCATGTAAGATGAAAAACCATATGTCTGATGAACTTGAAACTAGTTGCTGTCCTAGCCTGTTCTTCCTTTAAAAGACAGCTTGTCGTCTCCGAGTGATAATTCTTTTCAAACTCTGTCATGCCGCATGTTCGATGCAAAAACGAATATTTTGTTCTTTTGGATCTTCATCAAGCTTTGAAACATGACCATATCTCATAGAAGACTTGGTAAAAATTATGACTCCCAGAGTAAAAGAAATAAAATCTGAAGCAGTTTACTCAAAAAAAAATCAATTAAAGAAATGATGCTTGAACAAAGATACTTGTTTTAAAAAGAATTCTACTCAACTCCATGTTGAATTTCAATCGTCATTTGTCATCCCTCCAACAACACCAATGAACATCTGTTTGTTACTCAAACCGAAAAGCCAAAAATTTCTTACTTTTGATGTAGTAAACGTGGGCAATAATCCCAACAGTTGCCTAAAGAAGAAACAAAATCTATTTCATTCTCAACCCCAAGAAGATATACAACAATCTTAAACTGACCTCGTGAATTTGAAGGCCAACAAGTCTCTATCTCCACATTTACTCCAACTCGAGACATTAAACATGGCATACCTGACTCAATGCAAGGTGCATCGCTTATAAATACAGTTTTCATCAGAACTTAGATTAATTTGAAATCGTCTTGTCTCTTTAGATCTACTTGAAGTCAACCCAAAAGTTCATATAGAAACTATTCTTAACATAATAATTTGATAAGCGAAATGTTGCCTATTAAATCTAACTGAACTCTCATCAAAATATGTCTTAACTTAGTCTACCCAAATAGCCGGTAAAAAGGTCAAGTACTAAACTTTCAATTTTCATCTCTAAACATTACCTGGTAAGTCCTCCATCTATTCGTTAATCAATGAAAAAAAATAGCATCTTGAATTTAGCTGCCTCCTACTTATGCTTTTAAAAGTCAGCTCAAACCAAATTTATTCGCAACTAACCTCATCAATCCCAGTTACCCACAACACTTATTCATGAAAGAAACTTATGATCTACCAGATGCAGTATTAGATACGATGCTCATATATATATATATATATATATTTGAACCCTGCTAGAATTCAAACTTAATTCCAAGGTCAACCCTTTGACCCTAGTCGCCTACTGATCATTTGTTATATAACATTAGCAAACAAACTTGCTATTGTTTGAATAAGATGGATAACGTCATCTACATTAGCCAGAAGAACTTGAACACTTCGCCAACATCCGCCAAGAAAAGTTCTTCATCTCGTCAAGGATAACATCGTGATTTCCAAGCCATCTTAAAGACCTAGGAAACGTCAAGTGCCCGAACAACCCCCGCCTCGACGTCGACCTTTGAATGTAAAGATCTTCCTTATGTAATTGCACCGACACTTAATGCAATATTGAGTACACCTTTATGTAGTTAATTCTTGTAATCAACCCTTTTGACTCGTGCAATATATTCCTTCATAATTGCCAAACAAAGAAAATCAAAACCCTATGTTTACCAAGATGACCAAACAAATTAAATCATCGGATCATTTTATAACCCCTTGCCTCAACTCAATCCTTGAATTATCTTTATTCTGTTGTTAATCTATAGACAATTTTGAATAACAATTAATCTCGATTAATTTAGTCAACCGTTGTTAAACTATACCGAATAACCGTTGTATTCAAATATCATTTCTTGATGATAACATTCGACTCTTCCCAAATGAATCTAATAACAATGCATATTTTCTTTCACCTCAAATAACCTAAGCATACCAAATGCCATTCTCTAGATTAGATTATTCTTATTAACAATCAAGTTATACAATCAAAAGATATATATAGAAAATAATAATATCCTCATCTGTTTACACAAAACCCAAATAGAAGCCTTCTCTACTCTTAGCACATTGACTCGGAGTTGCAAGAAAAAGCTCCAAGAAAGTGAATATACCAAGACAAAAATACAAGGAAACAACAAGATCACTTCAAAAGAAGAAATTCCCATAACCTACCTAGTCCTTGCAAATCTAGGGACGAGATTTCTGTAAGGGGGGTAGATTTGTAACATCCAGAAAAATAAAGTAATATAAAAATAAATATTTTAGATTTGAAAATATTTATTTATGAGCTTTATTGGATTTATTGGATCACATCTGAATTTCTTTGGGTTTATGTTTTGTATGAAAAATCCAACAAATGAAATTAAAGAATGGAAAAGGTAAAATGGTAAAAGCAAAAGTTAGAAAAATTTACCATGGTAATTCTAAGCATGCAGTGGGTGATTTTATCCAGCAAATAAATTTTAATACATAATAAAGTATTAAATAGTTGAAAGGACATCCCTTTGACCTCCAAATAGTGCAAGGACAGATTTATTATAAAATTTTAGAACGTTATCTGCACCTGGAAAGTTTACCATAATGTCCTCAATACATTAGTAACCTCTAGTAAAAATCTTAGAAATTAATAATGTCATTTAGACTATTTAAAAATTCGAGAACAGAGGCTTTGGAACTCTGTAAATTTTCATGTCAGAATTTTTGTAAAATAATTATGAGGTATTTTAACTTGAAATTTTTATGAGAGAATTATTGATCTAAAGATAACTCTACATAAAAGTTTCAAAATAAATAATACAATTTGGACCTTTAATTAAATCAAAAACCGAAATCAGAATTCTGAGCAGTGCACAGTGTCAGAATTTTAATTAATTAACTATGCGGTATTTTATTCCCAAAATTTTACTGGACACTAAGAACTCCCAGTAGACTATGGTCAAAAGTTTAGAAATTTTTCAACTCAGTTGGTCGCCATTTGGACGCACAGAACTGGAGCCATGCTGTGTGCTGTTCCTTTGGGACACCTCACTCATTCTAGAGCTTTCCTTCACATGTCTATATTTGAGCCAACCCATTGATTCATTCTCAGCACCAAGCCAACGCCAAGCCAGAGCTTCTCCACGCCAAGGCAAAGCCAGAACTTGCAATCATTTGAGCAAGAGCTTGGGTCTCATCTCTTCCATCACATGAGCAACAAGCATCCAACCTCCAAAAATCACTAAGCCAAAGAGGAGGGGCAAGTGAAGATCACGGCTACTACATCCTCTTGTGCGCCATCCAGGAACCTCACAGCCTGATCATCTCCTTGAAGCGCTGCGAGTTTCGCTTCCTTCCCTATGCCGCCGCAAGCAAGAGAAGGGAGAAAGCCGATCGAGCAAAATCGGTGAGTCACTCTCAAATTCCTCGCAACCGTGGCGCGCCCCGAGCATCACTGAACTCATCTCTCTCATCGATTTTAGCTCTTCTTGCTCGTAGCACCGCGCGCCCCATTTCTTCTTCCTCGGCTCAGCTCACGGTGGCGGCCCAACTCATCACTTCTCGAGCGATCCGACCGGCAAAATGGTACGCCTAGCCTCACGATGCTCACATCGTTACCGATTCGCGGAGACTTACCCTTCTTCTTCTCGGCGAGTTCTTGCCGTTGTCGCCGCCCTCACGGTGGCGAGCACCTTCCGACCTCCCGGCCGAATCGACACCGCCTCGCAGGCGCATCGTCGAGTGAAGCTCATGGAGTAGCCGATTCGCCTCTCCGGCCTTCCTTCGCGGCGAAGCCACACCGTCGCCCTTCGCTTCGCTCACTGCTCGGCGGGCCCGCCATGTCAGCCACGTGAACCTCTCCATCAAACCGTAAAAGGCGTTTTCCTTTGTGAAAGCGTATTTCGATTTTTAGTAAATTTAGTAGCCGAGCTAAATTCAATTAGCTATAACTTTTGAACCATAGATTCAAATTGAGTGAAATAAATTTCTATATTCATGTAAAATCAGCTAATTTCAGAATATGAAATAATATTTTGAAAATATTCACTGGGTGAATTCGAAATTCAAATTTGAATAAAAGGGCTAAAAATATGCTTTGTATAAAATTTTGCAAACAAACTTAGAATTGAATGAAACCAATTTTGATAGAATCCTTATGCTTCCAGAAGTTCAAATATATAAAAATATTTAGATTTCATTTATGTTTGAGCTACTTTCATTAAAGGATTCATTCAATACATTAAAAACTCAAATATACATAACTTATATAAAAGAAATCCAAAATAAGATGAAATAAGTTTCTAAATTTGAATTAAGCTATAAGGATTTGGAATATGTAACAAAACTTAGATGATCACTACAATTCAAATTATTTCAAACAAGTTTGTTTGAAGTCCCTTTATGTAACATATAGTAGCTATGCGAACTATAGCTCCTAAAATCATGAAGTTGTTCTCACATGTCCTGAGACTGTAAATGTTCCATTTCTGCAAAAGTATTCAATATTGAACTCAGTTTGTATTAAAAAGTAAGCAAAAGAAGCCTCCCTTGCATAGAGAATCAAATAGTTAAAATATGGGTCAAATGAATTTGATTAATCACCAAATCAGTTTTGTTGTACTCGACATCACAAGGATCCCAGATATGCAAAAATATTTAAAGTTTACCATGGAAAACAGTAAATGTTTAGTAGTCGAAGTTTCAATGCTTGTATAATCCAAATAGTCATAACTTTTTCAAACTAGCTTCAAATTTGACAAAACCAAATCCTATAACCTTGAAAAATAATGCCCTTGCTGATTATGCAAAAATATCTTATGATTGTGCTGATCTAAATTTAGTCCTTTTAGACCCTAATGATCACTTATATGGAAACCATCTTGAATAGAAGCCAAGTATCATGAATTAGCATTAAAGCACTCTTAGAGTTGTTCCTTCATTATGCCCTGAAAAATGGATAGATTATCTTATAAGGCGTAGTCGCAAACTTAAATCGAAAATCAACCTTCATGCGTTAACATTGTGATCACTTAAGCATTTTCAGTAGCTTGTAAAGTATCTCATCCAAATGAAAAGAATTATGAAAATGGTGTAGAAATACTCTATAAAGTACGTGCTACTATGTTATGAAGAAAGAATGTTATTTTGTTAAGGTTTGTATACAAAGAGTCTAGTAACATAACCCTAAATGTTATGTTTTCGAATAAATGAAACACTTAAGCTTTTTCATCAATGAATAGAATGTCTCATCTAAATGCTAAAATGTATGAAATCGCTTAGGATTGCTATCCAAAGTATAGATTACCTGTTATGAAGAAATAATCTTATTTCTCTATGTTTTGCATATAAATCCTAGTAGCCAAATATCCCTAAGTTTTATGGTTCATGAACTTTATAATATGGATAAGCAACATAGTATTAATGATGAAATCCATAGTTAATATATTTGTATCACTGTAACCTTCTTAGAAACCGTAAGTAAATCCAAGAACCTAACTTAACAGATATACCTTATTCAAAATCATTCCTTGTGTAGTATCACTTCAGATTAAGTGCTATTCGCATAACCCCTTTTAGCTAGTGTTTTAGTTCTATTAATCTAATTAATTTTAGTATCTATAATTTGAAGTTATAAATACAAGAATTCATAATTTTAGCCTCTTGAATTCGTAATTCAAGAATAGATAAGCTATAAAAGAAGTTGTTTAATGCTTAATGTTAAAAGCTAATAACAATATGGATATTTAATCAATTTAACGCAATCTGAAATCATCTAATTCAAACCCTAAAGCATTCCTGTTTTCTGTAGTGAATCTTTATTTGATTTGCTGTCTGTTTTCTTTTTGCCCTTATTGAAGTTTGTTATTTGCTTTATTTCCGTTGAACGACGTGTAGAACCTGATGTTGCCGTTTCCGTCGTCGACTTCATCTTTTGCGACCTCGTCTTCACCGTAAGCAATGATTAAGCAAGGCAAGCGCCCCTTTGACCATCTTGATCCCAGTATTTGATTTGCACTGTGTTTACTAAAATGTTTCATGCATGCGTTTACTTTTTGTAAATTCGCTATTTTGTGGTATTGGTAGATATACCTGTTGTCATATGAAACTCCTTGATATTTATGGAAATGTGAACCTTGATAACCATAGAATAGGGCTAGACATTACTTAATGCCAAATTGGGTATATCGATCATATTAATCATGCTTAGCCATGCTTGTTTAGCAAGGAGTCGATGATCATGATTAAAATTGTTTCTGAAATGTTTTTATGGAACCTAAATGGTCCTTTGTGGGAAAATGGTTGCTGGTAGTTTGATTAAAAACCCAAAATAAAACTATGGTTTTGATGCGGGCGATTATTGGCAATAGCCGGATGTGCAGACGGGTTTGCACGTAGTGTAGGGTGGAGTATCGCCGTGTCGGATTAAGGACCGAGCGATGGGACGGTGAATCCATGTTTTTCGTGCAACCACGAGGGTCGGTATGGGACAGTCTTAGCCTATTAAGTTATTTAGATGTGGCTTTGCATCTAAGGAAGGCGGGAGATTGCACAGCATTCGGGCCAAAGTTGCTGTAGGGGTTTCTACATACCAATGCAACGTGTACGCCTTGCCCCGGACAGAGACGTGGTGTTGTGTGTGATAAATGTGGATCCACGGCTTGGGTGAGTGTCTCTTTTGTGGCGAGGTTAACGCCCGGGCTGGTGTAAAGCCACGTCTAGATAATGTAAAGGCTCAGATGATCTTCTTGCCGACACACCAAAGGAAGTGTGTTAATTGTTCGCGAAAAGGTTGATCATTCCTTGTGGGTAAAGTGTACACCTCTGCAGAGTGTAAATCGATCGATTAGCGCGCCCACGGTCAAGGACACTTGGTGACATTATTCCATGCTAGAATCTTTGGTATTTTCTAAAATGGGTTTGGTCGAACTTGTTTTTAGCAAATGTTGTTTTATGTCGAAGGGTCGACATTGATGGACCTTGTGGTTTGGTTTATTTCGAACTCACGTCATGGAGGACTGTGAGTATTACTTACTGTTGTATATATTCTTATCAATCAACTTGCTTTTATAAATTCCGTTTGCAAATGATAACTTGTTTTACAATTCAATTTCGCTTATGCAAATTAATCAGATTAGCCTTTCCTTTGAAATGTCCCGCATATATTATAGGTTTTGCTCAAGTCTTCTTGAGCAACGTAAAGTACTCACCCTTGCTTAATTATTATTTTAGGTGGAAGTTAGCAGGCTTGAGTCTCTTTTCGTCGCAGTTATGGATCTTCTTCGTCGTGTTCTATCTGGAGTTTATACCTTGTCGATTTGCTCTGGGTCGGATGGGCAAACTACAAGATATTGCTTCTTTTGCTGCTTAATTCTCTGAGTTGTAGCTTCTCTTTGTATATTAGTTTCCGCTGTAAATATTTGTGGTATGGTTATGATTCCAGTTGTTGTAAACATGTGAGTGCTAGCTACTGATCCAGGGAATAGCACAGTAATCACATGGAGGTTCCTGTTCATCAGAACGGGGTCTCACACTTGCACCGGATGCCAAGGCAAGGCAGGCAGGCTCTCTGAGCCTCTGACACTTCAAAGTGTGTCAGTGTGTGTACCATTTTGCCTTGTAATGGTCTAGTAGGTAGAATCATGACTCGTGAGACATACATGCATGTAATCTCACCGTTGCACATGAAGGTGTAGGCAGGCACAGCAGTTGAACCCAATCTCTGTGGCCTCTGCAGCCTTTGGTACCCATTCACAAAAACCCCTCGTTGATGTGGTTTTTCTCTTTTGGTGTCTTCGACTTACCTTTCTGAGATCACATTCTCACGTGCTAGCTCAGTAGAAAAGAAATCACATGTGGCCAACTACGGAAGTTGAACTTTGGCAAATTGGAACTATCAAAACATGCATGATGCTGCTCAACCGGCCAAATTATAACAAGCAGGCTACTATCATGTCTTCTTTGACCATCTCTCTTTATATAATACCGAGTTAAACTTATAAGAAAGAAAATGGATATACTACCTTTACTAAACTCCGTAGAGTTACCGTCCAGGGCAAGGATTGAAATCTCGGACGTGGCCGAAGAACGAAATCTCGGCGAATTTATGAATTTTGAACAAATTCCAGACGAACCACAAAAACAAAAATTCAAATCCGGAATTTTTTTCTACCAAGAAAACCGAGATCTCGACAAACTTACACCGAGCGAAAAATGGCTCAAACGACGTCGAAAATTTTTGAATTTTTTAAGGTTCCTGACACATTAGTGATGTTCCCATAAAAATTTCAGATGATTATCAAATCTGAGGAATTTGTAAAAATTTAAAATTTGCTATTGTCCTGACAAAACACTGACCGACAAGTTTGAACCGAATAAAAAAAAGAAACAAACCACGTTAGAAAATTTTGAATTTGTTTTTACATGGTTATGATGTATCACTAATGTTCTCATAAAATTTTCAGATGATGATCAAGCTTCATGAATTTTTAAAAATTCGAAAAGTGTTACTGTCCTCATAAAAGCCATACCGGAAAACTTCAACCAAATGAAAAATGGTAAAAACCATGTTAGAAAAATTTGAAACTTTTTTAGATGGTCCTGATGTATCATTAATGTTTCTATAAAATTTTCATATGATGATCAAGCTTCAAGAAGTCCCAAAAATTTTGACAATGCTACGTCTTGATAAAAGCCTCATGATCAATATATAGATTTGATTTAATAACCAAAAAAGGTCTAAAATTTTTGAATATTTTTCAGACGGGTTATAAGGAAATGCTTAAGATCTCATAGAAATTTTGAATCATGATCACACACCAGTGAATTTATAAAATTCTTACAAGTGCACTGTACCATTTATGTTCTTTCTGTTTTTGTTTTTTGAAATATAACAAATGAAGTTCAATGCATACATAGGTTTGATTGAGCAAACAAATTTTTTTAATATTTTTTCAAAATTTTAGAGAATGGTAATGAGGCAATTATTAATCTCTCATAAAAATTTTGTATCATGATCACACTCGACAAAATTTATAAAATTCTGACAAGGTTAGTGTCCCAATTATGTTCATTCGGTTTTTGATTTTTTTAAAGATAACAAATGAAGATATATTTTTTTGAAAATTTTGATGTATGATCCTACACTTCTTAGAATGGTACCATAGATGTTTCACATCATGATAAAAGCATGTACAATTTTATAAAAATCCGACAATGTTTCTGCAGTTTTTTTAAAATGTCTAAAAAATTTGGTTTTTCAACAAATTTTCATAGGAGATTACTTTCTTAAGGGTTATTGATCAATTTGCGGTCAAAACAAGTGAAAAATCGGTCAAAAACTCTGAGATCTCTATGAGATTACTGTAGCAATTTTTTTTTTTTTACTTTTTTTACTCCGCCGGTATTTTAAAACTCGTCCACCTCCGATAAGCGAGATCTCACAAAATTTCGGCAAGATTTTTATTCATTGGCCAGGAAGCCCTGTCCTCCCTCCATGAAAGCTCATAAAAAAATGTGTAATTACGTTTAGGTCCTTTCACCGGTTGAGGTAATTTTTTTTCTAATTTAATTGAGCTATCAAGTAATGTTAGAAATTTTTGAAACTTTTTGATAAAGGTCCACAGAGCATTCCTAAGCAACTATAAAAAATTTGTGTCATGATCAAACTTGTACAATTTTGAAAATTTCCAACAATGCTACTAATGCATTCATAGTAACTCCACTGATTTAATTGAGATAATAAATCATGTTGCAATTTTTTGAAACTTTTTTATAAGGGTTCTGAGAGCATGCATAAGCTACCATAAAAAATAGGACCATGATTAAACTTGTGCGATTTTTAGAAATTTTGAATGCATTTAAATTTTGGTATTTTTGGTTTTCCAGAACCATCAAAGGAATTTGATTTTCCAAAAATTTTGAGAAGGTTCCTGGTAGCATGCCTAAGCTACCATAAAAATTTCAGATTATGATCAAGCTTGTGCAATGTTTAAAAAATCTGACAATGGTGCTAATGCATTTAAAGCAACTTCACTGATTTAATTGAGTTGTTAGAGCATGTTGGAAATTTTTGAAACTTTTTTAGTAGGGCCCTAAGAGCATACCTAAGCTAACATAAAAATTTTAAAGTGTGATCAAACTTATGCAATTTTTAAGAATTCTGACAATGCTACTGATGCATTTAAATTTCACTGATTACCCGGAAACTCACCCTCGCGTGGCGTCACGGCACAAGTGCGCGATGTGACACTGCGCGTATGCATCTAGTATATTTCAGAATGTTTGACAATGGCACTGCCACAAATGATGGCCACAAACAGCGTAATAAAAAAGAAAATAATCGAACCTTTTAGGTGTACTAGTATAGTACCCTGTCTTCTGGTTTTCTTTTTCCAGCACGTATTATATGGTATTTTCCTTTTTTAGAACGTTTGTTTTCTTTTCCTTAATTCCAGGATATTTGTTTCCTTTTCCTTGAGATGATGCTGGAGGTGGGGGGAGATCTGTTGTGGGCCACAGGGATGAGTTAGACACATTAAACAATGGCCATTGGATGTGGGTGAATAAAGCTGAGGAAAGATCTGAGAGGTTAATTTTGATGGAGGCAAGTTTCTGGAGACGTTGCGCTGGTGCATGAAGGTTGAGCCATCTCTAGTAGGGTGCATTATTTGAGGTGGATGTAGAAAAGAATGCTTAGGTGTATTATAAAGGGGTATAGATGCACTGAATGGTAAGCCCCTCCTGAATCAGTGACTCTGAGGCGCGACCGTTCTTGATGGCACCCAGTGATTGCAACTGTACCTGATCTTAGCCGTCAATTTTCAGATCCATCAGTCCATATCTGCACAATCATCGTTGCTACATTAAATCACCGTATAAGCTATCGACCTAAGATCCTATAATGCTAGTTGCTACTAGCAATAGCAAATACACAGGATCCCTGTACGATGGGTTAGAGCCGAGGCTAGCCAACTGTCGAAATATGTTTGTTAGTGTTTTACGAAATTCGACGGTTGTCACATACTTTGCACATAGGAATTTTATAGCAATTTCACGATAGTTTTGTAAAAAAACATTTTTATAAAAACTAGTAAGGAGTTCACGCACTTGTACGGACATCATTCTTAAAGCATGTTTAAAGAACTCTATTGTGATATTTTAATATTATAATTATAAGAGAAAATATTCACCATGTTTTCCAATACTTGTCACTGTGACCAAAATTTTCTTCAAATATATGCATAGCAAAACATTAACATAACATTTTCCATTTATATTACTATTATTATCTTTTTTTTTATTATTACAATGCTTGTTCATACTATATAATAATAATATACATCGTATAACTTATATCGATATACTGAATGAATATCGGTCAATGTATCACACCCTTTCAATCCCTTAATCCAACGTAGGTCCATCAAATAAAGAATCATCATTTTTTTTTATCAAAACTTTATGTTTGGAAGATGAGCCTTGGACGTACAGGTGGCGGATGCACAATACGCAAGATTCCTTTGTTTCCAGTCAAACATCTTTTGTACACACAAAATGATGCCCTTTTCCCCTATGTTTTCACGAACGTTCTCCGAGCATAGTTGCCTGAACTGCTGCATCTACAGTATTTCCACAAGGCCAGTGTAATGAATAAAAAGGAAAATGAAACAAGGTAAAACAAACGATAATTATATTAGCCATTTGACCTAGGATTACTTCTTCCAATCGTCTAATATACCTTCACGCACGATTTCTATTGTTCGATATCTGGGTATGGATCAGCTAGGGCAGTGTATCAGTATTTGATTTCTACATACGAGGAGCAACGGAACATAAAAATAGGAAAAACAATACATACATAGGATGGGGTTTATCTATGCACGCTATCTATAATGACTACAGGCTACTCATTGGTTTGTGCTCCCAAGTTAACCTAGGACAAGATCTGTGCAAGGCTCAACGCTGAAGCCAAACGAGTAACGAGATATCGAGTCCTAGCGCTAAGGAAATGGAGCATTTCGTCGAACGATATCCACATCACCTGTACAGAATCTGGTTCTAAATTCTAAGAGCCCACAAGCATGCATCCTTCGTCACCAAATGAACAATAGGAGATGCTTCTATACATCATTATTGAAAAGTTACATAAATATTAAATAATAAATAAATGATAGATGATGATTAAATTTTTTAGATAATAGAAGATTATATCTCCTGTCCTTTGCATCATAAGATGCACACAACTAAAGATGGTGATTAATTAGCACTTTGTTTGCTTCAATATTTATGCAACTTGTAATAAATCTGATTCATTGCCCAAAAATGATATACAAAACCTGTATTAATTGATTTACAAGACTTTGGAGAATCAAGTGCACAGGTGAAGTCTACTTATACACGAGACATCCCTTGGCACTACCGAGTTTAGGCCGCCTCTCGCAAAATGACTCAAATCACAGAAAGACGTTTCCGCTAAGGTAAAAACATGATACACCACAATGTACTCTTGTATACAGCCGGTGAAATGAATGAATTTCTATGCTTTCCCTCTTAATACAAGATGCACAAATCTTAAAACAAACGAAAATTACCTTTTATTCATGCTTTAAATATTTATGTAATGTAAAAAAAAAAAGCATGGAAGCACCTCTCAAGAATGAATTGCCATGTGAAAAGATCTCTTCAGATTTGAGACTCATTACTCTATAACAATATCCCTTACCATGATGTCTCTCTTCACAACAAGCGTCCCGTCTTCATCCTTGGTGAATAGCTTATCCATCAGCTCATCCCAACTAGTTCTTCCTGCAGATTTTGGTTCTGAGGTCGTCTCACTATGATTATCAGAGGATGGTGCAATACTAGCACCCTCGTTGGTTCCCTCTTCAGGCAGGTCTGTCGCATGGGGAACATCTAAGGTCTTTGCTCTCTGGAGGGCATTCTTGTGTTCTTCCTCAAAACTTCGCAGTCTTTCCATCTTTTGTTGAGCAGGTGGAGTTGTTGCCTTCTCAGTTTCCATCATTAACTGCAAAAATACGTACCATAAGCAAATATTCACCGTGGAGCTTAGCAAATCACTGCTGCAACTGTAAGTTCCGGCGAAACTCATTACTTTCTTGTAGGTTCTTTAATTTTTGGCAATGGAAGATAGTGAGAACCATGACAATGATGGTTAATATATTCTTCCATTATCTAAAAATGACAATGATGGTTAGGCAATTGTGCACGCTAATTATCTATTGTCCTTCATTAATGTTGCCGATAGGAGCTTTCAGATGTTTGCTGTTACAGAGATGTGTATTTCTGATTTTTTTTTGAAATCAATTCTCCTTTCTCTTGCATGTCAATACTAGTAAAAACAAGATTGTCTTCCACAAATAAATTACTACTAGACATCATCATGGCAAACAAAATTTAGCTCCTAATTCTTATACTATCCTAGGGAAGCAAAGCGTGCAGAAGAGAAAAATAATTTTTTTTAAAGGATAAATGTGCAAAGTCAAATCTCAAACATGTATGCCCGCTTCAAGTTTACTAATCCAAACATAGGTACAGAAGAAATCAGGAATCCATAAAATTGCATGTTCAGTTTTAAGTTTTGTACTGTTCACATGCAGATCCTAGGAAAATCAACATCAGTAATATTAGGTGGGTTTGTTTGCATCCTTTTTATCTACCAAAAATTTATTGATTGATGCTCCTAACCCCCTAAATAAAAAAGGAGGCAACTAGTTCTTCAAGATCCTGCTACCGTACAAGGTCATTCAGGGTGCGTGTGTGCATCCATCTTATCTAACAGTATGCAATGCAAAGGTGATCTTTGAATTATTACCAAATCACATACAAAATGCATCCTGCAAGATCATCTGAGGTGCTTGACATTAAGTGCTAAATAAGGCGTAAACACTAATCCGGGGAAAAAAAATTGAAGCAAGAAACAGTGAGCTTTGACCTATTACCCATCCATATCACACAAGCAAGTCATTCATTGACGTAGCTGCTTTAGTTAATGCAACAGGAGAATAATATAGCCACAGCATAGTACATTTTTGTCATTAGTTTCTTCCTTTTGGTCCTGAAACTTGCTTGAACCTATTAGATCCAGATTCAAGATACTAAGTGCTTTCAAAACATTAGATTAACATATCAACATCTAAAGTCTAAACATAAAAAAGGACTAGATTGAACAATAAAAAAATTATGTCATTGCTGTGATGCTTACAACTGCATCACAGCTGGCAAACTATTGCAAGCATTTCCATACATTCATATTTGATAGAAGAAATCAGCAATCTGTAGTATAATGTGCACTTGCCTCTAATGCCTTTTCTGCTTCACTCTCAATCCAAGCAATGGCATGATCAGAAGTGGTACTGCATGATAGCACAATATGCTCAAATCGGCCTTCCACTGGAATAGCAGTTCTAATCTCAGGGGGGAATCTTCCACATCTACAGATGTGCAGTAATGTAGTTATTCTCAATGTGACAAAGCTCCGTATTATAATCACCACATTTGAAGACACAAATTTCACTGCTAATACATGTGTTATGCAGACTGTACTATGTAATCATAAATCAATAGTAGGTACTGACATGAATCATTTTCCATGATAAAAGCAATGACAGCAATGACCTATATCATCTCATTATGTCGCTAATGTAATGAGACACATCGTCACCTTTTTCACACCAATTTTGAAATATTTGATGTGTTCTATGCTTCTGTATTCTATACCTTCTTTTTCTTAGATTTCTATTTCGTTTTTTTTTTCTTGTCACTGAAGGAAAAACTACACAAAAGGAAGTTGAGAAAAATCTGGCTATGCTTTGTCTAATGAAAAACATAAAACAATACATTTTGATGTATTCCTCATTAGCTGTGAAAAATTACATGTAGTGAACAAGAATATTGATGGCTATGCTTTGTTTTCAAAAAACCATGATGACTGAATCCTTTCTTAAAGCATGAAAAGGCTTTAATATGAACAACCAAACAGCCTGACGCTTCCTTGTACTAGAAGAGCATGAATAATAGGTTTATTGTTTATAGCATAAACATACCGATATGACTTAAGTAATAGCTAGTAGCTAAAATAGCACCAATTACCTGCAAAATTTCCTCTCGACGATATGATACATTCTACCAGGAGCATATAGCCTTCTAGGATCTTTAAATTTTTTCTTGTCTTGTTTAAATGTATCTCTCAAGCAAATGAGGAATAACAAGCAGGGCAAGCTGTCCAAAGCATAAAAGGCCTGGTGAAAATTTTAACCACTGCGTGGAGTTTTTTTTTTACTGAAAGAAAATAGAAGTATAGAACTACATATGCAGTTGGAGAAAGTGAATGTGGACAAATTACCAGAATATAGAACCAAAAATGTACTGCAGTGGTGTTGGAGTTCTTGGTAAAAAGTCATCCTGGCAAAAGACACTATACAGTGAGATAATGAACTTGAAATGAGATAATAATATAATTAATTCTGTAGATGGTAAATTTTAACATGAAAACGAGAACATAGGATTAGTTGAGTTCACGAGCTATTCACTCATAAAGCATCAAACAAGATCACAATAGTATAATAGCACAAGCAGAACCATCAATGAACATATAGCAGTGACACAAGTTACAGCACCACAAATACCATACTACATGGTCAGGAGCATTACCCAAGTTTTTTTTTCTTTCGAAAATACACCCTCTACCGAATAGAACTTGACATGCTGCATTCATTGAATTCACCCAACAACATGGCAAACAGGTGACAGATTGCTACCTTGCTAAGTTGCTTCTTGAATCAAACATGGCATCATCAGCCGATATCAACAAACCTCCTATACGCCACCTTCCTCATAGCGCAACTCCAGCTACATGAATCCTACCGTTCTGCACAATCAAACTAGCTCGCCTTTTACAGACATTCCAATCATGTCTCAAGCAAACCACATTTGACCAAGTCGCTCCTTCCTCTCACCCCAATCATCTCGGTAGGCAACTTATTCTGAGGCAGCAAGTTCAACAGCTAATATTTCACAACAGCAGCCCGTACCTGCAGCACGACAGAGTTGATCACGTCGGCGTACTTGACGGCGAGGTTGAGCGACATGCACCGGGCCGGCGCAAGCGCGTAGCACTTTACGTGGCTCCTGTGTATGTTCCCGAACTCCCTCCGGTTGTTCACCACCAGCACCGTCATGAGCGCGGCGATGCCGGAGCCCAGAGAGTGCCCCGCGAACACGAGCTTGTACTCTGGCCCGTGCTGCCGCAGCAGCTCCCGCAGCGTCTCCGTCTCCCTCTCCAGTATGAACTTGGCCGCCTTGAGCAGCCCGTGGTGCACGAACCCGCCGTCGAACATCTGCATCCCGAGCTTGTTATCCATCAAGACCTGCAAGAAATCGACTCGTCCCTTCAAATCCCGGAACATTCCTGCGCAATTCTCCGTTCTTGGAATCGGGGATCGCTTACGGTACAGGACCTTGTAGTCGGCGTTGCGGACGAGGTTGAGGCCGCGGATGGCGAGGATGACCTCCTTGTGGCGATGGTCGACGTAGACGATGTAGGGCGGGCAGGCGGTGCCGACGTCGTCGTAGGTGTCCCGCTTGACGACGCAGCTGGGGTCGATGTCGGCGTAGCCGCGGCCTGGCGGCGCGAACTTGGGGTTGGAGAGATCCGTCTCGTAGATGGCGAGGATGACGCGGCAGATACGCGGGACGGCCTCGAAGTCGGCGGGCGCGGCCGGCGGCCAGGTCTCGCTGTCATAGGCGCCGATGTAGGTGAGCCGCTTCCACGCCCACCGCGCGCACCCCAGGCACACCACCCACTCCAGCCCGCACGACACCGACATGGCCGCTCCGCCTCTGCGCCCTGGTGCGAGCTCGGAGGCGGAGGTGGTGGGCTTGGTTTGGTTTCGGCGGGGTGGCTGCGGGGCGCGGCTGGTCCTTGTGGTCGCCTCCCTCCGGCTGCTGCTGGTTTGGTCGTTTTTTATCTCTGTTTTTTTTTTAAGTTTCTTGCTTTGTTTCTTCCGGAAACCACGCGGTGGGGCGGGCAGAGTGATGCGCTATGATGACAGCTCCTTACGCACGCTTGGTCAACGCGGCGGCCCTCGATAGACGATGGCCGAGAAGAACTGATCAATTGGCCGTGTCTGATCCTTGGCATGGCCGGTCGGTCTAGTATGATCTACAGTATGGTTATCTTCGGATAAAATCGGTACGATGGGAACATGAGTCGTGTCGGATCTAGATACTCATTACGATATGACACGACATGATCAACAATTCAAATCTTGTTTTCGCTCCAAATCTCGTCTATGACTCGAGAACGAAATCTCGATGAGATTTAGAAATTTCGAATAAATCTTGAACGAAATACAAAAACAACCAAAAAATAGCTCAAACGACATCGAAATATTTTGAAATTTTTTATGTAGGTTTCTGACACATCGGTGATGTTCTTATAAAAATTTAAAATGATTATCGAATATGAGGAATATTTAAAAATTCAAACATTGCTACTGTTCTCATAAAACGCTGACCGGAAAGTTTGAACCAAACGAAAAATAAAACAAACCACGTTAGAAAATTTTGAATTTTTTTGTGCATGGTTATGATGCATCACTAATGTTTCTATAAAATTTTTAGATGATGATCAAGCCTCATGGTATATTTTTAAAAATACGGACAGTACTACTGTCCTAATAAAAGTCTTACCGAAAAACTTCAACCAAATGAAAACTGGTACAAACCGTGTTAGAAAACCTCGTATGAGACGAGTCAGTCTAACACAGTACGGTATGGTAAGATGGCACAGCATGGTGAGGTGGCCATGCCAGGCACGACTGCTGCCCAACTTCGACCATGGAGGATGATCTCTAAGCTGATGACAATTGTCGATCTTTACTGATAACTGCGCACTCAGTTTCCCGTCTTCACGTAGTGCCTTGGACAGGAAACGTATTACTTTCTTAGAATTTTTAGAAAATAGTTCAATCAAATCAGAATTTTGTCAAATATATATATATATACACACACCTTATATAAAGCAGAGAGATTTACGAGCCAGCCAAGGTAGCCACGTCAGCAACCTCGCGAAAAGATCTTTCAAAAAATTTGAAATCACGTTTAGGTCCTCCGGTTGGTTCTTAACAGAAAGGACCCGAAAAAACGAAATTGTGTTTAGGTCCAGAATTTCATTTAGGTTCCTCCACGGTTTTCTAAAAAAAACCCACAGATTCATTGACGGTTTATAGCAATCCAAAGATTCGCCGATGGATCCTAGCGACCTTTTTTTTAAAAATAACAAAATTACGAAAAAAACGAAAATACGTTTGTTTTATAAAAACAAAAAAAACACAGATTCGCCGATAGTTTATAGCAACCCACGTATTCGTCAATAGGTCATAGCGACCTATTTTGAAAAAATAAACAAGAAAACCGGAATTACGCAAAATTTTTTTCCAGAAATATCCATCAAACCAAATTTCACGTGGTGCAACGTTACACGATTCGTACGATGTAGCGTAGCACGTGGCTTTGGCTAGTCCTCATCATTCAAGCGAAGCTTACTCCCAGATGTTAATTTTCCATAGGAGCACTTAAGTTAGCCTATAGATATTCTACTCGTGAGATGCTTGTTTGTGGTCAAAGCTTGTTTTAAGTAACAGCTATCAATACGACGAGAATACGAACATATAGCCACATAGGCTTAAAAGAATAGAGAATTGCTACAAATCTATCGTCTGTTTTTTTATTTCAGTCATCTTTTTATCCATCCGATCTACATTTACATAGGTGATTTGAATCATTTATTTTCTATTAGGGTTTATCAATTCTATTTTTCTTTGTCTAGCTTAGAAAAAAATATTTTTTATTTTTCTCTGCATAAAAATTGGTATGTATTGAGGGAGAAAAATTTGACCGATTTAACAAAAAAAAATAGTTGAATGTTAAGTAGACATTCCTAAAACAATATAATTCATAAAAAGTATGCTGTGGTAGGTGGTAGCTGAAGAAAAATAGGATAGCCACCTCCGTCTCTACCGATACCTGGATTCAAGAATCTAATAACACTTCAAAACCACAAGGCTATGGTATCGCTTGCCCTGGTATTAGTCGAACCGGTCTCTCCTGTCTGCTTCAGAATTTTGACCATGTTTGGGCATATTGTGCTTTGTTCTTTAAAAAACAGCTGAAGCAGTTGGGGTGTAAACAGATATTAGGTGGATACAAAGGACCGCAAATTATCCTTGCCAGGTTGGAGGTTGCTGATTTGACCCGGACTTAGGCCAACTAAATGTGAAACCATCTCAAGAACATGCCCCAATGAACTGGCTCTCAAGGATTCAAATTTCATTTTGGACGAAATTTCGCCGGTAACCGAAGTCCGAAATCTCGTCGAGATCTTGGAACTTTGGGTAAATCTTGGCGAAAATTCAAAAACAAAAATTCAAATCTGGTTTATTTCTATCGGGAAAAATGAAATCTTGGGCAAAATCTCCGAAATCTTGGCGAGATTTGCCAAGATTTCGGTGAATTTGCACCGAGCAAAAAATAGCTCAAACGATGTAAAATTTTTTAAAATTGTTTTTGGAGGTTAGTGAAATATAAGTGATGCTCTCATAAAAATTTTATGATTATCAAATCTGAGGAATTTTTAAAAATTCAAACATTGCTACTGTCTTGATAAACGCTGACCGGAAATTTGAACCAAATGAAAAATAGGACAAACGAGGTTATAAATTTTTAATTTTTTTTGTGAATATTTTTGAAATATCACTAATATTCCCATAAAATATTCAGATGATGATCAAACTTTATGAATTTTTAAAAAGTCGGATAGTGCTACTGTCCTGTTGAAAGCCTTACGAGAAAAATTGAACAAAATAAAAAATAGTCCAAATCATGTTAGAATTTTTTAAAAATTGGATGGTCCTGGTGTACCATTAATGTTTCTATAAAATTTTTTATATTATGATCAATCTTAAATAAGTTTTAAAAATTCTGACAGTGCTACGTCCTAATAAAAGCATGATGATCAAAACATAGATTTGTTTTAGCAATAAAATAGGTTTAGAATTTTTGAAAATTTTACATAAGGGTGCTAAGGAAATTCTTAATATCTCATAAATATTTTGAATCATTATCACACTCGAGTGAATTTATAAAATTCTTACAATGCGCTGTACCATTTATGTTCTTTCTCTTTTTGATTTTTGTAATATAACAAATGAAGTTCAATGCTTACATAGATTTGATTGAGCAAACAAAAAAAAATTCCAATTTTTTTTAAAAATTTTATAGAGTAGTACTGAGGAAATTCTTAAGTTCTCATAAAAATTTTGGATCATAATCACACTCAAGGAAATTTATAAAATTCTGACAATGTTGATGTCCCAATTATGTTCATTCTGTTTTTGATTTTTTAAAGATAACAAATTAAGTTCAATTTTTTTAATAAAATTTATGTATGATTCTACACTACTAAAGATAGTAGCATAAATTGTTCAGATTATTATCAAGCTTGTACAATTTGATAAAAATCTAACAGTTTTTCTACCAAAATTTTAAAATGTTAAAAAAATAATTTTTCCCATAAATTATCATCTAAGATCAATTTCTTATGGGTTATCGACGTAATTCCGGTCAAATCTGGCAATAAAACAGTAAAATCTGGTCCAATTACATGAATTTCGGCCGGTTTATGCGAAATCTCACCGAAAAACGAAAATACTGTAGTACTTTGAAAAATTTTATCCAGCCGGTAATTTATCTCGTGGGGCCTAAAATCCGAGAATTCACCAAAATGTCATGGAAATTTGTATCCTCGCTGGCTCTAGCCTCCTCTATGGTCAAACACAGTTGGCAAACTCCCTTTGGATGCTTCGGCATCAGCATGGCAGTGATAGGCGGCTCTCACTCGCGTGCATATGGAGACAAGAGGTAATTGAGTACGAAAATGACTCAAGTTCAACGGTACAATAGTACCATCATCCTTATCTCTATGATATTTCATACTCATGTAACAATGTGCTAGTGGATAGCGATGCGAGCCCTCAACAACTCCCTGCACCTAATCCCACCTTGATATCACTAATCAGAGTATTAGTATTCTCGTTCCATTTTTTGCTTGTGTTCTATCGCAAAATTGTTTATTTTCTCACGTATCACTAACCAGAGTGAGTGATGGGATAAAAAATGCAGATAGAAATCTTGCAATCGTTTCCCTTTTCTTGACGACATTTGGTCTTGCGGAGCTTTCAAAGACAACTAGCCAGGGACACGCGCTACGCTGCGTCGTGCGAAATCTCGTCTTCGTTTTTTCTGTGTAATCCTGTTTCTCTCTTTTTTTTAAAAAAAAAAATCGCTAGGGCCCGTCGGCGAATCCACAGACTGCTATAAACCGTTGGCGAATCTGTGAACTGCTATAAATCGTTGATGAATATGTGGTTTTTTGTTTTTGGGAGAAAATAAATGATTTTTTTGCATAATTCCGAGTTCCTTGTTTTTTAAAAAAGGATATAAACGTAATTTCGGTTTTGTCGGGTCTATTTTGTGCTAAAAACCGCTGGAGGACTCAAACGTAAACCGCAGAGGGACCTGAACGTAATTTCTTATTTTTTCAAGTCCTTTCTGTTAAAAACCGATGGAAGGACCTAAACGCGATTTTGATTTTTCTGAAGGGCCTTTCCGCTAATTTGCTGACGTGGCGACTGCCTCCGCGCAGGAATCCTCTGCGCTATAAGATATATATAGATATAGATTGAGGAATGCTTTAACATATCGAGTTGTAATAGGAGATTAGAGACTTACGTGGCAAAGAGCAAAAGAATCAAGCAAAGTAGAAACAAACTGTTATAATATAGATAGAATTATAGTCCAAGTTTGAAAGGACTCTATATATTAGTGGGCGAATTCGAATCTATCTCTTACTATCTTTTTACTATATATTGGACACCCCTTGTACAAGAGATCAATCTAAAAAAGTGAGAACTTTGCCCCCTATTTTGTGTGTGCTCCAGTTCTTATTCTTGTGATTTCGTTGGTGTACTGTTGATGGATTGTGAGTGAACGACTACGTTTTACAATACGTTACCAGCACGAAGCTCTACCGAGGCTACCAATCGTGATCGTCTACCTGCGACAATCGACACTGCGCCTAATTTCATCCTGCAACACGCGATCAACCTACATCAAGCCCTACGTAAGTTCAATCTAAGCCGGTTGACCGCATTTGAACAGAAAAGTACATCCTGTAGATTATATAAATCTGTTCAAATCTCAAATTGCAAACCTGGTGTTTCTGTTCATCATCAATCATAAAAGCGAAATCAGTCGACCGCGCTGAACTCTCGCACGGTGGCATCGGAAGCGCTGAACTCTCGCACGGTGGACCGATGTCTTAATCAGGAAAGTCAATTCCACCATCCGATCTGAACGCCGAGGCCATAATCATCCCAACAATGGACGATTTGACCACGGAACAACGTCAGGAAATAGAAGCTCGGAAGACTGCGTTGGAGGAGATGATGCTAAGCTGTTATCAGAAAACCAGACGTGGCGTCACTCAAAAATCAGCCCTGCCGACGATCAACGCCCTGGGAGATGCGGGTGTCACAGAACCGGTAAGCCGATATCTGCCTGCTCAAGCCGAATTATCGGCTATGATCAATCAGTCTGTGCACCACGCCTTAATAAATCAATCATCGGCTCTCGTAACAACGCCAAGCCGGCGATAGCAAATAGCGTTAAATCTATAGCCCAGAGTTAGCCTCACGTAAAGTCCGCTGACCCATTACAACCTCTGCCAAATTATCTTGTTTTTTCAGTAGCGCAAAATACGCAGAGCTCGACAGCCGATCCTAAACCATCGGCTATAACCTCACCCCCTACAATGATGCCTACTCAGCCGACCGTAATATTGCCTGGAGATCCTCGATCAAGTGGGGTAAGCCATTACCATTCCTACACCGATGCCGCCAAGTTAGACGCATCGATAAATCTGCCGTCGTCGGCTCCGTTTTATGCTTTTCCCCAATCGGTTCTACAGCCGATTGGCTCCGAGAGATTCTCTCAAGATCCTACCATGCTTAGTAACCCAGGTCAACATAGGGTAGTGACGTACTCAGAGCCGTTTGTCCCAGTACTGGAACCTCAAGGCAGGCATAATCGGCATGATCAATATGGTCGTGTGCCGACGATGAAGTATAATTGGCAACCCGAGCTTACACTCGGGGGGCAGGCTACCAACTATGACCAACATTATCAAGGACCTGCTATACCAATGGCCGATAATGTAAATTGGGCGATCGATTTTTTTATATTTTACGGGACGATTCGACATACGACCCAAGGGAAAGGTTATCGCTATAGAAAGTCAGATCCCGATTACATAGATCGTATGCCATACCCTCATAATTTCAGATTACGGACTTTGCGAAATTCTCCGCGATGATTCAACTACAACGTTGGAACACATCGGACGCTTTATCGCTCAATGCGGCGAAGCGGCTCATCCGATGGATTGAAAATAAGACTATTCCCGTTGTCATTATCCGGAGCAGCTTTTACCTGGTTTACCTGTTTACCTCCGAATTCGGTCCACTTATGGAACGATTTGGAAAGCCGATTTCACGAATATTTCTTTTCGGGTCGCAGTTTGGAGCTCAGGATTTCCGATCTAAGCTCGTCATTCACGTAAATTTGGAGAATCGATAATCGATTACATTAAAAGGTTTAGGAAACTAGGAATCGATGTTTTAGCGTTACTTTGCCCGATAATCAACTTGTCGATTTGGCATTTCAAGGGTTGATTCCTCCGCTTAGGAGAAGTTTGGAGGCAAGAGTTCACTGATCCGAGCCACTTGTTCATCGTATCGGCTCAAGAAAGCCGATTCTCGATAGTAAAACGCTTAAAGATAGATTCAAGAACAATAATAATAAGGAGAAAGACAAGGCCAAAGTCAATATGGTCGAATATTGTCCCGATGATTCTTCGTAAGACGGCGAAGCGTAAATAAATATAGCCGAATGGGTAAAGGGATCTAAAAATTCTTAGTCTGTTTGGCTAAAGCCGACTAGAAATAAGTCGGAAGTTAAATATGCCTTTGATGTTTCCAAATGTGATCGTATTTTTGATCTATTATTGCAAGAAAAGATAATTCGGTTACCCGAGGGACATATTGTACCATCGGCTGACGAGATCAAGAAACGCAGGTATTGCAAGTGGCACCATTCTTTTTCTCACAATACTAATGACTGCAATATTTTCCGTCGACAGATCCAGTCAGCTATTGAGGACGGTCGGCTAAAATTTGCTGACGAGCCGACTATGCAAGTCGATGCTGACCCGTTTTCAATTAACATGGTTCAATGTTCGGCTAAAGGAAAGGAGCCGATGCATGATGAGCCAAAGAAGGATCGGCAGGTCGATATGCAGCTGAATTCAAACGCTGGTCAAACGCTGAAAATTATGATCGGCTCACTACAAATAGAAGCCGATCACGAAGGAAAAAATTCAAGGACCATTAAACCCAAGGGCAATCCTCGGGTGGGTAAATGGTACAAAGCTGAAAAATCGCCATCAAAGCAATCGGTCAAAAGGTCGGGACCAACTTTCTCACAACTGATGGATAAATATGAAAGGATGAATAGCCGGCCGCGATATCCTGCTCGTCGGTCTGATAATTTATATCACATCGAAACGAGAAAGGGCACATAGAAGATGTCCTTTTTGGCAGTTTTGTTGGGAAAGGGGAGTAGCACTACCATCCCCGTACACGTGCCCGATGGAACATTACCCCCGCGACGATTGGCCAAGGCAATCGGCTAAAGATAGGTGTTCGGGCCGATTCAGGTTACAACGGGTTTGTAAAGCCTGTTCACGAAAAGATATCCGAACCAAAGCAAGAACCAAACCAGTGTCAAGCACGGAGGTCAAGCATTGACCAAGATAATCTCGTCAGCAAGATAAGAAAACCAGTAGAGCCTAAGCCTAGATGGTGTCCGTCTGGCCTTAGCCGATCGCAACGCCGGCGGCTTCAGAGGCTAAGGACTCAAGAGATTCGAGAAGCCGACGCAGAAAAACAGAGGGACGAAACTTTCAATGAACTTCGTCCGGTCAAAATTGTCAAGAAAGAATGGAGGAAAAAAGAACAAGCTGAAGAAGATTTTGAATCGGCAGATGATCTAGATTCTCCTATGATTAGGGACGATACACCACCAATGGATATCAACATGGTGTTCACACTGCCAGCCGAATTCAAAATCAAAACTGAATCGGCTAAAGAAACTTTTGCCCAATCTTGCTCGGGAGTCCAAAACGCAATATTCGAGAAACCAAGAGATGATCATCGGCATTTGAAACCATTATATCTGAAAGGGTATATAAATGGAAAGCCGATATCAAGGATGCTGGTAGACGGTGGAGCCACAGTAAACTTGATTCCTTACACGACTTGTAAGAAATTGGGTAAGACCGATGAAGACTTGATTAAAACTAACATGGTTTTAAACGACTTCACAGGCGATCCCACAGAAGCCAAAGGCGTCATGGTTACAGAACTAACCGTCGGCAGTAAAACTTTGCCGATCGTATTTTTTGTTATTGACGCTAAAGGAAATTACAACGTTGCTCACTGGGAAGAGATTGATTCACGCTAATCGCAGATCCCATCGACTATGCATCAAGCGCTTGTTCAATGGAATGGAGAAGAAGTTGAAATTGTCACGGCCGACACATCGGCTCACATTGCCATGGCCAGTTCTGATGCGAATTGGCAACATGAAGAAGAAGGGTGTATATCAGGAAAAACATTAGAAGATTGTGATTTCATCTGCGTGAGCAAGACAGGACTTATGCCGATCAGTGTCAAGCCAGGCACATTCGATCGAGCAAACGAAGTGCTACGTCGATGGGGACATGAAAAGCAGTGAAGGCATTACAAGATAAAATGCAAAGCTATCGGCAAATAACGGATAGCTGTGAAGCTATAGAAGACTTTCAAGAAAATGAAAAGTTGGGTCATGGCTTTACGCTCACCGATCCGCTTGAAGAAGTTGATATAGGTAGTGGTGATAGAAAAGACTAACTTTTGTTAGTGTAAATTTAGATGTAAGATATAAAGAAAATTGATCGAAATTCTTAGAAAATATAAAGATTACTTTGCTTGGGAATATTATGAAATGCCTGGTTTAAGCCGACAATTGGTAGAACATCGGCTACCCATTAAACAAGGTTATAGGCCGTTTAAACAGTACCCTAGGCGTTTTAATTCGGCTCTGCATAAAATCATAAAAGAGGAGATAGAGCGATTGTTGGAGGCTAAATTTATAAGACCTTGTCGATATGCGGAGTGGGTTTCCAACATTGTTCCAAATGATGAAGAAAAGCGGAAATCTGCGAGTATGTGTCGACTTTAGAGATTTGAACAAAGCGACACCAAAGATTTAATACCCGATGCCTATAGCCGATATGCTTATCGATGCTGCGTCGGGAATAAGATCATGAGTTTTACGGGCGGGAATGCCGGATACAATCGATATTCATGGCGTAGCCGATATACCAAAACAAATTTTCGATGTCCCGTGCAATAGGGTTATTTGAGTGGGCGGTTATGACCTTCGGATTAAAGAACGCCGCAGCAACATATCGTGAGCCATGAATTTAATTTTCCATGATTTAATCGCCACATCGTTGAAATATACATTGATGATGTCATGGTAAAATCTGCAGAGGACTTGCAACATTTGGCCGATCTAGAAAGAGTTTTCCGAACATAAGATCGCATGGCTTGAAGATGAATCCTTTCAAATGTGCGCTCGCGGTTTATGGATGGTTTTAGGTTTTATGGTGCATGAGAGGGGATTGAAGTCAATCAAACAAGGGTCAAAGCCATAGTCGATACAATGCCCCGACGTGCAAAAATGAGTTGCGGTTGATCGGCAAAATTAATTATCTCCGAAGGTTCATCTCGAATCTCAGGACGGATCCACGATTTACCCCAATCGTTGAAATTAAAGGATAATCAAGAGTTTGTTTGGGAGCCGATCAAGAAAAGGCTTTTGACGATGTTAAGAAATATTTAGCCAATCCTCGGTTTTAGCCGTACACAAAAGGGGTTCCATTCAAGTTATATATATCGGCTGAAAAGGAGACTATTGGGTCTGTTTTAGCACAAGAAGTTGATGGAAAGGAGAGGGTTATCTTTTATTTAAGCCGACGCCTTCTTGATGCTAAAGTCAGGTACCCTTTCATTGAGAAATTATGATTGTCTTTATACTTCTCATGTACAAAGCTAAGACATTACATTTTAGCATCGGCGTGTAAAGTAATCTGAAACCGATGTTATAAAATATATGTTGCCACCCAATCCTACGAGGTCGACTTGGCAAATGGGCTTATGCCTTGGTTGAGTTCGACCTGTCCTATGAATCGCCAAAGCAACAAAGGCGTGTATTAGCCGATTTTATAACAGGACATGATACTACTAACGATTTGGTATCCAGCCCCTTGGCAATTGTTTTTGACGGATCCGTGCAGAGAAGGTGATGGAATTGGTATAGTGCTTATATCACCTAAAGGGCATAACTTCGAGTTTGCATTTCGGCTAAATAGCCGATGCTCAAATAATCAGGCAGAGTACGAAGCATTGCTCAAAGGTTTGCAGTTATTGGAAAATATCGGAGCAAGTACGGTTGAGGCATACGGGGATTCTATGCTAATTATACAGCAAATCAAGGGAGAATACCAATGTCGAGACGAGATACTGCTAAAATACTTGGAGCAATGCATAGAGATCATCGGCTCATTTACATCGTTTTCTATCGGTCACGTCCCTAGAGAGTTGAACGATAGAGCTAATGCCTTGGCTCAACAGGCATCAGGGTACAAAGACCTCGACCGATATCAAGTGACTGAGCTAATAGATAAAGCCGTCATGTGTGTGGATGTCGCGGATTGGAGGACGCAAATAAAGAAATACTTGATCGATCCATCTGAGCCGACAGAATGCAAAATTAGGCAATGAGCTTTGAAGTACATTGTTATGGACGATACTTTGTACTATCGGACGATGGAAGGATTGTTATTAAGATGTCTTGGGACCGAAGAAGCGCGAGTGGCAATGGGTGAAGTACATGAAGGCATTTGCGGTTCTCATCAATCGGCCCATAAAATAAAATGGATGCTTAGACGGACATGTTACTTTTGGTCGACAATGCTAGAAGATTGTTTTAAATACTACAAAGGTTGTCAAACTTGCCAGAAATTTGGCAATGTACAATTAGCACCAGCATCGGCTTTGCACCCAATTATCAAGCCATGGCCGTTTAGAGGTTGGGAATAGATATAATCGCCAAATATTCCTCGTGATCGAGTAAAGGCCACAAGTTTATTTTAGCCGCAACTGATTATTTCTCAAAGTGGGTTGAAGCTATACCACTTAAGAAAGTAACCAGCGTTGAAGCCATCGGTTTTGTTAATGAACATATTGTTCATCGGTTTGGAATACCGCAAACAATTACAACCGATCAAGGCACGGTTTTTATGACCAATGAGTTTCAGGCTTACGCAACAAGTGTGGGGATTAAACTATTGAATTCATCCCCATACTACGCTCAGGCTAACGGACAAGCCGAGTCATCCAACAAAACGCTGATTAAATTGATCAAAAGAAAGATCGATGAGAAGCCGAGGAATTGGCACTCAACTCTATCGGAATCACTTTGGGCATATCGGCTAGCTTATCACGGAGCGACGAAGCTTTCACCTTATCAGCTGGTGTATGGTCAAGAAGCCGTATTACCCGTTGAAATCAATATTGAATCTATACGAGTGGCCAGCCAAAACGATTTGTCGGCTCAGGATTATGACACTTTGATGATCGACAATTTGGATGAGTTGGCAGAATTACGATTGTCTACGCTTGATCGGCTTAAAAAGAATAAAATAAGGGAGGCAAAAGCGTATAATAAAAAGGTCGTGCCTAAATCTTTCGATCAAGCCGATTTAGTATGGAAAACAATTTTGCCTGTTGGTTCGAAAGATAACCGATTCGAAAAATAGTCGCCTACATGGGAAGGACCATACAAAATTAATGGCTAGTCGGCGGAAATTCGTACGTACTAGAAACGTTGGAAGGGTATGTATTGCCTAAAGCTATTAATGGGGAATATTTGAAGAAGTACTATCCTAGCGTTTGGATCGGAGCCTAGCCGACTAAAGATTTCGTTCAAAAAGCCAGTTAACACGATGCTGTTATTTGGCTAAAAGAGATTGCAGACAAACTTCAGAAAAGTGAAATTAAATCGGTTAAACAGCCGATTACAAGTATAGCAAAATTACAAAGTGTTCAAGCAAGTGTTTCTGAAAAAGCAGCCAATATAGTTTTGCATCTTAAGAAGCTAATACTGAATGCCAGAACCAGGAAGAGTCGCGCCTAGAGCCGATAGAGCACCCGCCGCCTTCGCAATCACGCACTGGACTTCGTCAAGAATGCGCCATCGCCTTTGGCGCTTCTGCATCGCTTCACCTTGGCCGACTGTTTAGTCACATCTGCGACGGCTTTAGCAATACCGAGTTTCTGTTCTTTCATGGCCGATATGTTCTTCTCCATGGAATGATGGCCATCTTGGATTAATTTTTCTGTCTTGGCTAGTTCTTCCAAAAGAAATTTCTTTGTCGACTCAAGCTTGGAAAGGTTATCCTTGGATACCTTTAGCTGCAGCGCACCATCGTCAAACTTCCGTTTTTTTGCCTTGGCGTCTGCGACGAGCTCATCCGTAAATTTCGATCGCCTTCTTGAGCTTCGCGCGCGCTTATGCGTGCTTGAGCCTCCTCAACCTCGGACTTCCTTTCGCCCAAGTGGCACACATTCGTGAGTGCCGCCATTGCTTCCGGGTAGGTCGGCTTCAACGGCCGCCATGGCATCGCATGGATCGGCCGATTATTGGCCAAGATCTCCGATTGTGGCCTTGTGACTAGATCAAATAGCTTGTTCGCTTTCTTTCGTGTTCGGGTGGAAGTGACCGCACCGATGCCTCCTTCAAACTTCTAAGATCCTCCCGATCTCCGCGATCGTAGTCATCGCGGTGGCCATGATCTCCGGATCATCGAGATCGCCAAAGAGAAACCCAACAGATTTGTTTGATCGGAGGGCTCCGCAGATCGGCGATGGAGCATTGAAATCGGCCGTGGCGGCGAAAGCGGTAGAGGAAACCGTTGGAAGATCACCAGATCTTCGCAGCTTGAACTGACAAGGCGTCGGTGAAATAAGAAATGCAAGGTAAGCTGACATACTAAAGGACATGTTTCTTAGCGAAGAAGTACAAACCATCTACCTTGTCAGTAGCCGACGCATGTGGAGAACTCTCACCGCTTTGCTCCTTGGGCTTTGGTCCTTTTTTCGCAGGAGCCTTGGTGTACTTTGTCTTCTTCTTTTCTGAAAATATAGATCGACTAAAGGTTAGTTCGGTCAAAAAGAAAATGGTATTAATCGATTGTGTTTATACTTACTTGGTTGTTTTTTCTCAATGTCTGATAAAGATGGACTGTGAACCCCTAGAGTACCAGAGGTATAACCCGTTAGGCCAGTCAATTGATGTGACCTTTTGCCTTGGCCATTTCCCGATTGACCAGAGATGGGCTTTTTGTCGACATCCTTAGCCTGCAATATGCGTAGTAAAAAGTGATTAGAAAATGCATCTGGTGAAAAACCGATGTGCAAGACAAGTTTATTCAAGCCGATACCTTATCTACTAAACTCGTGTTAATGTAACCCGATGAGCTAGCTTCACTGCTAGAATCGCTGTTAGACACTAAGGATGGCTCTGGCAGATTTGGAAAGAATTCCTTGATTATAAGCGACGGAGTCTTCTCCATGTACAGGCACTTAGCAATAGCCGACCACCATGTTGTGAAACCTCCTGCTCGGAGAGCGTTCAGGTGGAAGTGGGGGAGACTGCGAAGATGAAGCTCATCGGCTAATTCCAAGACTAACCTTGCTGATGTGGCATTGCGAACCCTGGCTCTAGGTTGAAGCCGATCTAGAAGTGGCAAACTTGGAATTACCTAGCCGAAGCCGAGCTGTCTTGCGTAAACTGAAGGATGGTAAAACTCGTATGAAGGTTGGAATGTCCGATTCCTAGTATGAAGGCCGACATGGAAAATGCACGGAGAAATAAAAATTCTATATAAATCCAAAGTCTCCCGAGGCATCAGAGAACTATCGACTTCCAGGTGAAGAAATGAAGGCCAAGGAAAATCGGTCAGAGTAATCAGAATCAAGAAGTCTTGTCGCTTGAAATCTTCGTACCCAATTGCAAAAAGAAAGACAAGAATCTTCGCAGCTATCGGGAGAAATCCTTGTCTCATTGTCGAGCACATCATAAACTTCTCACCAAAAGATCGGCATTCTCTAAATTGGATAGGTGCCCTCCTCTGGTGTGTCATCCCTTGGAAAAGGAGTCTCATCGGCTGAATCCAAATTAAAAGAGCGGCTGAATAAGCAGTATAGCCATATTTGTATGAACCACATCGGACCACCTACATTACCGACGGTGAATTTCCCAAAACCGTATAAAGCCGACTTTTATTATGTAAAGCATCCGATACACAGCGCCCAAGAAGATTTTTCCTAGAATCGGCGGCGACCTTCAACAAGTTGCTCTGCTATCACTTGATAAACCTGAGTTGGTCCAAGAGATGCCCCACAGAATAAAAAACAGTCTAGCTAAAGATTCAGAAAGGCAACATGCTCTTCGTCCAATACTGGGCCATTAATCTTGTTATTATTTCCAATATATTTGGCCCAACCCTCCCCCTTGGATCGGATAAGTTTATATTTTGGTTTTTCGCTAAAAGCCGATACTTGTTCTCCATCTGGCTGAAGACAGCACAATTGAGCAACATCTAAAAGAGTTGGGCCGATGGGACCTGTATGAAACAAGAAAGCATTAAAACAATCTGACCAAAAATAACAGGCCGTGGCCACCAAGGGCTCGTTGGCTTCTGGGTCGGCTAAAGAAAGTGGAATATACTCGGCTATGCCCATTCTTTCCCATTCACCCCTCTTTTGGGCTGCTACCTTGATAAACCAATTCCTCCATCCTTTGAGAGTCGTCGCCGTGCTCAAACTTTTATTCCAACCTCTATGTTGTGACCAAAGAATTTAACAGAGGTAAACGAGGGACTTCTTGGTTTGTTACAGTATGAACATCTAGATTTCCAATGGACCCAAAAATATTGGTCATTGCTTTATGCGGAATCGGAATAAGTACCTTGCTAGAATCCATTGCAGCCGATGAAGAAAGACAGATGAGCCAAAGGATTGCCTCGGAAGTACTTCAAATAGGAAGCTTAAGCCGATTGCAGACAAATCGAGAGCTTGTGCGCGTGAAGAATGATGAAGGGGCCGATTTTATAGCATGGTGAAAATTTGAAGCGGGAAGTGAATCTCAAAAGCGCGAGTAGTTAAAACGCACTACCCGCATGTTAGAGAATTACGACGAATAAAGTAGCGCTTATTGAGCGAAGTTCAACAGTTAGCCGATTGAAAAGCCGATAAAATTGCGATTTTTGATGGATGACAAGTCATCTCTCAAAATGGGGGCATATGTTTGCACCAAAATTTGGCAAGTCTGGTCAAAATCGCAATAAAGTCAAAGATACGAATTAATGATGTGATGGAAAGGTTTGGAGATATTTTAGTAACGGCAAGATCTTTAAGGAAATAATCGTCTGAGATAAGGCCGATACGGATCAAAATTTGAAA
Source organism: Otatea glauca (assembly GCA_036346275.1). Classification (NCBI taxonomy): domain Eukaryota; kingdom Viridiplantae; phylum Streptophyta; class Magnoliopsida; order Poales; family Poaceae; genus Otatea; species Otatea glauca. The sequence continues at coordinate 16,522,022 of CM070721.1, read as the reverse complement.
CGTATTGTAGTCGGACACGATCGGCCGAAGGGTATAAAAGAAGGACCGTAACAAAGTCGCGAAAAATAACACAATACAATCAACCAGCTTTTACTCTTCCTTCCTGTCGACTAGGAGTAGCTTTTGTAATTTAGTCTCTGTAATCGATCTTGATCAATAAAGTTGCACATCGCCGATTGTTGATCTTCGTCAATTACACCCCAAGTTTGATTTGTTCTGGATTTTGTTGCGCATCGCCTTCTTCGAATTCGATCTACCTTTATCCTCGGATTAGCCTTAATCGCTAATTAGATTTACCTTGTTACCTCGATCTTGATCGGCTTCAAGCTGATTAAGTTTAAGCCGATTGATCTTTACGATCGGCTTTTGAGTGAATTTTATATTTTACCTTGTCGGTTACAGGTCAAATCGACTGGCACGCTCTTGAACCAGGTGTTCGTCTGATGTGCTGCTGTTAGAAACCCTACTTCAAGTTTTTGACGTCAACAGAAAGTTATAGGATCTAATATTTCTTCCATCAAAGAGAGTTCTTTGAAAAAATGCTGCCATGCTACACACAATATATCACATGAACAGAAGGTGATTGAAGTATAGGAATGTAATAATTAAACTGCATGTTGCAAGAAGATTTATAAAAGTCTAGTTTTATATAAAAACTAGAAAGGTAACCCGCACATCTACAAAGACATCATTCTTAAAACATATTTAATTGGTTTAGCGGCACATGTGTAATGAATAATAAAGGAACTACATGAAAGAATTCAAATATCACAAGTTTTAGAATATTATCACTTCAATTTAATTTCCATGTTTGTAGAATTGGTTTCATTTGTGATATTAATGTGTATAGTAGTATATGTTAAAACAAAGATTATAGATTGTATCTTTGGGAGAAAATAGTTGTCAACCATTATAGCTAGATGTTGTTTGTAGTTAAGCCATCCTTGTCAATCTTCTTCTTTTTTAAAAAAATGTCCTGATTAAATATAATAATTTTCCAAATATGTGTGTTTTTTAATTCTTAATTCATTAGGACATCTCCAACAATAGAGACAATAATTGTATTTACCATCCATTGAAATAATGTCCTATCAATGTTAGAGACAATGTCAATGACTCTGAAAATCATTAAACGCTGGCCCACACACTCCATGCCCAAATCTCTATGTTATGTTATTTCTTGTGCCAATGTTTGCAAGTGATGATTTATATTATCTCTTGAGTTACCTCCCTCCCACATAATAAAATTTCTATGTTGCAAGAAGATTTATAAAATTCTAATTAAGTCCTAAATAGTTGATTTCACACTATTGTATATGTCCTTAAAAAGTATACATATTTATTCTTTGTTTTTCAATGTGCACTATTTTTAAGATGGGCATGCACTCAAGAGCCTAAAATACATAATACAACTTTGGTTCTCCTTTCCCCTTATATTGTTTTTGGTTTGGTAAGTTGGATGCATTTGGTTAGACGAGCTAGATGCTTTTTTTCTATGAGAATTTGTAGCAATTATTCACATTTATCAGGCAACATCCATCGGTTATGGATTGCTAAACAAAATAAGGGTCCATCAAATTAAGAGTCGGATGTTTTTTTTGAGAATTTCTATCATATTTTTCTTTTTTCTTAGCTGATGTAATCAACACTGCTAAGTTTTTATTTTATGATAGATAACAACCAATGATGTAATCATCCTTTTTTTTTGTTTCGACATGGCATGTTTTTGCATTGTACTTTCTATGGTTTCTTTTTAGTTTTATGCTAGAATTCATATAAAAACCATTTTTATTTTCTTTTAATTATTATTCTGAACTTTAGTTTTTTTAAGGAATTACTTTGGAACTTGTATTGAATAAAATTGCTAATTTTCTTTTATATTTTGTGCTGACTTTTAACGGATTTGGATTGCACTTGACATGTACTCTTTGTTTTAGTTTGCTAATTTTCCTTTAATTATTTTCAAGGAAAATCTTCATTTATTTTTACCAAATTTAGTTATTTCCAAATTTATATGGTTTTTATCGAGACCCGAATATACAAATCTGTACCCTTTGTGTATATCACACTAGTCTAGGATCACGCTAGTGCACACAGTGTCAACATTGATGAATATCACAATCATACACAACGAAAACATAATAAAAGATTTCATATATTTAAATATAAACCTGTTGACTGATCTTATGATCGACCTACATGACTAGACCACATAGGGGTCAAATTATAATAGGTAGACTTGCAGTGGAATAGAAAACGTAGATAAAGCCCTTAGTATGCCATAGGGAACTGACAAGGATTGCACCCTAGACGTTCGCCTCCTCTTGGTACTCCTCAAAAGTTGGTGTAGACTCCTCTTCAATTGAAGTGTTGTTGCGGCAAGGGTGAGTAAATAAAGCACTCAACAAGTTGTGCACATAATGTAATTATAATATAACTACATGCATGGCTTATTCCAAATGAATGACTGATATGATTATTTTACAGTAAAGCAACATGTACAGTTGAATACAGTAAATAGATTGGAAAGATAGGAAAACAAATAACAAAAAATAAATAACTTTCAAGTATTTCTCAAGAGTAAACTTGGCACACAGCCCTAAATCATATTCCAAACTTTCAATGGCACATAGCCTCCCTTCCCAAGTTTTATTTTACAAAATCTCACCATTGACTGTAATCCCCGAGCATTGTCCATAACCGAGGACACGATTATCCGAATAGATTTACACTCTACAGAGGTTACGCACTTTATCCACAAGACATGACCAATCTCTTTTTGCCTCTATTTTCACGCTTCCTTTGGCATTCGGCCAAGAGGTCATGACAAAACCTTTTGGAAACTCTATCTTAACACTGACCCTCCCAATAAGTCTGAACTCACTATTCCTTCTCTCACATAGAGCAAAAGAATAGGAGGGATATACCGTTGGAAAATTTTGTGGCCACGAAGACACACTCCCCCTTAACTGCACATACAGTTTGGTTATCCTCCCGAGGCATCAAATGTTAAGAAACAGTAACTTACTTAGTTAGGTCCGTCCCATTCCAGACATGTGGTTGCATGTTTGGCCCAGTTTCAAAGGTTTGCAAGGTGTCCTTAATTGACCGAGGCAAGACTTCCAATAATACCCTTATAAGAACCACCTCACATTCTCTCATATATCAACATGTCAACCCTGTGCCACAGAGGCCCAGCATGGCTCACAACCCCTTGTCACATATCAGTCTAAATCATTTACCACCCCAGTTGATTACCGTGCAGCACATGCCATCAGCGACTCAACATCATTGTGTAACAACACATGGCACACCCTTTCATAAACATGTTTCATATTCCATTAGTCAAATTGAGTTTGGTATTTCAAAATGATATCAATAGCCTGTTGCATGGCTAAGAATACTATTCACGATCTAACCAACCCACATTATTATCTATTAATAACCAACCAATATGAACCATCCTAGGGTGAAAAATAATCATGGCATACAAATGATAGGGTAGGTATACTTCAATTGGGTAGAATAGCTAGATCTTAAACTATTTGAACACAGTTCTAAGCATAAAATATCATGCAGTAGTTTAAAACAATATGCATTTGTAAATCTAGGTTCAACATGATCAAAACAGAACTTGCCTTGGAAAAGCTCCGGTTCCTATTCTAGATCCTGCTCTCGAGTCAACGCTTTACCCCCTACGATCCTAGCACTTCGACTTCTACGTAAATCGAGATGAAATACCAAATAAATACAAAAATCGAGAGCAAAAAAACTCTAAAAATCAAATAAAATTCACCAATAAATATATCTCAATTTTATTTTTTAGAAATTTGAATCGCTTCAATCAGAGCTCGTATGAGAAAGAACGGGCTCCTAGAAGATTGAAAAGTAAAGAAAATAGAAAATCAAACTTTCCCGAATTATTTTTCTATTGAAAATTCGAATTACTACTTCATCGCTGATGTCAGCACAAAATAAAATAATTTGGAAAATCCCTCGCGCTGACACGTGGCCCTCACTCCATGGACCAGGTCCATGAACGTCCTTGGTGCACGGTGAACCAGGTCTACGGCAACAACACCGACTCACATGTGGGCCTAGGTAAGTGTGGACGTGGCAATTGACTCGGTTGACACGCGGGTGACAACTCAGCGTTGCGAGCCGAGCTGGCTGACATGCAGACACCCACGTGGCGTCCACATCACCACGGCCCTAGGGTTTGGTCTGGCGAACTCCAGTAATAGATCAGCGATGACTCTTCACCAGAGATGGGGAAGATGACCTACCCGATGGAGGAATCACGACGGAATCACGATGGTCTGGTGTGGATCTGAGGCCTTGCGACACGAGCAACCCAGATCCGATGACAACTTTAGTGGGGAGGCCTCAACGACGATGCTTTCTGGCGAAAACCAACGACGGCCCGACTTGAACTCCAATGAGCTCTCACGGAAGAATGACGATGCCTCGATCTTCGATTCAAAGGGCAAAAGTTGTGGCATGGTCTGAGGATCTCTAGATGAGGACCCTCTTAGCAAATAAAGTCCCGCACACGCCATACCAAGCATAGACACCAAGGTTCACCCGAAAACGGCGCAGGATCAGAGTCAAACTCGGCGGCGCGACGTGGAAATATCTAGGCGATCCATGTGGCACAAATCAAACGGATACCAACATGCGAGATGCGGCAACATCTCGGACATCCATGTGGCTTAATCCAATGGCAAGGAGCTTTAGGGTTCCAAACAAAACCCTAACATCCCAACCGTCCGATCAACCGATTGTGGGCACCCGGAAACACGAATCGATCCTCGCTCGTGCGTTGGACTCAGAGGTGACACCCATACTCCACTTAAGTGTATGATCACTGTCACCCAAAAGTCCCGTTCACGGAGTATTAACCAGATGGCCCTCACTCAAGCAAATATAAGCCACCTAGTTGCAACGTACACACTTACGCAACCAAGGGAGATTCGATTCCATTCCGAACAACCATACCGGGATTGAAAGCAACTCATCCAATCATAGCACTCGCCGTCCGTCTCAGAACCTTGGTATCGCCCACACTCACTAAGGGGAACGCGAGCAATAGTCAAAGAACGACGACCGCTCGAGTTTACGCATTATATGGTTGAAAACAATTCCAGGTACCTGGATATGTGTCTAGTGCTAGTTCCCAAGATCAACGCCTAGCACCCACATATCCCGCATTCGAGATGTATCGCAACACATACACACAAGACTAAGTAGTTGGCATAGCATAAACATAAGCTAGAAACTAATACAACTACTTAATATTACAAATAGTGGCCAACCGGTCAAATATTACATGCCAAAAGTAAATTGCAGCGGAATATAATCATAAACCAAAATGTGGACAGCGGTAGGCCCATCCGATAACCCATAGGCAACCGACTTGGAAAAGCCCAAGTTCATCCATCAACATAATCGTCGAACCCCGGATTAAAGTACATGTCGTCGGGACAATCTTCCATGCTGTCATCTATATTGTTTAGATTAAGCAACAGTGAGTACACGTATGTACTCACAAGACTTTAGTGTATGAAAATAAGGTAAATGGAGGCTAGAACAAGGATTACAAGTTTCTAAACTAGTCTCATTTCAGCATAAAGCAGATTTTGTTTAACAAGTAAATGTTGCATAAAACGGTAACGGAATTGTATAGAGCATTTAATAAGAAGCTAATAACAGTAAGTATAGTTCACATCCATCATTCCACAGCCCTCCTTGGCTGCGAATAGCGAATAAAAACAGCCATCCTTGGCTCCGAAAGTTTTCCATACCAACCCAACACCGTTACCAAACGTTTTGGCAAAAAACAAAGACTATACTTGACATTATTTTCCCAAGTTGCTCATGACCGCGAGCACGGCTAATTAATTAGGTTTTAATCTCTACAGAGAGTGTGCACTTTACCCACATAACACATTCTAGCAATCATGTCAACCATACCTCGCGATACGTACCGTACCGGATTTGCTACACTGTGACGAAACCGTTCAACTAGTTAAAGCTTAGCCTTGCACTAGCGATAGTGATGTTAAACCCTTGCCATGGTCTGGAGACCTGGACCAACACGTGCTGTGCTAGATGATGGTATATCCCCATCGGGTTCGCTCCACATGGCAAGGCATGCACCGTTGTATTGGAATGCTTGGGCCCCAACACCTCGGTGAAGGGAGCACCTAGAACGACACCAGTCCTTCGGATCGTCCATACTACTTCGGCCTACCAAAATGCAAGGTTAAACTTCAACTAATCTAGTGAGTTTAGGCTATCCTATACTAGCACATGTGGTTGCACCAAATTACTTAGGTGATAGCATGAAGTTCGGTCCTTAATTGACCCAGGCGAGAATCTCCCCCTAACTACACGTGAGGTCCTTTTCACGCCTCAAGTTAAGTAATAACTCGTCCGCATCTAAATCATAAGTTTGAGTTGGATTTTTATCAAATTAAGTGGAAACCATACCGTGGTTCCATCCATTTAAACAAAGTTTGCTCAAAGTAGTTGAAATGTGTCCCATCATTTAAAAGTCGTTCTAGTGAGCAAGTCTAAGCAAGTACATAAGTTATTTCGCAAGTATTACCCAAGTGACATTAAGTAATGTCTACACCAATACTAGGTTACAATGGCAAGTAATCAATTGACAAGGTAAAGGAAATGCATACAATTGGGATTAGCTACCATCACCCACAACATAGCAAGTTTAAAACAAACACGCATGCATATAGTTTGATAAAACAACATAACTCTGCAAATGTGGGATCAAAATGGTCAAAGGAGGGTGCTTGCCTAGTTGCTCTTCTTTTGGATTATAATCCGGGTCGTAGTCTACGTCGTTAATAACCGAATCCGAATTATCATCGTCTATGCGCCAAATAATAAGAACCGAGACAAAAGCAAATAACACCGTATCAAATGGGGCAAAAAAGAAATGAGATGTAAATACCAAATTAAAACTTACCAAGAAGAACATGGTGATTCTGAGTTCTTGATTTATCATTCTCACAATGATTTCATTAGCACATTGCTTATGTGAGACCTTTTCTTGAATGCGTTACTTTCATTGTCTATTATAAGAAGCTAAAGTTATAATCATAGCTGAGGCTATTTACGAATTCAAGAGGCTAAAATTATGTATCTTTGCATGTATAACTTCGAATTATAGATGCTAAAATTATTTGGATGAATAAAAGTAACATTTGTTAAAAGGGTTTCGCTTGATTAGTATTTAGTTTCAAGAGTTCATGCATGGGAATAATTCCTATATGATGGATCATAAATTTTAGGTTATTTGCTGATACTACTTGGTTATACGATGATTTCTTGCATTGCCGATGATTTGGTTTAAGTCTTCCGATTTCATTCATCCACACAAGTGACTTTAACAACGTTATCATTTAGGGTTTTTGCTCTAGCATGTTTTATTTGATAAGTAAGTTGAAATTAATTTTTTTTCATATTTTGGTTGTCCATATACTGGTTTACGATTCTGGATCAATTCCCCCAAAATTTAGGCTTAGCCGAGTTGTTTTTCAAGCTGCTGAAAGTGCTTAAGTGTTAGTCTTAGTGCAGTTTTGTAGTCTTTGAAGGGTTTTGCTTTAGTAGGATTCAGATGCAAAGCAAGTTATAATTAAGATGTTTTTGCAGAATTGGGTAGTATATATACTAAACGCTGATTATGAACTATTTTCCTTTAAATTTGCATTTGGACGAGATATTTTACTGATTACCGAAAATGCTTAATCATTATAGTTTTAGTGCCGTTTGTGGTCTTGGAAGGTGTTTGCGGTGACAAGTTTTATATGCTACACAGGTTGTAAGTGAAATATTTTTCCATATTATGGTAGCATAAACACTATAGGATGCTATTGAGCTATTATCTCATTATTTTCCATTTATACAAGATATTTTATGGTTCGCCGAAAAAGCTTAAATGATTATGTCGATCGCGCGGTTACGGTCCAGTTTTCTTTCTCTGATTGCGGCTGTACCTTATGGGATAATCTAACCAGTTTTCAGGCATAAGTAGGAGATATCCCTAAAAGTGTTTTAAAGATATTTCCGCAATATTTCACATTTAATTAAGATGTTTTTCATGTATATGATGATCATTAGGGCTTAATATAGCCTAACTTAAAATTTTAAAAATGATGTCATTTATGCATAGCAAGCAATTACATGTCATTTTAAGGTCATAGCATTTGATTTCGTCGAATTTGAGGTTCGTTTGCGAAAGTTATAGCCGTTTGATCATTTTGCCGATTGAATGTTTGAACAACTAGAAAATAGATTAAACTAAAGCAAAGTATAAATGTTTTTGGCCATTTATTACCTATGCAATCCCAGAAATGTATCTAAATTTCTTTCATCAAATTTTGAGCTCATTTGAACAATATTCTAACCACGTGAATCTTGAATGTTATCAAGGTATTAACCAACAATATTTGATTCAAAATATATTAAAATTTTAAATATTTTTGCAGAAATAGAGTGCATAGGGTTGCAGTAACTTATGGTATTTATTTCATGATTTATGGATTAAGAGAAAATATACTTCCTTCATAACACCTATTTAGGGCCTAGCATTCAAACCCTAATAAAAATATTTTTCTGCAAGTAACATATAACTTTTTATTTCAGATTCGAATTCCTCATTTGAAAACTTAAATTTAAAAACTGATATCACTTCATTTGGACATTCCTACCAAAAGATATGAGTGATTGACTTGCATAAGGCAAAAAGGAAAATTTATTTGCAAAAGCTGGGTTCAAACTCAGGACCTCGAGGTGAAACCGAGCGCCTCTACCACTAGGCCAACATGTTACTTGTGTGAAGGCTATGTGCAAAATTATTTGAGGTTTTCCTCCACTTACCCTAGAGCTCCACTGGAATAACAATGGCGCTGGCAAATCTAGCGCTAGGGCTGGTGGTGGTGGACTTCCAGGGAGGCAAAACTCAGCTAGGGAGGACCCTTGGCGTCAGCGGTGAGCACCGGTGCTCGCGGTGGTCGGAGCTTGGCATGGCAGAGGGTGGGAAATGGTTAGACAACACCCAGAGGCTAGCTCATGCCAAAAACTGAGCACATCATAAATACCTTGGCAGCTTGAATGTACTGAGCTCACTCCCGCCGGATGTGGCAGGCGCCAAAGCCAAGCACACGTCCTGAGCTGCAATGGAGTTGAGGTATCACGTTGGGGAATAACCGGATGGCTGCAGCGGCAAGAGTTGTCGTGGAGGGACTCACCCGAGCTCGACGGAAACGGCAACAGGGAAAGGCAGGGCGAGCTGAAGATCCCACGGCTCGTGCAGGACTTAATGGCGAAGTGAGGGCAGTAGGAGGGCAGCAGCATGGGCTGAAGGGGCGGAGCGAGCAAGGTCTGGCCGGTGTTGGTCGCGACGCTGCCGACGGCTAGAGCTCGGCACGGCATGGATTGGCGAGGCCGGGATGATCTCCCGCGAGCAGCTGAGGCAGATGATCATAACTCCACTTGCTTATTCTTTTATACAAATTAGCCCTTCATGATGATTGACGCGTGTGTAGCTAGCTTCTTCGGGTTGTTCTTCCTGGACTGTGATGCTCTTTCCGATAGGAGGCAACTCTTCAAATTGATTGTATTCTTCCTCATCTACTACATTCTCTACTCCAATAATCCTCCTTTTTCCCTGAGGAACTACATGTCTCTTCTTATTGGACGAGTCGATTACATAGAATACTTGAACAGCTTGGTTAGCGAGTATGAATGGTTCATTTTGGTATCCGATGTGTGCGAGGTTGACAGTAGTGACACCGTACTTGTCAACCTTCACACGTGCTGGAGGTGGACCAAACGACATTGAAATAAGGGGATCTTGAATAGTATATAGTCGAGCTCTCAAATCTCCTCTATGAACCCATAGTAGGAGCTCCTCGTTGACCCAACGGTGTTGAACGCATCTATGCGGACACCGCTGTTCTGGTTTGTGCTCTTCATATCCTGATCTCTCGTGTAAAATATGTACCCATTTAAGTCGTATCCTTTCCATGTTACAACTGTAAATGTTGGCTCTTTTACCAACCATGTGAGCGTATCACCTGACGAGGTCCCAGTGATGGGCCGCTCCTTCAGCCATCTGTTAAACTGAAGGTTATGCTGTCTTGTGATCCAAGACTCTTGCCGCGTCAGATTCTCTTGCCGTAGCCAGTGCTTATGCTCGTCGATGTACGGGGACACTACAACCATGTGTTGCAAAACCGTGAAATGAGCTTGAGCATAGGAAGTGTGAGACTCCGTTCAGATGAACAGGAACCTCCATGTGATTACTGTGCTATTCCCTGGATCAGTAGCTAGCACTCACATGTTTACAACATTCATATCATAACCATAAACACTACATAACAGTATTAATTATACAGAGTTCAGTACAAATTTAAACCATTTAACAGCGGAAACCAAAAGAAAGCTGAAATCTTCAAACAGCCTTGCGGTTGCCCACTAAACCCTCAGGCAACTGACTAGGCAACCTAGAAAAGACTATTGTCGAGACCCCCGAGACCTCTTGAAAGAGCGCGTCATCTGGCAGATCGCAGTCTTCTTCCTCTGAGACAGCAGATGCAAGATTGAGTACATTGGTACTTAGCAAGACCTATATTGGTTCACAGATGCAGATAAATAATTATGCAGGCTGAACAATAGACAGGCTATGGTTGTTTGCAATTGCATAAAAGCATTAAAAAAGTATAAGCATATTAGATTGAAACATTGCATTTTAATAAAAGCAATTGTAATATAGAATGATAAGCAATTAATTCATATTTTCAACCCAGTCTACCCGACTGCATATGACCCCGGTGTCGATCCTTTGACACAAAAGCTGGTTTCAAAACGGTTTCCAAATCCAACCCACTTTCCCCAAAAAGACTCAAATGACTTTAGCATTGGGAAGATTTTCCCTAAGTGCCTATTACCGCGGGCGCGGCTAATCGATCAGATTTATCACTTTGCAGAGGTGTACACTTTACCCACAAGGAATGATCAACCTCTTTTACCAGGCCAGTTAACACACTTCCTTTGGTGTGTCGGCAAGGAGATCATACAAAGCTGTTACATTATCTAGACGTGGCTTTACACCAGCCCGGGACGTTAACCCTCACCCTGAAGACAGAGGCACTCACCCAAGTCGTGGATCCACATTTATCACACACACACCACGTCTCTGTCTAGGGCAAGGCGTACACCGTTGCATTGGTATGTAGAAACCCCCTGATGCATGACACGACCGAAATGTCTGTGCAATCTCCCGCCTTCCATAGATGCAAAGCCACATCTAAACAACTTATTAAGCTAAGACTCGCCCATACAAGCCCCTGTGGTTGCACGAAAAACATGGATCTACAACATCCCATTTGCTTGGTCCTTAATTCGACATGGGCGATACTCCACCCTATCTACGTGCATATCCTTTTGCACAACCGGCTAGTGCCAATAATCACACGCGTCAAACCATAGTTTTGTTTGAGGGTTTTTAGCAAATTATAACCAACCATTTCCCAAAAGGACCATATCCAGGTTGAAAAGATTGAAAAGAGCCAACGGAAAGCTTAAGCAAGAATATTATGCTAGCGATTATACCCAAACATGACATTAAGTATGTCTAGCTCAAACTAGGGTTTACAAGGTTCACATGTCCATACAGATTGAGACAAACCATAGTTTACAGGATTAACTACATTTCTAATCCAAATTAGCACTTTTATGGAGAATTATCCGGATGCACTGTACATAAGCAAAAGCAACATAAGGTAGGTAAATTATTGGGCTCGATATGCTCAAGGGGTTGCTTGCCTTGCAATTCACTGTCAGGAATAAAATCCGGATCCGCGGAACAGTCGTCTTCTTTTTCGATGATGTCGGTGTCTACTCGTCGAGAAAATGAAGAACAAAAGAACATTAGCAAACTCCAAATGGCAAAAAGAAAGCAGACAGACAAACAAATAAACACAATTCGAATCAAACAGGAGGTTGCTTTTTACGAAATATTTGAATTCATACATCGAATTATAGATGCTAAAATTATTTGAAATAAGAAGATTGATCACTAGCTTCTTTGGAAGAGGGTAAAAAGAGCAGCACTAGAAACAGAGCTCTCTGCCTCCTTCAAAAATTTCAAGAAATGAGCACTCAAAACTATGCTATTTAGGGTTATACATCCAATAAGATTTAAGTGCAACATCTAACAAAACCAGGGTTTTAATCTTGAATTAGCTAGAGCATACTTTGGTTATCACTTCCAATGACTTCTTTTAACTTTTAGGGTTTAGATAAAGCTTGAAAACTGTTGCTAAAAAGGCTTAGTTGAAATCTGGACTTAGGCTACAAAATTGGCTGACAGACTAAGTAATATCACTCAAGGTTACTACACTTATGAAAATCGAGTAAAGCATAGCTCCAAAACAGAATATTTTTATGGAATATAGTAATACAAACTTTGGTGATCATTTTTACACTATTCTTCTTAAAACTCTCATTTGGATGAGTTACTTTACACATGGTTGAAAATGCCTAATTGTTTCAAACATTCAGCAAAACATAAAAAGTAGGCTCATTCTACTAACTTGTTTTGTATACAAATCTTAACAAAATGCCATTATTGTTCCATAACCTATTAGTATATACTATGTGGAGTGTTTCTATACTATTTTTACATTCTTTCTCATTTATATAATCTATTTTATTACATGTTGAAAAGGGCTATATGAACATAAAAATTGCCTTATAGCCAATTCAACTTGTACATTCATTTATTACTAAACTACTCATCAATTTTAATTTATTTTCATCCTGACATCAGGGCATGATCTTAAGAACATTTTAAAATGGAATTTGAGTTATTTTGAATCTGTTCATAGCAAATTACATCTATTTTTGCCATAACAAGTGTTGTTTTACTTTATTGAATAACCATTACTTATACTTTTTCCTAAGTATTTTCACAAGTACTAATTCCCAATGGTTTATGCCCCTCCAGGATCAACTTTTAAACATTTAAACTTTAACCCTTTCCTTTATTTACATAACTTCACCTTTATGCTTAGTATTCATTTTTGTGCAAACATGATATACAGTAAGGTATCATGCCAACATTTTTGTTTATTTGGAATACTTATAACTCAGAGGCTCTACAAAAACTCATCTTATATTAACTGGACCAACCTAAAAATATTTTATTCACATGGCCCTATTTACACCTAAGCACCTCTTTGATTTTCCTAAAATCAAATATTACTCATATTCAACAAATTTTTGCATATTATAAAACTACAGAATTTTATACGAATTTAGAAATTGGTTTCACTCAATTTGGCCAGATGATTCAAAAGTTATCGGCATTTGAATTTCAGCTGGCTTGCTGAAAATCATCAAAAATCGGAATTACGCTTTCGCTACTGAGAAAACGGCTTCTCTCGCGTGCGCAAAAATGCGTTCGAACATGCTGACCCGCTGACGTGTGGGACCCACCAGTCAGTGACTCAGAGCAGATCGCTACGGCTCCTTGCTCGCCGCCGGCGAAGCAGCCCCGCCGCGGAGGAATGGGCGGCGGTTCTAGCTTCACCACGCTAGGGCGCACCTAGGGGTGGTGTTCATTCGTCGGGAGGCGGCTGGGAAGGGGGCTGCCACCGCGAGGGTGCGGTGGCGCCATGACCGATCCGGCGAAACCTTCACTAACGGCCAAGACTCCGGCGATCTAGGGCTAGGTGAGCTACAGTGGGGCTAGAGGATTTGGACTTACCGGATGGTTGGGTCGGAGGAGGCTCGAGCCGAGCTACCACCGTGCGCCGGTCGGAAGGAAGAATGGTGATGGTGCGGCGCTGCTACAAGCAAGAAGAAGCCAAAATGGCGAGTGATCAGTAAACCTGGGGTGCTAAGGATGATCGGCCTGGAATCGGTTTGAAGAATTTGGGGCAGATTGACCTTGTTTGAAGAATCCTCCCCCTTTTGGGTTCTTGCGGTGAAATGGGGAAGAAGACCCCGTGCGGGGCTCTCGGTTCAGGAGGACGGCAAGGAAGTGATGAGGGAGTGCAATGCGACGCAAAAACGGGGCCTTAAGGCTTAGGGAGTGCAATGCTTCGAGCTCGAGTGCACGGCCACGGTCGCATTCTCCTGCACCGAGCGACGACGAAGGCACAGCCTCGCCTCCCGAGCGGCTTGACCAGGGACAAGCAAGCATAGGTGAGGAATGGGCAGCACGCGACGTGGATGACGCTGATCGCATCCGGACGAGGCAGTTGTGCCGGACGGCGAAGGACAGAAGCATCGTTGCCTCACTCCGGCCGGGAGAAGGAAAGGGGCGAAGAATGTCGCAAGCTGAGGCTGACAAATGGGACCAGGGCCCGCTGTCAGTGACATGCAGTTTTCCTCAGCCTTGCCAGCGCGACAGGCTCAACAGGAGCCGGGCCCACCTGTCGGCGAGGGAATACGTTTAATGCGATTTGACTGGACGAGATTTCTCTAGAATTTGGATTTTTTTAAGCTTCCAACTCAGTCAAGATTTTACCAAAAATTTTTACCAAGACTTTCTGGGAGTCACACGTCTACTGTAAATATTTTAGACAAAAACTATTTATAGATAATTTATTAAAATTCTGACACTGTACTGTGCCCTAAACCTTGATTTCGGTTTTTGATTTAATTAAAGATCCATATTTAATTATTTATTTCTAAAAACTTTTGGAGAGATTCATGTCCTTATAAATAGATCACCATAAAATTTTCAAGTCAAAAATGTGAGCAATTATTTTATAAAAATTCTGACCACCGTTTTCCTTAAATTTTGGACCCACTGTATTTGAATTTTTAAGAGGCTTAATTCAGTTCATTTAATTATAAAAATTTTACCAGTGGTGTGTTACATATCCAGGGATTTATATAAATTTTATTGGATTTACTTGACATTATTTATTTTTCTTTCTCCTTTTTGATTCACTGTTTATAGTCAAGGTTGGTCATATTAATTATCTATTTTAAATTCTTATGCATGAAAAATTTATTTATTGGTCCCACTGAAATACTAGTGCAGATTGGTTTACTAGCAAATTTTTATTACTTTGTCTATCTCCCTTATTACCTTTTTACCCTTTCCTTTGTTTTACTTCTTTTGTTTATCATTTCCACATAACACAAAAGTCCAAGGAAAAATCCATCTGGAGCAAATAATACCAAGAGACTCCAGAAATACTTATTTTCAAATTTATACCGTATATCTTTTACTGTTCTAATTTCCAGGACGTTACAGGAAGCCAGATCAGGTGTGATTGCTTTCTTTCCGATGGTCCTGATGCCCTGGAGTCTCCCCTCATGCCGAGATCGAGGCACACCAATTGGTTCGATCTGAGCCATGTAATCGACGCAGAACTCTACGACTTATTCGGTTGCATAACCTTCGACAATGCTACCCTCCGACCGAGATCGATTCCGTACGTAGGACTTGAGAATTCCATATACCTCTCGAATGGGTACATGCTAAGTAGGAACACGGACCCGCATATCTTTATCTCTATCACAAGGTGAACAACGAGATGGACCATGATATCGAAAAATAACGGAGGGAAATACATCTCAAGATTACATAGAGTCATCACCACCTCAGCCTGTAGTGCATCTAGTGCTTCGGGATCGATGACCTTCTAAGCAATTGTGTTAAAGAAATAACACATCCTCGTTATTGTCTCCCGAACCTTGATTGGCAAAATACTTCTAATTGCCATAGAGAGCATTTGTGTCATCAGCACATGACAATCGTGAGGCTTCATGCCAACTAATTTCAAATCTTGCATCGAAACAAGTCTCTTCATGTTAAAGGAGTAACCGGATGGAACTTTCACACCATGCAAGCACTGGCACAGTTCAGTTCTCTCGGCCTTAGACAAAGTGTAACAAGCAGATTCACAGTATGTTCGGCCTATATCTGTCTCTTTCGGTGCTAACTCAGATCTTATGCCCATATCGACGAAGTTAAGTTGTGCATTGATATTTTCCTTTGTTTTGCCTTTAATATTCAATAAGAGACCAATCAAGCTATCACAGACATTCTTCTCTATGTGCATCACGTAGATGCAGTGCCGAACTTCTAGGTGCTCCCAATAAGGTAGATCCCAAAATATTGATCTCTTCTTCCACGTGCTCTTCTCACGGGACCTCGATTTACACCCCTTTCTAAACGCAACATCCAAGTTCTTAACCATATCATGAACATCTATCCCACTTAAAGGCTTTGGAGCTGAACCGTCTTCGTTCGTTCCATCGAATTATTTTTTCATCTTGCGGTATGGGTGATTCCTCCGAAGGAACCTACAGTGATGCATGTAAATGGTTTTGAGCGAGTGATTCAGACACACACTCTCGGTATTGTCTAAGCAGTGAGTGCAGGCTTTGGTTCCTTTTGTACTCTGGCCTGATAGGTTACCAAGGGCAGGGTAATCATTTATGGTGCAGAACAAAAGGCAGTGCAAAGTGAAGTTCTCTCGTTTGTACGCATCCCATACCTGTACCCCGGGAACCCATAGTGTTTTCAGATCTTCCACCAATGGTGCTAGGTACACATCAATATCGTTCCCGGGTTGTTTCGGTCCTTGGATAAGTACAGACAACAAGATATACTTCCGCTTCATAGACAACCAAGGAGGAAGGTTGTAGATACAGAGATTCACGGGCCAAGTGCTATGACGGCTGCTCATGTTACCGAAAGGATTCATTCCATCTGTACTCAATCCAAACCTTATATTCCTTGGATCCTCACCAAATTCTTGAAACCTCCTATCGATGTTTCTCCACTGGATGGAATCAGCAGGGTGCCTTAGCATTCCATCGTTGTTACGCTCCTCCGAGTGCCAACGCAACAGTTTTGCCTCATTTGGGTTCGCCAAACGCTTCAAACGAGGAATTATAGGCAGATACCATGCCACCTTAGCAGGAGGTCCTTTCATCACTTGGATGGCCTCGCTGTCATCATTTGAATGACTCTTACGCTTGTACCAGGATGCGTTGCACGTGCAGCCATTAAGTAATTAAAAGGACAGATAATTCGAGTGGAGGGCACAGAATGATGGAATCTAAGTGTAATTACTGATATTTTCTCAAAGAGAAAATTAAATCTATTATAGGCATACTCAATGATTCATAATGTACTGTACTAACCTAGCATACTGTGAGCTCAAGAAAAAGGTCATTCAACTAGTCACACTTAAGTTTCTCTCGTTCAGCTTTATTAGTTTTCTTTGGAGCCTTTTCCTGAGATCTTTTGTCAAGAGACCTGCAGCAAACAAATCTTCAGAAAACAAAAAAAAAAGTGTTGTAGCTAAGGCTATGCAACTCAGAAGGTGCAAATGTACAAATAGTCAATTTCAACTCATTGACAAAACCTAAGGCTATGCAACTCTGAAATTTGATAGATATCTGAATATCAAAGTAGCATGAAACATGTTTCGGAAATGAGGGAATGTCCACAATACCCGGATTTAGTCAGATCCAATTCGACATATGTGCAAGTGTGCGTACTCTTGGCTGTACAGGATACAATCGTTAGGACATGCATGTATTCTTTCTACTTCCATTCCCAAGGGACAAAGAACCTTCTTAGCTTTGTAGGTGGTTGTCGATAACTCGTTTCTCTCGGGTAGCATGTCCGCCAATAAACGTAACAGCGCTGTGAAACTCTTGTCGGACCAACCTTTGCTTGCTTTCAATTTCAGCAGTTCAAGCACGGATGACAACCTTGTGTATTTCGACTTGCAGCCTGGGAACAAAGGTTTCTCCGAGTCCTCCATTAAGCCCTGGAATTTACCATATTCTCTATCATGACGGTTCCCTTCTACATCGCGCAACATCTGATTCAGATTATCTTCCTGCAACCTATCCTCATCGGAACCACAATCGATATGATCATCCGACATATCATTGACTTCGTCGACCATGTTAATACTACCTGCTTCCTATATCTCCTGCTCTTCACCGTGACTGGTCCAACATGTATATCCCCTTTTGAAATCCCTCATAATCAAGTGTGCTTCGATCTGCGTAAAGTTTCGAAACATCTTCAGATTCTCACAGTCAATGCAAGGACAAGACATAAACTGCACCCCCTTATTAAACATATCCTCTTCTGTAGCTCTTCTAAAAGCGGAGACGCCATTAATGTACTCGGCACTCACACGGTTTTTAGTGTACATCCAGCTTTGGTCCATCTACACCAAGCATATAGCATTTAGTGTTAAATATTAAAGTACACTAGGTGTCCTTATGCACACATTGCTAAATTATAACCAATTACTACCTTCGAACAAAACAAACAAATGCATCTACAAGCTAGATATCTAAACACAATCTTTAAATTAATTCTCTCTTTACCAAACTAGCTACCTAAATCTTATATATATATATATATATAATAATGCAGTTAGATTTAACCAATTCCTAACCTTTGATCACAAAGAACTTGCATATGCATGGACCTACAAGCTAGCTAGATCTAAACAATCTTCAAATTCTCTCCTTACCAGGCTAGATCTTGAATATAATATAATTACCCATTACTAAATTAACCTTAGATCAATAAGATCACACATGGATCTACAAACTAGCTAGATCTAAACAATCTTCAAATTTCTCTTCTAAGTAATATCTTGAATATAAAGCAATTAATTAGAATCTAAGAAATTATATACTAATTAACTTGCTTAAATATAGAAAAGAACAATACATGGATCTACAAGCTACATCTATATACAATTAATCTATCTTCAAATTATCTCCTTACCAAGCTAGATCATGAATATAATGCAATTAAAACCCATTACTACCCTTATAGAAAGAACACATGAATCTACAAGCTAAATCTAAAAAATCATCAAATTCTATCCTTACCAAGCTAGATCTTGAACATACTGCAATTAGACACCATTACTAACCTTAGATCACCAAAATCAAATGGATCCTCAATCACCCTTCAAAATCAACGGTCTTCTTTTACCAAATCGTCTCACAACCACACAGCCGTAGCCAAATGAAAATAGATCCCAAAACCCTAAAATGCACCAAGTGGCTCGGGCCTCTGTATTATATATCGCTGAGAGATATCACAGACGGTTTTATAAAAAAATCATCAATGATAAACATAGTATTCCAGTCGGTTTTATAATAAAACCGTCTGTCACATATATCACAGACGGTTTTATAAAAAAACCGTCTGTGATATCTTCACAGACGGTTTTGAACTAAAACCGTCTGTGACATTGATGTATATCACTGACAGCTTTTGTAGAGTACCGTCTATGATAATGTCACTGACGGTTTCAATATAAAACTGTCAGTGATGTTAATCGTCACAGACGATTTTGTGGAACCGTCTGTGATGAGGCGTCTAATATAAGCCTTTTTTGTAGTAGTGCCAGCACATAACCTTGTGCTATGCAAACAATGATTTAATACAAAATATACAAAAGCATGTTTGAACAATCATACTTCTAGTCTAGATCGTTACCAATTAGGCTTGGCATTTAATCAACATAATACTATGAGCTGCACTATGAAAAATTACTCAATGCTGAATGAATGAAAACCACCACAAATAGTGAAGGCATGTGATACCTATGCATGGAGTTCCTAGACAATAGCATAACACAGAAGCTACCAACTGGTTAATACTGAAGATGAAGTAAAAATTCACAGTTGTTCTGTTCAATGTGGAATGCATTTGCTTCTTGATCTAAATGGTGGAGTTAGTGTTAACAATTGCACAAGAAATTACAAACTGGAGTGGAGTTAGAATATTTTGGCACTATAGGGTAGCTTTCTAATCCCCATCAAGCTAACAGAGTAGTGTATAATACATCAAACCACCTCTGCATGTTCAAAGTAGTGGCTATCGTGAGGATCGTGCATATGCAAGCATCAATTGAACGGAACCTAGGTTAAGATCGATCTTTTGTGTACTTTGTTTACTATTTTACCAATCATCTATATAAATCACAAGATAAGGTCACAGGAGATCACCGAATAAAACGGAGCACGGTTTGAGGGGAGGAGGGGGAGGATGCCGGAAAGGAGGTCACCGAGGAGGAGGTCGCCGGGGAGGAGGTCGCTGAGGAGGACGGGGAGGATGCCGGGGAGGAGGTCGCCGAAGAGGAGGTCACCAGGGACTAGGGTTTGGGGGAGGCGAAATACGATGGGTGCTAAGGTCTGCGTGAAGAACCTCGGTATGTTTATATAGTCTCAGTTCATATCTCAGACGGTTTGTGGTTAGAACCGTCTGTGATCTGTAGATATCATAGACAATTTTAGTTTAAAACCGTCTGTGATAGCTACAGGAGTCATCACTGACGATTTTATACTAAAACTATCTTTGATATTCATGTATATCATTGACGGTTTATGAAGAGTACTGTCTGTGATGATGTCACTAATGGTTTCACTATAGAACCGTCAGTGATGTTCCTCATCACAGACGGTTTATGAAGAGTACCGTCTGTGATGATGTCACTAATGATTTCACTATAGAAGACGTCTAATATAAGCTTTTCTGTAGCAGTGTTAGAACCGTATGTGATGACAATTTTTACAGATGGTTCTCAAACCGTCTATGATGTGCCCTTTTATCACTGACACTTTATTACTGACGGTTCACTAAACCGTCTGAGATGTCAATTTTGAACTGTCTGAGATGTCAATTTTGAACTGTCTGGGATGTTGTGTTCTGTAGTAGTGAATCTAAATGTTTTGGACACACTAGGTGGCAATTAGAAGTAACTTAGGATATATATACTAAATGCTAATGAAACAAAAAGAACAATATACAATGAACAATAAAAGTAAAATAAAAAAACCTTGATGGAGATTAAGGAGAGACCAAGTGGTATTGGTTTTCTCATCACGTGGCTCTGGCAATGAGCCTGTTGACAACGTTGGCATCAACCATGGGAAAGCACAAAGACATTTTAGTGAAGAATGATTGTACGTAGGGTGATATATATGAATTGATAACGCAATAGGGACAAGGAATTCAGGACGTACTAGGTGCTGTTACTAAAAAGTTTGCAATTGGTGCCGTCTCTCGTACGCTTTAAAATCAAGCAACAAGACATGCATATGGTGCTACGAACGACCTTTATCTCGGTATGTTTGCCTTTCCTCTAGCTGCAACTATAGTGTCTCCGATACATGCACACAGTCAGTAGTGTATACGTAGCTCAAGGATTCATTTTATGAAAAAATATCGGACGCTTGCCGGTATCGGTCACCAGATTCCGGTTTTCTAAGGGACAGTTTCAATTATCCAATTTAAATATAAAAGTTAAATTTGGCCAATTTTCAGCTAGTTACCGCCAGAAAATAATGTTCATCAAGTTGACTTCAGAATTCAAAATTTAAATTCAGAACATTTTCGGCCAATATTTTTTTAATCGTTCTGGGCCGGTACAGCCGGTAACTAGTGACCAGCTGATTACTGCCGATCTTTCTTCTCCTTGGTGCAGATCTTTACCAAAATCCAATCCTCTTTTTTTTCCCGATGGGCCGTGATAGTATTCTAAATAAGCATCGATAGTGCATAAATAAGCACTACTACATAACGGCACATCACTATCGCTCTATCCGTGTCGGTTCTTAAGTTTTTAGGAAAAATCGATTTTGATAAATAACTTCGGAGAGATGTTAGTAATAATCACTATCGGTTCTGAGATTAGAAGTGATTGTGATGTAACATTAGGCATATCACTATCGGTTCTAAACTCAAAAGCGATAGGGATGTGAACGATCATCATTATCGGTTCCAACAAAAAGTGATAGTGATGATCGCGTCGCACATCACTATCATCACTATTTCTGAAAAAAGCGATAGTGATGAGCGTGATCATCACTATCGCTTCTTTTCTTAGAACCGATAGTGATGTATACATCACTATCGGTTAAAGAAAAGCGATAGTGACAGCGTGATCATCACTATCACTTCTATAAAATGAACCGATAGTGATGATTATGCACATCACTATCGGTTCTAAGAAAAGAAGCGATAGTGACAAGCGTGATCATCACTATCGCTTCTATAAAAGAACCGATAGTGATGGCGTCAAGACATCACTACTACCGAAAAGAACCGATTACGATGTCGACGTCTTTCATCACTATCGCTTCTAAAAAGAACCGATAGTGATGACCGCTCACATCACTATCGCTTCGATAAGAACCGATTTTGATGTCGGCGTGCTTCATCACTATCGCTTTCTAAAAAGAACCGATAGTGATGACCGTTCACATCACTATCGCTTGAAAAGAACCGATTCGATGTGCTTTCGCACAGGTCATATATAACACTCGCGTTGAACTCTTCTCTGTTGTTGCTCAGGAGGAGATTTCTCCGCCACCCGAGAAAACATCTCATATTGTGTGGTTGGAAGCAATACTTGGGTGAGAAAATTTGAAGTCCTCATGGGTGAGTATTAAGAGGGCAAATTTAAAACCTATCTTGAGGAGATTCCCCTCTTTTTGCCCTCATTTGCGGTTTTCTTCAAAATGTGAGCAATTCTTTAAACCACTTCAATTTTTCACTAGGTAATTTCGATATGTCGTGAATAAAGTTTAGGTTGCACTGGAATTGTGTACGTGCGTTCAGATTTCACACTCTTTATTTGACAAGCACACATCTATTTAATTATTGTAGTGCTCTCGTGTTAATATGGAATTATTGTTGCTATCATGTGATAAATGTTAGAGTTTAGGCTATGGAACCTACGTTTTCCGTTCGAGGATGCTTATTTATAAATATGTCGAATGAAATGGCATATTTATAAGTGAGCAGTCTCGAATTGTCCATATTTTTGGACAGTTCGAGGATATGTGGTTCGGGCAAGTTTCTGAGCTGTGTTGTACAACTTCAGAGTAGATTTCGGTAGCGTCTCCCTGGTGTTCTCCATATGCACACCCCTCTTGACCTGTTGTCGAGACGTGTATATGGAGAACAGTGGGGAGATGCTGTCGAAATTTTCTTTGGAGTTGTACAACGGCTTAGGAACTTGCCCGAACCACATATCCTGAATGGGATTAGGACCTAATCTATTTAGAGATTAGGAGTCATCGTTGGTACCCTTGTTTTGTTTCGTTGTAGTAAAAATATTTGCAAGCTACTGCACTAGCTATGTAATTAGATTATTTGATATCATTGTTGATTTTAAAAATTTATGTCTCCTATTTAGGGAATTGGAAGCTCTAAACCAAGGAAGAAGCTAGGTATCATCGGGAGTACATTTATATATCTTGTAACCTGTCCTCTATTTTGCAAAGGTAATATTAATTGAAATGATGTCTCAATATTTAAAATAGCTAGTAGTTGTCGCTCTAGTTTTTCTTTAATTTATTGTGCGAAATTTAATTGCAGATGGACCGTGAGGAATGGATGTATCAGAAAAGCCGTGTGAGTGCGGAATTTCAGAGGGGTGTTAAGGAGTTCAAAAAAATTGCAGAAGAGGACATGGTGAGGAGGGGTGTAAACTTCGTATATTGTCCTTGCATTGATTGCACCAATCTGAGGAGATTTAACAACTCAGCTCAAATTGAGGACCACCTGATTCGACGTGGCTTCGTGAGGAATTACACATGTTAGATCCATCACGGGGAGGCAGATAGTACCTTTCCGATATGCAACAAAGACACAGTGGAACCGGAAGACAAGTTGCAGCTTGATATGTTTGAGGAGGATAATTTGGAGCAAATGTTGTGGTATGTGGAGGGTAATTACACGGAAAGAGAGTTTGAAAAGTTTAAAAGCTTGATGAAAGACGATGCCAAACCGCTATTCACAGGTTGCAAAGCGGAATACACCAAGTTGTGTTCGGTCCTTGCATTATTCGAACTGAAGGCAAAACACCGTTGGACAGATACAAGTTTCAATACGCTTCTAGTTCTTCTATCTTATCTGCTTTCAGAGGGAAACGAGTTGCCAACAAGCATTTATGAAGCGAAGAAGCTACTATGTCCGATGGGAATGGAAATAGAAAGGATACATGCATGTCCGAATGATTGCATCTTGTACCGTAACGCACATCAGGAGCTACACGTGTGTCCAGTTTGTGGTGTGCCCCGGTACAAACAAAAGGAGAAGCGTAACGACAACAAGCGTAAGAGTCGGGGCAACGACGGTGAAGAGGTCACTAAAGGTGCACCGGCCAAGGTATTATGGTACTTGCCCATCATTCCCCCTCTGGAGCGATTGTTTGCAAATCCTAGAGAGGCAAAATTGTTGCATTGGCATTATGAGTCTCGAAAGGAAGATGGCAAGCTGAGACACCCTGCTGATTCGGCTCAATGGAGAAACATCGATTGGAAACATGAGGAGTTTGGTGCCGAAATGAGGAACATAAAATTTGGGTTGAGTACCGACGGAATGAATCCATTTGGTAACATGAGTAGTCGTCACAGCACCTGGCCAGTTCTGTTGTGTATCTACAACCTCCCTCCTTGGTTGTGTATGAAGTGGAAGTATATCCTGCGATCTCCTGCAAAGTTATTGACCCCGATGTGCTAGACAACTTACAGAGTGAGGTGGTGCAGACTTTGTGTCAGCTTGAGATGCATTTCCCACCGTTGTTCTTCGACATAATGGTCCACCTTGTTGTTCACCTTGTCAGAGAGATTAAGATATGTGGACCCACTTTCCTACGTTACATGTATCCGTTCGAGAGGTACATGGGTATTTTAAAGTTCTACGTGAGGAATCGGTCGAAGCCTGAGGGTAGTATTATTGAAGGTTATAGGACTGAAGAGGTTATTGAGTTCTGCGTGGACTACCTAGGTAAAAGATAAGCAATTGGTGTTCCTGTATCTCGTCATGAGGGCAGACTTGTTGGTAAAGGAACCGTTGGGTCCAAACTAATAAGTCCGAGGTTTGATATGTATTGCAAGGCACATTTGACAGTCTTGAAGAACAACACAGAAGTTCGTCCATACATCGAGCAGCATAAGTTGATATTACGGGAAGAGAATCCACAAATGGATGAGCTTTCCATCGCACAAGAACACAATGATTTGTTTCCTCACATGGTTCAAACAAAAAATGGAGGTCTCCTTTAGTGAGAATGTAAAATGGTTGGCTGATGGACCAAGATTTAATGTACAGACATGGCAGGGATACGATATTAATGGTTACACCTTTTACACTGAGAGTCAAGATGCCAAGAGTACTATCCAAAATAGTGGTGTGAGCATAAATGCTTTCTCCGATTATCACCACTCGAAAAGAGTCTCCCCAACAACAATGAACTCCTACTATGGGTTGATCGAAGAAATTTGGGAGCTCGATTACGGAATATACCAAGTTCCCTTGTTCCGATGTAAGTAGGTAGGACTTCCACATGGAGTGAAGGTCGACAAGAGAGGCTTTACTATTGTGGATCTCAGTAGACTCACCTACAAAGATGACCCGTTCGTCCTTGCGAAGCAAACAACTCAAGTCTTCTACGTGTGTGATCCGTCCAATCCGAGGTGGCACGTCGTTCTTCAGGGCAAGAGACGGATCGTAGGAGTTGAAGATGTTGTAGATGAAGAAGAGTATAACCAATTCGATGAGATACCTTCATTTGCAGATAGGGCCTGTCTTAGCGGGGATGACGACACACATGGAGCCAATTACATGCGAGTAGATCATCATGAACGGCAGTATTGTAAATAAATGGACTATTATAATGTTTGTTGTTAATCTCAGTGTTGTATTATGTATGTAAAATAGTTTGCAATGCTTTCAAAGTAAAAATCCATGGTGAATTATTGTTTAAGGCTTTGATGGAAATGCAATTTCTCTTTATGCCTACACTTTGTGCCATATGTTGTGAAAGAAAATTCCATTTGACGATGTGTAGTCTCGATGTGATGTACAATCTATATAATTCTAGGACACAGAAATGAGGCTAAGCTATATGAAATCATTTTTGGAAATTTTCAAAAACTTGGACTTCATTTGAGAAAGTTTTGACTTTTCAACTATTTAAGGAAAATTCATGCCTGGAAAGTGAATTTTGGCATCTTTTTCCAATGCTAACTCTTTTTGCAAAATTCTTTTTGGAAAAGATTTGTAGTATCTCAAAGTATATTTCTGGAAAATTTCAAATAATTCCAACGATATTTGCAAAAGTTTTCACTCTTTGATCTAATTCTGAGAATTTGGACTTCATGGTTTGTCTGGACAGACAATAGTGCAATGAACTACATCAGTGTCGGTTTTTCCTGAGAACCGATTGAGATAATGATCTATCAGAATCAATTTTCTTTAAAAAAGCGATACGGATATTGAAGCATCAGTGTCGGTTTTTTATGTGAAGCGATACTAATGACTAACATCAGTGTCGGTTTTTTTATGTAAAGCGATACTAATGACTAACATCAGTGTCGGGTTTTTTTACAAAAAAAAGCGATACAGATATTGAGAATCAGTGTCGGTTTTATTCAGAAACGCGATAGGGATATGAAAATATCCGTGTCGGTTTTTTGAAGTGAACCGATATTAATAACTTACATCAGTGTCGGGTTTTTTTATGTGAAGCGATACTAATGACTACCATCAGTGTCAGTTTTTTAGGTGAAGCGATACTGATGAATACCATTAGTGTCGGTTTTTATGTGAAACGATACTAATAACTAACATCAATGTCGGTTTTTTATGTGAAATGACACTGATGACTAATATCAGTATCGGTTTTCTGAAAAAAAAGCGATACTAATACTCCGTCCCCATTTTATTCCTACAGGCACCCGATTCGCGCGCGCAGCCATTTTAGTTAACCCTAGCTCCTGCCCCGCCGTGCCGCTCGACCTCCGCCGCCCCACCCAGCGCCTGTCCGCCCGCCGCCGCTCGACCTCCGCCGCCGCGCCGCGCTCCGCCCCGCGCCCGCCCCGCCGCCCGCCCGCCACCCGACACCCGTCGCCTCGCCCATCGCCCCGCCCCCTCGCCTCGACGCCCTGCCCCGCCCGATGGCCCGTCGCCCGCCCATCGCCTAACGCCGCCGCCCGCCCCACCGCCTCGACGCCCCTCTTCGCCCCACCAAATCAGCAATCGATCTTATTGGTCAGTGTTGTAGCATCCAAATTACAGATACACGTTTCTGTTGGTTTTACCCGTGGATGCATGTTTCTTGCGAGGTTTGCTTCTTTTATAGTTGTTTTCATATACATGTGATTTTAGATAATTGGCAATTCACACTTTGAAAACCTGAAAGTATGACCTGAAAGAAGTATTCAGAGATTGACTGTATGATTGTGGTAAATAGCTTGTGGCTTATGAAATTTCTACTGCACGCTTTTGAGGACAAATGGCCCAAATGTTAGTCAGGACTACTTTGAGTGATCTTCATCTACTTGTTCTATAATAACAATTTATGGAAAAAATGTGAAAGAGTTGCTAATTATGGTGTTGGCCTTAGTGTTTGGTAGGACTATTTGGATGGCAACCTGTATCCCTGACTAATTTGATTACTGCAGCTGCTATTACAAACGTGTACAGAAAGGCAACTTTGTGTATTCATCCTGATAAGGTGCAATAAAAGGGCGCAAATCTTTAGCTTTTTGGTGTCCACACATATAGAAGGGTCACATTGCACTCCTGTAGGGTCCTCTGCGGAGTTATCCCAACCTAAATGCTCCTTGGACAGAAACTTGCTGAGATGCAGAATAACTGATTTGCACATGATGGAGTGATAGATTACCTGCCTATGGTTTTGGTTTTCATCCTGAAAAATCTTCAGACTGGTAGATTGTTGAATTTTTTTCTTTGTCCATGGTAATTTCAGTGTAAGCGTGTATCTATGATATATAAAATTCTCAAAAATATGAGATGGAACTGATCCAGTAAAAGTTTCGTCACAAGTAAGGGTATTCTTTATGAAGAAATTTAACAAGAATCTTGAGCATGATTCTCTGTATTCAATGATGGCACTATTCGAGAAAAAAGTATGAACATTAGTGGGAAGTTTCACTTATGAGTCACTAATGTTTTCCTAGTGGGTGAAACAGAGTCTTATTTTCTTATCTTTGACTTGAATTTTCATCGCTCTCCAGCAAGCTCACAGGCGTGGTAATGGTAGGCTGCCTCCTCCTTGGGCAATTGTTGCTATCACTGTTCTTGGTTTTAATGAGATCATGGTGCTTCTAAGGTACATGGCTCATTAGTCGCACTATGTCTGCATTCTTACACACACCGAAAACAATTACATGACAAATTGCCATTTTGTTCATTGACCAGAATCCCATATATCTGTTCTTGCTATTTGTGGGTTATTTATGGCCAAAGCTTTAGCAATGCGACTAGATATCGTGAGAGAATTCCAAAATAGCGTGCTAAAATTTTGAACACTTGATATGCTAAAGCTTTGTACATATTATTCTGAAATATAGGGAGGGTTAATCTGTACGAATGGCACAGAATGGAAGTGTAGCACGAGTTGTCATCTGACAGTATCATAATCATGTAGTTTCATAATATGTACATTTTCATTAAATTGTTTTATTTAGATCTGTGATACTGCTCGAAAATGTGTCTGCTGATGTCATTTAGACACACTTACCTAATTGAGATGGTCCCCAGGGATGTGGTGTTTGATCATTTAGACACACTTTGCAATGTTTCTGAGTGAAGTACACTATAATTCCTTGTATGCAACCGAAGGTGAGGAGTATTTTGCTTGCTAATGTCTACCTATTTAATAAATCCATCAAGGACCTGTATATCTCACCAACCCTTTTATTGGAATCCTGTGTTATTTTCATATCACCTGGATGTCGACTAGTAGCTATTTAGATAACACCAGATGAACATGTACAATTCTAGACACAGCTACACGCTTCATTTCGATCTCTTTTCATAATTGTGCATGTATGTGTAAAACAATAATCACGATACTTATGTTTTGTGTTTTATCTTCTGAAGGTCATTATTACTTTAAAGAAAGGTACCAAGCTCATCTAGTATAGCCGGAAAGGAAAACTCACGATCCGCTTGTTCAGACATTCTAGTGTAAGTTCATCAGCATGCTCCTTTGATCTTGGCATGGATATATGTTCCAGAATGCTTCAATTATCATGTTCACTTTACATCTACCTGCTTGTGATTCTTCTGCAAACATTTTTGAGTTCAAATTTCACAATGCATGCTTTCATCACCTACATGCTATTATTGTTACTATAATATGATCTACGTTAGAGTTCACAATGCGTAACCTACGTCTCCCGTTCGAGAGTACTTGTTTAGACAGCAAAGCACTCAACAATTTACGAGACCACTTATGCCAGTGGTACTGATTAGAAGTTATATCGGAGGACGGTAGGTTTAGAGATCCTGAAGTGTCCTACTAGTCCATATGGAAACAATATTAATTGTATATGTCAATGTGATATATATGCACGTGTACTGATTGTTAAGCATGTTTGTGTTTGTATATTGTGAACGAATGGGCTATATGTATTGTAATTTAAGTGCTCGTGTTTTGTGAAAGTGATATGTGCATTCTGTGTTCTGTATTGTGAATGTGATATATATATATGCCCATTGTTAATATGTGTTATTTTGGATAATATGCAAAATTGAAACACCCCCATGAGGGTCATCAGAATCGGTTCTTATGTGGAACCGATTCTGATAACCATCATTAGAATCGGTTCTCATGAGGAACTGATTCTGATGACCTCTCATCAGAATCGGTTCTTTCAAGCAAGCGATAGTGATGACCACATCAATAGAATCGGTTCTTCTACGGAAGCGATTGTGATAACCATACCATTACAATCGGTTCTTGAAACAAAGCGATTGTGATGATCCATCATCAGAATCGGTTTTTTGAAGGAAGCGATTGTGATGACCCACTTATCAGAATCGGTTCCACACAAGAACCGATTCTAATGAGGGGGTCATCACAATCGCTTCCTTGAAAGAATCGATTCTGATGAGCTGGTCATCACAATCGCTTCCTTGAAAGAACCGATTCGGATGACCCTTTATCAGAATCAGTTATTCTAAAAAACCGATTGTGATAATGTGTTCATCAGAATCGGTTTCACCTAAGAACCGATTCTAATGAGGCTTTATCACAATCGGGCCAGAACCGACTATGATAACTCCACCTCATCACTATCTAAAGACTTTGTATCGCCACTTGAACCGACTGTAATGACAAAAAAGAACCGATTCTGATGTACAATTATGTAGTAGTGAAGCATCTATAGCGGCACTATAGCGCTTTTTAACCTCAAACGCTAATCTACGGGCCAAAACAATTGATCCATTTTCAAATCCAACTTTACCATCAGACCAAAGGCATCTCGTGTAAGCTTGAACTGTGAGAAACCTTTGCAAGAGACAACGTTATTGTTCTTTATCAATGCTCCAACATTCCTATTTCTTAGTCATCAGGTTATACTTTTTTGGACATGTATTAGTACTTTAGTTGATTCCACTACTACACAAATATACATCACAATCGGTTCTTTTTTACCATCACAGTCGGTTCTGGTAGCGACACAAAGTTACAAAGACAAAGATTCAAACTTGAATATCTTCCGCATTTGGAATCCAAATGAGATGAAATCAATTTCTAAATTCATCTGAAATCAAGAAATTCCAGAATATGCAAAAATATTCTTAAAAACTAATTCGGAAAACTATTTTAATATAAAGGTGAATAGCACATATGAAAATAGATTAAGTATGGAAATTTTGCAAATAAGGTTAATATTGTTTGAAACCAATTGTATTAAGAGCTTCATTCTGCTATGAACCCATCTCTACAAAAATATTTGGAAAACTAATTGTTCTATGTCTTTTCTGTTGAAGGTTAATATTATTGGTAACTATGCTATAATGATTAATGATTAAGAAAAGAGTTTTTAGTAATTTGCTAAATGTATTTCTTTTCAGAATAATGGTAGAATAATGTCAAGCTAAGTAAAAATATTGAACTAATAATGAATTATGCAAATAGGATGAAATTTAGTATGAAAAGTATATGCGTATATATGTATATATTTGTATAATGAGATCTTGCTTGTATCTAGCAATTAGACATAAAAATGAGGTAGATTACTTAATGTGCTAAGCCCAATAATATGATAGTTAGAGATCTAATAACAAATGTTTAATTCAAAAGTCCCTAAATATATTGCTTTGCATCTGAATCCTATTAACAACAAACTATTTTACGATATCATCATAAGACAAATCTTTCTACTTTAAATAATTTTAGCATCTATAATTCAAAATGTTAAATACAGGAATACATAATTTTAGCCTCTTGAATTCGTAAAACAGGAATAAATAATCTAGAAAAGAATATGTGCCTGTTTCTTATAGCATGTTTTATTTGATTTTCTGTCTGTCTTCTTTTTGCCCTTATACTTGTTTGCTATTTGTTGTATGTTGTTCTTGATGGTCGACGAGTAGATTCCGACGAACCTGAATTAGCAGACGACGACCTCGTCGACGATCCAGACTTTGTTCCCGACTTCGATAAGCAAGGCAAGCACCCTCCGTTGATCATTTTGATCCTAATACTTCAAATATTTACTTTTAATGTTTGCAAAACTATTATGCATGCGCGTACTTGTCATAAAAATGCTATGTCGGAATATTGGTAGTTATACCTGATGATTCATGGAACTTCCTTGATAAGTATGAATGTGTGAACCTTGATAACCGTAAAAGTGGGTTAGACAATACTTAATGTCAACTTGGGTATATACGAATATTAACCATGCTTAGCCATGCTTTAGAACCAACGTTGAGTATGATTCGATCAACATTGATTCTTGAGAATTGAAAAAGGTTGGTTATGACATGATGTCAATTGTTGGTATTTTGACTAAAAACCCCAAAATAAAACTATGATTTAGATGCGGGCAATTATTGGCAATAGCTGGTTGTGCAAGGGTTAGACTTGTACGTAGTGTAGGGTGGAGTATTGCCCGTGTCAGATTAAGGACCGAGCTTTGGGTTGTTTTCAAGCCAAGAAAATCGTGCAACCACGAGTGCTGATATGGGGCAGCCTTAACCTATTAAGTTGCTTAGGTCTAGCTTTGCACATTGGTAGGCGGGAGATAGTATGAGCAATCCTTTCTAGGTTTGCTTATGAGGGGCTTCCACACTTCGTTGTGGGTAAATGCATATCAGTATAACGATGTACGCCTTAATATGGAAAGGAACCCTTATCGCAGGGATTTACTGCCTTTAATGTAGGGATTTACTGCTTAGGTTACCACTTTAAATGACAGGGATTCACTGTCATGTTCCTTCTCCATAATAAGGATTTAACGTCATCGGGCTGGTGCAAAGCTAGGTCTAGGTAATGTAACAGTTATGTTATGATCTCTCTGCGGCACACCGAAGGAAATGTGATAATAGCTTGCGCAAAGAGCTGATCATTTCTTGTGGGTAAAGCTATACGCCGCTGCAGAGTGTAAATCTAATTAATTAGCCGCGCCTACGGTTAAAGGCACTTGGTAAAGTCATCACATGGTTAGAGTTTTAATATTTCCAAAATAATTTGATGGGAAAATGGTGTTTTGGAATATGCTTGATTCATGTCAAGGGATGACATGGGAATGAATTACGTCAGTCGGATAGATTTTGATATGATAATTAGTTTATGCTAAATTCATACTTGCTCATTATAGTAAAATGCTTCTTTACTATCTTCGATTGCAATCTAATATGTGCTTATGCTTTATTTTGCCAATGTAGAAACAACTATAGAAACCATTCCATTGCTATGCCCTGCATTTACTTATAATTGCATTTGTGATACACTATAAGACTTGCTGAGTACCCAATGTACTCAATCTTGCTATCGATATTGTGTTAGGTGAAGATCTCGAATACCCCAAAAACAACTATAGAAACCATTCCATTGTTATGCCCTGCATTTACTTATAATTGCATTTGTGATACACTATAAGACTTGCTGAGTACCCAATGTACTCAATCTTGCTATCCATATTGTGTTAGGTGAAGATCTCGAATACCCCAATGATCTTTACGACGAATCAGGATTCGGGGGTTATGATAACGATGTTTTCTAAGGCTTTACCTTGTCTGTTGCCTGAGGGTGAATGGGCATACTACAAGAGAAATAAAGTTTCCGTTGCTGCTTTTCAAGCTTTTGGCTTGTATTAATAATACTGTGTATATACAAGACACTTAGCATATGTAATTGTGTATGGATGTGATTTCAATTTGTAATCTGTGCGTGCTAGCCACTGATCATGGGACTAGTACCGTGTGCACATGGAGCCCATGATTTATATTTATTATCAAAAATGGGGGCTTTACATCCCATGTGCCACCACATCGCTCACTTTCTTATGCCGTCGCACTCGCATGGTGAGACCTCACCCTCACTTACTATTTTTTCCTGGATAAGTGCTAAAATGGAACCTACTTAGTCTCATGATGCTAGTAGTGGTGAAAAAGCGGGTCGAAATTTCCTAGTTTTCCTTCTTCGCTGACCGGCCATGGCCGCCACTGTGGGAGCTCGGCGGCGCGCCGACTCCGGCTATATCTGGCGATTGTGAGTGCTCCCCTAGGTGCGCTGAACCCCCTGAAGCTTACCGTGGAACCGATTCGCCGGCTCCGGCCTTCCCTCTCCAGCTATTAGCCTCAGCTCTGCATCCTCTGCTTTGGGACGACGACATGTGGGTCCCTTTGTCAGTGTCTGCGCTGTGCAAGTTTCTAGCAGGCGGGTCCCAATCGACAGCCGCCGCGTCAGCCTAGACGCTGCGCCCAGAACCCACCAGTCAGCGCGTTAGCACAAGCATCCACTGCCATATGGGCCCGGCCTATCAGCGCCTCAGTCCGGCATGACCCAAAAATGGAAAGCGGCTTTTTGATTCAGAGGCGTACTTGACGAAAATAGAAATTTTCCAATTTCCAGTATTTTCTAAACCCTAGCATGTTCAAATGAGCATAACTATTGCATTTCAAATCCAAATAAAATGAAAAAAAATTATATATTCATAAAAAATCATTTATATTCTGAATATGTAAAAATATTTTGAAAATGAACTCTGTTTAAATCTGAAATTTAAATTTAAAAAGGGTTAACATATGCCATGTACAAAATTTATACAAACTAGCTCCTATTTGAATGAAACCAATTTTATTACAAACCTTAAGTCCTCAAGAACATAAATATGCAAAAATATTTTAATTTTGACTTGATTTATGTCAGTTTCTAAAGTAAGTTGTTTGCAATGTATTAATTATTCAAATATGAGCATCTTTCGCAAAAAAATGATTCAAATCATGTCAAACTAGTTTCTATGAGATTAGAAGTCAGTAATCTACCTAGATATGCAAAAATAATTATAAATTGAGTCTAGCTTGATTAAGATTTGAAAATTGATTTTTTTTCAATATATATAGAAACTAAAATGGTTGCAACTAGTGCAAATAAATTTAAATAATGGTAAAAACCAATTCTTATACTTATTAGGATCATAATATCCCTGTTTACACAAAATATTTTATATTTGTTAAGTTTGAATCAAGTTTGTAATTAATATTTGCTTTGGATATATATATATATATATATATATATATATGTTTACTCTGTTCGTAAAATCCATAAACAAGTGTAAATATAAAAGAAATTAATCCACAAAGGTGCTATAGGTCTAAATTAGCTAACCTTGCAAAGATATCTATATTCGGCTTAGATTTTGTAACATCCCGAATCCAAGAAAATGAATAAAGTGACATGTCATGAATATTATTACACATTTGAATTTTCATGTGAGCTTATCTTTGGATTTATTCATAATTTATTCCAAGATTTGAGTTTTGGAACTAAATAGCTTTTAAATACCTAAATCAAACACAACAAAGAAACTCATGAAAACTTTAAACAACATGCTATAGAAAATAATTTTATAAAATACTAAAGAACATAAGATGTATAAATATAATTGTTCCAGAATTTTTACACCTCATCTAAATAGCTCAAAAATTAAAAAACAGTTTGAAAGCAGTTAACTTAGAAGAATTACTGTTCTTAAACCGCATGAGATAATCAAGTGAAACTAAAGAAAATGGAAACTAGACTCCTTTCTCTACCATCAAAAAAATTTGTGAAATATTTGAACCAACCTAGCACCCTCGGCAAACCTGCCCAATTGCTATACCCGAATTGAGTCTTAAATTGTCTTCAACTACCAAATGCAACCGTTGTGATCGATGGATCTCTTGGTTTGGTCTCTGGCAGTGGGTTCCACGCCGGCCTGGACCCACTGGTCAGCCCCTACCTCTTCCTTCCTCCTCCTTCTCCCTCCCTCCTCTCTCTTCCACGCTTTTGCCGAGCGCTGCCACGGCGAATTGCTTCGCAGGCTTCTGCAGCCACGCGACCAACGCGAGCCCAGCCTCACCTCCTCCACCCCCATGCCCATACCGCAGCCCACCTACCTCCCCTGCACTGCCATAAAGCCGGCCGAGCCCCTCTCCTCCCCTTTTGCTCTCTGCTCAGTCGACTTGCCTGTGCCGCGAGCTCGTCGGGCAGCGAGCCTCTCGTCTGCAGGAAGAGACCGTGGGTGAGCTCTTCTTCTCATTTCACGCATTTTCAGCTGCCCTACAACCTCCTGAACTAGCTCACTGCATTGCATGCAGCTTCGCCATTCCCGCGGCCTCCATCTTCATCCCTAGTAGCTGCGCGCTGAGGGAGCTTGCTCGCCGGCGCACCACGGCCAGCTCCGGTCGCCGCCGTCGCCAAGGCCGCCAGAGCCGGAGCCGCCACCCCCAGCTGAGCCTCCCACGTTGCCGCAACTCCTTCTCCAGCTTCCTTCCCGTGCGAGCCCAGCGCCATTGCCATCCGAGTCGAGTTTTAGGGTTAGAAGATAAGAGGTAAGCTCAAATATTATTCCACGCCCTTTACTCACAAGTGACATCGTAGCTCAGTGGTTGAAGTCCTCTGAGTTTCAGCCGAGACGTCCTCAGTTCGAATCCATCTCAGTCATTAAAATTTTTATTTTTGCCTTTCGCAATTCAAATGTTCATATCTTTTGCTAGGAATGTCCAAATGAAGTGATATCT
Organism: Otatea glauca; assembly: GCA_036346275.1. NCBI lineage: Eukaryota > Viridiplantae > Streptophyta > Magnoliopsida > Poales > Poaceae > Otatea > Otatea glauca. The sequence goes on along the minus strand of CM070721.1, from coordinate 16,485,919 downwards.
GTTTCTAAATTTAAGTTTTGAAATTAGTAACTAGAATCCGAAATAAAAATTTATATGTTACTTAAAGAAAAATATTTTTATTAGGGTTTGAATGCTAGGCCCTAAATAGGTGTTATGAAGGAAGTATATTTTCTATTGATCCATAAATCATGAAATAAATACCATAAGTTAATGAAACTCTATAAACTCCATTTATGCAAAAACATTTATGTTATAATGTATTTTGAATCAAAAATTGATTGTTTAAAATCCTTACTAACATGCAAGATTCAAATGGTTAAAATACTGTGCAAATGAGCTCAAAATTTGATGAAACAAGTTTAGTTGCACTCCTTAGATTACATATATCATAAGTGTAAAAAATATTTAGATTTCACTTAATTATGCACTATTTGCTAGTTAGTCAAACATTCAATCGGCAAAATATTCAAACGGCCATAAATCTCGCAAACGAACCTCAAATTCGACAAAATCAAATGTCATGACATTAAAATGACATTTAATTCCTTGATGTGCATAAATGATATAATTTTGAACAATTTTAAGTTAAGCCATATTAAGCCTTAATGACCATATATGTGAAAAACATCTCAAATAAATGTGAAATATCATGAAACTATCTTTAAAACACTTTTAGATATATCCCCTACTTATGCATGAAAAATTGTTAGATTATCCCATAAGGTGCAGCCGCAATCAAAGAATGAAAACTGGACCGTAACCGCGCGATCGGCATAATCATTTAAGCTTTTTCGGCGAACCATAAAATATCTTGTATAAATGGAAAATAATGAGATAATAGCTCAGTAGCATCCTATAATGTTTATGCTACCATAATATGGAAAAATATTTCACTTATAACCTGTGTAGGATATAAAACTTGTCGCCACAAACACCTTAAATGACCACAAACTGCACCAAAACTATAATGCTTAAGCCTTTTCGGCAATCCGTAAAGTATCTCGTCCAAATGAAAATTTAAAGGAAAATAGTTCAGAATCAAAGTTTAGTATATATACTATCATATTCTGCAAAAATATTTTAATTATAACTTGCTTTGCATCTGAATCCTACTAAAGCAAAACCCTTCAAAGACTACAAACTGCACTAAGACTAACACTTAAGCACTTTTAGCAGCCTGAAAAATAACTCAGCTAAACCTAAATTTTGGGGGAATTGACCCAAAATCATAAACCAGTATATGGAAAAGCAAAATATGGAAAAACATTTTAATTTCAACTTACTTATCATATAAAACTTGCTAGAGCAAAAACCCTAAAAGATAGCGTTGATAGAATCGTTTATATGGACGAATGAAACCGGAAGTCTTAAACCGAAACATCTGTAATGCAAGAATCGTCACATAACCAAGTAGTAACAGCCAATGCCTTGAAAATTTCAGATCCAACATGTAGGAATTACTCCCATGCATGAATACTTAAAGCTAAGTACCAATCAAGCAAAACCTTTTAACTAATGATACTTTTATTCATCCAAATAATTTTAGCATCTATAATTCGAAGTTATACATGCAAAGATACATAATTTTAGCCTCTTGAATTCATAAATAGCCTTAGCTATGATTATAACTTTTGCTTCTTATAATAGAGAATGAAAGTAACACATTCAAGAAAAGGTCTCACATAAACAAAGTGCTAATGAAATCATTATGAAAGTGATAAATCAAGAACTCACAATCACCATATTCTTCTTGGTAAGTTTTTATTTGGTATTTACATCTGATTTCTTTTTGCCCCATTTGAATTGGTGTTATTTGCTTTTGTCTCGGTTCTTATCATTCAACGCATAGACGACGATAATTTGGATTCGGTTATTAACGACGTCGACTACGACCCGGATTATAATCCAAAAGAAGAGCAACCAGGCAAGCACCCTCCTTTGATCATTTTGATCCCATATTTGCAAATTTATGTTGTTTTATCAAACTATATGCATGCGTGTATGTTTTAAACTTGTTATGTTGTGGGTAATGGTAGCTAAATCCACTTGTATGCATTTCCTTTACCTTGTCATTTGAACACTTGCCATCGTAACTAGTATTGGATTAGACAATACTTAATGTCACTTGAGTAAAACTTGCAAACTTACCATGTGTATTGCTTAGACATGCTCATTAGAACAACTTTCAAGATGATTGGAGATGTTTCAACTACTTTGAGCAAACCTTGTTTAAATGGATGGAACTACGGTATGGTTTCCACTTAATTTGATAAAAATCCAACTCAAACTTATGATTTAGATGCGGGCAAGTTATTACTTAACTTGAGGCGTGAAAAGGACCTCACGCGTAGTTAGGGGGAGATTCTCGCCCGGGTCAGTTAAGGACCGAACTTGATGCTATCACCTAAGTGTTTTGATGCAACCACATGTGCTAGTATGGGATAGCCTAAACTCACTAGATTAGTTAGAGTTTAGCCTTCCATTTTAGTAGGCCGAAGTAGTATGGACGTCCGATGGACTGGTGTCGTTCGGTGCTCCCTTCACCGAGGTGTTGGGGCCCAAGCATTCCAATACAACGGTGTATGCCTTGTCATGGGGAGAGTTCACGGTGGGGCACCATCGGTTCAGGATCTCCGGAACTATGGCAAGGGTTTCTCATCACTGTCGCTGGTGCAAGGCTAAACTTTAACTAGTTGAACGGTTTCGTCACAGTCTAACAAATCAGGTACGGTACGTATCGTGAGGCATGGTTGACATGATTGCTAGAATGTGTCATGTGGGTAAAGTGTACACTCTCTGCAGAGATTAAAAATCTAATTAATTAGCCGTGCTCGCGGTCATGAGCAACTTGAGAAAATAATGTCAAGTATAGTCTTTGTTTTTGCCAAAACGTTTGGAAACAGTGTTGGGTTGGTATGGAAAACTTTGAGAGCCAAGGATGGCTGTTTTTATTCGCTATTCGCAGCCAAGGAGGGCTGTGGAATGATGGATATGAACTATACTTATTGTTATTAGCTTCTTATTAAATGCTCTTTACAATTCCGTTAACGTTTTATGCAACATTCGCTTGTTAAACAAAATCTGCTTTGTGCTGAAAATGAGACTAGTGTAGAAACTTATTATCCTTGCTCTAGCTTGCATTTACAATATTTCCATACACTAAAGTCTTGCGAGTACATACGTGTACTCACGGTTGCTTAATCAATATAATATAGAAGACGAAATGGAAGAATGCCCCGTCGATGCTTATTATACTCCGGGGACCGACGATCATGTTGACAGATGAACTTGGGTTTTTCCCAAGTCGGTTGCCTTTGGGTAGGGATGGGCATACCGCTGTCCCGCTTTTGTTATATGTGTTATTTCCGCTGCACTTTACTTATGGACTTGTAATATTTGGCCGGTCGGCCACTACTTGTAATACTACGTAGTTGTACTAGTTCTAGTTTATGTTTATGCTATAACAACTACTTAGTCTTGTGTGTATGTGTTGCGATACATCTCGAATGCGGGATATGTGGGTGCTAGGCATTGATCTTGGGAACTAGCACTAGACACATATCCGGATACCTGGAATTGTTTTCAACCATCTAATGCATAAACTTGGGCGGTCGTCGTTCTTTGACTATTGCTCGCGCTCCCCTTAGCGAGTGTGGGCGATACCAAGGTTCTGAGACGGATGGCGAGTACTATGCTTGGATGAGTTGCTTTCAATCCCGGTATGGTTGTTCGGAATGGAATCGAAACTCCCTTTGTTGCGTAAGTGTGTACGGTGCAACTAGGTGGCTCATATTTGCTTGGGTGAGGGCCATCTGGTTAATACTCCGTGCACGGGACTTTTGGGTGACAGTGATCATACACTTAAGTGGAGTATGGGTGTCACCTATGAGTCCAACGCATGAGCGAGGATCGATTCGTGTTTCCGAGTGCCCACAGATTTAAACCAAGTTTCTAAATGGTATTGCTTTCTGCATGTGAAAGATTAATATATACATAACTATCATCAATGAGTGTCAATACAAGTAGAACCAATTCATATGATCTAATGACTCAAGACCATCCTATTATGTAGAAGTAATTCTGTTTCAGTATGCTTTGCATCTGAATCCTATTAAAAGCCTAACCCTGCGTAATATAAACCCTGTAGTCCATATGAGTTAACCATTCCTAAACTCATGTTTTAATCCTAGTAGTCCAAATAATTTTAGCATCTTGAATTCAAAGTTATAAATACAAGAATACATAATTTTAGCCTCTTGAATTCGTAAGAAAGAAAAGTGATTCATAAAATAAGTAGTAGTATCATTGCTAATGATATAAGATCGACTAGAATCCGAGCATGTGAAATCATTCAACCCTAACCTTAAATCATACCTATTTTATACAGTTGATTCTATTTGATTTTTCATCTGATTTCTTTTTGCCTTATTGAACTTTGTTATTTGCTATATTTTCATTGAACGACGTGTAGAACCGACGTCACTACTTCCATCTTCGACAATGCCTACCGCGACTTCAACTTTGTTGTAAACAGCAATTAAGCAAGGCAAGCACCCCCTTTGACCATGTTGATCCCAGTTTTATAAATGTTTTATTAAATGTTTTTATTCCATACACTATGTTCATTATATACTTCTACTTTATGGTTATTGGTAGTTATACCAGTAGTTGCATGGAAGTTCCTTGATAAGTATGGATTGAGAACCTTGATAACCCTAGAATAAGGTAGACAGTATCTAATGTTGACATGGGAGTTCTAACACTTAGATATCATGCTTAGCCATGTGTAAAGAACTTTAAAATTTCAATATGGTCAAAAATGTTGGATATGACAAAATGTTGGGTAAGATCTTTCTTTATGATTGGTATTTTGATTAAAATGAAAATAAAACTATGGTTTAGACGCGGGCAATTATTGGCAATAGTCGAGGGTGCAAGGGACTTGTACGTAGTGTAGGGGAGATTATCGTCCGAGTTGGATTAAGGATCGAACTCAGTGTTCGTTAAACCAAAGAATTACTGTACAACCACAAATGCTGGTATAGGACAGCCTTAAACCAATTAAGTTATCTAGTTTGACTTTGCACATTGGAAAGTTGGAGTAGTACGGGCTTCATCAGTGACTGGTTGCTCGGAGAGGCGCCCACACGGAGGTGTTGGGAGTAACGTTTGCTGATACAACGGTGTACGCCATACTATGGATATGCTTAATCATTTATTGTACAATGACTGTACAAATATTTACACCATAGTACGGGTTTAACGTCACCGAGCTGGTGCAAAGTTAACCTAGGTAATGTAAAGGTTTTCATCATGAACATTCTGGCCACTACGCCAAAGGTGCGCGAAACATACAGCAAAAAGAAAATGTGATGACTTGTGGGTAAAGTTGTACACCTTTGCAAAGCATAAAACATTTTGAAAAGTCGTTCCCGCGGTTATGAGAATCTTGGTGCACTAGCACTAGTTAGATGTTTTTATTTTCATAAAACTCTGGATTCTACCGGGTGTTGGTAGAAATTGGTTTGTGGATATGGTCATGATAGCCAGGTTCGTGAAATTTACTTATTCATATTTACATACTGTTATTTTATGTATTAAACTGCTTTGTTTAAATTCCTCTCACAATCTACTATTCAGTATTTACAATTTCAAATTATCTTTATGCATATTAACCGTAGAAGCCTTTCCTTTGAAATGGCCTGCATATATTATAGGTTTTACAAAAGTCTTGCAGAGTACGTAAAGTACTCACCTTTGCTTATTTGTTGTTTTTAGGTGAAGAATCAGATTAGCCCGACGAATCATATTTGACGCAGGATTCGGGGATATTAATGATGAGCTTTTCTAGGGATTATGCCTTGTCAGTTGCCTGAGGGTTGGATGTGTATACTACAAGACTTTTTGATTCTTTCCACTGCATTTCCCTCTGTTTTGTAAGACCTTATTGTATAAAATACCATTATTATATGTAATAGAGTATAGATGTGATATCAATTGTTGTAAATGTGCGTGCTAGCCACTGATCATAGGACTACTACTGTATGCACATAGATTCTCATTTTAGCATTTTATGCCAAAAATGAGGGTCACTACAAAGGACCCCAGATAAATGCAAAAAACGTGTAATTATGTTAATATCCTTTCAATTGTTTTTTACGAAAAGGACATTTCGGTTCAGCGAAATCGTGGATCCTTCGTGAAAGGACCCCAAATAAATGCAAAAAAAGAGCGTAATTATATTTATATCCTTTCAAACGTTTCGTGCATTTCCCCAAATCTGAAAGGACCCCACGCGAGCAAATCAAGAAAACGCGCGAAACGTTTGAAAGGATATAAACGTAATTACGCTCTTTTTTGCATTTATTTGGGGTCCTTTCATGAAGGATCCGCGATTTTGCTGAACTGAATGGTTCTTTTCATAAAAAACGGTTGAAAGGATCTAAACATAATTACACTTTTTTTTGCATTTATTTGGGGTCCTTTCAGAAGGATCCGCGAATTCGCTGAACCGAAAGGTCCTTTTCGTAAAAAAACAGTTGAAAGGACCTAAATGTAATTACTTTTTTTCGAGGAGCTTCAATGGAGGGGCGACACGTAGGCAGCCTCCTTGCCCAGGAAACTTGCGAGATATAGGATAGATAGTATTCGATAGTTGCATGCATGCGTGCATGGTAGTGTTATACTCAAAATACATGCATGCCTATTGGCCTCCCTATGAGGGCTTGTTTGGATGATAGGGAAATAAAACCTAGGGAATATTTCTCCCTAGGGGGATTTTAAAGGCATATGAAATTCCTTCCAATCCCCTAGGGGTAATTCCCCTGAAGGAAAATATTCCCACCCGCCATTTGGAAGCCATAGGGATAAAAATCCCTAACATTCAAGAAAGTAAAAAAATATATAGAAAAATCTAAAAAAAATTAGAACAAACTAAAAAATAAAAAAAGGAAAAAAAATAAGAAACTTCGAAAAAGAGAAAAAATTTAGAAAGAAATCATAAAACTCACATATACAAATATGAATAAAATATCATTTAAAAATAATGAAAAAGGTGATGAAATCCACACATGCAGATAACATCAAACAAGCATTCATACATGGGTAAAATGAAAAAAAGTTTAGCTACCACTACTCGCATTTATAGCATCAATCATCTATAACATAAAACAAAGTTGATCATTTATAGAATTCATACATCCACCCATCACTGATATATATCTAGACATCACATATGACTCAAATATAACCATGTTGCATTTAATCACAAGCCGAATTCAACCATCAAATCAGCCATGCCCACCATGTTGCAAGTCCAACAATATGACCAATCAAGCATACACCACCACTTCCTTCTCTCTCTTCTGCTCTTTCTGCTTATATGAAATATATTGAAAACTGAGTAATAAAAATATGAAAGGAAATTATAAACAATATGGAATGGAATGAGGTATACTTGACCGAAACACTTTCCTTGTTTTACTAAGATTTTTTTTAAAAATCTTTTTGTGCAAGACTTTCCCTGTCTCTTTATGTTGTATGCCCCTTAACATCAATACAGTGGGACATAAATATGGCAGATCGAAGATTTTAAACCAGTTCCTTTGCCAAAATCAGATTATGGTAAATTCTACTATGGAGATTCATATATAGTGCAGCATAGCAGGCATCACATACACCTAAGTATCAGTAGTCTTTCACACAGGCATTGCTACAACTATTTGGTTCAGATCTTTATGTTGGCAGCTATAACATCCCAAAAATTCTAAATAAGAAAAATAGAAATATAAAAATTAGAAAATGAAATTGAATATAATTTTTAATTAGAATGTCAAGAATGAATTAAAATATTATATTCTATTTCAATATCTTGAAATACAACCATAATAAAAGGATGAGTTGCATAATAAAACTTCAAATAAAAAAAAATATGGAAATAAATTGGAAATATAAGTTCACTTTGAAATTTCATTCAATCTGAATTACTTCTTGAATTTTTGGTTCTTAAGAAATCTTTTATTGTATTGAGTTCTATTTCCCCTCAATGCAAAATGCAAAACATAATAAGGAATTAAACCTTAAACATTTAATTATTGTTATTGATGCTTTTTCTGAATTCTCTGGATTTTATTGAATTTTCTTGGATTTCTTTGATTATTGCTTGAAAGGAGAATTCCTTTTTAATGAATAATCAAACATGGGATAAGTAATAAGAAAAGATTTATAAAATAAAAATATAAAAAAAATACCTATAAAATTCTTGGAGCTATCCATAACCCTAAAATATAATTTAAAAGTCATGTCAAAGTATTAAAAGATGAAAATAAAGGTAATTTAATGAATCATGACTAACAATAATAAATATGTCAAAAATTAAATTTTCATAAATTCGATGTGAAAATTTTTATATTATCTTCATCCTGGATAGATACATAAACAGTAAAAATATCAAGAAATAATGATTTTATTTTATATTTATAAAATTCAAAAATAGAAAAGCTCAAAATATGGAAATGTCAATGTGAGAATTGTATAAAATAAAATATAAATACTTTTAAGTTGCACATTTTACAGGAGACCACTATGGACATATATAACCTCTAAAAAAATTTCATAAATATTTAACAAGTTTTAAACTCCCAGATAAATTAAATACTGAAAACTAAAATCTGTACACAGTACATTGTCAGAATTTTTATAAATTCTATAGATAATATCTCAAGCTGAAAATTTTACAGGATAATCTTACTTATATTTAGTACACTCGGTAAATTCTTTATTAATTTACAGAAAATATAGGTAATCGATTCTTTGAACCAAACCCAGCTCTGATCGCAGAAATGCTTGAGGTCACCGTTCCTTTCACTGCCAATCGGGACCCATTTCACTGTGCGGCCCACGCGATAGCCTGTCCTCTACGCCTTCTTCTTCCTTGGCTCGATGGTGCCCCGAAGCAGAGCACGTCTTCTGTTGTAACCGCATCTCCTGTTCTTTCGCGCCACCGAAGCACTTCGGTCATCATCACCGTGCCACACCGCCGCCCGGTGTCACCTTGCCCGGATTTTCCGCAGCGACGCCCATGCCTTCTCCTGAGGAGCCACCGCAATTATGCCGCTGCATTCACACCGAGCACCGAGCACAGTTGTGCCTCCTTGCTGCCTATAAATACCGCCCCAGGATCGCCGTAGAGCGCACTTCAATTCCCCTCAACTTCCATTTGCTCGCATAGACTAAATAGCCGTCAATTTCTCTTGTTTTAGAATCAGCCGAAGAACCCTAGCCCACGGATCAACCTCAAATTCTGCCGATACACTCAACCATTTTCCAATTCCGTGAAGCCGTAGCATCACTAAGCCACTAGAATCAAAAGCCCTCAATAATTTCTGAGAATTTCCATCTGGAACTCGCCGCCACCATGGAAGTGTAACATCCCAAAATTTTGCCTAAATATTATTTTATTGCTTAATTGAGCATTTATGATTTTTTGAAGTTTATTTGGATTTTTTTTCTGGATTTAATTGAATTGATTTTAAATAAAGTATATTGACCTTTTATTCGGATCTATTTAAATTTATGCAAAGTTAAAATAAAGTTTTGTCCAAAATATTTTATTTGAGTCCAGAATGTCTCAAAGCATTTTTGAGATTTTTCTGGGATTTTTCCTGATACTTTTATTGCCTAAAACAAATCAAATTATTTTATGTAATTATTTTAAATCAAAAACCCTTTTTGAAATTAAATGAACAGTGCTGGGCTCGGCCCATTTACTGTGCAGCCTTTTAGCCCGAGTTCTAGAAGCTTGGCCGATGGTCGTTGGATCTTCATCCGACGGTCGAAATCAAAACCAAACCCTAGTTAATCCCGTGCGTCCATTGCGTATGCGGTTCGGATTTAATCTTCGCCGCTCGCATCCCTGCCGTGTGTCTTGCCACGTGGATGGATAGGATTTCGCTCAGCGCCGCCGTCTTCTCCGTCGAGGACTCGGAGTTCTGGTCGCCTACGCCATGAGAGTCCGGGTGGAACGCGTTTCCCCAGGACTATAAAGGTCGCGCAAACCCCGCCCTGGACTTGCCATCTTCCGTCGCGTTTTTTTTCTCCAAGCGCCGCCACTTGGCTCGATCTGCAGAGGCCGCGAGAGCTCACCGGAGTTTGCTTGAAGGTCACCACGGTTTTCGCTGGATTTCATCGCCGGCGAGCCTTCTTCCGACGCGTTGTCTTCGGAGTCGAACTCAAAGCGTTGCACCGCGCCTGGTCTGCTATCTCTCATCGCTGAAGCATCGCCTCAATGCCATCTGCACCGTCGTCGTCCTCATCTCCGGTGTAAGATCGCGAACGTGCCGCCATTGTCATCAGGAAAGCCTTCAACCGTTCGATCGCTAGCCTGCGTCCGAGATTGCGCCACGTAATCCATTCATCAGCGCACAGCTCCGGTAATGGTAGTTGTCGGATTCAGATCGGGTGATCGAAGCATAGCCATGTGTTCCTCTGCCCGTAGCCGTTCGATCAGATCTGAGCACATCAGATCGCATCGGCGCCGCGACCAATCGCGTGCCGCCACGTGTCAGGCGCGGAGCCTGAAGTGCCATGAGCCGCATCCACCGTGAACCAGTGCGGACTGGTGGACTTGGTCCATACGCCTGAGACGCGTGGCAGCGCCTAATTGGTCCGGGCTATGGTGACATCACCCTGACGTCAGCATGACGCAATAAACCTGTTTTTCAGTATAAAAATAATTTGGTTAAAGCTGATTTTCTAATTTCTGTATTTTCAGAATTAATCCAAACTTCAAAAGGCTATATCTTTTGCATCTTAACTCGGATTTGAGTGTTTCAAGTTTCTAAAAATTTGTAAAATTGAGATCTATTTAATGATGAATTTTATTTAATTTTTGGAGTTCATTTGATCTTTGTTTTGATATTTATTCGCTTTTCTCCTTCGGTACGCGTAGACGTTGAATTATGCGACGCTTCGGAGGAAGATCCAACAACTCAAGAGCAAGCTCCAGATCAAGACCAGGACCTACTCTAAGGCGAGTTGTGCTTTGATCATGTTGAACCCATGTTTATAAAATTGCTATATTTGTTTACCCTATTGCATATTATTTCAAGTATACGATTGTTTCAAATTAGATTGGATTTAGCTAATATACCAGATTGATCTATACCCTACCTTGTCATTGTATGCCATGATTCATTGTCACCCTAGATTGGTTCAATATAGTTGGTTAGTAATTATAATCAACATTGGAGGATTAGTTCGTATTAGTTGCTTAGTCATGCCACGTCATCACATGTGTCAGAATCATTGATAATTAATCTTGATTAATGGAATATGGAACAATATTATGAACTTGTGTGTCATGTGGGATCACACGATAAGATTGAGTTGTTGTGGCGAGTCATGTCACGCAACGATGTTGAATTGTTGATGGCATGTGGTGCTTGGTAATCAACTGGGTGATAATTACTTAGATTGGGGCAAGTGACAAGGGGCGAGTATGCCAAGGTGGGCCCGATGGGCAGAAGGTATGTGGATGTCTTGCCCTGATCATTCTAAGGACTTAACCTTGCAAGCCTTTGACCTGAGTCAATCATGCAACCACATGTCTGGTATGGGCCAGCCTAGCTGATTAATTTGCAATGTCTTAATTTTGGTACTATCTTGGTCGGTGTGAGTTCCCGAGTTATGGAGTAATTCACATGGCGCAAGAGGGGGGCCCTGGTTGTGGTTTTTAGACCCACCAGTGTTGAAACCTTAGCGGGTAGTACTTGATTAAGCCAGAGCATTGTAAAGGCTTTGTCGTGATCTCTCCGCCGACACACCAAAGGAAGTGTGTTAACCCGGAAGGCACCAAGAGACGATCATGTCATATGGGTAAAGTGCATAACCTCTGCAGAGTGTAAAACTATTCGGATAGCCGTGCTCGCGGTATTGAGCAATGCTCGGGAATTACAGTTAAGGGTTAGCTTAATTAAAATGAACAACTTGGTTGGGATGGCGGAATGCCATATGGAAGATGGAATTTGACTTAGGAGTGGAAACTTGGTTTACTTGAGAAAAGCTGAATCTATCATTATTGTTATTTGTTTTACCGTCTTTACAATCTATTTACTGTATTTGTTAATAAATGATGCTTTGTTGCAAAATAGCCATGATAGCCTATCCTTTGGAATAAGCCTTGCATATAGTTATGTTAGAACTGCATTCTGTGCACAACTTGTTGAGTGCTTTAAGTACTCACCCTTGCCAACAACAACATCACCAGTTGAAGAGTCTACATCAATGCTGGAGGAAATGTTCCAGGAGGAGACGAATGTTTAGGGCGCAAGCCTTGTCGATTACTGTGGTATACTGAGGGGTTGTCTACGTTTTCATTCCGCTGCAGTTTAATATATTATTCAGCCTTGCGAGGCATAGTCATGTAAGTGGACCATAAGGTCATTCGATTAGTAGTATGTATCATATGATGTTTTTCATAATATTTTCGCTATGTATGATTGTGATATTTACTGATGTTGAGCCTGTGTGCATTAGCGTGATCCTGGACTAGTGCAGTATACACATAGGGTCCGAATTTGCATATTCGGGTCCCGACAGGAAGCCTCTTCCCCAGAACAAGCGCTGGGTGGCGGAGCTCTCCGGTGAGTTTCCGACCTCACCAATTAGCAAAATGGAACCCCTAGCATCCCCTTATGCTCATTCCGTTACCCATTCAAGATGAATTGCGTTCGTCTTCTTCTCCGACGATTCGCTATTGCCGCCGCCTCCTCCTCTCGGTGGCAGCTCACCTCAGCTCGACTCCGACCAAATCGGTACCATCCACGGGTGCGCCTCAGCTCCCTGCACCGCCGACTGAACCTCCCCCGAGCTGCATCGCCGGCGATTAGCCGCGGAGGTGAGCCCCTGTTCTTAGTGACTGACCTGCAAGTCCCCCATGTCATTCACTTCGCCTCTCAACCAGCTCCTCCCCACTGACCGGACGGCCCCATCTGTCAGTCGTCTAGTTTAAAGAAATCCCGCAAAAATGGAAAACCGCTTTCAGTATAAGGAAGGCGTATTTCTGATTTTCTCTATATTTCCTAAACCGAACCAACTTCATTTCTAAATAACTTTTGCATCTTTAATCCAAATGAGATGAAACAAATTTCTATATTAATATAAAATCAAGTAATCTCAGAATATGCAAAAATATTTTGAATAAGATCTCTGTACAAATTTGAATTTCAAAATTATAATTGGTTTTTATATATATGAGTTGATTTCTTAAATAGATGTGTTGTACATTGTAATGTGAGATCAGAGTCGATTTCTAAAATTAATGCGTTGTATGTTCATATGTGATCGGAGCTCATTTATGAGATATATGTCATAATAATGCTGGTGATGCTCTGTATTTTGTTAGCATTTCCTGAGGCTAGCCAATAAAAAAATTAAGAAAAAAATGGAAAATTAATATCACAGACGGTTCCACCGTCTGTAATGAGCACTACATCACAGACGGTTCCAACTAGTTTGGAACCGTATGTGATGTTGAGATCATTCCAGACGGTTTCAAACTAGCACCGCTGCTCCATGCCGCCTAGGATTTCACCTCCTCCACGCCGCCGCGTTGGACCGCTCCTCCGACGTCGTCTCCACGCTCTCTCGTGTTTCCGCCGCAGGCCACAGTCGCCTCGCTGAGAAATGGCTAGTTAGAAAAATTGTCGATTCCATTTCCACCTGGTTCACCAGGAAAGCATAAAACGCCCCAAGAAGGAAGAATCGACTCATCGCCCTGCAAACTCTCATCCCACCTGACAGAAAGCCCATGCAGGCAGACTCCAGTTGCCAACGATCGCCGGACAGAAGAGAGCTACGGGCCGGAGTATGGCCCCGTGCCTATTGAGCGCGAGCGCTCCTTGTATCCCTCGCCGTCGCCGGTGCCGATGCCGTCCATCAGGAGGAATCCTTGGCTTGACTATCATGAGATAGCAGCTCCCTTTTAATCTGTCTGTAGAAAATTTTCACAGCCAAGGTTTCATAAGCTAGCAGAACCTGCTTTCATCTGTATCACTTCTGAATTCTGACGATGAAATGCTCCCCATCAGCTGTCAAGAATTCTGACGAGGAGTGGCGCAATCTGCCTGGAGACGTTTCAACGTCAGGAGGAGGTGTGGTGACGATGTGACGCTGTGCAACCACGTGTTTCACCAGGGGTGCGTGCGCCATGGGTACAGCTATTATAATTCTAGCCCCACTCACAATTCTACTAATCATACTACCATTGGTAGTATAAGTAAATCCAAACTAATCTGAACTGTTGAATCCAACAAAATAAACTGTCTATATTTATTTTAGTGTACTGTAAAAGTGCTTTGTCTCTAACGGACCGATGACAGTAATGAGAAGACATCAAAATTAGTGGCATAAGTAAGAAGAGGGTTCTTACTTGTGGCAAAAATGAAAATTTCCCTATAGTGTGATATACTGATATGTCTTGAAAATTTCTATTTGATTTTTTGCTTAGAGCTCCAATTACCAAATGTTTTGGGCATCTTTGAGGTCGTCTGAGCTCTTTAGTCAGTGGGAGGCAGTGTTTCTGTATCGTAGTTCTATGAAAGATTCCATCAATGGACAATCTATTTTTTTAATGTTCGATAATGATTTTGTTATCTTTACTAACACATTGTGTTACTTTCAGGTTGAGGCGCAGCAGTTTTGTTCAAAGAGGGGGAGGGCAAGGCCGTGGTCGTGGACGTATCTTTGGTCGGGGGCGTGGACGTGGGCTACGTGGCTATGGACGGAAGGGGCCTGTGGAGAAATCAGCTGAATAATTGGACAAGGAGCAGGACGACTATCGCTTTGGGGCAATGAATGTTTGACTAAGATGCTGCAACCAATCGTGTCGAAGTTGGAACTTCGTTGAGGCGTGGAAGTTGGAGCTTGTTTTATGTTTGCTTTTGCTGCCGAGTTACCGTTGGTCTTCCCACCAGTCTCAGCTGTGTGCACATATCTGAAATGTCTTTATCTCAGTAAAGATTAGATTTCAACTGCAGCTTCTAGTTCTAGGCTAGCCGTGGTATTGTAATTGGCTGATAACTGCTTGTTCAACCACGTTTTCGGCTGCCCTGTCTTCCGGTGTCATAGGAGCTGTTTGGTTTGATACCTAAGATTGCCACGCCTAATCTTAGTCACGCCACAATTTCTTGGATAGTTATTTGGTTTATTGTCACAACTGTAGCTTGCCGTGATTTGTTAGGCCTATAGATCACGTGTCATGCACTTAAATTCTTTCTAACTTTGCCAAAATTATGACTAGCAATTTGTTGGTTACACTTTTTGTGGCATGCTACACTTTGTCTAAATTTAGTTATGACAAAGTTGGCCATGAACAAAATAAACCCTTATTCTTTATTTCTACACGCTTAATCGATACTTCTATCGCATGGATTCAGTTTGGAAAATTTGCTGTTTTTGAAGGGCAAATCGCATTCTCAATCCACAATAGCCAATCTGCTGTATGAAACTTTGTTGTTATTTTGAATGTTGTCATTGGGATTACCAAATCTGATAAAGCGGAGTTCGTGGCAAGCCTACAGAAAAATTCATGGATTCCTATTCAGTTTTCAGACAACGCAATGCCAAACAAACCAGAATCTGGAACTAGAAATCAGAGACATGCGTTGCAGCATAAACCTTGCAGAATTTGCTTAGGCCTCAGGAGGCCGGACCAAAAATTGGAAATCTCAAATTACAAACGTTTGGGAATTTCAGGAAAGTTGGAACCTACTCTGGTTACAAATAGTTATTGTTTTGAATATAGGTACAATCAGACTTTCGAAACTTTAATTGTTAATATCTTTTAAAATATTTAAATTAGATACATAAAAATTACATGTGTAGATTTGTCTCGAAAAAATACTTTCACAATATTATAATTTCATTAGATTTTATAAATATATTATAATAGAAATTAATGATCAAAACTATACTTTAGAGACCGTATCGATGTCTAAAACAGCAACTATTTGTGATCGGAGGGAGGGGAAACACCATCACAGCACAAACTTTACAGCTTTGCTCCCTGTCAGGCATGAGTTATTATGCAGCTCCTTATCTGACACTAATACAGAGTCTTCTAATTCAAGCGAACATGACAATTGCGGAAGTACACATGCATGAAATAATACATCGTACGGTGACCGCATGTCATGAACATAATTTAAATATGTATTACTGGGTTCTACGGGTCGAGAACGCCAGCAGGAACTGCAATTGCGAGACGATAGCTCGGACTTACGATGACTCCTCGTCGGAGGAATCCTCATCAGATGTCACATTGTACTGCTCGCCCGACTCACTGTCGGAAGAAGCCACGATAGGCTTCGCCGAGATCTTGCTCATGGCGGCCGTCTTGCTTGCTCTCTGAGAACGTGCCACGGTCATGCTGGGCGTGGCCGAAACCCTACTCACCGATGTTACATTCAAGTTCTCTTCCTCACTCTCTGACAGAGACGGCCAAACAGGCGGCACGACACGGGCCGGCCCATTTAACTGACGGCACAGCCCATTTAGGTACATCCCGTTTAGGCCCAGCTACTAAATGGGCCGTGCCGGTGGTGGCCCAGGCACGGCCCGTTAGTCTCTCGGGCCGTGCTGTGCCGATCTGATCCTTCGCGGGTCTAACGGGTCGGGTCGGCCCGATAGCCCGTTAGCGCAAAAAAAAAATAAAAAAAAACTATAAAAATTTAGAAAAATAGGGAAATTATGAAAAAAATGCAGAAAAATAAGAAAAAAATAGGAAAAATTTAGAATAATTAGTAAAACTCGAATATGTAGAATTTTTTTAGATTTTTTTTCGAATTTTTTAATCTTCCAACAACTATAAAACGGATATTTTTCAAACTAAACGGACCGTCTTTGTGTCGCGTCAGAACGTGCAATCCGGCCGCGACCGAGCCGTGCCGCCCGCCAGAACTTACCGTGCCGTGCCGGGGTGTCGGCCCAAACACGACACGGGCTTGCAGGCCATGCCTACAATGACGTGCCTCGGGTCGGCCCATCAGGCACGGCCATTTGACCATCTCTACTCTGCATCACTGTCATCACTAGAGGATGGCACTCGTCAGCTGGCTCTTCTCCTGGCGGGAGCGGCCCAGACTGACCGTGGTGCTGGTGTTGGTGGCACCACTGGATTAGTGTCCAACATGAAGTTACCATTCAATCCTAGTTTATCTGAGAACGAAAACAAGGTACGATACAAATCATTAGGAATATGACGTTACGAGAATGAGAAACTCTGTTAGTGCCGTATGATGCGAGTCATTCGACGTACTGAATATGGTGTCAGCTTGATCTTGTGGCAATTCTTCTTCCGGGCATTCATCAACTGATCTAAGCCGTGGTGCCATTTTGAGTGAGCTCCTTCACAATGTCCCTATCAGAAACCGCTGAAGCAGCCAATGAATTCACCAGCCCTCTCTGCACTTGATGGCCTTCTGTTCTGATTGCCGTAATCTTAGAAGCACAGCAACCTTGCACAATGCCAGAGGCCCAGAGCATATGCATTTCCAGCTGCGGTCTTCTTATCTGGGTAATTTGCTACCTAGAACATTCCAAGCATTTCATGTCAATTTTTTCCCAGTATTCTCAATAGATATTTTATACCAAAATTTAGTGTAATTCACATGAGACAAGGGTGAAATGGATGTTTTACTTCCGTGTGGGTGAAATGGATGTTTTACTTCCGTGTCTCGATAGTAGAAGCATGTCTAGATTTTTAAGAGCTATTGGTAGTAGCTCCACTATAATACGGATGGCAATCCCTTCCTCACTGATGTCAACATTGTTTAACGGATCTGGTGAATTGAAAGGTTTTCAGGACTTGTAGTAGCTTGCTCCATAGTTTCCGTTTAAAACAATGGAGTTTGTACCATTTGAACCAAAAAACGAGCAGCTTGGACTGCATATTTTCGCCTTTTTGAAACATGTGCACTACCCCCAACATTAGAATTTTTTTTTAAATAATATATTTTATAATTCAAATTGCAGAAATATACCACGAAAAAAAAAGAATTGCAAAAATATACACTTGTCGCCCTATTGTAGGGCGACATGGTGTCTCACAAAATAGGTCGCCCAATGGTAGAGCGACACCTGACTAGTCGCCCAATGGAACGGCGACACGTCACATCTCGCCCACTAGTAGGGTGAGATGAAAAAATCGCCCAATGGCAGGGCGATTTGGCCAGAAAAATTAAAAATTTTAGGAAATAAATCTGAGAGATTTAAAGAATAAAATTTTTGGATAAACAGATTTAGGATTGAAATAATTTTCAAAATTCCCTTGAACAAGTAGAGTGCATGTTTTTTAGCCTTTTCGGCGCCCCGTAAAATGTCATGTCTAAACTTGATTTTTACGAACAGTGGACCACATTTGATCTTTGATACATGCACTTCCATATTATGGAGAAATATGTAATTTACAGCTTGGTTTGCATCTAATTTCCACTAGTGCAACAACCCTAAGTAATATAGTTGGCAATGTTTTTTAGCCTTTTCGGCGCCCCGTAAAATGTCATGTCTAAACTTGATTTTTACGAACAGTGGACCACATTTGATCTTTGATACATGCACTTCCATATTATGGAGAAATATGTAATTTACAGCTTGCTTTGCATCTAATTTCCACTAGTGCAACAACCCTAAGTAATATAGTCGGCAATGTTTTTAGCCTTTTAGTACGCCCGTAAAATGTCATGTCTAAACTTGATTTTTACGAACAATGGACCACATTTGATCTTTGATACATGCACTTCCATATTATGGAGAAATATGTAATTTACTGACTTGCTTTGCATCTAATTTCCACTAGTGCAACAACCCTAAGTAATATAGTCGGCAATGTTTTTAGCCTTTTGGTAGCCAGTAAAATGTCATGTCTAAACTTGATTTTTACGAACAGTAGACCACATTTGATCTTTGATACATGCCCTTTAATCGCGTTATTAAACTTTGATTTGTAATCGTGTGTTAAACTATTTGTTGAACATACATGAAGGTAGATGCACCGATAGGACAGATGGTAAAATAAGCAATAGACTAGATTATATTACAAGGGCATTACAGCAGTGACGAAATTGCTTGACGAACTAACTAACTAACGATAGCAGTGTTTGTCATGGTGGAACAGATGATCGTTCCGCCTATCTGGGTACAGCCAGAATGATGTCCTACATTTTCTGCATATTACCTGACCCGTGTAAATTTTGCGATTTGTCCTCGGACACCGCTCAATCCCCACTATGAAAGAACTCCACAGGGATCCGCAGTGCTCCCAGGTGTCGCCGATTGGGTGGCCTATGCCGTACATCTCGGGTGTATAAGACATAATTTTTTTGTCATACCGATTCCCGGCGTCCCCTATGTTTATACCACCGGGTTCCGGATGGTGCGCGTAGCGTCAAGGACTTGTTGCGTGGTGCGGACCTCGGCCATTGCTTCCCTTGTCCCTTCCTCTTCGAGAGGAGGTACCCTCTTGCGCCTCTGTTGCGTTGGCTGTTGGCAGAGACTTGGCGAGACGCCTGCTCTGTTTCGGCTCGCACTCCACTATATGGTGCAGGAGGTGTGTGTTGGGCTTGTCCTTGTACAACCGTAAGCGTGTCCTGCAGTCAATACAGTATGCCCGCTGTGGTCGTTGAATAACACCGTAGGCGCACTCTGAGTCCGCTTTTCGGGCGGTAGTAGCACCACGGGAGGTTGCTCCCGATTATCCCGTCACGGAAGTTTGAGATGTGGGTGGTACGTCTCCGGGTCCACCCAGTTGAAGTAGCCGCACCATTCATCCTCGGCCAAGGGGCACCGGTAGAATCTCCGGTCCGCTAGTTCATCGTGGTAGGTATCAACCACTGCCTGAAGGCCGTGTTCGCAAAAGTCGGGCTTTGGGTGGCCCCGAGGAGGTTTCTCCTTTGACTCGAGCAATTTCATAATTTTCTTTTGAACTCTGTATGCGATGAACTGGTTTAGAATTACTACTTTGTGAGTGAAGCATGAGTTCGTCGCATGAAACTCACCGATTGGTTGGCCTCTTGCCCACCGGCCCTGAACTCTGGTCGCTCTAGAACGGGGACGTATCCTGGCGGCCTCTCCCACCGGTTGAAGTTCTCCGCGAAGCGGGTTGGTGTCGTGGCGATTGTGGACAAATTCGTAGTCACGTCGTTCTACCGTCGATCCATTGGAAGAAGCAACACCGGTCGTTGTCTTTGAGAAAAAAGAACGATGCATGAAATGGTAATGTTACTCTGTATTGTATGGACACCAGCAGTCTACCCAAAGAAGAGCGGCACAACAAAGAGTGAGCGCGGCGCCGCTCTCCGTGGGTAGATTGCATCATCTTCGCCGGAAGGTTGCAGTCGCAATTGGGTCGGGGCAACCGCGTAACTAGGCGTCAACGCTACTAGTATCCGGGTACTCGGGGCGGGATGAATTCTGCTTGCTGAAGAGGCGACGGTAGAACGACATCGTGCCCTAATTTGTGAAGATTCAGCTGGCGTGTATTGCTTGTTTGGCGGTGTTGGATGTCTACCTCTCGGCCGCTTTTATAGTGGTGCTGAGGGTCTGCTCCACACAACTGATGAATGTGACCTGTCCCATCGGCCCGACAAGGCTGCCAAAGCTGATGCATGTGACCTATCCCATCGGCCCGACAAGGCTGCCAAAGCTGATGCATGTGACCTGTCCAATCGGCCCGACAAGGCTGCCAAAGCTGATGCATGTGACCTGTCCCATCGGCCCGACAAGGCTGCCAAAGCTGATGCATGTGACCTGTCCCATCGGCCCGACAAGGCTGCCAAAGCTGATACATGTGACCTGTCCCATCGGCTCGACAAGGCTGCCAAAGCTGATGCATGAGGCTATTCGCTCTGAAAAGCTGCTGCACGATAGTACTTCGCCATGCTTGAAAGCGAGACTCTTGAATAAAGAATAACAATAGTTCATAACCAAGAGTACGGGGTTACTAACATAAGGAAAATATATCGTATACAAATAAATACATAAGATGCAAAGTACGTCACAATGTAATAACCAAATACATAATCCAAAATACATAAGCCAAATACAAACTACTGGCGCCCCCGTTTCTGGGCACCTCCTCGCGGCTGGGTAGGCCTCTGCGAACACGCCCGCGGCGAGTACGCCAATCGCACCGGTGGGTGGAGGGCCCTCGTGGTCTAGCGGAGGTGTAGCGCATAACCGACCGAGAAGGCCGTGTTGGTGGTGGTTCTCCTGCACTGCGATGATCCGAGCACATCCGACCAACGAAGTATCTCGACACGTCACCATCGTCGAGGTCGAAATCCGCATGGGCTGCATCATCAAACTGCCCCTCGTAGTCGTCAGGGGCCGGTGAAGCTGCAGAGGAGAACCATCGTGCCTGTGAGCCTGTAAGAAGTGAAGAATTGTTGGTAACATTCAAGAAATAATTAGAAAACATACGAAGTGTGGCGAAGGGCTTACCTTCGACGTGAGGGGCTAGACTAGCGTGTCCAGCAGCTCGCCCTGTTGCATAAGTCGGCGTGACGGTGGGACAGGAGGACGTGGGGTGTGAAGAAGTACCTGGAGCACTCCTCCCTGCAGTAAGCGGCACGCCGCGAGGGTCGTCAGCCACATCACGAGGCGTGCGGCAACCTGCAACTCGAGGGTGCGTCTGGCGCTCTCCCTGAACCTCGCGAAGAAGGAGGTCACGTCCTCCCTGGTCACGTCTATCCCACAAGACAGACGAGACAGGAAGCTCCCGGACTCCTCGTAGTACCGGGCTAGCACATCAGTCTGAAAAATACATTACGAATTAACCTAACACATTAATCTGGAAAATGCAATACGAAAATCGTCGTACATTAGACGAACTTACCGCACGTCGCGTAACCGAGTCCGTATGGCGGGATCGTGTCCTCACCACGGGATGTGTCTAGGAGGATCCGGGTCGACACGTACCAAACGCATACGGGTACGGGAAGTGTACCACTGTCGGTACCCCTGGTACGTGTGCGGGTCGTACGGCGCATCCTCGGCATGGACGTCGTCCAAGGCTCCTCCCCACTCCTCGACCCATGGCGCCATACGTACGTGCCATGGGGTGCCCCCATTCCCGCCCCTCCTAGTCTGCCTGCGGATAAGCAAAAATATATAGCATTATTACATGTCATTACACCGTACATATTAGAGAACATCGATGTAGGGAACTTACGTGTGGACGCCGTGTGGGACCTGCCGGCCGACCTGGACCGGGAACTCCTGTCGTAGACCGAACTGCCTCATCACTCGATGGACAGCGTAGCCCTCGACCAGGACGTCGAACACGAGGAACCGACGTGTACGCCAGTACGCCGCGTCGCGTGTGCATAGGGTGGACAATCCACCCGGCACACGTAACCGACGTCTCCCGGCGTGTGCGGAGTCCAACAGACGCGGTCCTCGGTGAGGTGGTCAAGGCGGCGACGAACTGCGGGTAGCTAAGCCGCCCCGTGCCGTGTGCCCACCTAGGCTGCAGTGACGACAAAAAATCAACATTACAATTAGTACTGAGAAATGTTAAAGCGTAGGTTTCACAACCGTGGTTTGCAATATCTTACCCGTCGGTAGAACCAGATGGTGCCCATAGTCGGCGCGTCGACATCGTCGTCACCATCGCGTAGAAGAGGACTCATGTCGATCCTGGGGCGCCCGATCTGGAACCTCTCGTATGCCCAAAGCTGCAGAAGCAGTGGACATCCGGTGAGGATCGACCCGTCGGCGATCCGCCCACAGGCGTCGCAGAGCCCACGGTACGTCGCGCAGAGGACCGCTGACCCTAGGAGTACTGCGGCACGGCGTCAAGGGGTGCGTCCGCGATCGCCCTCGCGAACTGGACGAAGTGCCTGTCCACGCTATCCCCGTGGGAGCTCGTGAACATGCACCACCAAACAGCCAGAGTGCAGTGCGCCTCAAGGTGGCGGCTCACCCTCTGCCGTCCGCAGCTCAACGATGTGCTCCTTTACCAGAATTTAAGTTTTCTTATTAGTCTAGCCATATATATATGTGAAGTTAAGTTTGAATGGTTAGTTGCTTACCACGAATCGCCGAAGCCACCTGTGTGGGACCATGGGTTTGGTGAAGACTCGACACGCGGAGGCGGTAGCACACCATGGAACCGCGCAAATACCTCATCCCGCCACAGTGGTCGACGCCTGCGGCACCACAGTGGTCACCAACGATCGGGAGACCGAGGAGGTAGGAGACGTCCTCCAAAGTGATCGCCATCTCCCGGCAGGTAAGTGGAAGGTGTGCATCTCCGGTCTCCACCGATCCACGGTAGCGTGAGAAGGGACTCACAACGGAACCGGTGGCTCGCGTCCCTCCCTACGCACTGCGTGCGCCTCCACCATCCGTGCGATGGCAAGCAATCCTGCTGCTCGCAGCCTACGAAACAGAAATATTAAATTAATATGACCACCGCACTAGTTAATTAAAACAGATTATGATACTGCATCGGGAATATTTTGAAATTAAAAGATAAATACGTTACCTGGGGATCCAACGTGGATCGAGGGTCCAGAGCTCCCGCGCTGGCCTCGGTCGTAGCACGCCCAGCTCCTGAGGGTCCTGTCCCTCCTCTGCTGAAGCGGTGGCGAAGTGTGCACGGTGACGACCGTCAACGACTGGGTCCAACAACTCAAAGGGCCAGTCGTCATCCACAGCCTGGTGAGCCATACCTGCAAATTACAAAAAAGAAAGTTATATACAAATAAATACACAAGCATCAGAACAATACATCGAACCAAATGCGTACAAATAAATACACAAACATGAGAACAATACATCGAACCAAATGCGTACAAATAAATACACAAGCATCAGAACAATACATCGAACCAAATGCGTACAAATAAATACACAAGCGTCCACAAACTCTAATCAAACAGATTACAACGCACACTACATCAGCAAAATATATTAGAACAGATTACAACGCACATTACATCACCAAATTATATTAAAACAGATTGCAACGCACATTACATAAACAAAATATTAATTTGACATATAGCATCTAATAGTTCAAACAGCTTCTCCGGTAGTCCAAGGACGTCGTCCACCACGCCTTGCAGACGACGATCCTTCCCCCGCCGTCGGGTTGCCATCTCCTCATTCGTCCTCTTCGTTATGTGGCTGGCAGTTCTTGAACGTGTGAACTGTTCGCTTGCACAATGAACATTTCTTCACGCGCTTACCAGTTTCGGACTCATCCATATCATTCCTGATACTCCTGGTTTTGCGACGACCTCCTTTGTATGATCTTGCATCAAAGTCAGGGACCCAGAACCTTTCATCGACACCAGGGGTTGTGGTGAAAGAACCGACAACACCATAACCATACAGCTCCTCGCCCCAGGTTGCCATCACCTTTTCCTTTGTAAAATATTCAGATAGATATGTACCGGGTCGCATTCCGAATAATGCACATGCAGCTATCACATGAGAACATGGCCTGTGCAACAGGAGGGGCTTGTTACACGAGCATTGACATTCAGCCTGTAAGATGCACTCTTGGGTGATAACCTTCTGGTTTGTTCCCCGCCGTCCTTTATCTCTGCATATCACCTCGAAGCGCAGTGTCCGTGCACCTACTTTGATAGCTCTATGCTTGCCCGCCTTATTACTCTTCTCATCCATGTATTTACTTATCATGCTTGAGTACAAGGCATTCTCATCTCTCATTACTACTTCAGCAGCTTTATGCCTATCCACAAAATACTTGGTTGTGCCCCGCAGCACTCCCTCGACAAAATTCCTACCAACGGGAGACACCTCATCCCTCTCATTACCCAGTTGTACACCTCCGCCAAGTTGGTCGTCATGACACCATATCTAGCACCATGTGTGTCATGTAACAATGACCACTTCTCTTTGGGCTCGTGCTTTATCCAGTCCGAGAAACATTTGATCGGCCTTTGCCTGCGACGACGACTCGTCGCCTCATCTTCTGTTCCCAGAAGGAATAAAGGCTCTGCCTGCTCCTGTGTTGCACTACTGGTAGTCTCTTTGTGTTTTTTTGTTAGCTCATCAAGATTCTTCCAAAGAGTACGGAACTTGCTATCTTGGTTCTGTTTACATAGCCTCTTGAACATGTTCATCAGTTCCTTTTTCTTGAACTGCTTATAGAAGTTCGCGCCCAAATGCCTCATGCACCATCGGCTCTGCAAGTCAGAAAAGGAAAATGGCTCCTCTTCCCTGCTTGCAATCGTCGATGGCACTAAGCGCACCAAAGCATGCTGTCATGCAGTATGCACACATGTTGGCGAGTCTTCACCACCCCGATCTTCAAGTTCCGCAGGAACCACAGCCAACTCTCATAGTTCTCGCTTTCCACAAAGGCAAAGGCAACAGGCAGAATCTGGTTGTTCGCGTCGACGCCCACAGCTGTTATTATTTGTCCTTTGTATTTCCCGGTCAGGAATGTGCCGTCCACACACAACAATGGACGGCAGTGATAGAACGCCCTAATGCATGCTCCGAATGCGAAGAAAACTCTCTTCAGATGCCTCTTGTTCGGCCACTTCCTTGACGGACAGTCCTGATAATCATAAAAGTACCGGATTTCTTCCCGAATGCAATCGAGGTGCGGGCGATTATGGTACGAGTCTTCAAATTTCCCAAATCTCATTTCCAAGGCCTTACCTTTCGCCATGCCTTCCCGTAGCTAATTGTGTACTGAAATCTGTTCTCAATTGCTCGGATAATAGCACGGGGCTCAAAATTCAGGTTCTCAACTATCTCCGGGTACATGACACTCGCGATATACCCGGAAGACAGGTTCCTGTGAGCCACCAGGGTTTCCTCAGTCATACAACTATGTTGTTCAACCTTCGAACATAGCCAGTGGGTGCCCCATTTTGGCTTGTATGCGTGCACTCTCCAGGGGCACCCCTGCATCTCGCACACCACGTCGTAGCAGGTTGGGGTGGACTTCTTAACCCTGAAAGTTCTTCTTAGTGATAAGGCCCAATCTTTGATAGCATCCTGACCCTCTTTTGTGGGGTACATCTTTGTTAGGTCTCACCTCATTGTCGCTATCTCGCCAAGGTGTATCATTGCCTTCATTCACAACTGTGTTATTAAATTGATGTGTGCTCCAATCTGCTGGCACAAGTGGCTCAACATCTTCATCTTCCTCATCCGAGTTATCGTCGTCTTCCACTTCTACTTGTTCATATTCAAGGTCTTCCTCTTCCATATGTGCTATTACTTCCTCAATTTCCTCACCTTCGTCTACTTGCCCCCGCGCATCTTGCCCAATGTTTCCATCATCATCCCCAATCTCAACTTGCTCACCACCGTAGCCAATATCCTCATTGCAACCCCGAACATGCGGCTCCGGCTAGACTCTCCAATTTCGATGTCGCCATAAGTGAACTCATTTTGAGGCTCACTACACTCACCGGCGTCCGGTGTCATGGGCAACAACCCTTTCATACGCTTGCAATAAAAGCACCCGACACCATCCACGTTGCTCGCCCCCTCACATATGACCTCCAAGTGCGGTTCCTTCACTCAACTAACTCCCAATAAACAGGATCATCTCGCATGGTGCAAAGGCAAGATAACTTCAGCTGGCACTTCTCTTGTTCCATCCGAAACGTGTAATACAACCAATTCAACACAGCAGCAAATGTACGCTCTTCGACCCTACTTAAACTTCTATCCACATACTGAAAGTTACTCAGATCCGCACCCTCCGAACCATACATGACAACCCCTTCTCCATAAAAGATTCTAAAAGGAACTCGTTCTGACATATCTGCGAACCTATTCATTAACACACAAATTAATTACTCTTCGTAAAAAGTACTGTAAACTATAAGTATGTATATCTGCACTCGCGAAAAATATCTACATTACTACAAATATTCATCACTGCACTTGTATTTCTAAAAAACATCTACAACCCTAACAATGTAAAAAAACATATCTACCGACATATATCTCTAAAAAGCTGTAACAACATATTATTATTCGTAGAAACAACTATGTACAAGCGTTTCCACAAACCAACTAAATTACTAAAAATATAAATAGATTCAACTACATTTTGTTGCTAAACACTACCATGATTTCTTGCTACACACTAAACAAATCGGATGTTGCTACAGCCGCTACAGGAATACAACCCTAAACACTAAACAAAATAAACACTACATTTAACTAGATCTAACCCTAAACACTAAACAAAATAAATACTACATTTCACTAGATCTAACCCTAAACACTACACAAAATAAATCGCAAAAATAACTAGATCAACTGAGTGTATGTACAACGCAGATAATCGTATGTTTTACGTACATAATTACTTCAGTTTTGGACCGGGGTTTATTCGTCGGCCATCCTAACCCTAAACACTAAATTACTAAAAATATGAACACTATATTTATCAACATCTAACCATAAACACTAAACAAAAAAATCGCGAAACTAAATAGTTCTAACCCTAACACTAACCTTAACCCTAACCCTAACCCTAAACTACATAAAATAAAGCGTAAAAAATTTACCTGCGAAGCCGTCGCTCTTCTTTTCTTCTCTTTTCTTTCCTCACCCTTTTCTTTCTCTCTGCGTTCTGCCTCTTCTCGGCCGATCGGCTGCTTTTATGCTGGCTCATGTCGCCATTTGGTAGGGCGACAAGGGGGCCGCCGCGCGCATGTCGCCCAACGGGAGTTAGATTTTGTTCATGTCGCCCTGCCAAATGGCGACATGGGCTGACCGGTGGCAAACTCGCATTGGCGCAGGGTGACTAGCCCCTGTCGCCCAACCAAAGGGCGACAGGAGTACATTTTTGCAATTTTTTTTTGCATTGTATATTTATGCAATTATAAATAAAAAATGTATTATTTAAAAAAAATTCCCCAACATTACCATATAAACCTGGCCACATGGCTCTCATGACTGGTACAAATGCGCCAGAGACACCTCTATAAAAAGAGGAGGTACAGTCCGCAAGTTTAGTTTGAAAACTTAACCAACATAAAATAATTCTAATCTAGAATGCACGGTATGCTGTATCAACTTGCCTTGTGTTTGTCTGAAAGCACTGGATAATGCTGAAAGAAGACAGATACACTGTTTCAATCTGGATAAATAAACACATGCGAGGGTGCTGAGACAAAATCCGAAACAACATAGGGTGCAAAATGAGTAATTGACCTTCCGAGCTCTTTAGTTTCCTCCAGAAAATATAATCTTACAAGCTGAGCTAGGATAACTGGATGCAAGCCCAATGATATGCTTGCATAGTTCTCACTCAGAAGAATTTTTGCAAAACCTTCACCAAGAATGGTTGGGACATTATCATGATTATCACCCTTTAAGCTGAATTCCGAGTAATCTTTATGAAATCAAGAAAATAGAATATTGAGAACTCCAGTGTCCAGATCATCATCAATCAAATCAGAGATGTCCACAGGAGTAAAATGAGTCTTCTCATGGTTAGGATCCGGCGATTCAATTCCAATGGCTTGGTCTATTTCTTATGGACCATGCCAAGTCACAAGATCAATCAAGGCCTTGCATTCCATGGCACTAACCAGGTCAGGTCCATTGATGAAAGATAAATGCAACTGATTCACCAATTCTGCATTTGGTCTATTACAATCCAAAAATTCAAAGGCATCTTAAAGCAGCCCTTTGTACATCAACATGATTCTGCTTTGCCTGCATGAGATAAGATCAAGGGCAGCAAATTCAGAACTAGTGTTACTGATGAACCCTAAGAGAACATGTAAGAGTCATATTGAAAGACCATGTAGAGGTCTATCCTTGTTTGTGATGAGTTATTGATTATGCTTGAGCTAGATTTGCTCTGGTTTAAGTTTGATTTGAATTTGATTTCAAATTGAAGCAATTTGATTACTATTTGGGCTCGAGTGGCACTACCGGCCTGTGGTGGTGGTATTGCCGGCCGAGCGGCACTACCGGCTCAGGGGAGCGATAGTCTTTTTCCAGAGAGAGGGTTTTCTCTGAGTTGTGCTGGCCAGGCGGCACTACCGGCCTGGTATAGGCGGTAGTGCCGACGTCATGAGCATATTGAATATTAAAATATGATTTTAGATGATTATTGTATATCTTTGTTGGACATTGTTATGTGATGGTTTTCCTTAGTTTTGATGGTTGCAGGACGACGTTGCTAGGTTATGGTGAGGCGGAGAATGATTAGGACTAGGCGAGGTGCACCGGAGGTCCAGATGGTCGGGGATCGCCGGAGGATGACCGAAGACGGAGTCGCTGTGTGCCTAGAAGACAAGTGAACGACTGAGATGCTAACTTGAAGTTGCTCGGATCAAGGAGAGCCGTTGGATTGCGGTTTAGAGGATAGAGTAATGGTCAAGTTAGCTTGAGTGAATCTCAACCCTTGATGAGGTTTCTTGAGAGCTAAGTAGAACTCATCCAAGGGTGGAGGATGACTCAATCTCAACCCTTGGTGAGGTTATTTGAGGGCCAAGTAGAACTCATCTAAGGGTGGAGAATGACTCAAGAGTAGTATAAATAGAGGGGGAAGAGTAGCTCTCCCCTCTTGAAGGTTTTGTATGCTTCTTTGAGCTTTGCCCACCTTGTTGTGAGGCTTTGTAAACCTTCTTCCAAAGAAATAAAATTTTACTTTCTTATTTTTCTGAATTTAATTTCAGCATTTACATTATGCCTTAAATTCAGAATTTAAATTTCGTAATTTACATTCTCACAAGTTGGATTTGCCTCCCCTCCTTCTACTTGCTTGTGCTTTTTGTGCCGAGGATATATGATTGATATATGAATCTTCTTTAGATCATATCCTCATCATCTAGGCAATCCTTTACAATAACTCGATTTTTTGCTTAATCTTTGAGAAATTTTTGTAGATTGCATTTGAGATTTTTGTTTCTTGTGTTCTTGCTTGCTGTGACAAGTGGGAGAAAATCCAAAATCATCTTGGTCATCACAATCCCACGAGCAAGTTCAAGACTAAGATTTTCTCTGTTTTGCTTCTTTGCGTTTGAGTGTTTCAAGTTAAGTTTTGGTTGGATCCATTGAGTAGGGAAAGAATTTAATTGTGATCATTCACTCCCTGATCATCATTCCGGTCCTTCACATGTAAAAGCATATAAGTACTATAAACATAGAGGACTGCAAAACAGTCGGACTTACTGTTGGAAAATTAACATGGCATAACATTAATTTAATTCCAAAGATACACAATAAGAACATGATAAATATTGCGTCTACAATATGATTACTAGCAGCCAGCAAATTGACAAAACATGCTAGTAAAGAAAACATGCCTACAGACGCTAGATAGCCCAAAAGATACAAAGATGTAAACAAAACTATCATAGCGGCATGCATTCTCAAAAGATCTAATCACAAAAGGGATCACTTGGACTAAGAACTGCCTAGTCCAGAACACTCACTGAGGGCTTGACGAAGAACGGGAAGCTGCGTAGAAGCGATGCGATGAACGAAGAAGACGAGCAGTCGCGCGGTGCGGCGCTTCCCAGAAACCTGATCGCCGGTCTCCCGTGCAGGCGTCAAGTTACCAGCGTCGGAACGGAGACACTGCTCTCCCTCACGCTTGTTGCACGACAAGCGAAGAGATCGAATGACTCGAAAGCAGCAAGAACTGGAGGAAGCGTTGGAGAGAACGAGATTGATTTCTGTCGCGTATCTCCTCACGAACAGGGACGTCTCCCTTAAGAAACTGCGAACCGAAACTGCCTCGCGAAAAACCAGCCGATCTGCCACAATTCCAGGAACCGCCCCCTGGAATCTCGCAACGTGGGCGAACGGACTAACCGCACGAAAACGTGCATCTCCCCGAGTCCGCAGCGCCACGTCAGCAGTCGAGGTGTAAGGTGATGTGGCATAGCCGGTACACGTGGCAAAAAGGTTATGTACACTTAGCACGTCTCAGTCACGGTCGCGCGCGTCGTCGCAAGTCACAAGTCACAAGTCACAAGTCACGCGCGCGATAAACACGCGAAATACGCGATATACGCGCAGCGCGTGTGTACATAGCTTAGCAAAGCCAACCATGTGTATCTCTAGCTTGCCACCAACTCATACTAGAGTCCATGCATGAACTCCTCTTATATGTTGGTTGCACTCCACCTAGCTAAGCAATATGGTACTAAAGATCATACACTCAACTCAACACCCCTTTGACTTCTTCCAATGGATTAATTCAGCATTAATTCCAACACTTACTACAGGAAGCAACAAAAACTGAAGCAGTTCTGGAGGTTCAATCCTTTGCCTTCAAGGCTCCGTAGGGTTGTAGTATTTTCTAGAAGAAGACCTGTCACCGCGAGACAGTGCATTCACTGCATGAAGTCAGCAGTTCTCTCCCTGCAAGGTCTAGCCAGCTCTTCAACAACACTGGCAATCACCATTTCAAATTCACCAAAAGAAGCATGGACTTTTTTGGCCAATTCTGATACTGCTTTGGCCCACTCCTTGTCCCCTCCAAGGCTCACACCATCTCCAATGGCGATCTGGTTTCCATCTTCATCAACTTCATGTTCAAGAGGTCTGATCAGAAGCTCATACAGAAATGAACTCGCAACTTTCCTGTTCATGGTATCAGAGAAGTCAAGCATTTCACCAAGCAACAGTAGTTGCTGTGATGCAAAGTGATAATTTGGTCCTGAGATGGAACAAGTAGATGATGAAATTAGTTTGTGCATATGTGAATGCTCAATTTCTATTTTTTTTTATGAAATCCAGCCCACCATAACTCATGCTTACCAGAAGAAAGGTGCGGTTTAACCAAATCAACTACTGACAAATTGTGCTAGGAAGGACATCATCTAGAAGATCATTTTTATTGGAAGCCTCGGAAACATATACTGCTGCCTCTATGCCTGTAGTTGTTGCAGCCTCCAAGCCTTTGACCTGGGGAATAATTTCTGACACTTAATGCTCAAGTTTCCGAGTTTCACCAACCAAATAAAGCGTTGATGTCTATTTTAACTTTTAAGCTATTGTATTCTTATCCTGGGAACAAGCCAGTATCAGTCAATACTCAGTAGCACAACCTTGACCGTGTGCTGAATCTAAACGTATCCTCTGAAAATTATCAGAAAGTATGTATTTTCAAACTCGCTCAAATTACATCCAGCGGTAATATGAGAAGTTGGCAATTGGCTAGTGAATCGCAAGCACAATTGATCCATTCGTAAGGCAAATTTCCAAATAACATTAGTGTACGAGATATTACAACATGCAGGCGTCCCATGACATATGACCAATGATGTTTGCAGTTTTGCACAAGATCATTTATTTAAGCAACTCATATTAAACACTAAATGTTAGCTTTTAACCATAGCAAACACCATTATACAGGTCTATTTAGTTCACTACCACACATTGGCACACTGCATACCATACTTTATGGCCACCAGAAGTTAGGTAAAGTATGACACTTTGGTTGTGAACCAGATTGTGGTTACGAAAGGTCGAATTCAGCTAAAAAAATAGTTCTTAACTTTGAGTATAGAACAGTGTGCAACAAACTGAACAGCCCCAGCGGCCAGCATACATGACAACCAAGTTAAAGGGAGAAATCAGCATACATAATCCACAACTCCCTTCTCATAAATCCCCTTATAAGTGATTTCCAGGTGTTTTTGTAAGCTTGAATAATTGAGAACAATGATTTTTATATTCATCGTTATCTTCTTGCAAGAGTGTCATGGACAATTATTCAATAAATGTGGTGCATAACAAAAATAAAACAGTACGATGCTTGCCTGAGCTTCAGCTTGCAAATGCTTGCACATGATTTTCCAGTAAAGAGCAACTTCAGCATCCATGAGCTGAATATTGGAAACTTGCTCTGTGAAAATATAGTGCTGATGATGATATGAACCAGCAGATGAAGAGTTATGACCAGAGACAAATTTTATCAACCTGCTAAGTGATACTTCTAGTATACACTTTACTACAACAAACCAATTTGAGAAGAAAAAAAAAATAAGTTAACAGAAATCTGCAAAGACTAAACTACATAAGAAAAAGGCCCGTGTGTTGTTCAGATTTACCTTCATCCTCAGTATTTCCAGTGAAGTACTGCCTAATAGTCTGCCCATCTTGCACTCTCACCGCACCATCTTTCAGAAGCACCCCCATCACAGATTCTCCAACTGACTCATAAGTCTCGGCATCAAGATACCGGAGAAGGGAGATGACATCTCCACTACAATACTTTGCAAGCCACTCGTCCTTCAGCATCTTCAAGCATTCGTTGTTCACTGATGCAGAATTGCAGACCTATCGGAGAGACCCCTGTGGAGGAGAGCTGTCCTCTGCTTGATGCTGAACCAAATGAAAAACTATCTATTCAGATTTCAGTTTCAGTCACATAATAAAAGTTGTGAATTTGATACATATGAATTGGTCATTTGATCTTTTACTTCCAATCGACAGAACTACTCACCTAAGACTTTGTAGGGGAAATTTATTAGATGAAAGCACACAATATTCTGCTCTCCTAACTGACTCACTCACATCAAGCGTTGATTCAATGAATATCTCCAATGTAGCATTTGAAGGTGGAAGAGACAAAATTATTGTCTTCCGGACCTCCTTCACAAAAGAAACGAGGCCACAATCAGATGCACCAACAACGAATCTAACATTCATATTATGGGTATTAGAATGATCTGACGTACAGCATTTTGTTCTTTCTCTAGGGTCTCAAGAAAGAGATCAATGATGCCACCATCCTCCCCGTCACTCGCAAAACGAGACAATGGACGCACAGCGGAAACATGAATTGCAGGGATTTTATCCTGAACTCGAACCTTCATGCCATCAATCATTTCATCCCAAATCTCACCACTCACCTCAGCGTCATCTAGCAGACGCGTTATGATCATGTAAGCACCAGAATTTGGCAAGATGTATGACGGATTTATAAGGTAAGGATAAATATGGACTTCTAGGCGATATTGATTCAAATAAGGAATTTTATCTTCAAGAATTGGAGACCCATACGTACTATGGTTTGTGACGAATCGAAGGTCGAAGGACACTATCGGCCTACATGCTATAAAATGGGTCGCAAGGCAAGGCGGAAGATAACCAACAACCACAAACAACTCACACCTACTTTTTATTTACTTCTTGTTGACTAAGAGTAGCTTTTGTAATTTAGAATATCACTGTAATTCGTTCTTAATTAATAAAGTTGTGCATCGCCAATTATTGATAATCTTCTATTACGCCAATCTGCCCAGGTTTGTTTTTCTTCGACCTTGTTACGCATCACCTTTTTCGGGAAAATCTACCTTTACCAAACCATCCGATCAGTCGTCATAAGTTGGTCAGAACTATCGTGACGTACGGTTTAATCGGCTAAATATCAATTTAGATCTGATCTTCATAAAAAACCTAATCGACTGAAATAGTTGTTTAGATTATATCTTTCTTGCCGATTGTGAGATCAAATTGGCTGGCACGCTATAGATCAAAATTAAACCTGGTGTTTGCATGTGTTTAAGCCGATCAATCCTTCATCATATTTTTTGGCGCCAACACATTTTTGGCACGTCCAATGGGACCAGATGGTCTTCTTCAGAGAAGTCGATTCCTCTGTCTGATGTGAATACTGATGCTATAATTGTACCAACAATGGATGATTTGATGCCTGAATAGCACAAAGACACCGAGGGATCGGAAGGCCGCGCTCGAGGATATGATGTTAAACTGCTATCAGAAGACTTGATGTGGTGTTACTCAAAAGACCGCTCTGCTGACGGTCAATTTCTTCGACACTACTGAGGCCGCAATACCACTAGCTTGCAAAAAGGATTTGCAAAAGTTGTTTGACAAGATTTTTCAAATCTGTATAGATTTATCAGTTCGTTCACCCTATTATTGAAATTAAAAGGAGATCAAAATTTTATTTGGAGAGTCGATCAACAAAAGGCTTTTGAGAGCATAAAGAAGTATTTGTCTAAGCCTCCAGTTTTAGCTACGCCCCAGAAGGGCATACCATTTAAATTATATATATATCGGTTGAAGAGGCAATGATCGGAGCTGTCTTGGCCCAAGAAATCAATGGTAAAAAATGAGTCATTTTTTATTTAAGTTGACTGTTAATTTATGCGGAGACTAGGTATCCTTTTGTAGAAAAACTTTGCTTATCATTATATTTTGCTTACACTAAGTTAAGGTATTATATTTTAGCTTCGGCTTGTAAAGTCATTTGTAAAACCAATGTTATAAAATACATGTTGTTGGCTCCAATCTTGAGAGGCCGGCTTGGCGAATGGGCATACACGCTCATCGAGTTCGACCTAACATATGAATCGGCTAAGTCTATCAAAGGTCAGGTGATTGCCAATTTTATAACAGGGCATGAAACATATGGGTGCCAATCTAGTATCCATTGCCCTTGGCAATTATTTTTGATAGATCGGTATGCCGAGAGGATGATGGTATTGGAATAATTTTAATTTCGCCAAAAGAATATAGTTTTGAGTTCGCATTCTATTTGGATTGCAAATGTTCTAATTATTAAGTGAATATGAAGCACTAAAAGGTCTCTGATTGCTCGACAACATCGAGTCGACTCTGTTGAGGCTTACGATGACTCTATTGGTGGTGCGGCGCTTCAATGACCGGATCGGCCATAGCGTTGGCGTATGTCGGCGATATTGCCGTAAAGACCGGGAAGGTGGCGACCTTATCGCCGACCTAGAAGAGACTCGCGAACCTTGCGGTTTCGCATAAAGCTCAACCGAGAAGTGCGTCTTGGGGTCCCCCAAGGAAGCTCTTAGGCTTCATCGTCTCGGCGAGGCGCCGAGGCCAATCGGAGAAGATCTCGGCGATCGCAAGGATGGGCGGTCGGCAACCTCAAAGGGTCAGAGGTGGCCGGATGCCTGGCGGCTTTGAGCCGTTCGTGTCTACGCCTCGTGACGCGAATGCCGCTCTCGTTTGCTCAAGAAATCCGACCGCTTGATTGGACACACGAGGCTCGGGAGGCCCTCGCGCAGAAGGCCTTCTGTCCCCTCGCCTCCGATCCTGATCGCCCGGCACCGGGTGAACGCTGCTCCTCTACATGTTGCCGCTACCGCAAGTCGTGTGCGGCCCTCGTGGTGGAGGCGGCGGAAGAAGGCCGTGAGCTCAAGGTACAGCGGCGGTCTACTTCATCGATGAGGTACTGAGAGTTAAGGCGTACTTGATGTCAGTACACTTGAGCTCCGGCCCGTTCAAGTGGAGGGCGAGGCCGCCCATGGCCGTCGCGTGCCGAACACTGTCTTTCAAAGCCTCGCTTTGGAAGAAGTGCGCCCACAGTATACCAATGCGCTCAATCCCTAAGAAGGCCTCGCCGCATGGGTAATGAAAATGGTGATGTGAAGGACCCGTTAGGGTGGTGGTGCACCTCCACCTTGTAATGGAAAGAAGCCCCTGGGCGAAAGGGTGGGCGGCGGCCAAGCCGCTCAAAAAGCGAGGCGGGGACCACAACCTCGTCGCTCTGCGGCGGGATAATGGCCCGGTCGGCACTCTCGGCCGAGAGGTGCCTTGCGCAGGGAGAAGCCCTTCTTCACTAGGCGCGGCGACTCTCACTGTCGCGGAGCACTCGTCCCTGACATCTTGGCGGGAAGCGGCGGAAAGGTGAGAAGAAGAGAGCCGAGGTTTCCTTCTCGGCTCTCTGGCGTTTTTCTTGTTTAGGGGCGGGGAGGCGAAGAAAGCGAAAGCGTGGCTACGAGGCACCCTAACAAGCGTACTTATGGAGGCGGCGGGCGGCCGACCGAGCGAACGCCTCCTCGAGCGAATCGTCGCGTCGCCCTCGTGCATCACGCCCGGCACAGTAACTCCGATTTCCAATTCCTCCGCATTTAATCTGTCGCGTCGGTTGCGAGAGTCATAAAGACGCGCCCGAGCAGCGTGTCCGTTACCTCTTGGTCTCCGCTTTTGGCGGGACGGTTGTTCCGGCGCGCGAGAGGCCCGATAGGTGCGGTCCCAAGATGGCAAAAGCTTTGTGGCTTGCGCGAGAGCCAGTAAAATCATGGTTCAAAAGGCCTAACCACCGGATGGCGTAGGTAGCCCGTGAAAAAAGCGAGGCAAGTCACGAGTGAGCCCACGGTGGGTCCCGGTTGGGTCGGTGACGACCAGTCACCTCTACTCGCGTCCGAGACCATACTTCACACTCTCCGGGAGCTCATCGATGGCGGCGGCCGGTGTGCTCTACAGGTCGGTGACGACCGGAGTCCATCTGAGATTGAGTAAAAGGTTTCTTATGGGTCGCCCACGGCGGGGCGAGGACACCTACTATACAACTGCCCTCGCGGAGGCATCCGGTCGTCCCTTGCCGACCAAGGCACTCGGACATCGAAACCTCGCGGAGCATCCGGTCGTCCTTGCCAACTAAAGCGGCGTCAGCTACGGCGTTAAGCGAGCACTCGGACACGGAACCTCGCGGAGGCATCCGGTCGTCCTTGCCGACCAAGGCACTCGGACGCGGAACCTCGCGGAGGCATCGGTCGTCCTTGCCGACCAAGGCACTTTCGGGCATCGAGAACCTCGCGGAGGCATCCGGTTGTCTTGCCGACCAAGGCACTCGGACGCCGGAACCTCGCGAGGCATCGGTCGTCCTTGCCGACTAAAGCGGCGTCCGGCTATGGCGTTAAGCGAGCACTCGGACACCGGAACCTCGCGGAGGCATCCGTGCGTCGCCCAAACCAAGGCACTTTCGGGCATCGAACCTCGCGGAGGCATCCGGTCGTCCTTGCCGACCAAGGCACTCGGACGCCGGAACCTCGCGGAGGTATCCGGTGCGTCGCCTTGCCGGCTAAGCGGCGTCCATCACGGCGTTAAGCGAGCACTTCGGACACGGAACCTCGCGGAGGCATCCGTCGTCGCTGCGACCAAGGCACTCGGACGCCGGAACCTCGCGGAGGCATCGGTCGTCCTTGCCCGACTAAGCGGCGTCCGGCTCGGCGTTAAGCGAGCACTCGGACACCGGAACCTCGCGGAGGCATCGGTCGTCGCTGCCGACCAAGGCACTCGGACGCCGGAACCTCGCGGAGGCATCCGTCGTCCTTGCCGACCAAGGCACTCGGACACCGGAACCTCGCGGAGGCATCGGTGTCGTCACTTGCCGACCAAGGCACTTTCGGACGCCGGAACCTCGCGGAGGCATCGGTCGTCCTTGCCGGCTAAGGCGTCCGGCTCTGACGTTAAGCGAGCACTCGGACACGGAACCTCGCGGAGGCATCCGTCGTCGTCGCCAAACCAAGGCACTCGGGCACTAAAACTTCCGAAGGCACCCGCTCATCCTTGCCGACCAAGGCACCGACTAGCTACTGGCGAAAGCAGCGCAAAGGAAGATTTCTTGAGGAACAAACCGCGAGTTCGCACGTCGAGACCACTCGAAACCGATCGTAGAACTTTCTAGCGCCGGTGATCAAAGCGAGAACAATGAAGCTAACTCCTTCACGAAGTCATTCATAGAGAGAAAAAAAGATTTCATTAAAAAGCCGCAGGCTCAAAACTTTACACCACTTTACATGAGGCACCGCATAAGACTCTCTATCTACACGGACTCCTAAAAACTCCCTACGACAAGCCGACGGTAGGCCCTTGCAGCCAGCGGGACGGACAAGGTTCGGTGAACTGAGTCGTTGGAGATGACTCTTTAGTAGGCCCTTGCCCGTCGTCAAGGTGAAGCCACGCATTGCAGCGGAATGGCATGCATTGCTGCGTTGGCCGGTTCACTTGTCGGCCTGACGACTCGCCCTCTGATCGCG
This sequence comes from Otatea glauca, assembly GCA_036346275.1. Classification (NCBI taxonomy): domain Eukaryota; kingdom Viridiplantae; phylum Streptophyta; class Magnoliopsida; order Poales; family Poaceae; genus Otatea; species Otatea glauca. Next base: position 16,447,160 of record CM070721.1, on the reverse strand, counting down.
CGCCCTCAGCGCCATTGCCTCTAGGAGGGCCCCCTTGCCACTCCAAGCCTCGGGATTTGCACTGAGTAAGCGCGTCAGCGGCGACAACGTCGCGAGCTACTTCTTCTCTCTTTGGGAGTTCGGCTATCGCTGATCATATTCAACCCAAAGCTCGTTCAAGGGTCTTCCTCTTCCACCACGATGTCATCACGGCCGAAGACTAAAGGGTGTCTTGAACACATTTCAAGAAGGAAAGGAGTCTCGTCTAAGAGTCGCCGCTCGAGCAACCGTGGCGCCCTTATATACCCATTGAAGGAAGATCAAGCGACTCGGGAATAAATCTGCGCGAGAAAAGCGAAGCGCCCTACCGGAACCGAAGCGGTCAAGAAGGCGAGCGAGCAAAAACACACCTGGCGTGCGCGCGCGCTAACAAAGCAATTAAGAGGCTCCGTTCGTTCATACCTCGAGAGCGTAATCCGGGCGGGCGTCGGATGCGTTGAGAGCACGCCCGGCAAAAGCTGGTAGGCCCCGTTGGCCCACCTAGTTGAGCGGATCGATCAAGCTCAACCCCAACCGAGTGCGCGAACTCGATTGGAGGTTCGAGCTCTTGGCGAATACTCATAAAGCAGTGCACCAGCGGCCCAATTGCAACAAGCAAAGCCCAGAGCGAGCAAGCGGCGGCCTCGAATCTGGCCCGGCCTAAGCAGGCCGTCCGACTGCTACCCAAATGCCTCTGAGACCATTTAGGAGGACCATTCCCGGCCGGTCCGACTCAGGCTTCAGCGAGGTTCCAAGCCCGCGGCGGGCGGGATCCCCGACTCCGACTTCGGCATGGTTCCCGACCCCGCGGGGGGCGGGATCCGCGACTTTCGACTCGAGCAGCGTCGCGCGCCAGTCCGTGTCAACCTAAGGCCCGTGCCGAGCGGTCATTGAAGTGGCGAGGCGGTGGTCCCCTCAAACGATTTGATAGGCTGCTGAAGCCCGTCCTGTCCATCGACCCGGCCACCGCGAGTGCAAGGACACGCTCTCCGAGGCAACTCCAGCGTCACGCGCGACTCGTCGGCACCCACATGGATCACGAGAAGCGGCTCGCCACTTCGGAGGATTACCTAACCACTCGACCAACTAGACCACCGACCCGGCATAGGCTCGTGGCGGCGACCGCCGGCGGACAAGCGACCGATCGGCGGAGCGATTGGCGACGGCGGCAAGACCGAAGCCCTAAGTAGCTCGCTGCACTTCGCCAATTCTCGATGTAACCTCCCCTTCGTCTTGAATAAAGGAGGCAGAACCTCCTAACGAGGCGGGGAGTAAGAGCTACAAGAGAGCTTTTTCCTCTTCTTCCTCTTCTTCTTTTCTTCTCCTTACGAGAGCTAAGTTTAGATCATTCTAGTGTTGAGGCTCCACCTCTCGCTTGTAAAAAACTCGGTGCGATCATCCGCGACCCTGATGAATACAACACCAACGAAGACGAATCGAGTAGGGACCTTGGCCCGAACGGTATACATCTTGGACTCGTGGTCTAACCATTCGGGGAGGAGGCGAAAAATTTCCTTAGACTTACAAATTTCATTTGTAAAACCAATGTTATAAAATACATGTTGTTGGCTCCAATCTTGAGAGGCCGGCTTGGCGAATGGGCATACACGCTCATCGAGTTCGACCTAACATATGAATCGGCTAAGTCTATCAAAGGTCAGGTGATTGCCAATTTTATAACAGGGCATGAAACCGATATGGGTGCCAATCTAGTATCCATTGCCCCTTGGCAATTATTTTTTGATAGATCGGTATGCCGAGAGGATGATGGTATTGGAATAATTTTAATTTCGCCAAAAGAATATAGTTTTGAGTTCGCATTCTAGCTGGATTGCAAATGTTCTAATTATTAAGCTGAATATGAAGCACTAAAAGGTCTACAGTTGCTCGACAACATCGGAGTCGACTCTGTTGAGGCTTACGATGACTCTATTGGTGGTGCAGCAGGTTAAGGGCGTATACAACTGCTATGATGAGATCTTTGTCAAATATTTAGAGCAGTGCCTCAATATAATCATCTCATTCACTTCTTTTTCAATTTGCTATATTCCCTGTGAATTGAATGGCAAGGCCAACTTGTTAGCTCAACAGGCATCAGGCTATAAAGTATTTGGCCGAATAGAAAGCTGTGAGCCAATAGAAAAAATGGTAATGTGCATCAATACGGATGATTGGAGAACAAAAATAATTGATTATATATCCAATCCTTTGAGGCTGATCGAAAAATTAAGAGGTAAGCCCTGAAATATGTCCTACTCGATAATATGCTTTATTATCGGAATATGGAGTGTTTCTTCTTAAGGTGTCTTGAGACCGATGAGGCTAAAGTGGCGATGGGTGAAGTGCATTAAGGTATTTGTGGGACCCATCAATCGGCTAACAAAATGAAATGGCTATTTAAGGCAAATTGGATATTTCTAGCCGATAATGTTGAAGGATTACTTCAAGTATTACAAAGGGTGTCAAACTTGTTAGAAATTTGGTAACATGCAATTGGCTACAACATCGATTTTATATCCAATTATTAATCCTTGGCTATTTCGGGGATGGGGAATATATGTAATCGGGCAAATATATCCTTCATCGACTAAAGGCGATAAGTATATTTTAGCCGCGACTGATTATTTCTCTAATTAGGTTGAGGCGATACCTTTGAAAAAGTGACGATTATTGAAGCTATCGGATTTGTCACAGAGCATATCATCCATCGGTTTGGATTCCCCAAACTATTATAACTGATCACGGCACAGTGTTATGTCTGATGAGTTTCAAGGTTTTGCTCGAAGTTTGGGTACAAAATTATTGAATTCATCACCTTATTATGCGCAAGCGAATGGTCAAGACGAATCATCAAATAAAAGCGATCAAAAGAAAATTCGAGGAAAAACCAAAGAATTGGCATGTAACATTATCAGAGTCCTCATGGGCTTATCGGATTGCTTGCCATGATGCAACAAACTATGACCTTATCAGTTGGTTTTGGATAAGAAGCTGTGTTGCCTGTGGAGATAAATATTGACTCAATAAAAATAGCCAGACAAAATGGGTTATCGGCTCAGGATTATAGGGATTTGATTATCGATAATCTAGACGACTTGGCAGAATTACGACTACACACGTTGGATCGGCTAAAGAAAAATAAGGTAAGAGTTAAAAGGGCTTATAATTAGAAGGTATTGCCAAAATCATTCCATAAAGCTGACCTAGTATGGAAAACTATATTGACTGTCGGTTCTAGGGATAGCCAATTCGGTAAATGGTCTCCAACTTGGGAAAGATCGTATAAAGTGCATTGGCTTGTAGATGTTCATTCATGTATTTTAGAAATGCTGGAAGGTGTGGTATTTCCTAAGGCGATCAATGGAAAATATTTGAAAAAAATATCACCCAAGTGTTTGGGTGGGGTCCTAATCGACTGAAATGGTTGTTGATTATAGAAAGCCAAACTAACTTGTTGCAGTTAATGTTGGCTATGAGGTGTTATAATGAATAAGTTACAGCCGATGACAAAAGCATGAAAGAAATAAGTAAAATAAAAGATTAAACATTAATCTGTTAAGCAGTTGATTAAAAGTATCATACAAACCATTCAAAGTATTGTTTCAAAAGGCACAGCCAATTACAAACATTCATAAGACATTGTTTTCAAGTAACAAGAGCCGATGGCATTGCATAATTAAAATTATTATAAAGAAGGCTGACATGGTTGCACAAAGCACATTAGATGTCGTGGACAAGGCCAAACAAAGCGGCCACTGCCTTAGCGATGGTGCTCTGGATGTCATCGAGAATCTTCTGATCGGCTTCCTGACTTTCAGGCACCGGAGCAACTTTAGCCGATTGTTCCTTAATGGCCACAACTTCTAAGGCATGGAAGCTTTTTGGGCCTTGGCAGCTGATGAAGCGCTTGCCATATGCTGCTGAGCGTCAGCCAGCTGGGCGGTCACTTTGATTAGCTTTTCTTCCAAGTACTTCTTGGCTGATTCTAGTTCTGAGCAGGAGAGCTTAATGCTCCTTGATATCTTCATCATATTGTGCCTTCTTCGCCTTTGTATCGGCTACCATCTTGTTGAGAAGTTTTTTGTCTTTTTGCTAAGGCGGTCGACATTCCATCCTCGCCTTGGCCACTCGGACTAATTCTTTTTCGTCATCAAGAAAACAAACATCAAGTAGCATAGCTGTTGTCCCCTCGGGGAGTTCGGCCTTCACCACTTCCATTGCATCACGGATCGGCTGAGCATTATCCAGGAGTGTGTCCGATGGAGTGTGCAACAGATCAATGAAGTGCTTCAACTTCTCTTTCATGGTTGGGGCTGATACCACCTTTGTTGATGCCTCTTTGGAAGCCGAGAATAATCTTATCAATTACTGTGGGCACCCTCTCAATCTCATCTTCCTCCTCCAAGCCTGACATTTCAAAGCCCAACATATTGGACAAGGATAGAATTGGCTGGCTTTGCAGCAGCATCAATAGCTTGAGGTGTTGGCTACGATGGCAGTGGAGGAAGATCGGCCCCGATAGATGGTGGATCGGCTAAGGTATCGGGGGCAAAAGGAAGTGGAGAAAGTGAAGGTTACAAGAAATATCAAAGAAAGTTGTTAGTCAATTCATTTAGTTGGATTTGCAATTGGCTTGAAAAGTACTTTACCTGGCCTGTGCTCGATGTGCACGGAGAGCTTTCACCTGATTGCTCTTGGGGTTTTTGCCCCTGGAAGCCAAGTCATTTTTATTTGGTCGACCACGCTTTTTCTCTATGGAGAGATCAGTTACATATGTTAGTTTGTACAAAGCAATGGAAATGATGAAGCATAGTCGATGTTCGTAGACTTACTGGGCTGTTTGTCTAAGTCGAAGATGGAGGGAGATTGGATACCTACGGTACCCAATGAATATCCCACCAAAGCCGTCCCAATGGGTCATAGCCGTTTACTTGGTTGGGCGACACCCGATGACTCAATAGCTTTCTTCCCTGCTGCCTTGGTCTTCAAAATAAAAGAAGAGCCCATTAGTGAAGTTCAAGAGTATTTGAGTATTGGATAAACAATTCTACTTTAGCCGATACCTCATTGGTAATGTTAACAAAACTCGTGTTATTATAGCCCGACAAACTAGCATCACTACTAGAACTCGAGCCACTACTAGCAGAGTAAAACATTGTTGGCTCTACAGGCAAATTCGGGAAAAATTCAGCGACAATTACCGATACAGTTCGCTCCACTGGATACAATACCGCACAGATAGTGGACCACCACAACGTGAAGCTCCCTACCCTTCGAGTATGCATGAAGAAATGCGGCAGATCTTCAACTTGAATATCATCGGCCATATGTAGAGCGATGTTAGCACCTGATGCACGGCGAAACCAATCCCTTGGTCTGAGCCGATCAAACAGCTGAAAACTCGAGAGGACTTGTCCAAATCCAAGCTATCTAGCTTACGCTGATGGGTGATAAAGCTTATATGATGGCTGGTAAGTCCGATTTTTGTGTGCAAGCCGACAGACAGTACACTTGGGGAAAGAAAAATCTTATATAAGTCTAGTGTCTCTTCAAGCTTGGCATCACTGTCTGCTGTCAAGTGGAGATGATGGACATGGGTAATTATCGGCTTCTCTATAGCTGAAAAAATCACGCTGATAAAAATCCTCATTATCGATTTGAAAGAAGAAGGCCAGATATTTTCTCGCTCCGATAGGTGTTATCTTAGCCTCATTGCCAACACAGAGAATAAAACTTTCAACAAATGATCGGCTACTTCTGTATTTGGTTTCCTGATCTTCTAGAGTTTCTTCAAGTGGAAAGTTGTCACTTCGGCTGAGTCTATTTTGAATGGTCAACTAAACAAACAATAAAGCTAGACCTGAATAAACTATAAGGGACCACCCACATTGCCGATCGTGTATGACCCCATTCCCATGAAAAGCCGACTACGAATTACATGCATCATTTGATAGACTGCAACCAAGAACAATTTTCCTATAGCTAGCCGATGACCCTCGATGAGCTACTCAGCTATAACTTGATACACCTAGGTGGGTCCGAGAGAAGCGCCGCAGAACAAAAATCAGTCAAGCCACATATTTAGAAAAGCTACATGCTCCTTGTTAGACATTGAACTGATTCCTTTGTTATTGCTTATGTACTTGCTCTAACCTTCCCCCTTGGTATGGATTAATTTGTGTTGAGGCTTGGCACTAAAAGCTGACACTTGGTCTCCATCTAGCCTTAAGCAGCAAAGTTAGGCTACGTACAATAAAGTTGGACCGATTGGACCTATCCTAAACATAAAAGCATTGAAGGTGTCTGATCAAAAGTAATATGTCGTGGCTACTAAGGGCTCATTGACTTCAGGGTCGGCTAAAGATAAAGGGAAACACTCTGCCATTCCTATTCATTCCCACATAGGTATTTTCTGCACTACTAGCCGATTGTACTAATCCTGCTAACCTTTTAACGCCATTGGTCAAGCCCTAAAACTCGTGCTCCATCCTTCTATATTATACTCAGAGTAGACAATGGAAGATGGAGAATTTCTTGTTCTATGACGACCGATGGGTCGAGATTCCCTACTGGACCTAAGTTATACTGATCATTGCTGTCAGGTATGGGGATGAATACCTGATGAGGGTCCATGTCCTCTAAGTCAATTGGGGACTCTGCCAAGCCAATGAGAGTCCAAAAGAAAGATTGAGCCTATGAGATGAAACCTTGGCAGAAGGGAAGTTGAGAAAATTGAAGGAGCAAGCCGATGATGTACAAATTGAAAGTCAAGAGCCATGAAAATGACGGAATTGAATGGTGGCATTTATAGGGGTAAACCTGGTGGCATTGGCGAGTAAATTGTTTGAAGCTTCAATGGTAATTAATGCGGAAAAATTGCACGTTCACACGGTTGCGATATGGTAAATGAAGCAGTTACTGAGAAAAACAGCGAGAATGGTGTGGTAATTCATGATTAAGCTAATGAAATAAGATTTTTGGAAGATTAACATCTCAGAAAAATAGGAAGCATATGTTAGCATCAGAATTTGGCAAGATGTATGATTGATTTATAAGGTAAGGAAAATATGGACTTCTAGTCGATATATGTTCAAATAAGGAATTTTATCCTCAAAAGTTGGAGGCCCATAATACTATGGTTTGTGACAAATCGGAGAAAGGTACTATTGGCCCACAAGCTATAAAAGGGATCATGAGGAAAGGCAAAAGATAACCAATAGCCACAAACAACTCGCACCTATTTTTTATTTACTTCTTGTCGAATAGAAGTAGCTTTTGTAATTTAGAATATCTCTGTAATTCGTTCCTGGTCAATAAGATTGCGCATCGCTAATTGTTGATCATCTTTGATTACACCAATCTACCTAGATTTGTTTTTCTCTGATCTTTTTACGCATCGCCTTTTTGGGAAAAATCTACCTTTACCAAACCATCCGATCAGCTGTAATAAGCTGATCAGATCTATCGTTACATATGGTTTAATCGACTAAATAGCTGTTTAGATCTGACCTTTATAAAAAACCTAATCGGCTAAAATAGTTGTTTAGATTATATTTTTCTTGCTGATTGCAGGATCAAATCAGCTGACACGCTATGGATGAAAATTAAACCTAGTGTTTACGTGTGTTTGAACCGATTAATCCTTCCTCATATTTTTCGGGACTAACAGATCTAACAGGAGAATTGCAAATGTTAGCAATTAAGCAATCTAATTGAAAGCCGTCCTCGTAACTTAATCAAACACGCCATTAACCTTGCCTACAATAGCTATACAAATTTCTCAAGTACTAACTAAAACTGAAGTTAGCTAAAACAAACACTCCGTCTAGAGGAAAAAAATCTTGAATTGAGATAACATCTCACAAATTTCCTCCACGCACCTCAGATATGATTCGGCAGGTGCGGAAGCGCGCGTGGCGGCGTCTCGGTGGAAGCGGCGAGGAGGAATCGGAAGAACCCATCAAGGAACCAGTCGCCGCGCCCGACCGCGGAGGCGGAAGCGAACGCCGCAACGAAGCAGGCGGCACAGTCAGAGGCGGTGGAGCGGTGGAGGAGGTCGAAGAGCGGGGTGAGCGTGGCGTAGAAGGCAGGGAGGAAGCGGCGACCAGACGAGCAGCGGAGCGCCGTGAGCTCCCGATGTAAATAGATATACGGAAGCATAAAATCATTTGGCACAATTTTATTAAATCGAATAAGCAATTTTTATATGTGCAAAAGTACAAATCATTCTTTATATGTGCAAAAGCACAAACCCACCTTGTGACGTGTTAGCAACACCTTGCATATCGAGTTTTTTCTCTTCTCTCCTCCTTCTACTAATATAATTCTTTTGATGATTAAAGAACTGAGATTTCTTTTATAAATATACTATTCTTTCTGTTCTTTTGTTCCTTCAGACATGCCCTTGATTTACAGGAGAAGCATTATTTATATAGCCAAGCATTAAAGTTACATGCACGAAACTTTACTACGCATTTAGTTTCATGAAACTCCATCGTTTATTGTATCATTTAATGCACATTTAGTTTCATGAAACTCCATCGTTTATTGCATCAGTTTCAAGTACTAAATACGTTAGTTTCCATGCAGTAAATAAGTCAGTTTCCAAATACTTAAACAATGAAACTGACACTTTAATTCAGCACTTAAAACTTAATAAAACTGACTGTAACTCAGCACTTTAATATATGCATGGAAACTAATTGCCATTGCATTGCCATGCACCCTCCTGTAGCATTAGTACACAGTTAAATATTCGGAAGGGAGAGGAGAGGGATTTTAAACCCCATGATTCTTAATCTTTTAGTCTAGTAACCATCACACTTAGACCTTTTATTATAAGAACCATTCTATAATTTACATGGGCCATATTACGTTAAAATAATTTAACACTCGAAGCTTGCACGGGTGCATGGCGAGGGAGGCACGACAGATGTCCAGCACGCGTGCCACTTGGCCCGCAATGCGCCTCATCTTGTCGGCGCCGATGCCGACCACGGCCACGGCGGGCGCCACGGTTGTAAGTTCAAGCTCTATTGGTTTTAATGATTGGTTTAATATTAATGTTTAATCATTGTTTAATGACAAATCTAATCATTATGAGACTAACATGTTTAATTGAGCTACATTCTTCTTAGTCTCAAATTCGGATGGAAAATGGAAAACCCAAGGTATGCACTCATATTCACTCTATTGTCTTAATGCATACTTAGGATTCAAGTTAAAAGATATACCCTTCTATTGCCTTAGTCTAAATATGTGCATTATGTTTCCAAATCTATATATACATGAATGCACATATCTAGGGGGAGTTAATAATTTAACTTGATGTTTCAATTGTATTGATCTATATCCTCTTGTCATATAATATAAAGGATCAAGACTTTGAAGCAATCTTTTGAGTATATATGACTTGTGTAGTTGTAGTATACTCATGCAAATATAGGATAAACTCATATGCAATCTAAGATTGATTATGTGCATATAGATTCTATGTTCAATTAATTATATGCACATACTTAATGGAGTTTATTCTATAGTTGATGGTCTAAATGTATTGATCCCTTTCTATCACTCAAACATATTGGATCATTACTAACTATCAAATTGAGCATATGAAACTTGTGTAGTTATATATACTCATGTCAATTTAAATGAGTTTAAATTGAGTTCGATTGTCTTTCAATCAATCAAAGAACATTTCATCATGTGTTGATGGTGTCTCTTTGTTGATTAAAGACAAGCGAAAAGTTCTTGAGTATAATGAAGCATTAGTTGCATCGAAGTACTCAAGACACAATTAATCATTCAAATTGATTAGGGTTGTGCTCAATCGATTTTAGAGGCATCCATTATGTGTTAATGGAGTGCGGTGATGATTGAGACAACCATGTTTGTTGGACTAACATCTTCTATGAGTTGTGAAGTAGGTTGAGTTCAAGATGATAAAGAATCGGGAAGAAGAAGAAGAAGTCATCATGTGTTGATGAGCTTCAAGAGGTGATCCCGAAGTGAAGAGAAGGGCTAGATAAGGTTCATCATGTGTTGGTGAACAAGAAGAAGAAGATTCGATCCTAGAGAGAAGATGATTGGAAATCATAAAAGCTTCAAGTGAATCGCTAGAGGCAAAGGTATAACTAGCTAAGGCTAAGGATGTGTTCCTAGTCTTTTACCGGTCTCGGTGTTTGGTTGTGAGACCGGGTTGCTAGTTAGGTGCCGTTCTATTAAGAGGGGTTGAGTCTTTTAGCTTGAGCTTCATCATGTGTTGATGAACTCAATCCGGTTCACTCTAGCTCACTCTCTTGTTTGGTGTTTGCATGGAGCTAATCATTTGGCATGTGTTGCAAATAGGTAAAGCTCGTGCATTGGATTTTGCATGTGTTGCAAATAAGGGTGTTCATGCTTGCATCTTAATTGAATCTTATTTGATTTGGTTTTTGCTTGGAGCTAAGTTTTGCATGTGTTGCAAAAGGAGAGAGCTCAAGCAACTTGATTTGTTGTGGTTGTTTGCATGGTGCTATAGATTTGCATGTGTTGCAGATAGAGAGCTCATACTTTGGTGTTTTAGCTCGTGATTGGATCATGTGTTGATCATCACAAGGATAAGCATGGTTTATGCTTTGTGCTTGCAAAATGTATTTTTGCAAAGTATTGATTTGTTATTTGCAAATGTGTTTTGCAAATAAGCTGGAAGTTATGAGGTTCGATACTAGAGCATGTGTTGGCATTTGCAAATGTGTTTTGCAAAGTGTCGGGATCATGTGTTGATCCTTACATGACTAAGAGGATTGATCTTATAAGTTCGTGGTTTATTTGCGAATGTGTTTTGCAAATAAGTTGGAGTTGTTATTTGCAAATGTGTTTTGCAAATGAACTTGAGATTATGGGTTTCGATCCTAGAGCATGTGAATAGGGTTTGCAAATGTGTTTTGCAAATTGACTTGATCATGTGTTGATCATCACATGGCTAAGAGGATTGGTCTCATAAGTTCTTGGTTTATTTGCAAATGTGTTTTGCAAATAAGTTATGCTTAATGAGATTCTTTGGAGTATGTGATTAACATGTGCAAATGTGTTTTGCATAGTATTGTGATCATGTGTTGATCCTCACATAGCTCAAAGAATGAATCTTTAATGAATTGGAGAAAAGTTTTTGAGAAAAGCAGTGTTTTCTCCCCAGGCCACTGTCAGCGCCCATGTAGGGCAGTAGCACCGCACCGGCCGTGCAGCATCGCTTATGGGAGCATATCGCCGCCGCTTCACTGGCCGGGGTCCGGTGCTCATAGCTTTGGCAGTAGCACCGCAAGGCCGGTGCTACCGTCTCTCTGGTCAGTTTGGAAATTCCAGAGAGGGATGTTTTTGGGCGGATTGGCAGTCCGGTGCTACCGCCCATGGTAGCCCGGTAGCACCGGAGGTCTGGTGCTACCGCTCTTCTAGCTGGTGTGAAAATTCCAGAGGAGGTGTTTTTGTGTTCGGCTTGGGTCTGGTGCTATCGGGGTGAAGGCTGGTGCTACCGCCCGAGCGGTAGCACCGCTCCTAGTTGGCCGGTGCTACCGGATTTCCTACAACGGCTAGTTTTGTAGCTATTGGCAAGGAGGCCGGTGCTACGGTCCCGGTTAAGCAGAGCACCGGAATTCTGGTTTTGTCCAGAATTTCCCCCCAACGGCTAGTTTTGGCTTGGAGGCTATAAAAGGAGGCCTTGGGGGGCAAGGGCAGTGGTGGTTGCTGTTGCTAGAGCATTTTGGTGTTTGTAGGAGTTGAGTGCATGTGTTGCCCTCTTCCATTTGCTTCTTGAGCTAGTATGAGTCTCTAATTGCATGTGTTGCAATTAGGAGAGGATGGAAAGCCTCTTGTGCATGTGTTGCACTTGAGGAGGATCCTAGAGCATGTGTTACACTTGAGGAGGATCCTAGTGCATGTGTTGCACTTAGGAGGTCACCGGAGTGCATGTGTTGCACTAGGTGAGGTTCAAGCTAGAAGGCTTGACTTGTTACTCTTAGTGTTTGCCGACACCTAGACGGCGTAGCGGCGTCGTGTGCGGGAGCTCTCAACAGAGGTTGTGAGAAGCCCCGACAAAGTTTGTAAAGGTTGGAGCTCGCCTACCCGGGAGGGGAAGGGAACTACCACTAGTGGATTCGAGGTAGGTGCTCAATTCGTGGAGCCGGTCCAATTCATTTGGGCTAACCTCAATGTGGACTAGGAGAGATCGGCAAGTCTCCGAACACCACAGTAAAAGGTATCGTGTCTCATGTGCTTACATTGTATTCATTATTTATATTCAAGCAATATATATTCATAGAATTAAATTGATTGATTGCTTGTCTTTAAGATTGCAACATTTGTTAGAGACATAATTAGTTAGTGCACATAGTGAGCCTAGTTGATTTAGGCTTTAATTGTTAAAACCTTAGTTTATCGCTTCCACATTTATATTTGTTAAGGTTTTGGCATTAGGCTAATTAGGGGTGAATTGCTTTATAGAAATTAGTAGAAAGAATTTTAAAAGCCGCCTATTCACCCCCCTCTAGTCGGCATCCTCGATCTTACAATGGTGCAGGGAGGGGAGGAGGCGGTTGGCGTTTTGGGGGGGGATATTTTGAAATTGCGGAGAGGGAAATGAAATTTGGAGCTGATCAGTGCGGATGACAAACCCGTACCGAGCCTGTTTGATATCTAAAATCATTCGGTAAACTAGTCTAATTAAAAAATTTTAAAAAAAATTAAAAATTTTATGCGACGTAAAACCGGTCAATTTTCGGTCAAAACCGACCGGTTTTCGATCAAATCGACTGGTTTTATGTCAAAATCGTGTGGCAACGCCGCAGTGGTCAGCACCACCAATTGACCGGTCGATTTTCAGTCAAAACTGGCCGGTTTTTGTCAAAACCGGTTGATTTTCGATTTTTTTATTTTTTTTCAAAAAATTTGAATTCTTAACCCTTCTGTTTCTGACGATTTTCGAGCGATTTTTGACTCAATATTTTCAATTTTCAATTTTTGTACGATTTTTTTGAAATCGATTTTGTGAATCCTAGATGCATGACACCAGCTACTACTTTTCCTCACCATAGGGATCTATAGGCTGGTAGAGTTTTGGAGCTGAGCGTTAATTATATGCATCATCGTTCTAATACAAGTTACATGAATCTTAAATCAAATGCAGCTAAGAGTAATTATTATCTATCTTTTATTTATATTTTAATATTTATGTAACTTTCAAATAATAGTGCATAGATGCACCTCCCTTAAGGGTTTTGAGCCTTCTTTTCCTCTTAGGGTGCGTTTGGTAGATGGATCCAAATAATCCTACGATATTACTTTATTTGGTAAAACAACAAATAATCTGACAACGGAATCCAAGATTACCTTGGAAATTAGATTACTATTGTAACAGCCCAAAAAGTATAAAAACAATGTAAATCGACTCAGCATGCTTGTTAATGCATTTTTAGGTTTTCTACTAGATGTGCCTATTTTAATAATTAATTTCTTTATTAAATCACGTTTCATCAAGTTTGAGCATCAAAAGGAACTTATAAAAACTGTTAATAACCTAACTTGGGAAATAATTTTATAAAATAATAAAATAACTAATATGAATAAATATAATTTTTTCAATATTTTTGCACAACATTTATGTTTCTTAAAAATTCAAATACAGTTCAAAAATAGCAATTTTCAAGAATTTTCGTTTAAAAACTACAAAAGAGAAATGAGTGAAACAAAAGAAAATAAAAACCTTGTTCCTCAGTCTATCTATGCAAATTTTCTCAGAATTTTTCCTCTTGAGCAGTGCTTCAATGCTTTTCCTCCCAATAGAGGTTGCGCAAATTTTGAAGCAAACGAATGGGTAAGTAATCATCCTTTACTATTTATTTATGTTTTAATATTTGTGCAACTGTCAAAATAAAAAGCATGGAGCACCTCTCTTTCCTATTGCATAAGGTCACCAAAAAAAGCAGTCACAATCAGCCAGGCTGAAAAAGGGGAGTATTGGCGTTGCTACAGTGCGCTCGCGATTTGCTCGATGTAATGCCTCCATGCCGCGGTCGCACTGGCAAGGGCCCCATCCAACAGCCCCTCTCTGTTGTTCTCCCCTCTCCTCCCCTCTCTGCCCATGCCGCAACGGGGCGCAGGCCATGCCACACACGAGCGCACGCACAGAGTTCGCCCGCCACGCGGCCGCTGCCAGCCGAGCCTCGCGGGCTCCACGCTCCTCGCCTTAAGGTCGACCAGAGCCCTACTATCTCCTCAGCTTGCCCACACCTCGCCCGAATGCAGCGAGCACGCCGAGCTCGGGGATGAGGCCGGCAAGCATGTCTCTACAAAACTTCTCACCGGGTGAGCTTCAATCGAATTCCTTCCACAGCAAGCTGCCATTCGACTCTCTAATCACCTGCGTCGCTTTGATTTCAGCAAACTCCGACCACACCATCGCTGTCGAGGACCTTTTCTTCCCCGCCTCTGGCCGCCCGGTGGCAAGCTACCTTAGTCGCTCTCCACCGCATCGAGGTAACCAAACCGGCTCATCTTCACCCCTTGGAGCTTCTCCACCACTCGGCCGAGCTTGACCCCCTTTCTTCTTCCCTCCCGGCAGCCGTCTCCACCGTACGCCGCCCAACAACGCTGCCAGCCCACTGCAGCCTCGCACCGCCGTCACTAGCCGGACCCCCAGGTTTACCATGTCCCCTCTTGCCCGCCGAGCTATCAGCAGGCTACGAGCCAAGCTCCTCTACTCTATGCCGCTGGCAGGCGGGCCCGCCCTGTCAGCCGCGGGTCACCCTCCCCCGAGCGCTCAGTCTCTGGCAAGGGGGCCACTGTGTCAGCGGCAGTTTTATTTAAAACACTCGTAAAAAGCAAAGTACGCTTTCACAGTAGGAAAGCGTATTTCCGAATTTTCAGACATTTGTAGAACCGACAGGATTCAAATACCCATAACTTTTGCTAGGAAACTCCAAATCGAGTAAAACAAATTTGTAAATTTATGTACATTCATTTATATTATAAATATAAAAAACTAATTTAGGTTTGACCACTGTGAAGTAAATGAGCTCAAATTTATGCTTTTGGCCTAAAATATGCACTATACAAAATTTTCACAAATAAAATCTAAAAATGATGTAATAAATTTTACCATGTTCCTGAGATCACAAGCTCTCCAAATATATAAAAATATTTAGATTTTGACTTAGTTTGTATCAAATGTATAAATAGACAAATTTCAATGAATGCAAAAATTCATATGCTTGTAACATGTACAAATGAATTTCAAATTCAATGAAACAAATTTTTTTAATTTATTTTAAATCATTTAGTTCCAGAATATGAAAAAACATTTTAATTTGATTACTAGGTAATGTTGAAATTCAAATTTAAATTGGCTTAAAATGTGCCATTTACAAGAATTTTTTGCAAATGAGCTCATAATTGAATGAAACCAGTCTTGTTAGAATCTTTAGATCATAATGAGCTCAAATATACCGGAATATTTGAATTTTATCTTACTTTTTTTTAATATTATCCATTAATCTGTTACTTAGTAGATAATAATCTAGAATTTCCTAGCATTTTTCATAATTTTTACTAATTATTAAGCAATTTCCAGAATTACTAAATAACAGAAAATAATTTCAGCATATATAAATATGTGAATATGCTAGGAAACGTAGACCCAAATATACGAAGCTTCCAATGTGTGCTATGTCTAAGATTCAATTTCAATAATTTACGTAAGTCTATACACCTAAAAATTCAGTTTCTATATATTGATATAAATTTTTAGAATTTATTCATTATGTTTTCAAAATTACTGAAAATACAGGGTTTGGAATATAAAATTGCCTCAGCTATGCAAATAATCGAAACGTCAAGGGTTTACAGCAAAAATTATTGCAGCCACAGATATTTACATAATTAGCCGAAAACCTAGAGGGCAAAATGGAAATTTTCGGCAGACCTAAAAATTTGGCCTTTGGACCGAAATTAAATGGTTTGTTCGGCCTGTCAGCCATTTGAGGATTTAGGCCGATCGGCCCTTAAGGGTCCAGGTCGACTGAATGGCCGTGGTTAAAAGACCTAGTCGCCATGTCGTTCGGCCAAGTGCCGAAGAAACAGTGGTGGGCGTGCGTAGCGACGGGCATGGTGGCTATGCTTCGGTGGCAATGCTTGATGGCTACGCTTCAGGTGGTGGCACAACTTCGGATGGAGTAGCTTCGGATGGCGTGGTGGCGCGGCGGCGTGGCTTCGGGTGGCGTAGCTTCGGAAGGAGCGGTATCAGCACGGCGCAGCGGCGGTAGTAGCGTGTTGGCCACGCACGGGCAGAGCGATGCGCTCGGTGGTGCGTCAGGCGTGACAGCGCGCGCTTGGTGGCAACGCATCAGGCTCAGCTCCGTGGCAGCGTGGTACGGGGGCACACGAGCAAAGACACATAGGCGCGTGGCGCTATGACTCAAGCTAGACGAGGTCCCTAGCGTCTTCGTTATCCTTTGGGACCTTATCTCACCCTCAAAGTCTAGCCATGTGATGAGATCATACCGGTCCACACAAGCCATGTTTCTATCTCAAGTGAAGACAAGGGCTTAACAACTTCTGCTGCTTCAAGTTCAACTCAAGATCAAGTCCAATTCATTCATGAGTCCAGTTCGGCCCCTAAGAGTACTCTAACTAGAAATGACTATATCTGGGTCATACAAAGTCCGTTTGAAACGTTGTTGGACTCTACGGAGAAGCCCATGACGAGAGCTTTCCAACGGAAGTGGTTTCACATCCAAACTCTTTCTGGATCGACGGGAATCATCAAATCAATATGACAAACAGAATCTACCAAGTGCTACGCCACCTCCACTTGGGCCCAAAGGCCTTGTACGACCTAAGGTTGCACAACCATCCCCTTGGCCACCTCTCTTGCCCTCTTCCTTATATATATTCAGTAGCCTTAGCTAGAATAGATGGGTTTTGCTTAGATTATAACTAGACACTTTGTCATTTTTTCGTCGTTCATCGGTTTGTGGAACCCCAACTCGTGTGCTTAATATTATTCATAATTTTAGATTGCATCTTCTATGTTCTTGTTTGTGTTCTTAATTTGCATGAAGGGATAAGCCTTCTTGACGAGGTCAATCGTGTTTGTGCGTGGTTGATAACTAAAGGAGCCGTGGTATAGCGATTGCACGGTTCGAATCCATTCTGATTGGAAGCCGGATCATCAACGCCGAGTTCTCCACCAATCGATTTAGTACTACTTGTTGGAATATCGGACCACCGTTCCCATCAAGTGGTATCAGAGCTTCGGTTGCCCATAGGTAATTCTTGTATCCCCACCTTTGTTTTGCCATCGTCCTAGAGTACAGAAAAATTGCCCTACAAAAAATTCATCATCGATTCCGCTGTCCTACAATCCCTTGTGCCTTAGCAATTTTTGTTTCAGTTTCGCTTTGTTGAATTTGTGTCCATCGCCGTGGTCTTCTTGCTGGTTTGAGGTCGTGATACTAGTTTCTAGTTGTCCCTTTTTGTTGCCCTAATTCTTGTTTGCACCGTTAGTTATCCCACCACCATTTCGTATCACAACCCTAGAACCGAACTGAGTCCCTCTCGGTTGGTCTGTGCCGCTGCTCTGCATTATATATCTCGCTTCGCAAGCCCTAGATAAGTCGTGAGCCGCTTGTGTCAATTGCCCTGCACCACTAGCCATCCTTTTTCGCCCGCGATCCTATTGCTATTTTAGCCCTAACCGGAAGGAAGAAAGTGAAATCTCAAGCAATTCTAGATTGCGCATTGCTCAGTAAAACAGTCATAACTTTTGCATACGAACTCCGATTGTGGCGTTTTTTTTGTTTCGAAGAGGACGACGCCGCGCATCCGAAAAATCCACAGGTCTTTAGACCTCTGCAATTTTTTACCCTCAAAATAGGCCTTTAAGATTGAGTTCTGGACCCCAAAAGTTTGCTTGCTATTTTTGCGGATTTTTCGGTCATCTGTTTAACGTTTTCTCTCATTCCAAAATGTGAGATTTTTATTTTACCTTTGAGTTAAAAGAAAGAAAAACAAAAAGCAAGTGCAAAAAAAAAGCCGCACTGAAAAAAATCAGAGAGAAGAAAAGAAGCTAAAAGTGGGAAAGAGAAGCAGATAATCAGAATTGCTTGCATCATTTGAGTCCTATGTGCTTTGATATATTTCTTGCTAGGTTGAACTAGTTCTAGGAACACGTTTATAATAGCAACTGTGACAAGTACGTTGAACATTTATTCAGTTTGTTAATCTGATTTTGATATTGCTTATTCCTTACTACTAAATATTACCTTCCGAGCTCCACATACTTTTTATCAGTTTAGGTTCTCTTTTGCAATCTCTTTGATCACGCCCTCACGGTATCACGAATCAACCACCGGTCGTACCACCTGTTGCTTTGGTAAGAATATTTGTAAGGGTGTGGTAAGACGCGTGAGAGTTTGTGATCTCACTGTCCAGTACCTAATAGTTGATAGGGATAATACTTTGTGCTATCTTCTGTTTTCTACTAACAATTGCAGGGGTATCGGAGGACTAGGATGGTAACCAATGTTTCTTCATAACGAGCTATGAGAGATACTGCGAGAGATGAATGAGACTATGAACAAGCAAATTCAAAACATAGAGAATGCACTTGATAGAAAAGAACATAAGCACCCACCTAACTTTAATTCATCTCCTTCTACTGGTAAAGGTAAGAATTTTTCAGTTCTTCCTTCTTATAACGGATTTGGTGTTGATGCTTATATTGATTGTGAAACAGAGGTAGAAAAAATTCGTTCGCAATGTAACCTCTGTAATAAATGAAAAATTAAAGTTGCCGCTAGTGCTTTAACTCTCTGTGCATCAATTTAGTGGAAAGATTTTTGTGTTTATAAGACAGTACCACAAACAAGAAAAGATATGAAATGACTTATGAGAGATGAATTTGTTCCTACTTATCATTTTAAAAAGTTACTTTATGACTTGTAATGTTTACAACAATATGATAAAATTGTCAAGACATATTACGAGGAATTAGAAACTTTGTTGTTGCGTTGTGGTTTAGATGAATCTGAAGAAGCTAAGGAAATAAAATTCTTAAATGGACTTGATATGAAAATTCAGGGTATTCTTGTTGATAAAGAATATAGTTCTCTCTCTAGTTTATTTAATCTTACTTGTGGGATTGAAAATCAAATTGAACATGAAAGACATCTTGCTGAAATTTATGTATATAATTGCTAAATTGAAGAATTTTCTTTGGAAGAATGGCATCTTGTCGAGTTTCCACTTGCTAGTAATTTTTCACAGGACATTGAGAATAAGAACGAGAAGGAAAACACGCAAGAGAAAGAGGAACATGAGATACTTGTTATCCTATGCATGTCTCAAAAATGTACAGATCATGATATGCCTAAATCGGCTAAGATAGAACACAAAGGTAACGACATATGTACTATATTCAAACGAGGAGAGAATTCTATTAATGTGCTAAATTTGGCCACTACTAGTGCTATGCTAGAACAACAGTTAATGGACACTCAAACTAAATCACCTTTTTCACAATATGATTGTCTTGCTGTCTCTAGTGATAAAGAAGTGTTGTGTGATAATGTCTCATTTATATCCATGCCTCAACTAGTGAATGAACAAGTCAGTTTTATTTCTGATCTAAACACGTGTGCTGAAACTAAACATGTTATTCACCTTGCTAATGAAAAGAATGAGATTAAACTGTTATCTTCCTTGAATACTTTGGGTTATATTGAATTTGATGTCATATGTGATGTCAATTGTTTAGAGAAGAGGTTTTCTATACCTGCTAATTTGTCAAGGTCATCCAGTGTTAGTTTTCATGCTATTGGCAAACATAATTAAAGGAAAGTACATGGTGCATCGATTTTATATTTTTACCATTTTGAAATCTTCTTTTAATGTGCCACACTATCAATAACCAAAGAATATGTTGGTTTCTTTGCCGCCTCTTGTTACTAACCTTTTGTCGGCCAATGAGCTTGAGTTGAGGACGACTCAAAATCAAGAAGGGGAGGATGATGAGACCATACCAGCCCAGCAAGCCATGCTTCTATATCAAGCCAAGACAAGGGTCCAATAACTTCTGATGCTCCAAGTCAGCCCAAGATCAAGCTCAATTCGTTCACGAGTCTAGTTCGGCCCTCAAGAGTAGTCCAACTGAAAATAATCATATCTGGGTCATATGAAGTTCATTTGAGACGTTTTTGGACTCTATGGAGAAGCCCACAACGAGAGCTTTTCAACGAAAGTGGTTTTACATCTAAACTCCTTCTGGATCGACGGGAATCATCAAATCAATATAACGAACAGAATCTGCCAGGTGCTGTGCCACCTCCACTTGGGCCCAAAGGCCTTGTATGACCTACGGTTACACGACTATCCCCTTGGGCGCCTCCCTTACCCTCTTTCTCATATATATTTAGTAGCCGTCGCTAGAATAGATGAGTTTTTCTTAGATTAGAACTAGACACTTTGTCAGTTTTTCGCCGTTCATCGGTTTGTGGAACCCCAACTCGTGTGCTTAATATTATTCGCAATTTAACTCGTGTGCTTAATATTATTCGCAATTTCAGATTGCATCTTCTACGTTCTTATTTGTGTTCTTGATTTGTATGAAGGGATAAGCTTTCTTGATGAGGTCAACCTTGTTTGTGCGTGGTTGATAACCAAAGGAGCTGTGTTGTAGCGATTTTAGGGTTCGAATCCGTTCTGATTGGAAGCCGAATCGTTAACGTCGAGTTCTCCACCAATCGATTTAGTACTACATGTCGGAAGATCAGACCACCGTTCCCATTACCATGTCTGCGAACACGATGCAAGATCGTGA
Organism: Otatea glauca; assembly: GCA_036346275.1. Classification (NCBI taxonomy): domain Eukaryota; kingdom Viridiplantae; phylum Streptophyta; class Magnoliopsida; order Poales; family Poaceae; genus Otatea; species Otatea glauca. Next base: position 16,426,291 of record CM070721.1, on the reverse strand, counting down.
CGGCGGTGGTGAGTTTGGCAGTGCCATGTCTTGGGAGGTGACGACCATGGCCAGCGACCGTGCTATGTCCACAGGTAACCCACATTAAAACACTAATTAGTGGATTGAATCTTTTTCATGTTAGTATAGTATGTCAGGACCAATCTAGAACCCTAATCAATAATTAGACTGATCTAATCTAGATTAGGAGACTAGAGCAATTGATCTACAGTATTGGAAAGGAATCTGGTGACATGCCGTTCATTAAGCCTTGGAGAGCTTTTGTGCTGATAAAGTGTTGAATAATAAATAGTCGTCGTAAGTTGATCTAAGAATAATAGACAATACCCGATGAATGATCACAATAGATGGATGTGGGATATATGGATCTCAACTCTTTTCTTATTATTCATTGATTCTATTGTACATTGGTAGCTATATTTATAATCAAAACCCTTCAAAGTAAATTTAGAATTCGCTCACAAACCCTAGAATATATTAACAACTACCACGCATACAATTTGTATTGCCTGGTCACGCATCGCGGCGCTGACTGCGAAATCCAGCTCATAAGCTCCACTAGCTACTCATCTACTAGTGGAGTAAACATTCCGACGCGCGCGCGTCTGACCCTGACCACAAGAACGACCGGTACTCAGTGGCTACAGTTAAGTGCATCTCCAAGGGCAGCAGGCCGCTGGCAATTGGACCAGTCAATTCGCGAGCGCTGACCGTTGACCGCGCATGCAAGCATGCCAGCTTCGTGCGCCGGTGATGGATCGCCGTCCATTACTACCGACAGCACGACCGACCGGTCGATCAGGACGCATCCACCGTGTTGATCTTTGGATAATTACCTGCTAATTTTGGAAGGAATTGTTGCGCGTCAGTCGTGATCAGTCCTTTAATTTCTTTGGCTTTTGGGCTTTGGCATTTGGATAAGGGCGCGTGCATATATAATTTTAAGGATCGGCGTATATAATTAAGATGCCTTCTTGATACAGAGGTTGCTTGGAAGCAAAAGGTGAGGTTGATGGAAGCAAAAGGTGTGTTTGCCAGCGAGCACTACTATGAAAAATCTCATCACAGACGGTTCGGAAAACTCATCACTGACGGTTTTGTGAACCGTCTGCAAAAATGTGTCAGTGATGAGAAGGCACATCACAGACGGTTTTCGAACCGTCAGTAAAACTAATATCAGAGACGGTTGTATCTACGAACCGTGTGTGATGATCATTTGTCTTAGACGGTTCTACGATAGAACAATTGCATCTAGAGTACCACATAGATTTTTATGACCTTCTCATCAGGCAAACTGTTGTCTCAATGCATCTAGGATGTTTTGATATTGAATTGCAAAATCTATAATTGGTTGTGCCTTGTAAATGTCATTGCATAAATATCTAAGGAGAATAAAATTTCGAACATCAGATACTAATCATGGAAGTTTTGCCAAGAGAGTTACGGGGAAAACATTATTTCATAGTTCAAGGCCAGAAGACCTTACCACAAATATGATAACAAAATATTTCATAGTTCAGGTAACAATACATTAACAAAATATGATATATACCACAAATATCAATAAGTGTTCAGCTAGAAACCACATTATTTCGTAGCTCAAGACAAGGAAACCTTATAGTTTTTTCATGTCTTCCATAATAATGTGCCATAGCTTCTGCAATAGAGGCTTCTCGGTTCTCTCTGAAGTTCCACAACTCCAGAAAAGTGCCGATTTATTTGACACCAATAATCGATTGATCTTCAGTCATATCTCTCAGTCCCTACAAATTAAAAGAGATCATGTTGTTGTGAGAAGTATAGTAACCACATCGAATTAAGTACTAGAAACCTTCATATTACCTCTATAAGCTCAGCTTTAGCTTCTTCCAGCTCTACATTCGCCCTGTGGTCCTTACTGATAAGTGCCGTGTTAAGAGATTCGATATCTTGCAAGTGATCATCTATATCTTTTAGTTTTTGTTTCATCTCATAAATTTTTTCTGTTATCTCAGATTTCCCCTTCAGTTGTTCAATCTCCACCTCAAGTTTTTGTTTAGTTTCTAATAGCTTTTCCATGTCGTCGATCTACTAGAATGTAATACTTGTTCTCAGTCAAATCCCAACTGACACCATCTTAGCAAATCAAGCTAGCATTGCACTATATATACATTATTACATTCAACACTTAAATACAATAAACGATTGTAGTTCCAATTTTAAGCACCATGTATACAAAGTGAACTTGCATTGGCAGAGTATGTAAATGAAGTCATCTTTGCATCAATATTTCTAAGAGTATGTAAATTAAGTTATTATATGTCATACTATGTAAAGCTAAAGCATTATCAGTCATTGTGATCGAACACATCATTCATGTGGCTTTCATTTTTTCATAAAAAGATAGCAGAAACATATATAGATAAACAAATTTGCACTGATGTAATAAACACATTGTACAAACCAAAGCATACTACAAATAACTCTCACACAGAATTTTATTCTCACATAGCCATACCTAACTAGTAACCTCACGGATGCTGGGGAGAAGGTGCTCGTGGACGGAGGAAGTTCGCGCGCGCTCCGGGGAGGAGGAGGAGGTGGCCGTTGTCGCCCTCACGGATGCTGGGGAGGAGGTGCTCGCGGACGGAGGAGTTCACACGCGTCGGGAGGAGGAGGAGGTGGCCGTCGTCGCCCTCACGGATGCCAGGGAGGAGGTGCTGGCGAACGGAGTACTTCGTGCTTGCGCCGGGGAGGAGGTGGCCGTTGTCGCCCTCACGGATGCCGGGGAGGTGGGTTGCCGGGGGCCTAGGGTTTGCGGGAGACGAAATGCATGGATCGATCTGCGCTACGGACCTCTATCGGTATGGTTATATAGGGTTCTGAGGTCATATCACAGACGGTTTCTATTTAAAACCGTCTGTGATATTAAATTATCACAAACGGTTTGCATTTAAAACCGTCTGTGATATGAGTGATTATCTCACTGACGGTTTCACTATGAAACCGTCAGTGATGTTCATTACCATAGATGGTTTTACCAAACCGTCTATGTTAAGACGTCTAATATAAGTCTTTCTGTAGTAGTGGAGACGTGTGGCCTCAGTGGCGGAGCCACCTCCTGGGCAGGGCGGGCGCCTGCCCGGCTCACCAGGGGTGCACAGTGACCTCCCACCACCGCCTGTCACCATGAAGCTGTTGGTCTTTGGTCTCCTCCCGTGCAAGCGGTTGGCATTTCGAGTAGGCCGTCGCACGTGAAAGCAAACTAGTGGTCTAATGCGCCGAAGCCCATAAGCGAACTCATTTCTAGATCCAAAATCCCACAAACTCCCAAACAGGGTTCCAAATCTTGCCAAAATTTTGGATTTCGGACCACCCCGAAATCTAAACTACCGGTCCAAAAAAATTGAAATTGCTACAGTAACACAAAATTTCGGTTTTTCTCAGCAAAATTTCATTTTTTTGCCGGTTTTGAAACTTTTAGGGCCGGATTTGGTCCAATAACCCTTAGGAAAGTCATCTCCTATGAAAATTTGTTGAAAAACCGAATTTTTGAGACATTTTAAAATTTTGGTAGAAACACTGTCAGTTTGTATAAAATTTTATATGCTTGATAATGAGCTAAATATTTTATGGTACTATCTTTAGTAGTTTAGGATCATACATAAAAAATTTAAAAATAATTTAACTTCATTTGTTATCTTTAAAAAATCAAAAACAGAATGAACATAATTGGGACAGTTACATTGTTAGAATTTTATAAATTTTCTTGAGTGTGATTATGATCTAATTTTTTTTGATATATTAATAATTGACTCAGTAACATTATATAATTTTTTTTTAAAATTCAACTTTGTTTGTTTGGTAAATCAAATCTATGTAAGCGTTGAACTTCGTTTGTTATATTATATTTCAAAAATCAAAAAGAGAAAGAACATAGCAAATCTATGTCTTGATCATGCTTTTATCAGACGTAGCTTTATTTGAATTGTTAAACATTATTTAAGAATGATAATCATCTAAAACTGAAGGACCGAGATGGCGAAAGAGGGGGTGAATGGTCGCAAATGTTATATTATATTTCAAAAATCAAAAAGAGAAAGAACATAAATGGTATTGTGCCTTGTAAGACTTCTATAAATTCACTGGAGTGTGATCATGCTTCAAAATATTTGTGAGATATTAAGCATTTCCTTATCACCCTTATGTAAAATTTTCAAAAATTTTAAACCTTTTTTTGTTGCTAAAGCAAATCTATGTAAATTGAATTTAAATCATAAAGACATAATGTAAATGCATAAAATAAATTCAGAGGTGGATGGATAAAACTTTATCTGGAAGGAGGTTACAAAGCCTCACATTCATGTGGGCAAAGCTCAAATGAGCATAAAAACCTCAACACCTTCAAGGAAGGAGGCTACCCTCCACCCTATTTATACTACTTTGAATTGTTAAACATTATTTAAGAATGATAATCATCTAAAACTTTAATAGAAACACTAATGTTACATCACAACACCTTAGCAGGAGGTTCTTTCTTTACCTCGATGCCCTTGTCGTCATCATCTGATTGATTTTAACACTTGTACTAGGATGCATTGCACACTGGACATACATGCAAGTTTGCGTACACTTTGCGGTAGAGGATACAGTCGGTATTCTTTCTACTTTCATTCCCAAGGGACAAAAAACCTTCTTGGCTTTGTAGGTGGTTGTCGATAACTCATTTCCCTCTGGAAGCATGTTTGCTAATAGACCTAACAATGCCGTGAAACTCTTGCCTTCAATTTGATGGTTCAAGCATGGATGACAACCTTGTGTATTTGGACGACCCTAGAAAAAGGTTTCTTGCCTTCATTTTGTTTATTTCATCACGGTCCCTTCGTTCAAGCACGGATTGATGCCAACCTTGTGTATTTGGACTTGCTACTTGCTTCCTATAAAAGGTTTCACCATGTTGTCATGTATACATCAAGCCCCATACAACCTTGTGTATTTGGATCTGCGCTGTGTTTCAAAATATCATCAGATTCTCACAGTCAATGCATGGACAAGACACAAATTCCACCTCCTTATTAAGCATATCCTCGTTTACAGCTCTTCTAAAAGCAGAGATGCCATTAATGTACTTGACACTCACACAGTTCTCAGCGTACAACCAGCTTCTGTCCATCTATGCTACATATAACAATAAGTGTTAAATAATAAATTAAGTACACTAGGAGTGCACATGCACACATTCTTCAATTGGAGCACAAATGAACTAGCTAGACCTTTACCCTAAATCATAAACCATGCTAGATCTAAAGAACAAATGGATATATATGTAAGCTACATTTAAACTTATACCTTCTTCAATTCTCTCTTTACCTAACTAGCTACATCTTGGGTATAATGCAATTAGAATCAATTACTACTTTAGATCACAAAGAACAAATGGATCTACACCAAGCTAGATCTAAACCATCTTCAATTCTCTCTTTACCAAGCTAGATCTTGAATATAATGCAATTAGAACCAATTACTAACCTTACATCACCTTAGCATCTTCAATTATCTCTCTTTACCTAGCTAGCCACATCTTGAGTATAATGCAATTAGAACCAATTACTACTTTAGATCACAACTAACAAATAAATCTACACCAAGCTAGATCTAGACCATCTTCAATTCCCTCTTTACCAAGCTAGATCTTTGTCGAATATCTAAATATGGGGTATGAGTTCGTACCGAAAATACAAAGACTATACCATATATGCTCAATCAAGCATCTAGAAACTCTGGATATCACGGGCCTGATTCTATGGGATTAGATATATGCGGAGGGGATATCTTCATACTAGGAATGACTCGATCACTTTCCCATTACGAGGAAACCGGCTCGAGTACGCCTAGTATTTAGGGAAGTTTGGATATGCTACAAAGATCACACCATGATGGACTCCTCATCGGCTACGATCTGATATCCCAAACTGACTACAACTCAACTTGAAGCAGGGCTACCCCGACTATATAAGGCCACGGGTAGGTATCCTCAGAGGGGGGCTTCGGAGAGACAAGACTTTTAGAGAGAGCTTTTACAAGACGAAGAGCAACCAGGAGTCGACGGACCGCGCTTCATCAACCTCCAACCATAGTTTAGGCATTGTCTAGATCCAATCTTCATTGTAACTAGGGCTAGACAATCTGCTTTGTACTTGATACACTAATACATACATCACCCGCACAAGACGTAGGGTATTACTCCATCTGGGGGCCTGAACCTGTATACATTGTGTGCCGCTGTCTTCGTGCTTGACTTTGCTAAATTGAAGGTACCCGTAATCATAAGTTTATTATCGAGATCTAACCTTCGACAATCTTGAATATAATGCAATTAGAACCAATTACTAACCTTAGATCTCCTAAGACAAAAGGATTTACAATCACACTTTCAAATCCACGGTATTCTTCCACCAGATTGCCTCTCAATCGCAGCCACCTCCAAAATAGCACAGGAAACCCTACAAATACTATGGAGGTCGGGGCTCTCTATACTTATTTCTAGGAAAAGCTCATCATAGATGGTTTTAGCAAAAACCGTCTGTGGTGGGTAAGGTATCATCGCAGATGGTTTTTGCTAAAATCATTAGTGATGAGACCCACATTATTGATTGTTTTAGCCAAAAACTATCAATGATGACAATGGTAGTCATCATTGACTGTTTTTGGAAAAAAATTGTCAGTGATGATCAACCATCACAGACGGTTTTTAAAAACTGTCAGTGATGAGGGGTTTAATATATGTCCTTTTGTAGTAGTTGTTTAGTCATGGAACGTTAGGGTTTGAATTCTAGAGACAAGTGGAATGTTATTCGAGATAAAATACAACAGAGTGCTTGCTCTATGCTTTGCTTTCAGGAAACCAAAAGGTCCTTATTTGACCTTTAGTATTAAGAAATTTTAGCCATAGACATTTTGTACCTTCTGCTAGTGCATCTGGAGCAAGGTTCACAATAATTTTCTCGATTATCGACTCTATCGCCGCAGTTCGATCTCTGAAACCACTTGGTAAACCGGTGGAATTCAAATTTAAATTCAATAAATTTGGAAAAATTTATGAAAAAGTGTTAAATTTTTTTGTGTGAGGTTCTAAGAAAATGCTAATGATGCTGTAAAATGTATAGATCATTATCAAACCTGTGTATTTTTTAAAATTCTGACAGTGCTATTGTGAGAATATATGCTCTTCTGTTTTTGATTTTCTAGGGGCAATAAATAAAGTATAATATTTCTAAATATTTTTTTGAGGTCCAGAGGCAATCCTAATGATTATGTAAAATTTTTAGATGATGATCAGAACTGTGTATTTTTTTAAAATTCTGATAGTACTACTGTCTTTTTATATGCTATTCTATTTTTTATTTTATAGGGGCAGTAACTAAAGTCTAATATTTTTAAATGTTTTACTAAATGATCCCTGGGCACTATTTATGATTTCCTTAAAATTTAAGAGTATTATCAAGCTTGTAAATTTTTATAAAAATCTGAAAGTGTCTTTGTTCCTTTTCATTAATTGATATTTTTTATTTTCTAGAGAAATAAATGAATTCAAAAATTGTTGAAATTTCTCAAAGGTGTTTTATAGATTAATTGGGATTTATTCATATTTTTTGCTATTTTTCCAATGTTTCTTGAAATTTTCAATTTTCCTTGATTGTGGAGAAAATCGAATAAAATCGCTCAAAAATCAGTAAAAATCGAACAAAACCAGTAAAAAATTGCGAAAATCGGTTGGTTTTCTGATTATTTTTCGACGTTGTTTGACCGCTGAGTTCAAAATTTTTGGCTTTGAACTTCTTCGATTTCTACCGATTTTCAATCGGTTTTTTTCCAATAATAAAAAATAAAAAATCGTTCAAAAATTGAAAATTTGATATTGTGAAACCTGATCTGGAGGTCTTTTGACTTCTTGGAATGACGACTTATTTTCTGGAAATGTTGTTCATTCAGATAAATATGCCCTTATTATCAAGTTGACTTCCACCCAAGATGTTACTGTTTGGTATATGACCAAAATTTGTGGCCCCTTAGCACCTGCAGATAAAGCTGAATTTGTTAATTGGCTCTACAATTTTGATGCTTCAACATTTGGCCTTAAGCCACTGGTTGGGGATTTTAATCTCTTGAGAAGTCCAGAGAACAAGAATAGGGCAGGGGGAAATGTGAATGATATGATGCTGTTCGTATTATTCACCTTCTTGATTTAGTGGAAGTACCATTTAAAGGAAGATCTTTTACATGGAATCAAAGTTCTATCGAACTTCTCAAGCAATTGCTTAGGTGCTTATTTGATCCCATACAAAGATTTCAGTAACTTACAAAAATCACCATCTTGTTCTTCTCCGGGTATCACAAATCCATCTGACTGTTCTGTATAAATTTCCTCATACAACTATCCATTAATGAAAGTTGTCTTTACATCCAATTGCTAGATAAGAAGACTATGTGGGGCAGCCAAAGATACAGTAATCGAATAGTGATTAATCTAGCAAAAGGTGAGTAAGTATCAAAGAAATCCTCGCTTTCTTTTTGGGTAAAACCTTTAGCCATAAGCGAGCCTTGTACTTTTTGATAGTACCATCAGGCCTAAACTTCTTCTTGAACACTCATGTACATCTAACTGGCTTACAACTAAATGGATGTTAATGATTTTTGAAGTTCCATTAGTGATAATGGGATCGATTTCACTACGAACTGCACCCTTCTAGTATTCTGCATCAGGAGATGCATATGACTCTAAAATGATTTTGAGAATATCATCTACAAGTTACATAGTGAAGTCATCACCAAAATATTTTGCAATGCTTTGTCTCTTGCTCCTTCGAGGAGCTAGAACACTGTCATCTCCTCATGTTCGTGTCCGTGTGTGTGTGTTCAACATACTCAATTGGATCAGTAGGTCTAGTAGTTAAATCACTTTTCTTGACTAGAAGAGCTGTGTGAATCCTTCGTAGGAAATAAATTCTCAAAGAAAGTAGCATCCCAAGACTCCATTATCATACTGATTGGCATGTTAGATTTCCGGATTTAACTACTAGAAACCTATAGGCTGTACTATGATGAGCATATCTTATACAGACACAATCCACTGTTTTAGGTCTAATTTTACATTTTTTAGTTATTTGTAAATTGACTTTTGCTAAGCACCCCTAGGTGCGCAAATATGTGAGTGATGGTTTTCTTCCTTTTCAACCTTTGTAGGGAGTTATCTCACTATATTTAGTGTGAACTCCATTTAGAACATGACATGCATTCAATAAAGGCTCTCCTCATCATGCCTTAGACATACCAACAATATTCAACATGGCATTAACCAAGTCAGGCAAAGTGCAGTCCTTTCTTTTGGCAACCACATTGGATTAGTGCAAATAGGGAGGTGTCCTTTCATGGATAATTCTATGTTTTGTATAGAATTGATCAAACTCATTGGAAAAATACTCACCACCAAGATTAGACCTAACTCTTATAATGTTTTTGCCTAGTTGATTCTCAACTTTAGCCTTATAAGTTTTAAAGTAGTCTAATGCGCCTCAACTTTTGTTTCCAACAAATGCGCATACCAGTATCTAGTAGCATCATTAAATTCATGAAATATCTTTTCCCTCCTTTTTTCAATAAATCATTTATCTCACTCAAATATGAATATATGGTTCCAATTTTGCCGAGTTTCTTTCCTTCAAGTCTTGTGAGGATTTCAAGGTTGTGTTGCTTGCACTTAAATTTGGCATTTAAAACCTTTGACTATGAAAAAGTTTGGAATTAAATTCAAACTAGAAAACCAAGGCGTACAACCAAAATTTATATGACATAAACATGAGTGCCACAAATTAGCCTCACCACCACTCGTAGAGTAAAAAATATGGTTCACAATCTTATTACAAAAATTGGAAAAGGAAAAGAGGAACAAGCGTCCACATTTATGTCCTTTAACAATAAAGAGCCCACATTTTGACACATGACTTTATTCGACTCAAAGACCAACTTGAACCCATCTCAACATAGAAGGGAGGCGCTAACGAGGTTGTTATTTATTGTAGGGGCATGATACACATTCTTCAATCGCACAATCTTTCCAGAAGTGAACTTCAAATATATCGTACCAACACCAAGATCATAAGCATGCAACCCATTCCACATCAGAACGGAGGAACCTAGTGTGACCTGGTAAGAATAAAATAGAGATGCATCAACGCACACATGAATATTATCCCCTATGTTAACAGACCAATTAGTAGATTGAAATGCCAAAAAGACATAAGGTAAATTATCATAACCAGATGCCTCAGCATCACCGATAGTCACATTGGCATAACTCTTCTGCCCTAGTTGAATCTTCCTGCCCATCTGTTTATGACATTTCTTGGTCCAATGGCCACTCTTGCCATAGACAAAATAGATAACATCTTCCATGTTGACTTTCTTACTATTGTTGTTGGTTCTTTTGAAGTTAGTGCTCAGAAAGACCTTAGCTTTCCCTTTGTTCATTCCATTGTCTCTGCCCTGCAAAACATTAATGCTAGAATGTCCCTCTTGCATCTTTGGTATCACATCCTTTGTCTGAGGCTTCTCCTCAACATAAGACTAGCAACCAGATCCTCAATGGAAATGTTTTGTCTCTTGTGTTTCAGAGATGTGGCGAAACTTGTCGGACCCAGGAATAAAATCCCAAAATCCTTGTGTATCCTATACTAGTCCAAGAAAAGCTAGTACACGCAATGAAGATGATATCATGACATATCAAATACACTTTATTAATAGGCCAAATAAAATAACACAACTGAAGTAAAATAAAATAGTAGAAAAACTCAATAGAATTACTACAGGCAATCAACTGGGGAAGTGGCCTAGTCCTGCTGGTCCTCACCATCGAAATATAACACCTCTAAAACAACAGAATAAGCAAGGATGAGTTCTAGAAGTACTCCACAATTTACATGGGAATGCATTATTAATGTTAAGAGTGACAAAGGAAGGCATTATGGTTAAATTTTACACAAAGCAGTAAATTTTCAGATAATCTAAGTAATTTTGAAATGCATAATTTTACTTAAAGAATATTTGATTTTTTAAAATTTTTCATCTTAGGATCCATCCTAGAGCTAAACCAATTTTTACCACAATGGAATCACTCCATCTGAAATTCAATCTTTCTAAAATCATTTTTGAAATCTCCAATTCTAATCTGTGAAAGGCTTGCTCAGCATGCCCATGACTGAGGGCTCAGCTAATTGATCAGTTTTACTCTTTGCAAAGGTTGTACAACTTTATGCACAAGACATGATCGTCTATTTTTGCCAAAATACACATTTCCTTTGGTGTGCGATAGAGAAAATCAAGACAAAGCCCCTAAAAAGTTCCATCCCATGTAGCCATGCGCACTAAGGTTTCACCGCTGATGGAGTTAAATCTGCCCTAGTCAAATGCCCCCTCTTGCACCATGCTGCGGTCTAACCAATCCCACATTCAATCCAATGGCACAACTAAGAGTGGAATGTTTCAAGATGGATAGCTAGGTCAGTCCCATACCAGACTTGTGGTAGTATAGTAATGCTTTACATTTAGCAACTCATAGACCGGCCCTTAATTGATCCAGGTGAGCTCTCCAATAACCCAACAACCACCAGTCAACCATTCTCACACATTCTAAACCATATTTTTAATTTAACTTGAAAATACATGGAATAACTAAGTGTAGTATTATATTTGAATAGAACTTTATTTGGCACAAATTCCCAAAAGACCTAGTTTCACTTCTAAGCATGTCTAAGCAACTATTCTAAATATTTTAATATCCATTAAAAATTAAAGAGTACATACATAAGGTTTCAATGGCATGAAGTATTCAAATTTCAAATGTGAATCAATCAATCTCGGCATAACTATTTTAAAATTGGGACAAAAACTATATTTGCTAAAATGATGCATGTAATAATTTAAATTCAAAATATAAATTAAAAATCTAGGATCAATATGATCAAAAGTGCAACTTGCCTTGATCGAAGTCCTGGTGATCCGGATCGACGGTCACAAACTCTTCCAACTCTCCGAATCTATACGATGAAAATCAAATAAATTAAAATAAAATAAAAAAAGTATGATAAATAAGTAATTTAGGATTTTAGATGAATTTAGGAAGAAAAATGGAGTTAATCGGAGTTCGAATGGAGGAGAACGGACTCTTGGAAGATTTAAATCAAGGAAAAGATAGAGATAGGGATTTTTCCGAATTTTTTAATTAGGATACTGCACAACGCTGACATCATCCTCGATTTTGGATTTTGAAATTATTTTCTAAACGAAAACCAAATTATGATGCAATGCTTGCGTCATAAATGTGTTTTTAGCCGAATATTTGTTTTGAAAAATTTTGCTGACAGGTGGGCTCTCGGGCTTGTGGACTCGGGCCACGACTAGGGACCCGAGTGCACCATGTGCTCATTGCACCAGCACGGGCTCGGGCGCCAGGACAGCTGAGCGGCGGCTGCAGCCGTGGGGAGAGGCGACTCGAACGGGCACCTTGGCTCAATGGCGGCTGCAGCGGGCGGAGGAGAAGGAGCTTCGGCCTGCTGAAGAAATATGCAAAATCCAAATGGGGAGAAGGGAAACCAGAGAATGGAGAGAGGGAAAAGAAAGAGGAAGACGAGGCGCACCTTGTGACGCGGTCTGCAAGGGAGGAGGAGGTTCGGGGAGGCGACGAGGTGGGAGCGCGTTAGCCGGCTTCGGGGAAGAAGCTCCGGCTTCTGCGGCGTTCCGAGCAAACGAAGAAGAAGGGGAACTTGGTGATTTCCAAAATGGAACGGGTGAGGAACCCCGATATCAAGGGTTGCTTCTATAGCCTCGAGGAGGGCTTGGATAAGGTAAAAGCTAGGCGTGAAGGTGGTGGCTGGAGGAGTGAACCCTCACGAAAAATGTTGTAGGGATCGCAGGATAAGTGAGGTTGGGATAAGGGGTGGGTTCGGTTGCACGAGATCGGCGAAGAAAGCAGGCACGAAAAACATAGGATTCAGAGCTTGATTTGGTTGGCAAAGGTGGAAGAGAGAGAGAGAAGGAGAGGTCTGGAGGTACAAGAAGGTCCTGACATATGGGACCGAGGTTTCATTTTAAATTTTGGGATTAATAGAAAGGCTTTTTAGACAATAGCAAATGAAGTTTCAAAATTCAGAAAAAAATTAGAAAAATGTCTTGAGAGATTTTGAACTTAATAAATTGTTTTCAATGTAATTTGGGTTTTAATTTTATCAAATAAATTATTTCTTAAAATCTAAAAATAGCAAAAGTGAAGGACCGAAAAGACTACTAGAGGGGGTGAATAGGAGCCAAACAAAAATTTCCACTCCAAAAATATTCAAGCCCCTTTTTTAAAAGAGCCAACTAAAGGTCTTAGCTAGTCCAGCACTGGATAAAACAGCAAAACTCCCAAATCCTCTTTTGTAAAAGAGTCAACTAAAAAGCTCAACCACCCCAGCACTAGACAAAAGAGCAGAACTCCTGAAAGCTCACCCTTCAAACGTGCAAGAAAAGATCTACTGGTTTCTTGAGAGAAATCTTGGTGATCATATTCAAAGCTTGCCTAGATGATTGGGACATGATTTGTAGAAGATTCATCCATCAATCATTCATCCTTGGCAGCACAAGATCAAGTGAAAAAGAAACAAAGAGAGTTAGAGGACTCAAAAAGAAGGGAGACCAAAAACTTCAGCAAAGGTAAGTTATAGTGTGTCTTACTAGGTTGGAACATACTTTAGATGAGATCCTCAACCTCTTATGCGTCCTAAATCTAGTAGAAATAGAGCAAGCAAAAGGAGGTGAAGCACAGCTCAAATTGCAAGAAAGAACCAAGTAAAAATGCGAGAACAGAAATAGACTATAGAACATAGATGAACATGGATCTTGCATAACTTAGAGAGGGATGGTTACAAAGCCATACCTCTAGGTGAGCAAAGCTCAACAGATCATAAAGAAACAAAAGAATCCTTCTGTAAGGCTTGATTCCAACCTTGGTTCCAACCAGGGTATGGAGACATCCCTCTACCCCTCCATTTATAGCACAACTGAGTCAATCTTCACCCTTCGATGACTTCCTTCTACCGTAAGGAACCTCACCAAGGGCTAGGATTAACTCAATCATACATGGGCTAACCCGAAAGTCAACAACATAACAGGTTTTGACCATACTAACTTAACCGCTAATCCACCTGTGAATACTTGATCCAACCATCCTACTTCGCTTGAGTCACTCACCAGTTAGCATCACATCCGTCCACTTGAAGCATCGCCCATGCTTCGTCACCTTCCATATGGCCCAATGACTTGCCGCCAAGCCTCTCACATGTTCGGACTCCCCCGAACCATCCTCGCTTGCGAACGGCCCAAATCACTTTGCACGCCACATGTCCTTGTCCGCTTCACCATGACAGCTTCAACTTCCTTGACAGTTCTGGTCCTCAACTCCTCCCTGAGCCTAGTCCTGGTCCACTTTACCATTGCCCACCATGTCTATCACCAATGCTTCATGCTCTGGTTCCTTGTCTTCTGGGTTTGCAACCACTTCACGGCCTCAATCATTTGTCGGCGTCCCTTGATATTCTGAACCTCAGCTCTCCTAGCCTAGTCCCAGTCTCGCCTTCGCTACACCATGACCTAGCCTCAGAGTCTTGCAACCAAAATAAACAAGTAAACCATCATATAGCATTGTTCTAGATAACATGCATCAGAAACCAGACAAGTATCACTAACTGGTCAAACATCAAAAGATCCCACCTTGGACACCAACTTGGTCTACGACCACTCTTCAAGTAATGACCTCCCTAGGCCATGACCCCTCAAAGCCAAAGACCACTCTTGGTTGTGACCATTTTACTCCATGACCACTCTGCAAATCATGACCTCCCTAGGCCGTGACCACTCCAAAGCAAAGACCACTCTTGGCTGTGACCAACCAAAGTCACTCTTGGCTGTGGCCACTCTTACAAAGGTTATGACCACTCCCTTAGGGTCACGACCACTTCCCAACTGGTCCTCAGAAGTCAAGACCACTCCCACAATGATTTAGACCACTCCATCAGAGGTCACGACCACTTCCCTAGTGGTCCTTTGAGATTAAGACCACTCCTATGGAGGTCACAACCACTCTCATGGAGGTTAGGACCACTCTTATAGAGGTCACGACCACTTCCTAAGAGGTCCCAAGAGGTCACGACCACTCCTCTAGAGGTCACTATCACTCTAGCAAACGACCTCTTTAGGGAACGATCACTCTAGATGTCACAAAAGCCACGACCACTCTAGGAAACGATCACACTGTAGGTCACAAAGGCCACGACCATTCTAGGAAATAACCACCCTAGATGTCACAACGCCCACAACCTCTCTAGAAAAAAACCATCCTAGAGGTCACAACCGCTCTAGGCATGACCACTCTATAGCATGACCTCTCTAGGAGCACGACCTCTTTAGAAGCAACATGACCACTTAGTGGTAAAGCCACAACCACTCAAGACAAAGGTCATGACAACTCTAGACAATGTCATGACCGCTTCGAACAAAATCATGACAACTCTGGACAAGGCCACGACCACTCTTGGGGTCTATGACCACTCAAACTAAATTACTCATGACAAAGCAAGCTCATATCAAACTCAAACCTGAGTACCACAAGCTCAAACACAAGTCAATAACTCATCACAAACATGAAACGACCTACACATGATCTTTCAATCTCCTCGATGAGTATATTGACAAACACTACAAAAGGCAAAAAATTGAGTTTGAAAGCAAAAGAAGAAAACAATTTGGTTGTAAAACCACACTTAGCCCAGATGTAAGAGAAAGCAAAGAACATGACTAAGTGAGCAAGAAGAATTTTAGAGTAAACCAAGAGAAAGAACAAGTTTTCCAAGAGCTCAATTTTGCTTATAAGACTATCATTTTTGCATGATTTCAATGAGTGCAACACTTAGCATAATCTTGAAACTAGAAACATAGCCAAACAATGGATCAAATGGATAACCTAGAGTTCAACATAGTCAACACTTTGGGGAAGGTAGACATGCATAAAAGATCTTTTGTGCTCAATCATCTTTAATGCAATTTTTGATTTCAACACAAACAGCGGGGTGTGAAGAGGTTATCCTAGCAAAGCACATCCCCGACTAGGAGCCATCGACAAAGACCTCCTAGGCTTCACGCTCTTTCACACACCTAATACGGTTTGGAGAGCTTATCCTAGCAAAACACATCCCCGATTGGGAACCATCGACAATAGCCTCCTAGGCTTCACCCTCTTTTTTATTTTTATTTTTATTTGTATTTCTCAATTTTTGATTGACTCATGCCAAAGTCGACTATCTCAAGTATGACAATTAAAAGAGTGGTCTTGGTCATACACAATACATCCCAAGTGCAATGGGAAGCAATCTCGTGAATGTAAAGTGTTGAGATCAATCTTAGCACATACAAGTCAATATTTGATCATTTTTTAGCACTTAGATTCATGAGTAAATGAAGGATTCCAATATGAAACAAGATAGCTTCATCCAAGTTGCTCTAGGGACCCTAGTAGAAATCCAAGATTTCTCAAAGTATGGTATATGCACCTAGTGAGGAAATACAGCAAGTAAAAGCTACAGGTTTCATCAAGTTTTCATTAAGTTCAAATTTTAATTTTTAGCAAGCTTAGCATGATGAAGCAAAATGAACTTAGACATGGCTAAGCTAGCAAAGATCTTCAGAAAAGAAGCAAGGTGCATGTCATGAATAATAATTCATTTGCACAATAGACAAAGCTCTTTAAAATAGAAGATGAAGTCTATATGCAATGCATAAAACAATTTCTCAAACTCCCCCTCAATGAGTCAAATTGAAGCTTAAAATTCTGATTCAAGTTGAGTTATTGGTAGAAGTAAGTTCAGAAAACTTCCAAATGAACTCATCAGAAACCAGAAACACAGAATGAGAAGAGGAAATCAAGAAACTGCAAGCTGGGTGGTTATAGATCGTAGAAAAGATGGTAGAGAGCACTATAGCTCAGACTCGCTCTTGTCTTCCCTAAGGACTAACATAGGAAAGCTAACTCTAAAATCCAAACTAGAGAGAACACACATATCTTGTCTACCCAGGAAGGTCCAACACCTGCTAGATCTACAAGACTGTGAGGGAACTCAACCTAGAGAGAAGAGAGAACAACTAATTAAGCATGATGCAAAAGATGTGAGTTTCATGCAAAGCACGCTAGAAGTCTTAGTGAAGTGAACTTAGAATTCTAGAAACAATACCCAAAAACACCCAGAAGATGCAAAAGAAAGGAAATGCTACAAGTAAAAGTATAATACATAATATACAAAACTAGCTCCCCCTCAAGTGATGCCGTAAGGGCTCATGACTCTAAGCTCTCCCCTCAATGCTACAAACCTAGAGTTATCAAAAGGCTTAGTAAAGATATCAGCAATCTGGTGGTCACTCTCCACAAACTGAAGGACTATGTCACCCTTCTTCACATGTCTCTTAGGAGATGATATCTAATGTCAATATGCTTGGTCCTAGAGTGATGTACTGGGTTCTTAGCAATGCAAATGGTAGAAGTATTGTCACAACAAAGTAGAACACTATCAATGACTAACCCAAAGTTCCACAAGGTCGATCTCATCCAAAGTATCTGACTACAACAACTTGCTGCTGCCACATACTCGGCCTCAGCGGTGGACTGTGCAGCTCAAGACTACTTCCTAGATGTCCAAGAGACAAGTGAAGTGCTAATGAATTGGCAAGTGCTAGAAGTTCTCTTCCTATCTACCCTACAACCAGCAAAGTCTACATCTAAAAAAGCTCGAAGGGACAGACAAGAAGAGGAAGAGTACCAGATACCATAGTCAATGGTAGCTCGAAGTTACCTGAAGATGCGCTTCACTGTCTGGCGGTGAAAGGCGCGAGAAGAAGCCTGAAATTGAGTGCACGGGCACACAGCAAAGTGTATGTCTAGCCTCAAGGCAGTGATGTACAAAAGAGAGCCGATCATGCTCCTGAACTTCTGATCAACTGGCTCATCATCCACATCAGGTTTGAGGACAACAGTGGTGGCAATAGGAGTCATCACCGGCTTCCCATCCAACATGTCAAAGCATCTCAGGAGGTCTCGAGTGTACTTGTCTTGATGCAAGAAAATTTCCTCTCGAGTCTACTTGATCTAGAAGCCGAGGAAGTAGCTCAACTCGCCCATCATGCTTATCTCAAACTCTGTACTCATCACATTTGAAAACTGAGACACTAGAGAGTGCGAAGAGCCACTAAAAATAATATCATCTACATAAATCTGGACAAGTAAGAAATGAGAATCCTGATGGCTAATGAATAGAGTCTTGTCTACTTTACCCATATCAAAACCAAGAAGAAGATAGGACTTAAGCCTCTCATACCAAGCTCTAGGGGCTTGCTTAAGTCCATACAAAGCTTTCGAAAGCTTATAGACATTGTTTGGGTATTTGGGGTTCTTGAATCTTGTAGGCTGCCTCACATAGACCTCTTTCTCAGTATACCGGTTGAGGAATGCACTCTTGACATCCATTTGATATAGCTTGAAGCCATTAGATGTCGAAAATGCAAGAAGGATCCTAATGGTCTCTAGTTTAGCTACAGGGGCAAAGGTCTCCTTAAAGTCAAGACCCTCAACCTGAGAGAAGCCATATGCAACTAGCCTAACATTGTTTCTAATGACAACCCCATGCTCAATTTTCTTGTTCTTGAACCCCCACTTGGTCCTAATGACATTATGACCAGATGGGGGCTCAATAAGCTGTCAGACCTGGTTCCTCTCAAAGTTCTCTAGTTCCTCATGCATAGTATTGAGCCAAGACTCATCGGACAATACATGAGAGACATCCTTCAACTCAAAGGAAGCAACGAAGGCAGAATGGAGACAGAAGAAAGATAAGCCTAACTTTAAGCACGTGACACACTCAAACAGATCACCAATCATCCGATCAGGTGGATGATGCCGCTGAATGTGCTGGGGAGGTCCAGAAGCAGAAGTGGCCTCTACCTCAAGAATAGACGAGGTAAGAGCAGAGCCACTAGCTGCAGGAGAGTCTAAAGGCAAGGGCTGAGGTAAAGAGATAGAAACAGAAGGCACCTCAGGTGTAAAGGAGACTGGATAAGGTAGAGCACCATCATCTTCATCATCCTCATTCTCTACAAAGATAGTCTCAGAGAGGGAAGAATAGCTTAAGATATTAGGTCTAGATCCTGAACTAGCCTCATCAAAGTTTACCTCACAAGTCTGTATAATCTTACTCGCCTCACAAATCCAGACTCTATAGCTACGAGAAAAAGTTGAGTAACCTAAAAAAATACCATCTGAAGAGAAGGACTCAAACTTATCTAGGTTCCCAGACTTTAAAATGAAATACTTGCAACCAAAAACGCAAAAATGATAAACACTAGGCTTTTGCCCATATCTCAACTCATATGAAGTGCGGTTCAAGTGTGCCCTCAAGAACTCGATTGGATACATAGCAAGCAGTAGCTATAGCCTCAGCCCAAAACTTTCTAGGAGTATTGTACTCATTTAGCATCGTCCAAGCCATCTCAACTAAGATCCTGTTCTTCCTTTCCACTGTGCTATTTTTTTGTGGAATGTATGGAGAGGAGAACTGATGATCAATACCTGACTCCTCATAGAAACTCTCAAAGTAGGTGTTCTTAAACTATGTGTCATTTATCACTGTGTTTGGCTCGTAAGGCACCTGCGAGCTAAATAGACAACCTACAAACTAAACCCTTGAAGTGGGTAAAAGACTCATCCTCTGAGGCCACGAAGAACACCCAAGAATAGCTCAAAAATCATCAACAATGACAAGAACATACCACTTCACACCCACTAACTACACTCTAGCTGGACCAACAGTGTTCATGTGTAAGAGCTGTCTTGATGCATCAGTCATCACCATGGTGATTGGGGGATGAGAAGCAGAAGCGGTAACCATCTTGCCATGTCGGGAACGAGAACAAACCAAGTCTTTGACCAATTTGAGTTTGGGTAAACCATGAATGAGATCATGGCTGCTAACTTAGGTCAAACTATAAAAGCCAATGTGACCAAGTCTCCTATGCCAAAAGGAGAGATCACGGGACTCAGAAGCAACTACAACGAAGAGAATCATCAAAATAATAAGCAAAATCAGCAAGAAAGACTCCTAAATATAGAAATCCCGCAAATTATAATTCAGCTTACTCACTAAGGCAATAAACTTAAGAGACAAATTATCATTAATTCGCACGGTACCTGTAGAGATGACTCTACCAAAAGAGGCATCTCCAAAGGTGATTAGTTTATCATCGCGAGAACGGGCTAGGGAAGAGAACAAATAGGAATCTCTGGTCATGTGGCGAGAATATACAAAGTCTACGATCCAAACCTCTCCCGTCCCAAAAAACCTCGGAGGCTTGGTGGAATACTTGTTAGTCTCATGGATTTTGAGACCGGTCAAGATCTAAAAGAGCAAAATCAGCTCTAATACCAATTGAAGGACCAAAAAGGCAACTAGAGAGCGGTGAACAAGAGCCAAATAAAAATTTCCTCTCCAAAAATCTTGCATTACCTAGAGAGGGATGGTTACAAAACCACATTTCCACGTGGACAAAGCTCAACATAGCATAAAGAAAAAAATAACTCTTCTCTAAGGCTTGGTTCCGACCTTGGTTTCCACCAGAGTATTGAGACATCCCTTCAACCCTCCATTTATATCACAATCGAGTCAATCTCCACCCTTTGATGACTTCCTTCTCCCATAAAGAACCTCATCAAGGGCTAGGATTAACTCACTCACTCATACATAGGCTAACCTGAAACTCAACAACATAACAGGTTTTGATCATACTAACTTAACCGGTACTCCACCTGTGAACACTTGATCCAACCATCCTCCTTCGCTTGAGTAAGGCACCAGTTAGCATCACATCCGTCCACTTGAAGCATCGCCCATGCTTCATCACCTTCCATATGGCCCAATGACTTGCTGTCAAGCCTCTCACATGTTCAGACACCCCGAACCGTCCTCGCTTGCAAATGGGCCCAAATCACCTGGCACGCCACATGTCCTTGTCCGCTTCACCATGACAGCTTCACCTTCCTTGACCACTCTGGTCCTCAACTCCTCCCTGAGCCTAGACCCGGTCCACCTTGCCATTGCCTACCATATCCATCACCAGTGCTTCACACTTCGGTTCCTTGTCTTCCCAGCTTACACCCACTTCCCGTCCTCAATCATCTTTCAACGTCCCTTGACCGTTCTAGACCTCAGCTCTCCTAGCCTAGTTCCAGTCTAGCCTTCGCCTCACCATGACCTAGCCCTGGAGTCTTGCAACCAACACAAACAAGCAAACCATCACATAACATTATTCCAGGTAACATGCATCGAAAACCAGACAAGTATCACTAACTGGCCAAACATCAAAAGATCCCACCTTGGATTACTTAGTCTATAACCACCTTGGTCCGCAATCACTCTCAAGTAATGACCTCCCTAGGCCATGACCCATCAAAGCCAAAGACCACTTTTACCTATGACCACTTTAGTTTATGACCACTCTGCAAATCATGACCTCCCTAGACCATGACCCCTCAAAGCCAAAGATCACTCTTGGTTGTGACCACTTTAGTCCATGATCACTCTGCAAATCATGAACTCCCTAGTTCATGACCCCTCAACCAAAGTCACTCTTGTCTTTGACCACTCTTATAAAGTTTATGACCACTTCCTTAGAGGTCACGACCAGTTTCCAACTGGTCCTTAGAAATCAAAACCACTACTACAGTGGTCTAGACCACTCCATTAGAGGTCACGACCACGTCCCTAGTGGTCCTTTGAGGTCAAGACCACTCCTCTAGTTGTCTAGACCACTCCTGTAGAGGTCACGACGACTCCTATATTGGTCACGACCACTCCCTTGAAGGTCACCACCACTCCTATAGAGGCCATGATCACTCGCATGGAGGTCAGGACCACTTCTATAGTGATCATGCCACTAAAATAGTGGTTACAAACACTCCCATGGAGATCAGGACCACTCACGACCACTCCAATGTAGGTAGTACCATTCATATAGAGGTCACTACCACTCCCCAAGTGATCACGACCACTCCCTAAGAGGTCCCAGGATGATGCGACAACGGCCCGATCTTCCGATAGGTTCTACTTTTGCGGAACGGAGACATTCTTTATCAACCGTGCTCACGCTCGGATGACCTAACCACGAAGGTTAATTCCTGCACGCGGTAGAAGAAACGAGCAAGAATGAGAAAGAAAACAATCTAACAATTCAAACGATCAAAGTTGAGGTTATATCTTTCACCAAATCAGGTCTTGTGACACTACTCCGATGAACAAGTGTTTCACATGCGTGGGGAACAAACTTAGAAAATAACCTAACCCTAAAAGTAGCAGCGAATATGTATATATAAGGGCGAGTTACAAAAAGTGATCAATCAACGGTTCTAATTCGAAGACTACAACAACAATACATTTTCGCGTCGATTTGGAGTCCTTCCCGAATGAATATGGAGGTGGGCTTATATGCAATAGATAGGTCTTGAAATAAGCTTTCCAATGAGTGGTGGCTCATCCCAAACGGACTTCGTATGAGGAAGTTATGGCCTTTTTAGTCTGGTGTTGTCAGGCTGACCCCGAGACAAGTTGTAGTCCGAATTGAAGTGCACGGACGGCATCAATTGGGCTTGTACTTTAGTTGAACGTGGCTTGTAGGTGTTCAAGTTGTGTATGAGGTCTCCTTGACTTAACATCTCCTCTCCCATACTCCTAAGTAACAACACATCACAAGAAAAATTATGCAGTAGCACATTCTCATTAGAACAAGTATTATCACCTAAGAACAAGTTCACCTTGTAATTGAGTTGTTTTGCTCGAGCTCGTGTTATTGGACCAAGAGTTAAAGTTGTATCCATAGGACTTATGTCCTCATTATTCTCCCCCTCTAAAATTGGAGTCGTCCTCGACTCAATCTCATCTTCTTCGCCCATGTATGGTTTTAAATCTGAAATGTTAAAAGTGAGACTAACCCCAAAATCTGCAAGCAACTCAAGCTTATATGAATTATCATCAATCTTTACAAGTACTTTAAAAGGACCATCAGCTCAAGGCATTAATTTAGACTTTCTCAATTTAGTAAACCTATCTTTGCGTAGATGCAACCAAACAAGATCACAAGGTTCAAAGGTTAATTGTTTGCTAACCTGGCTACCATATGCTTTATATTTTGCATTCATCTTTTCAATATTTTCTTTAACTAATTTATGCATTTTCAAACTCAATTCAGGACGGCTTTGAGCATCAAAATTTAATGTTTCAAAAGGAGGTAAAGGTAACAAATCAATAGGAGCACGTCGATTAAACCCATATACGATGTGAAACGGACTTACCTTGGTTGTGGAGTGTATGGACCTGTTATAAGCAAATTCAATATGAGGTAAGCACTCTTCCCACATTTTCAGATTTGTCTTGAGAATCGCCCGTAGCATAGTAGACAATGTGCGGTTGATGACCTCCGTCTGTCCGTCGGTTTGAGGGTGACAAGTAGTGGAGAAAAGCAATTTTGTCCCCAATTTATTCCATAGGCTTCTTCAAAAATGATTCAAGAACTTTGCATCACGGTAAACGAACGATCTCCCTAAAAAACAAATCAGCAACGTTTGTAGAATCGTCGCTCTTATGACAAGGTATAAAATGCGCCATTTTAGAGAAACGATCAACCACCACAAATATACTATCCCTTCCCCTCTTAGTCCTAGACAATCCTAACACAAAATCCATTGAAATATCCTCCCAAGGAATTCTAGGGACAGGAAGAGGCATATAAAGACCATGTGGATTCAAATGGGACTTAGCTTTATTGCAAGTGGTGCACCGTGACACATAGCGCTCGACATCACACCTCATCTTAGGCCAAAAGAAATGGGCAGCAAGTACATCCTCTATCTTCTTCACTCCAAAGTGTCCCATCAAACCACCTCCATGCGCTTCCTGCAAAAACAAAAGGCAAACAGTACTAGCTGGAACGCATAGCTTGTTAGCACGATATAATAATCCATCATTTAGCACATATTTATTCCAAGTTCTTCCTTCTCTACATTTTAGATAAGCATCTCAAAAATCCAGATCAGTGGCATACAAGTCCTTGATTGTTTCCAAACCAAAAATTTTATGATCAAGTTGTGATAACAAATTATATCTCCGAGACAACGCATCGGCAATCACATTGTCTCTACCTTTCTTATGCTTGATGATATAGGGAAATGATTCAATGAACTCAACCCATTTAGCATGTCGTTTATTCAGTTTTGCTTGGCTTCTAATATATTTTAAAGATTCATGATCGAAATGAATAACAAATTCTTTGGGCCAAAGGTAATGTTGCCATGTTTCTAACACACGCACTAAAGCATACAATTCTTTGTCATATGTAGAATAATTCAGAGCAGGGCCATTCAATTTTTCACTAAAATATGCAACGGGTTTACCTTCTTGTAGTAACACTCCTCCTATTCCAATCCCACTAGCATCACACTCTAACTCAAAAGTCTTACCGAAATCGGGGAGTTGAAGTAGAGGGGCATTGGTGAGCTTCTCCTTTAACACATTAAAAGCATGTTCTTGTGCTGGTCCCCAGTAGAAAAGAATATCTTTCTTTGTTAACTCATTCAATGGTGCCGCAATGGTGCTGAAATCCTTCACAAAACGCCTATAGAATCCTGCAAGATCATGGAAACTTCTCACCTGTGTGACTGTCTCAGGCGTCGACCAGCTCTTGATTGCTTCAATTTTCACTTCATCCACTTCTATCCCCTATAGAGTAACAACATATCCAAGAAAAGAGACTCGATCCGTGCAAAAGGTGCATTTCTCAAGATTGCCAAACAAATGTGCATCTCTCAAAGCATTAAAAATAGCACGTAAATGTTCCATGTGTTCTCTATGTGACTTGCTATAGATTAAAATATCATCAAAATAAACCACCACAAATTTTCCAATGAAAACATGTGAAACTTCATTCATTACCCGCATGAAAAGTGCTAGGTGCGTTAGTTAACCCAAAAGGCATGACTAACCACTCATATAACCCAAACTTAGTTTTGAAAGCAGTTTTCCATTCGTCTCCCAACTTCATTCTAATTTGGTGGTATCCACTTCGCAAGCCTACCTTAGAAAAAATAATAGAACCACTTAACTCATGAAGCATGTCGTCTAACCTAGGAATAGGATGACGATACCTTAATGTGATATTATTAATGGCTCTACAATCTACGCACATTCGCCAACTACCATCTTTCTTAGGAACCAAAATAACAGGAACGACACAAGGACTAAGGCTCTCTCGTACATAACCTCGGTCCAATCAGTCTTGGACTTGGCGCTGAATTTCATTAGTCTCTTCGGGGTTGGTTCAGTAAGGCGCACAGTTTGGTAAAGTCGCCTCGAATCAAGTCAATTTGATGCTCAATTCCCCTCATAGGTGGCAGCCCTGGGGGATGTTCATCCGGGAATACATCCTCATACTCCTACAAAAGATTAATGATAGCAGGAGGCAAAGAGCTAGGCAATTTATCAAGGGAAAAATAAGCCTATTTGAAAATCAAAGCATAGCAAGCCAAATCAGACTCATCAAGCGCAAGTAAATCAGATTTTGTAGCAAGCATGTTAGAACCATTCAATTTAATTCCCGCCTTCTTAACACTAGGTGCTTCCTTTTCCTTTTTATGTGGGCAAACTTGTTTAGCTACATCCTGATTTTCAGTGTTAGTTTCCTTCACCTGACGTTCTTTTCCGGCCTTTCTAACTCATCTTTCAAAATGGCAGCAGGGGTCATTGGAATTAATTCAATGGTTCTTCCTTTATGTGTGAAAGTGTATTTATTGCTTCTACCATGGTGTAAAGCATCAATATCATATTGCCAAGGCCTACCTAAAAGCAAAGAACAAGCTTGCATAGGCATGATATCAAAATCTGCATGATCATGGTAGGTACCAATTGAAAAATGCACTCTCACAATCTTATTTACCTTCAACTTACCGTAAGAGTTGAACCATTGAATGTAATATGGCCGCGGGTGCTGCTACGTTGTCAAGCCAAGCTTCTCGACCAACTCAATGCTAGCAAGGTTGTTGCAACTACCTCCATCGATGATGATGCGACATGATCTTTCCTTCACAATGAACTGTGTTTGGAACAAGGTGTGGCGTTGATTTTGCTCCGCTCTCTCCATTTGAGCACTAAGTACTCGCTGTGCTACAATACTCATATACCTCTCAGAAGTTTTAGCTCTAAATCTGTCCACTCCATCATCATCACTACCCGTTGTATGTTCGTCACCTGCGGGGTTAGCTGAAACAAGCGCCAAATCTTCATCATCAATATCACTAGCACTAGTATACTCACCATCATCTTTGGCAATGAGAGCTCGCTGATTTAGACAGTCTTTCATCACATGACCCCATACCTTACAGCGGTAGCACTGCGTGTCACGTGTCCTACCCGTGGAAGCAACTGATGACACGCTATTTGCCGGTGCTTGCACCGTTGCTGATTTGCTTGCTGCGGGAGCATGTGGTTGTGGCGTGGAATCAGTGGAACATGCACGGAAAGAAGATGATGTAGAGCGACCAGCAGAAGGTGCCGCAGGTGGTGCCCTAGGTGTGGCCCGAGTTGGAGGAGATCCTCCAGAAGTAACTCCTCGTGATCGAGCTTGTCGTCCCTGTACTTCCCTTTCCTCTTTGCAAGCAAGATGGAACAAACGAGTGATATTATAATAATCCTTATACTCTAATATGTCTTGAATTTCATGATTTAAACCCCCAAAAATTCTAGATATTTTTGCATCCTCATCTTCTTGCATTTTACAACGCAACATACCAATTTGTAACTCCTAATAATACTCTTTTACGGACTTATTACCTTGGTTCAAGCGCTGCAATTTATTCAATAAATCTCTAGCATAATATGAGGGTACAAATCTAACTCGCATGCATTCTTTCAAACCATTCCAAGTGGTTGGGACATTATCTGTTTGTTTAATTTTATGCCACCAATATGATGCAAAGTTAGTAAATTCACTAGTGGCAAGTCTTATTCTATGTTCTTCTGAGACTTCAAAGCATGAAATTTTTTGATCCACAGATAGCTCACATTCTAAATATTCATCCGGATTATAACGACCCGCAAAAGATGGCATGGTAAACTTAACTTTAGAAAATGCATAATTAATATTACCATGATGTTGATTAGCATTATCATTGTTACCTCCCATACCATGACGATTGCGGCGAAGACGATCGCGAAAACGAGCATTCCGTTCAATAGCTTGATCCATATTGCCAACACTTTCTTCTCCTTCATCATCCTCTATGTTGTCGGTAGGGAATGCTTCTTCATCTCTAGGGGCAGCAAGATTGCCCTCCCTTCGACCTCCATTGGGAGGTGCAGGATCTGCAGGTGGAGGCGACTGCCTCTCTATGTACTCCATTCTGGTGAAGAGGTTGGCAATGTTCCGCTCAATTCGCTCCATCCTATGTTCATTGTCTTGAGCAAGCTTGTTGAGGTTTGTGTCGATGCCTCTCAACGCTCTTTGATGATCCTCCATGTACTTCATGAGCTCAATTTTTGCAACACATTCGTCTCCATCAGGAATTTCATTATGTAATCCTGTCATTATTAGTAGAAGACAAGAAGGAAAAAAGGAGTATATATTCTTCCTATCAACTACTAGGTGGTGGACAAAGGGTAAAGATCACTCTCGCTCAAGCTTCTTATCAAGCTCTTGCAAGTTTCTTACCAACTATGACAGGTGGTGCAATCCGGTAGGCTGGTTCATGATAACCTGTGACAATGGTGGGGTGTGCAATTGCAAGTAAACCTGCAACTGAATTGGAAGAGAGTGGAGCTCGGAAGGCTCTGAATGAGTAGCAAAGGTTATGCAACAATTCAAATCAGAAATTGCAAAACTGAAAAGTAGTCCCAAGCTAGTCTGTATTGCCGGCCTAAACTCGTCACAGACCTAGTTATGTGAAGCGAAGCACACAAATATACAAAGGACACAGATGATTCCAGCACTTTTGAATTTTTTTGTTTTTTTTCAAGTCGGCTTTTGATTTTTTTTTTGCACTGGCCTTTTTCTCTTCTCTCTTCTTTTGGTACGGCTCTCTGTTTTTTTTTTTTTTTTTGTTTTTATCTCTGAGGTATACTATCCTCTCAACTGAAAAAAGGATGGAAAACAACAATCCCACATTTTCGAACGAGATAAAATGCTAAACAGATGACCGAAGGATGACAAAAAGATGGCACCGAAACTTCTGGGGCCCAGAACTCAATCCTAGATGCTGATTTTGAGAGTCAAAAAATGCACAGGCCTAAAGACATCGGAGGCTTTGTGGAATACTTGTTAGTCTCGTGGCTTTTGAGACCGGTCAAGATCTAAAAGAGCAAAACCAGCTCTAATACCAATTGAAGGACCAAAAAGGCGACTAGAGGGTGGTGAACAAGAGCCAAATAAAAATTTCCTCTCCAAAAATCTTGCATTACCTAGAGAGAGAAGGTTACAAAACCACACCTCCACGTGGAAAAAGATCAACAAAGCATAAATAAACAAAAGAACTCTTCTCTAAGGCTTGGTTCCGACCTTGGTTCCCACCAGGGTATTGAGACATCTCTTCAACCCTCCATTTATATCACAACTGAGTCAATCTCAACCCTTCGATGACTTCCTTCTCCCATAAGAAACCTCATCAAGGGCTAGGATTAACTCACTCACTCATACATGGGCTAACCCGAAACCGAACAACACAACAGGTTTTGATCATACTAACTTAACCGGTACTATACCTGTGAACACTTTATCCAACCATCCTCCTTCGCTGAGTAAGGCACCAGTTAGCATCACATCCGTCCACTTGAAGTATCGCCCATGATTTGTCTCCTTCCATATGGCCCAATGACTTGCCGTCAAGCCTCTCATATGTTCGGACACCCCCGAAACGTCCTCCCTTGCAAACGGGCCCAAATCACTTGGCACGCCATATGTCCTTGTTCGCTTCACCATGACAGCTTCAGCTTCCTTGACCGCTCTGATCCTCAACTCCTCCCTGAGTCTAGACCCGGTCCACCTTGCCGTTGCCTACCATATCCATCACCAATGCTTCACACTCTGGTTTCTTGTCTTCCCAGTTTACACCCACTTCTCGGCCTCAATCATCTTTCGGTATGCCTTGACCATTCTAGACCTCAGCTCCTCTAGCCTAGTACTGGTCTCACCTTCACCTCACCATGACCTAGCCCCGGAGTCTTGCAACCAACACAAACAAGCAAACCATCACATAGCATTATTCCAGGTAACATGCATCAAAAACTAGACAAGTATCACTAACTGGCCAAACATCAAAAGATCTCACCTTGGATCACTTAGTCTATGACCACCTTGGTCCGTGACAACTCTCAAGTAATGACCTCTCTAGGCGTGACCCATCAAAGCGAAAGACCACTTTAGTTCATGACTACTCTGCAAATCATGACTCCCTAGACCATGACCCCTCAAAGCCAAAGATCACTCTTGGTTGTGACCACTTTAGTCCATGATCACTCTGCAAATCATGAACTCCCTAGTCCGTGACTCCTCAACCAAAGTCACTTTGTCTTTGACCACTCTTATAAAATTCATGACCACTCCTTATAGGTCTCGGCCACTTTCCAACTGGTCTTTAGAAGTCAAGACCACTGCCACAGTGGTTTAGACCTGTAACAATCCAAAATTTGAGTTTTGGAATGTTTGATTTCAAAAATAAACCATTTGCATTTCTTTTGAATTAATTACAGCTTAATTTGAATTTTCCATTAATGAAAAGATTTAATTTGACTAAACTATTCATCAAACAAAACCAATTGGGTTCATTGTGCTCCAAGGAATTTTTCTGTATTTTTGGGGATTTTTCTGAATTTATTTGATATTTATTTAAATTTATTTGTATCTCTGGAAATTTCTAAAATCGAAAAAAAACGTTTTAATTTTCAAAAGCCTCTCAGTGAACCTCCCGCCCGCTTCTCGGCCGCCGCCACCTTAGCCCGCGCATCGGCGGCCGCCCGCCGGCCGCTCCGCCCACCCACATCTCGCGTAGCCGCCAGCTCTGCCGCCCACCACCGTGTCGGCCGTCCGATTCGTGCCACGTGTGCGGTCCGGATAGCTCCGCATCGCCCCGCCGTCGCGCCCCGTGAAACCCTAACCCTAGCGCCGGAGTCCCGCCGCCGCACGCGCTGCCGTCTCAGAGTCCGTCCCACGCACGCCTCCCTAGGCTATAAAAACCCGCGCCGCACCCCTCCTGAGGTTTCCCTCACGCCGTCGCTTCTTTTGCCCTGCCTCTCGCTGCCCGAGCCGTCGCTGTTGCTCCGTGCATCCTCGTCGGAGTTCTCCTCCGTGCCCGAGAACTTCCGCCGCTTATTTCTTCGCCGCCGGTGCGTCTTCGCCGTCGCTGTGGGTCCTTCCGCGTTGCCCGCGTCGCCCTCTCCCCTGCCCGCCTTGTCTCGCACCCGATCCGTCGAGTCTCCGCCGTGTGCCGTGCCGTCTTCCCCGTTGTTGGTAAGCCTCGCGCCGCCGCTCGCCGTCGTCCTCCTTCGCTGATTCCTGGCCGTCCGATCTCGCGCCTGCGTCCCAGATTGCGCCGCGTCTCCTCCGCCGCAGCATCGCCTCTCAGCCGTCCAATCGGGTCGAGTTGCCGGATGCGCGACGCGTGGCTTGCCTCGTTAGCGCATGCGTCACCCGCCGCGTCAGCCGAGTCGCTGCGTCGCCATTGAAGTATGTCGGCGCGCCGGGCGACGGTGAACCGAGCCGTGCCGTGGACCGAGTCCACCAAGAGCGGCTGATGTCGCGACACGCAATAAATCGGTTTTCGATAAAATAAATAAATCCGAAATTCCGATTTTCGTATTTTCTCTGAATTTAATCTTTCGAGGCCCGCCTCGCCATACGAACTCCGATTGAGGCGATTCAAGTGTCTAAATTTTTCTAAAATCAAGATCTATCTTCCGAGCCATTTATTTTCAGTTTTGAGCTTGTTTAAGTCTCTGTTTTGTATTTATTTGGTTTCGTTGTTTTTTTCGGTGAGACGCTAATTCCAAGGGAGCGAGCGAAGACTTCAAGACCAAGACTCAAAGACTAGATCGCAAGGCAAGTCGTAATCCTTTGATCATATTGATCCTATGTTTGCAAAAGTAATTTACTTTTATACAATTGCATGGTATTAGATGTATCAATGCTTATTTCATGGGAGTAGATGTATACCTAGTTGTCATTATGCCACCTTGATTATCTTGGAAGCCATGTATCCATTGTTAAACCTGATGCTAGCTAGATGCGCGTGGATCAATGGGACATTACTAGTTGGACATAATCATTATACCAACATTGGGTTATGGGTTAATCCTAGCTATGCTTAGACATGCTTAGATATACATCCCTCGAAGGTGTTGAGGTTTTGATGCTCATTTTGCCCACATGAATGTGAGGGATTCATGTCACATATTGAATAATGTTAATCTTGACTTAATGAGATATTGAATCGAACATCTTTTCTTTCAAGTTCCAACTTTGTTCTGAACTTGTTCTTCGCGCAACAGTCAGTGACCGTGATTCTTAGCCATGCAGAAAAATTTTGGAGTTCACTTGTTGTACCGTTTGGGCGCCATTTGTAAAATTTGTTGTACCATGGAAATTTGGGGTTTGCCATTGGTCAAATTGAGGACAAGTTCTGAATTCTGTTGCTTTTCTGAAAGTGACGAATTGTTTTCCTTTCTAAAAGCAAGTGATCGTACTTATCCATGCAAGCTTGGGGTACACATAGTTGTCTAGGGGTGCTTTCGAGGTTTTTGTTGGAGTATTTTGGGAATTTTTAGCACATTGGGATGTGGATGTCTTGTCCGAGACAACTTAAGGACTTAATCTTGTGCGCCATTGCTGTTGTAAAATTTGTTGTACCATGGCGGGGTTTGCCTGGGCCTAACAAGAAAGGGGTGCTTTCAGCACATTGGGATGTGGACTACCACAAGTACCACAAGTATGGGACAGACCTAGCTGATTAACTTGCAATGTCTAGCCTTGAGTAACGCCAAGTGGTGGTGTGGGTTCGGGATAGATGGGTAGATTCGCAAGGCGCAAGAGGGGCCTTAAGGGCGAAACCTTAGCGGGCGATCGAGTTTAGACATTGCATTGTAAAGGCTTTGTTATGATATCTCGCGACACACCAAAGGAAGTGTGTTAGTAACGCTTGCACAAAGAGATGTTCATGTCTTGTGGGTAAAGTTGTACAACCTCCGCAGAGTGTAAAACTATTCGAATAGCGCGTCATGATCATGGACAAGCCGGGAATTTCACACGGGTATAGAGTGTTTCATAAAATGTGGAATTGTTGGGATGTGAACGGGAGTTCATCGTTGTTTTGTTGTCTATCATTGATCTACCAGTTATTTATTTATCTTTTCATAAATATGCTTTCAATCTATTTATTGTATTTCAATTCAAGTTATTGCTTTCTGCAAATGAAATATATAGCCATCCTTGTCAAGCCGTGCATGAATATATTGCATCAATTCCCTACGGCTTGCTGAGTACTTTTGTACTCACGGCTTTATACCCTTGTTGATCAGTTGCTGAAGGAGATAATGAGTATCATGAGGAGGAATTCTATGAAGACTACGTGGATTAGGAAGGCGTTCCCCAGACGATTGCCTGTGGCATGTCGAATGGCTCAAGTTATGTTTTCCGCTGCAATAGTATTTGTTTCTTAAGCCCTTAAGGCGTAATGGTGTAAACATTGACCATAAGGTCGTTTGCTTTATTCAATAATAATTTGCTTCTTCTTAGTTAATTCGTTGTGTGGAATGATATTACATCTATGTTTCCGTGTGCCTTTCGGCCGTGATCACGGACTAGTGCACTAGCATGATCCCCGACTAGTGAAGTATACGATCGTAGGTCGCTATCCTAGTTAGCATGGTCTTCAAAATTATTTTCTAAATGTATGTTGTACACTTGCCCTAGCATGTTGTTGCAATCATACCTTTAGTTGAAAAAGTTTTATTTGCCTCTTTAATTTGTAGCCTTTTCGGCTGTGTCCTTTTGTCCCTGGGTATTACTTTCTCCCCTAGATGATCTTACCACTCGTCTACTGCTTTTCCCTCTAACCTATCAAATCCTTGTGTTGCATCTCAGATGGTTGACACTCGTTCTGGAGCCGGTCGCAGTTCACCTGTGGATGCCAGTGCCAGTGCCAACACCAACTCCAATCCCAATGCACCGCCACCACCCGGCGATGTGGATCGGCACATGGGACATTTTCCGCGGCTCGATCGACTTTATGAACACAATGATGCAGAACATGAACAATATAATGAATCAACAGAACCAGACTGCAGTTGCCCTAGCAACCTATTGAACCAGCAGAACCAAGTTGTCGCTGCACCTCCTCAAGCTCGTCTCGGTCAAGCTAAGCGGGAATTTATGAGGACTCGTCCGCCAACTTTCTCCAACTCTTCAGAACCATTGGACGCCGATGATTGGATTCACTCCATTGAGAAGAAACTTGCAATTGCCCAGTGCACAGATCGTGAGAAGGTTCTCTATGCCGCTCATCAGCTGGAGGGCACCGCCGCTGAATGGTAGGAGAACTACAGTGCTGCCCATGATGACCCTCAGACTATCACTTGGGCAGAGTTTTCCACTGCTTTCCGCCACTCTCATATTCCAGATGGCAAGGTTGAAATGAAGAAGAATGAGTTCCAGCTTAAGCAAGAAGGGATGTCAGTGAGTGAATACCTCAACAAGTTCACTCAACTTGCTCGCTACGCTCCAGAGGATGTAGCTACAGATGATGCTCGCCAGAAGAAGTTCAAACGTGGACTCAATCCAGGGCTAAAGGTGCAAGTCATTGGCAATGAGTATGCAGATTTTCAGCACCTTGTAGATAAAGCTATGCTTATTGAGGAATCTCGTCGTGAATTGGAATAATCCCGTAAGAGAAAGATGGTGCAGCATGGAGCCCATCAGAGTCACCAACAGAGAGTCAGAACCAATGCTCAACGGCCTGCTTGTTTCACTCCTCCGAATGCATTGAGAACACACTAAACACCTCACCCAGCTCCTTCAGGCAATCGCAATCTCAGCACCAACAGCAATCCACCTCAGAGGAACAGTAATCCAGCTGCAGGAGTCACATGTTTCAACTGTCATGAACTAGGTCACTATGCCAATAATTGCCCAAGAAAGCAAGGCGTGACGCCTTGATCCGTTTCAACTTGGGATCTACGCCACCAAGACCCCCGCAGAGAGCGGGGCGTGGAGTGCCCGGACTCTAACCAAGCCACGATACTCCGCCTCTTTGGAAGAGGCCGTGTGAATCACGTCACCACCGAGGACGCTTGACCGCACTGGACGTCATTCTAGGTAAGCTCCTAGTCAAAAACTCGGCATCTCGCCATGGTTTTGTTTGATTTCGGAGCTACGCATTCGTTTGTTTCTCGGAGTTTTGCTGCAAATCATCAATTAAAGACAATGCCTCTTAAAACAATGTTATTAGTGCAATCACCTGGTTTTGATTTGAGTACGAACCAAGGCTGCCCCGAAGTTAAGATATTAATTGGAGGGTAGAATTTCTAGCCAACCTTAATGTCCTAGACACCAAGTCCCTAGATGTGATCCTAGGAATGGAATGGCTCTCCAAGAACCAAGCGATTTTGGATTGTGGGAATAGAGATCACCTTAACGATCCAGATGGAACCAAGTTAAAAGTTCAAGCAGCTGCAGATCGATCAAAGGATAAAAGTTTGCGATGCCAAAGGAATAAGTTTGGAAGATGTGCGATCACCAATGAATTTTACGATGTGTTTCGGATGAGTTGCCCAGGATGCCACGGATCGAGATATAGAGTTCTTGATAGAACTAGTTCCTGGAACGCCACCCATTTCCAAGAGACCATATAGGATGCCTGCTAATGAGTTAGCTGAGGTAAAGAGACAGATTAAAGAGCAGCAAGATCAAGGTTTTGTTCGACCAAGTTCTTCGCCATGGGGAGCACCAGTTCTTCTAGTTGAAAAGAAAGATGGAACTCAGAGAATGTGTGTGGATTATCGCTCA
The DNA here is from genome assembly GCA_036346275.1 of Otatea glauca. NCBI lineage: Eukaryota > Viridiplantae > Streptophyta > Magnoliopsida > Poales > Poaceae > Otatea > Otatea glauca. Next base: position 16,391,098 of record CM070721.1, on the reverse strand, counting down.
CTCAATGAGGTCACCATCAAGAATAAGTACCCTCTGCCAAGAATCGATGATTTGTTTGGCCTACTTCAAAGAGCCGGAGTGTTCTCGAAGATTGACTTAAGATCAGGTTACCACCAGTTGAAGATTCATCAAGAGAATATACTCAAAACAGCTTTTGTTACTCGGTATGGACAGTATGAGTATACCGTGATGTCTTTTGGATTGACCAATGCCTCTGCCTACTTCATGACCTTGATGGATAAGGTATTCATGGAATATTTGGATAAGTTTGTTGTTGTTTTCATTGATAACATTCTGATCTACTCCAAAAGTGAGGAAGAACATGAGGATCACTTGCGCCAAGTTTTAACGAAGCTAAGAGAAAACCAGCTTTATGCAAAGTTCAGTAAATGTGAGTTCTGGATGAAAGAAGTTGCTTTCCTAGGAAATGTTATATCGGCAGAAGGAGTCGCTGTTGACCCTAGAAAGGTACGAGATGTGCTAAGTTGGGAGTCACCCAAGACGGTACCCCAAATCCGAAGTTTTCTTGGAATGGCGGGATATTATCGCCGTTTCATAGAAGGGTTTTCTAGAAAAGCTAGACCGCTCACTCAACTCTTAAAGAAGGAGAAGAAATTTGTTTGGACGCCAGAGTGTGAGCAAAGTTTTCAAGAACTAAAGAAGTGTTTGATAACTGCCCCAGTGCTTATCCTGCCAGATAATAGGAAGGATTTTGAGATATTCTGTGATGCATCCACTCAAGGACTCGGTTGTGTGCTAATGCAAGATAAGAAGGTTGTAGCGTATGCTTCGCGACAACTAAGGCCACATGAAGTTAACTATCCTACCCATGATTTGGAATTAGCAGCCGTAGTGCATGCTTTGAAGATTTGGCGTCATTATCTCATTGGTAATCGTTGTGAGGTTTATACTGATCACAAGAGTTTGAAGTATATCTTTACCCAAGCTGACCTCAACATGAGACAAAGAAGATGGTTGGAATTGATCAAGGACTATGACCTTGGGATTCATTATCATCCAGGCAAAGCCAATTTTGTAGCCGATGCTTTGAGTAGAAAGAGCTACTGCAACACTCTGATGATTAAGGAAGGTCAGCCAGCCCTTTATAAGGAATTTCAGAAGCTTAGTTTGGAATTGGTTCAGGAAGGATATTTAGCTACTTTGGAAGTACGCCCTACGTTGGAAGATCAGATTCGAGAAGCACAGGTAGATGATGCTGATGTCAAGGAGATTAAGAGCAATATGAAGAAAGGAAAAGCCCCAGGTTTCACCGAAGATGAACAAGGTACTATTTGGTATGAGAAGCGTATTTGCGTACCAGATCAGAAAAAGCTTAAGGAGTTGATACTCAAAGAAGCGCATGAGACTTTATACTCCATTCATCCTCGAAGTACCAAGATGTATCAAGACCTTAAGGAAAGGTATTGGTGGCCTAGTATGAAGCGTGAGATTGCAGAGTATGTTACACTTTGTGATGTCCGCGGAAGGTCAAGGCGAGCATCGAGGCCAGCAGGATTGTCAGCGACCATTAAAGATTCCAGTGGAAGTGGGAAGAAATTGGTATGGATTTCATCACCGGATTTCCTAAGACCCAAGCGTGTTATGACTCGTCCGGTAATAGTGGATCGATTGACTAAGGTAGCTCACTTCATTCCAGCTTAAGACTACCTATGCAGAGATAAATTAGCGTAATTATATATGTCAAGGATCGTAGTCTTCACGAGTGCCTAAGAAGATAGTGTCCGATAGAGGAAGCGGTTTACTCTCGCTTTTGGCGAGTCCGCATGAAGCCATGGGAACTCATCTCAGATTCAAGATCGCCTATCACCCTCAAATCGATGGATGATGGCGTGTGAATCAGATTCTTGAGGATATGTTAAGAGCTTGTGCCTTAACCTATGGTGCCAAGTGGGATAAGTGTTTGCCCTATGCCGAGTTTTCGTACAACAATAGTTATCAAGCCAGTTTGCAGATGTCGCCTTTCGAAGACTTATATGGAAGAAAATACAGAACCCCTCTCAATTGGAAGGAGTCTAGAGAAAGACAATTGTTTGGTCCTGCCATACTGCAAGAAGCCGAAGAGCAAGTCCAATTAATTCGAGACTGTTTAAAGATCGCTCAAAGCAGACTGAAGAGTTATGTAGATAATCGTCGCAGAGATTTGAGTTTCGAGCCCGATGATTATGTTTATCTCAGAGTCACCCCTCTCAAAGGAGTTAAGAGATTTCAAATAAAAGGAAAGCTTGCCCCTAGATATGTGGGACCGTTCAAAATCTTGGAACGAAGAGGCGAGGTTGCCTACAAGTTAGAATTGCCTCAGTCTTTTGCCAGAATCCATGATGTGTTCCATGTATCGCAGTTGAAGAAATGCTTGCGTGTGCTAGAGGAACAGATGCCATTGGAAGCCATTGATTTGCAGGAGGATCTTACCTACAAGGAGCAACCAGTGAAAATTTTGGATATAGCGAGAGCGTATCACGAGGAGCAAGATCATCCGCTTTTGCAAGGTCGATGGAGCAATCATTCGTAAGAGGAAGCAACTTGGGAGCGAAGAGGATTTGAAGTCCCAGTTTCCCCACCTATTCCTAGTACCGTAATCTCGGTCGAGATTCCATTTAAGGGGAGGTTTGTAACATCCCAAAATTTGAGTTTTGGAATGTTTGATTTCAAAAATAAACCATTTGCATTTCTTTTGAATTAATTCCAGCTTAATTTGAATTTTCCATTAATGAAAAGATTTAATTTGACTAAACTATTCATCAAACAAAACCAATTGGGTTCATTGTGCTCCAAGGAATTTTTCTGTATTTTTGGGGATTTTTGAATTTATTTGATATTTATTTAAATTTATTTGTATCTCGGAAATTTCTAAAATTGAAAAAACGTTTTAATTTTCAAAAGCCTCTCAGCTAAACCTCCACCGCCCGCTTCTCGGCCCGCCACCTTAGCCAAGGCTTCGCGTCGGCCGGCTCACTCCGGCCGCTCCGCTCGGCCACATCTCTGCAGCCCGCTCGGCTGCCCGCCACACCGGCCGTGTTTGCCGTCCTATTCGTGCCACGTGTGCGGTCCGGATCGCTCCGCGTCGCCCCGCCGCCGCGCCCCGCGAAACCCTAACCCTAGCGCCGGAGTCCCGCCGCCGCACGCGCTGCCGTCTCGGAGTCCGTCCCACGCACGCCTCCCTAGGCTATAAAAACCCGCGCCGCACCCCTCCTGAGGTTCCCTCGCGCCGTCGCTTGTTTTGCCCTGCCTCTCACTGCCCGAGCCGTCGCCGTTGCTCCGTGCGTCCTCGTCGGAGTTCTCCTCCGTGCGAGAACTTTCGCCGCTTATTTCTTCGCCGCCGGTGCGTCTTCGCCGTCGCCGTGGGTCCTTCCGCGTTGCCCGCGTCGCCCTCTCCCCTGCCCGCCTTGTCTCGCACCCGATCCGTCGAGTCTCCGCCGTGTGCCGTGTCGTCTTCCCCGTTGCCGGTAAGCCTCGCGCCGCCGCTCGCCGTCGTCCTCCTTCGCTGATTCCTGGCCGTCCGATCTCGCGCTGCGTCCCAGATGCGCGCCGCTCTCCGCCGCAGAAGATCGCCTCTCGGCCGTCCGTCGGGTCGAGTCGCCGGATGCGCGACGCGTGGCTTGCCGCAGCCAGCGCATGCGTCACCCGCCGCGCTCGCCAAGTCGCTCGCGCGGCCACGAAGTATGTCGCGGCGCCAGGCGCACGGTGAACCGAGCCCGTGCCGTGGACCGAGTCCACCAAGAGCCGGCTGATGTCTGCGATTGCGCAATAAATCGGTTTTCCAGTACAAAAATAAATTCAGAAATTCCGATTTTCTGATTTTCTGTATTTTCTCTGAATTTAATCTTTCGGAGGCCCGTCCTCGCTCATACGAACTCCGATTGAGGCGATTCAAGTGTCTAAATTTTTCTAAAATCAAGATCTATCTTCCAGAGCCATATATTTTCAGTTTTGAGCTTGTTTAAGTCTCTGTTTTGTATTTATTTGGTTTCGTTGTTACTTTTCCGGTAGACGCTAATTCCAAGGGAGCGAGCGAAGACTTCGAAGACCAAGACTCAGCACTAGATCAGCAAGGCAAGTCGTAATCCTTTGATCATATTGATCCTATGTTTGCAAAAGTAATTTACTTTTAAACAATTGCATGGTATTCTGTGTATCAATGCTTATTTCATGGGAGTAGATGTATACCTAGTTGTCATTATGCCACCTTGATTATCGGGAAGCCATGTATCCATTGTTAAACCTAGGTGGGGACATTACTAGTTGGACATAATCATTATACCAACATTGGGTTATCGTAGCTATGCTTAGACATGCTTAGATATACGTTTGGATTCATGTCACATATTGAATAATGTTAATCTTGACTTAATGAGATATTGAATCGTGACCGTTAGCCACTGTTGTAAAATTTGTTGTACCATGGCGGGGTTTGCCATTGGTCTTGGTTGAACGAATTGTTTTCCCTCGGGCAAGTGATCGTGCAGTAAAGGGGGTGCTTTCTAGCACATTGGGATGTGGATGTCTTGTCTGAGACAACTTAAGGACTTAATCTTGTGCGCCATTGCACTGGGCCTAACCATACTACCACAAGTCTGGTATGGGACAGATCTAGCTGATTAACTTGCAATGTCTAGCCTTGAGTACTGCCAAGTGGTGGTGTGGGTTCCGGGATAGACGGGTAGATTCGCAAGGCGCAAGAGGGGCCCTAAGGGCTAAACCTTAGCGAGCGATCGAGTTTAGACAAATTGCATTGTAAAGGCTTTGTCATGATATCTCTGCGACACACCAAAGGAAGTGTGTTAGTAACGTTTGCACAAAGAGATGTTCATGTCTTGTGGGTAAAGTTGTACAACCTCTGCAGAGTGTAAAACTATTCGAATAGCCGCGTCCGCGATCATGGACAAGCCCGGGAATTTCACACGGGGTATAGAGTGTTTCATAAAATGTGGAATTGTTGGGATGTGAACGGGGAGTTCACTGTTGTTTTGTTGTCTATCATTGATCTACCAGTTATTTATTTATCTTTTCATAAATATGCTTTCAATCTATTTATTGTATTTCAATTCAAGTTATTGCTTTCTGCAAATGAAATATATAGCCATCCTTGTCAAGCCGTGCATGAATATATTGCATCAATTCCCTACGACTTCTTTGAGTACTTTTGTACTCACGGCTTTATACCCTTGTTGATCGATTGTCAAGGAGATAATGAGTATCATGAGGAGGAATTCTATGAAGACTACGTGGATTAGGAAGGCGTTCCCCAGACGATTGCCTGTGGCATGTCGAATGGCTCAAGTTATGTTTTCCGCTGCAATAGTATTTGTTTCTTAAGCCCTTAAGGCGTAATGGTGTAAACATTGACCATAAGGTCGTTTGCTTTATTCAATAATAATTTGCTTCTTCTTAGTTAATTCGTTGTGTGGAATGATATTACATCTATGTTTCCACTGTGTGCACTAGCATGATCTTGGACTAGTGAAGTATACACAGAAGGTTTAGGATTTGCAAATCCGGTCCCGACAAGACCACTCCATTAGAGGTCACGACCACTTCCCTAGTGGTCCTTTGAGGTCAAGACCACTCCTGTAGTGGTCTAGACCACTCCTGTAGAGGTCACGATGATTCCTATATTGGTCACGACCACTCCCTTGAATGTCAAGATCACTCTTATAGAGGTCACCATCACTCCTATAGAGGTCACCACCACTCCTATAGAGGCTATGATCACTCCTATGGAGGTCAAGACCACTTCTATAGTGGTCACGCCAATAAAATAGAGGTCACAAACACTCCCATGGAGATCAGGACCACTCACGACCACTCCAATGGAAGTCAGGAACACTCATATAGAGCTCAATACCACTCCCCAAGTGATCACGATCACTCCCTAAGAGGTCATAGGAGGTCACAGCCACTCCCCAAGTGATCACGACCACTCCCTAAGAGGTCCCAGGATGATGTGACAACGGCCCGATCTGCCGATAGGTTCTACTTTTGCGGAAGAAACTTCCCTAGTGGTTTCCAATCAGCGGAGATTGAATCCTTGCAATTGCTACACCGACGCACCTGTCGTTATCAACCGTGCTTACGCTCGGATGACCTAACCACGAAAGTTAATTCCTGCACGCAATAGAAGAAACGAGCAAGAACGAGAAAGAAAACAATCTGACAATTCAAATGATCCAAGTTGACGTTATCTCTTTCACCAAACCAGGTCTTGTGACACTACTCCGATGAACAAGTGTTTCACACGCGTGAGGAACAAACTTAGCAAATAACATAACCCTAAAAGTAGCGACGGTTAAGTATTTATAAGGGCGAGTTACAAAAAGTGATCAATCAACGGTTCTAATTCGAAGACTACAACAATAGCAAATTTTCACATCAATTTGGAGGCCTTCCCGAATGAATCTGGTGGTGGGCTTGTATGCAATAGATAGGTATTGAAATAAGCTTTCCAACGAGTGGTGAATCAGCCCAAACGGACTTCGTATGAGGAAGTTATGGCGTTTTTAGTCCAGCGCTGTCAGACTAACTCCGAGACAAGTTGTAGTCCGAATTGAAGTACACGGACGGCATCAATTGGGCTTGTACTTTAGTTGAACGTGGATTGTAGGTGTTCAAGTTGTGTATGAGGTCTCCTTGAGTTAACATCTCCTCTCCCTTGCTCCTAAGTAACAACACATCACAAAGAAAATTATGCAGTAGCACATTATCATTAGAACAAGTATTATCACCTAAGAAGGAGCTGACCTTGTAATTGAGTTGTTTTGCTCGGGCTCGTGTTATTGGACCAAGATTTAAAGTTGTATCCATAGGAGTTATGTCCTCATCACAGGAGGTCACAACCACTCCCCTAGAGGTCACAAAGACCACGACTACTCTAGGCATGACCACTCTAGAGCATGATCTCTCTTGGGTATGACCTCCCTAGGAGTATCATGACCACTTAGTGGTAAAGCCACAACCACTCAGGACATGGTCATGATCACTCTAGACAAGGTCATAACCAATCTGGACAAAGTCATGATCGCTCTGGACAAGACCACGACCACTCAAGGGGTCAACGACCACTCAATCCAAATTTCCCATCACAAAGCAAGTTCGTATCAAACTCAAACCTGAGAACCACAAACTCAAACACAAGTTAATAACTCATCACAAATATGGGTAGAACTCCACGTGGTCTTTCAAAAAGTCATTTATAAAATGCTGAAAAAATCAGGAAAAATCTCTAAAATTCAGGAATGAATGCTTAAATAAAATTGTAAATTTTATGACGTTACAAAACTCCTCCAAGATGGAGGCAATTTAATAATAACCAGGCCGTAAGGCAGCGTCGTACAGCCGGCGAACGGCGTGAACGGCGACACGAACGAAGTAGCGAAGCGCGAAAGGACTACGCACTACGCATTATCAAAGGCAGCGCCGTACAGGCGGCGAACGGCGTGAACGGCGACACGGACGAAGTAACTAGCGAAGCGCGAAAGGACGACGCATTATCAATCGTCACCTTCCCAATCGACGCGAAAATCAATGCGAAACAACGCAGGCGATGAACAGCGTGAACGGCGAAACGAAGGAAGCAACAGGCTGAGCGGCCAGGCCGTAACACAACACAGTGTCGTACCTAATTATATCTCTGAGCGAGACGGTACGGGACGCTCCCAGCGCTCGGCAATTCTTATCACTTTAAGATATAGTATACATTACCCTTGCCACAATTTGTCAGGCAACTGGCATCCAAAGTGCATGGGTTTGCTAAGAACGGTTATCAACCATTTTGTAGTCGTGGTATTGATCCATGACGTACAACTCACGTTCAACATCTGAGGGCGAACTTGTGTTTGAGCGTGTCCCAAATTTTTGTAGTATTCTTGATGTGCGTATACACATAGCAAAGCTAGTCAGACAACACACTTAGAATGCACTCTACAAAAACCATCGTAGCTATGTCATACTCTCTTTGCTTTTTTAGCAGAACAAGGTCCCTTAGGACCTGGTAACGCGACCCAAAATACATTCATAGCCGAGAGTCACAATTGGATCCTTGTTTGTGATCACTTAAAGTTCACACCAGTGAACTTCTTTGTTTTCATAGCCTCGGCAAAACCAGCCATCACGAAATGCCTACAAGGTTTTTGGATTGTTAGAAATACGTGCACTTTTGTGATTATTTTAATTCATAAAATAGTGATAAAATAAAAGGTAGCATGTATACTAGGTATATTAAACAACAAGATCTTTGAATCATATATGCCTATCACATATACACCTGCAAACATGGCAAAACCTACATCAAGGATAATACTAGCAGCAATAATCAACACCATCACATGGATCATTGCTATCAGATAAGACTTAGCCATACAAAGAAAGAATCACCGTGACTTACAAATCATCGCTCTAACGAGGGTCGCGGTAGTGTTTGGTGTAGGGTTTACTAAATTGAAAATTCGATTTCCGAACGATTTTTGATGTTCGAAAATTGGCAAAAATGGGTCGAAAATCGGCAGAAACCGAAGAAGTTTGAATTCAAAAATTTTGAACTCGGCGGTCAAACTACGGCGAAAAAATGAAAACCTGGTGATTTTACCGATTTTCGAGCGATTTTCACCGAATTTCAACCAGTTTTCATCAATTTTCAACCAATTTCCATTTTTTTATTTTTGAGCGATTTTATTCGATTTTCAGCACACCGAAGGAAAATTAAAAAGTTTAATAAACATTCTAAAAAATTGCAAACAAATCTCAATTAATCTATAAAAACACCTCAAATAAATTTTAACAATTTTTGAAATCATTTAGTGTTTCTAAAAAAAATCAAAAATAGCAATTAATGAAAAGGAATAGAGACACTATCTGAATTTGATAAAAATTTACATGATTAATCATGTTATGAAAATGAAATAATAACTAGTTTCTTGGGATCATGTACTAAAGTTTTCAAAAATATTAGACTTCATTTATTTCCCCTATAAAATCAAAAACAGATGAGCATGTATAATGACTGTAGCATTTTTCAGAATTTTTAAAAAATACTCATGTTTGATCATCATCTAAAAATTTTAAAAAATCATTACCATTGCCTTAGGAAATCACACATAAATTTTCAGAAATATTAGACTTCATTTAGTGCACCTAGAAAATAAAAAATTTAAGATCATATATTCTGACAATATCAATGTCAAAATTTTAAAACAATATACATGTTTGATAATGATCTGAAAATTTTACAGAGTGATTAGCATTGCCTTAGGATCTCACACACAAAATTCAAAAAATTCTAACACTTTTTCTTAAAAAATTTCCAAATTTTCTGAATTTGAATTTGAATTCCACCGGTTTACGAAGCAGTTTTAAAAGCCAAACCGGCTCAGCGTGCAACAAAATGAAAACCGTATTAAACTCAATTAATGTGTGCAATAATAGCCTGGCAGGATTAGTGTGATACCACTACTACAGAACAGCACATCACTGCCGGTTCCAAAACGCCATCAATGCCGGTCATTAGTGCCGGCAGTGATTGGTCGGTAGTGATACTTGGGGATTATCACTACCGGCTCAGGAACCGGCAGTGGTAAGGATTATCACTGTTGGTTCTACCTACAACCGGTAGTGATATTGAACTATGACTGCCGGGTTAAACCAAAATCCGGTAGTGATGATAATTATCACTGCCGGTTATACATAAAACCGGCAGTGATATCAAACTATTACTGCCGGGTTATACCACAATCCGACAGTGATATGTACATATCACTGCCGGTTTCCTCCAAAAACCGGCAGTGACAAGCCGTGAACCAAATATTTTTATTGCATATTTTTTGTGCAATATATATATTTTTATACAATTATTTATACAGTGTCCATATATAGTATATAAAGCATCATTCAAATCATAATTCAAATATATCCATGTATATACAAAGCATCGTTAAAATCATAATTCAAATATATTAAAATAAGCATCACAATATTTTGTTTTTACAATGATTTGTTTACAAATGTAGTTCGACTACATCTCATCTCATCTCATTCACTTTGATTTTGCACCGGCTACAGTAGAAGGAGTTGAAATAGGCAATATCACGGGTGTAGATCGAAGGAATGAGGGCGATGAGGCAACGTGTGGAACTCGTCGTTTGGATTGATGACATCATCATGAATGAATCCGGTGATCTGTTCTTGAATTGCTATAATTTCTGTCAGGGAATGAATCCGGTGATCTGTTCTTGAATTGCTATAATTTCTGTCAGGAATAACTTATTGGTTCTCAGTTTGGAGCGCTGTTATTGAAGAAAAGAGAAAGTTAATTAATGAAGATATATGTTAAATGAAAAAAAGGTATGCATCAATGTGTAATTATGTACCATGGCTTCGTTATAGCCCACAGTTTCCGTGACAATTGAATGTAAATTTGTACATACATAGTATGCACATAAATTGTTTCCCAGGTCCTGCCTCATATATGGAAAGTCGGTTACTATTTCAAAATGTTTCCTGTACGGACGATGGCGAACACTTTTCTTGCAGTATCGTGCAAATACCCTGTGAATGATTTTGAATATTAAGTAAACTTAAATGAAGTAGAATGGAATATTTCTAGAGCAATAACGCAACGATCGAGTTTACCTGTTCAGCATGTCCCAAAAGTCTTGATATAGATTAGTTGGTTTTCTCCTAGAGTCCAAGACAAAAATCCTGCTAGCATCTAACTAGATGACGAGGAGGACCCAGTGAAACCTGCACATATATGTCAACGTAGTCAATTACTCCAGCATCGTACGTGTTACGCAAAAATAGTAAAACGATATTAGAAGTAGGGAAATACATACTTAAAGTTATAGGGTAAAAGTATGGAGGTTTTGTATTGCAGCTTCAAAAAAGTATTAAATAAATAGTCTTTATTGTACTGTGGATTGTCCTTCACAAGCTTCTCGTTGAGAAGCCCCGGATCTAGGAATCCTAGATTGTCATTGCCATTTCTTCTACATGTCTATATCTCCATTCTACATCAGAAAGAAGTCAGACATGCAATTAAACAGCACAAGAATGCGCAATAATATATGTAGAGACTTACAAAGTCCACATTCGAAGTATATTCACGTCTAGGGCATCTTGATGGTACAACAGGTATAGCCAGCATTGAAACCCCTTCGAAGTAAGTGTGCACGTATCGACTCTATGGTAGAAAATAACTTCTCATTTTTGCAATCAACGCATGGACAACACATATAGTTCGCCAGATTCTTCGACTTATGCGCGCAGCCACGTTTACAAAATAAGTCACACCATTAAAGTACTCTGCGCCACAACGGTCCGTGTCATACATCCACCTTCGGTTCATCTACAATTAATTAAATCAAACATCACATAAGCATATAATTGCATATAACAATATAACTGTAAATGATACGATTTAAAAATCCATGTAGCAATTTTGACTATATTAAAATACATCAACATTTTTTCATTATGTAAATATCCATTTAGCAATTTTTTATTATTTTATAAAATGAAAATAATTGTAGATACTTAGGATATATTTTTACTATATTAAAATACATCAACCTTTTTTCATTATGTAAATATCCATGTAGCAATTTTTTATTATTTCAAAATTTGAGCATACATCAACCTTTTTTCATTATGTAAATATCCATTTGGCAATTTTTATTTATTTACAAAATAGAAAATAATTGTGAATAATTAGGATATATTTTTATTATATTAAAAATATCCAGGCAGAAATTTTTTAATTACTTTCAATTGCAATTTTTTAATTACTTTAATAATTGAAAATAAGCATATAATTGAAAATGCACGATATATTTGTAAATATATCGATTTACAAATGTATCTTGCAATTTTCATTATTGCAAAATTCATCTAGCCATTTTCACCATTTAAAAATCCACTAAATCACTGAAATGAATAAGAAGTGTAATTATCAAAATCTAAAGCAATCTATAAAGTAAAATCCAACTACAAATATAATGTAGATCAAATTACTAACCTTGAAGACAAATAGATATGAATTTTAATACAAATTTTCGGCAGCAATCACTACTACAAAACGGCATATCACTATCGCTTTATCTGTGTCGGTTCTTAAGTTTTTAGGAAAAAATGATTGTGATAAATAACTTCGGATGGGTGTTAGTAATAATCACTATTGATTCTGAGATTATAAGTGATTGTGATGTAGCACAGGGCATATCACAATCGGTTCTCAACTGAAACGCGATAGTGATGCACACGGTCATCACTATCGGTTCCAACAAAAGAAGTGATGGTGATGATCACGTCCACATCACTATCGGTTATTTTGATAGAAACGATAGTTATGTGAATATACATCACTATCGGTTCTAAGAAAAGAAGCGATAGTGATGCGAACGTGATCATCACTATCGCTTCTATAAAAAGAACCGATAGTGATGACCGTGCGCATCACTATCGCTTTTTAAATAAGAACCGATTCTGATGTGTACGAGCTCATCACTATCGCTTCTATAAAAAGAACCGATAGTGATGCACATCACTATCGCTTCTCGAAAAGAATCGATTCTGATGTCCACGTGCTCATCACTATCGCTTCTATAAAAAGAAGCGATAGTGATGACCTTGCACATCACTATCGCTTCTGGAAAAGAACCGATTCTGATGTGCCTCGCTAGGTCATATATACCACTCGTGCTGAACTCTTCTCTGTTGTTGTTCCAGATGAAGAAGATTATAACCAATTCGATGAGATACCTTCATTTGCAGATGGGCCTGTCTTAGCGGGGATGACGACAGACATGGAGCCAATTACATGCGAGTAGATCATCATGAAGGGCAATATTGTAAATAAATGGACTATTATAATGTTTGTTGTTAATCTCATTGTTGTATTACGTATGTAAAATAGTTTGCAATGCTTTCGAAGTAAAAATCCATGGTGAATTGCTGTTGGAGGCTTTGATGGAAATGCAATGTCCCTTTATGCCTGCACTTTGTGCCATATGGTGTTAAAGAAAATTCTATTTGATGAAATTATTGTTGGGAAAGCTTGTAAATAGTCGAATCATCATTTATGGAAATTATCGTGCAATTCCGGATAAATTTGAAAAAGTTTTGACTTTTCTACGCTTTACGCACAAATCATGTCTACGAAATGAATTTTGGCATATTTCTTGAATGAGGTCGCTTTTTCCAAAAAATTCTTTTATGAAAAGATTTGCAGTATCCCGAAATATGTTTCTACAAAATTCCTAATAATTTCAACAACGTATGAAAAAGTTATGGCATTTTCTCTCTCTGATGAAATGTTGAAAATTCAGAACTTGCAGTATTCTGAAAATTTAGACTTCATAGTTTGTCTGGAAAGGGAATAGTGCAATGAACTACATTTGTGTTGGTTTTTTCTGAGAACCTATAGAGATAATTATGTATCAGTATCGGTTTTATTTACAAAAGCGATACAGATATATTAGTGTCGGTTTTCTTTAAAAAAGTGATACAGATATTGAGCTTATCAGTGTCAGTTTTCTTAAAAGAAGCGATACTGATTACTATACACATCTGTGTCGGTTTTCTTTGGAAAAGCGATACGGATACTGATATTATCAGTGTCGGTTTTTTAAAAGAAGCGTATCGATGACTATACACATCTCGTGTCGGTTTTGTTTGAAAAGCGATACGGATATTGAGCTTATCAGTGTCGGTTATTCTAAAAAATCGATACTGATGACTATATACATCTGTGTCGGTTTTCTTTGAAGAAGCGATATGGATATTGAGCTTATCAGGGTCGGTTTTACTAAAAACGTCATCGATGACTCAAAGCGCCATTTATTCCCGACCCGGCCGATTGGGCGCGCAGATCTCGTTAACCCTAGCGCAGCGCCCTCCCTGCTCCACCGCCGCCGCCACGCCCTACCCGTCGTCCGGCGCCGCCGCCTCCCCGCCCGCCGCCCTTGCCCCGACCCGCCGCCCTCGCCCGACGCCCGCCGCCGCGCTCGCCGGACCGTCGCCCGCCGCCCTCGCCTGTCGCCCGCCCCGACCCGGCGCCCCCGACCTGCCGCCCGCCTCGATGCCCGCCGCCCCTCCGACCCGCCCGATGACTCGCCGCCCAGCCCCGACGCCCCGCCACCTGGCCCGACTCCCGACACCCTCGACCTGCCTCACGACTGCCGCCCGGCCCGACGCCCGCCGACCCTCCCCAGCAACCTCCTCTCCCGCGACCTTGACCTCCTCCGCTGCTCGCCGTCAAGGCTAGCCTCCTCCTGCCTGCTCCCCCCGTGACTTCACATTGATTTGTTAAGATTTCTAGTTCTAACAAAAAGCATAGTATTTAGAAATATCTATGCATTGTTTGACCCGAGTATCCAAGAAAAAGATACTGAGTATCTGCATTGAAGGAGGTGATTTTATCTGCTGTTGATAGTTACAAGTTGGCTCCTAAGTCCAGACCACAATTACCGAATGTAGAATATGGAAAACTCAAGAACAAGCTTTTGTAACTTCAAGAAATGCCTCAGATGGAGTGTACCATGCCCATCACGTCTGGGATGTTAGATGCTAGTTTATAGATCAAAGATTGCCTCCTTGCTGATATTGTTCAGCACTTTGTAGATGCCAAGCTAGAGTTTGATGCATCTTATGTATATGAGGATGTAAATCAATCGATTCAGCATGTCCATAGAATTGGTTTAGTTCACAAGAAAATTCTTTCCGAGCCCTAGAAATTTCTGATAAAAAAATGTAGGCGGTACTCCTTTTCCTGATTCAGTTGGCATACCACCTTTTCCCCTTATTTTTGGTGAAGTTTCGTGTACCAGTGCTTTATCCTGATACTGTTTTTGGTCTTCTGACATTCTTTTATTTGGTAATGTTTTTTTTACCAATGCAACTCTAAGACCATTGACTCATCTGTGACCCACAGAGCCAGGTTTTTCGTTTCTTAAAGATAAGAGAGAAGGGGGAAAATCTATTTCATCTCACCAATTCTCCTTTCTACTTTGTGGATCCAATACAGATTTGGGCCTGGTCCATGTATATTGTATACTTGTTTAATATCACTTGTACTTACATTTTACAGGTGCGACATGAACTTCTGAATGTTAATTTTGTTGGGTCAACTTTTAGTTGAGAATTTCATATCCAATATTTTGTCATCATCACACCATTGGCAAGAGATTGTTCTAGTAAATGGCACATGCAAATTCTTATACTGCCTTAACATGTATTCTTAAAACTAACAAGCAAATCTTTTGCATGCATATTCTTCTGTTGTTTCCATTTCATTAAGAGCTTTTTTGGTCTTCCGGTATGGAGGACACAGCTATGTTGTGTAAATAGCATAGTTGTATAACTTTTTGCTTGTTTCATTCTTGTAATTTTCTTCATGAAGACGGTAATTCCAAATAGAAAGTGTCATGATATGGCAATTTTTTTCAAGGGCCATTCTTGTCCACTCACATATTGTCAACTTGAGTTGTTCGCTATTGGTTGAGCAGGGCCAACATTTTGATGGGAATTCCTGGAGGGAGCTCTTTGATGTTGTGATTGCGGAGGCAAATAAACCGACTTTCTATAATTCAGACCATCCATTTTGGTTACGTGGAACGTTTCGTGCTACTAATCCTTCTTAGCAAACTAGGATGTTTGCCTTTTACATCTCTTGCATCCATGCAGGACTGTTTCTAAACCTTTGAATATTAATGAAAGTTTTCTTAGTAAGTCACAGTGCATAAGAACTTATATGGTTGACAGTTTTTTTAATGTTCTGCACAATTGTGTCTACTCCAATTTTGGTTTCCTAATTATATTGGCTGGTTACTTGTACATGCATACTTAGCCTTTCACATACAAATTTTGAAACTTAAATTCGTGCACTCATTTATGTTTTGCAGAAGATCAATATCCCCCAGAAGAGCTTAGACAGCAAAGCACTCAACAATTTACGAAACCACTTATGCCAGTAGTACTGGTTAGAAGTTATATAGGAGGACGGTAGGTTTAGAGATCCTGAAGCATCTTACTAGTCCATATGGAAACAATATTAATTGTATATGTCAATGTGATATATATGCACGTGTACTGATTGTTAAGCATGTTTGTGTTTATATATTGTGAACGAATGGGCTATATGTATTGTAATTTAAGTGTTCGTGTTCTGTGAATGTGATATGTGCATTCTGTGTTCTATATTGTGAATGTGATATATGCCCATTGTTAATATGTGCTATTTTGGATAATATGCAAAATTGGCACACCCCCATGAGGGTCAATCAGAATCGGTTCTTATGAGGAACTGATTCTGATGACCTCTCATCAGAATCGGTTCTTTTAAGCAAGCGATTGTGATGACCACATCAGTAGAATCGGTTCTTTTAAGGAAGCGATTGTGATGACCACATAAGTAGAATCGGTTCTTTGACGGAAGCGATTGTGATAACAATACCATTACAATCGGTTCTTGGAATAAAGCGATTGTGATGATCCATCATTAGAATCGGTTTTTTGAAGGAAGTGATTGTGATGACCCCCTCATTAGAATCGGTTCTTGTGTGGAACCGATTCTGATAACGTGGTTATCAGAATCGGTTCCACACAAGAACCGATTCTAATGAGGGGGTCATCACAATCGCTTCCTTGAAAGAACCGATTCTGATGACCCTTCATCAGAATCGGTTTCACCTAAGAACCGATTCTAATGAGGCGTTATCACAATCGGGCCAAAACCGACTGTGATAACTCCACCTCATCACTATCTAAAGACTTCGTATCGCCACATGAACCGATTGTAATGACAAAAAAGAACCGATTCTGATGTACAATTCTGTAGTAGTGAATTCGACACAATAATGGAGCAGAGACGCCTCTCTGTTATGCTCGAAGGGTCGGGGGAAGGAACGCCAGATATATAAAGGACTTATCACTACCGGTTCTGCGCAGAATCGACAGTGATAAGGCCGGCTTGCGCGGGAAAATAAAATTATGCGGAAAAATAAATATCACTGCCGGTTCTGGTGTAAAATCGGCAGTGAAAGTGCCAATATCACTGCCGGTTGACATAAGATCCGAAAGTGATATGTCACTACCGGTTTTAAATATAACCGGCAGTGATATCTGGTTATCACTGCCGGTTGGTTCGACGAACCGGCAGTGATAAGTCCCCCCCGGCTTAACTTTCGAACCGGCAGTGATATGTTCGCACTGCCGGTTCTATCCCAACCGACAGTGATATGCCGGCAAGGATTGCCTGTTCTGTAGTAGTGTACAAACGTTCAATTTGAACTGTTCTACTCTTTTTCAATTTGTTACATGTAGATATATATACCAGGTCAGCATGTAAGGTTATAAGGTGCAAAAAGAAGCTGTCAACGTATCTATACCCCTTTATAATGCACCTAAGCATTCTTTTCTACGTCCACCCCAAATAATGCACCCCACTAGAGATGGCCCAATCTTCATGCACCCAGCGAAACGTCTCCAGAAACTTGCCTTCATCAAAATTAACCTCTCAGATCTTTCCTCAGCTTTACTCAACCACATCCGATGGCCATTGTTTAATGTGTCTAACTCATTTCTGTGGCCCACAACAGATCTCCCCCCACCTCCAGCATCATCTCAAGGAAAAGGAAACAAATATCCTGGAATTAAGGAAAAGAAAACAAACGTTCTAGAAAAGAAAAAGACCATATATTACGTGCTGGGAAAAGGAAACCGGAAGACAGGCACTATACTAGTAAGGTTACGAGATGCCAAAAGAAGCTACAGCTCCGTACCGAACTGGACCCGAGACAATCGAGCGAGCGTGTTCTTGTCAGGATTTATGAATAATATTATTTGGGCCAAACCCATAAACTCCGACAACCATTATGTAAAGTAATCTTGACACATCGCCCAACTGTATATACCTAGCTGGCCAAACAAAATAAATCTATTTATATGCCTTACTGCCTCAAAAGAAAAAAAAACAAATTTCTAGTTTATAGCAGTGCTAGCCTACTAGGTCGGCATGAGCATGTTGAAGGAGGGAACAAGTTTTGAGTTTTTTTTCTAAGGACCTGTTTCGAGTTAGACTTCAACGATCGTACGTGCGTGCGTGTATGCATGCTGCATGCACACATCGGTACATCCCCTGCTGGTTCACGAATCTGTACCCTGAAGAAATCAAACCTTTTCCCGGCCAGTGACAGCGCTAGCTCCACGTACAGGACCAGACGACGACCACCCGACGACGGTGATCGATCACTTGATCTACAACTCGTACGTAAATAATGTGGCACACCCCGACTCGCGGCAGGCAAAGTCAGCGCCCGCTCGTGCGTGCGCAGATTTTAGCAAAGTCAGCGCCCGCTTCTGATTCCATTATTCCGACCCAAAGCCGACGTGAGAAACCAGCGGCGCCGGCGCGCGCGCGGGTTCGCTAATGGAATGCCGACGCGCGGCGTCTGCCTTTGCTGCCGTTTGCCTGCTTGTCTCCACGTTCTCCAAGTTCCGATGTATCACGGGTCGATAAATACCCGACATCGGCATAGCCAACCAAATTCAATTCATTATTTCTTCTAAAGAAGATCGAGGTCTTTGCTTCCTTGGAGGTAACGGAGGATGTCCTTGATCCCTTTCAATGCCTTTTGGTGGGTTACGCCTTTGTCTTAGAGCTAGCAAATTCACAATTGACGCAATGTTCGGTCTAGTGCTATTCGCAAGGTACATGGCGCTCAATTGCACTCAAATATGGGAATTACTGCTCCCGAGGACTTCCTCCCCTCTTCTCTAGGTGCAGTATGGGTCTAGAGTGCACTTGGAGTGACCTTGAGCCATTGGAGTCTTGCAGGATATGCCTTTTCAAATCCAAACCTTTCCAACACTTTACGTGTGTAGGTTGATTGATGTACCAAGATTCCTCCTTGGACATGTTCAAGCGCAAGCCTAAACAAAACTTGGTTTTACCCAAATCTTTCATTTCAAACTCGGACTTCAAGTATGAGCATGCCTCTTCAATTTCTTCATCCGTCCCAATGATGTTCAAGTCATCTACATGAGACGGAGATTATCTGAGAATCCATTCGGGATCCTTGTATAAACACACATGGACAATCTTATTTGTTTGTGTAGCCTTTCTTGCAGAGAAAGTCACTCAGCGATTATACCACATTCTTCTGTTGCTTGACCCATACGATGATTTCTCAATTTCACCTTTGTCTGGGTTTCTATTTGCTCCATCTTGGTTGGGATAGAATTCCTTCCGGTACTTTCATGTATATCTCGAATCAAGTTTCCATCTAAATATCTTTGTGACAACATCCATTAGCTTCATTCTCAACTTCAAGTTGGTACTGCCATTGAGATCAAATATCTAAAGGTAATTCCTCCCATATTTGGAGAATAGGTTTCTTCATAATCAACTCTAGGGCGTTGAGTGAAACCTTGAGCTACAAGCCTTGCTTTGTACCTAACAAATTCGTTGTTTTCATTTCTCTTAGAACAAAGACCCATTTGTGACCTACGGGGTTTATATGGGGAGGTGTGCGGCATCTGAGCCAAACACCTCTCTCTTGTTCGGAGAGACTAACTCTGCGATGATTGCCTTTTCCATTCTTCCCAATCTAGCCTTTTCTTGCACTCTGCGAAGATGCGAGGCTCGGGATCATGATCAATGATCGAGGCAATCTTCTTTGCAAAGTATGCATCAATGTTGGTGTTGCTCTATTAGGATTCTCTGTTATTACAAAGTTTATGGCCATTTCTTCATGGGGTGCTTCATGCATTTCTACTTGCTCTTGTTGCTTTTCCCTATCGCGAGAGCAAGTTCCTTTAGCTTTCATCGCCTATGTGTGCGCACACATTATTTAAATGGCTTCTGCGTGGAAGATTCAAGTTTGGAATTGCCTTTCTGTTGGCTTCTTTCAGTGCGAGTCTCAAGCTGCTGCCCTTCTTTTCTTGGGGCATTTTAAGTGATTGGTTGTGGTAAGTCCTCTCGCTTGTTTTCTCAGGCGTCTCCGGGTACTTTGGGTTTGAGGAGCCAGTTTCTGTTCTTTTTCTTTGAGGCCTCTGAGCAGTGAGGATACCTTCTATTTTCTTTGGTATTTTCACCCTCTGGTGCATTTCTTCTTTGGTACATGCGACTTAACCACGCCCTTTAGATCACAAAAATGATCAGCAGTTCATTGCTAAATTCGCAAATCAATTATCTTCGGACTTCATGATTTGCTTCATTAGTGCGGGGTCATGTGCGGGGATCGGTGGAATGCCATATGATTTCCGGCATTTTCATCCAAAGGTTGATTTCCTCCCCTAATGACGGGAAGCGATCCTCGTCAAAGATGCAA
The DNA here is from genome assembly GCA_036346275.1 of Otatea glauca. Taxonomy (NCBI): domain Eukaryota; kingdom Viridiplantae; phylum Streptophyta; class Magnoliopsida; order Poales; family Poaceae; genus Otatea; species Otatea glauca. The sequence continues at coordinate 16,370,765 of CM070721.1, read as the reverse complement.
TCGTGAATCGGGTACGTATGCAAGTCTCGATCATGGGTTCCAAATACACGATTATGGATGCACTCTCATAACCAATGTATATCCCAGACTTGCGGAGAGGGCCCATTGCAGTCCGCTGAGGGGGTGGTATAGGTACATATACCATGCACCCAAAATTTCTAAGATGGGAGATCTTCGGGATGATCCCGTGCACAAGCTGCATAGGAGAATGGATGTTGTAGGCGATGGTGCAGAAATTGATAAGTGCTGCTGCGTGCAGGACTGCGTGTCCCCAACAAGTGTTGGGCAAGTTACAACTCTGCAAAAGCGGTGCGGCAATGAACTTAATTCTCTTTATTAGTGCTTACGCTAGTCCATTACTGCGTATGGACGTGCGATGCAGTGCTCAAGCGCTATCCACATTGCGATTGCAATAATCATCAAATGCCTTTGAAGTAAATTCTCGGCATTGTCCATTCTAATGGACTTCCGCGATGATCGGGAAAGCATTCTTAATTCTTATGATCTGCGAGATCGGCTTTGCAAAAGCATGGTTTCTTGTTGACAACAAGCATACATGCGACCATTTAGGAAGCATCGATGAGCACCATAAAATGTCAAGCCTAGCGACACGGGGGCTGAATCGGACATAAATATCCCCGGATGCGTTCGAGAATGCAGGATTTCACTTTGCACTTTCATGACGGAGGGTCTAGTTATTAATTTCCCGGTGGCACATGCGGGGCACACAAAATCTTCATGATTCGGGAAATTTTTAACATTAATGCCATGACCCTGTGAGTTGTTCACTATATTTCTCATCATTCTAAGACCAGGATGACCTAATCTACCATGCCATAAAGAAAAAAATCAGAGCTTCTAAAAATAGTCTTCAAGGAAGTATACACTTCGGGTGCATGGATATTCGTGTAGTACAACCCATTCATATGAGGACATTTTCCTAATACCATTTTCCACATCGCGTGCTTCACAATGCACAAGTATTCTTTGCCATTCTCTTCATTGCTTTCTCGTGAAAACCATTGGCGCGGATGTCTTTAAAGCTTAAGAGAGTGCGCGTTGATTCGAGGTACAAAGGGCTTCTTCAATTACCAAAGTTGTACCCATAGGCAATATAATTGTAGCTCTTCTGAGCCGATTACATATGAGTCGCTTCTGCGATCGTAGTAATCTTTCCAGCGTTCTTCGTGATCATTGGAAATATTTAGACTCTCTTAAGATGGTATTTGTTGTGCCACTATCAACAATGCATATCTCTTCCATTTAGGCGCTACACAATTTCTAGATACAAGAAATATAATTTCAATCAAAATGAGGCAAAATAATTCAAATATTGCTTGTAAATGAAAGAATCTTTGGAATAAAGAATAAATTGCATATTTATTCATGAGAGAAGTATGCTCTTCTAGAGCTTACTATTCATTATTCAAAAGAAAATGCTAACAACCATAATCTAAAAGAAAATCACGATTCATGCATTTAAATGGCGGTCTGCGGTTTGATGGTTACGCTTTCGACGAGAGGTTTCAAGCGTCCTGCGAGGACCTAGACCAATCGCGTGACCGCGGAGACTTCTTGCCCCAAGAACTATCTTCCGCGTCCGATGCCCAAGTGAGGTAGTTACGACCGTGCGGGGCGATTCTTCAAACTCACGATTCATGATTCGCTTGCTCGGTCGCAGCGTGCCGACTCGCGCGTTGGAAGTCACTGCTGGTACGTTCCAGAAGCGCGGAATAATCGCAGAAGCAATCTTCCCTTGGTATAGGTTACCTTCCAATAAATCATAAAAATATGATATTTTAAAAGATAGTAATATTTTTATAACGAGAATATGAGTCAAGTCTGAATTCAACAAATATATTAATACATACCCAAATGACCATAAATAATAACTATATCATAATATTCTTAATAATTAGTACTTAATCACTAAGAAATATGGATGTTGGATTATTGAAAAATAACGAGATAAGGTCTTTTACTCGGTTTTTTTATAGTTTAGGTTTAAAAGAAATATATTTGATCCCTTTAGTAATGTTGGATTTCAAAATGAGTCAAATATTTTGATCCATGAATACCTATGTAATATAGCGGAGCTGTCGCTAACTATAAGTTATGTCAAATAGTGGAACTGTATATCACTAGCTATAATGCTTACAGTTAATATAGCGAAATATTAGCTTATAGCTTCGTGTTTTTGGGTTAAAAAACTATAGCACAGCTATTTAAAACATTGCCCATTACTGAACCAATCATCGTTGATAAGAGTCGCTTGTCAAACGTCCGGGGAGAAGGCTCTAGAGCCTTCTAACCAGTACGAGCCAACATCAGTTAATAGTCGGACAACTAGATGTGCTCGCTTTATGTAGCACTGTATAAGCTGATTCAGAAATCAAGAGACCTGATCACCCATACAAATTGACATCAAAACAATGTGGAAAATTTGACTTTCAAGTACGTTATGACAACAGTACTTGATGCTACGTGCCGACTCAATCTAGAAGCTTGATTACTTCAAAAAAGAAAATCTAGAAACTTTGTCGCCATGTTGTGATTCCGACTTTTCTACTTCGAGTATCCCTTACGTGTAGACTGTAGTTACTTGTTTCTCTTCTTTTTATACGCATGCACTTAATGGATTTGTACCTGATAATGGTGGCGACAGGCCATGCATCTCAATCGGAGAACACGGCGTTTAATTCCTCCAATCTGATGGGAAGAAAAAAGAGCAATTCACAGACATGGCCATGCAGATGTACAAGTAGTAATGAATCTTGAAGAGATGAGATAGATACCCCTGTCTGTCGCACCGAAATTTAGTTAAGGGAACAAAAAAAACAAGAAGATACCACTACGACAGAACACTATATCACTGTCGGTTCCAAACTGGCATCACTGCTGGACTTTGGAACCGGCAGTGATTGGTCGGCAGTGATAGTCGGACTATCACGGCAGTGATAGTCCGGTTTGTAAATCACTTGGTAAAATAAAAAAATATTTGCATCCGGACCGACTACTCCGTATTTTACGCACGTCACAAGTCACACGATTTTCGCGCGAAATACGCGCGCGTGGCGTGCGGTTGCTAGGACTCGAACTCACGATCTGCTGCCTCACGCGAGACCACCTTACCATCTCACCTATCACTCAGTGCTCAACCAATATAGGATATATTTTCCTTTTGTTCCTTTGTCTCCGAACCTTTTGATGATTATTTGGATATCTAAATGAATTCAAATGGAAAGATTGTCAACTACAAAGTTGTAGATCTGGTCGAGAGCTACAATGTTCATATAAATTTTATCTCCATCCGACTCCGTATGGAAAAGTTATGATTTTTCGAAAAATGATTGGTAGCATTATTATTGCCGGTTGGGAATACGAACCGCCAACCGGCAGTGATACTATTATTTAGATATTTAAACTACTTCAAATGAAAAGGTTGTCAACTATAAAGTCGTAGATCTCGTCGAGAGCTACAATTTTCATATAAAATTTATCTCCATCCAACTCCGTATGAAAAAGTTATGAGTTTTTGAAAAATGGTTGGTTGCGTTGGTAGCATTATTACTGTCGGTTGGGAATACGAACCGCCAACCGGCAGTGATACCATTATTTGGATATTTAAACTATTTTAAATTAAAAAGTTGTCAACTACAAAGTTGTAGATCTCTTTGAGAGCTACAATTTCTATATAAATTTTATCTCCATCCTACACTTAATGAAAAAGTTATGATTTTTCGGAAAATAGTTGGTAGCATTATTACTGCCGGTTGAGAATACGAACCGCCAACCGGCAGTGATACCATTATTTGGATATTTAAACTACTTCAAATGAAAAAGTTGTATATCTCGTCGAGAGCTACAATTTTCATATAAATTTTATCTCCATCCGACCCCGTATAAAAAAGTTATGATTTTTCGAAAAATATCATCACTATCGGTTCTTCTAAACCGCTAGTGATAGTATTACTGCCGGTTCGAACACGAACCGGCAGTAATAAGGGATTTATCACTACCGGTTCATCAGAAAAAAATCGTTACTGTCGATTCTTCATTCGAACCGGTAGTGATAATATTATTACTGTCAGTTTTTGATGAACCGGTAGTAGTGTATTGCACGAACACGATGCGATCATATGCATACAGCCACAATTACTGCTCGATCGATCTATTAGTACTACGTGGATTGAAGGAGGGAGACCACCGTTAGCTGGATGCTTTGTCCGGTGGATGCCAATTTGGTAGGGGAGGCAACTGATTAACGGCCATCCCGATCGGTAGTGCCGTAGTGGCGTACGTAGTGCATGCATGCTGTTGGATCGGTAGTGCACGCATGCTCATATTTGGTTTTCCCAATCAGGGAACTCATGGGTCACACGCATGGTTTCAAATTTCGTTTTCAGATCGTATATTAGAGGGGACTGAAATCCAAGATTTCAGCAAGATTTTAAAATTTTAAACAAAATCCGATTGAAATTCAAAAAGCAAAATTCAAATTCAAAATTTTTGGACCGAGATTTCCGATATTTCGGCTGAAATTGTCAAAATCTTAGCAAATATGAACCGAACGAAAAATAGTTCAAACCATGTTTAAACATTTTGAAAATTTTTGTGGATCCTCTTGACGCATCACTAATATTTTCATAAAATTTTCAGATAATGATCAATCTTTAGGAATTTTAAAAAATTCAGATAATACTACTGTCCTGATAAATGCCTTACTAGAAAATTTGAACCGAATGAAAAATAGTATAAACCAAGTTAGAAAATTTGAAACTTTTTTGAATGGTCCTGATGCATGAATAATATTTCCATAAAATGTTCAGATGATAATCGATCCTTAGGAATTTTCAAAAATTCTAACAGTGGTACTATCCTTATAAAAGTCTTACTAGTAAATTTCAACCGAATGAAAATTAGTTCAAACCATGTTAGAAAATTCTAAAAATTATTTTTGATATTCCTAATGCATCACTAATATTTTCATAAAATTTTTAGATTATGATCAAGCCTGAGGAATTTAAAAAAAAGTCTAATAGTGCTATTGTCCTCGTAAAAGCCTAGGTGTGTAGATGTATTGCTTCTATAGATTTGATTGACCAACCAAAACAGGTTTATAATTTTATTAAACTTTTATAGAAAGGTTTTGAGGCAATTATTAAACTCTCATAAAAATTTTAGATCGTGATCACACTCAAGTGAATTTATAAAATTCTTACAATGTTACTGTCTCATTTATGTTCCTTCAGTTTTTGATTTTTTAAAGATAACAAATGAAGTTTAATTATTTTGAAAAAAAATTGTATGATCAAAGACTACTGGATATAGTACCATAAATGTTTTAGAGTATGATCAATCTTGTACATTTTTATAAAAATCTAACGGTGTTTCTATTATTTTTATAAAAATCTAACAGTGTTTCTATTACTACCGAATTCTTAGTTGAAAATTTTGAAATTTCGCCGGGATTTTGAACCTTGGTCACACATGCTCTTAATAGCTACTCCCTCCATCCAAGTCTGAAAATGTGAGTGTTTTCTTGCTAAATAGCAATCAAATTTTGAGCCTTCGTAACTAGATCCAATGAATAAAATCAGTTTACCTCCCATTTGAATATTATTTTAGCAATGAGTACTCAATTTTTAAGTATTAGACGAGGAACATTATTCTTTTCTGTATAACCTTTTTAATCAATTATATACTAGTGTTACAAAAATTAAATTATGTAAAAATGATGTGACAATTTGTAAAAAAAGAACATTAATATTTTCTGCGTGGCCTTTTTTAATCAATTGTATACTAGTTTTAGACAAATTAAATTATGTAAAAAATAATATGACAATTTGTAAAAAAAATGAGGAACAAAACAAACTATAAGGAACACAACAAAAAAATTAAAACGTGGATCACAAAACAATAGATAATAGACAAAAAAACTAAGTACTCACAGACAAAAAAAACACCAATATCTAACAAATAAAAAAATTGAGTACCCACGAACCAAAAAAACACTCAAGTGCCATTTAGCAATTTCCAGTTTTAAATGAAGTCATTCATAAATATATGGTGTATTTCATGTTTCAATGTAAATTAGTGTAATATCCCCTTTATACCCCTAATAAATATTCAGATTTAATTGATATTCTCTACATGTGTGCATTGGATGTAGTGATTACAGATAATAATTAGGGATAATATAGGCATTTTCCAAGAGAAAATACACTAAACTTCGATGGAGGGAGTAACCACTGTTACTTTTTTTTGGAGCGGGAAAAAAAAACTGGTACTTGCGCTTGGTTGTTGTATCGTGGGTATGAGCTGTGAATTTGCAAGCAAACTCTAGGTCTTCATAAGCGTCTCACGTACATGACAGTGCTTGGTGGAAATAACACGTCTGCACTAGGATTGGCCGACTTCGCGCGCTGGCACGTCCGTGCACGGCATTATTTCTATTTTCTTATTATGGCACCATCATGGCTGGATTAATCCTCCTACTGTAGCAGACTAGCGCTGCAACTACTCCTGCATCCTCTGCTGGTCAATTGCGCAAACGTCAAACCTTTTCGTGGTTGGTGTCAGTCCTTGAGACGATGACAGAGGATAAAATTTAATTAGTGGTCGGCCGCAGAATCAGACGACGACCGTGGCGTATTCTCCCTGCCTTCTGCATGCCATGCGCTACGTCAGGAGAAGAGATCGAAGACTAACTCGGCCTTGCACATGCATCTCCGGATCAAACGCACGTAATTTGTGTGGCCGGCACGGGCAGTGGTTAATAATGGTGTGTTTGGTTGCTTGGTGTCGTACATATATGAGATGATTCAAGAAAAAAAAGTATTCATGTGTTTGGTTGCTTGAATGAAACCATCTCATCTTGGATGATGGGATACAAATTTGAGGAATATTCCCTATAGATTCTGAATCATTCCATTCACTCAAAACAATGGAATCAAATGGTACAGAACCATCACATCCCATTCAACCTCATCCCACCAACCAAATACACGCTAACTTAATAGTCAGCGCCCACGACATTTAGCACCGACGCGCGCGTCAGATCCCAAGTAATCGGAGCCGATCACGAGAAAACAACTGCGCCGGTGCGCGCGGTACGTGGTGGAGTGCCCTGTGCCATGCACATGTGCGCACACCTTGCCGTTGCCTTCACGCACATGTCCTCCGCAGAGATCGCCCGATCACAGCGTGCATGGCACATCACAGGTTAAACGGTTTGCCATGTTGTTAGCACCAAAATTTGGCAAGGTGTGACCAATTTGTCAGGTTAAGAATAAAGCGAATATGTCTGGCCGATATCGTCTTAGAAAAGGATAGTTGAGTTAAACTTGGAATCGTAGCCGATATAGATGGAATTTTATCTATAATAGAAGTCTATACGGATCATATTCGGTAATGCATTGGAAGAGGATACGATCGGCTATATGGTATAAAAGGCGATCAAGGGCGAGCTCGAGATCCATCCGATAATCAATCAACAACTCGCATCTACTTTTTGTTTACTTTTCTGTCAACTAGGAGTAGTCCTATAATTAAGAATCTTTGTAATTCATCGATCGAACAATAAAGTTGCACATCGCCGATTGTTGATCTACAATCACGCCAATTACCCAGGTTTGATTTTTTCCGATCTACTAGCATATGTATTGGTCGATGACCATGTTTCACGGGTCATAGATATGGAGATATCAAACCAATAATATGGATATGTAAGTTCAAGCTCCATTAGTTTTAGTGATTGGTTTAATATTAATACTTAATCATTGTTTAATGACAAATCTAATCATTATGAGACTAACATGTTCTATTGAGCATTATTCTTATTAGTCTCATATTTGGATGGAAAATGGAAAACCTATGGTATGCACTCGTATTCATTCTATTACCTTAATGCATACTTAGAATTCAAGTTAAAGTATGAACTCTTCCATTGCTTTAGTGCAAATATGTGCATTATGTTCCTAATTCATATATACATGAATGCACACATCTTGGGGGAGTTGATAATTTAACTTGATATTTCAATTGTATTGATCCATATCCTCTTGTCATATAATATAAAGGATCAAGACCTTGAAACAATCTTTTGAGTATATATAACTTGTGTAGTTGTAATATACTCATGCAAATATAGAATAAACTCATATGCAATTTTAGATTGATTATGTGCATATTGATTCCATGTTCAATTAGTTATATGCACATACTTAATGGAGTTTGTTCTATAGTTGATGGTCTAAATGTATTGATCACTTTCCATCACTCAAACATATATGGATCATTACTAACCATCATATTGAGTATATGAAACTTGTGTAGTTATATATACTCATGTCAATTTAAATAAAATTTAAATTGAGTTTGGTTGTCTTTTAATCAACTCAAAGAATACTTCATCATGTGTTGATGGTGTTCCTTGTTGATTAAAGACAAGCGAAAAGTTCTTGAGTATAATAAAGCATTAGTTGGATCAAAGTACTCAAGACACCTTTAAATCATTCAACTTGATTTGGGTTGTGCTCAATCGATCTTAGAGGCATCCATTATGTGTTAATAGAGTGTAAGTGATGATTGAGACAACTGTATTTGTTGGACTAACGATCTTCAATGACTGTGAAGTAGGTTGAGTCCAAAACGATAAAGAATCGGGAACAAGAAGTCATCATGTGTTGATGAGCTTCAAGAGGTGATCCCGAAGTGGAGAGAAGAGTTAGAGAAGGTTCATCATGTGTTGATGAACAAGAAGAAGAAGATGTGATCCTGGAGAGAAGATGATTGAAAATCATAAAAGCTCCAAGTGGATCGCTAGAGAAAAAGGTATAACTAGCTAGGGCTAAGGATGTGTTTCTAGTCTTTTACCGGTCTCGATGTTTGGATGGGAGACTGGATTGCTAGTTAGGTGCCGTACTATTAAGAGGGGTTGAGTCATTTAGCTTGAGCTTCATCATGTGTTGATGAACTCAATCCGATTCACTCTAGCTCACTCTCTTGTTTGATTTTTGCATGTGGAGCTAACCATTTGGCATGTGTTGCGAATGGGTGAAGCTCGTGTATTGGATTTTGCATGAGGTAAGTATTTGCATGTGTTGCAAATAAGGGAGCTCATGCTTGCTTCTTACTGAATCTTAATTGAATTGGTTTTTGTACGAAGCTATGAATTTGCATGTGTTGCAAAAGGGAGATAGCTTATGCAAATGTTGTTTATGTGGTTATTGCTTGGAGCTAAGTTTTGCATGTGTTGCAAAAGGAGAGAACTCAAGCAATTTGGTTTAAAATGGTTGCATGGAGCTAAAGATTTGCATGTTGCAAATAGAGAGCTCATGCACTTGAGTTTGTTTTGGTTGTTTGCAATGGAGCTAGGTATTTGCATATGTTGCAAATGGAGAGCTCATGCATTGGAGTTTTAGCTTGTGACTTGATCAGGTGTTGATCATCACAAGGCTAAGTGTGTTTTGTACTTTGACTTTGTAAAATATGTTTTTGAAAAATATTGAATGGATTTGTTATTTGCAAATGAACTGGAGTTATGGGTTTCGATTCTAAAGCATGTGAATAGGGTTTGCAAATGTGTTTTGCAATTTGACTTGATTATGTGTTGATCATCACATGGCTAAGAGAATTGATCTCATAGGTTGTCAGTTTATTTGCGAACGTGTTTTACAAATAAGCTTGAAGTTTTAATGCGATTCATTGGAGCATGTGAATAGGGTTTGCAAATGTGTTTTGCAAATTGACTTGATCATGTGTTGATCATCACATAGCTCAAAGAATCAATCTTCGAAAGTTTGGAGAAATTTTTTTGTGAAAAACCTGTTTTTCTCCTCTAGCCAGCACTACCGATCTCAGGTGCGATCGCCATATGGCGCGATCAGCCCATATGGCGGTAGTTATTTTACACAAGACAGTGCTTTGGTCGAAGTCCGACCGGCACTACCACCCCTGGGGGTTGTACTGCCGCTTTGGCCGGTACTACCGGTCCTTAGATGGTGGTAGTGCTGGGAATATGCCGTTGGCCTGGAGGCCAGCGCTACCGGCCCAGTTGGGCGGTAGTGCCAGTTTTGCTGAAAAATGCCCGATTTGCCCCCAATGGCTAGATTTTGTGTGGAGGGCTATAAAAGGACCCCATGGGGGGCAAGGGCTGTAAGTTGGTTCATTTGGGTGTTTGTGGGAGTGAAGTGCATGTGTTGCCTTCTCCAAATTGCTTCTTGAGCTAAGAGTAAGCCCTAATTGCATGTGTTGTAATTAGGGAGTGGATTGAGAGCCTCTTGTGCATTTGTTGCACTTGAGGAGGATCCTAGTGCTTGTGTTGCATGTAGGAGGTCATCGGAGTGCATGTGTTGCACTAGGTGAAGTTCAAGCGAAAGGGCTTGGCTTTTTACTCTTGGTGTTTGCCGACACCTAGACAGCGTAGCGTCGTCGTGCGCGGTGAGCTTCTCGACGAAGGTTGTGAGAAGCCCCAGCAAATTTGTGAAGGTTGGTGCTCGCCTACCCGGAGGGGGAAAGAGCAACCACTAGTGTATTTGAGGTGGGTGCTTAATTCGTGGGGCCGGTAAAATTCGTTTGGGCTAACCTCAACGTGGACTAGGGGAGACCGGCAAGTCTCCGAACACCACAGTAAAAAGTATCGTGTCTCTTGTGCTTGCATTCTATTCTTAGTTATATTCAAGCAATTTATATTCATATAATTAAATTGATTGATTGCTTGTCTTTAGAATTACATATTCTTGTTAGATACATAATTAGTTAGTACACTTAGTGAGCCTAGTTGACTTAGGATTTATTTGTCAAAACCTTAGTTTATCGCTTCCGCATTAATAATTGTTAAGGTTTTGGCATTAGGATAATTAGGGGTTAATTGCTTTGTAGAAATTAGTAGAGTAATTTTAAAAGCCGCCTATTCACCCCCTCTAGTCGGCATCCTCGACCTTACAGGATAAATATTAGAGAACATGGTGTTGGACATTGACCAACTATGAGACACAACGAGAACATTGTATTCTTTCATGTCATCAGTTGGTCTCATATACGATGTGTATTTTATATCCTTCGACTTGAGATAGTCGCATGTTCTCAAGGTGTGTAATGGCTTAGGGGTCGTCAAACGCTACACCGTAACTAGGTAGTTATAAAGATGTCTTTCGGGTTTGTCATGAAACATGCTGCGAGACATGGTCGATCAAAATAGGATTTGCCCCTCCATACAACGGGAGAGATATATCTAGGCCTCTCGAGTGGATGGATTCCAGAAACGCATGGCCATGCTACTCGAGTCATCGAGTCAAAGAGTTAACTTGATGTATTCGGGAATCCAAGTCACGGCATCGAGAAAGAGTGGTCGAGCCATCCAAATAAGGATGACAACAACTCGCCTTGGGTTTGACCAATATCGTGAAGGAAAAGGAAATGCATATAGGACATTGTTGAGGTTCGTCCAATCTTTACATGTTCTCGAGAGTCGATAAGTTCTGCTAGGGGCCGCTATCGTCTGTTGGTCGAATGCTCGATGGTCAAGTAGGTGTACCCGATGGTCGAGTAGGAGTACCCAGATCGATAGGGGTATTCCAGCCATGTTCGAGTGCATGTGAACCTATAGGGTCGCACACTTAAGGGGCTGTAAGCAATTCGGATAGGGACTCGAGTTGTAATAGGCTTAGAGTTCCTACTGGGCTTCAAGGGTTAAAACCCGTTATGGGATGTCTATATAAAGGGAGGAGGTTTTGGCTTTGCAATTGATGAGATATAGGAATTCGAAATTCCCAAAACCCTAGCCGCCACCCCTCCTTCACCTAGAACCACACAACCGGCGCTAGCACTCTGGTGCGTGGTGTTCCTGCCCCGTACACGTGGATACCTTGGAGGCGTTGCTGCAAAGCTTCAACGCTGGGACGATCCGCAACCTGTGAAAGTCACAAGGAGCTATTGAGGAGGAGCAAGACTAGTATGACTACATCTGCACCACCGCGCTACATCAACTCTACTTACGCTACGGGTCTGCGCGTCTAGTGGTAATTCTGTGATCTATTACTTGCAGTGGTTCCTTGGTTACACTGTAGAAAATTTTGATTTTTCATTAGAGTAGCCTACCCGTTCCCTAGCAAATAAACTATGCCTGGTGTGTTCTTTTATGATTTGAAGAATATTGCCTAAATATAATTCAAATTCTAGCAAATACATGTCATAAACTATATCTTTGACAACTGAGTCTTGCATGGTCATTTCAGTAACATTCTAAACTACTCAATATTTCATGCAGCCATTTGATCAATTTTTCGGTATGCAAGCTATTTCATAGCTTACACTGTACTTTATGTTAATCTAACGTTATCATCTTCTGTTTCTATCAAACCTTTTTTCTACTTCATTGTGTTCATCAGACTGAGATGAGTTCTTGCACTATCTAAATGTGAAAAAACAAGAAGTCGTGGTAAGCTATTGAATTTGCCTGTTATTGTATTTGCACTTGCAAAGTGCTTTATTCTCATTGAGCTTTAGTTTACTTTTGAAATCTGCAATAATTGTTCATTATTTGTAGTATGTTCTCTGTTTGACCTTTTTTGCACCTGTGTGGAAAATGACTGGTTCTATACAATAATATCACTTGGAAAATGACCTTTTTTAAATTGTTGCACTCTTAATTGGTTGTTTGACTCATTCTCACTCTTTGTTACCCTTTGAATGCTCGATGATGTAATTAGAGTCTCTAGAAGTTGATTTAAACAATTTCAGTAGAAAATAAGGCCTTGAACCATGAGATTGATGTTCATATGCTTAGGGTTTGTACGAATCAGAAATTGGATCCTTGTGTAAGACCAAAATTTGAACACAACCACCAACGTCATTACCAAGTATTTGTACTTAATTTATAAGATCGCAATTTTGAATCTGCAGTAATCTGAACTTTAAGAACATTTTAGTCAATATTAGCTTTTAAATTTAGTTGTCTTAGGGATCTTGCACGTGAAGGGGCCAAACAATTTTATTGTCTTCGGGACCTTGCACGTGAAGGAGCCAAACAATTTAATTACCTTGGGACCTTCTCATAGTTCATAGCATAATTTAGGAAGGTAAGAGTTCAAAGCCTTATTTGCTTAGTTAATTGTTTAAGTTCAGTTGTGATTATTTAACCCGACACTTGAGAGCACTCTATTCATAATATATGCTGTTGTACAAAGGGGCTAGACTTTATAGTCTTTGTGACCTTGCATGTGGCGAAAGTGAGTGAAGTGACCTCTCTTCTCTTTCCTTATTCTGAACATAAAAATCTTTATAGAAATATAATCTCCCTAGTAGACTAAAATATTTCTCATCGCACAAATAAAGAAACCCTTTTTGATTGTTGATTTCCTTGTTCTAAACAATACTCTTAAATTTACTTTCTTTCATCTTCTACAATCATCTATGAATTGTTGATTTACCAACTTGCTTGATCTTTGAAGCTCTAACACAACCTAGTTCAAAAGAAGATGGTGTCCCCTCATTCCTCGTTGCCGAATGGATCTGATGAGCCGAACGTAGGAAAATCGAGACACGGTCCAAGAGGGCTTAATAAAAGGCCCCAGAGCCGATATACCAGCACGGCGGTCGATCCGTAGGATGGGCCCCTACCGTACCCCCTAAGGCAGCGGAAGCATTCTGGACATTGTGCGGGATCGTTGGACTAGAAAGGGTCCCCATCACCTATCCATCATGGAAGACATTAACAGATGAGCAGCGAGACAGTCTGGTGACATAAATTTTCGCATCGTTTGAGCTCCCAGAAGATGCGATGCACTCACTGGGACGGTATGCTTTGCTAGTGGCTAGAAAGGTACGGAAGAACTTCAAGAGCGTCATTGTCAGTAATTACGTGAATAAGGAAATGACTCCGTTCCAGAAGTATGGGTTCATCACTGAAGACGTGTGGGAAGATTTGTTGAGATGAAGATGACGAAAGAATTCATGAGTCAAAGTGGAGCGCATAAGACCGTCCAAGCAAAAAACACTCACTTGCACAAACTCAGCTCCACTGGGTACACGGGTAAGATCGGGCAATGGAGCAGGGAGGACAATGAGGCAATCTAGAAGGAGGCTTCACCGCCATTTGCCTTGATCTTGGACCCCCACGCCCGAAACTGGGAAAGAGCGAGGTCACGTCCCATGTCTTCGGGCAGCATATCCATTGCCAACCCGCAGACGACAAAGTGTCCCAACACCTGATAAGATATCGAACTACATAGTTTCTAGGAAGACTATATATATCTTCATATGTGAAATAACTTGTTGGGATCTTGGATGCAGATAGCGTTTAGCACAGAATCTTCCCAGAGCTCTTTCACTTCAGACAGAGAGAAAGATATAATCTCCACGGCCTTGGGAAATAAGGAGTACCCATGTCGCATGCGAGGCATAAGTGTTTTCGTTCCCTAGAAAATGGGATTCCCACAAGACTCCTACATGTACCAGAGTAGGAAGAGAAGTAAAGTCTAGCGTGAGGAACAGCTAGTAGCCCTCATTGAGGAAAGGGTTGAGGAAAGGCTGAGAGCGTAGTTTCATAATCAGCTAAGAAGCTTTAAGGAAAGGATGGAGCAAAGGGTGGCTGCGGAGAAGCATGCACAGAACATGCAAGCTCCAGAAGCATAGGCACAGTTCAGCCCAACTAACCGTCAGAGCAGTTGCGTGTCCACCCCCAAGATGGGTGTGGATGACGCCAGATTTCCTCCCGATGACACCCGAGTAATATACATGTCTGCAATGCTCCTTAGATAGACCTATTGGATGTGTTAGCTAATTGTGTACCCTTATGTAGGTGGCCACACCGTGCAATCTCCAAGTGAGGCTTGCCAACAGCTCAGTTTCCCTGCAGGCTGCTTGGGGGCCCGCATATCCATCTGGTCTAGGGTTGTTTGTGCACGGTACCACACTAGCTCTGGGCTACGCGAAGGTCCTAGTTGACGGTGTACATGAAATTTGCAAGGTCATCACGCTAGAGATGCCCCCAAACAACAAGATCATCACACTAGGGGATGCCATTGGCATATTTATCCAGTGCCCCAAGATGGACATCTCCTTCGACGACTGCCCTGCAGCACCGAAGCTACCAGTACTACCGGATCCACGTGATGCGCCGGAGCTACCAGCACTACCGAAGCCATGTGCTGCACCGAAGGAGCCCACCAAATCGGCTACCGTGTCCCATAAGGCACATACCGTTACTTCAGTTCAGGCCCAGTCGTCTTCCGTGAAGACGACATATGATAGACAGTGAGGCGATCACAAGGGCAAATCGAAGGGGCCATGTTAGCCCATGAATTTTCGTTGGCCCCGTTGGCACAGCAATTTGAGCTGGGACAGTCGTTCATACCGGAAGAATGCCAAGAGACGCTTACATTCGCCTGCGTTAGATTACAAGATTGGTGCATGGAACATGCCAACAAGCTAGTGGCACAACGGACATCAAGTATCTTGGTCAGCTTGAAGGAGGAGCATTTATTACACTAGTTTTTGGATAGCTTCTTCGTGGTTGGCTTCAACGACTTGTTCGATCACGGTCTACATTCGTGTCGTACCGATAAATATCATATATATATAATCATTGGTTGATTTTGTATATATAGATACATGATCGTGGAAGCAAAAGTAAGGAAAGAATATGTGGGTTTCCTCGACCCACACATAGTGTCCAAACAAACCATGGACGAAAATTTACAAGTCGTCCAGGAGTACGTGGAAAAAGTATGCTGGCTCAACGGGATAAAAGATTCATATTTTTACCCCACAACCTGGGGTAAGTGCTTCGTACAGTTACTATGCTTGTTGATTTGTACTTTACATGCAGCTCAATGTTAGGTTGAATGACCATGACAACATACCTATTTAGGTTTCACTGGGTTCTACTCGTAATTATACCAAGAAAGAACCGGGTAATTTACCTTGATTCCAAAAAGGGTAGCACCCACGACTTGACTCCTATTGCAAATTTACTTGACATGTCGTTCAATATCTACAGAGCTTGTGGAGGGCCACACAAGGACTCATCGAAGCTGAAGCATATTAATAAGTTTCCGGTATCTGCTAGTATGCAATAATCCTTTACACTCCATAATAATACCTCCATAACTAATCTATTATATTTTGGTAGTGACACCAGCAACCAAAGGCCACTAACCTATGTGGATTCTACGTTTGCCACAACATGCAACTCCTCATTGGTGCACAGAGGACCAATGTCATAGAGGTTTGTCAATCTTGCAATAATTGTTTTCACTTATCAATTTATATACACGCAAGACTTTACTCTTCCCATCAATAGGCTTGGAAATGGGCTGAATCTGTGTTGGAACAAGCTGACCTACTAGGAATTCAAGGACAACCTTGTGCCTTCATGATGCGTGAGGTTATAAATCCAAAAGGCGAATGCCACTCAAGCCTCACCTGATGAGTTGTGAATTTGTTAGTTATCACTTGGATTAATTTGTGAACCTTGTGCTGTGAATTTGTGAGTTGTAGTTATAAATTCAATTAGTTAATATATCTGAGTTGATATCTGAAATGGATGCGTTGAACGTTGTAATGTGTGATCTGAGTTGATTTTTGAAATGGATGCGTTGTACGTTGTAATATGTGATATGAGTTCATTTCTAAAATGTATGTCATAATAATATGCTTGTGATGCTCTGTAATCTATTTTGTTTCAAAGGGCATAGCTAGCATTTTCTGAGGCTAGCCAATAAATAGAAATTTGTAAACATTGGAAAGGCAACATCACAGACGGTTCTAAACAAGAACCGTCTGTGATGTAAGCCTCATCATAGACGGTTCCACTTTGGAACCGTCTGTGATGAACTTTGAAACCCTTCATCACAGACGGTTCCAAAGTGGAACGGTCTGTGATGAGGCTTACATCACAGACAGTTCCTATTTAGAACCATCCATGATGACAGTTTTCACTGACGGTTCACAAACCGTCTGTGATGAGCCCTTCTCATCATTGACACTTTGTTACAGATGGTTCACGAAAGCGTCTATGATGAGGTTTGTGAACCATCTGTGATGAGCTTTTGTGCAGTAGTGAATTAAGTCGATTATGAAGTATTACTTAAAGGCCTACAGATACTCGATAATATCGAAGTTGATTCTGTTGAGGCTTATTGCGATTCTCTGTTGGTGGTTCAGTATATCAAGGAGGAATACAACTGCTATGATGAAGTCTTGATCAAGTACTTGAAGCAGTGTATCAATATAATCAGCTCATTTTCTTCTTTTTCAATTTGCTATATTCCTCATGAGTTAAATGACAAGGCTAACTTGTTAGCTCAACAAGCATCGGGCTATAAAGTTTTTGGCCAATTAGAGGAATTTGAGCAGATAGAAAAAAATGATCATGTGCATCACCACCAACAATTGGAGAATGAAAGTAATGGAATATTTGATCGATCCTTCAAAACCCACTGATCGGAGAATTAAGCGACAAGCCCTAAAGTATGTCTTGCTAGATAATGTATTGTATTATCGGACTTTAGAGGGTTTGTTACTGAGATGTCTTGGTGCCGAAGAAGCTAAAGTAGCAATGGGAGAAGTGCACGAAGGTATTTGTGGAACCCATCAATCGGTTCATAAGATGAAATAGCTGTTAAGGCGTATTTGTTATTTTTGGCCGACGATGTTAGAGGATTGTTTCAGATATTACAAAGGATGCCAAACTTGTCAGAAATTTGGCAACGTACAATTGGCTCTAGCATCGGCTTTGCATCCAATTATTAAACCTTGGCCATTCAGAGGATGGGGAATAGATGTAATCGGACAAATATTTATTGCATCCAGCAAAAGGCTAAATTCATATTGGCCACAATTGATTATTTTTCTAAATGGGTAGAGGCAGTTCCGCTTAAAAAGTTACAAGTGTTGAACCTATCGGATTTGTTACGGAGTATATTATACATTAGTTTGGAATTTCATAGACTATTACAACTGATCAAGGTACTGTGTTTATGTCCGATGAGTTTCAAAGCTTCGCTAAGAGTCTGGGAATAAAATTATTGAATCCATCACCTTATTACGCTCAGGCTAATGGTTAAGCCAAGTTATCAAATAAAGCATTGATTAAGCTAATTAAAAGGAAAATTAAAGAGAAGCCTAGAAATTGGCATGTAACGTTATTGGAGTCTTTATGGGCTTATTGGATTGCTTGCCATGGTGTAACAAAGCTATCGCCTTATCAATTGGTTCATGGACAAGAAGCTGTGTTACCTGTGGAAATTAATATTGACTCAATAAGAATAGCCAGAAAAAATGGATTGTCGACTCAATATTATAAAGATTTGATGACCGATAACTTGGATGACTTGGCAGAATTACAGCTACATACAATGGATCGGCTTAAAAAGAATAAGGCAAGAGTTGCAAGGACTTACAATAAAAGGGTGCTACCAAAATCATTTGGTGAAGCTGATCTTGTATGGAAAATAGTCTTGCCTGTTGGTTCGAGGGATAACCGATTTAGTAAATGGTCTCCAACTTGGGAAGGGTCATATAGGATTCATCGGCTTGTGGATGGAAATTCCTATATTTTAGAGACATTAGAAGGTGTGGTGTTTACTAAAGAAATTAATGGCAAATACTTGAAAAAATAGCACCCAAGTGTTTGGATTGGATCTTGATCGGCTAAAGGAGACTATCGGCTGTAAAAGGCCAAGTTGAATCATTGTAGTTAATTCTAGCTAACTAACGTAGCAGGCAAGTTAAAACTGATCACAGAGCATCACACTTCAATAGGAATGAAAGCCAAAATTTGGTTAAACAGCCGATCATAAGTGCATCACAAGACGTGCAAAGCCTTCCCCATTACAAACATTCAAGACAATATAATCGGCCAATTACTGGCAAGGCACATTACATGGCTTGAACAAGACCGAATAAAGCAGCTATTGTCTTTGCAATGGTGGCATGGATGTCATCGAGTGTTTTCTGGTCGGCTTCTTTAATTCCAGGCATCGGGGTAAGTTTGGTCGATTGCTTCTTGATGGCTGCTATAGAAGATGCTATGGAAATCTTCTGAGTTTTGGGGTCGACGCGCTATCAGCCATCTATTTTTCTCTATCAGCAATAGTGGCGTTTATCTTGTCCAACTCTTCTTCCATAGATTTCTTGGCCGATTCCAACTTTGTGTAGGATAGTTTGATGTCTTTCAATTCCTTCATGTCCTCATCATACTTTGCTTTTTGGGACTTAGCGTCGGCCACCAATTTGTTTAGCTATTTTTTATCCTCCCTTTGAGCCTATCGGACATGCATTCTTGCCTCTGCCTCCTTCACTGTTTCTTTCTTATTGTCCAACAAACAAACATCAAGTAAGGTTGCTGTAGCTTCCTCTGGTAGCTCAGTCTTGACACTTCCATCGCCTCATGTATCAACTGAGAATTTTCTAGCAGTGAGGCTGATGGGGAGTGGAGCAGCTTGAAGAGGTGCTTGACTTTTTTCTTGATGTCTGGAGCCAACGCGATAGTGGCCAATGTGTCTTTGGAAGCCGATATAATCTTTTGGATAATCTTGGGGAAGGACTCTGTGCCTATTTTTGGCTCATCTAATTTTGATAGGTCAAACCCCAACATACTCGTGACCGACTCAGTTGGTTTGGCGGTCGGCTCTACAGCAGTGGCGATGGCTTAAGGAGTTGGTTGCGACGGAGGAGGGGACAAGTCTTTCTCTGCCAGAAGGTCGACTAAGATATCGGCGATATGCATGATAGCGGAGAGAGAAGGCTACAAAAATATTTACAAGTTAGTCAATATTATCCAAGATTGAAGATCGGTTTAAAAGATGTTTTACCTCATCCATGCCTAATGCACGTGTAGAGCTTTCAGCAGACTGTTCAAGGGGTTTTTGTCCCCTTGACGCCAAGACCTTCTGAGGTCAACCGCATTTTTTCTCTAAAAAGTAATCGACTAAAGAAGCTAGTCAACAGAGATAGTAAAAGCGTAAGATAAAGCCAACAAATACTTACTTGGTTGTTGCTTTTCAAGGTCAAAAAGGGAAGGAGATTGAACTCCAAAGATTCCTGACGAGTGGCCGGTCAGAGCAGTTGTGGGCCATGGCCTTTTGCTAGATTGGCCAACAGCTTTGGGCTCCATGGGTTTCTTCACGGCTGTCTTGGTCTGTAAAACAAATTGAAAGCCGATTGGTGAAGTTCAAAGGATATAAAAGATATTCAAAAGGAAGAAAATTCTACTTTAGCTGATACCTCGCCAGTTATTCAACAAGACTTGTGTTAGTATAACCCGAAGAACTAGCATCACTGCTAGAACTTGAGCCGCTACTAGCGGAGTTAGTATTGTCTGTTAGCTCTGACAAATCTGGGAAAAAAGTTCAGTGTTGATTCTTGTGATGGTTCTTTCTACCGGATATAGAGCCGAAGAGATAGCCGACCACCAACTAGTAAAGCTGCTCGCCCTTCGAGTGTGCAGGGAAAAATGTGAAAGTCTATGACTTAGAGATTATCGGTTACATGCAGCACAAGTTCAACCAACGAAGCGCACCGCACTTGGTCTCTTGGTTGGAGCCGATAAAAACTGAAAGCTTGGGGGACTTGCCCAAAGCTGAGTTGTCTTGAATATACTGACGGTGGTACAGTTCATAAAATGGCTAATATGTCCAATTTTTTGGATGCAAGCCAACGAACAATACACTTGGGGAGATGAAGATTTTATAGAGATCCAATGTTTCTTCAAGCATGGTGTTACTGTCTCCTGCTAAGTGAAGGAGAGATGGGCAAGGATAGTCATCGGCTTCTTTATAACAAAAAAAGTCATGCTGGCCGAAATCACTCTAGCTTCTGAAAGAAAAAAGACAAGAATTTCCTTGCTCCAGTGGCTGTAATCTTGGAGTCACTGCTCGAACAGAGGATATATTTTTCGCCGTAGGATCGGCTATTCATAAATTGCATCTCTTGGCCTTCAGGAATTTCTTCACGGGGAAAGTGCGCTGTTGTTGCTGGATGAATCTCAAATGGTCGGGTAAGCATGCAATATAGCTAGGTCTAAATGAAACACAGTGGGCCACCCACATTGCTGACTGTGAATTGCCCCATCCCAGTAAATAGCCGACTGTGTATGACGTGCATCATTTTATAAATTGTGCCAAGGAACATTTTTCCTAAGGCTAGCCGACAGCCTTCTACTAGTTGCTCGGCCAAGACTTGATACACTTGAGTCGGCCCAAGAAACGCCCCGTAGAATAAGAATCGGTCAAGCCACATGTTTATAAAAGCGACATGCTCCTTGTCCGATAATGGATCGGTTCCTCTATTGTTACTAATGTATTTGTTTCAGCCTTCTCCCTTGTTGCGGATAAGCTTGTATTGAAGCTTGGCGTTGAAAGCTGATATCTGGTCCCTATCGGGCCTCAAATAGCAAAGTTACGCTACATCCAAGAGCATTGGACCGATTGGACCCGTTCTAAACATAAATGCGTTAAGCATGTTCGGCCAGAAGTAACAGGCCATGGCCATTAAGGGCTCGTTGGCCTCTGAATCGACTAGAGACAAAGGAAGGCACTTTGCTATCCCTATTTGTTTCCATTGAGGCAATTTCACTGTTGCAAGCCGATTGTACTAATCTCTCCATCCTTTAAGTGTTGTCGGCCAAGCCCTAAAGCTCATACTCCATCCATCTAAATTATACCTAAGGGCATTTAATGGGAGACAAGGATTTCTTGCTCTATGATAGGCGATGGATCGGTGTTTCCTACTGGGCCTAAGTAATACTGACTATTGCTATCGGGAACAGGGATGAATACTTGGTGAGGGTCTACTTTTTGAAACCGATGGAAGGTTGTCAAGCCGATGGAAGAAGAGATGAATGAAAGCTTGAAGTCCAAAATTGAGGGTGAAGCCGATAGCAGAGAGTAGAGCTGGCCATATGGGTCGGGCCCGGCCATGCCGCCTGCCCCGATCGTGAGGCATTGACCCCCACGGCACGGCACGACGGCGGTCGGGCCGGGCCGTGCTGCATGAGGTCGTGGGCCGTGCATGGGTCGGCGCGACCGCGGTGAGGCCGGACCGGCCCGCACTGCGGTGGGCGAGGCACGGCCGCAAGACGGCACGCGCACGACCGGCCGAGGGAGAGGCGGCGCACGGCACGGGTGGCCGCCGACCGTTCCGCCACCGTGCCAACCGTTGTCGCGGGCGCCGTCTTGGCGGCCGCACGCGAACGCAACCGAATTTTGGAATTTTTTGACCGTTTTATAGCCGTTAGGTGTTAAAAAATTGAAAAAACGGGCAAAAAATCCCAAATTTTTTCCTATAAATAGGGAGGACCCCTCTCCTCATTCAGCACCTATTCACTCATCATCTTCTCTATTGGTCATCTTGTGAAAATTGTGATATTGTTTGTAGTTATTTAGCAAAATTCGGAGAAATTCAAACTCGAGCTTTCAGTAACACAAGAGGTTTGTCATACTGAATTTTGCTAATTGTATTGCTTTTATTATTTTTACTAATGTTCGAAATTTTCAATTTGCAGTTTTTTGCATGGATCATTTCCCATCTCCGATTTGGGATCGCCCGGAGGACCTTGAATCCTTCAAGATTTGTCGCGTGCGAAGCGAAGCACTGAAGAACCATCGGGCTCCATGACCATGAGTGCTTCGGCTCGACATCCTTTGGAGCGAAGAGAGCGAGGCGGACATCGAGTTTGGGATTTTTCGACAAGCAAGCGAGGATAGATGCGAAAGGAAAAGAGGTAAGAGTTCTTTGTTTGTAAACAATGTCATCATGTTTTATCTGCAAAATCTCTGGGGTGCGGACACTTGCATAGGCATATTGAAAGTTGCAATGCGAAAATAGGAGCAGCTATGAGACAGACACAACTAATATACAACCCGGACGGTTCGGTCCGTAACTGGGAATATAGTGGCGAAGTAGCTAGGCAATCTCTTGTACGCTTAATTGCATCACAGGATTTACCTTTAAACTTTGGCGAGAGTGCTGATTTTGAAAATTACATTAAGCGTGCACATAATCCAAAATTTAGTAAAGTATCTAGACAGACAACTAGTAGAGATGTAGTTAAGTATTACAATAGTTGTCGTGAAAATTTAAAAAACATGTTCAGTACTTGCACATTTTTCGTATCTTTGACTTCAGACATATGGAGTGGTAGGGCTAAGCAAGATTATATTAGCGTAGTTGCTCATTATGTCAACCAAAACTGGTAACTAGAAAAAAGAATTATAGGTTTCAAACTAATTGATGTCGCTTTATCTTGGAGAGAATATTCTTTGAGAATATTATTAGGGTGGTGGAGGACTTTGGTCTCGTGATAAGATTTTGCTATAACTTTAGATAATGCCTCATAAACACCTCCGCAATGAATATTCTCACTCCAATATTTGGTACTTATCTTTGAATCATTTTGCTTCATCAACGTTGTGCTGTCATATTATTAACCTTATAGTTAAAGTGGACTTGCCCCGTTAGAACGTTACATTGCACCTTTCCATTTGGCAATTTCTTTTATGAATCATTCTAATGCTAGAATAGCATCTTATAAGAATTTTTGCATTACAATGGGCGTACGTCCAAGAATATTTGGTTTAGATATACCAATAAGATGGAATTCTACTTACTTAATGCTTACGAACCTTCTGCCATATAAGAGCACATTTGAGGTTTTCATTCAAACACATCACCCTCAACGTGATTTATTATCTGAAGAACATTGGTATGTTGCATCAAAGTTATTTCAGTTTCTTGAAGTTTTTTATGACTCCACAATTGCTTTATCCGCAGTTTATGAACCCACATCTTCTCTAATTGTGCATCATATCTTAGATATGGCTACCTATTTTAAGAACAACGAAAATGAAATGATTTTAAGAGATTCTGTCACCGCAATGAAAACCAAATATTTGAAATATTGGAAAGAAATTCCACTTTTATATGCCTTCGCCTTTATTTTAGATCCTAGAGCAAAGCTTAGAGGATTTGGTAACGTCCTCTCCATTTTAGGTGATGTTCTAGGGGAAGATTATTCAGTTTATTTTACTACTGTTCGTACTAAACTAACCGAAGTTTACAACAAGTACGAACAAAAGCATCAAGGAGTTCGTTTGCAACGACCTCCTATACCTATCGAGGGTAAGAAAAAGACCGCGTGGGGCAAAATCTGGGGTTCTTCTTCTTCTTCAGGTACAGGTTCTACAACAGGTGGTGATACAAGCCGCAGCCAACAAGTCTCCTCTGGGGAACTATCTGCCTATATGGACAGCGACGCGTTGGATTACCAACAAGAAGGAGACGATGTCTTCAATATTGTTCAATGGTGGCATGAGCACAAGCTAACATATCCCGTGCTATCCATATTAGCTCGAGATGTGTTAACTGTTCCAGTCTCGACGGTTTCCTCCGAGTCTGCCTTCAGTCTCTCCGGCAGAATATTGGAGGAGAGAAGAACAAGCCTATCGAGTGATATGGTGGAGATGCTCATGACTATCAAAGACTGGGAACACGCTGATGCAAGAACTCAACATTCCGCTGAAAACCGAGAACTAGAGGAAGCCTTCGAAAATCTCTACCTCGACAATGACGAAGACCCTCCATCTACCTCTTAGTATGTATTAGAGGCTTAGAGCTTTAGTTGTACTCTTTTCTTTGTCAAGGTTTTCTCTAGATGAGTTTTTACTTGGCAAAGTTTTTAACGAGGCAACCATCCAAACATTAATAAAGCTCTTTGTTACATGTTCTATAATTTTTTGTCTCAATTTATTGTACGTCATTTTTATGCTATTTTCTAACTCTACATATTTTTTCCTCATTTTTTTATAATTTTTCCTAATTTTTCCCTATTTTTTTTCCTATTTTCCCCCTATTTTTTTCCTTTTTTTCACACGGGTTGGTGGGCGGCCCGAGGCCCACCGTGCCTAGTCGTGTCGGCCGCAAGCAAGACGTATCATGCGCCCGGCGTGCCGTGCTCAGGCCTCGACCTCGGCCCATGGGCGGGCACGGCACAACACGACCGGGCCTTCGTGCCTAGATGGGCCGTGCCTCGTGGGGCGGCCGTCTTGGCCGGGCCGCCCATCTGGCCAGCTCTAGCAGAGAGTTTGAGAGCTTGTGCACGTGAAAATGACGGAGGGATGAAAAAAGGTGGGAACTTCTTCCCAATGCTTCGTAAATAGTCATGGTGAAACGACGCGACTGCTTGAGTTACCGTGCAATTAATTGGGAAGTTACCAAGAAAAATGGCGGGAATAGCGAAGAAATTAGGAGTTTTGCTGAACACATAAGAATTTTGGAAGATAACATGTTATCTCAAAAAAAACAGGGGGCATATGTTAGCACCAAAATTTGGTAAGGTGTGCCCGATTTGTCAGGCTAAAGATAAAGTGAATATGACTGACCGATATCGTCTCAGAAAAGGATAGTTGAGTTAAACTTGGAATCGTAGCCGATATAGATGGAATTTTATTTGTAATAGAAGCCGATACGGATCATGTTTGGTAATGCGTTGGAAGAGGATACAATCGGGAGATCCATCCGACAATCAATCAACAACTCGCATCTACTTTTTGCTTGCTTTTCTGTCAACTAGGAGTAGTCCTGTAATTAAGAATCTTTGTAATTCATCGATCGATCAATAAAGTTGTGCATTTGCGATTGTTGATCTTCTACGATTGCGCCAATTACCAAGGTTTGATTTTTTTCGATCTTGTTGTACATCGCCTTTTTTGGAAAAATTTGCCTTTATCTTATTGTGTAATCCACCCTAAAAAGCTATTTAGACATAGTTATTTTCAATTTAATCGGTTTCAAAAACTGCTTAGATCTATTGTCGATTGTCACGTTTAATCGGCTTTTGAGCGTTATTCTTCGATATTCTTGCCGATTGCAGGATCAAATCGATTGGTATATCATGAACTAAAAATAAACTTAGCGTTTTTATGTGTTTAAGCCGATCAACCATTCGTCGTATTTTCGGCGCCAACAGATGT
This sequence comes from Otatea glauca, assembly GCA_036346275.1. NCBI lineage: Eukaryota > Viridiplantae > Streptophyta > Magnoliopsida > Poales > Poaceae > Otatea > Otatea glauca. The sequence continues at coordinate 16,344,789 of CM070721.1, read as the reverse complement.
CCACTTCGGATGATCAGATGCCACTACTGAGGCACTAACTGCCACCACGGCACCATCATGTACTGTATAGATTGAAGATGACGTGTCCGGCCTTTACCCTTTTTTATCACAAACTGAAGCTCCAAGAAGAATACTAATGCAGTTGGCACACGCACGGAGTGACGGGGATGATAAAATAGATTGCGGTGATAGAATAAGACCCGGTAGCGCCCGGCAAGAACTAACCAACGATGGACGATCCACATAAAGATGGACTTGGCCGTGGAATCTAGCTTTGTCTTTGGGTCATAGATAAATTAACAAGGTGTGTTTTAGGCACGCAGGCATGGCGGCATGAGAGGAGACGAGAGGTGAGGAGAAGAGGAGTGGAAGAAAAGAGCGGGGAGCGCGTGGGCGTGGAGGCTAGGCGCGTGAGGAGTGCAGAGGGAGGAGGCCGGCGCGAGCGCGACTGGAGAAGAGAGAAGCAGCTGCGAAGGCAGAGATGCTCTTTGCCTACGCGATTTATTCCTCCTTTTGTCCTACCTTCTGTCTGCTTGTGTTGTGTGCACACGGTCCATAGAGCACATGGTACTACTACTGAATTGGGCCACTTTGGGGTAGGTTCTGTTTACGAAAAATAAAATGCAAACCTACCTGTCAAATGATGAAAAGAAACCGAACTCATGAACCTAAACACTTTCTTTTCATGTTGCAAGCTAGGAGTAGTCTACAGAATTTGAGTAGCCTTGATTACAAAATTTTAAATTAGCAAAGCTAAGCATAGAAAGTTAATCCCAAAAATGTTTGCGAAACATTTATATAAAATTGGAGGGTGATTTTTCTTTTAGAAATGCAGCGTTTGGCGCAATAATGCAAGGTTGCAACCAGTTGCCACCACATGAACTATCCCGGCTGTCCAAGTTGCTATGAGATTTGTGCTTCTTCCCTCTCCTCTCTCACTCCACCACCACTGAGGCACATCTCTCTCTCTCTCCACCATCGCTGCTGAGTCGCACCGCCACAAACCCCACAAATCCCACTGAAAACACCCTCAACCACTGATGTTGGAAACCTTCAAACCTCATGAGGTTTTCGGCAGCGATGGCCAGGCAGTGGAACCCGAGGTTTGAAGCGGCGGCATGACAGTGTGCCTTCGAAGTGGCAACGGGGTCGCTTGAGGAGGTGTCTACATGGCTCGTCGGAGTCGAGAGAGAAGGAGAGGAGAGGGGAGAAGCATGAATCTGAAACTATTTGGAGCCGTACGATTGTGGGTGTAGTGGGATAGTGGCAATGGGTTATAGAATATCTACTCTCCCCTTTGGCGTCTCTGTTTTTATTTTGGGAACTGAAAGTTGTTTTATTGCAAGACAATATGAAAAGGAAAAAGTGAAATGTGGTAGACTATGAGCGCAAAATTTCAAGAACGGTCGAAATTTCCTTTCCTTTGATTGTTGCGTAAATATCCACGACAAATATTACATGGTCTTTTCAAACAAAATTGCCCACTCAACTTTTCCAAACTTCTGGAAAGAAGACTTAAGTAATCCTAGTAAGAATCTCGAACTAATTCAGGTGAAACGAAAGTCAAATATATTCTAGGTCATCGCTCTTCGACTCAAAACAGAAAAGAGCCTTCCAAGCATCGAAACACCCAACTCAAACATCAGACGAACTAGAAGACCAAACAAGCCGGTGCCCAAGCAAGCATCGCCACAGAAACCAGGTACCTAGCCCATGCATCCTGTCCACGCCACTACGCATCCACCACTTACTCCCAGCTGCGGTCCTGCCCACCTTTTGTCCTCGCGTTGCCCTTAGCCTCTGTCCTGCACCCCCCCCACCCACTCGGGCAACGACACTGTCATCCACAGTAGCCGCGCCCAAATCCTATTAATATCCATGAATCCCCCACCCCCACCTGCTCCAAATCCAGCTCCTCCTCCTCCTGCTGGCAGATCCAGAGAGAGCGCGGTCGCATTCCGTATCTGAGAATACAATCACGAGCTAGCTTGAGGCTTCAACAAGCGGTCCAAGACACCAAGAATCCATGGCGGTGATGGTGGCGAGGCAGGGGCGCGAGCTGCAGCGGTACAGCGCGAGCACGGGCGGGCGCATCGTGGTGGGGTGCATCCCGTACCGCGTGCGCGGGGACGGCGAGGTGGAGGTGCTAGTGATCAGCTCGCAGAAGAAGGGCGCCGGGGCGGGGGTGATGTTCCCCAAGGGCGGGTGGGAGCTGGACGAGTCCATGGACGAGGCGGCGCGGCGCGAGGCCCTGGAGGAGGCCGGCGTGCGCGGCGAGATGGGGGCGACGCTGGGGCGGTGGTGCTACCGAAGCCGGCGGTACGACGCGACGTACGAGGGGTTCATGTTCCCGCTGCGCGTCACGGACGAGCTGGAGCGGTGGCCCGAGATGGCCTCGCGGAGGCGGGGCTGGCTCACCACGCAGCAGGCCATGGAGCTGTGCCCGCACTGGTGGATGCGCGAGGCGCTCGAGCGCTTCGCCGACCGCCTCGTCGCCGCGACCAAGCCGATGCTCCTCGACGCCGCCTTTTAGGCGCCTCGCCTCACGCGTTTCGCCCCTTCTCGCCGCGCGCGCGCTGCCCACGGCTTTGTCCCGGCTGGGTTCGGCCGGGGCCGCGCGCGCGGCAGCGGCAGGCTCGGGTCTCCCGGGCCGTTGGAATGGAAACACACGAGGAGTCACTCGAATCAGAACGTCGGAGTGTGATGAGACATGGCTCCTGCATTTTTTTGGTTCGTTTCGGATTCAAGCATGTAAATCTCACGTAGCTAACCAGATTCTTTTTGCTAAAAGAGGGAATGGCAGTAGAGATTCACGAATGTCAAAATTCGCTGAAGTGGGTTCAGTATCTGCTTTGGTTTGCTTGCTGCTAAGAATTCTTGCAAGATTTCGTTTGCGTTGGTTGTTGGTAGTCCAGCTCACGTTCTTGCAAATGTAGCTCCTGCCGACGCTCTTGCTACAAAGTAATTGCACTTGCGGACGCTCTTTGCAGCTTGCTAAGCTATCAAGCCTGCAACGTGTTCGATGGTGGAACAGATACCGCGATATTTTGGGACAATCGAATTTGGTTGTTGTCCGAATTTCGTTTCATAATCATAACTATAGAACTCCTATTCTTTTTCTTTTTTTTTTTTTTTTTTGCGAGGAACTATAGAACTCTTATTCGCTACATAGCAAATGACTCGATATAAACTCTAGCTCGCAACTCTCCTCAAGCATTGATTTCTAATTAAACAGCTCAAATCCTCATAAGATATTGTTAATTAGGGCATCTACATTAGTGCTACTTTAGGTGTCTATTAGCTATATCATATCAGCAAAATTCTATGCGAAGGAGAGAAGAGGTGAGGAAAGAGAATGTGCTATCTCTAATGCAAAAGACAATATTATGCAAACTAACGTAAAAAGTGATGGAGTGTGAGGGGAAAAATGTAATGAAGATAAATGATTTTAGAGATAAATTATTGAAGATGTTATCTTTAGTGTTGTCTCTAAATGAATTAGAATCCATAAAAATAATCTTAAAAATATATACCCTCAGTGATGCTGTTGTAATCACTCAATCAGCAAGGGAGCTGGAAAGGGCTAGCAGGCCTTGCGATTTGCGAAGTACGATGCCGAACTTTTCGTGAATGCGGCTCCGACAGGGTCCCACCATCCACAGTGCATCAGTTACAGTAGGGGCGGGTTCAGGGTTCTAAAAACCGGCGAAAATCGCTCAAAAACCACGGTTTTCGAATTTATTGTTGAGGTTCAAAATCCAAAACTACTCGGTAAACCTGTCTAATTAAAAAAATTGAAAAATTTATGCGTTGAAAAACCGCTCGCAAAACCGTTTTAAAGAAACGTTCAATTGGTCGATTGGCTTTCGGTGAAAACCGAGCGATTTCTTTTAAACAAACTGTGGTTTTTGATTTTTTGATTTCTTAACTCTTCGAATTCTGACGATTTTCGATCGGTTTTTGAAACATAAATTTCGAACCAATTTACTAAAAACGGTTTTTGAAACCTGCTTGGGCTTGTATTATTCCAATCGATCTAGAGAAGCATGGCCCTTCGCCAGCGAGCCTGTTTGGTTCGATGGAATTGGTGGGAAGGAATAGGAACCTAGGTGACGAGGATTATTAATTCTCTTGTTTGCTCGGAAGGAATGGAAATTTTGGTGGAAAAGGGAGCTCCCACTTTTCTAAACTCAGGGTGGAGGCGAGGATTGAGAGGGAGTAAATCTCTAACAAATATAAGTCTCAGTCATTCGTCATAACTTATATTAGAATCTGTAGAAGTTAAAAACTAATTCCCGGTGATTTCCCATCTCTCTAACTAAATAAGGGATTGTGACTAAAGAGTGAGCTCTCATACTGTCGGACCCGAATATACAAATTTGAACCCTCTACTTATACTGCATTAGTTCAGGATCATACTAGTGCATATAGTGACAACATATATATAATATCAACTTTATACGCAGTGGAATAATAATAAACAACTATGGTCGACTTTATATTTATTAGGCCTCGCATGGCTAGCGGACAACCCATCGACTTACTACTTGCGATCGACAAGGCTCTACTCCTAATAACCTGCTTTTTCTTGATACTTCTTCTATGGAGCTAGTTTGATTTCTCTTCAAATAATTGATTTATTGATGCAAGTATGAGTACATAAAATACTCAACAAGTTGTACACATAATTCATATCAAATACAACACCATGCAATGCTTAATCGAAATGAATGGGTAATATATCTATTTTGCAATAAAGTAGCGTTTGCAATTGAGTACAGTAATATATTAAAACAAAAGGTAAAAAATAAATGTAATAATAAGATTCCTAGATATTTCTCAAATTAAACTAGCGCACAACCTAATATAATTCCTTTCCATTCATTGGTACACAGCCTCCATTCCCATTTTTTATTTTTTTATAAAAGCTAACCCTTGTGTGAAATTCCCAAGCATTTTTCATGACCGGGAACACGGCTATTCGAATAGGTTTTACACTCTACAAAGGTTACACACTTTACCCACAAGATATGATCAATATCTTATTGTCATACAATTGACACACTTCCATAGATGTGTGACTAAGAAGGTCAAAATAAAACATTTCGGAAATTCTATCTAAACATAGACACTCCCAATAAGCCTGGTCTCACAATTCTACCCTCACACGGAGCAGAAGGATTGGAGAGACTCATCGTTGGACTAGGAATAATAATTGTTCAAGATGTGAAGCCACTGCAATACACACCTTCCCTAACCACGCACACAGCTTGGTTTACCTCCTGAGATATCATATGTCAAGATCCAATAACTTACTGAGTTAGGTTTGTCCCACTACAGGCATGGTGTTGTATGATTTAGCCAAGTTCAATAGTTTACAAAGTTAAGTCCTTAACTGATCGAGATAAAACTTCCATTCATTCTCAGTAACCATTATCACTTACTTCAACAGAATTGATTATTGTGCAACATATGACATCAATAACTTATTATCATGTGACAACACATGACACATTCTTTTCATAAATATGTTATATAGAAGATTTCAAGTTTGAATTTGCACTTCTAAATGATATCAATTATTCGTTACATGGCTCATGGTAGACTTAATCTATTTTTGATCTAATCTGGCTTTTATGCTTGTTGGCGCTGACATGGCACTGATATGGCACACACATGGCTACCATGTAGGTGACACATTGGCTAACTTAGTCAAGGAAGATGATGGCAACTGCGGTGAATAGCGGTGCAACTCCAGCGAACGACAGCACGGTTAAGCCTCTGGGTTAGCACAAACTGACAGGATGATAGCGCGAACTTGATACACATCAGCATGGGGACCAATGGTTACCACCGGTGATGATATGACAATGGACCATGGCAGAGAACTCCGACGAAGAGTTAAGCTTCACTGACGGCTTCTCTGGACCACCAAGTCATACCCCTAGCACGAGCTCAGTGAGGTGGTGACCAAGACCTCTAGCGACGCTCCAGCGATGAGAGGATGCACACCAGATAGAATACAGCAAGACTAACCTAGGGAGATGGACCAAGAAGATAGAGGCATACTGATGGCAGTAGAATCTAACGAGAAGTTTGGTCGGAGCTCTCGTGGAAAACCTCAAAATACGGTGCAACGGCAATGAATCTTGGTATATGGGCTTAGGGTTTTGGATGAGGAAACCCATGCGACTCTTGTGCTCCCTTTATAGCGGCTTTGGCTTGTGTGTAGCGCCAGATACACGACAAAGTTAGCGACGCACATGACATGGACATCCTCTAAAATTTTACAACATCATTAGAATTGCTTCAGGATCTCACACAAAATTTTTAAGAAATATTAGACTTCATTTATTGTCCCTAGAAAATCAAAAACAGAACGTTATGTAAAAAGACAGTAGCACTGTCAGAATTTTAAAAAATACAAAAAAACTAATAATCATCTAAAAATTTTAGAGCATCAATAGCATTGCCTCAGGACCTCGCACAAAAATGTTCAAAAAAATTAACACTTTTTAATAAATTTTTCTAAATTTTTTGAATTTGCATTTGAATTTCACCAGTTTACCGAGCTGTTTCAGATATCAAATTAGCTCAGTAAGGTCGATAAGTTGAACCCTGCATTTCCACCACGAGGTATTTCTTTAGCCAGTCGTCACTTGATAGCCCAAAGCTAACCAGTAAAAAGCATATCATTTGTCCACCCTGCAGGCTTCTTAGGCCCCTTTTGATATATCTTCTCGATTATTTTTCCCTAGAAAAAACCACAAGTTGTGCTAAACAACTTGCTTCTAGTTCAGTTTTTTTGCTTAAACCTAAACCAATTTATGAAGAGAAACAGAAGCTTCTTAAAAGCGGTTTTTCAGAATAGCCAACTAAAAGCTGGTATTTGCACAAACCAAACTAGTGCCAAAGGAGACCTCAGTATCCTGCCTACTTGTCTTTAACTAGCCCAACTACATCATGGAACTCCCTCAGCCAATCGTCACCCGATAGCTTCGTACTTGCTTAGGAGTTAGGACATCTCTCGATTGATATGATCAAACGCCTGCTTTTTGCTGCATGCTTGTTCGATTGATATTCACTAGATGCATGGGCGTGGCGCACGACGCGCTAATCGTAACGCGTGCACGTACGGGTTTGAGGAAAAATTCGGCTTCATGCGTTGCGTGGGAAAAAACAAGTTTTGGATTTTTTTTTGGGCTTTCCCGCTGAAAATGGGACATGGACGTAACGGGTTTGAAAAAAATCTTGGGCCTTGACATGCGCGTCGATGCGCTGGGAAAAAATGAATGCCAACTCAATGCAGAATTAGATGGCTCATTGTGTCACATCAGTGGCAAAAGAAGTTTTAGGTGAATCTAGAGGAAATAAACTGACCGGACAAAAAAAACCTTTTATCTTACTATTATATATAAAAGTAAATTACGTCGCGGGTCCCTCAACTTGTCACATTGATTCGCTTAAGTCCCCAAACATCAAAACTACAGCTTCGCATCCTCAAACTTGTTTAATTGGGTCATCACAAGTCCCAAGGATGATTGGCTAGGCTTGACCGTTGATGCGGAGTATTTAATGCTGCCATCGTGGATCGATTTTGCGTTGTGGACTCGGTCCATGGTGGAACGAAGGACACGTGTCGTTCTGAGATTTTTCCAAAATACTTTAATTCGGTGTTGACGTCATATTGCATCATTAATCAATTTTCCAGTATAAAAACAATTTAGAAAAATATATATTTATTATTTTCTTGATTTTCCTATTTATCAAATCTTTCGTTAGTCCGTTCTTCCTCATATGAGCTCCGATTGACACGATTTAAATTTTAAAAAATTGTAAATTGATATCTATTTAATTATAATTTTATTTGATTTTTAAAGTTTTTTGCTCTTTATTTTGATGTTTATTTGGTGTTCTCTCGACACGCGTAGACATTGAAGTTCTCGGAGCGTCCAAGGAGGAATCGTTGAATCAAAACCAAGGTCCAGAGCAAGAGCAAGACCTTTTCTAAGGTAAGTTGATCTTTGATCATGTTGAACCTAGTTTTACAAAATTGCTATGTTGTTTCAAATTATGCATGATATTTTATGTGTAGAATTGCTTTCAAAATAGTTCGGGATCTAGTTATTCAACTCAATTGGATTATACCTACCTTGTCATTTGTATGCCATGATTATTTATCACCCTAGGATGGTTCATTATTAGTTGGTTGCTAATAGATGCCAATGAGGGTTGGTTAGACCGTATATGGTATGCTTAGCCTTGCCACGTTAACTCATGTCTTTTAAAATTTCAAAATCAATCTTGACTAATGGAATATGGAACATATTTATGAATGGTGTGTCGGGTGTTGTCACACAATGATGTTGGGTTGTAGTGACGGGGTTGTCATGCAACGATGTTGACTTGTTGATGGCACGTCGTGCATGGTAATCAACTCGAGTGGTAAATAATTTAGATTGGGGCAAGTGACAAGTGGCAGATGCTAAGGTGGGCCAGAATGGCATAGGGATTGTGGAAGTCTTGCCTCAGTCAACCTAAAGACTTAACCTTGCAAGCATTTGACCGGAATCAAACATGCAACCACATGTCTGAAAAGGAACAGACCTAGCTAATTAATTTGCATTGTCTTAGCTTTGGTACTACCAGTGGTGGTGTGAGTCTGTAACATCCCAAAAATTTATAAAATGGAATAAAGTGACTTGACATGACCTTTACTGCATATTTGGATTTTCATCTGAATTTATTTATATTAAAGTTTTTATATTTGTCAAATTAAAGGTCTTTTTCACCCAATTTAAACATATTCAAAAGAAACTCATAAAAACCTCAAACAACCCAATCTAGAAAATAATTTTATAAAATACCACAACAATTTAGATGAATAAATATAAATTTTTCAGAATTTTTTCACAACATTGTGTACCCTAAAAATTCAAAAACATTTTGAAAATAGCAAATTTCAAGAATTTTTATTTGAAAAATACAATAGGAAATTGAATGAAACCAAAGAAAATGGAAACTAGAGTCTCTGGTTTACCTGCACAAAATTTTCCAAAAAATTTCAAACCCCTTAAAGCCGTTTTTTGGAGCTAACCAACTACCCGAACCATTTCTATCAAAATTCTTGCGATGCTACAGTACGGACCCATGGTATTCAACAGAATGCCTGACCCGCTGTCTCTACCAATGGGCCATGCCAGTCACTGGCCCTATTGGCCAGCCCCTCTCCTCACCATCTTTGCCGTTGTCTCAAGCATGCCGTGTGCGCAAGTTCACCGAGAGCTTAGGCAAAGGCAGGCGAGCACGCATGAGCAATTATCTTCACCAGTGAGCTCGCGATCCAATTCATTCCACTACAAGGAACCCTTTAGTCCCCTGATCACTTGCCTGGCTTTGGTTTCAGCTCAACTCGACCGCCGAACCGCCGCCTCGACCTTCTTCGTCTTCCGCTCCGGCCGCACAGTGGCAAGGCACCTCAACATTTCTCTGCCACACCAGGATAGCTGAATCGGCTCAACTCCACCTCCTGGTTCCTCCCCCACCTCGATCGAGCACAAGACCTGCTTCTTCTTCCTCTCCGACAGCCGTCTCCGCCAAGTTTTGCCCCCTCTCCGCCACCGGCCCTCATAGCCATTGAGCCACCGACGACCGGTCCCCTAGTTTGGCACACACCCCCTCTCGCTCACCAAGCCACTGGTTAGGCTTTGTCACCGCAGCTTAACCACCGGTAGGCTTCGGTCCGAGCTGTCTGTTTTGTGCTGCTAGCAGGCAGGCCCGCCCTATCAACCTCCCGCGCACTTCCTCTCTCCCAATCACTGACAACAAGCCCTAGCTGTCAGGCGGTAAAATTAAATTAAACACTTACCTAAAAAGGAAAGCCTCTTTCCGTGTTGGAAAGCGTAGTTTCTGTTTTTGGAAGTTTTCTAATTTCTAGTGATTTTATCAACCCTAGATATTTCAAATGCTTATAACTTTTTCTAGAAAACTCCAAATGTAGTCAAACAAATTTCTAAATTTGTGTAAAATAATTTATAATCTGAATATACAAAAATATTTTGTTTTTGCTCACTGTGCAGTAAATGAGATCTAATATATGCTTTAGGCCAAAGATGTGCATAATACAAAATTTCACAAATAAAGTATAAAAATGATGAAACTAATTTTAAAATATTCCTGAGGTCACAATATTTCCAAATATATAAAAATATTTAAATTTTGACGTAGTTTGTATCAAATGGTTAAATAGGCTAATTTCAATACATGCAAAAATTCAAATAATCATAACTTGTGCAAATAAACTTCAAATTCAGTGAAATCAAAACCTATGACCTTGTAAAATGATGCTATCTCTGTTTATATAAAAACATTTAATTTTTGAGCTCATTTTACCCATATTCATGATTAAGAAGGATCGAATAGTATTAAATTGTAAAATAGTAGTGTAGCTTTCAAATAGTCTCTAATACCTTTTGAATTAAAGCCCAATTTATTGAAAGACCATGAAAATAAACCTCTGTATCAGTAGCTCAATCTTTGATTTAAAATTTCTTAGTAGGTACCTTATGCTTAACCCATAAGATATACCTTACATGTATACACATACCGCTTTAAGATAATGAGATCTTACATTGTAATGAATCCAAATAATTTTAGCATCTAGAATTTGAAATTATAAATATAAGAATACATAATCTTAGCCTCTTGAATTTGAAAATTTTTCTTATACATGATTATAATTTTAGCCTCTAGAATTCTAGAAATAAAAGTAGCATATACATGAGAAGAGCCACATCACGAACAAAGAACTAATGAAACCATCATGCACAAAGAGATAACTCCGAAAATGTAAACCACCCTATTCTCCTTTGGTAAGTTTTATTTGGTTTTTACATCTGATTTCTTTTTTCCCTTAATGACAATTTGTTGTTTGCTATTTGACATGCTTCTTGTTGAATAACGAATAGATACCGACGGTTCAATATATTCATTGACGACGACACCACCTACGACCCAGATTACATACCGGACGACGAACAGCAAGGCAAGCACCCTCCTTTGATCATGTTGATCCCATTATTTTACGGTGTTTATGTTGTTTTATCAAACTATATATGCATGCGTGTATGTTTGTATTCAACTTGCTATGTCGCGGGTACTGGTAGATACTTTTTATTTGAATGCACCACCTTTACCTCGACACTTATTTACTTGCTATTGTAACCTTAGCTTATGGTGTAGAAATTACTTAGTGTCACTACGGGTAATAATTGCTAAGTACTTTATACATAAGCTTAGCCGTGCTCACTTAGAACGTCGTTTAAATATTGAACTACACTCCTATTCAAGCTTGAGCAATTTTGTTAATGGTATAGAACCGAGCTATGGTCTTCGGGTATTTTGATATAAATCCAACCTAAAAACTTATGGTTTAGACGTGAGCGAGTTACTATTTAAACTTGTGGCGTGAGGAGGGACCTCACGCATAGTTAGGGGGAGATTCTCGCCCGGGTCGATTAAGGACCGAACTTGATGCTATCACCTAAGTGAAATAGTGCAACCACGTGCTAGTATAGGATAGCCTTAGCCTAGTAGATTAGCTGAAGTTTAACCTTGCATTTTGGTAGGCCAAAGTAGTAAGGGCACTCTGGGGTACGCTCGTAGGTGCTCCCTTCATCGAGGTATTGATGTTAAAACATTCGATACAATGGTATATACCTTACCATGGGAAGAGGACGCGATGGGGCGTAAAACATCGTTAGTATTGTGTGTGTGGGTTTAGATTTCTAGACCATGGCAAGGGTTTGTCATCACCGGGGCTGGTGCAAGGCTAGGCTTTAGCTAGTTGAATGGTTTCGTCACAATCTAGCAAATTGGGTACTGTAGGTATCGCGAGGCATGGTTGACATGATTGCTACATTGTGTCATCTGGGTAAAGTGTACACTCTCTGTAGAGATTTAAATCTAATTAATTAGTCATGCTCACGGTCATGAGCAACTCAGGGAAGTAATGTCAAGTATAGTGTTGTTTTCGCGAAATCTTTGTAAACGGTGTTGTGACGGGTTGGTGTATTTGTGATCCAAGGTTGGCTATGTTTTACTCGCTGTTCATAGCCAAGGAGGGCTATGAAATGATGGTATTAAAATTTACTTAATGTCATTAGTTTCATATCAAATGCCCTTTTAAATTTCTTTACCGTTTGATGAACTATTCTCTAGAAAACAAAATCTACTTTATGCTGAAAATGAAACTTAGTGTAGTGGCTTGATATCTTTGTACTAACCTTGCATGTATTGTATTTCCATACACTAAAGTCTTGTGAGTACATACGTGTACCCACCGTTGCTTAATTCATAATATATAGACAAAGGTACAGAAGAGATCCCCAACAACTCGTACTTTGCACCAGGGTCCAACGAGTACTTGGAAGGATGAACTAGGGCTCTTCCTAGTCGGTTGCCTTTGGGTTTATGGATAGGCATACCACTGTCCTACTTTTTCCTCATGCTTAATTTCCACTACAAATTACTTTCGTGTGTAATATTTGACTGATCGGCCACATACTTGTAGTATTAAGTAGTTGTAATAGCTTCTAGTCTATGTTTATGTTATGTCAAATGCTTAGATATGTGTGTAAGAGTATTGGTACATCTTGAATACGGGATATGTGGGCGCTAAGCGTTGATCTTGGGAACTAGCGTCGGCCACATATCTGGGTACCCGGAATTGTTCTCAACTGTCCGATGCGTGTGCACATGTGACCGTTGTTCCTTGACTATTGCGATGCACACCCCTCGGTGGGTGTGGGCGATACCAAGGTTCTAAGATGGCCGATGTGTGTTACACCCGAAAGTGTTGGCTTCAATCCCGGTATGGTTATTCGAAAAAGAATCGGAACTCTCTTGATTGCGTAAGTGTGTATGGTGCAACTAGGTAGCTCATATTTGTTTGAGTGAGGGTCATCTAGTTAATACTCTGTGCATGGGACTATTAGTGGCAGTGAGCATACACTTAAGTGGAGTATGGGTGTCACTTCTAGTCCAATGCACAAGTCTGGTGCGATTCATATTTCTGGGTGCCCACAGAGTCCTGGGTTATTCGGATCAACTCACATGGCGTAAGAAGGGAGCCTTGTTGTTGTGGTTATAACCCTTTAGTATTGAAACCTTAGTGGATAGTACTGAGTTAAGACAGAGCTTTGTAAAGGCTTTATCATGATCTATCTATAGCACACCAAAGGAAGTGTGCTAATAACGTTGCACAAAGAGACGATCATGTCGTGTGAGTAAAGCACATAACCTCTATAGAGTATAAAATCTATTCGGATAGCCGTTCCCGCGGTATTGAGCAATGCTCGGGAATTACAGTCAAGGGATAGATTTTGTAAAATGAAAACTTGGAAAGGGAGGCCGGATGCTATTAAAAAGTTGGAAATATGATTTAGGATTGGAAGTCATGTTTACTTGAGAAATACTTGAAAGTTATTATCTACTGTTATTTGTTTTACTATCATTTCAATCTATTTACTGTATTCATATGTAAATGTGGCTTTACTGCAAAACAACCATATCAACCGTTCTATTGGAATAAGCCTTGCATATAGTTATATTAGCATTGCATTCTGTATACAACTTGTTGAGTGCTTTAAGTACTCACCCTTGCCAACAACAAAATCACCAGTTGAACAAGAGTCTATACTAACTTTGAAGGAGTATCCATAAGAGACGAACGTTTAGGGTGTGAGCCTTATTAGTTGCCTATGGTATACTGAGGGGTTTATCTATATTTTCATTTCGCTGCAAATTAATTTGTTATTCACAGTTTAGCCTTGCAAGGCATAGTCATGTAAGTTGACCATATGGCCATTCAATAGGTATTATTTAATATATGAAGTCTTTTATTATGTTTTCGCTGTGTATGATAGTGATATTCATCTGTGTTGAACCTGTGTGCACTAGCGTGATCTTGGACTAGTGCGGTATACACAAAGGGTCCGAATTTGCATGTTCGGGTCCTGACACAGTGCAACCATGACTAGTGATACCTTAATGTTGTCTTCGTCAACTGAATAGTATTATTTATAGCAAGGGTGAGTATATGGAGTACTCAACAAGTTATGCACACATAATGCAAATCTATTTTACTATATTGCCAGCCTTGATATGATCTCTTTAGCATAAAGCAACATTTGCAATTTAAGTATAATAAATAGATTAAAAGCATACGTAAAACAAGTAACGGTAATAAGTTAACAAGAGTTTCACAAAGATACACATAGACTAAACCAATTCTTTCACGTAGCCACCTTCACATTTTTTTTATAAAATCTACCCCTCACGTGAAATTCCTGAGCACGTCCATGACCGTGGACATGGCTATTCGAATAGTTTCACACTCTGCAAAAGTTGTACAGCTTTACTCACAAGATCTTATCAACTTGTAGTGTCTCCAGAATAACACGCTTTCTTAGGGGTGTCATCCAAAAAGATCATAACAAAGCCTTTCCAAAACATCATCACACCAATTAGCCCTCCCTACAAGCTTTAACTCGGTAGCAAATTCCCACACAGGTAATTGTCCTGGAGCACACCGTTGCATTAAAGAATAGGAACCGTTCATGATGTAGATCAACACATGGAATCACACCCTCCACCCAAGCACATAGCCTAATCTACCTCCTGCAGCAACCAACGATGAGACTCCGTAACTTACTAAGCTAGGCCTATCCCATTCCAGGCATGTGGTTGTACGATGGCGCTTAGTTCAATGGTGCACAAAGTTAAGTTCTTAATTGGCCAAAGCAAGACTACCCAATTCACTACTCCTACACACATATTCACACAAAACTATACAGATTCACATAGAATGACACCAACCCAACTTCACATAGAACCACCGCACACAACTTCTCGCCACTCGCCCCAGTCTAAATTATTTGCCACCCATCTTGGTTAAAGAGCAACACATGCCATCATTGGGTGAAAATTCATGACACACCCCTTTCACAAAGATATACCATAGTCACTTAGTCATGTATGAATTTACAATTTCAAAATGATCAATAATCTGTTGCATGACTAAGCATTCTAATCATGTCTAAACCACCCTACGTTGGTTCTACATTATTGACCAACTAATAATTATCCAATTTAGGGTGAAAAAAGATCATGGTACACAAATGACAAGATAGGCATATAACAAATATCCTAAAATAAGAAAACATTTATATTTTGAATTAGCATGCAATAATTTGAAACAAACTAACTTTCGTAAAAGTTGGGTGCAACATGGTCAAAATACAACTTGCCTTGCTCTTGCTATGTGCTATTCTTTTATCCTTATCTTTATCTTCTGTCTTCTACTTGACACAGGATAAAGATAGTTTTTTGCTTAAGTAGCTTAAAAGCAGGCCGCTTTTATACGTAGTAGAGGTGGGTAATTTTACTCTAGTTTCAGTGGCATTAGTCTAAGACCAACCCTCAATAAAGTCATAAAAGCACCTGTCTTTTAGTTATATAGTCTTGTGACTTTTGAAAAGTCCACTTAAAAGCCACTATTTTGTTTAGACTTAGGTTTTTTTTTTTTTTGCTTATAGCTTAAAGCCAGCCTTTTAACTTATGTAGCTTAAAAGCAGTCCGCTTTTATACGTGGTAGAGGTGGGTAATTTTACCCCAACTTTAGTGGCATTGGTTTAAAACCAATCCCCAATAAACCAAAAAAAAATATCTCGAGTGGTGTTTTGTTTGCTTTTAGTTATATAGAAGATTATAGCTTTGAAAAGCTCAGTTAAAAATCACCCATTTGTTTATGTTTTAGATTTTTAGCTTTTAAATTAGAGAAAAAAAATGAAACAAATAGACCATTTGACTTTTTGGCTTTTAAGTTGAAGAAAAAGACCAAATAAACGGGATCTAGGTGACTTTGGGCTTATCAAAAGTTTGAAATTAAGCAGCTTATCAGCTTTTCGGAGGCCGAAGGTGGCTATATAGGCCCCCAAAACAACCCATGTTCCCCAGAAGGCTGGTCCCAGGATCCCACGTCTCCCAGCACCTTGCAAAGGCCCAACATTATAATTAAGGCATGGCCGAGCAAAGTCAGCAAACACACATTCAGCGCGCGCACCTCCTGGTACAATCCCTCACAACATCACAATTGAACATTCCAACTGAAGCATACCAAAATTCAGTGAACCAGTTTTACATCCAAAAATCACAGGTTAACAAAGAGGCACACAAGCATTCCCACGATTTTCGCGACATCTTAACATCCTCAGTGATATGCATCATATGTAACAACAGTTTTTTTAAGCACAAAAAAAAAAAGATGCGTTGTCAACTGGTATAAAAATTTGTGAAGTTACTGGACATGGATCAATTGTCCATACTGGAACAAGCATGGAACCAGTGTTTCAGACTGGAACATGTACATAACAGTGGATTACATACAATTTAGACATACCATTCAAAGTTCAAATGTAGCATGACATGAAGACTACCCATCAACCACGTAGGCCAAGCCTCCAAGCTCCAGAGGGTACACCGAAACACAGTGCACATCTGTCACAAGTCTAGACTTCGAAGTTCCGACACAAATTTCCTGCAAGACATTACTACAAATGACGAAGTTTTGTCATTGGTCTTGGCGTAGAGGGCGATACAACCTTTGGTATGATCTTGATCGTGGTGCAGAACTGCCGATCACGAAGCTGTTACGATAATTCAACGAGTAGGGACTAGGGACGTAGGGTAAGAAAAATCATCCACATTTCAGGGCTTTCACTCCTACAAAATGTGAGGTGATATGGCGACAATGAGACGAAATTTATTAAAAATAACAGCAACAATTCAGTGGAAAGCTTCAAATTTTCACCCAGAATAAGCAAAAGTATTGAGACGAAGAGCAATATTTCATGCCCAGATCAATTCAGCTCCATGTTGTAACAATCAAGGTACCACATGATGAACTGAACCGAAATTTTTGCTGTATTAGCTCTCTGCTCATTCGTATTTCCAAAAATAGCCACCGAAGCGACGAAATTGCGGAAATAGCCCCCTGGCCCACGCATTCTGCTGCCCCAGATCACGCCATAATTTTGTCGCCTTTTTTTCCCGTCGGGCCCACCTTGCCGCTGCCTGGAGGAGCTGATGGCGCGCAGGGGGTGGGGCCCACCGTGCCGCTCGCTGGAGGAGCGGCTGCCGCCTGCAGCATGCCCTGCGGTGGGGGCCACTTTGCCGCACGCCGGAGGGGCGACTCCCTCTCGCCTGGGCACCCGCGCCTCCCCTTTCCACGCGCCTCAGCCAAAGCTTCGCAGCTCGGCCCCCTCAGCCACGAGTCAAGCTCTGAACACGGCCCCGGAGAATATAGCATCTGATTCTTCTTTACATCACATCCATCCATTCTCTCCGTGCACCGAAAGCATTGACCGGCGTCCGCATTTGTTGCGTATGGTCTCAATTGCTATTAAAGAGGACCGCTACGATGGTTTGCATCAGATAGTCGGCGAGGGTAAGAAACAAGTGTTAGAGCGACGGAGTTCGGGAGTTTTTTAGGGAGTTGAGATAACCGTGAGCGCAAGGAGGAGGGGCGGGGGAAAGAAGAGTCAAGAAAAAACAAGCAGAAACGAGAATCTAAAATATGATATCAGGAGGAATTTAGTCGGTGTCTATAATTTAGTGGCATTTATTTTTAGATTAATATTGTTACGTAGTATTTGATTCTGGTTTTTTTATTTTGCAGGTATTGTTTACGAAGATTATTTTGTACGCTGTTTGGGCTTTAGTGATCTTGAGCACACCATGAGGAAGGTTAGTATGAAATCTTCGAGGATAATAGTATAATAATATTGGAATATTAGCATAATTAGTACGAAATTAGTGTAAGTAATAGTACTTGAGACCTCATTATTACTACAACGAGCAGTAGATGAAATGAGAAATTTTGTACTGTATTAGATCCCTGCGCATTCATATTTTTAAAAATTTTAAATAGCATCCGTATCGACAAAAATTGCGTAAATAATATGACATGGCATGACAGTAGTAGAGTATTGCGTAGTATGTGAAATAGGGCAAGTTGGTGTGATGTTAGTGCAAGCAGCAGTGTGTGAAATGACTATATTGATGTGATGTAATGAGTAGTTAATGGAGATTATATGAATTTGTTACTGTTCTAGCCCGGATGGATAATTATTTTGCGTGATTAGCCGCTGAACCGACAAAATTTACAAAATAGGCATTTGCATGAGAATCGACGGACGTGGGCGCGGGATATTTTTGATTCAATTTGATGATGCGATCCATTGGACATAATTTTATTTTTATTCGGATTTCGTGAGACCCACCATTTTTTTTTATCCGGGAAAACGCGCACGATAATTTCAATGGTTACGACGCGGATTCGTGAGGATTCCAAAATTTTTTGTGGCGATTTTGAAAATCCCTCACGGAATCCGCGTTGAACTGTGAAATTACGTGCATGTTTTTTCCTGATGAAAAAACAATGGATTGGGTCTCACAAATTCGGAATAAAAATAAAAAATTATGTCCGGCAGATCCAGACCGCTCGAAATTGAATAAAAAAATATCCCGCGCTCCACGTCCGCTGGATTCTACTGTACAGAGGCCATTTTGTAAATTTTGTCGATTCACACTAATCACAAGAAAATAGTTATCCTAAAGCTAGAACGAGAAAATAAATCTGATGATACCAGGCATAAATAATGGTGTGTATTTATTGTGATTTTATTGGAATTAATAATACATGGCATAACGGCATTTGTACATGTGAGGTCAATAATATTGTATTTAGGAGCATGTAAAACAATTATACATTACGTAAATAATGATGTAATTCAGCGAAAATATTAGTATTACGAATATGATAATACTAGTGTATTACCAGCAGGATATGAAAGTTTTAGTACTGCATACAATAGTAGTAATAGTGCACAATGTATGCATAACTGTAATAATTACGCTAACAGTATGACGTGAAAATCAATGATGGCCACATATTCTATCGTACTAGTTTTTTTCAGAGTTGACGAACTATACGTTTGGATATAATGGGTGTGAGCTATTTATTATGGTAGGTACTAAATGGCAGATATGCATAATTTGTTCATGTTTTATGGCGACGGCGTTGTTTGAGATGGTCCATGTGGGGTGGACCTTTCGAACTGTGAACGGAAGGTGATCCATGCTCCGGGTCTGGTGGAGATGGACCTGGGCAAGCTCCGTAGGTGCGTGCGGAGCGCCTTTGACGGGGAGACCTCCCGAAAGAAGCTTGTAATCGAGGCCCTACATGCCAAAGCTGTGGCAGGTTCGACGGACTATTTGTGGGCGCTCTGCAAGATCGCGGGCAGCTCACAGTGGGGGCAATATATGCAAATTGTGATGAACCCTCAAGCGTAGATACATCGTCGCCCGATGGTCTATGTGCGCTTTGTGGATAGAGGAGAAACCTCTAGTCCTCGTGGTAGCGTCCGAGAGGACATTACTGCCGATGAATTTCACCCAAACGAAGACATTGGGCAGTGGTGGTCCGCTCACATTGACTGCCACGAGCACCTAGAAGACTTGGAGGACGTAGCAATATCCGACAATGATGAGGACGTCCGCACAGATAGCAGTGAAGATGACGATGCAGCTCCCATCGGTGGCATTGTGTCCACCGATGTGGATTATGTGTCTTCACGCCTCGATGATTTGGCGATGTCTTCCCTCGTGTTGCCGGACGAAGGCAGCCATGGTTGGGCCTTCGACTAGCATACTCTACTGGTAGGGCAAAGATTCCCTACGAAGAGTGCCGCCCAGCAGGCAATTGCAAGATATGCGGTAAACATCAGCCGCACGTACCGGGTGTATAGGTCAAACCCGGATACATACATTGTAAAGTGCCTGGATCCTGAGTGTCACGGCAAGATCCGTGCGCAGAGATTGAAGGCCACGAGTTCGGGCTTCAGAATAACCGTCCTGACGGATCACAGTTGTGTGCTTACTGAGCCATTGCACAAGCACAGAAATGTAACGTCCTCGTATGTGGCCAGCCTGATTTCTCACGTGGTCACGGCGGACGTCACCGCTTCCCCAAAGCTACTGATGGCTGACGTGGTTAACATGGTGGGATATCCTGTTAGCTACGGCAATGTGTGGCGAGCGAAGAAGAAAGTAATAGAGATGATGTACGGCTTGTACGAAGAGGCGTACAACCTTGTCCCACGGATGCTTCACCGGATTGCTGAAGCCAATCAGGGGACCTACATCAACAAGATGGAGATACCACACCCCACGAAGGATCCGAACTGTTTCATCCTGGACCGTGTGTTCTGGGCATTCGGACCAGCCATTCGGGGGTTTAAGTACTGCCGATATGTTTTGACCATGGATGGTACTTTCCTATCTAGCAAGTACAAGGGCACCATACTGATGGCGGTCGCCGCCGATGCCAACAACCAGCTACTCCCGGTGGCCTATGCGATTGTGGAAAGCGAGAACACAACGAGCTGGTTGTGGTTTATAGCCAATGTCAAGCAGTCAGTTGTCCAGAACCGCCCGAACGTGTGCCTTATCACAGATAGGCATGCTGGGCTAATGTCGGCCATTAGCACCATGCAAGGAGGTACACAGCCACCGTACCAATGGAATGATGTCATCAATCGATAGTGCATGAGGCATCTCGCGGCGAACTTGCACAGGTCATTCCGCAGTAAGGAAGTCATGAAGACATTCAAGAGGCTCTGCATGCAAAACCAAAGGCGGAAGTTCGAGGCAATTTGGAGAGTGTTGAATAAGGAGACCTCGAAGCACACGATGGAGCAAGCAGAGGCCCAGATCAACAACTTCTCCCAGTGGGTGCAATTCCATACTCTAGGGTTGGAGAAGTGGTCCCTGGTCTGAAGGGTGTCCGGTCCCTCTCAATCAGTGCCATCGTGGAGGAGACCTGGAACAGAACCGTTGGATACTTCGTGAATAGAGGAATCAATGCTAAGAGGCACCTGGATGAGGGGAAGCAGTTCTCCCAATGTCTGCACGCCTACATGGAGAAGAAAATAGAGAAGGGCCCGTCGCACATTGCGCATACCATGGATGGAGTTAGGCGAAAATTTGAAGTTCGTCTATGAGAGAAGTTCGTGGATGGCCATTGCAGGGGCTATCGTAAACAAGTGTGCATAATACGCGATATAACGACTTGCACGTGCAACAAGCCGAAACTGCTACACAGACCATGCTCCCATGTATATGCAGCGTGCGCAGTTCTCCGTCAGTCATCCGCACCCTACATCTCGGAGTACTTTAGCACCGACCATTTGTTCGGGACATGGAGTTTGGAGTTCAACTCCTACGGACTGGACATGCATTACAGGGAGCTGTGGCCAGGCCAAGTGACTTGGTGCCAGAATGATAGTTTGAAGAGGAGTGGTCGTGGCCGCTGGCAGTCACGACGAATCCGTAACGACATGGACGCTAGTCAGCGCGGAGACGCACCTGCTGCACGGAGGTGCCGGTTGTGCAGGGTAGTAGGTCATACAGTGAAGAACTGCCCTAATAAGGCGGGCTCGTCGAGCTGTCCGTAGTAACATGTGACAATGTATTACGACTTGTGATTGTAGTACTAGCATGTCATTTTATTCTTGGTTCACCAATGTAAATGCACGTTATGTAATACGATGTGCAAGCTAATGCCATGTACCTTAACGTTATGTACTGTCCTGTTATGTGGTTTGTTGTTTTTTCATGTTATGACATTTACTGCTTTATGTCGCTACTCGTACTCTTCAATTCATGTCATTTATTGTCTCACTGCAGGTTATGGCTGGACACGCACAGACTCTCCTTGACCCATCGTACGATGGGAAACATCATAGCAGTGCTTGGCTCACAAGGGACGGTCCACCACCGTTCGTTTCGGGGGTCCGAGCGTCCACTGGCCCTTGGATCCGCGCTACGTCCCTCTTCTACGGCAAGCAGGTCTGTTGCCGTTTGCACAGATGATGGACACTGGTCGCTGCTTCTCTTTGAATGGGGCTCTGCTGTCTGCCCTCGTCGATCGTTGGAGCCCGGAGACCCACACGTTCCACTTCCGCTGGGGGAGATGACGGTGACCCTGCAGGATGTTGCCATTATTACCGGTTTACCTATCAGGGGCAAGCCGATAGTCCCGCCACCGAAGTGGCCTGATTGGAGGATAAGGTTGCAGCACCGGTTCGGTCATCCGGTCCTGGAGAATAGTCGGGGGGTTCCACAGTCCTGGCTTTGGCGGTACATGGAATGTCCCGCTGATGCGCCGGGGTTTGTAGTACGGAGTCACCTTGTGGCGTACCTGTTGTTTTTGTTCAGCTGGATGTTGTTTCCTTCCACGCAGGGAGACCCCGTGTACCCCAGCTTGATCCACATCGCCGAGGCATTGGCTGACTCCCAGCTGGATGACGTGCCACAGTTTAGCTTCGGATCAGCGGTGCTGTGCGCGACATACAAGGGATTGTGCGAAGCATGCCTGAAGACTACGGGAGATGTGCCCGTGCTTGCAGTGTGTTACTATCTGCTTCAGATATGGTCCTGGGAGCACTTTCCTGTCGGGCGGCCGTACTTTAAGGAGCCCGTGCACCCATATCCATTGGAGGCTCCATTCTACAATGAGGGTGGGGAACCGGTCGACTAGCCTACCATGGGTACGCGGTGGACGGCCAGCCGGTTGGGATAGGCTAGGGAAAGGCCTCGTCGAGTCTATCCAGAGTATCATAACTACTTCAAGACCCTACACGAGGACGACATCATATGGCAACCATGGCCTGCTCATTTCTTGTTCACTACGACGCCGTATGGATTGTCAGAGCAGTGCGGCCAGGATATTTACTACTGGTTGACAACATGCCACCTGGTGTTGTCACATGGTCGAACCGCATTGCCTTGCCCGAGTGATGCGGCAGTTCGGTCTCCATCAGGAAATCCCCCCTCTAGTTGGCCCACCTCTGCCACAAAAAGTGCACAGGTAAGTGCAATTCGTAATATTCAATTATACGATATTCTACTTGCCTGTCGAATGCAATCCGAGTTCATAACTTACAAATTTTATTCTTTCCAGGCAATCTCGGAAGGGCCAACAAAGCGATGACTGGCCCCTCACATAGTTACTGTGGACCACTGCGTGGGAGGAGTCCGCCACAACGCAGGTAGTGGCCGAGAATCGACCCTACGACCCATAGTCGTACGTAGCGTACTTGGAGTGGTACGTGCCACGTACGCGTGGTAGACTTACTGGACCCGCTCCTCCGAGGCCCGAGGAGGTCACGCACGAGGACCGGTTTGGCCTCGGCCACCCTCTGCACCGCGCATCACAGCAGGACGACACAGTACGAGCGGAAGGTACGTTACATTAATATTTGTATTCACGTCTAACCAACTTCCGGTGTTGTTCGTGCAGTTTGATCGTGCCAGCCGTATAGTTGACGAGGCTTCTATTGCACTACGAGAAGGGAAACGCAACACTGTTCCCGGCCTGCTAGGGGTACTCCGTTCAGTGTTGGATGATGCGAAGGGCATCGTGAGGACTTTTACGTGCGGCCATCATAGCGACGTCGCTGTACGGGGTGCTCGCGCAGGCGCGCAACCTTTTTCTCCTAGATCATCGCGACTGAACGTGGTCGGAAGACGATCGAGCTTTGCTCGCTCGTCTTCAGCTCAGACTGGCCGTTAGGACACGAAGGTATGACATCTAACTTTCATTCAAAAACTTCGTAATACTTACGCAATGTAATTTTATTCGCCATGGCATGTATTTTTTGCAGCGCCTAGGGGGGATCACTCTCTTCTGCCATCGTCATCTCGGCAGCAACATGAATTACCTGCTTCGTCGCCGCCATGTCCAACTGCCGAGGTAGACACATACTCGGACCCGGACTCGCTCAATCGGGACTTGCCTAGCAAGTTCAAGGCAGGGTGCATCCGCGTCGTTACGTACACCTCAGGATGTTGCATTCGGGCAGACCTACACCCCCCACAGCATGCACGGATCTTCTATGCAGCCGCCACGTGAGGTACATTATATTTCGTTGAAGTCATTACTTCCTATTGAACCTATCTTTTTCTGAGTTACCTAACATTTCCATTCATATCATGCTCTTTTGCAGGCCATGCGCCGAGATCGAACTCTCCTTGCACTGTCAACAAGTAAAGTTGTTGATGTCTACACACACTCCGAGGTGGACACGCCAGTTCAAGACTTGCCTCCAGCAAGCTTGGCTTGGGGTACCTTCACGCCGCCACGCTTACCGCAGCACCCTCCTCAGCAAACTTGGTTGGGCCAGAACTACGCCCCGTACTACACCCATGAATATGGTGCAGGGTCATCATCTGTGCGGCTGACATGGGAGGTATGTTTCTCCAGTTATAATGAACTCCAACACGGAGCTGTGCTAACAATACGTGGGTGCAGGTTTCTAGGGATGAGTTCTCCCAGTGGGCACAACACTCCACGACCGAGCGACCAACATCGGTAAGTATTACGTGTACTATGAGGTACTTGTTGCACTCACTCACTGTTGAGCACGGCACTAACATTACATTGCAATGCAGCCTCCTGGGTGGGTGTAAGACATGTTGGCCACGCCACACATGCGACCCAGCCAGCTTGTTGATGCTCCTCGACCATCACAAGAAACACAGTACGACTTACGTAGCACGACACACAAGCCTGACCGGTTCACATTCCCAGAAGACCAACTCCGTCGTACGCGAAAGCGGGGAACAGATCCGAGTTAAGTTACGAGTCAGCGATCGGTTCTATTGCTGTACTAAAGTGTGTATATGTAATTGATGTTGGCCAATTCGTACTGCTTTAAGAATGATAATCCTTCTTACTATGTCGATACGGTATGTTGCTTTCATAATATATGATCTTTTGCTTTCCCACATTGGCATGATAAAGGCGATGGTCCACCACGCTTATACAATTCACGATTGCCAGGCTGATTAGACAAGTCACAGGTATCAGCTTTATCAGGCCGAGTAGTCAAAAAGGAAAGCATCCGTCACCTTTTGTAGTGACAAGTTGCAACACTCTGCCCAATGCTTTTAACTTTTTCGTGCCGATTTTTCCCGCATTCATATTTTTAAAAATAACGTCTGTAACAAAAAAATTGCATAAATAATATGACATGACATGACATGACAGTAGTAGAGTATTGCGTAGTACGTGAAATAGGATAAGTTGGTGTGATGTTAGTGCAAGCAGCAGTGTGTGAAATGACTATATTGATGTAATGTAATGAGTAGTTAATGGAGATTATACGAATTTGTTACTGTTCTAGCCCGGCAGGATAATTATTTTGCGTGATTAGCCGTTGAATCGACAAAATTTATAAAATGGCCACTGTACACTAGAATCCAGCGGACGTAGAGCGCGGGATATTTTTTGATTCAATTTCGAGCGGTCTGAATCCACTGGACATAATTTTTTATTTTTATTCTGGATTTTAGCGGACCCAGTCCGCTGTTTTTTTTCATCTGGGGAAAAACGTGCACAGTAATTTCCAGCGGTTCCGAACGCTGGATTCCGTAAGGGATTCTGCCGAATCAACGCACTTCCACCATAAATAGGCCTCCATACCAACTCCGCCTCCTCATATCCTCATCCCATTCCTTCCTTGCAAAGGCCATGTCTCAAACAGCGAGCTCAGGAAATCTAAGGACTCGTGCTCTTGCCACTGCAAGGCAGCTCGATTGTCCTAACTGCCATGTGCAAGCTAACGTGTTCTACGCCAACACGGAGGAAAATAAAAGTGGGGTGTTCTATAAATGCCCTTTTTTCTCAGTAAGTGATCAGTTAGTTCGATTTATTCTTGTGCTGATGATTTCTTTAATGTTAGAGTTGTCTATTTGTTCGAAGAGATCTTATTTCTTTTCACGGCTTCAACGCATGTGTACCTCGGTCACATAATCCGGAGGATGCCAATATTTTCAATGGGCGGACACCATAGACACATCGATGGAGCGTCCTCTAAGCACAGGACCACAGAGACTGCAGGCTGCTATGGAGCAGAGACTTGACCCTATACTCGAGCAGAGGCTGAACGTGCTGGTGTTCAAGATGGAGCGTATTTTAGATCATGTGAAGTGGTTGGAGAAGATTGTGTGTGTAGATATCCTTGTTGTACTGTACACAGCACTCGCGAAGTAGTTTGTTTCCTACAGAGGACACAAACTTGGTCATGCACACCGTTCGAAGTGGGGTAAGAATGATGTACCTCATGTACTATTTCAGTATCGTAGTTCTATCGCTGTAACATCCAAAATCTAAGCAGAACATAAAGTGGCATATGTTGATTTTGGATTTCTCGTTCGGTAGCCCGTAAAATATCGTGCAAAACTGGATCGTAAAACAACTCGTCCAAACACAAATTTTGGGGGAATTGGTCCAGAAATTTACTTCAGTATACGACGCCCAAAATATACAAAAATATGCAAATTACAACTTGCTTATTATATAAAATCCATTAGCGCGAACACCCTAAATGGTAATGTTAACGGGGCCAAATTTTATGAAAACGACTTTCCAACTCTTTAACTAAAGTATCCGTAATGCAAGAATCATCACATAACTACGTAGTAAGAGCAAATAACCGTCCAAAATTTTAGATCCAACGTGTCCAAATTACTGCTATGCATGAACGATGCTTGTTGCTTTCTTACACTGTATTGAATAATCCCGTGCACCTGCTTTTTCCTTAGCGATTAGACAACTCACGGGCGTGTAGCTTTGTCAGACAGAGTAGACAAGTCATACGTAGCAGTTTTGTGAGGCCTAGTAGACAAGTCATAGGTACGATGCCTTCGTATCCCACTCTCTGAGCAGGTTCCTCTTTTTAGGACCATAGATGCTGGAGACCCAATCCAAGTAATCAGCAAAGCTTGTATTGCTTGGACTACAAGAGAACTTGAGAAGCTCAGTCTCCGTTGGTTATATCCCCTAGTAAATCAAAGAACTAAGCGCAACCCGTTTATACAGGAAACCATCATTCAACATCAAACCATCAAGCACTTCAAAAACATGTTTATTACAGATAGATGTAGATAGATACGCATTTTTATGAGTGTAGATTTTTTTACAGATAGAAGTACATAGATACATATTTCTAGAAGTGTATGGCCCAACGGTACACTCAGTACGCACTAACCGCACACCGCACAGTCTGAAGTGGCCACTCACTACCTACTTTTAACTCTGAAGTGACCCCTTAATGCACAACATATTTGTTAGTACTGACACCTTGCATGCATGACTGCTTTTTCAGCCCTACTTGACTACACACTCTAGGGTTTTGTTGTCCGTCTATGCGTTTCAACCTTACCTTCCAACACTTAGTCCATACACCACCCCGTCGAGTCTACAAAAGGCCAAACCCCAGGCACACATACAGAGCTCCCACTCAGAATTTTCCATGGCTGGATCCTCTAGCAGAGCTTTCTCGTGGACACCTCAAATGAGTAGCGTAGCCCTACATTACACGTTGAAGGTTACGCATGATAGGAAGGATGATCCGTTCAAGGAGGAGAACCTAAGTACAGTGCTGTTCAAATTGCAAGAGTGCCATCCGACATTATCGAGGCATAACGTGACAACCTTCGCCCTTAACCTTGTGACCTCCGACGACCTCAAGGCGCTCTTGCAAGGGTGGCGTCAAACGTATTTCAGGGTGTGCGAACTAGCCGACCACCCTTCTGCTATTGGTTTCTCTATGAGACTTTACAGGGTAATGATGTTGTCCGATCAGTATGCAGAGCATATTAAGGTTAGTTATTTCATATTTGTTCACCCGACTAATCTTTTTATCATTATCTCTAAGTTAACTAATTTGTATGCTCGTCTTGTGTGTTAGTCATTCCCGGAGGATAAAGATTTGCTGAACAAAGATATCTCAGAATTCTTTGCGATGTATATGCTCTTCGGCGGGGGTGTGATGCCTGGTTCGCGTAAAAGACGCAGAAGAGGATCTAACTTGAGGTCAAGAGGACGTTCAACCACCACCGCAGGGGGGCTTGCTCCTACTATGCAAATGATGATGACGACGATTTCGTATCACCTAGACCTCGACATTCAAGAACTACCACAACAGGCCGTTCAAGTGCTAATACAACAGGCTGTTCAAGAAACAATGCAAGAGGACGTTCGACCAGCACTGCAGGAGGTCTAGCTCAAAACCATATAAATGACGATGATGATGACGATTTCATGCCACCTAGCCCACAAACCTTACGTCCTCGGAGTCCTCCAAATCCTGACGATGATATTCCATCAAGCCCTCTCGGGTATCTATGCGTAGTACCTCGTCTGCCACCAATATACGATTATCCTTGTTTTGATCGTCTATTCCAACAACCATGGCCATAAAATGAATGGATTTGTTAGTTAGTCCTTCACCAGAGGCATATAACTATGGAATACGTTGTATCAAAGTTTTATGAATTTTCTAAGGCATGTATGCCTATGTTGTATCCTAGTTTTATGAGGTATGTACCTATATTGTATCCCTGTACTTCGTAATATCAATGCCGGTTTTTATTCAATAATTTACTATAATTTGTCGTCAAACTTGTCGCACACCGAAAGAGAACGACAAACAACGAAATTTGATTTTTTAATCAAAACTATTAACTGACAAATAAATTTGTACAACACTATAAGAATTATGATTATCACAGATAAATATGAAATTTTGAATTTACTTAACTCTAGTTTGAACTATAAAATTCTAGCAACCGTCAAAATAACTCTGACTTGTAATAATTCATGCTTTCATAAATTTAACAATGACTTTTAACAATGAATTTTCGGATAAAGTCAATACAGAATAGCGAGCACATGGCGATCGCGAAAATCCTTTGCAGCGCCTGCCATCCACGGAATCGCCTTCCTAGGGGGCTAGAAATGGAATTCGGTTGCGGCAATAGCCAAATCCGTTAAATCGTCTTTCAAAACGGCTAAAAAACCGAAAAAAAAATCAGTTGCCAGATCGTCTTTCAAAACGGCTAAAAAACCGAAAAAATTCAACAAGGGAGCCGCACGTTGGAGGAGCAACAAGGTGAGGCCACCGCAGGGGCAACCGCTACTCCAGGTCGCGGCATGGTGGGCCCCACCACCCTGCGCGCTGCCTGCAAGAGCAGCTCCTCCAGGCAACGACAAGGTGGGCCCAACAGGGAAAAAAAAAGCGAATAAATTATGGCGCGATCAAGGCCAGCAGAACATGTGGGCCAGAGAGCTATTTCTGCAATTTCGTCGCTTCGGTGGCTACTTTTGGAAATACGAATGCGCATGGAGCTAATATGGCAAAATTTTCAACTGAACCCAGACTAAAGGAGCATCCAGTAGATGGCTAGGGGGAATTATAACATTTGACATGCGATTTTACATACATAATAAACCACCTCTCTGTCCATATGAAACAATCCAGTCCAGTATGTACTCTCGACTCTCTAGATACAACATTTGCATAATTTACTTCTCGCTTTTATCAGCCCCCGAGCCCACATCTTGTACTCTGGGAGATGGCAATGGCTGATTTGAACCATCTTCTGTCCGTGAAGTGGTGAGGATTGCATTTCCATCCAGCTCACATGTATCTGATCCTACACTGGAGGGTAAAGATTCCTGAACAGCACCAGCTACTTCCAATCTTGCATTTTCAACATTCGGCAATAGGATGGTGCTAGGAGCCTCCATTCCCTCCAGGCTTGGAAACTCGCTAGATATGACTGCCATACCCTCATCAGATAAAGATAGAAGTTGCACGGCATTAGCTTCTCCCAACTTTGCACTTTCACCATCAGGTGCAAACTCAGTGTTTAGCACCTCTTCTCCCTCCAAAACGGTAGGCTCATCAACTGCGGCATCAGCTTCTTCTGGCCGTGCAGTTCTGTCATTAGAAACAGGCTCAGTGCTTGGAGCTTCCGCTCCCTCTTTGCTAGGAAGCTCACTAGCTGTGAGTACCACATCCTCACCAGATGAAGGCTGCAATGATTGTTTAGTTCCAGCTTCTCCCAGATTTGCATTATCATCATCAGGTGTAGGTTGTGTGTTCAGCACCAATGCTTCCTCCATAACAGGACGCTCATCAGCTTCTTCTGGTTCTACAGTTTCATCGTTGTACACAAGTTCGGTTCTTGGAGCTTCAAATCTCTCCTTGCTAGGAAGCTCACTAGCTCTGACTACCACATCCTCACCAGATGAAAGCTGCAATTGTTGTTCGGTTTCAGCTTCTCCCAGCTTTACATTTTCATGATCAGGTGAAGGCTCAGTGTTTAGCACCTCTGCCCCCCCAATAACATGAAGCTCATCAGCTGCAGCATTAGCTTGTTCTAGGATTGCATTCACTTCATTAGACACAGGCTCATTGCTTGGAGCTTCCACTCCGTCCTGGCTAGGAAGCTCACTACATGTAACTACCACATCCTCACCAGATGAAGGTTGAAGTTGCTGTTCGGTGTCAGGTTGCCCCAGCTTTGCATTTCCACTATTCATAGCAGCAGAGGCCAGCATTAACACTTCACTGTATACATGCTTTGTAGAGGCAGAATCATTGGTAGAGACACCAAATTCTACCATGCTGGCCTCTCTATCAGAATGGATAAGCGAGGCATTGTGAGTCTTAGAGCCATCAGTAATAAGAGCTGCAAGGGCTTCAGCAGTAGTTCCTTTACCTACCAATAAATCACCACCATCAACTACTTGGGCAGAACTATCCTCATTTTTTTCTTTTGTAGGAGAATATCTTACTAAAACCACACTGTGAGAATCATCATTTGTCTGACTGTGGTTTTGTTTGTCACCACCATTCTTATCCGAAGTTTCTTCCATTTTCTCCTGTTTCAACCCAGATGAAAATTTAGAGCCACTATTCTCTAAACTCTCCTTTTGTTCTGCAGACTGATTCAAATCTGTTGATTGTAAAGCAGCAAGCAAATGACTAGAAGAGCCTCTAGAAATATCATCAATCTGCATGGCTTCAACTTTCAAATTATCTTGCTTAGAACTAGTCACATCAACAGCAGTACCTTCACTTTGCAGACTATTGCCATCATATTCTGTTGGGGCAAAACGGGTTTGGCTGTCTGCTGAAATAACCATAGTAAAATCATTCCTTTCTGCTTCAAAACAAGAAAATCTTTCGCAAGAGGCTAGGTCCACATCAGCACTGCTATCAATTTTATCCTGCAGTGTATCCTGTGCAGCACTAGATGGAAGTATATTATCATCAGCAGCCTTATGATGTACTTCATGGACATTATGTTCTTCATCGTTAGCAAATGGTGGTTCTGCAACCGAAACCATCTTTGTTTGCTGCTCCGAACTATGAACCTCAAGACCTGAAAAGACATAGATGTGCATCAGTAATGTGAGCAATTGTCACTATTGAACAATGAAAATAACAGCAGAGAGGGAGGGAGTACCTAGCATATCACCTACGGGAAGTTTATTTTCTCCTGATATAGCTAATGCAGGAGTCTGAGTGCTCAAGGTGGCATGTATTTCTTCAGTACATACTGCACCAGAGTGGGTAGCAATTTGTTTTGGCGGTTCTAACTTGGCTTCTGATATCCCCACTGGAACTAACATTTCACAACATACATAACTCTCAGCAGTCTTCTGCTCTTCACAAACAGAATCGGTAATAAGCTCAGCATTCAAAGGCTCAGCTTCCTGTAGCAAAACACAGACCATCATGCTTGGGCCAGCTGATATCTCTAATTTCTTTTCATCATCTTTAACTTTGCCTCTGAGATTCTCTGATCTATCTTCATCCGCTGGCTGATTTGACTCAGTTGATTGTAAAGCAGCAGACAAGTCACAAGAAGAGCATTTAGAAATATCATCAATCTGCATGGCTTCAAAATCCATAAAGTCTTGCTTAGCACTGTTCGCATCAATGACAGTACCTTCACTTCGCAGGCCAGTGTGATCATCTTCAGTGGGGGCATGGTCCTTAACTGAGGCTTCACAAGGGGCTCCGTGACTTGCTAAAATAATAGAATGGTCCTTTTCACCCCCAAAATCTGCATTTCTTTTACAAGTGGGTGAGTCTACATCAGTGCTATTATCAATGTTATCTTGCAATGTGTCCTGTTCCACACCGGATGAAAATATAGTACCATCAACAGTCTTATGATCTACTTCATGCATCTTGTGTTCTTGATCATCTGTACAAGATTAGATAAACTACTATTAAATAACTGTTGTGTATGAATATTAATTAGTTCAGAATTTGAAAATAGAGTGCCCACCCTTGGTAGAAGCTGGTTCTCCAGCTGAAACAATCTTCACTTGTTCTGAACTATGAATCTCAGTACCTGTAAAGGCATAGCAGAGATGTATGAGTAATCTGGCCCAGTCTCACTATTAACCAATAAAGTAATAACAATAGAGCATACTCTTCTCCTCATGACTTGGTGTTGGTGTGTACTGCATCATAGGCCGAGGGAACTCCATCCCAACTTTCAACTCTAGCGAAACATGAAAGATACCCTTTAGGTGAATCGAGAATACCAATCTGCCGGTGAGGGAGAGAGAGAGAGAGAGAGAGATACCATGTAAATCACCTCCAGGTGATTTTTTTTCTCCTGATTCAGCTAATGCAGGAGTCTGAAGGTTCAATCTGGCATTTCTTTCTTCAACATTTTCTGCACTAGACAGGACAGAAGATTTTGATTGGTTAAGCAGTTCTACCTGGAGCTCTGATAATCCTACTGGCATTGACACTTCACCAGATACATGGCTCTCAGGATCCTTGCGTACTTCGCAAACAGAGGTAGCATCATTGGTAGACGCACCAGCTTCTATCGTACTGACCTCTTTATTGGAATGGGTAGACAAGACCTTGTGAGCTTTCTCCGAGCCATCAGTATTCATATCAGCAAAGGCCAGCATTGACACTTCACTGGCTACATGAGACTCAGGATCCTGGCGTACTTCATAAGCAGAGTTATCATCACTGGTAGATGCACTAACTTCTACAATGCTGGCATCTTTATCAGAATGGATGGATGGGGCATTGTGAGGCATCTCAGAGCGATCAGTATTTATAGCACCAAGAACTTCAGCAGGAGTTCCATTACTTCCTATTAAATCACAACCATCGACTATTTGCACAGAAGTATCCTCATTTTTGTCTTCTGAAGGAGAATATCTTCCGAAAGCTGCACTGTGAGAATCATCATTTGTCCGATCATGAGTTGGCTTGTCACAACCATTACTATCCAAAGTTTCTTCTAGTTTCTCCAGTTTCTTCCCAGATGCAAATTTAGAGCCACTGTTCTCTAAAGGATCCCTTCGTTCTGCAGGCTGATTTGAATCTGTTGACTGTAAAGCAGCAGGCAAATGACTAAAAGGGCCTCTAGAAATATCATCAATCTGCATGGCTTCAACTTTCATACTATCTTGCTTAGAAGTAGTCACATCAACAGCAGTACCTTCACTTTGTAGACCATTGCCATCATCTTCTGTTGGTGCAGGAGTAAACTTTTCTGAGGCATCAGAAGGGTTTTGGCCGTCTGCTAAAATAACCATAGTAGAACCATTCCTTTCCTCTTCAACAAGAGCAATTCTTTGACAAGAGGCTATGTCCCCATCAGCACTGCTATCAATTTTATCCTGCAGAGTGTCCTGCACCACACGAACTGGAAGTATATTATCATCAGCAGTCTTATGATGCAGTTCATGCACCTTATGTTCATCATTTACAGATGCTGGTTCTGCAGCCAAAACCGTCTTTATTTGTTGCTCTGAACTATGAACCTCATGACCTGAAAAGGCATGGATGTGCACGAGTAATGTGAACCATAGTTACTATTGAACAATGAAAAATAGCAACAGCAGAGAGTGAAGAGTGAGAGAGTGCCTTGCATATCACCTATGGGAAGTTTACTTTCTCCTGATATAGCTAATGTAGGAGTCTGAATGCTCAAGGTGGCATGTGTTGCTTCAGTACATACTGCACCAGAGTGGGCAGCAGTTTGGTTTGGCGGTTCTAACTTGGCTTCTGATATCCCCATTGGAACTGACACTTCACCACATACATGACTCTCAACATTCTTCTGCTCTTCACAAACAGAAGTGATAATAAGCTCGGCTTTCGAAGGATCAGCTTCCTGTTGCACAACAGAGACCGCCATGCCTTGGTTTGCTGATATCTCATTGCCTCTGATATTCTCTAAGCAAACTTTTTCTGCTGGCTGATCTGAGTGAGTTGATTGT
The DNA here is from genome assembly GCA_036346275.1 of Otatea glauca. NCBI lineage: Eukaryota > Viridiplantae > Streptophyta > Magnoliopsida > Poales > Poaceae > Otatea > Otatea glauca. The sequence goes on along the minus strand of CM070721.1, from coordinate 16,310,546 downwards.
AAAGCAGCAGGCAAGTCACAAGAGCCTTTAGAAATATCATCAATCTGCATGGCTTCAAATTCCATAGAGTCCTGCTTACCACCATTCACATCAATGACAGTACCCTCACTTTGCAGACCAGTGTGATCATCTTCAGTGGGGGCAGGGTCTGTATCTGAGGCTTCACAAGTGACCTGACAACCTGCTAAAATAATCTCGGTAGAATGGTCCTTTTCACCCTCAAAATCTGCATTTGTTTGACAAGTGGGTGTCTCAACATCAGTGCTATTATCAATGCTATCTCGCAGTGTGTCCTGTTCCACACTGGACAAAAATATAGTACCATCAACGGTCCTATGATGTACTTCATGCATCTTGTGGTGTTGTTGATCTGTACAGAGATAAGATAAACTACTAATGAATAACTGCTGTGTATGAATATTAACTGGTTCAGAATTTTATATAGAGCACCCACCTTTTGTAGAGGCTGGCTCTGCAGCTGAAACCATCATTTGTTCTGAACTATGAAACTCAGTTCCTGAAAAGGCGCAGACATGCATTAGTAACCTGGGCCCAGTCTTACTATTAATCAATAGAAAGTTATAAGAACAGAGCATACTATTTTCATCAGGACTTGGCATTGGTATGTTGCATTGCATCGTAGGCCCAGTGAACTCCATGCCTTCTTTCAAATCTAGCAAAACATGAAACACTCACTTTAGCTCAATCAAGAATATGGAGGATGTTCAGGATTCCAGGGTTGTGTGTGTGTGTTTGTTGTTGGGGGCATACCATGCACACCACCTCCGGGTGATTTTCTTTCTCCTGATTCATCTAATGGAGGAGTCTGAATGTCCAAACTGGCATTTGTTTCTTCAACATTTTCTACACCAGACAGGCTATAAGATTTTGATTGGTTCAGGAGTTCTCCAGGTGATTTCTTTTCTCCTGATTCAGCTAATGCAGGAGGCTGAATGTCCAAACTGGCATTTGTTTCTTCAACATTTTCTGCACCAGACAGGCTAGAAGATTTTGATTGGTTCAGGAGTTCTAATTTGACCTCTGATAATCCCACTGGCATTGGCACTTCGCCAGATACATGAGACCCAGGATCATTGGGTACTTCGCAAACAGAGGTAGCATCATTGTTAGACGCACCAACTTCTACCTTGCTGGCCTCTTTATCGGAATGGGTGGACGAGACATTGTGAGCTTCCTCAGAGCCATCATTATTCATAGCAGCAAGGACTTCAGCAGGAGTTCCACCCAATAAATCACCACCATCGAATACTTGGGCAGAAGTATCCTCAGTTTTGTCTTCTGAAGGAAATATTCCTAAAGTCACACTGTGAGTGTCATCATTTGTCTGACCATGGGTTGGTTTGTCACCACCATTCTTATACAAAGTTCCTTCCATTTTCTCATGTTCCTTCCCAGATGCCAATTTAGAGCCACTATTCTCTAAACTCTCCTTTTGTTCTGCAGGCTGATTTGAGTCAATTGATTGTAAAGCAGCAGGCAAATGACTAGAAGAGCCCCTAGAAATATCATCAATCTGCATGGCTTCAACTTTCATATCATCTTGCTTAGAACTAGTCATATCAACAGCAGTACCTTCATTTTGCAGACCATTGCCATCTTCTGTAGTGGCAGGAGTATCCTTATCTGAGGCATCTAAAGGAGTTTGGCTGTCTGCTAAAATAACCATAGTAGACTCATTCCTTTCTGCTTCAAAACCAGAAATTCTTCGACAAGAGGCTAGGTCCACATCAACACTGCTATCAATTTTTTCCTGCACTATGTCCTGTGCCACAACAGACGGAAGTATATTATCATCAGCAGTACTATCATGTACTTCATGCACCTTATGTTCTTCATCATTTGCAGATGCTCGTTCTGCAGCTGAAAGAGTCTTTGTTTGCTGCTCCAAACAATGAACCTCAAGACCTGAAATAGCATAGAAGTGCATGAGTCATATAAGCCATTGTTACTATCGAACGATGAAAAATAACACACACACACAGAATACCTTGCATATCACCTACAGGAAGTTTCCTTTCTCCTGATATAGCTAATGGAGTCGTCTGAGTGCCTAAGGTGCCACGTGTCTCTTTAGTAAATGCTACACCAGACGGAAGTATATTATCATCAGCAGTACTATCATGTACGTCATGCACCTTATGTTCTTCATCATTTGCAGATGCTCGTTCTGCAGCTGAAACAGTCTTTGTTTGTTGCTCCAAACAATGAACCTCAAGACCTGAAATAGCATAGATGTGCAGGAGTCATATAAGCCATTGTTACTATCGAACGATGAAAAATAAACACACACACACACAGAATACCTTGCATATCACCTACAGGAAGTTTCCTTTCTCCTGATATAGCTAATGGGGTCGTCTGAGTGCCTAAGGTGCCACGTGTCTCTTTAGTAAATGCTGCACCAGACGGAAGTATATTATCATCAGCAGTACTATCATGTACTTCATGCACCTTATGTTCTTCATCATTTGCAGATGCTCGTTCTGCAGCTGAAACAGTCTTTGTTTGTTGCTCCAAACAATGAACCTCAAGACCTGAAATAGCATAGATGTGCATGAGTCATATAAGCCATTGTTACTATCGAACGATGAAAAATAACACACACACACACACACAGAATACCTTGCATATCACCTACAGGAAGTTTCCTTTCTCCTGATATAGCTAATGGAGTTGTCTGAGTGCCTAAGGTGCCACGTGTCTCTTTAGTAAATGCTGCACCTAACTTGCTAGCAGTTTGGTTTGGTGGTTCTAACTTTGCCTCTGATATCCCCATTGGAATTGACACTTCACCATATACATGGCCCTGAGAATTCTTCTGCCCTTCACAAACAGAAGCGGTAATAAGATCTGCTTTCAAAGGGCCAGCTTCCTGTTGCTCAATGGAAGAAACACAGGACGTCATGCTTGGGCTTGCTGATATCTCTAACTTTCTGGTACCATCCGTCTGCTTTGATCCAGCAAGTCGAGCACGGCGTTCGCATGCAGCTGTTGCAGAATTACTTCTGGTGCGTGGTTCCCGAGCTGAACCTTTCCTCCTCCTACTTGATGACTTATTTGGAGCAGCACTATCGACCTCGGAAGGCACTGTAGCGATGTCGTTACCTGAATTATGATGCGAAGAAGCAGGTGGTTCAAACTGTACATTTGCTTTTTTATGAACACTAACAGAATTTAGCGATGATTTGGCAGTAACCATTTCAGAATTAGCGGTGACTTCAGAATGCACTGCTACATGGTCCTTCCCTGTCTTATGCTGCACTTGAGCTTGTGAAGCAACAAAGACAGGTGCTTCCAAGTGCAATTCTACTGGTCTGTTTTGGCCATCAATATTGGTAGATTCTCTGGCAGGAGTTATTTCAGAATGAGTAGCATGGTCATTGTTGAAACAACTAGGAAGCGCAGCTTCATTAATGGGAACAGCTATAGGAGTGCTTGGTTGGGAATCATATCCAGACTTCTCATAAGGAGGAAAGTTTATATTTGGTAATCCCTTGGAAGTATCTTGAAGTGAACTGCCATCTCTTCCCTTCACTATTCCTAGCTTCTCACTTGTGCTCACGTCAACACCAGTATCGTCAGTTGTACCAGGAGTACTATACATTTTCTTCATAGCTGATCTTTGCCTAGTGCTGACTCCTGTATCATCACTAACAGATGTTTTCTTTCTGCGGCAACGTGAAGCACCTTGCTTCTCGGCAGGCTTATCTGGCACCAGAACATGTGATGTTTGCAATAACCCTTCTGAATCCACAGGTATAGTAGGTGTAGATGCAGAACAAACTTGCTCAGAACTCGCTTGAACCAATCCAACATTTTCATCGCGAGCAATCTTTGGCAGCAGTGAGCTGGCATTGTCTGAAGTCATCACAGTTCCAGCATATATATCTTTTGCCACAGGTGTCATAGCCATTCCACCTTTATCTCCTTCATGAGCAGGGGGGCAAATGCCCTTAACTCCCTCTGGCAACGAAGGTGTAACAGGTTTAGCTCTGACCAAATCCGTCTGCAATACTGCCACAGCACTTGCATGTGATGAGGGCATATTTCCTTGAGGATACGAATAAACCACAGAACTAGCACATGTTTCTCCACTACCAACTGCGACCCCAGGGTTTAGACTAACATCATCCACACTACATGAAGTAAGAGATTTCGGTTTTCGGCCTCGCCTGCGAGGTGTTTCTCCTGTTTGGGTTTTCCTGACTCTAGATGTAGCAGGAGCTGGTGGATGAGATGCAGGACTAGCTAACAGATCATGACCACTCTGTACTGGTGTACCAACTTCCTTTGCTATAGACCCTTCCAAAACATCAACAGAAGCAGTACCCTTAACTTCAGTATCAATCTCTGGTTTGATGGTAGTAGCTGATGCAGCAGCAACAGAAGCGGTATTACCCTTAATTTCAGTGCCAATCTCTCGTTTGATGGCAGCAGCCAGTGCAGCACAATGGATGGTACCATCTGGACCAGTAGAATGAATGGTAGTAGCTGGTGCAGCAGAATTTTCATCAAGTGTAGTTCCTGTCTCTTGTCTGACAGCATTTGCTGGGGCTGCAGCAGGAGATAATGAAACATCTGACCTTTTAGGTCTACCTCTCCGTCGTTTAGCTGGTGGGGAGTCTCCAACGGCCGGGGCTGGCTCCTTTTTGGCTTGCACTGGTTCGTTTGAACTTTCTGCAGGTACTTCCAACTTACTCACTTTAGCGATATCTAAATACTTCAGTATACCACCAGCTTGAGGTGATTCAGGAGAATCAACCTGACAAAGTTTTTCGAATTCTTCTTCAGTCCATTGGTCCTCATAAGAGCGAACCTACAAGAACATCCTGAATTAGCATAGAAATATATCAACAATTAATGAAGACAAACAAAAGATAATCATGCAACTGACCTCACGAGCACGTTTCCCCCTTCCATAATGCTGTGTATCAAGTCCCCCAAGCTCACCCTTCCTCCTCACATTTGCCTTCACATTTTTTACATTTGATGACTCGTAAAGCTTCATAGCATGGCAGAAGGACTTCAGATCATCATCAGTCACAAGACGAGAAGGCATTACTGAGGGGTCTAGCCCACTAGCTGAACCATCCTGAACAACCTTTAGCCATGCCACCTAAAAGGATACAAGAATCAAATTCCACTACAAGAAGCAGAGATGATGATAATAATGAAGCTAACACGTAGACTTTAGCAGAAAGAAACATGTGTATACCATTTCTTCTCCTCGCCTTTGCTTGTCAACAGATTCAAATATGTCAATCTCATCTTCACTGCAAGGAGGGAAACATGGTATGTTTTGTAATTTCATATTTAAAATATCAGGAGTCTCAAAAGACTGTTAAAACCATAGCTACCGGATTGGATGTAAACCCCCCACGAATCACGAACCGGATTTGTCGAAACCGAACCGGTTTAAGGTACGGTGTTCGTGTTCACAATAGAAATTGGAAGAAATTGTGGCGAACCGTGAACCCAAATCCCGTAACGCAACTCAGACGAACCGCGTTTATGATAACTATGGTTAAAACCAATGCTTATATAGTACTAACAACAACCCAGTCTTACCTCCGGGCAAGAAGATCATTCAGAGCATCATCATCTAACACTGGAGCTGCTTCTTCCTTCTTACACTCACGTAGAAGTGATTCAAGATATTCCCTCCGATCTTCAGCACTGCAATTGGCAACACATAGTATGAAGGAAAGAAAAAAAATGAGAACAAAAAAAGCTAAAGTTTTGAAGTGAATAGGATTGACCTTGTGTTGTTGTCAAAAAATCCAGCAGTTATACTCTGATTGGCAAGGCCTAATTTATGTTCTGCTGAAGCCCTGACTTGCTCTTCTACAGTTCGGACCTTATGTTTGGCAAAGTACATCATCAAATCAGTAAGTTATGGCAGTATCAAAATTTTCAGCTGAAGTAAAAAGGTGTGCCTTGGTTCGCATTAGAATAAGCAGTATTTATTCTTTAATATTCAGGGTATCATAAAATCGTTCGTGGGTCCTGCCAAGGCTCTTAAGAAATAAACAGTCAAGCAGACAAAGGCTCCATTAGGCATTACAGTGGCTCCGTTAGGCATAGCAGTTAGTTGAAAGCAACTTTATTGAGTCATAACAGCACATTCTTACTGGAATTAGTACAGATTCCTATAACTAACTAGATTCTATAGCACAGCACAACCGCAAACAGGTCCAAATAAAAAAAATCTCCTGGTGAAATTGTGTATGAAACTATGAATCCAGCTATAACATATCAAAGAAATACCAGGTGTTGTTCTAACATTGTTTCTCTAGTTCCATGTTTCATGACATGAAAACAGAAAAAATCACAAAAGCCCAAAAAATCATTAATGAAAGGAAACAAAAGTAGCTACTGGTACATAACAGAGCAGTTTTTAAAAAAAATATGAATTATTAAAAAAAAACTAGCTACAGTATTTCTTAAACTTGTACAAGCAAGGATGCTGCGACTTAATTAGTTATATGTAATCCTGAAAAATTAAATAGAACAATATATCTGCTGACTAAAAAACAATATTCAAATCATGTTGGGATCATCTAAACAACAGCAGCAACACTTCGATAATCATCAATAACCATAGTTTACTGCACTTCCTTAAATTACATGCAAGGCCAATTCTCCAAAATTAGGCCAGAACAGTATTAGGGTGGTGAACAGTGTTAGGATGATGGCATCACCACCAAGAAACTGTCCATAAATAAACCCCCTTTGCTAGGACCAGCCATTTGTTTAGAATACCAAGAGGTCCAAGACAAGCCGCATATCTGACAATACTGTATCAACTAATGATCTAAGATACTCAACCCAACCCTGCTGCACAGCCTTTGTCCTGCAGCACGCAAAATCCAGGAATTCGGAAGACAGTAGAGCTAGCACCAGTCCTCAAAAAGTAGAGCTAGCACCAGAAAGAAGCATGCACAAAGTTTTTTGATTGATCAATTCCATATATAATGACAATGTTATCTTTCAGATAGGTTTAAGCCATAAAACATAATACGCTGTAGTGATAATGCATCACAAAACCATTTCCAACACTTTCCAAAATCCAACAAAGGAGTAAAGGGCAGTAGGGCACAAACGAAAAAAAATATTGGTTTCTCAAACAACGAATAACTCAACTGGCATTCTGGCAACATAATTCTTTTTCTTTATGAACTATCCTTTCCTTTTACCCCCAATAGATGTTATTTGTTCTCTTCAATTTCTATATGTTTAGGTGATAAATGAACTGTCAAGTGTCAACACAACAAATCCTTACCGTTTCTAAACGTAAAACAAGAACCTCCTTCTTTTGACCAATTCGGTGGGCTCTAGCCTGTGCTTGCAGGTCAACCTGAAAAATAATCAAGGAAAGACATGTAGAAACTCTTACATAATATATTCCCTGAATAATATAATAGAATGAACTTTAGCTACCTGAGGATTCCAATCAGTGTCAAATATGATAACGGTATCAGCTGCTTGGAGATTGACACCAACACCTCCTGCTCGGATACTGCAGAAAACAGGGGAGAGGTAGGCCTTAGAGCTCAAATATTCACTAGTTAAGTAAACAAGTTTAAATATTAATCAAGTAAATGGCCAAGAAAGATCCATCAGTTCACTAAGTTTCATTTAGAGTAAAGTGCAACACAGGTCCCTAAACTTGTGCAGGCGTGTCACTTGGGTCCCTAAACTTAATGATTGCACATTTAGGTCCCTAAACCTGTATAAGTGGGTCAGTAGAGGTCCAAAACCACACTTAGTTAGAAACTAATGATATGTGGCACTTTGACCCTATTTAAGCCGAAGTTTGACCATGAAATTGGTAACTAAGACCAATCAGAAGCTTGCAAAAGTTATTCAATGATGTGAAAATTTCCTTCAAATCAAAAAATATTAATCCTCCAATTATTTCAAATGGTTCTCACATGGCCAAATTGTGATTTAGATTGAACTAAGGTGTCATGTCTCAAGGGCCTAAGTGGCACACGTGCACAAGTTTAGGGACCTATGGCATACTTTACTCTTTCATTTAGACAAAACCTCCTAGTGCTACAATCTAGTAATATACCTAAGCAGAAAAATGAAAGCTTGAGAATTAGGATGATTAAATTTATCAATAAGAGCTCCTCTTTCAAGACCAGAAGTCTGCCCATCCAATCTAAGGTACTTATATTTTTTCCATATCAGATAATCCTCCATTACATCAAGCAATCTTGTCATTGTAGAGAAAAATAGAACCTGCATGATTGTAATTAATGTCAGTCAGCAAGAAGTCATTGCCAAAAAAGGGAACAAGGACACTAGACAAATAAGCGAATTCAACTTGCAAGTTGCAACTAAAGTAGGTCATCCACTTTCAGAGATGTCTACAAGTCTATCAAAATCCCATTTAAATCCATTTACCCGATGGCCAGTAGCTTTGAGTTTGGGTAGCAATCTGTCCAACATCTCAAGTTTTCCGCAGAGCCTCAGAATAGATGGCAGATAATGCCTAGGTAGATAACCCTCAATCTGCATAAACAACCCAAATGGCTGATGATGAACACAAGGAAACAAAAATAACCAAAATGTGGCAATATGGCAGAATCACATTCTACCTCTGCAACATGAAGCTGGCTAAGGTATGGATGATTGCATATATTCCTCAATTCCATGACAGAATTGTGCACAGAGCGGACCTATAGAGTATAAAGTAGTATATTACAGACCAAAACCTTGGAAACATTTAACAAGTGAAATACTAAAGAAAACAAAAGAAAAAACTCTGAACAGTCACAGGGTGAGGGTATGCACCTTAACTGCTCCAATTCCACCAAGGTTTTCCTCCACCCTTGTCATAAGAAGTTTCTGATAAGCAGATGCCTCACACCTTACAAGTCTTTCAATCTTCCCTGGCAATTGATTTTCGACCTGAAGGCAGTAAAACACAATTAAAAATATTGCACTATGCTGATGATCTGGATACAGACAAAGACAAGATACAAAAGGGAAACAATAAGAAATCTCCAACTTGATGGACTAGTTGCTAAGTAAGAGTATGCAACGATGCATGACTTCTTTTAATTTTGTTGAATATCAACGGTTAATTAACAAATATCAATCCTCAGAAACTGGGACGTTCTTCTTGGGGTCCCTTGACGTATCAGACAAATCAGTTAGCCGGTAGAATTCTGATGGAGAAGTTCCCTACCTTGTATTGGACCCCTTGTGCAGCCCACTGTTTGGATTTTATGCTGGAGGATATTGGGCGAAAGATTCCACAATTCAACTCATGCATTACAAAGGCCAAGAAGGTGACCACATTCATCTATAAGCATGGAAGGCTACTTGATGCAATGAGGCATAAGACAAATGGGAGGGATCTTGTGAGGCCTGCTACTAGGTTTGCTACATCTTTTCTCACATTGTCAAGTTTGCACAAGCATAGGCAAGCTATGAAAAGTCTCTTTGTGGATGAAACTTGGACTAGGACTAAATTGTCAAGAACAGAGACAGGGAAACAAATAGCAGAAATTGTGCTTTCCATGGCATTTTGGGGTTCGATGGAAGATTGCATCAGATCAACACAACCTCTTCTCATTGTCTTGAGAATCGTAGATGGTGATGAGAAGCCGGCAATGCCCGAGGTTGCTGCAAGCATGGATGTTGCAAGACACAAGATCAAGGAAGCTTTGGGGCACAAGCCAAGGTTACTCGACAAAGTCTTGAAATATATTGACAACCGTTGGGACACACAAATGGACCAAAAGCTTTATGGGACTGCATTGTTCTTGAACCCGAATAGGTTCTTTGACATTCGAAAAGACACTGAAAATAGGAAATTTTGTGGTAGGCTAAGGCACATGTTCAATGAAGTACTATGGAAGATGGTACCCGATGAAGCAAAGCAAGATAAGTTCTTTGGCTGATGACTATGAGAGGGCAGAAGGTTGCTTCACAATGAAATTAGCAATTAGGGACAGGACAAAAAAAACCTCGTAAGTAATGTTTGAAGTTTCTTCCATTTAATCTTCCTATGTTTGAAGCTCTAATATGTTATATATGCTTTTGTAGTTCTTTGGTGGGGTGCATATGGTGGCCTTGCTTATGAACTCCAATCTTTAGCAACGCGCATAGTTAGTCTTTGTGCCTCGGCTTCCGAGTGTGAGCGGAATTGGAGTACATTTGAGTTTGTAAGTGTATAGAATCTAGCCACTTACTACAGTCAAGAACCTTTGTCCTTGAGAATTGAGATTCATTATTGAGATGCTTCGCTAATTAGTAGTTTTCCTTGTTGTCTTCACTTTTTAGATTCACACCAAGAAAAGGAACCGGTTAGAGCACGAAAGATTGGACAAATGGGTGTACATTTCATACAACCAGAGGATGTCAAATAGGTTTCAACAATTGCGTGAGGAAGGGTCTAAAGGAAAGAGATCTAACCCATTGGTCCTAGAGGATTTTGATTGGGAGAACGAGTGGGTTCACAAGAATGCCGAAGAACCTGAAAAGGTCCATGAAGGGGAAGATCTTACTTGGGCTCAAGTTGATGAAGCAGCCGGTGCATCACACGGAGGATCACACAACCTTCGGTGTCGCTATCCACATCCACCTAGGACAGCTCAAGGAGTTGGTATTGCAAACCGTGTGATAAAAAGCCTATTCTCGGTGGCGCAAAAGCATTGAAGCCTTGGAGGAGGAGCTTGAAGTTCAAGAGAATAATGAGGAAGAAGAAGCACTTGCGGAGTCCAGGGCTGATGATGATGATGATGTTGATGATGATTTTGGCGAGAGTCCAGCAAGTAGTCCCCATGATGATGGGACAGAATCAGATGGTGACAACAACAACGTCATGCTTGACACGGATCATTTTAGCTCGGATGAGTAATATGGGCGGCTTTCATGAGGATGTCTTGGATTTCGACTTTGATGTTGTTGGACTTTTGGTGATTTGTCATGATGTGGCCTTTGGGCTTACTTTTGCCCTATTTAGACTTATGAACTTGTTGTCCTAATATTTTATCGTCATTATCATTAAGAACTCATCACTTAGTGATGATAATTTGCCACCTTATTTAATTTTTGTGATGTCATTTTACTAATTTACCTGCTATGTGGCTGTTTGTTATCTTGTTTGTGGCTATGTGCAATACGCATGGTTTGCATCCGTGATACATGGTACATTTTTGTCGTAATGTTCATTTACTTGTCGAATGATCATTTGATTTGATTGCTCTACTGATTCTCTGTCCTTCAAAATTTCAGGGTACTGTGGCTGTTGGCTTACCGGAACACTGAATATAAGAAGTTAAGAACCTTTTTTGCTTCGCTTGTTTGGTCTTGCTCTTCTTCATTCAGGGTGTAACTCAGTATTCATATTTGCAGAGAATTGGACTGTCTGGACTCTGGGCAGAGAAATGCCACTAGATGTGGCCTTTGGTGGGCACTGGGCAGAAATGCTTAAAACAAGAGGACACTCAGGACAGTATAGGGAGGCATTCCTTGCATTCTGCTGCATTGCTTGAGCAAGCCGCTTGTTGCTATTTGTTGTCCAGTCTGAGTCCACCTATGCTTCAGAAGTATGGATTTCACCTAATCTTGGCTGGCAATAGTTACTACATATCTGATCAGGTGTATAATAATTTCTTTACAGCAGTGATATTTTAGTAATGCTATAGAGGTTGTTTGAATCTGTGTTGAGTTCTGAGCATTCTCCCTTAAAATGCATAAGCAACATGCTGTTCGGGCATACAGAAATGCTCTGTTTGTTTACAAACAAAATCCTTGGAGTTACAAACAAAATGAATGCGCGAAGAAAGTGATGTTTGGCTCAAAAAAGGTAAGGAATCAACTTATTACCGTACTTATGTGTTCTGCTCTTTATTTCATGCAAAACAGTACATAAACATGTCTTAAACTATTGCTAGAAGCATAGAACTTGCTCAACTCTTAGTGTGCTGAATATATGTTGTCTAGTCACGACTACCCAGTCGACTAGTCGCCCCTACATCGACTCGACTTGACGACTTAACAACTATGAACCACAGACATTTTAGTTTCTTTCAATTAAGCTGTAACACAAAGTAAACCTAATATGCCTGAAATAACAAACATCATGCACTCCCACCGTTTGTAAATGTGAGCCAGTTTTTGCTTTCCATGGTCTTGGATACAATACAACCATTGAGTTTTATGGTAATATGTTAGTATGGTTGACAAAAGAATAATGTTATAAAGCAAATTTATTGGCAGATCTACTAGTGTTATTTTTCATGTGGATAATGTAGATGTCTTGCATATATGTTGGTGATCAAAGTTGCAAATCATGACTGCACATGTACTGATATGCCAAAATTACATATATTTAGAAACCGAGGAAGTAACATTTTTTCGTTTCCAGGAAACTAGATGGACATTTACAAGCACATGGAAAAAATCTAACCTATAAAACCTGGTATTACAGATCATGTAGAGAAACAAAGCTAATAAGAACCAGTTCGGTGTTGCTGTTTTGTGTTTTTTTTTGCATTGTGCTATGGAACCTAGCTATGGAGAATCTTTAGCTCTTCACCCACTGCAATGCTCAACCCAGCCTTCATACAATACCAAAAGATGGACAGAGCATTCTAATTCAAGTAAGTAAAACATATTAAGAATTGAAAAGGAGAAAGAAAATCCAAAGATGTTTGCTGAATTAGCTGCTATCTGTAAAGCTGAACTACATAGCGCTACAAGTAAGCATTTATTAATCATGATATATTACAAATACAATGTGGCCAGTGGATATGTTGTTTCTGGAAGGTTGGTACTCGATAGTAGTGCCTCAATTTGAGATAAGTAGATAACAATATTAAATAGTTAGTATAGACTTCTTTTTGCACTTGGAAATTCAAATAAAACGCCTGGTGAATTGCTCGAAGTAACTAATCTCAAAACAGGCATAAAGTTTGCGAAATCAAAGACCTTATGCTTAAGTCTTCGGAGTACAAAGGGCCGAAGAACCTGGTGAAGACGATTTATGATCAGCAAGTTTTCCTCCTCTGACAGTAAGGCCTTTAGGCAGAAAAGAAAACTGGAGTCAAACACAGTTTCCTTCCAACAAAACAATGCTGCACTATGCAAAACAAAGAAAATTGAAGAGTTACCTCATCAGGTGAGTTATCACCATTACTTTCGAAAGGTTTGTTAAACCACTGAGAGAAGTCTTCTGAAGAGTTAAATATATTGGGCAACAGAAAATTCAAAAGTGCCCACAGCTCCTCAAGATTGTTCTTCACAGAAAAAGTGTACCAAATAAGCAACAGGTGCATGTGAGGGGGAAATTGTAGTTCAGTAATATGTATGTAATGTAGAGATCATTGTATAAATAGATGAATAAACAGTTGAACGCAGACATTACTTCAAAAGCAAAGATAGAATCAAAATGTAACAGTACAAGTGCAAACTTTAGAACCTGCAGAGGTGTTCCTGTCAGCAATAGCCGATGAGAACTCCGATAATGCTTCAAATCAGCATTGAGCTTACAAGACGCATTCTTTATACGGTGCCCTTCATCGATTATTATATAGTGCCACTGTATTTTGCTTAGTTTTGGCCTGTCATGCTTATTCATCAAGTACTCGTATGTTGTCAAAAGAACATTGAACTTCTGATGAACTATCATCTCTCTGGGGAAAAAAACTAGCTAAAGTGAACAGAATCTTCGCATGAACTAAAGGAAGGATTGAATTGAAGAATTTAGCATTTACTTAAACAATTTGCGCCTTTCTTCTGGAGGACCAGCATAGGCAATTTTATTTATACTAGGAGCCCAGAAGTTGAGTTCAGATTCCCATCCAGGAAGAACGGACGATGGTACAACCACGAGAAATGGTCCCCGGTCATTTTTTGTTTCCATAAGGTAGCACAACAAAGAGATTACCTGCCAAAGTAGCAAGGCAAAATAAGCAGAATTCAAGTAATTATTTTAATAACATAACATAAAAAACGATCAAGAAATGCTGAGTGGCACTGCACTAGATCTTACTTGTACTGTTTTACCAAGACCCATCTCATCAGCTAAAATTCCATTCAAATTATTATTGTACAATGAAACCAGCCAACGCAAACCATTGATCTGGTACCTGTAAAGTAGCATAGCAAGTAATAACTCAAGAAAATGAGCACTGAATGATCAAACATGTAGCAGAGATAAAAAAAGTCAATGAACTAATAAAGACTAGATCACACAAAATAAAAAAGCAGAAAAGATGAGGAGTGCAACTTACTCTCGCAATTTCCCACCCACAAGATAACAAGGCTGGTCATTTACAATCTCCTTTACACTAAAAAATGTAAGCAATTATGTAAGAATTAGAAAAGGATTAGAAAGTTAAGTAGCAAATAATGAACATTAGAAGACTATTGTATAAGAATTTAATAAGTGAAGCATGTAATTCTATCCAATCCATGCGGTACCTGTGGGCCAACTGATAATATTTTTCATTGCTTTCAAGATAATGCTGGAAAGAGGAAAACACAGTTAAGTAGATCTTTAACAAAAAAATGCATCTAATCAAGACTCGGAGAGAAACGATGAAAAAACCTGTGGCTGGTAGCTCTCATCTTCAATATCGTTTGCAGTGTCACTCTTATCAGAAACATAAGATGCACGGCCATCCATAGACTTGGCACCTTGTAATTTAGACCCGAGTTTCTGTAGATATTTCTCGGTTTCTCGCAGTAGTTGCTTAACACGATCAGATTTTGCATCCTACAAGGTAGCAATTCTTATCAGAAGTGACTTAGACCAACAAATATTGATAAATTAAAATGAAGGGTTAAGCTCAAAATATATAAGCAAACAAGACTCACCTGGACCATCCTAAGATACCCTTCAACATCATTGTTCTTGAGCAGATTGATCTTCTCCCGTTGGATTCTATCCAGCTTCTCCCGATGAACTCGTTCTTTCCGCTTGTGAAACTCTTTTATGTATCGATTGAAACCCTTCAAGCGTTCTCTCTTAACCTTGAAACTGTCCTCCATTCTCTCTCTGCAAGTTCCATAGGCAAAGCATTACGAAATGGCATAGGCAAAATGTTTAATGAGCATAAACCACGAGCATACTGTGTTTACAAACTTTACTAGCATAAACTATTTCTGTTATGGCTCTAAAAAAAGAGGGATCATTTTAGTTAGTGTATATACAAAATAGAAAACAGGAGCACTGCTAGAAAGCCACTGCATTGCCAAACTCACCCTAAATCATTAATAGTGTAATCATTCAATCGTGAGTTACCCAATGAAAAATGAACCCTAACATATATGCTACAAAATTGAAAAACATTGGGTAGAGAAATAACTTCAAATACTGGCTACAAAAAGAAAGAACTCAACTGAAGAATCCAAGAGAGATTGTTATCCAACCTGTGAGTCTCTATATCAGCAAAGAACTCCTTTTGTCTCTCACGAATTCTCTTTTGCCTTTCCTCCTTCATTTTCTGTTCAATTTTTTCAAGCTGTTTCGCACGGCGTCCATGCCTGTGTTTCTTTACTGCTTTCACACGCTCCAAGTCAGCTGTATTAGGCTTGAAAAAGTCTAACAAAAATTCACTGCCCAATAGAAGCAAGAAATTAAAACAAGGATTGTATAGCCATAGAAACATACAATCAGCGTAAGGAGAGAAATTAAACACTAGTGATCTCCAATGGCAAGCAAACCTGCGCACACGACGTTGAAGTGGGAGAAGTTGAAGTTTTTTCAATTCAATGACACACTTTGTCTTCGCAGAAAAATCTTCAGATGAACCAACATTTTCCTGAAGCAAACATAAGAAATTAAAATTTTGCAACAAGGTGGCTAACAGAGGACAAGATGCTACATATACTAGTGCAACACACACAGACACATGCACGCACGCACGCACACACAATATCCTGTTTATGTACACCAGATGTTCATTATAAGAAAACAAAAACACTGGTACGGTGAAGAAAAGACTGAATTTTGGCAACGATAAAGATCATGTATATATGAAACAGAAACACATAAACATGTATAGAACATTTCCAAATGATGTTTTTCCCATTTCCAGGCTTTCAAAGTGAAGAAGGTAGGAGAGACCTTTAGCTTCTCATAGGACGCTGAAATTCTTTTATGTGCCTTCTGCTGCTCTAATACCTTTTTTTTATTTTCTTCATATTTTCTCTTTTGATAATCCATGATCCATTTTTCAGTCATTGTGTACTTTGGAGGAGATGATGGTAAATCATCATGCTCGGAGAAATCCTCATGTCCTTCATCAGCAGATCGATCAGACACAATCTCCCCCATGTGACTGCAATTTTCAACCTCATTGCCAGCTGTCTCTAGAGTTTGATCCTTTCCTGGTAAATTGGAGTTGTAACCATCAACAGGCATGTGATGCCTCGAAGGTGCAAGTGATTCTTTAGATGCTTCATCATGTAACCGAGCTTTGGCCAATAAGGCAGCTTCCGAATTCGGATGATGCCTATTACCACCCAAAGATGATGGTCCCTGGCCTCCCCAACTTAAATTCCTATTCAAAATCTCTGCATCAGCCCTGTAGGTCTCAGGGGCAATTCTTCTTGCATCTCCCTGAAAGTGTGACTGCTGTCGTCCATATAGCATGGGAGATACAGTCTCTTCAGAACGTATTTCAGAACCAGTTCCCTGTATAACAACAGCTTGCTGGATATTTCCTTCTTCCATCAATGACTTCTCGTGTTCAACTATCTTGAGCTTCTTTTTGGCAATTTCTGGGTCCTTTGATGAGGAATCAACTTCTGCAATAGTGCCCGCAGATGTTGATGGAAGTCTAGATATATCACTGTGCCTACCAAAAATAGCAGAGTTTTCCTGATTGTTTCCATTTTCCCTTTCAGAACCATCAGCCACTCTGCTCTCGTTACCTCTCTGACCTGCACTGCCACCTGATTTTCAAGTATAAACTCATCAAGAACATGATAAATCAGACACTTCAGGCAATGGGTCCTGTTCTTAGTTCTTACCTTCTGCAGGGGGTCCTCCACCGAAGGCAATTTCAAGGTGCACCTTCCTGGGCTGCAAATTGTTTCTACAAGAAAGCGTAGCCTACATGAGTGCTACAGAGATGAAGTTTGAATACTAATCATCCTACAACCCTCTGACCATGGATACATTATGTGAAAGAACAACACGCAAATGAGGATAAGGAAGAAAGCACGGACCTAAATGCAAGAAATACTAAACACTGTGCTCTGAGCTGCTTCAACTGTTGTTCTTTGAATGGCATGTTGGGAGAGGTGTGAGACATTTGATATGGCCCAACATTTCTATTTGGAAGGGAAGATAATCTGCCATCTTGCAAAGATGAATCGGCCCTCTGTGGTGCTCTGTTAATACCTTGCCTTTCTTGCAGTGAACTGCCCTGCAAAGTTATATTACATGTGTGAGTCTAATAAAGTACCTCTAGAAGATTGCATTAACTAGTGGAATATAGATATCAATGAACAAAGGACTAGATGACCAAACAAAAAGTTTCTTAAGCTGGCTAGCAGAAACAGGTTACACTATCAGATGATCAACCTGGCAGAAAAACCACTTAAGGCATGCATGTAGAGATTATCAAAACATGACATAAAATACATTATGTGCACAAAGCTCGATTAGAACATTATGACCTTCTTATTTGGTCACCAACAAATGCCTAAAAGGTACAGTATTGCAATGTATCCATACTACTAAAAGAAGAAAAGAAAGTGGCCCATAAAAAGTCACCTAACATGAGCAAACACCGCAACAAAACTTCTGCATTTCACTAAAAAGGTTTTCTTAAAAAAGGTCACAATGTATATCTGAAATAAGATGCAAGCCGATATTTTAACACAGAGAATCTTTAGGATCAATTGATAAAATGCCCTCACTTACATGTGTCATTGATAAAATGCCCCATGATGTCTCACTGACATGTGGGTCCTGGGGCCACATGACAGTGAGACAAACAGGGCATTTTATCAATTGCAGCGAGTAAAATGGGGCATATGATCAATTCCCCAGAATCTTTATGGGTTAACCCAAAGGTCTTACATGCGTAATCCCCAAATGAGCTCCCCCTTTAGCGCCAGAATGAAGAAGTTCAGTGCCAGTATTGCCAGAAGCCAAGTCCTTTCCCTTTTCCAGAAACTGTGAGCCACCTCCAAAGGAAGACATGTAAGAAGGAATTGTGGGGAAATCCATTTGTGATGTGGAAGTAGGGTTAAAAGCTCCTTGCGACCCTACATTAACTTTCCCTGCAGTATAAGCAAACTCATTAAGATAAGAATTTGAACTTCAATGCCTTTAATAAGGCTGTTATTGTCTCTTTTTTTAATGGAAGTACCTTCGACATTGACTCCAGGCCTCATTAAGTTGGGAACAGACCCTTGAGTATTCTTCGTAATTGGACCTTGTGGATTTTGGTTCCAGCCCAAACCAGCATTAAACAAATTCACTCCTCCGAGTATACTTTTCTGCAACTCGGCAGGGATATTACCAGAAGCCAGTCCTTCAGCAAAATTTGAAATTTGTGACATTGTGAATGGATTTGATGGTTTACTCTTGTCAGTAGTTCTCCCAGCAGAAACTGATGGACCTTCCGTGTGAGCCCTGAAAAAAGGTGCACCACCAGGTAAGGGAGGCACCTGAGCAGTAGCACCTTGCAGTGCATGCGATTGCTCATGCTCAAATCCCTTGGAAGGCTGACCTTGTGCACCAGCTTTGCCAGTCTTTTTCCCTTTTCTAATATTGTGTCCAGTAGAGAAAGCATCTGATTTTGAGTTGTCTTCAGAATGCAAGTCCCCTGCTGCTCTTGAATCCATCCTTTTTCTCTTCGAAGAGGAGGTTTTCTTGCTTGTTTTTTCATCGGACTTCAAAGAATCATGTGAATTCATAGATCTCGTGTCCTCCAATTGCAGACTTGCAGGGCTTTCGAATCCAGAGGACCTACCACTCTTTTGCGACATGGAGCCTTGATGAATATCAGCCCCTGGGACATCACCCCTATTTTGAGCCCCTGGGACATCACCACTATTTTGTCCTGATGGAACCGTACCTGAAATAGATGACCCATGCCTTGACATATCAGTTGAACTTGACCATAAAAGAACGCATCAGAAAATCATATTCATATCTCTAAAACAGTGACCTGAAATTTTCCTTTCAAGTTGGTTACCTGATGGAAACTGCCATAATCCAGCTTGCCCACTACTTTGGGATGCATCACTTCCAACCATGAGAGACTGACTACCCATGATCCCTTTGTCCTTCGACATAGCAACACTAGAATCTCCTGCTTGTGGACCACCAGAAAATGGAATTCGCGATGATCGCAATGAATCCATATCGATTCCATGTTGGCTTACAACAGTCTCCATCGCCCTGCCGACAGAAATTACAGATGCTCGAACATTTTTTTGAATTAGGAAATGATGAAAACTCAAGCTCTAGAACATGAAAACTTTGATAGAACCTTCTGAACTACATAGAATCCTTTCACTTTGTATTTCAAACATCCATGTAAAAGGTAGACCAAATTGAATTTTTATTGTTACTACAGATTGCAAATCATATGACACCAACTAGTATAAAGCATATAGCATTCAATGGTGTCACTAAGAACATTTGAAGACAACTAACAAGCAAGAAAAATTTTCAGTTAAAGAACATTTAAAGAACTCCGTTCCACACAGAAAACAGAAAGAACTTTAACAAGTATTTGAATTTAAATTGACAATTTTTTCTTTAGAAAAGATAGTGAAGAACTAAAGCAAATATTCACCTTGATATGACTTGATATGGCAGTGACTGTTCCTTTCCACTTAGTTTCATATGTTGACATATCTGGAAGATCAAATGGAGAAGCAAGGTTATGGTTAGGTTTTAAAGTTTTCATGTTATTCTGCATTATTGGTTGAGCTGCATACCACGTAAAGTTTTGTTGCTAATTTAGCAGGCTCATCCTTCGACTCCTGAATAAGTTTATGAAGAAGCTTCGCAGCCTCCACTTCAACATGTTGTGATGAAGCCATTTGTGAACTCTACCTGTCATCAGAGTGAGATTATTCGAGAACAAAATAAATAAATCATAGTCCGTTTAATATTTGTAACAGGCAGCCAGTAATTCATGTAAATGAGCAAATGTGGCAGCCTTCAAGCATCAAATACAGTACATAAGTACAGATAAAGTGGAATGATGTTTCAGGACTATTTTTAGTAGATGCAAATTGTTAATGCAATGTAGCAGATTTAGTAAATAAAAATAATTTGTGAGGACCATCCCCCTTATCATCCCATCATTCAGCATAAATGTATCATAATCATCATCATTACCATCCTTAAGCATAATCATCATAATAATCATAAGCCTTAGCTAATCTATTGAGCATCAATGCATTTTTATGTTGTGCATAAGCATGAAAGAAAAAGCATCAAGTCTGCATGCATGCATATGTGTTGGCAGTAAATGGGTAAATGAGTGAAGTAGTAAGAGTGTAAAACAGTAAGGGTAATTGCAATGTGCAGTGAAGGGATAAGAATGCCAGCCAGAGAGATATTTTCTCCCCTCAGTTCATTTCGCCAGAACCAAGGAGAGCAGCCAACAAGTGCTTTCATTCTCCATAGCCTCATTTCTCATCAAGTTCAGCCAACCTCTTGCCATCGCCAAAACCAGGAGATAGCAAGGGATTCACTTCCCTTAACCATTTCAGCCAAAGAGCCATCCACATTTTCCAAACCAAAGCAACAGAGAAAGGAGTAGCCAGGCAACCGAGGAGTAGGAACCAGCCCAAGGATCGAACCAGAACCAAGCAAGAAGAGGAGCTGCCGAGACAAGAGGAAGGAAGTGAAGCTCTGCTACCTCTCCACTACCCTCACCGACCTCATCAGCTTCACCAACCCTAGCCAACAGCATCAACCTTCTTCTTCACACAACCGAACCAAAAAACCAGGAAAATCAATTAAGTAATAGTCTAGCTTAGCTGCAAATGCATAGATCCAGTGAAATAGCAGTAGATCTAGAGATTAGCATAGGGATTAGAGTAGATCGGGTAGAGGGAGGAGGAGGAGCGCCGATCGGCAGTAGAGAGAGGCAGCCGGATGGGGAGCCATCGGCAGAGAGGAGAGAGAGGGAGGATGAGGCGCGGCCGAGCAGGAGATGGAGCCGGCCGGGAGAGAGGGATGGAGGAGGAAGAAAGGCGGTTGTGCGAGGAAGAGCGCCGGTCGCCTACCTCTGGAGCGGAGCAGTTCAGCCAGAATGAAGTCGAGACTCGAGAGGCTTCGGTCTCCTGATGCTAGTGAAGCAGTAGAAAAGGAAATGGGATAGGGAGAGGAAGGGAAAGAAAAGATGGAAGGAGCGAAAAAGAAAAGAAGAAAAAGGAAGAAAAGAAAAGGAGAAAAAAATGAGGAAAGTTGAAAAATGAATAAATTAGTTGCATGTAGATCCGTCAAGAATAGCCTGTATTGTATTAGGTGATTAGTTAGTTAATTATAAGATTGGATTTATACATGTGCATAAAAACTATAAAATAGCAGCATTAGTTGCATTAAGTGATTAATTGGCTAAATATAAAAATGAAGCATGCATTGCATCTAAGGGTGTGTTTGGTAGAGCTCTAGCTCCATCAGATCCGTAGATCCGGTGGAGCTGGGTTTTCCTAACTCCATCAGATCCGTAGATTTGGTGGAGTTGGAGCTGTGATACATTAAGAATATTTAGATGGATTATCTTTTTTACATTTTAGACCAAAAATATAAACTTAATTCACTTTATTTTAGCCTACAAGTTTCAGATCTCACGTAAAGCTAGGAACTGAAGCTCTACCAAATAGGCCTAAATAACCATCAAATCCATAAAATAAGCATATAAATATTGGACCGATTGGACACCGTAACTCGTACTTAATAAATTGTTGTAGTTTAATAGATGATAATTTTTAGGACCAGATCAGAACATGTCCGTCAGTCAGACCCAGTTTTTGAGCGAGGTAGAACCTTTAGAGTATATTCCAAGCAAGCTTTTCCTTTTATCATGTTTTATTAAAGGATTTTACTGCTTTAGGTAATTACCCGTATCATCACTGCATGGGAAACTTTATTTTGCAAAAGAAAGTATTAAACTGGATGCGGTTGGAAAGAATGGATTGGAAAATGGATGAATAGATTGATAATTTCATTGGCTCATCCAACAAATGGAGTCGTTGGAGTATATTTAATATGGGTGGGTAGAGGACGTCGAGGAGAAGGGTTGCTGCTGGTGAGGTCCTCTACATAGGCTATAATATAAGGTCTAAATAACTAACACTTGGGCATTGAGCCATAAAATCAATATCAACCATGGTGTGTGAAATCGGCCAGAAAAGGTTGTCCTACGAAGGTATTAAAGCTCTCCACATTAGGTATGTATAAAAGGTGCACTCTGGGAATGCCGGTAAGCCCCAGAGGTGCGAGACCAATTGAGTGGCGGTATATTTGAAGCCAGAGGTTTACCCCTGGTTGAGAGGGAGTACAACTGTGTCTTGGAGTTGTGAGGTAGCTTGGGTTAGGTGTCACAAACTCAAAGTGCAGGGTAGAGAACTAATACTAGAGTAGCGATAAACGTTCTAGGGCATCTCTTATGGATGTCACTATTGGTAAAGTGATACAAACCTGCGCAGGTAAAATCTTAAAATCAAGTCAGTCTCTTGGATTAGAGACTAAAGAAGCTCTGGCTATCTCATATACGGTGTTAGTAGAATCTTCTAAAAATATAAAGTCAACCAACCTTTAAACTAAAACTTAATTACTGTAGAAAGGATATTTTGAGAAAAGTGGTTTTGAGTGAAGTTAGATTAGGTGTGGTTAATATGGGAGGGAAAAATCATTTCTGCATTCATATATTATTGCTTGCTGAGTACTTTGTACTCACACTTGCTTAATCCTCCTCTTGCTTAGATAGTGAGGTCCATGGACAATCCTCTGAGACATGGTTAAAGGACAATCCACAGGAGCAGGACCTATCGGAGGACAGATACTACTGCTACTGCTATCAAGAGGAGTAGTAGTGTTAGTAGACCGTATTCCAGCTCTAGCAGGCCCTCAGGGGAGTAGGAGGTTGTAGTAGATATCTATATCTTTTGCTGTAAATAAAGTCTATATAAATTAAGGTAATGTAATGGACAATAACCCTGCGTGGCTAATGGAATGTAATAAGGAGTTCCATTGTCTATCTCTAATTATTGTTACACTACAATACTCTGTATACAGTGTAGTAACTAATAAAGCATTGGAAAGTCTGATGTTTTGCTAGTTACTGTGTTGAGGTCCGTATGATTAACTCTAGGTGACGGTCGTTAACAGGGGTTAATTATACGGGTCGCTACAGCTGGTATCAGAGCAATGCCTACGACAACCACGCAATTAAATAACTAGAGACTGGTTGAAAGCCTAAGGGAAACATTTTTGCTGGCTATATGGCACTAGCTATATTTATAGTCCTCATCTCGTCAAATGATAATAGTATGCTTAGCTCTAAATATTTGATGGCAATAGTCTGACCACCAGTGTTGATTTGCTCCTTTTTAAGAAAAGTAGAAGGGAACATTAGTTCTCTTGCTATATGAAAATACGTGGTTTGGCATATATTAATGTTGTTGCAAAAATGCCTTTCTTTATCTGAGCTGAGCATGCATAATTGCCTTCATAGCATTGCATTTTAGTTCTATCATTTTATTATATACATGTTGCTGCACATGTTCAATTTAATGATTTAGCTACTTCTCATTTTTACCATGTTATCTCCTTTTGAATATTGACATGTGTATGCATTCTTTCAAGTAAGAACCTTGGTGTCACCTTTTCATAGTGGTTGCTAGTAGTATCTGAATCACTCATTGTAACATTCCAAAAATTTGAGTTTAGAATGTTTAAATTTGAAAATGAACCATTTGCATTTTCCCCATATTAATTAAATCTTAATTTGAATTTTATATTAATGAAAGGATTTAATTTGACTAATCTATCCATCAAACAAAAGATTTTCAGTTTTAGTTGGCTTCATTATGCTGCAAGGAATTTTTCTGTATTTTTAAAGATTTTTCTGAATTTATTTGCTATTTATTTGCTATTTATTTGCTTTTATTTGAATTTCTGGAATTGCTTAAATTCGGAAAATGATTTTTATTCCGGTTTCCTTCTCGGGCCGAATCCTTTCCTCCGGCCCGGTCAATTCCTCTCCGTCGGCCGCTCGCTCCTCCTCCTCCCGCTACCGCGCCATTGTGGTTGCCACCCATCTTCGAAACCCTAGCGCCATGGGCGTTGGATCTCGATCTGGCGGTTGAGACTCGCCCGCGTGGCCACATGCGTGTGAGACGTCTGATCGGTGCCGCGTGGACGGCTAGCGTTGCGCCACGTCGCCTCCGTCTTCTTCGGCCGGACTCTGCCGCCGTCGCCGAATCCCGCAATCTCCGCCGTGATTTCCTCGCCAGCCGCGTCGTATCCGCGCCAAAATCATCGGCCTCTGCGCCTATTTAAAGCACCGCACCCGTTCCCCTCTCTCGTTTTTCGAGAATCGCCGCTGTGCGCCGCCCCGAGCTCCATATTTGCGCCGCCGTGCGAGGATCTTCCGCCGTCTTTCTTTCGCGGTGAGCCTCGCCGCTTATCTTGGTCTCTTGAGTTCCTGCGTCTCCTCTTTCTTTTTCCCCATATCCGAGCGCGTCTCGTCGCGTTTTGCTCGGCGGCGTCGCCTTCTTCTTCGCCTCGGCCTTGCTCGCACCTGCCGCCGCCTCATGCCGTCATTCCGTCGATGAGCCGTGGTCGTCGATCTTCGTCGCGCGCCGATCGCGCCGCACGTCGCCGCCGCGCCCCGCCCCCGGCCGTCCGTCCGTCGGGCGGCTGGATGCGCGACCGTGGCAAGCCCCGTCGGCCGCCACCTCGGCCCAGCGTGGCGGCCGCAAGATCGCTGCGTCGGCCGCCACGCCACCCTAACCCGCCGCGTGTCGCCACCTCACCGATGCGCCTCGTCACCCTAGATCTCCTCGGTGAACCCGGTCCACCGTGGCGTGTGCCGACGCGTGGGTCCCACCTATCGGCCGGCAAATTCTTTTGGATTTATTCTTTTCCGAAAATTCGAAAATCCAACCAATCACGTGTTGCCACGTGTCGACCTCTCTTTTTCGATTTTTACGATCCGGAATCTTCCAGAGCCCGTTCTCTTCGTTCGAGCTCCGATTCCAGTGATTCAAATTTCTAAATTCATCTAAATTCAAGATCTATCTTCCAATACCATTCTTTTTAATTTTTGAATTTTATTTGAATTTGTTTTATTTATTTGCTCTCGTTTCGCGTGTAGACGACGCAGTCGAAGCTCAAGCAAATCAACAATCAGAGGTAGAACCAGCAAGAGGCAGCGAAGGCAAGTCTTCCTTGAATATATTGATCCCAAATTTTACAAAATGCCTATATTGTTTTAAATTATGCATGCTTACTTTATGCAATGTACTTTAAACATAGTTCTAGAGTATAGTTAAATTCCAGTTTGTTATACCCTCATTGGTATTGATCATGTCGAACCTTTGACACCCTAGATGATATATACTAGCTATTTTATTTGGTGATAACTAGTAGATTAGTATGGAACGGTAGAATTGCTTAGTCCAGCTTAAGCGTTTTGGTATTGTGCCATTGTGGGAATCATTTCAAATATTGTTCAAACTTATTTGTGAAATTGCGGCAATTGGTGTTGCTGCTGTGATTTAAATGAAATAAAGTGGAAATGGTTTAGACCGGGGCGGATGGATGTTTGGCGGGTGCAGAAAGCACGAGACCTTGGTATGTGAATGTTCCGCCTAGTCAATTAAGGACCGGCGTGTGTTACCATGGACCGAGCACTACCGTACAACCACAAGTCTATATGGGTACGACACGGCTAAATAATTTGTGCGTCTCATTATTAGCTTCGCGGTTGGTGAGTGCGGATGTTGGCGGCGCAAGAGGGGCTTCAGATCGGGCGGCTAGAACCCTAACAAGCGGTGAAACCTTAGCGGGCGAGGTTAATAGTGGGGTTGTGCATTGTAAATGCCTTGTCATGATCTCTCTGCCGACACACCAAAGGAAGTGTGTTAAGTGCATGGCAACAAGAGTCGATCATATCTTGTGGGTAAAGTGTACACACTCTGCAGAGTTAAAACTACTTAAGTAGCCGTGCCCACGGTCAAGGGCAGGCGAGGTACGCTTGCACATTGTAGATTTCATGGTTTTGTTTTAAAGGAAAAAGGATGGTTTGGGAATCCGTGAGCAGATTGAACTCTCGGGTTATGGTTTGGCAGATGGAGCCAGTCAGGTAGATGGAACCTGCTTTAATTGTCATATCAAATGCAATAACTATTCAATTACATTTTGATCAAATAATGCTTTATGAAATTACTATTGGTATTTACAGTTAAACTTTGCTTTACGCTAAAAGAGCCATATTATGGCTTCAATTGTTTAGCCTTGCATATAGTTATCATGCATTATGTTTCCAAGACTTGCGAGTACAGTCTGTGCTCACCCTTGCAACATCCCCAACCTTCCACAGAAGAGTTCGCAGAAGCTGAAG
The DNA here is from genome assembly GCA_036346275.1 of Otatea glauca. NCBI lineage: Eukaryota > Viridiplantae > Streptophyta > Magnoliopsida > Poales > Poaceae > Otatea > Otatea glauca. The sequence goes on along the minus strand of CM070721.1, from coordinate 16,283,946 downwards.
GTGACTACGATTTCTACGCTTGTGGTTATGATGAAGGCGATCCGGAATGCTAGGACGCGAACCCCAGTCGATTGCCTATTGGGCAAATGGATGGGCTTACTTTGCTGCTGTTATTTCGTTTCCGCTGTTTCTTATTGAACTCAAGCTATGATGCTGCTTATTTGTAATAATTGGCCATAAGGCTAATACTCTTTTGCTTAATTAATATTATGTGCTTCGTGATATGGATGTGTTGTCATCATTGTTTCCATTTGTGTGTGCTAGCTTTTCTGGACTAGCACAAAGTTATACATGAGGGTTCGGATTTTGAGATCCGATCCCGACAGAGGTGGTATCAGAGCCATATCGACTGTAGGTCGCATCCCTAGTTAGTCTGATCTTCTTAGCAAGAACTTCAAGATTATTTTCTAAATCAAACCAACGAATTGCTGTGAAATAGATTATCTCATCTCATCTTATTCTTAGGTTGTTACTCCTTTCCTTTGCTGAAATATTATTTTAAAATTTTAATTTGATCTTATCTTTTGAAACTTCTCAAAGCCTCGAGCCTTCTGTAAGAATCCAGATCAAGGAAGAAGATGATCAAGCCGTCAAAGAGTATATCTGAGAAGACTCCCATATAGGATAAGTAATAGTGCCCAATAGTGTTGGAGTATGTCATCCTTTTTAATTTAGCAACGTATAGTCCGAGTGCATTAGAAATTTTTGTTGCTTGTTTGTTGGGTGTGTTGTACACTTGCCCTAGCATTGTGTTGCAGCCACCTTTCATTTGGTGTTTTATAGCTTGTTTGGTCTTGGAATGGCTACCTCCCTAGTCTTCTCATCTTTTGCTCTTTCCCTCTCATCTATTGCTAACCTATCCCTAGCCGTTGCTTCAGATGGAAGGTCAAGGAAGAGGTCGTGGAGCTGGTCGCAGAGGAGGTCGTGTTGGAGGTCGTGGTCGTGGCCAGGCAGAGCCACAAGAGCAGCAGGATGTTCAAGATCAGCAAGAGCAGCAAGTGCCACCGCCGCCGCCACTAGTCCAACCCCCAGTTGCAGATATCCAGCAGATGATGGCAATGCAGCTTTAGTTATTGCAGGCCCTTGCTCAGAATTTAGTGAACAATCGCAGCCCAAAGACTGTGCAGCATACAGTGATGCCGCCTGATCTAAGCTTGGAGAATTTATGAGAACTAGACCGCCTACCTTCACGGAGCGGTGAACCCTTGGAGCGCGATGGTGGTTAAGAGATGTGGAGAAAAAGCTCCAGTTGGCACAGTGTGATGATCGTGGAAAGGTTCTCTACGCGAGTCATCAGTTAAAAGGAGTAGCTGCTACTTGGTGGGATAACTTTTGTGCTGCCCATCAGAATGCTCAAGCTATCACTTGGGAGGAATTCTCTGAAGCCTTCCGTACTGCTCATGTGCCTGCCGGCATAATTGAAATGAAGAAAAGAGAATTTCGCAAGTTGCATCAGGGAAACCAGAGTGTTTCTGAGTATCTGAATAGGTTCACCCAATTGTCGAGGTATGCACCAGAAGATGTGGCAACTGAAAGTGCCAAGATTTGGAGATTCATGGAGGGACTTGACCCTGACATCAAGGTGCAGCTAGTTGCTTTGGATTTTCCGAATTTTCAGCATATGGTGAACAAGGCACTAGTGCAAGAAGATGCTCAGCGCCAACAGCGGGAGTCCCGCAAGAGAAGGATGGCATTCCAGGCTCAGCATGGAGTGAGTGGTTCTCGTCAGCGTTTTCAATCTCAGCAGGTCAGCAGGACACCAATTCAAGGAGCACCCCGTACTCTTAATTTTGGACCGCGCCCAATCGCTCAATGACAGCAGAACAACGCCAGTGGTCAACAGCAGAAAGGGAATTCAAATGCTGCAGGGATTCAGTGTTTTCATTGTCATCAGATGGGACATTATGCCAGCAACTGTCCTCAGAAGCGTCAGCAAGTGACCCTAGTGCCGTTCAACTTGGGATCCAATTCCGTTAGAGCTCCTACGCAAGGACAAGGTTGTGGAACACCTCAGACGCCAAGAGCTCCGCAATCCTTTGGAAGAGGACGTGTCAACCATGTGACCGCCGAAGAAGCTCAGGAGGCATCAGATGTGGTTTTGGGTAAGTTCCTTGTTAACTCAATACCTGCCTCAGCATTATTTGATTCTGGAGCATCGCATTCTTTTATATCGAAGAATTTTGTTGAACATTTTGGTTGGGAAACCTTTACCCTTAAGAGCCCTATGATAGTTCAATCTCCTGGGAAAGAATTGAGAACTAGTTCAGTATGCCCAAGTGCAACCATAAAAATCAATGGGGTAGAATTCCTAGCGAATCTTATCATTTTGGATTCAAAAGGAATAGATGTTATCCTAGGGATGGATTGGTTAATCAAGTATAAATGTCAAATAGATTGTGCCAGTAGAGCCATCACCCTTACCAATTCAGAAGGCATTCGAGTGGAGTATATGCCTGATGAGTCTTCAAGTAAGAAGTGCGCTTTGAACAGTTTGAAGGAATCAACTTTGGAAAGTATGCATGTGGTGCAAGAATATCCAGATGTATTTCCTGAAGATTTGCCAGGTATACCGCCTGATCGAGATGTAGAGTTCGTCATAGAGCTAGTCCCTGGTACAGTTCCTATTTCTAAGAGACCCTACCGTATGCCAGCCAATGAACTCGCCGAGATGAAGAAACAGGTTGAGGAGTTGCAAGAAAAAGGATACGTTCGTCCAAGTTCGTCACCTTGGGGAGCGCCAGTTCTTTTTGTAAAGAAGAAGGATAGCAGTTTGCGTTTGTGCGTGGACTATAGAGCCCTGAATGAAGTCACAATTAAGAATAAGTACCCGTTGCCCAGGATTTATGACCTGTTTGATCAGTTAAAAGGAGCGTGTATTTTCTCCAAGATCGATCTTCGATCCGGATACCATCAGTTGAAAATAAGGTCACAAGATATTCCGAAGGCAGCTTTTGCTACCCGATATGGACTATATGAGTTCACAGTTATGTCATTTGGTCTGACCAATGCACCAGCTTATTTTATGAACTTGATGAATAAAGTATATTTATGGAATACCTGGACAAGTTTGTGGTAGTATTCATAGATGATATTCTTATCTATTCCAAAGATGAAGCGGAACATGAAGGTCATTTGAGGATGGTGTTAGAAAAGCTCAGAAATCATCAGTTGTATGCTAAGTTCAGTAAATGTGAATTTTGGTTGAAAGAAGTTGCTTTCTTGGGTCATGTAATTTCTGCTAGAGGTGTCTCAGTAGACCCTGAAAAAGTGAAAGGTGTACTTGATTGGAGGCAACCCAAGTTAGTGCCTGATATCAGAAGTTTTCTTGGTTTAGCGAGATACTACCGAAGATTCATAGAAGGATTTTCAAAGATTGCAAGACCGCTTACCCGATTCTTTGAAGAAGGAAAAGAAGTTTGAATGGTCCTGAAGCTTGTGAGCAAAGTTTTCAGAATTAAAGAAAAGATGACCTCGGCAAAGTGCTCATTTTACGGATATTCTAAGAACTTTGAGATTTTCTGTGATGCTTCAAGACGGGGTCTTGGATGTGTTCTGATGCAAGAAGGCAAAGTAGTTGCATACGCCTCACGACAATTGCGACCACATGAGGAAAACTATCCAACCCATGATTTGGAAATGGCTGCAGTTGTGCATGCACTAAAGTTGTGGAGGCATTATCTCATCGGGAATCATTGTGAGATCTTCACCGATCATAAGAGTTTGAAGTATATCTTCACTCAAGCAGACCTCAACCTAAGACAAAGAAGATGGTTGGAGTTAATTAAGGATTATGATGTGGGAATACATTACCATCCTGGCAAGGCTAATGTAGTTGCCGATGCCTTAAGCCGGAAGAGCTATTGCAATAATTTGATGATTCAAGAAGATCAACCTGCTCTTCACAAGGAGTTTCAGCGTTTGAATTTGGAACTAGTAGAGGAAGGTCTCGTTGCTGCTTTAGAGATTCAACCAACCTTGGAGGATCAGATCAAAAAGATGCAAAAGTCAGATAAAGAAGCTGCTAAGATCAAGGATAGAATAAAGGAAGGTAAAGCCCCAGGATTTTCGAAAGATGAAGAAGGAACCGTTTGGCATGGAAAAAGCATATATGTGCCGGATCAAAAAGAGATCAAGCAGTTGATATTAAAAGAGGCACATGAGTCAGCGTACTCAATTCATCCAGGTAATACTAAGATGTATCAAGATCTTCGTGGTATATATTGGTGGCCAAGGATGAGAAAGGAAATCGCAGAGTACAAAGCTATGTGTGATGTATGCCAGCGAGTTAAAGCTGAACATCAAAGACCCACAGGATTGCTATAGCCATTAAAGGTGCCTGAATGGAAGTGAGAAGAAATTGGAATGGATTTCATTACAGGACTTCCGAGAACCAGATCAGGTTATGATTCAATATGGGTTATAGTGGATCGATTGATAAAAGTTGCACATTTTATTCCTGTGAGAACAACTTACCAGGGAGATAAACTTGCAGAGTTGTATATGTCAAGAATCGTGTGTTTGCATGGTGTCGCAAAGAGAATTGTATCAGATCGAGGCACTCAATTCACTTCAAGATTACGCAAAGTTGCAAGAAGCGTTGGGTACCAACTCGAATTTCAAAGATGACTTATCATCCTCAGACAGATGGACAAACTGAGCGAGTGAACCAAATCCTTGAAGATATGTTAAGGTCTTGTGCATTGTCCAATGCGGCAAGTTGGGATCAAAGTTTACCTTATGCAGAATTCTCTTATAACAATAGTTATCAAGCAAGTTTGCAGATGTCGCCATTTGAAGCCTTGTATGGAAGAAAGTGCAGAACACCTCTCTGTTGGAATGAAACAGGAGATCGCTAAGTCTTTGGTCCTGATATTTTGCAAAAGGCTGAAGAACAAGTAAAAATGATTCAAGAAAGATTGAGAACAGCGCAATCTATGCAAAAGAGCTACGCTGATAATCGTCGGAGAGAGTTAACCTTTGCTCCTGGTGACTATGTGTACTTGAAAGTCTCACCGCTCAGAGGAATGCGTCGATTTCAAGTTCGTGGAAAGTTAGCGCCAAGATTTATTGGACCGTTCCCAATCCTAGCCAGAAGTGGACAAGTGACTTATCAGTTGGAGCTGCCACCGCAGTTGTCAAATGTGCACAATGTGTTCCATGTGTCACAACTGAAGAAGTGTCTCAGGGTACCAGAAGAGCAAATGCAGATTGAGAATGTTGAGCTCCAGGAGGATCTCACCTACCCAGAATATCCTATCAGAATTTTGGATGAGGCAGAGTGCAGAACAAGAAACAGGACAATCAAGTTTTGCAAAGTTCAGTGGAGCAACCATTCTGAAAAGGAAGCAACTTGGGAGCGAGAAGAAAATCTTAGAGAAGAGTACCCCAATTTTTTCCTAGTCCGTCCAAATCTCGGGGTCGAGATTTCTTTTAAGGAGGGGAGGTTTGTAACATTCCAAAAATTTAAGTTTAGAATGTTTAAATTTGAAAATGAACTATTAGCATTTTTCCCATATTAATTAAATCTTAATTTGAATTTTATATTTATGAAAGGATTTAATTTGACTAATCTATCCATCAAACAAAAGATTTTTAGTTTTAGTTGGCTTCATTATGCTGCAAGGAATTTTTCTGTATTTTTAGAGATTTTTTTGAATTTATTTGCTATTTATATGGATTTATTTGCTTTTATTTGAATTTCTGGAATTGCTTAAATTCGGAAAATGATTTTTATTCCGGTTTCCTTCTCGCGCCGAATCCTTTCCTCCGGCCCGGTCCATTCCTCTCCGTCGGCCCGCTCGCTCCTCCTCCTCGGCCGCTGCGCGCGCGTTGGCCCACCCATCTTGAAACCCTAGCGCCATGGGCGTTGGATCTCGATCCGGCGGTCGAGACTACGCGCAGGTACACACGCGTGAGCCGTCGATCGGTGCCGCATGGACGGCTAGCGTTGCGCCACGTCGCCTCCGTCTTCTTCGGCCGGACTCTGCCGCCGTCGCCGAATCCCGCAATCTCCGCCGTGATTTCCTCGCCGGCCGCGTCGTATCCGCACCCATTCCCCTCTCTCGTTTTCCAAGAATCGCCGCTGTGCGCCGCCCCGAGCTCCACTTTTGCGCCACCGTGCCCGAGGATCTTCCCCGCCGTCTTTCTTTCTCTGCGGTGAGCCTCGCCGCTTATCTTGGTCTCTTCGAGTTCCTGCGTCTCCTCTTTCTTTTTCCCCATATCCGAGCGCGTCTCGTCGCTGTTTGCTCCGGTGGCGTCGCCTTCTTCTTCGCCTCGGCCTTGCTCGCACTGTGCCGCCGCCGCGCCATCATTCCGTCGATGGCCGTGGAATCGATTCCGTCGCGCGCGCGATCGCGCTCGCCGCGCCGCCGCGCCGCGTCCGGCCGTCCGATCCGATCGGGCGGCCTGGATGCGCGACCGCGGCAAGCCCACGTCGGCCGCCACCTCGGCCCAGCGTGGCGGCCGCGTCAAGATCTGCGTCGGCCGCCACGCGACCCTAGCCCGCCGCGTGTCGCCACCTCACCGATGCGCCTCGTCACCCCTATTTCTCCTCGGTGAACCGGTCCACCGTGGCCGTGTCACGACGCGTGGGTCCCACCTATCAGGCAAATTCTTTTTGATTTATTCTTTTCGTAAAATTCGAAAATCCAACCAATCACGTGTTGCCACGTGTCACCTCTGTTTTCGATTTTTCCGATCCGAATCTTCCAGAGCCCGTTCTCTTTTGTTCGAGCTCCGATTCCAATGATTCAAATTTCTAAATTCATCTAAATTCATGATCTATCTTCCAATACCATTCTTTTTAATTTTTGAATTTTATTTGAATTTGTTTTATTTATTTGCTCTCGTTTCGCGTGTAGACGACGCGATCAAGCTCAAGCAAATCAACAATCGAGGTAGAACCAAAGAAGAGGCAACAAGGCAAGTCTTCCTTGAACATATTGATCCCAAATTTTACAAAATGCCTATATTGTTTTAAATTATGCATGCTTACTTTATGCAATGTACTTTAAACATAGTTCTAGAGTATAGTTAAATTCCAGTTTGTTATACCCTCATTGGTATTGATCATGTCGAACCTTTGACACCCTAGATGATATATACTAGCTATTTTATTTGGTGATAACCAGTAGATTAGTATGGAACGGTAGAATTGCTTAGTCCAGCTTAAGCGTTTCGGTATTGTGCCATTATGGGAATCATTTCAATTATTGTTCAAACTTATTTGTGAAATTGCGGCAATTGGTGTTGCTGCTGTGATTTAAATGAAATAAAGTGGAAATGGTTTAGACCGGGGCTGATGGATGTTTGGCGGGTGCAGAAAGCACGAGACCTTGGTATGTGAATGTTCCGTCCTAGTCAATTAAGGACCGAAGTGTGTGTTACCATGGACCGAGCACTACCGTACAACCACAAGTTTATATGGGTACGACCTGGCTAAATAATTTGTGCGTCTCATTATTAGCTTCGCCAGTTGGTGAGTGCCAGATGTTGGCAAAGCGCAAGAGGGGCTTCAGATCTTTGGCGGCTAGAACCCTAACAGCGGTGAAACCTTAACGGGCGAGGTTAATAGTGGGGTTGTGCATTGTAAAGGCCTTGTCATGATCTCTCTGCCAACACACCAAAGGAAGTGTGTTAAGTGCATGGCAACAAGAGTCGATCCATGTCTTGTGGGTAAAGTGTACACACTCTGTAGAGTTAAAACTACTTAAGTAGCCATGCCCACGGTCAAGGGCAGGCGAGGTACGCTTGCACATTGTAGATTTCATGGTTTTGTTTTAAAGGAAAAAGGATGGTTTGGGAATCCGTGAGCAGATGGAACTCTCGGGTTATGGTTTGGCAGATGGAGCCAGTCAGGTAGATGGAACCTGCTTTAATTGTCATATCAAATGCAATTACTATTCAATTACATTTTGATCAAATGATGCTTTATGAAATTACTATTGGTATTTACAGTTAAACTTTGCTTTACGCTAAAAGAGCCATATTATGCCTTCAATTGTTTAGCCTTGCATATAGTTATCATGCATTTTGTTTCTAAGACTTGCGGAGTACATTCTGTGCTCACCCTTGCAACATCCCCAACCTTCCACAGAAGAGTTCGCAGAAGCTGAAGGTGACTACGATTTCTACGCTTGTGGTTATGATGAAGGCGATCCGGAATGCTAGGACGCGAACCCCAGTCGATTGCCTGTTGGGCAAATGGATGGGCTTACTTTGTCTTTATTATTTCGTTTCATTGTTTCTTATTGAACTCAAGCTATGATGCTGCTTATTTGTAATAATTGGCCATAAGGCTAATACTTTTTTGCTTAATTAATATTATGTGCTTCGTGATATGGATGTGTTGTCATCACTGTTTCTACTGTGTGTGCTAGCTTTTTCTAGACTAGCACAGGTTATACATAGAGGGTTCGGATTTGGAGATCCGGTCCCGACACTCATGCTCTGTGACATGTAGCATGTTATCTTTTCTTGAGCCATGGCATCAGGATGCATTTTATTGACTAGGGTGGATAGCGCATGATGATGCGCCGTATAGACTGGAATGCTTTATATGAGGATCAAATCAGACTGCAATGCTTTAAATGAGGATCAAATCAGACGTGTAGCTTGTTGAGAAGGATGATAGTTAGAGCTTCTTTTGGGTTTGGGAAAATCAAATCTTTGGAATGGCCCTGAAGTTAGGAGGATTTGATTACAATAAACTCCAAGGGAAGAACAGGTATGATGGCATTGAAGTCGCAGTGAAATTTCCACAATAACGTTTAAGCAATGTTTTCCCCTAAAATATGAATAAAGTGTGCGATCCTAAAATTGCATTTTTTTAGAACTTCAATAAAAGAACAGTTTCTTTTTGGCTTCAGAGGCAACAATAGACAGCTCAACTGCGATATTCACATCTGCATTACAAAACTCCCGAACATCAATCTTTCCACCATATAGCTAATGTCTTCTTCAATCAAGTGGTTTATTGATTTCCTTGTTAGCCAGTCTACATACTTCTAGTAGCTTATCATCATCTTTAAGGGCTTTAACCTCCAATTGATTTTTGGGTACAGCATTAACCTCTTGTGCTTGACCATCAACATAAGAAACCTCTAATGGGCATTTGCATGTACTAGAGCCTAGAATCCGACTACTGTTGGTTGAGCTAAGGAGAGTTGCGCAGCATTTTCTGAAGGAAGACGCAAAGGTTATACCTATAGAGAAGCATTTAAAAAAATGAAAATATGCTATAACAGAGTAACACAAAAATGTCATCCTGAATCAAAGAAAAAAAAACTTCTTTCCCTCTTTTAGGGAAGAGAACCGACGGAACAACAATAAGCACACTGTGCAAGCGTGCATTCCTGGAATCAAAAATATTATTTCAAGACAAAGCTACATTTATCCTATACCCTAAACAAAGAAAACAATCTACTCTTCTGCTAGACAGAAAATAACCCTTGTAGCCCCACAAAAAAGTCTGTTATCGCTAACTACTATGTGTAAATAATGCATAAGGATGAAAGTGGGTGCGAGCTGTCTGCTAACCCGCTTAATTTAGCCCGTATAAAATATTAAGTGGATACCCACATCCTAATTAATGAATTAAGTGGCATTTACAGTCAGCTCATGTAGCCCACATTATGCCCGTTTAGCCCACATCGCACTCGTGTTTGGTGGCTGCCGATTTGTGTGCGATGCAGTGGTTCCTTGGCAGCGTCCTCCAGCTAGGGGCAGCCCCTGGATGGCGCGGCTTGCCTCTGTCGCCTACGTCACGCTCGCCGCCAAGGTGGAGGAGACTCGGGTGCCGCTGCTCCTCGACTTCCAACTTTGCACCGTCGAGGGCAACGACACCTACATGTTTGAGGCAAAGACGGTGCGCCACATGGAGCTCCTCGTGCTCTCCTTGCTCAGCTGGCGGATGCACCCGGTGACACCACTCTCCTACTTCGACCCCCTATTCGGCTCTGGCGAAGCTGCCCAGCTACACCAATGCAAGACCGCCCTGCTCGCAGTAATGGCCAGTGGGTTATTGGTTCTTCTCCCCCTCGAGCATTGTCACATTGGAGAAAAAAGACTGCATCTTTTGTTTGTTCCGAGCAAAGGCTTGATCTTTATTTATGCCTATGGATGCATCGCAAATTGTGTTGAAACTCTTCCTTTGATAGTTGTCATATTACTTCCTTACCGTAACCTGAAAACGCCTCTGTATTGCCGATTCTGTTGTTCTGAAGATGCAACGGAACCACAGCTATACTTCTATCGGCAGATGACAATGACAATACTTGAAGCAGTAAACACCAATGGCAACGCAGATGTAATACTATTTCAACGCTAAGCTTGATCTCTCTGAACGGGAAGAATTAATTCATCTCTGTTCAGCAGATCAAACACGCAGCAGAATAATGTATTGGCAAACAAGTATCTTTTTTTTGGTGCTACAAATACTGCCTGCAGCTTCTGTTTTTCTACTCTATTGCTTATATAGTTAGAGATTACAAAACCATAAACTAAATTCAGTTATAGATAACAATCCGGATTGCATGGACTAATTAGACTCTAACTCAAACATCCGAGTTCTAGCCGAGACAAAAATTCCTGTGTTTGTCCGACAAAAGAACTCAACCAACACGAACTTTGCAACTAAGTATCAGAAGACTCCGAACAGGAAAAACAAAACCAAAACCGAATGGACTCCTGACATTAACCAAAACTGGATTTCATTCACAAGATTAATCTCAACAGATTGCAGATGGCCTCGGCACCAGTCGTTGGTGTGGGCGACAGTGGCATTGCTTGCGAAAGCCAGCAGCGGCGGTGACAACGAGTTCTTGTTGCTCATCAATGCCCCCAAGGTTAGCACCGTGGTGCACCGCATGTTGTCAATAGTGTTTGGCACATTTATTGCTTTTCTTGTTGTACGATGATCAAATTACTCTTCGTCGTCATAATTGTGACCATGGAGGTGTGTATATGTGCTCAACGGATGGCTGCGCGTGTCACCGGTGCCGCAGGACGAGGTGGCGGAGTGCACCAAGATCATCCGCGAGGAGGCGACAGCGGGCTTCATGGGCTTTTGCATGGCTGACGACACCGACAATAAGCGCAAGCGCGCGGCGGCGTGGCTGCACTCGCCGTCGTCGAGCCTGAGCGGGGTGATCAGCGCGGCGAGCTCCGAGAGCTCATCCATGTCGGGACCGAATTTCCAAATCCGAACTCTCTGTATATAACCTGTGCTAGTCAGGAAAAGTTAACACACACCGTGGAAACAGTGATAACACATCCATATCACGAAGCATATAATATTAATTAAGCAAAAGGGTATTAGCCTTATGGCCAATTATTACAAATAAACAGCCTCTTGGTTTGAGTTCAATAAGAAACAGCGGAAACGAAATAACAACAATAAAGTAAGCCCATCCATTTTTTCAATAGGCAATCGACTGGGGTATGCGTCCTAGCATTCCGGATCGCCTTCATTATAACCACAAGCATAGAACTCGTAATCACCTTCAACTTCTGCGGACTCCTTTGTGGAAAGTTGGGGATGTTGCAAGGGTGAGCACAAAATGTACTCCGCAAGTCTTGGAAACATAATGCATGATAACTATATGCAAGGCTAAGCAATTGAAGGCATAATATGGCTCTTTTAGCATAAAGCAATGTTTAGCTGTAAATACCAATAGTAATTTCATAAAGCATCATTTGACCAAAATGTAATTAGCATAGTAATTGAATTTGATATGACAACTAAAGCAGGTTCTACCTACCTGATTGGCTCCATCTGCCAAACCATAACCCGAGAGTTCCATCTGCTCCCGAATTCCCAAACCATCATTTTCCTTTAAAACAAAACTATGAAATCTACAATGTGCAAGCATATCTCGCCTGCCTTTGACCGTGGGCACGACTACTTAAGTAGTTTTTAACTCTGTAGAGTGTGTACAACTTTACCCACAAGACATGATCAACTCTTGTTGCCATGCAATTAACACACTTCCTTTGGAGTATCGGTAGAGAGATCATGATAAGGCCTTTACAATGTACAACCCCACCATTAAGCTCGCCCGCTAAGGTTTCACTGCCGATGGGTTCTAGCTGCTCAGTTGGAAGCCCTCTCTTGCGCCTGCCATCATTTAGCACTCACCAACTGGCGACGCTAATAACAAGATGCACAAATTATTTAGCCAGGTCGTACCCATATAGACTTGTGGTTGTACGGTAGTGCTTGGTGCATGATAACACATGCTTCGGTCCTTAATTGACTAGGGCGGAACATTCACATTCCAAGGTCTCATGCTTTCTGCACCCGCCAAACATCCATCCGCCCTAGTCTAAACCATATTTTTCACTTTATTTCATTTAAATAACAGCAGCAACACCAATTGCCGTGACTTCACAAATAAGTTTCAACAATGTTTGAAGTGATTCCCATAATGGCATAATACCGAAACGTTTAAGCTGGACTAAGCACTTCTACCGTCCCATGCTAATCTACTGGTTATCTCTAAATAAAATAGCTAGTATCATCTAGGGTGATAAATGTTCATCATGATTAATGTCAATGAGGGTATAACAAATTCTGGTATTTAACTATACCCTAAAACTATATTTAAAGTACATTGCATAAAAGTAAGCATGCATAATTTAAAACAACATAAGCTTTTCATAAAATTTGGGATCAATATGTTCAAGGAAGGCTTGGGGATGACGTGGCGGACCACGCTGACGTGGGCACCACATGGCGACTAGGGCTGACGTGGCAGCCACGCGGCGCGGCACGGGCGTGACGGAAGGCGGGCGACGCGTGGCAACGCGGGCACGCCGGAGGCGGAGAAGATGACCTCGGTCGCGCGCAAAAACGCGATGAAATGGCACGGGGCTTGGGGCAAACAGAGGGGGACGATGCGGGGAACTCGACGAGACCAAAACCAGCAGCGGAGGCTCACCGGTGGCGACGAACGGCAGCGGGGAAGACCAAAGGCATGGCGGCAATCAACAGTGGCTAGGGTTTGGATTTTGGCGGCACACGGGCGACGAACCTCGAAGCCAGAGAGAGGAACGGATGCGGCGCTTTAAATAAGCGCGGACGCCGAAGGAGTCCGGCGCCGATACGGCGACAACGGCCCAGTAAAGGCGGGTGCGGGTGAAACGGGCGATGAGAGTTCGGCTCGGAGACAACGGCGTTGGTCACTGACAGGCGGGCCCCAAGCGTCAGCGGTCGCGAGGCGGATCGGGCCGCGCGAAGCTAGGCCGGGAGAGGGAGATGGGCCGGGCCAAGCGGAGGGAAGACGGGCCGCGCGGGAGAGAGAAAAGGACCGGGCCAGCGGAATAGGAATGGGCCGCGGAAGAAAATCGGCCCGAGAGGAAAAATGAAAAAGAAATGATCTTTTTCATTTTAGAAAATTCCAGAGAATTAAGAAAAGCCAAAATAAATAGCAAATAAATTAAGAAAAATTCTAGAAAATTCTCAAAAATACTTTTAAGCATTTTGAATCCAAATAAATTATGTTGAACTTGTTTAAACTTATAATTTTGATTCAAATAATTTGCTAGCACTAAAAGAAATTTTAAATTCACCAAAATTTTAAAAAGGCTCAAACATGGAATGTTACAATCCAGCAGTGCGGACTAACGATCGGGCGTGGTCACCACCATGTGGGTGGCGTCCATGTCGGTGTCATCCTCCCTGGAGCTCCCTGGCTGGCTGCTCGAGCACACAGTGATGCTTCTGTTTCAACTACCCCCCGACGAGGAGAGCCGCGATGCCTAGCCATCCGCCAAGCTACTTGAGTCTTTTTGGGAGTTCTTTTGGTTGAATGTTTTTTAATGTTGAAGCACTGGCCGCCAAAGTTTACACTGGTTGTGGGTGCTGCTTTGGCTATCATAACTGTTGATGAGCTGCTACATAAGCCCGCATAAACTTTGACGGCTTGTGCGCACAAGTGCCACATTACCCACATCATATCCCACTTTCATCCTGAATAATGCATATAGTACAAGTCATCAAAGATAACACGTGAGGCGGACATGCAGATGGTTTAGGTATACTCATAACCTTGAAAAAAAACTGGACACACAAGGAGGATACGTTATTCTGATAGGAAGTGCTCATCCTTCAAGTCTTCCTCTAACAATCAACCGACGCTGGTCCACAGGAATGCCAGTTGCAGCAACTATATTCTCTCTTAGGACCAAAACAGTCACCTAAAAGAAATTCGCAATTAGCACTTCCCAAAACATTGCGCAGAGGAATATTCACTCTCCTGATTCTAAATACAAGAATACACAATTAACAAGGAGCTGAACAGTTTATAGCATATCTAGCACTTCAAAGCAGTGTTCAACACTCTAACACATTGACAGCCAGCCACGAAACAAACTGGCAAGAAGGGTATAGCACAATTACATTCTTCTTAACACAAAGCTAATGGAACTGTGAATCTAGGGTTTTGATATTGATCTCGATGGTGGGCTCTGGATCGTCGCCACCTTTCACTGTCGAACTGTTGGCCCTGTTGGAAGCATCACCAGGCTTCCTACATTGAGAGGAATGGAAAAGGCGTTAAGCAACCAAATCCAGTGTAATTCTAGCCTGGCAGACCGAATTGAAGTAGACATGAGTTTCCATAAATATTAGACAGCAGTGATTAAATTTCGAACAAATGATAATAAGAAGGCGTTAAGCAACCAAATCTGGTGGTTCTAGCCCGGCAGACCGAACTAAAGTAGACATGACCTTCCATAAATATTCGAGCAACCAAATCCAGTGTGGTTCCCCTTGCATGCATGTACCAAATCTAGATGACATCAACTCTTTGATTACTAAAAACAATAAAGTCAGAATCATGAGCTGAGATGATATCATCTGAAAGGGAAAAACCATGAGTAATAAAAGAGGGAAAAGGATTTACCACTCATCTCAACAAAAAGAACGACAACTGAGGCATTGTTTGTCGGGCATGTAGCCCCTGAAGAAAGAAAGGTTAAGGCAAACCAATCCCCAAACACTGAGTGACTCCAACCAACGAAACACGCACGCACCACATAACTAAAAGATGAAGGATTTGAAATGTCCGAACACCCCAAAATTTGTTCAAGAAAATCTAAGCATCAAAACTCGAATGTCACGGAAAGAAACACAAGCAAGAAAGGAGAAGGCAAATCAAATCCCAACAATCTGAGTGACTCCAACCAACGAAACATGCACGAACCACATAACTAAAAGATCAAGAACTCCAAACACCCCAAAATTTTTTCCAAGAAAATCTAAGCATCTGAACTCGGACATCATGGAAAGAAACACACAACCCTAAGGATCAAATGCTCCAGCCACCTCATCCTACCACGAACAGGCACAACAAAAAGAACTCCAAACATCTGAATCAACAGGAGCACGCACCATCATTACAGAATACATCCAGCGATATAAGAAACTGAATACAGGGAGAAGATAGTGCCACCTTCAGTCTGCAAAGAGGAAAAGCGATTCCCTAATACACGGCAAAATACATAGAAGTGAAGAATATCGAACTACACCGAAACAAAAAGGAATGGGTAAGCAACAAGATACAGATGAGACGGATTAACGGATGCAAAAAATGCTCACCTCAGGCGTGAAATGAAAGGGCAGTTCTCAATATGCAACTACGAAAGGCGATGTCCTGATACACGACAAAGCCCAAATAAGCGACAAACTCCAAGCTGTGGCGAAACACCGAAAATGAGTTAGGATCCACGCAGCAAGAAAAATGGTGGGTACATAAAAGCAATGAACAAAAGTGACAATGACTGATACAGTTGCTATCTGCAATTTGGAATAAAGCGGGAGAAGAAGGGAACGGAAAATTGGGATAACATGGGAAGCAATGGCGGCCAGCGAGATGTAAGATCGAAAAAGGGAAACATAAGCGGCACAGGCGAATCGCAAGGTAGGTGAGGGGATAAGCGGTGGGTTGCATAGGCCAGTACCAGGGGAGAAATGGCAGCAAGCGTGGCACAGGGAAGGCAGCGGGACAAGCGGCAGAACGCATGCACGCGCCGCGATACGACAAACAACGGAGGGGTGGCGACGGAGACCCACGCGATCGCACGACCGATGGATGCAGAGAGCCGATGGAGCCCTCAGAGGACAAGGGACGGACTCACCGAGAAATGGCAGCCGGTGCGGCACAGGGAAGATGGCGGGACAAGCAACGGAATGAGCGCAGGCGGCGCGAGACGACAAGCGGTGGAGGGGGTGGCAGAGCAGCTGGCGTGATGAAATCCACGCAACCGCACGTTCGACTGACGCGAAGAGCCGGTGGAGTTCTAGAAGGAGAATGGATGGACTCACCGATACGAAGAATAGCACCAACAGGAAGAACAGCCGAAAAACTCAGGCGAACACGCGACGGGCGAACATAGGGAGCCGGTGGAGCTCTCGAAGGAAAAAGGAGTGAAGTAGCCGAGGTGTAGGATCTCCGATCGAGGCAGAGCACCGAAGGGCGCATAAAGGGAAGAACGGAACCGGCCGTCGCGCGAAGAACGCCCGCCCCGCGAATCGATGGTGAGCAACCATCCATCAGGCTAGCCGACGGCCAGGAAAGGCGCAGTGGAGGCTCACATGACCTGCGCGATGGAACAGAGTGAAGGTGTAGATGGAACGCAGTCGACGACGCGTGGGACGTCGCGATTGGCCGGGCTTGCAACGCTGTACGGCCGAGCGCGGAGGAGGCTCCAATTCTAGGCGACATAATATAGTGTATATTCATAACCTGCTGTTATTTTTTACATATTATTTGGCATGAAAGTAGTTGCTGCCCTGTTGCTTAAAAATAGAAATCATCATGTTATAAACATTATTGTTCAGTAGTAATCATGGTTTATATTTATATGCTGCATTCCCATGTCATCAAGAGTAGTGAAATGCACTCAACCTAGGTTAGATAGGCTCATGTGGTTGATAATGCATACTTTACTTGTTATAGAGACCAGATTGTGCGTATATGGCTATGTATATACTCAGTTAGCTGGTGATAGCAGTTAGGATCTAAGGACTAGGAAACGGACTCGGACCCATTTTGTCCGCAGTGTGCCTGGGCGCATGGATCCATGGTGTGCTCGAGCGCATAGCCTCGAGGGGTTCTTAGTGCTCACCCACACCAAGTTGTTTCCGTTTGTCTTCAATAGATATAAATGAGTTTTTGGTGCTCTAAAACCTATCTTTTTGTCGTTTATTTATTTGCTTCTTATGTTCTTATGGCTCTTTTGTAGATAGGGCAGCCCAAGTGCGTTAATCTCGGGGAGTTCCTGATGCTCGGACATCAGGTTTGTTTTCGTTTATTTCAATTGCTGTTCATGCTTCTTAATCTGAGATGGTAGTTAGGTTGAGTCAAGAGTTCTATAATGGAGTGGCGAATGAGAACGGTGAGCTCTATTCTTTCATTTCTTTTTCTTAAAAATATAGCCCTAATAGTCTCTAATCACAAGAACACCTCTCATCTTATACTCAATTGCTGCTAACAACTAAAATTTGATCATTATGTTCTCACAATCAGACCTCTTGTCTTATTAATGAAATCTTGGTATGAGTAGATGTCCAACCTTCCTTATGCAATCATGTTAGCTATGTATAGGAAGGGCTAACAAAATTTAAAAATATGAATAAGATGAAGCATTAGCTAAGTCATGCATCCATCATGCTCTTTTTGTAGGTATGTCTGACAGAGAAGGGGTTGAGCAGAATCTTATCCTTAGGTTAGGATCCTCTCCAAATCAGCCCAATATGCCAGAGCCACCTGCTATTCCTATCCATGATCTCAACCAACCAAACCCTCCAGAATCTAGACAGCCTATACCTCCAGGAGGAAATGGCATCACTGCTAGGACTCCAGATCACCATTTGAGAGAGTCTTAGTGTTTCTAGAAAACTCCAGAAGGGAAGCTCATGTTACCCAAAACTAGTTCATGACAAATCAGAACCAGTGTCTAGAAACTCTGCTTACCAATATAGTACCTAGAGCCCAACCCTCGAGCAGGCACCGAGTCACCTTGGGAGAATTTCTCCAGACTCGTCCACATACCTTCTCCAGAGTTACAGAGCTACTTGAGGGTGCTGATTGGCTTCAAAAGATTGAGAAAAAGCTCACTACTATAGGTTGCACGGAGGAAGAGAAAGTCCAGTTCGCAACCTACCAGCTAACATGGCATGCGGCAACATGGTGGAATAACTATTGCCGCACCCGTGCAGGTGAACATCCTATTACTTGGGCAGAATTCACCTCTCAGTTCCGCATTACTCATGTTCCATTAGGAGAGATGGACAATTAAAAGAGGGAGTTATGGGATCTGACCCAAGGGGTAGAAAAGTGTCTGATTACCTAAATAAATTCAATGAGTTGTCTAGATATGCTCCAGAAGAAGTAGACACAAAAGCCAATAAAATCTATAGATTCAAAAAGGGCATGAACCCAAATTTGAGAATACAACCAATCCCTCTTAAGATCACAGAGTTTCAAGATTTGGCTAATAGGGCCATAATCATCGAGAGTGAGCAAGATCTACAGAATGAAGAGAGGAGGAAGAAGGCTAAACTTGATCCTAGGCCACCCATGCAGAATCAACCAAGACCATTTAGACCTCCTGTGTTGATCCGGTATCCAGCACCGAGACCATACATGGGAGCCCCAGTTCAGCATCCTAATACCTTCCAGCCTAAACCTCCCCTCCAATGTTTCAAATGCGGAGGTTCCCACTATGCCACTAATTGCAACCAAGTAGCCATCAAGTGCTATCACTGTGGTTAGGTAGGCCACAAAAAGATTAATTGTCTAGCTCTTGTTGTCCAAGCTATGCAAAACAATTCAGGAAGACCCCAGAATCATCCTCCAGTGGTGGGACGTGCCTATGGCAATCCCACTGTTTCGTCTTCCCAAGGATCCAGTAGAGGAGCCCCAACCGCAGGATCAGCCGGCTTAAACAATGTTTCAGTGGAACAGGCAGAAGGAGCCATAGATGTGGTTACGGGTATGCTTCCTATTCCTCCATCTGTTGGCATCACATTATTTGATCCTGGTGCAACATATTCATTCATTGCACAAGAATTTATGAACAAAAATAAATTGGAGTGTGTGCCATTGGAACTTGCTGGAGTAATTATAGTTGCCTTCATTAGAAAGAAGCAAATGATAGACATACAAGGCACTGCATTCTTTGCTAACCTGCATGTCATCAGTTTCTCAAATTTAGATGTCATCCTGAGGATGAATTGGTTAGCCATCAACGGTGTCAACATAGATTGCGAATGTAAAATTGCATCTATTAGAACACTAAATGGGAATCGTATCCTATATAGAGGACATAGAGTTAAGCAATCTTCATCAGATTTCAAGCTCAACCAATTGTCATCTCAAGAGTTGTCCCTCATTCCTGTGTTCAGGGTTTTCCTGATGTGTTACCTGAAGAGCTTATTCTTCTAGGCAATTACGCCCACATGAGATTAACTACCCAACTCATGATCTAGAATTGGGAGCTATTGTGTTTGCTCTGAAGATCTGGAGGCACTACTTGTATGGGGCCAAGTGCATCCTATATAGTGACCATGAAAGCCTCAAGTATATCTTTACCCAGAAAGAACTAAACATGAGACAGCGGAGATGGTTAGAGCTTATTAAGGATTATGACCTCTCAATCAACTACCACCCAGGAAAAGCTAATGTGGTAGCTGATGCATTAAGTAGAAAGGCTCAATGTAATAGTCTAACCATCTAAAGCTTCATGCCTGAGCTAATTAAGGAATTGGCTAAAATGAAAATTAGCTTTGGCATATCCTCATCTACAGCTATGTTATCTGCTCTATTTATTCAATCAACCCTCTTAGATCAAATTAAAGAAAAGCAATATGCAGATAGTTTCATTCTGGAAGAAACTCAAAGGATAAAGTCTAGTCAGCCATCTGAGTTTAACTTGGATAAAGAGGGAAGCCTGAGATTGCATAATCGCATTTGTGTTCCCAAGGATGCAGAGATTAGAACAATCATTCTTAAGGAAGCCCATGACACATTATATTCTATTCATTCTGGTAGCACAAAAATGTATCAGGATCTAAAAGAAAATTTCTGGTGGAATGGTATGAAAAAAGAGATAGCAGAGTATGTGAGCAAGTGTGATACTTGTCAGAAGGTAAAGGCTGAACATCAACGTCCTGCAGGCTCGTTGCAACCTCTCCAAATCCCTGAGTGGAAATGGGAGGATGTCTGTATGGACTTTATTACAGGCCTACCTAGAACCCAAACTAAAAAGGATGCTATATGGGTTATAGTGGACAGACTTACCAAGTTTGCTCACTTCATTGCCACTAATCAAAAGTATTTTGCTTATAGGTTGGCTGAGATATACATTGAGAGAATAGTCACATTTCATGGAGTCCCTAAAATAATTACATCAGATAGAGGTTCCATTTTCACCTCTAGTTTTTGGAGAAGTCTACAAACTGCTTTAGGGACCAAACTCAAGTTCAGCACTGCATACCACCCTCAGACTGACGGACAAACTGAGAGGGTGAATCAAATTTTAGAGGATATGTTACAAGCGTGTGTGCTGAATTTTAAAGAGAGTTGGGATAAATACCTTCATCTTGCTGAGTTTGCCTACAACAATAGTTATCAATCCAGTATTCAGATGGCTCTCTATGAAGCCTTATATGGTAGAAGATGTAGGTCACCAATTTGTTAGTATGAAGTGGGAGAGAAATCAATATTGGGTCCAGAGTTGATCCGTCAAAATAATGAGAAGATTGGAATCATTCAAGAGAGGCTGAAAACCACTCAAAGTAGGCAAAAGAGCTACGCTGATAAGCCTAGAAGGGAGTTGCAATTCCAACCGGAAGACTATATTTATTTAAAAGTGTCCCCAATGAAAGGAGTGAATCGGTTTGGAGTAAAAGGAAAACTCAGCCCTCGATATGTGGGACATTCAAGAATCTAGAACAAAAAGGAGCTTCTGCCTATCAATTAGAGTTACCTCCTTAATTATCTCGAATCCACAATGTTTTCCATGTCTCTCAGCTTAGAGCCTGTCTTAGAGCACCTTCTCAAGTGGAACCCAATCTAGATATTCCCTTGTAGCCTGATCTAACCTACAAAGAACATCCTCTAAAGATCTTAGCTACAGAAGAACGCCACTTCAGAAAAGCCACTACGAAGTTTTGCAAAGTTCAATAGAAGCATCACATAGAAAAATAAGCTACATATGAGAAGGAGGAGGATTTGCGAGAATCTTATCCCCACCTATTTAGGTGAGTCGAATTTCGGGATGAAATCACTTTTTAAGCTGGGTAGGATGTGAGGACCCTCCCCCTTATCATCCCAGCATTAAGCATAAATGTATCATAATCATCATCATTATCATACTTAAGCATAATCATCATAATAATCATAAGCCTTAGCTAATCTATTGAGCATCAATGCATTTTTATGTTGTGCATAGGCATGAAAGAAAAAGCATCAAGTCTGTATGCATGCATGCATATGTGTTGGCAGTAAATGGGTAAATGAGTGAAGTAGTAAGAGTGTAAAATAGTAAGGGTAATTGCAATGTGCAGTGAAGGGATAAGAATGCCAGCCAGAGAGATATTTTTTCCCCTCAGTTCATTTCGCCAGAACCAAGGAGAGCAGCCAACAAGTGCTTTCATTCTCCATAGCCTCATTTCTCATCAAGTTCAGCCAACCTCTTGCCATCGCCAAAACCAGGAGATAGCAAGGGATTCACTTCCCTTAATCATTCCAGCCAAAGAGCCATCAACATTTTCAAAACCAAAGCAACAGAGAAAGGAGTAGCCAGGCAACTGAGGAGCAAGAACCAACCCAAGGATCGAACCAGAACCAAGCAAGAAGAGGAGCTACCAAGCCAAGAGGAAGGAAGTGAAGCGCTGCTACCTCTCCACTACCCTCACCGACCTCATCAGCTTCACCAACCCTAGCCAACAACATCAACCTTCTTCACACAACCGAACCAAAACACTAGGAAAATCAAGTAAGTAATAGTCTAGCTTAGCTGCAAATGCATAGATCCAGTGAAATAGCAGTAGATCTAGAGATTAGCATAGGGATTAGAGTAGATCGGGTAGAGGGAGGAGGAGGAGCGCCGATCAGTAGTAGAGAGAGGTAGCCGGATGGGGAGCCATCGGCAAAGAGGAGAGAGAGGGAGGATGAGGCGCGGCTGAGCAGGAGATGGAGCCGGCCGGGAGAGAGGGATGGAGGAGGAAGAGCGGCGGCTGTGGAATATAAGAACCCAGGTGTCTTCATAACTGGCCCGGAAGTGCCTGAGGGAGAGACAGGGCCCAGTGGAAGGCCCAGAGGATAAACTCCGCGCCAAGCCTTGCTGCCGTGCGCAAGAGGATACATTCTAGAGACAGTTGAACATATATTTAGATATAAAAGATATGATTGTAATCTGAGTTGTTAGCAGGGTAGATAAAGATGTAAACTCTATCCTGTAACCGATTAGAATCTAATAACCGATCAGAATTCCTTAACCGATCGGGACTCTGTAAACAGCCTCACCCCCATTATATAAGCGAGAGGGCGGGCAACAACAGAGACATGAGCAATCTTAGATCCAAGAGATCCAGATAATCCCAGCACACAGGACTAGGGTATTACCTCCTCCGTCGAGGGCTTGAACCTGTCCAAACCTTTATCTTGTGTGACCTTCGAATTTGAGATCTAGCGCCTGCCCCACAAATTCATTGCCGATCACAAAAGTCGACAGTTGGCGCGCCAGGTAGGGGAGCGCTATAATCTTTTCCTACAGACTCGATGGCAGCAACCAGCGGAATCATCACCACCTTCATCTCCAGCCAAGCTTTCCGCTTTGGAAGCCTGTACTTTGTCGCAGATGCACTCGGAGAACTTGTCTGCCTAGATCTAAACCAGATCCAACTGCAAAGATCGAGCCAACCCATCTCGTGTGCGCCACTGATTTCGACCAACAAACCAGTCGGCATCGCGAGGAATTGCTGCAATATTCGTGGCATCTTCGCAATAGAAGAGCAAAAAACCGATCTCCAACGCTAGCAAGAGATTCGAGAAGCCGCGGAGGAAGATCACCTTCTTCGTAAGGCTAAGGAGGCGCAATCGCGATCGCTTCTATCTCGCGGCCGCAATGTCCACGAGGACATCCTACAATCAAAATTGGGAGACCAAGCTGTCTTCCATACACCGATGCAGAACGGCGTCACCTCCAAGACGCTTCTCGACACGCTAGACCCGATGATTGCATCTGATAGCCCGGCAGCCCCGATCGTGGCCCAGATCAAGGCCATGGTGACGGCGGCATGATTCGTGAGAATCGGGAAAAGCGGAGGAGAAACGCGACTCACGCTCCCACGCGCTACTCGCGTCGCTAGCGATCGGATCGCAACCGATCGGATATCGGATCGGCGACCCTCACAACCAGTCGGAGACGCCTGCCGGAATCTCAACCGCGACCTCCGCCGAGACATCACCGCCATACGGCAAGAGCGGGACAAGGAAGATCGACGCTGGCGCTACGACGACTACAAACGTTTCGGCACCGGCCACGATCGACGAAGTGATCAACGGTACGACGACTACAACAACCATAGAGACCATCATCGCCGGGGTCGGAACGACAACGATGATCGCCGAGTCATGGGCTCGTCGCGCCGAACTCCACCCCGACGCGTTGATGACAATCGCCGAGCCAGAGGCTCGCCTCACCGGACACCCCCTCATCGTGACGACAGATATATCGATGGAATCCGAGCATTCACTTCTCGGTTACGCCGAGTAGTATGGCTTGAAGGTTTCAACCCCAAGGGCATCGTTAAGTTTGACGGGGATCGAGATCCAGAAGCTTGGTTGTAGGTCTATGCCCTGGCGGTTAAAGTGACTGGAGGTAATCAAAACGTGATGGCAAATTATCTGCCAATCAATCTCACCCCTTTAACTCAATCATGGCTCACATGACTTCCTGCGAACTCGGTAGACTCCTGGTGCGATCTTTGCGAGCAATTTATCACGAACTTTCAAGGAACCTACGAGAGGCCTGGCACCCTATGGGACCTATATCGGCTTCACCAGAAGAAAGACGAGACACTGAAAGATTTCATCCGGCGTTTCATGCAGAAGAAAAACACCATCAGGGATGTATCTGATGCAGTGGTGGTAGCAGCCTTTCAGAAAGGGGTCAGCGATCCCGATCTGATCAAGAAAATGTCCAGGAAACCACCGGCCTCCGTAAAGGAGATGTTTGCGTTGGCCGACCACTATGCCACGGCCTCAGACGCCCTGGCCGAGCGCCAAGAAGATTGCCCGCAACAGAAGAACAAAGGCGACAAGCCCGAGTCCTCCAAGCACAAAGACAAAAAGCGAAAGACGAGGAGCTAGTTGCGGTAGAAGAGCGCAGCCGGCCCCAAGCTACACGGAGGGAGGCGACCAATTACAGTACTGTCATGGATGCAATCTATCCTTTCCACCCTAAGGGAAAGCACGCCACCAAAGACTGCTTCACCCTGAAACATTTTGCGCGTGAAAGCAACAAGCTACCTGCTCCAGCGAAGGATGAGGCTGCCAAGAAGAAAGACCCTCCCGGCGAGGACGATTACCAAGAGCCCGAGCACGAGCTGAACTACATATACGGGGGCTCCACCGGATACGAGTCCAAACGGAAGCAAAAGCTTACCACTCGGGAGATAAATGCGATGGAACCGGCAACCCCCTAGTATCTAAAGTGGTCCGAAGTCCCGATGACCTTCGACCTTTCGGATCACCCCAACCGAGTTCTACATTCGGGTAAGTATCCTCTAGTACTCGACCCTGTTATTCGCAATGTAAAGCTCAGGAAGGTCTTGATCGATGGAGGGAGTGAACTCAACGTCTTGTTCACCAAAACCTTCGACGACATGAACGTCCCCCGCTCCGAGCTAAGGTCGAGCTCACAGCCGTTCCACGGGGTGATCCCTGGGACGTCTTCATTTCCTCTCGGGCAGATTGCTTTGCCTATCACCTTCGGTACCAAAAACAAATATTGGACCGAGTATATAAATTTCGAGGTAGCGGATTTCGAGACAGCGTATCACGCTATCTTGGGAAGGCCCGGTCTAGCTCGGTTCATGGCCGTCCCGCACTTCACCTATTTGGTGATAAAGACGCCGGTTCCCAAAAGCGTCATCACGGTTCGCAGTGACATCAAGCGATCTTTGGAATGCGATCGAGAGAACTATGAACTTGCTAAGCTGCAAGAGGCAACCGCCGAGGGGAAGAATATCCAGGCAGTGGCTGCCACATTGCAGGAAGAAGGCGACATCCCATCTAAGAAGAAGACCACGTCAGGGATAAAGTCTGGCGAAGGAACCAAGAGAATTATTCTCGACTCATCCGACCCATCCAAAACGACAATGATCGGAATAGGGCTCGAGGATAAATAGGAAAGCATGCTCGTCACCTTCCTCCAGGCTAACAAGGACATCTTTGCCTGGAAACCATCCGACATTGCCAGTATTCCTAGGGAGGTGATCGAGCATTCTTTACACGTCGATGAAAAGGCAAAGCCAATCAAGCAAAGACTCTGGCGGTTCGCTCCAGATCGTCGGAACGCCATCAAGCAGGAGACCACCAAGCTATTAGCTGCAGGTTTTATCAAAGAAGTGTATCATCCCGACTGGTTGGCAAACCCTGTACTAGTTCAAAAGAAGAATAAAACTTGGCGCATGTGCGTTGACTATACTGATCTCAATAAGGCATGTCCGAAGGATCCATTCGGGCTACCTCGAATTGATCAGGTGGTTGATTCAACCGCCGGGTGCGAGATCCTGAGTTTCCTCGATGCCTACTCAGGGTACCACCAGATTCGCCTAAAGGCGGAAGATCATATTAAGACATTATTCATCACGCCCTTTGGGGCCTTTTGTTATACCACGATGGTGTTCGGGTTGAAAAATACTGGTGCAACGTATCAACATGCAATACAGCGATGTTTTCGTGCCCAACTCAGACGCAACGTGGAGGCATATGTAGATGAAGTCGTGGTAAAGACTCGGGAGAGGAAGGATCTTATCACCGACCTAACCGAGACGTTCGAAAGTCTAAGGACATTCAGCATGAAGCTTAATCCCGAGAAGTGTGTTTTCGGAGTATCTTTGGGAAAACTACTCGGGTTTATCGTATCCCAACGAGGCATTGAGGCCAACCCAAAAAAGATCAAAGCCATATTAAATATGGAACCGCCGACTTGCCAAAAGGACATCCAGAAGCTTACAGGATGCATGGCCGCACTCAGCAGGTTTATTTCTCGACTGTGTATGCGAGGTATGCCATTCTTTAAACTCCTCAAGAAGCAGGACAAGTTCCAATGGACGCCCGAGGCACAGCAAGCGTTTGAAGATTTGAAGACCTTCTTAACGACACCCCCGGTCTTGGTTTCACCGATGCCAGGGCAACCTCTGTTACTTTACATCGCGGCAATAACTCATGTAGTCAG
Organism: Otatea glauca; assembly: GCA_036346275.1. Taxonomy (NCBI): domain Eukaryota; kingdom Viridiplantae; phylum Streptophyta; class Magnoliopsida; order Poales; family Poaceae; genus Otatea; species Otatea glauca. The sequence continues at coordinate 16,257,474 of CM070721.1, read as the reverse complement.
CGCTGCAATCATCGTAGAAGGGGAGGAGCCAGGTCACGTGCAGAAGGTCCAACACCCGATCTATTTCATCAGTGAGGTCCTGAGTGAATCTAAGGTGCGGTATCCACAAGTGCAAAAATTATTATACGTCGTACTTCTTACATCTCGCAAACTAGAGCACTACTTCCAAGAGCATACTGTTTCGGTGGTCACTTCCTTCCCAATAGGAGAAATAATTCACAACCAGGAGGCCACTGGGAGAATTGCAAAGTGGGCAGTCGAGCTTGGAGCCTTTGATATCATATTCAAGCCTCGCACAGCCATCAAGTCTCAAGTGCTCGCCGACTTTACTGCCAAGTGGACGAGAACTTCAAAACCCGTGATCGTCAAGGAACTCGAGTCTTCGGGCGATGTATTTCGATGGTTCCCTCATGCTCGTGGCGCAGGGTGGTATAGTGCTCATATCACCAAGCGGAGAACGGTTGAGGTACGTTCTTCAAATACTTTTTCCCGCGTCGAACAACGCCGCCGAGTACGAGGCACTCATCCATAGGCTCCGTATCGCCATATCGCTCGGTATCTGACATTTGACGGTTCGTGGAGATTCAATGCTCGTGGTCAATCAGGTGCAAAAAAAAATGGTTCTGCATCGAAGACAACATGGCCGCCTATTGCCAGGAGGTACGCAAGCTAGAAGGCAACTTTGACGGCTTGGAACTTGTTCATGTGCTCCGTCGGGACAATGAAGCAGCCTACGAGCTAGCAAAAATGGGATCCGGCCGAACCACAGTGCCCGTGGGAGTATTTGTCGAAGAAATTTATAAGCCCACAATAAGCACTCAGCCAAAGTTAGACATCCCAGTGGAGAAGAACATGGAGGCAGAAGTCTTGATCATTACCCCCGATTGGACAACTCCGTATCTGGATTATTTGACGAAGGACGAGCTACCCAAAGACTGCATGCAGGCCGAGCGAATAATGCGCCGAAGCAAGAGCTACGTGGTAATCAGGGAAGAACTCTATCGCAAGAGTTCCTCTGGTGTACTACGACGGTGCATATCAGAACAAGAAGGAAGAGACCTTCTCAAAGAAATCCACTCGGGAATTTGTGGGAATCACGCGGTGTCAACAACCCTAGTCGGTAAGGCTTATCGTCAGGATTTTTTCTGGCTGAGTGCTGTCACTGATGCAGAGGACATCGTCCGGACATGCGAAGGATGCTAATTCTTTGCGCGACAGGTGAACAAACAGGCACAGGAACTACAGACCATCCCAATTACCTGTTCATTTGCGGTCTGGGGGCTTGACATGGTGGGACCTTTGAAGAAGGCTCAAGGTGGTTATACTCATCTCTTTGTGGCCGTCGATAAATTCACCAAATGGATTGAGGCCAAGCCAGTCGCCACAATCACAGCCGCAAAGGCCAAAGAATCCTTCCATAAAATCATGGTTAGATTCGGCGTACCGAACCGAATCATCACGGATAACGGCACCCAATTCAGAGGTGGCATATTTCAAGACTGGTGCGGTAAACTCGGCATAAAGATTTGCTTTGCATCAGTAGCACACCCCCGAAGCAATGGGCAGGTCGAACGAGCCAACGGCATGGTGTTACAAGGCCTAAAGGCAAGGATTTTTTATCGTCTCAAACCATACGCCACTCAGTGGGTCAAAGAATTGCCTTCGATACTCTGGGGGCTGCGAACCACCCCCAGCAGAGCAACCGGGCAGTCACCTTTCTTCCTGGTGTATGGCTCAGAGGCGGTCCTCCCCACCGAGTTAGAATTCAGATCCCCGTGGGTTCGGAGCTATGAGGAGGTCGCTTCGGAAGAAAGCCGGCTAGAAGACCTTGACCGATTGGAAGAAGCCAGGGACGTCGCAACAATTCAGTCGACAAAGTACCTTCAAGGCTTACGTCGCTATCACGGTCGCAATGTAAGGAGCCGCGCATTCTCCAAAGGAGATCTGGTCCTTAGAAAGAATCAGAAATGCGAGTATAAGCTCTCCCCAAGCTGGGAAGGCCCTTACATCATCGATGAGGTGATACGTCCTGGGGCTTATAAGCTCAAGCGTGAAGACGGCACAATTGTGAGCAACACCTGGAACATAGAACAGCTACTTCGTTTTTCCCCTTGAACTCTGTAATTTGATTTCTTCTTTATGAATGATTGTTTACTCTTAAAGTTGTTCTCGTATAATCTTCTCAAAAATTATGCGTCTGAGCGCTTCGCTCCTACGAATTTTTAAGACTCTGAGACATGCGTCATGAACCATGCCCCAGAGCCTAGGGGCTGAACTAGTCAGACATGATATTTAAGATGTCAAAACTACTCGGGCAAAGCAGCATATTTAAAGAAAAAATGCAAGGCCAAAGAAACACTTTCAAATATTTGTTTCTGTGTCCAAAGTCTGCGGCGTAGAAGAAGCATCCTTAACTTCCTCCCGGAGTTGGTATGCGGTCTTTATCCACGTTACAGGCATAGCCATCTTTAATAGCTTCAAGATCCACTCAGGGATAAAGCGACTTGGTGATCGCGAGCACAGCTAGCACCATTGGTCGCCGTTTCCTTCAAGAGTATCTTAAGCTCCTTGGGGCTTCCTCGGTTGGGAGATAACTTGGTCCCTCTTGGCGGCCTCTAGCCTCGGGATGAAGCAACCTCAGCAACGGGTCAGAGGCCTCGTGAAGCTTAGCACAAGACGTTTCAAGGGCCTCGACCTTCTCGTTATAAGCGGCGTATTGCGCCCGCGTCTTGAACTTATAGTCTGCAAGTAAAACAGATTATTAAGAAGTACCAAGAGGACAATGAAGGCAAGGGAGGCCCAAGCTACTGAGCATACCTTCTAGCTCCTTCTCCGATTTCAATTTGGAGACCTTCGAGGCCTTAAGTTGCTCTTGGAGGTTCACAATAGTAGAATCTCGAACTGACACGAAGATGAGGAGATCAAAAGACCAGACGATTAAACGAGAACATGGGATGGTCCAGGAAATATCTACCTCAAAGGGAGCCAACAACATCTAGCTTCTCGACCACAGGTTTCCTTCTCCTCCGCGAGCTTGGACCTCGGCCAGGAGATTTTGCGGTTCGGTGCATGTTTAGCTTTGATCTGCTCTAATTCGGCCAGATATTCCTGGCGCGTCCTGACCTCCGGGAGCATCTTTTGGAGGTATTCAGATTTCTTTGCAGAGCGTTCTCCCAATTTCTGTAACCATCATAGAAAAGGTGACAACACGTTAATCGGCACAATCAAGGAGACAAGAGTAGAGAAAATATTACTCGGGCCAGGCGAGCACAAGCGGCGGCGTGACTATAAAAGTCATTCCTTTCTTCCTCCTCCGCCGGGTCGTCAAGGGACTTCAAGCCGCCTTCCTCATCAACCCATGCGGTTTGCATTATGAGTTGAGGGTGAGCAAGAATCGGCGGATCTCGAAAGATCTCTTCTACCTCGGGGGATGGACGGGAGACGGGCTCTCGAGCAGCGGACCCGATGCCGAAGCACGGGGTGTCGATGAAGGCGGCTGCGGTTCGGAGGGCGCCCCTGTGTCTCTAGGCGAGGCAGATTGTGGGGCCTCCTCAAATAGGGTAGGTACATCCTGGGACTCAGTTTCTTCAGGGGCCCCGGACGGTGTCTCGACAGGAACATCATACGAAGGATTCCTATAAGAAGAATGATCGGTGAATAAGCCGGCAAAATGCGTCGAATAAGAATCGATAGAACATCCAACCAGTCGGACTTCTTTATTCTCATTGGGGGTTTCTTGCGAGCGGTAGAACCACTTCCGGAGGGACCAGTCGGGGTGCTACAATCTAGAACCCTAGGCTCTTCCCGAGCGCTCGAGTCACTTGGAGTTGGACTCGGCTGGACCACGGGCTTATGCGGAAGGGAAACTGAAGGCACCGGGGCTTGCGCTGGTGATTCTTGGATTTTGGGACCACTAGTCGGGCGCCGAGGCTTCGGGCAGTCCTTGACAATTATTTTCTTCCCCTTCTTAGCGGCCGGGTCTCCGGCTTGGGAGCTCGCAGGTCGCTTCCAGTGAGCGTTCTTATGAACATGCATTTCTAGGAGAGGTGCGTCACTGAAGAAAGCCAATCGATCATGGAAAGGAGTATTATAACTGTTCAAAGTAATTCAGAGACGAATGTGAGAGTCTATTAGCTAAACTTTCTTACCTCGGGAGGAGGATTTGATGCAGTGAAGGACTTCGGGCATCTGGCGGTGGACATCTCTACGCTCGGGATGAAAAAGTCTCCTACCCGAGCATATACTTGCTCCTTTGATGCCGATTCGGGTAGTTCCCGGGTCGGATCATCCCTCCCTTCAAATTCATATCCCATATGGACTCGCTCTTTTAGCGGTTGTACCCGGCGAGCGACAAAATGGAGGGCTAGACCAACTCCCGTGAGACCATCTTCCTTTAATTTCTCAATCAGCGCCAAGAGGTCTTGCACCTGATCCATGTCGCCAATATTGGGAACAGATGTCCAAGAAAGGGACATCTTAGGCCGGCGCCCAACAAAAGAAGATAAAGCAGGATCGGGATTGGCACAATAGAACCGTTCCTGGTGCCAGCCTTTGTTTGAAGATTTGAAGGGAATGGCAAAGTAGACTTTCTTTAACCCTTCCCGCAACTGAAATCCGGCTCCCCCAATTACCTTGGGGTCGCTTTTTGAGGGATAAGGCTTTAAAGGTAAAAGTGACGAAAGAGATTGAAATGAGGGCAGATGCCCAAGAAGGCCTCGTAGAGGTGAACAAAGAGGGAGATTTGCAGGATATAATTGGGATTCAAGTTCACCAATTCAATGCTATAGAAAAAGAGAAGACCGCGAAGAAAAGCGCAGGCAGGAAGCCCTAGCCCGCGCTGGAAGAAAGATTCAAAACCACAATTTCTTCTGAGCGAGGGGTAGGGATGGATTCACCTGTGGTCGGTCGAGCGGAAATCAAAGTCAAGGCTGGAAGAACCCCGTCATCCGCCATGGATTGCAACCGCTCTTCCGTCGTTATCGAGGTGGTCCAATCTTGAGGCAAAGGGAGCGAGGAGGTGTCTTTGGAAGAATGAGAAGACATTTTCAGAGGAAGGATCAACGACGGCGCAAAAATGCGAGTGCAGCAGCAGTTAACCCTAGCGACGGAGAAGTCGGAGAGACAAGGAAGCAGAAGAGGCAGGAGTGTGCGATGGGAAAAATGAACCATCGGCTTAGTCTTAAAAGGGGGAAAAGGATTGAAAAACACCTAACCCTGCCCTATACTTCGTAATGATTTGCTAGCACGGTGTCCTGATATACGGAGGCAGTCATGGTTTGACCAAGTCATATTTGGGATACGTTGCTCCTCACGATGGGATGTTTAACCACTTATCGAACTAAGTGGGATGTGGGTATCCTCCAGTTTGGATTAAAAATATCTTCTTGTGATATACCCCACGTTGGGTCGCTAGTTGGTTACCGCATGGCAGAATCATATATCATAGGTTGAGCCAGTAAGGCACGGTTCCAATGGTATGCCCCAAGATGGGTCAATAAGCTGTGCATCATAACAAACGAGTACGGATACCGTTCGGATAAACCTTGATATGTCCCAAGACAGACCAGAGCTATATCCTACGCCAGTCGGATATAGGTATCACTCGGCCATGAGCCAAGAAAATCCTGATACGCTCCAAGTCGAGCCTAAGCTATATCCTACATCAGTCGGATATGGGTATCACTCGGCCAAGAGCCACATAAATATGATACGCTCCAAGTCGAGCCTAAGCTATATCCTACAACAGTCGGATATGGGTATCACTCGGTCAAGAGCCACGTGAATTTGATATGTCCCAAGTCGGACCAGAGCTATATCCTACGGCAGTCGGATATAGGTGTCACTCGGCCAAGAGCCGCACAAATCTTAATATGTCCCGAGTTGGACCTAAGATATATCCTGCGACAATCGGATATGGATATCACCCTACCAAAGAGCCATGCAAGCTTCGATATACCCCAAGCTGGGTCTAAGCTATGTCTAACGACAATCATGGATATCACTTGGAAAGGTATTTACTTATTATATATAAATTCCCCAGGCATTATGCCTGAGAAAAAAATTCTTACATTTACTGGGGTTTTATACCTCTCCGCGGCGCACGCGACCGAGAGCCTCCACGAGAGCCTCCTTAGCCCTATGAAGGGCGGGAAAATTTTGAGGAAGGCGTCGACAGCGGCACGGTCGAGGGCAGCAGCATCTTCTTCAGCCCACTCGGCCATGGCGAGGTCGAATAGCGCCCACTCCTCGGCAAGTTCTGGATCCTGGCGGTCCATGAAATCCCTCAAGAAGAAGGTGGAGCTTGGAGCAGGAAAATGAAGGACTAAGCATAGGAGAATACATTCTAAAAGCATTGGTTCGCCTTTTATAGCTGATACGGTAGGGTTGAAGTTAATATGAAGACATAATAACATCAAAAGCCGAGGAGACTTGGAGTTAAGATGGTTCAGAAGCCAAAGAGGTTTTTGGAAAATGAATTGACACAGGAAGTCAAAACAACTTCAAAGGCGTCAGGGGTATATTCGAGTCCTTCATAATCCCTTCTTTGCAATAAAAGCATCCAAATCAAAAAGAAACCAGTCGAGGTTTATCTTTGGAAGTGAGAACGTTGATCTGATTGAGACCAGATAAAGATATAGCAATCGGATCATGAATCACTCGGGGCTCTTGTGGAATATAAGAACCAGTGTCTTCATCATAAGGCCCGAAGTGCTCGAGGAGAGCGGGGCCAGTGGAAGGCCCAGAGGATAAACTCCGCTCCAAGCCTTGCTGCCGTGCGCAAGAGGATACATCCTAGAGACAGTTGAACATATATTTAGATATAAAAGATATGATTGTAATCCGAGTTTTTAGCAGGGTAGATAAATATGTAAACTCTATGCTGTAACCGATTAGAACCTAATAACCGATTGGAATCCCTTAACCGATCGGGACTCTATAAACCGGCTCACCCCCATTATATAAGGGAGAGGGCGGGCAACAACAGAGGCATGAGCAATCTTAGATCCAAGAGATCCAGATAATCCCAGCACACAGGACTAGGGTATTACCTCCTCCGTCGAGAGCCTGAACCTGTCTAAACCTTTGTCTTGTGTGACCTTCGAGTTTGAGATCTAGCGCCTGCCCCATAAATTCATTGCCGACCACAAAAGTCGACAGCGGCTGTGTGAGGAAGAGCGTCGGTCGCCTACCTCTGGAGCGGAGCAGTTCAGCCAGAATGAAGTCGAGAGGCTTCGGTCTCCTGATGCTAGTGAAGCAGGAGAAAAGGAAATGGAATAGGGAGAGGAAGGGAAAGAAAAGAGGGAAGGAGATAAAAAGAAAAAGAAAAAGAAAAAGAAAAAGAGAAAAGGAAGAAGAAGAGAGGAAGAAAATAAAAGGAAAGAAGAGAAAAGAAAATAAGAAAAATGAGGAAAGTTGAAAAATGAATAGATTAGTTGCATGCAGATCTGTCAAGAATAGCATCTATTGCATTAGGTGATTAGTTAGTTAATTATAAGATTGGGTTTATGCATGTGCGTAAAAACTATTAAATAGCAGCATTAGTTGCATTAATTGATTAATTCACTAAATATAAAAACGAAGCATGCATTGCATCTAAATAATCATCAGATCCATAAAATGAGCATATAAATGTTAGACCGGTTGGACACCGTAATTCGTACTTAATAAATTGTTGTATTTTAATAAATGATAATTTTCAGGACCAGATCAGAACCTGCCCGTCAGTTAGACCCAGTTTTTGAGCGACGTAGAACCTTTAGAGTATATTCCAAGCAAGCTTTTCCTTTGATCATGTTTTATTAAAGGATTTTACTGCTTTTAGGTAATTACCCGTATTATCACTGCATTTGAAACTTTATTTTGCAAAAGAAAGTATTAAACTGGATGCGGTTGGAAAGAATGGATTGGAAAATGGATGGATGGATGGATTGATAATTTAATGTTGATAATTTCATTGGCTCATCCAACGAATGGAGCCATTGGCGTATGTTTAATATGGGTGGGTAGAGGATGCCGAGGAGAAGGGTTGCTGCCAGTGGAGTCCTCTACATAGGCTATAATATAAGGTCTAAACAACTAACACTTGGGCATTGAGCCATAAAATCAGTATCAACCATGGTTTGTGAAATCGACCAGAAAAGGTTGTCCTACGAAGGTATTAGAGCTCTCCACATTGGGTATTTATAAAGGGTGCACTCTGGGAATGCCGGTAAGACCTAGAGGTGCGAGACCAATTGGGTGGTGGTATATTTGAAGCCAAAGGTGTACCCTTATTTGAGAGGGAGTACAACTGTGTCTTGGAGTTGTGTGGCAGCCTGGGTTAGGTGTCACAAACTCGCAGTGCGGGGTGGAGAAGTAATACTAGAGTAGCGATAAACGTTCTAGGGCATCTCTTGTGAATGTCACTATAGATAAAGTGATACAAACATGCAGTAAAATCTTGAATTCAAGCCAGTCTCTTGGATTAAAGACTATGGAAGCTTTGGTTATCTCATATACGGTGTTAGTAGAATCTTCTAAAAATATAAAATCAACCAACATTTAAACTAAAACTTAATTGCTGTAGAAAGGATATTTTGAGAAAAGTGGTTTTGAGTGATGTTAGATTAGGTGTGGTTAATATGGGAGGGAAAAATCATTTCTGCATTCATATATTATTGCTTGCTGAGTACTTTGTACTCACCCTTATTTAATCCTCCTCTTGCTTATACGGTAAGGTCTATGGACAATCTTCTGAGGCATGGTTGGAGGAGAATCCACAGAAGCAGGACCTATCGGAGGACAGATACTACTACTGTGCTATCAAGAGGAGTAGTAGTGTTAGTAGACCGTATTCCAGCTCTTGCATGCCCTCAGAGAGTAGGAGGTTATAATAGATATCTATATCTTTTGCTGTAATTAAAGTCTATGTAAATTAAGGTAATGTAGTGGACAATATCCCTGCGTGGCTATTGGAATGTAATAAAGAGTTCTATTGTCTATCTCTAATTATTGTTCTGCTGCAATACTTTGTATACAATGTAGTAACTAATAAAGCATCGGAAAGTCCGATGTTTTGTTAATTACTGTGCTGAGATCCGTATAGTTAATTTTAGGTGACGGTCGTTACGAGGAGTTAATTATACGGGTCGCCACATAATTATAGATAGTGCTATAGTTACGTAATTACCAACACTAGAACTTAAAGAAAATATTGGCCTAGGTTTTGCATGCTCAACGCACATCTAATGCCGTGTATATCGATGGCAGGTGTCATGCATGATCTTGCTTTAGTATAAGCTTTTACGGAGAAAACAGCTAGGATATCACTACATGCACAGGCTAAATTTTAGAAATTTGGTATTTCAGGCTTCATGATACATGGCATGGGACACCGCAACAAGCCTACACCATTCCCTGCATGCAACGGAATAGTTCCACTGATTAAAACAGCAATCAGCTCCATGAAACCAATCAACTAAAGCATCACTAACAAGACATACCACACTATAATACAACTCACCAAGCAATTAAGTGCAACCAGAAACAAATTAATCAGATCATGGCTAGATAGTACACACATCAAGCAAATCTGGGATCACATCAAAAACATCTCAATCCCACAATCGGGGAAAAAAGCAAATACTTGATCGTACAGGCTTTTCTTCGCCACACAGGATGCTGGAATTATTGCACAGACTAGTCCAATTCCACCAAACAGCGCGCTCAAAACTACTAACTATAGCAGAAGTTCCATGTCCCAAAAAGCTCCCCGCAAACTTTGCTCCCCAACTTACGCTACTAAGTGCTAACCCTAGTTGAGAACAGAGACACACTGATCACTTCGTATCCGAGACCACGACTCCCAAATCGGACCACTAGGAGACCAGACCTACGGTCCTGTAAGCTCGAAATAGAAGGAAAATATACCTAGAGAAGTCGTCGCGGCTTACAGTGATTTGGGATGGAGGGAAACCCGACGAGAGGGGTGGAACCCCTGAGCCACCGCACGAGGGAGCTGGTGGTCGCTAGCGGCGGCGGGGGGTCTCCGGGGAGCCCGGCGACGACGATGAGCTGCGCGTGAGCTACGTTTAGACCTTAGCAATGTTCCGTTTCCTTCTTTTTTTTCTCAACTTCTTTCTTGTTCTTCTTTCCGTTGTGAGGGTGGGTGGGTTTATCTTTTAGCCCTTGGAAATGGGTGGGGGCGGAGGCTTGAGACGTTTGGGGGCTGTGCTTGGGCCAAAAGTCCCCTCGTCGACGTCCATATAGCCTGGCTGCAAAGTAGCTAGGCAAACAATTGTAACATCCTAAAAATTTGCTTTATAATATTATTTCATTACTATTTGTGTATTTTGTGATTTTTCTGAATTTACTGGATTTTTATGGAATTTATTAGAATTTATTTTAAATTAAGTATATTGGCCTTTTGTGAAAACTAATTAAATTTAGATAAAATTAATATGAATATTAGCTAAAAATATTTTATTTAAGTTTAAAATATCTCAAAGTATTTTTGAGAATTTTTTTTGGATTTTTGCTGATATTTTTATTGCCTTAAACAAATTACTTTATTTTTTGAAATTATTTTTGTAACACCCCAGCACTCCACGTACCCTGGATGTCACCCCAAACTAGTACTCCAATATTTTAGCAATCTCAATTAAAATTTTAACAACAACATTGTTGTAATTTGAGACACAAGACAACTCCCCTTATGTATTACAACAAGGAATATCATTGAACAACATAACAACAATAATATATTGCCAATTTTTACCACAATTTCAGCAAGCACCTAAATTTTTAACTTTAGACGATAAAAACCAACTACAAGTAATAAAAAAAGATTGGAAACATAAACAATAGTGACCTCAACCATAGTAATAACCACGTACACTACTTTACTTGGAACTTATGCATGCATCGAGATACAACCTTACCTTCAACTAACATTCGACAAGGATACCAATAACGAGCATACAAAAGTTATAATGACACACCACAAGCATAATATAACCAAACCGATTAAATCCATACAAGATTATATCTACTAAATTATGTCATGGCTAAGTCTATCTATTTATTCAAATGCTAAGCATGCTCAAAGTGCTAAATATCAATATGAGGGTAAAGTGGTGATAAGTGTCTTGTCTGTGCTATTTCCCATCCCAACATATCAGCCTCAAAGTACCTAAAAACAGTAAACAAACAAGCGTGAGTTCAAGACTCAGCAAAATGTATCATAGAGCAATATCATAATCATTTAACACATTTAAAACAATAATATAACCATCTTTCTTATTTAAAATCAGCAAGTACATAAAATAGTAATAACATATCCATTTGTCAAATTCTACTCTTTGATTGTCTTTAGATGAGTCGACGACTCAATGGCTTAACCCATTATCAAATTGGTCATCATTCACCATTGCAATGCAATGCAATATGCTTTCATGCTCAAATGCACATCTCATAGCTTATACCGGTATAGCTTGAGTGCACACCCGTCGGTGTCGCACCCTTTCATTCCCTACCATCCCTATGGAGGGGTCTACAAGTAGGTCTCATTCCCATCCATCCCTGTGAATGGGACTACTTGGTAGGTCTTACAAAAGAGCTAGGGATGGTGTTGGATCGGGACTCGTTGAATCCGAGCCGTTATTGTTGGATGCGTGTATGTCTGAGATCGAATCGCGTGCATCGTACGTGGCTGTTGGATCCACCACGTGTAGGTCATCCGCTCATCTTTGCCAAGACATCTTCGAGCCGGACTCTGCCTGTGCCGCCATATGTGCCATGCAATCCTCACCGAATCGGAGTCGATCCGGCCGCCGCATGCTATAAAACAGAGGCATCGGCTGCGCTAGAACCTCAACGATCAAAGCCCTAAGCTAGCTACCAGTTTCATGTTGTCGTTTCGTTTGATTTTGTGAAGACAACCGTGCGCCGCCGTGAGAAGGAAGTCACCGATTTGTCGCCATCAGGCCGCCACGAGACTCAAGACCGATAGCATCTGATTCACCGTCTTCCAGAGCACCCCATGCACACCTTTTTTTGCCAAGAATCCGCCAGAGAGCTGCGTCACCGTGAGCCCTAGATCTGTCGTCGTTTTCGTCTTGCCGCCATCATTGTAGAATCGCAGGTGGGTGAAGGACCGTGTCATCATGTGCGCGAGGTTGAGCTCTTCCCAACGGTGCCCTTCGTTCTCGCCGCCGGCGACCATTGCGTCGAGCGCCATCATCCTACGTGGGCAAGTCTTCCGCCACCATGTGTCTACCACGAAGCCGTTGCATCAGCACCAGAAGTCGAGGTGTCGCATACGTGGCATGTTGTGTGGGCGCTTTCATGGACACTAAGCCAGCGTGACGCGGGACCCGCGCGTCAGCGGGCTAGATCTGCGTGGATCGGGTCCACCGTGAACCCGATGAGGTTCAAGGACTGAGTCCATGGACCGAGGGACACGTGTCGCGATCTGGTCAGCTCGAGTCAGGGCTGACATCATCGTGACATCAGCATGACGCAATAAAAACCTTTTTCAAAATAAAAATAATTCAGTTAATTATTTTATTTTCCAATTTTCATAGTTTTAGATTTTTTAATCTTCCACGAGCTCGTTCTCTATCATACGAGCTCCGATTGAGGTGATTCAATTTTCTAAAAATTTGTAAAATTAAGATCTATCTAATGGTGAATTTTATTTGATTTTTGGAGTTCATTTGTTCTCTATTTTGGTGTTTATCTAGTTTTCTCTCCCGTTTTACGTAGACGTTGAGTTGTGCGATACATCGGAGGAAGATCCGTCAACTCAAGAGCACGTTCCAGAGCAAGACCAGAACCTTTTCCATGGAAAGTTGTGCTTTGATTATGTTGAACCCATGTTTATAAAGCTGCTATATTGTTTTACCCAATTGCATATTATTTCATATATACAATTGTTACAAATTAAATTGGGACTTAGCTAATCTAACAATTTGATCTATACCCTACCTTGTCATTTGTACACCATGATTTATTTTCACCCTAGATTGGTTCATTATAGTTGGTTAAATACTAAAATCAACATGGGATGATTAGATCGTGTTAGTTGCTTAGCCATGCCACGTCATCACATGTACTTAAATCATCAATGTGTTAGGTGTTGTCACACGATGAGATTGAGTTGTTGTGGCGAGGGATGTCATGCAACGATGTTGAATTATTGATGGCACATGGTGCTTGGTAATCAACTGGGGTGGTAATCACTTAGATTGGGGCAAGTGGCAAGGGGCAGTGTGCCAAGGTGGGTCGAAGGATGGAGGGTATGTGGAAGTCTTGTCCTAGTCATCTTAAGGACTTAACCGTGCAAGCCTTTTACCTGAGTCAATCATGCAACTACATGTCTGGTATGGGACAACCTAGCTGATTAATTTGTAATGTCTTAGCTTTGGTACTATCAATGGCGGTGTGAGTTCTGGGTTGTGGTAACCAATCATCGCACGGTTAGTCTCACATGGTGCAAGAGGGAGGCCCTAGATGTGGTAACCAGTCCCACCAGTGTTGAAACCTTAGCGGGTAGTATCGGGATAATGCAGTGCATTGTAAAGGCTTAGTTATAATCACTCGCCTTTATGATGTTTGGTTGTATCATGTGGGTAAAGTGCGTAACCTCTGTAGAGTGTAAATCTATTCGAATAGCCGTGCTCGCGGTATTGAGCATAGCTCGGAAATTACAGTCAAGGGTTAGTTTAATTAAATGGAAACTTGGTTGGGATGGCAGGTTGCCATATGGAAGTTTGGAACTTAACTTAGGATTGGAAACTTGGTTTACTTGAAAAATGCTGAAATTACTATTTACTGTTATTTATTTTACTATCTATACAATCTATTTATCGTACATGTTCATAAATGATGCTTTACTGCAAAAATAGCCATGATAGCCTTTTTCTTTGGAATAAGCCTTGCATATAGCTATTTAGAATTGTATTTTGTGCACAACTTGTTGAGTGCTTTCAAGTACTCACGTTACGAACAACCACAATCAACAATTGAGGAGTCTACCCCTATCTTGGAGGAGTATCACGAGGACACTAGTAATTAGGGTCCGAGTCTAGTCAGTTGCCGCTGGTAAACTGATGGGTAGTCTACGTCTTCTACTTTTCGCTACTATGTCTTAGTTTTTATTTCAAGATCAGCCCTGCGTGGCTTATTAATGTAAGTTGGTCATAAGATCATAAACTTAGTTATATTCAATAAATGGAGTCTTATTATTATTATTATCGTTGTGTATGATGTGATATTTACCATTATTGAGCATGTGTGCACTAGCGTGGTCCTAGACTTGTATGGTAAACATAGAGGGTCCGAATTGGTTAATTCGGGTCCCAACAACAATCCACAGCAGAAGCACCTTTAAAAGCTACTTAGCCAGGGAGGTGCTTCGCATCTGTGGCTATCTTGCTCAGTCGTGGCCTCCTCGACTCACTCCCGCACGCTGCCGCCTTCCCGTCTCCTCCACAATCGCTTGCCACCTGGTCACCACCTCCTTCTCTCTGTCTCCTTCCCGCTCGGTCACTGCCCGGTCGCCACTCTTCGTTTCCTCCCTACCCAATCACCGCCTCTCCGTCTCCCTCCCGCTTGGCCGCCACTGGCTCGTTACCTCCCTATCTCCCTGAAGGGGAACGGGTAGGCTACTCTAGCGTAAAATCAAAATTTTCTACTGCATAACCAAGGAACCACTGCAAGTTATAGATCACAGAATTACCATTAGACACGCAGACCCGTAGCAGAAGTAGAGTCGATGTAGCGCGATTGTGTAGATGTAGTCGTACTAGCCTCACGCCTCCCCAAAAGCTCCTTGTGACTATCGCAGGTTGCGGATCATTCTAGTGTTGAATCTTCATAGCAATGCCTTCAAGGTATCCACACATACAGGGCAGGAACACCATGCGCTGGAGTGCTAGCGCCGGCTACGCGGTTCTGGGCGGAGGAGTGGCGGCTAGGGTTTCAGGAATTCCGAATTCCTATTGTGTTTTTCGTGTGTCTCTATATTTGCAAAGCCACCACCTCCTCCCTTTATATAGACGTGTCATAACAGGTTTCAACCCTTGAAGCCTATTAGGAACTCTAAGCCCATTACAACTCGGATCCCTATCCGAATTGGTTACAACCCCTTAAACGTGCGACCCTATAGGTTCACGTGCACTCGGACATGGCTGGAGTACCCCTATCGATCGTTGAGTACTCCTACTCGACCATAGGGTATACCGACTCGATCATGGAGTAATCGACCAATAGTTGATAGCGGCCCCTAGCAGGACTTACCAACTCCTGAGTACATGTAAAGATCGGATGAATCTCAACAATGCCCTATATGCATTTCCTTTTGCCTCACGATATTGGTCAAATCCAAGGCGAGTTGTTTTCATCCTTATTTGGATGGCTAGACCGCTCTTTCCCGATGTCGTGACTCGGATTCCCCGAATACATCGAGTTAACTCTTTAACTTGATGACTCAAGTAACTCTTTACTCAAGTAGCATGGCCATGCATTTCTGGAATCCGACCACTCGAGAGGCCTAGAGATATCTGTTCCGTTGTATGGAGGGGCAAATCCTATATTGATCGATTACGCCTCGCAGCATGTTTCATGACAAACTGAAGCCATCTTTATAACTACCCAGTTACAAAGTAGCGTTTGACAACCCCTAAGTAAGCCATTATGCATCTTGAGAATATGCAACAATCTCAAGTCAAAGGATATAGCATATACATCGTATATGAGACGAACTGATGACATGAAATAAAACAACGTTCTCGCAGTGTCTTATAGTGGGTCGATGTCCAACACCATGTTCTCTAACATGTGTCCATATTATTGGTTTGATATCTCCATATCTATGACCCGTGAAATATGGTCATCGACTAATACATATGCTAGTCTACTCATATGTATCCTCATATGATTATCGACTAGAGACCCCCTTTTAGAATGAACATCATAAAGATGAACACAGAGTTTCACAAACAAGTCACATACTTGTTAATCAATATCCATGATGTTATTCAAAGAACAATCTCATAGTTTATGAATATTTATGGAAATATAAACATTTCTATGATTGTCTCTAGGGCATATTTCCAACACTCCCTCCCGCTCGGCCTCCGCCTCCCCATCTCCTCCCCGCTTGGCCGCCGCTCCCCCATCTCCTTCCCGCTCGACCGCTGCTCAGTCGCTGCTCTTCGTCTCCTCCATCGCTCGGCCACCACCTCCCCGTCTCCCTCTCGTGCGACCGTCGCCTCCCCGCTTAGCCTTCATCTCCCCGTAGCTACAGCGGAAGACAACAAAACGCTAGTTTGCCAAACGGTCTCTCAAGAAAAGCTACAGTCGTCATCTATAGCTGTTTTTCAGCCCAACAAGCTAAAAGCAACTTTTTAGCCTAGCCAGAGCCCCACAAACAAGGTCTTGGTGGGTTGGGCTTTCGAATACGCAACTGGGCATATACAAATTATATAACCTTAACCCTAAACCCTAACTTGAACTTAACCATAAACCCTAACCTAAAACCTTGACTTTAATTATGCAAACATGTTAACTATAATTTTTGGGATAGATTGGATATGTTGAAATTTTTAGGATTAATTCTTTCTATCGCCTGTAAGCTTTGCAAAAGTTTAAAGGAAAAATTCACATTTAGCTTATTTCTACTAAATAAGAAAAATCTAGTGTGCAACATAATTTCGTATGAATTTTAGAGAAAATAGTATGATTCTCAAGGGTTTTCCTCCAACCCCATACATAATCATAGATAGCGGGAGGATCACAACAAGGGGAAGTGCCTCGAGGAAGGGCTCACAGAGGTAGACCCATAGTACGGGGAAAGGCACGACGAGTGATGAGGGTGGGCAGCATGCAAGATAGCCCCAAGATGACATGGGCTCGTGGTCTAGTAGCCAGTCTTCGAGCCATTTGGGGCTTTCCCAGTGAGCAACCTG
Source organism: Otatea glauca (assembly GCA_036346275.1). Taxonomy (NCBI): domain Eukaryota; kingdom Viridiplantae; phylum Streptophyta; class Magnoliopsida; order Poales; family Poaceae; genus Otatea; species Otatea glauca. Next base: position 16,240,525 of record CM070721.1, on the reverse strand, counting down.
GGTATCCCTTGTTAGGGTACAGCTCGATGCCCTACGAAGAGGATCAGGGTGGGTATTGTCACTACCAGAGTCACAAATCGAGCATGTCGTTGTTGTTCGACTACACTGATCCCTACATCGATCCGTATAGACGATATATGACTGTCAGGTACCTGCACTAGTCGGTGAATCATTCGGGCTGGATGACGCATTACGAACACTAAAAGTCCACCTGGCTATCGTGGGATGTGAACTGGGAAGAGTACAAGCAAGCGTACGAGAGGAAGTATGGCGAGATCATTATCAATGACACGACGGTGGAGGTTGCACCATGCACGTAGTATTACTCGTAGGTACGTCAATGCATAGTTGTCCATGGAATCATTTTACTCGTGTAGCACATCTTCATGCAATACATGTTTATACCCCTTTAATTATGCCTCTTGTAGGTGGTTTGGGTTCATCGATGGGTTGTGGCGTCATCCATGCTTCGACAGGTATTTCTTTTGTTTATTATGTTCGAAACAATTGTGACAGATAAAATATGATGGATGGAATGCACAGTGTGATTTCAAAGTTGTAATGCAATGGGATTTCAAATGTGTTTATGAATTGTCAATTGTCATGCAATGTGATGGATGCAACGACATGATGTTGGTGAATGTGTATGTCATCTGTATCAATTGTATTTCATATTTATCATTTGTGTATACAGTATATATTGATTGTTGCCAAATTAAAGTGTTAGAATCTGAAAATCAGACGAAATGCTATCGAAATTTCTAAATTAAGGGTATTTTATATGCAAATACTTATTATTTTGCATGCAAACAGATAGGAAATATAGATAAATGCTTGCATGATTTTCTTCATATTTTTTTTCAAATTTTTCTAGAATCGAGAGACCATTTCACAAGGGATTGAAAAGGGTCGAAATTTCGGTTTTGTCGGCTGCCAAAATACCGGATTTGAAATTTGGTTTTTTCATTTCGGACAACCCGATCGAAATTCTGAAATCTCGTCAAAATTTCAGATTTGCCCACCCAAAGATGTGGTCCGAAAATGAAATTTGTAACCTTGGTGTAGTGTGGATTCCGCTCCTTGTCGTTCATAGCAAGCTAGAGAGACACAATGAGGGTGTCAATAGAAGGTTTCTTTATTCCCAGTTTGGATGTAGGAATTGGCATTGGAATTCAAGAATTGGAATTAGAACTGGATATGTCCTGTTTTGATGGCCCCGTGAATTGGAATTGGAAAGCTGGTCCAATTCCATGTGGTTTTGGCCAACAACTACGTAGGACCATGCACGATTCAAACAATCAAACCTCCGTCCCTCTGAATTGGGCTAAAATTTCCCCGCTCGCTCCTGCATGCTACACCTCACGTCCCGTTCCTTCTCTCTCGCGTGAGGCACGAGTGCAACTCAAATGATGGAGGAGATGCTCGAGCGACGCGATGTATATTAGTTTCCGGCACCCTCTCTCCACCCTCTCTGCTCTTTCTCCTTGGTCTCTCCTTCCCTTTCACCAGCCTCTCTTTGTCACCCCTTGACCCCTTCGAACGTAGCTGCGCAAACAATCTTCTCCCCCTCCCATGGTGGCGCCCTTCCGTTGATGTGTTGCCGCCGCATCCTCTATCTTCTAGTGGTCCTATTCCCTCCTCCGACATACATCTTGCTTCTTGTCCTGCTATCTTGCTCGTTCTCTCTTGGAATACCTAGAAATTTAGTCGTCCCTCAAAACCTTGATGTCATGAGAGTGCCGGTCTCAACTGATTAGTCCGGGAGAAGTTATCACGGACGGCAAGGATTACTAGTGAAGTTGGGCAAAGAGTATTGGACGACTGATTTAGCAAGTAGTAATTACTGTAGCAGTAAAGTGTGTTTTCATTTGATGAGAGTAGTTTGTGTCTGGTTAATCGTTTTATGGGTAAAATGTAGAAGGATCGGTTGGCAAGAGGGGTTTAAAGAGCTATGTACTGAAACAAAACAGATTGATTAAAGAAATGAAAAAACTCCTATCTCCTTCCTCTATTCTCCCTCCTGTTCTTCTGTATTTGTTTTGAAATGAGTTGATCTCATGTTGTAGGTGCCCGACGAGGACATTACAATATGGTATCGAGCTATGTTCGATCGAAAGTTCGGTCTTGGTCAGTAAAATTTTCTCGGAGGATGGTTAGGGAACTTGAAATGAATTTCGTGTCGCTTCGATGATTCTGTAAAATCCCCAAATCCGCTTGGCTCATTTGGAAAATCGGTCGACATGGCGCCTCCAAAACCCTCGGTTGGACCGATTCATCTTGGAGGCGATAGGGAAGCAGCAGCCCATGTGGATGAGAAGTGGGGAATGGTGAAGGAAAGTATTGATATGCTGTTTGCCAAGGTAGAGACGATGGAGGTGATGCAGCAGCAAATGGCAACACAGATAGAGCTAGTAGCCAAGGTTGCAGATAAACAAGTGCGAGAACAACAAATGATGGCTAAGCAATTGGAGGCCATGGCCCAGGCGGTGGCAAGGATCATCGTAGAAGGTTTGATAGTGGCACATAATGAAGAGAGAAGGTAGACGATGCAGGCGCTCGATAAGCAAAAGGCCTTAACAACTCTGGCACTAGCAGGAGGGGTGTGGGCTTCTTCCTGGGCACCATTATTACAGACAACACCCGGGGCGCAAATCAACTGCTCGATGGATGGTCACACAGGATCGTCGGGAGGGGCATCGCACTCACACGGTGAACAAGGCAGTTTCACCTGGAACCCTTTACCCAAGATTTCATTTCCAAAGTTTGATGGGGATGGTCCAAGGATCTGGAGGGACAAATGCATTGATTATTTTAACATGTTCAATATAGCTGAAGCTTTGTGGGTGACTGCTGCTACTCTTCATATGGAAGGCAATGCAGCCAAATGGTTACAGGCATTCAAATTAAGGCATGACCTGGGAAAGTGGGAGCAATTTATTTCAGAAGTAGAGAAGAGATTCGGGGAATATGATCACCGAAAAGCCTTAGAGGATTCTCAAGATCTGAAGCAGACAGAAACTGTTAAGGAATATCATAAACAATTTGGAAAAGCTATGTACCAAGTTTCTATGTTCAATTGACACTATGATGAGGAGTTCTTTGTATCCCAATTTATTAAAGGACTAAAGGGTGAATTAAGAGGACTAGTGCAAAGTCAAGTACCTGAATCTGTGGAACGAGCTACGTTGTTAGCAAAAATGCAGTAGGACATTCAAGATAGAATGAAGACTAGTAAACTAAAACTAACAGGAGGTCAGGATAATTCAGGGGTGAGTTAAAATGGATCAACCATGAAATGCAAGCAAGTGGGGTCAAGGGGAATTATGGAGATCATGATAGTTAAGGGAATATCGCAAAGCAAACGGTCTATGTTACCAATGTGGAGAGAAATATGAGCTAGGTCATCATCTCCAATGCAAGAAAAGAGGACAAGCTCAGGTGCAGGTAATGGAGGTAGAGGAGCAAAACAAATGGCTGTCAGATGATATGTTAGAAATGCTGGAAATAGCAGATATGGGTGGTAATGAACAATATAAATTATCACTGAATGCCATGTCCGGGACTGAAGAAGTTGAAACAATGCGACTGAGAGCACTGAACAAAAACCAAATGATGATAATGTTGATTGATTCAGGCAGTTCGTATAGTTTTGTAAATGAAAGATTCTTGAGACGGCTGAATTATGTTCCAAAGAAAGTAAAATCGGTGCAGGTTAAAGTGGCCAACGGAGAGATTCTGCAATGCGATCATTGGGTACAAGGTATTGAATGGTGGATCCAAGGACATACTTTCAAAACTGACATGCGAGTTTTGGAGTTAGGGGTTTATGATGCCATTTTGGACATGGATTGGCTTAAAAGACACAGCCCAATGAAGTGTCATTGGAAGAACAAAATGGTGGAATTCGAATATGGTAGACAGGCCATAAATTTATAAGGAGTATGCTCGTCTTAGGGTGGGGAAATTCAAGAGTTACCAATCGAGCAATATATGAAATGGTAGAAAGGTAATGAGGTTTGGGCAATGGCATTGGTGGAAGAGCAATAGGAACACATAAAGGTTGAGGTGACAACTGAAATTGGTGAGGTGCTCCATCAATATGAGGATGTGTTTGGGCAACCGAAAGGCATACCTCTTTCTCGTGAATATGATCACTCAATACCATTGATTTCAACTTTACTCCAGTAAATTCTAGACCTTATCGATATTCACCACTACACAAAGAAGAAATTGAGAAGCAAGTAGAAGAAATGTTGAAATCCGGCATGCTCAAACGCAATATGATTCCTTTTGCTTCTTCGGTCTTGTTAATTCAGAAAAAGGACAGCTCATGGAGGTTTTGTGTGGACTACCGCCGTTTGAATGATCTTACCATCAAAAACAAATTTCCAATGCCAGTTATTGATGAGTTGTTGGACGAGTTGGTGGGCACTAAGTACTTTTCAAAGTTAGACTTAAGAATAGGCTATCATCAAATCCGGATGAAAGTAGAAGATGAGGAAAAACAGCTTTTAAAACATACCATGGTCATTATCAATTCAGGGTGATGCCATTTGGGCTCACGAATGCACCGACGACGTTTCAATGTGTGATGAATCCAGTTTTACAAACGTATCTGCAGAAGTTTGCTTTGGTGTTTATAGATGACATTTTGACTTATAGCCCCAGCTTACACAAGCGTGCAGAACACCTTAAGTTGATTCTAGAACAGTTAAGGAAACATCAATTCTTGGTTAAGCACTCTAAGTGTTCATTTGCCCAACGGCAATTGGAGTATTTGGGGCATATAATCTCATATCAGGGTGTGGAACTGATCTTCAAAAGACCCATGCAATGTTACATTGGCCGACCCTGACCACAATTTCTAAATTATGATCTTTCTTGGGTCTGACAGGGTACTATAGAAAAAGTTGTGCGTAACTACGGAATAATTGCAAAACCGTTGACGAATCTTTTGAAGAAGAAAGCATTTGTTTGGGATGAGCAAGTAATAGAAGCTTTTGTGAGGCTTAAAAAAGGCCATGTTGTCTACACCTGTGTTAGCTCTTCCAGATTTCAGCAAAACGTTTGTAGTGGAGACTGATGCTTGTGATGGTGGAATTGGCACCATCTTAATACAGGATGAACATCCAGTACATATTTGAGTAAAGCACTAGGAGCAATGCACCAGCACCTCTCCATTTATGAGAAAGAATTTCTATCTCTAATCATGGCGATGGAAAATTGGAGAACTTACTTGCAAAGTGGTGAATTTGTGATTCGAACTGATCACTATAGTCTCGAGCTATTTGGAAGAACAACAGTTGTAGTCTGATTTGCAGTGAAAAGCTGTCGGGACCCGAATCTGCAAATCCGGATCCCGGCCTCAAAAGAAGACCTCCTGACCGTGATGTAGATAGGACGGCTCGCCCTCGTCCTCTCCCGAGCATACACTGTGATCTTGACATCCCAGGCGGTGTCAAGTCCTGCCCGTACCACCGTAGTCCCTCGATAAAGTGGTTTGTCAAAACCTCCGAGCAACTGCATCATACGCCATAACTCCGTGGCGTATCCTCCGGTGCACTCTCCATAGGTGTGGATCATCCTCATCTGCCAAAATAAACCTTGTTTAAATTAAACAGAAAATAATAATAAGAATTCAGCATAGGTATGGAGTAAGGGAGAAAAGATAAGTCGAGATTTCATTGATATTCTTGCTCAAGTTGATTAGGTTTTAGAAAATAGTTTTACCCTCCTAGGTACAACCAAACTAGGGTCAAGTCCTACAGTCAACCTGCTCTGATACCACCTCTGTCGGGACCCGAATCTGCAAATCCGGACCCTCTGTGTATTCTGTGCTAGTCCAAGATCACGCTAGCACACACAGTCTTTACAGGGTTGCACATCACAGACATTCGCAGCGATATAAGAATAAATAGTGCAAACATGTATATAAACCGAGTTGTACGACCTTATGGTCTCCTTACATAAAAACAGCCACGCAGGGCTTACAGTATTCAGAGTAAAAGAAATAACAGCGGAACATAAATAAATATCGTGGAAGCCTCCATCTCTCCACAGGCATCCGACTGGGCTTGCCCCCTAGTTGCTCGGGTCCTCAATGTACTCCTCCTCCCAGGCTGGTGTAGACTCCTCCACTGATGTTGGGGTTGATAAGCAAGGTGGGATGAGTACACAAGGCACTCAACAAGTAATGCACAGAATGCGGCACTAGTACTATATGCAAAGCTTATTCCAAAGGATTGGCTTAAATGGTTCTCTTGCATCAAACAACATTTTTAAACCAGTATCTTATTTAGTTTAAAGCAGTGGAACAGTTATAAGTAATACTATTTTCTTCAAATGGTTTTTCTTCGAAGATTCTCGGCACACAGCCTTAACAGTTCATTTTCAATACTGGCACACAGCCACCCTTTCCACATTTTGTTTATGAAGATCTACCCCTTGACTGTAATCCCCGAGCAATGCTCAATACCGTGAGCATGGCTATTCGAATAGTTTTGACACTCTGCAGAGGTTGTACACTTTACCCACAAGATACAGCCGCTCACCACACAGGTGATTGTCCGCAACAAAGCTTTTCAGGAACCTCTACCTTAACCAAAGAACCTCTCTGGCATTGCCTTCACCATCACTTCCCTCACACAGAGCCGAAGTATAGGATAGGCCAATCACCGTTGGATGGGCACCAAGCCGTATGCAGTACGCTCCCGTCTGAGATACACCCACGTGTCTGTCACCCCGAGGTATCGGAGGAAAGATATCGAACCCTAATCAACTAGGTGCATCCCATATCGGACATGTGGTTGTACGGGTGACTCAGATCAAAGGCTTGCAAGGTGAAGTCCTTAGCCCGACCAAGGCAAGACTTCCAACACTCAACGATGGCACACACCCATTGTGGCACACAAACTCACAACACTCGGCAACCCAATGCCACACGGGCCCACAGCACACTGCCTCTTGCCACTTGCCCGATCTAAATCATTTCCCACCCAGTTGATTATTGTGCAATACATGCCCGCAATAACTCAACATCGGTATGGAACCACACAGGTCTCCATACTTCAATTTCATCATGTGGCATTATCACACCACTTCCAAAATACATTCAATATTTCATTAGTCAATATTGTAGCATTTTTCCGAAAGATCATTCATGACTCGTTGCAAGGCTAAGCATCTACTCACGGTCTAGCCTCCCGTGTTGGCATCATATTATTATCAAACCAGTACAAACAACTTAGGGTGACAATGATTTAGGGCATACAATTATTAATTTCAAGGTGGCATAACAGAATGGGTTGATTAACTACGTTATCCCAATTAAATTAGCTTCATTTTAAATAAATAAGCATGCATAATTTCAAAGCATAAATTACATTTTTAAAAAGCTGGGATCAAAATGATCAAAGCATCACTTGCCTTCAAAGAGTTGCTGGTCGTGTTCCGAAGCTTGGTCTTGAGCGACGAATTCTTCCTCGAAATTTTCCAGCAAATTTGCGTCTAGGTGTACAAACAAAATATGCAATAAATAGCTAATACAGAAGACTAGATAACCTAAAAAATTCAAATAAAATTCATCATTAAATATATCACAATTTTATGAATTTTTAGAAATTTTAATCACCCAAATCCGAGTTAAAATGCCAAAGTTATAGTCATTTGAAGTTTGAATAAAATCCGAAAATACAGAAATTAAGAAATCCGATTTTTCAAATTATTTTTATACTGAAAATTCGCATTTATGACGTCAGCATCGCGTCATGATGACGTCAACATAGAAAAGAAATTCGGTCGAAATATTTTATATATAAAAATATTTATGACGTCAGCGATGACGTCAGCACAACACGTGGCACGCCCAGAGGCTGCCACGTCGGTCTGGTCTATGGACTGGGTCCACGGTTCGGCTCTGGTCCACCGTGGACTGGCGAAGCGTGCCCGCGCGCCAAGTAGCGCCAAATCGGCGTTAGCGCGGTGGACCAATCCTATGGCGACACGCGGCGCAACACAATTAGCCAAAAAAATTAATTCAATCTCGTTCGTCCGATTCTAAACGAACGGTCGGGATTCATGCGACCTTTCGCCGCATCTCCACCACGCAGCCCGCACGTGGCTACTCCGTGATCCTCGGATCGCATCGAACGGCCATGATTAATCGGGCGGCGTCGACGAGTAGCGGCGGCGACTCCTCGGTTTCCGCGCGTCACGCGTCAACACGGGACTGGCTCGATGCGCGGTGCGATCTCACCCGCCGATGCAAAATGGACGGCCGAGATGAACCGAGGCTATTGGCTTTGACGCGACACGCGGCGCGATCCAAGCGGCCGTGGCGCATCAAGCGGCTAAAACATTTACGTGACGGCGAAATATAAACCCTACGATCTAGATCTAACGACTGAAATAAACTAATCATGAAACTAATCGAAGCAATCTAGACCGTTAATTAAATCTAACGGCTGAGGAGAGAAGATGAGGATTACTGTTGGATGGCGACGTGGACGAATCCGGTGCGTTCGGCGACGATCGGACGGTGGATGAAGCTCGGCTGGCGGTGATGTCGCGGCGGCGTAGATCTCACCGGAGAGGAAGAAGACGACGTGCAACGCGGCGCTTCAGGGCTTCTCCGGCGTGAAGATCCGGCGTGTTCGACGCGTCTCGGGGCGAGTGCTACTCCGGTGCCCTTGGCAACAGCGGGGGTGGACCGACGGCGAAGGAAAAGGCGAAAAACAGCGGCGGCGCACAGAGAGCAACTACGGCGAGCTCTTGTGAGTGAACGGAGGCGTTTCGGGAGGCGTGCGCTAGGGTTCTGAGGCGTCTTGAAATGCACAAAGACGGGGTGGCGGCGCGACTAAATAGCGCCTCGACGTGCGCGCAATCCTCGGCGAAACGGGCGAACATGCAGGCGGCTGTTGCTCTGGCGATCTCGCGAGGAAGAAGCGACGTGGCGAAATCCCGGGCGTCCGTCGCGCGATGATCCAACGGTAGCGGTGAAGTGACGGCGGCTTCTTAGGCGCACGATGCCGATCCAACTGGCGGCGGCTTGGCGGCTAGGGTTTCGGCGAGGCGGGTGTGTGGGCGGCGGCGAAGTTGGGCGAGCACGATCTTGGGCGGTCCAAGGATTTCGGCCCAAGCACTGTTTCGGGGATTTTAAATCCTTTTCGAATAAAAATAATTCGAGAAATTAGTTTTGGCCAAAGAAAATAGTAAAAATATCAGAAAAATTCCAAAAAAATTCTAGAAATTACTTTGAGCTAGTTGGGACTCAAATAAAATATTTCCAATAAAACTTTGCAAAAACTTTTCCATTATTTAATTGTTTTCATGGAAGGTTTTATTGAATAATTCTAAATAAATTTCAACAAATTCCCAAAAATTCGCAAAAATAAAAAATACTCCAAAATTTAAATTAGGGCAAAATTTAGGGTGTTACAAACGTCCCCCCTTAACAGAATCTCGTCCCGAGATTGAGTACATCTACGAAATAGGTTAGGAACTCCTTCTTGAGATCTTCTTCACGCTCCCACGTTGATTCACTTTCGAATGGTTGCTCCATCGAACTCTGCGAAACGCGTTGACTTGTTCCTTGTCTCTCTGTCCATTCGTCCGAATCTTCATCGGATGTTCTTTGTAAGTCGATCTTCTTCTTTGCTCGATTGCCTCTAACGGTGTTTGCTCTTGGTACTCGAAGACACTTCTTGATTGTGATACATGAAATACATCATGTACTCTGCCAAAAGCTGCGGTAACTCCAATTGATATGCAACTTCACCTCTGCGGCTCAAGATCTTGAACGGCCCAACATATCTGGGTGCGAGCTTCCCTTTTGCGTGGAACCTTCTAACTCCTTTGAGAGGTGTGACTCTAAGGTAGGGGTGCAAACGGAGCGGATACGGACGGATTTTGCTCATTCCGTATCATATTCCAAATTTTTTCTCGGATATAGAACCGGATACGGACAGTGTCGGATTCGAATACGAATACGGATTACTTCGGTCACGAATACGGAGCGAATACAGGTCATTCCGGATACGGTTAGTCTCGATTACGAATAGTTAGTCGGATAACGCGTGAAAGCAGAAACCATATACGTCGCGCATATTAGGATCAATCAACCATACACAAAACTTTACTAGAACCTTCAAGACATGTAAGTGTTTCAAATTCAATAATAGCTACCTTCCCTACATAAGAATAATATGCAGCCAAGGACAATTCCAATCAACATATGCACTTATATGATGTAACACATCCAACCGCAATCAAGTGTTTTTGTTTTTTGTTTTCCAAAAACCATGTGTCCAAACATTGCACATCCAACCGCAATCAAGCTACAGTGGTAGCTGGTTTCATATAACGCATTGTATATGCAATACAGAGTAATTAGTTCTTACACAAGCTGTGACTGTGAATCTTAGGAATCATCAGCAGGTATAAGAAAAGTGTATATAGGGCAAAAGGGTGGCCTAAAAAATGACAAGGGTCTACACACCAAGAGACATTAAAAAGTTCCAGCGGCCTCTTCGCAGATCTGAAAAGGCATCAACAATGAAGCATTGAGTATAAAGTGGAAAAATATGTAAGAAAGTCTTAGTGTCTATAAAGTGGTACATTTTGGCAACAAGAAAGTGTACCATTGGCTTAACATTCACTGACCAATCACTAACATATCATCCACATCATCCACATTCATCCTATCATCCTACAAAAAATATTTCGATTGACACAAAAAAATGGTATAAAGGAGCTTAAAATGAAAACAAAAACTAAGTACAACTACAAATTGACAATTAGCAAACCTCCTCGTTCATGTATGTTGTAGCACATTCTTTATCCTCCAGGTGCAAATCCAACTCATCAGCAAGTGATGATATCTTCTCCTTAGAACCTGTAATTTAAAAATGTCATAAAGATAGTAAACAAAAGTTGAAAGTGGTGTAAACTATGAACTTAATGACTTATGATTACCTTTCCTAGATGAAGATGCCCAGTCCTTGGTACAAATTAGAGCCTCAACCACCTCAGGCTCTAGTCGACTACGAAATGGATCAACAACACGTCCACCAGCACTAAAAGCCGACTCTGAAGCAACAGTTGATATTTGAATAGCTAACACGTCACGAGCTAGTCGTGAGAGAATAAGAAATGCCCCTTGATGTGTGTTCCACCATGATAATATATCAAACCGTGCATCCTTACCACTAGGATCAACCCACCGAATTGGTTTTTCTTTCATGTATACCTCCAATTCATTTATACCACAATGTGTTGTCAAAGCTGCATCCTCATACAAGAATTGTTCAATGTCAAAGTCGGCATCACCAAGTGGCTGAGAAGGTCCTTCTTCGGGATTAGACTTTGATGTTTTAGGTGTGTTGGATTGGTAAGCTTCGAACAATTTTTTGACAATATCAATGAAGTGATTAACTTCATGGGCTGCCCTCTCATGATAAATCCTCCCCATAAAATATTCAACTAGCCTTTTCTTGTATCTAGGATCAAAAAAGCATGCAATAGCAAGAGCTATGTTGGACTTGTCCCAATACTTGTCATATTTGGCTTTCATAGCCTCTGCCATAGAAGATATATTATCATCAACACTATCACACCATTCTGCAAGTGCAATCTTAATCTCACAAAATTTCCACCAAAATAAGTTCGATGTTGGATATTGATTTCCAGAAAATATAAGAGTAACATCATTGAATTTTTGCAAACACTTGCATAGTAATTCTGCCATATCCCATTCTTCATATGTTGGAGCACACTTCTCATATTTACCCTTGTTCAAGTACAATAGCCTATCAAAAGCCATCCTATAATAAATAGCTTGCCTTAACATTTCATATGTGGAGTTCCATCTTGTAGACACATCTAAAGGAAGACCAGATTTGTTGTCTAAATCACATTCTGATGCACACTTCTGAAATTCCTCCCATTGCAATGGAGAATTCTTCACAATTGCAATAGTAGCTCTAATATTTTGAACTGAAGATGCAATTACTTTCAAACCATCTTGGGCAACAAGGTTTAGTATGTGGCAGAAACATCTCACATGAAAAAAGGCCCCATCACAAATCAAGGGAGAATGCTTATTAAGCTCACACACAACTTCTCTAACACATTTATCATTGGAGGATGCATTGTCTAGAGTGAGAGCAAATAACTTCTTCTCAATGTTCATAGACATGACACCCTTGACAAATTCATTTGCTAGATTAGTTCCTGTATGGCTCCCTTTGACATGACTGAATTTAACTATTCTTTTTTGCATACACCAATTATCGTCAATCCAATGCACAGTGATGCACATATAACCTTTATTTTGATTAGATGTCCACATGTCCATAGTGGCAGAAAATCGGCATGAAAGAGTTTTAAATTGTTCATACAACTTCTTCTTTTCATCCCCAAACATTTCCAATATATCTTTTCTAGTGGTTGTGCGAGACTTGAATGAAAATCCAGGACGTAGAGACTTGATGAAATCAATAAAGTACTCATGCTCAACCATAGCAAAGGGATATTCATGCATAACTATTGCCAAATAGAACTTCCTTAGGCTAACTTCAGCATCATACCTGTAAGTCTGAACAATTGCATTATTTTCTTCACCTTCACCCTTCTCAAGTTGAAGTTGTTGCTGGCCTTGCTTTACGGCATGCTTGAATTCCAAATGATTCCACAGGGCTTTCGTGCCCCTTGAGGTTTCACCTCTAGCTTTGTGCGGGCATTTTTTACATTTCACCCAAACCTGTTTCTCCTCCCCACCATCTTTTGTCTTAGCTATCACCTCATACTTAGTGTAGTGTTCCCAAACCTTGGAGGTACACTTCTTCTGCTTCTTTAGAGTTGGCTCAACTTCTCCAGTGCAAGTCTCGGATTCATATGCCACCAATGCACTTGCATTCGGTGGCATTGGTGGCGGCGCCGAGTGACCCGTACCAACTTTGTGGCGATAGTGCAGAGGAGGCTCTGTGCTTCCACAAATGCTCGCACTTGCACTTGCAGAATCCATCTCAAATTATTAATGCCCTTCGGGTTGCAAATAGCAACAAAACAAACATAAATGTTCACTAAATAGGAATACATGCTTGCTAATGGAAAACAGAGGGACAATAAAAATGAAAATCAGGATGACATGATCGGATACTTAGGCATTTTCTAACCCTTTCCTTTGCTGAAATTATGTAGAATATGCTTAATATGACAAGATGTCGGTATCGACCAATGTAGCATAGTTGTCACTACCAAACAGTCCCTTGAGAAAGAAACTACCAAACAGCCAATCTACTGATGTGAACCTGCTGCATAGTCAACACAGCAGAGATATAGACAACTGTCCAAGAAAATTCCACACTTGTAGGTGTGAACATCTCGTAGGATAGAATGTCTAACTCTTTTAATACTAGTAGTGATAGATCTAAAACTAAAGTATCTAAACGAATGAATATCTGTCGGGACCTTAATAATTCAGTATGGGTATGTGATGCACTTTCTTAAACAAGCATGAAAATGAGCATATCTTCAAGCATGATAAATAGTAGAAACAAGCAAGTGGACACTGTGTTTCTCACTTAAATGATGACGACTTTGAGCTTTTATTATTACATGACGTTGAGGGATTGCAGATTCGGGGCAATATGTAAGACGACACTTACTTACGACAATAACCAAGGTCAAAATTATAGAAGGAATATGTCAACAGGATGTCACGTAGAACTACAACATTTCGATTGTCATCTCCTTCGTAGTAGGAAATGGATCTATCTGTTCTCACCTTAATAGGAAAAAAATACAGCATCAACATGTAAGCTAAAATAGTACAATGCAGAATTACAAACAAGAAGTGGTCAGTAGAAAGGAAAGGAGGAAACTTATTCTATTAGTCATACCACATCTTTGTCAATAAGGCCTTTTCTTTCTCTAAACTTGGTGAACCTTTTAGCTTGTGTGGCTGAGATACTCTGCACATGGTATAAGCAGAATCATGATTACTAATGTAAAATAAAGGGTGATGTATGTCCAAATGTGAAAGCATTGTTATGATAAAAATTTAAAACCAAAGGAGCTGAAAGTAACTAGCAATACTTTTAGTGGAGTGCTAATAATGCAAACCGGAATATGCTTTTAAAAGCCGGCCACTATCCTTTCTTTTCAAGTATCAAAAACTAGTCTAAAAGAACTGACTTAATTAGCTCTAGGACAATACATGTATGGTTCAAAATGAAGTTAGCTTCTTGCATGCCCAGTGCGCTAGACCACATCATAATAAAGAGAAAAAGGCCTTGCAATTATATTAGGCATCAACTATTACAATATACAAAGCAAAATGCGAGTCTACTTGCATGAAATCTTTGCACACTTCCTTCTTTTATAAATGTCATAGAGAAGCTCCACAATAAATGCCACATATCATGGCTCAATGCTGCTTCTATCACTACTCTATGATGGCTTGCTCATCATTTTTTTACACTTTGCTTCGATAATGGAATATATTGGCTTTTAAATTGGGATGGCAATTTCTTCTATCCGCTTACCTTCCACCGACATCTTCACGAAAACAAGCTAGTCCAACATAGTATTTAAACCGTCTCGGCATACTTCTTTTTAAGAAAAAGAAAATGAGAGTTTAGGTTAATTAGGAGCATCTTTTATAGTTTGCCCGAATCAAGTGCGACTAACCGACTATAGCGATCGGGACTTCCTTCTTCGCTAGGTCAACCAACAAGTGGCTCTGCACACTCATTAGTCAAAGCCAATTAGGGTTATCCTATCTATGTACCATGTTAGCATTTGCGTGTAATGCGGTGCATCGCGTTCTAACCGGACAAGCGTCAACACTCCACAATAGCACCTCAATTATCGGAGGCAAGTTAAGCGTCGTCTCGTGATGTCAAGATCACGATCGCTTAATCACACAGGACTATTTCAATGCTCAATTTGTGAGACCATGTACTATTCCTAATCGGCATAAATCGTAACATTACACGAAAGCAATCTTGAACTTCTACGACACGTAATCAGAAAACAACCAAAAACTGATGCAAACCAAATTTGGAATAACAAGATCAACTCAACAATTTGATTCACCCAATCGCATTGCCATATGTTGTGGTCATTGGTAAGCAGCATGCCTTAATCTTACTTTGGGGAAAATACTTTTGGGCTCACAGTCCGGATGCTTAGCATTTTTATTTGGGGAAGGCTCACATCACATCTGTGCAAATCCAAATTAGAAGCAAATCATAACAAATGACTTGCAAGAATTTCTTACCTCCACGGTCCGCGAGGGTTGCGGTTTGCCGACGGGCAACTCGGCGACGAGGCGGTGTGGGACCGCGGGGCGTAGGATGAGTAGAGCAACTCCGGTGAGAAGTGGAGACCGACAATGACGTGGAGGGACCGCGACGAAGAGTCTGGACACCGGCTAACCTCCAAGCGGCGGTGGCTAGGGCATGGAGATTTGAGCGGGGCGGGGCCCGAGCGCCGGCGAAGTGGGAGTGGGGACCGAGTGCGGCGTGGAGGACGGCGGCGGCGGAGACGAAGGGCTCCCGGCGGCGGCGGCGGCGGCTGGCTAGGGCATGATGGAGACCATGCGAATGCGGCGAGAGAGGAGTCCAGAACTTTCGGGCGAGTATGAGATGGGAGTTCGGGGGTTGGGCTGATGGGCTCCGCTTGGCGCTTTGGGTCAGCCGGTTAGGCTTTTGAGTTTTGACGGATAGAGATTCGGATAGAAAACGGATAGCTCCGAATTTATTTCCGGATATATCCGAATCCGACGGATACTTTTATTCCGTATCCGTATCCATATCCGAAAAAAACTATCCGAATCCGTATCCGATATCCGAAAAAAAACCCGAATATCCGAATTTACGCTCCGAATTACTATCCAAATTTATTCGGACGGACGGTCGGTCGGGAACTATCCGCTCCGTTTGCACCCCTACTCTAAGGTACACAAAATCTTCGGGTTCAAAGCTCAAATCTCTCCGACGATTGTCGGCATAACTCTTCTGCCTTGATTGTGCAACCTTCAGTCTTTCCCTGATTAGGGCAATCTGTTCTTCCGCCCTCTGGAGAATGTCTGGTCCAAAAACATGTCGTTCGCCTGTCTCATTCCAATTCAATGGTGTTCGACAGGATCGACCGTACAGAGCTTCAAATGGAGACATCTGTAAACTCGTCTGATAACTGTTGTTGTAGCTAAACTCAGCATAAGGCAAACACTTGTCCCATGAAGTGGAATATGCTAAAGCGCAGGCTCTCAACATATCTTCCAATATCTGGTTAACCCTCTCAGTTTGACCATCTGTCTGCGGATGGTAGGCTGTACTGAAGTTCAAACGAGTCCCCATCACTTCATGTAGCTTACCCCAAAATTTGGAGGTAAATTGGGTACCTTTGTCCGACACTATCTTCTTCGGTACTCTGTGCAAACAGACGATTCGTGCCATATAAAGTTCCGCTAACCGGTCTCCGGAATAAGTGGTTTTTACCGGTATGAAATGTGCCACTTTGGTTAAGCGATCCACTATGACCCATATGGAATCATATCCACTTTGCGTTCTGGGCAACCCGGTTATGAAATCCATACCAATTTCTTCCCATTTCCATTCAGGTATCTTTAAGGGTTGTAATAGTCCCGCGGGTCTCTGATGCATAGCTTTGACTCTTTGGCATATGTCACATAATGCAATATATTCAGCGACTTCCCGTTTCATGCTTGGCCACTAAAATCTTTCCTTTAAATCTTGATACATTTTCGCACTTCCTGGATGAATTGAGTACTTGGAGTTATGGGCCTCCTCCAGAATTAACTGCTTCAACTCTTTTTTGTTCGGCATACAAATGCGCCCTTTAAACCACATAGTACCTTGTTCATCCAGTTTGAAATCTTTCGCTTTGCCTTCATCCATTTTGCCCTTAATTCTTTTGATCTTATCGTCATCTTTACGCCTTCACGATCTGTTCTTCGGGGTAGGTCTTACTTCCAAGGTTGCTAGGAATCCTTCTGGTACCATTTCCAGTTCTAATTTCTGGAAATCCTTACACAATTCCGCCTGACTTGTTTCCAACAGCATATTTACACTGTGGTTCTTTCTGCTCAAGGCGTCTGCCACCACGTTGGCTTTACCAGGATGGTAGTGAATTCCCACATTATAATCCTTGATTAATTCTAACCATCTTCTTTGCCTCATATTTAGGTCAGCTTGCGTGAAGATATACTTAAGACTTTTGTGATCAGTATACACTTCACATCTGTTTCCGATGAGGTGATGACGCCATATTTTTAGGGCATGTACTACGGCAGCTAATTCCAAATCATGAGTCGGATAGTTCTCCTCATGTGGTCTCAATTGCCTCGATGCATAGGCAATTACCTGCCTATTTTGCATCAACACGCATCCCAATCCCTAACGCGATGCATCACAATAGATGTCGAAGCCTTGATGAACGTCAGGTAAAACTAATACAGGTGCCGATGTTAATCTTTTCTTCAGCTCCTGAAAACTCTTCTCACACTCAGGTGTCCATAAGAATTTCTTTTCCTTTTTCAACAATTGCGTAAGAGGTCTCGCAATCGTAGAGAATCCTTCGATGAATCGACGATAATATCCAGCCATTCCAAGAAAACTACGGATTTGGGTTACCGTCTTCGGCTGCTCCCAATGCAAAACCGTTTCCACTTTCCTTGAATCTACCGCAACTCCTTCTGCTGTCATTATGTGTCCAAGAAATTCCACCTTATTCTTCCAGAAGTCGCATTTACTAAATTTTGCAAACAACTGTTGTTCTCTCAACTTTTCAAGTACTAACCTTAAGTGTTCGGCATGCTCTTCTCTCGTCTTGGAATAGATAGGGATATCATCTATGAACACGACAACGAACTTATCCAAATATTCCATAAAAAACTTATTCATTAAGTTCATGAAATATGCTGGTGCATTTGTCAAACCAAAAGACATCACTGTGAACTCGTAGTGTCCATATCTTGTGAAAATGCGTCTTGAATATCCTCTGATCGGATCTTCAATTGATGGTATCCTGATCGGAGATCTATTTTGGAGAATACTCCTGCTCCTCTCAACTGGTCAAACAAATCATCGATCATGGGTAGAGGATACTTATTCTTTATCGTCACATCATTGAGTGCACGATAATCTATACACATCCTAAAACTCCCGTCCTTCTTCTTGACGAACAAGACAGGTGCTCTCCATGGCGATGAGCTAGGTCTTATAAATCCTTTTTCCAGCAGCTCTTCAATTTGTTTATTCATTTCCACCAATTCCTCCGTGGACATTCTTAAGGTCTCTTAGCTATTGGAGCGGTCCCGGGAACAAGCTCTATCACGAACTCGATATCTCTATCTGGCGGCATTCCGGGTAGATCTTCTGGGAAAACATCCGGATATTCATTGACTATGGAAACTTCCTCCAAACTGTCAATCTTCATGCTGTTGACCATTAATTGTCCATCTCGTACTGATTTTGCTTCAAATTCAATCTTCTTTCCATCCGAGCTTTCGACCGATATGACTCTTTTTCCGCAGTCCAGCACTACCTTGTGTTTGGTTAACCAATCCATTCCCAGGATAACATCCAGGGTTTGGGTATTAAGGACGATTAAGTTCGCTAGGAACTCAACTCCATTAATTATTAATTTCACCCCAGAACATCCTACTTTAGATCGGAGTTCTGATCCAGGGGATTGGACTATAAGCATACATTTAAGTTTCACTATATCCATATCATTTTGAACAGCAAAATCTCGGGAAATAAATGAATGTGAAGCTCCCGAATCGAATAAAGCGATGGTCGGTGCTCGAGTTTACTAGGAACATACCCAGTACAACATCCGTGGCGTTCTGCACTTCATCCGTTGTAATGTGGTTGACTCGGCCTCGTGCAGTTCCTTGGGATGGAGTTTCTTCTTTGTTGATGCCCCATGTTCACGATTGGCGCGGAGTTCTTGCAGTGTGTTCCCAGTTAAAGTGGACCGGGTGACACCTCCTTCTTAGGGCGATTATTGGCAAAATGCCCCGATTCATTGCTGATGATAGCAACGTCTTCCTGCTTTGCTCGAGAGGTTCCTCGATGCGTGCTACGATCGGGCCGAGTTGCGAGCATTCGACCCATCGGGCGATTTGCGGCGGTGGTGCCACGTCATTGCCTCCGGGTGGTACCGGATGAATTGTTGGGGTGCCGTCCTGCGCCTCGCTAGCCACGGCGACCTCCTTGTTGCGCCATTCTGCGCTTCCTGTTGTCGTCCAACTCTCGGCGCTTGTCCTCCAAAATAAGAGCTTTGTTAACTAGCTCTTGGAAGTCAGGGAATGTGTGGGTGATCGGTCCACTGCAACCCTGCATTCAATCCCTTCATGAAGCGGGATTGTCTGGCCTTATCCGTAGCCACGTCCTCCGGTGCGTAGCGTGCCAGTTGGGTGAACTTATTCAGGTAATCAGCCACTGACTGACCGCCCTGCTTGAGGGTCCGAAATTCCTCCTTTTTAAAATCCATGATACCCTCGGGTACATGGTATTGGCGGAAGGCTGAGGTGAATTCCTCCCACGTGATACTCTGTGGGTCCTCATAAGCTGCGCAGAAGTTTTCCCACCATTCTGCGGCCGTTCCTTTGAGTTGATGAGAGGCATAGAGTACCCTTTCATGTCCCATACACTGGGTAATGTGCAGCTTCCTTTCGATTGTCCTTAGCCAATCGTCCGCCTCCAGTGGGTTGGCGTTGCCTGAGAAGGTATGTGGACGAGTTCGCATAAACTCAGACAACCTTGAGTAGGGGTGTGGTCCATGGTTACCCCGGGTTGAACATTCGCGGCGGCTTGATTGGATATCTGCGCATGGTGCATACCATAGTGTTCATAAGTTGAGTGCAGGCGGTCGGGAAGGCTCCCGGAGTTACGCATATCGACTTGCGGTGGTTGAGGATCGGCTCTTCATTACGTTGTCGGCTGATTCACTCCACTTCCATTGGCTCCAACATTTCCACGAGTCCTCACCATCATTGCAAACTTCCAAGGTTAAGAAAAGAAGAAAGCATAGACAAGTAAAGGAATTTATGTGGGGGAAGCAAGTGTAACTTAAATTATTTAGCCACTTTATTGATATAATATAAAGCAGTATGGTTGCTCACAAGTGCCTAAGGGCAATGCAACACATACGAGACACTCACAACCAAAAACAAGTAAGCAAACATAGGACTCTATGACGACTCACACCTAATGGTGACTCTGAAGCAAAAGACGCGACTCAACATTCGAGTCTCGACACTATACTCTACTAGATTCGATCACTCATCGAGCCAACCCGGCTGCGGCTCCCCCTGAGCATACACCGGTGGGTGCTCTGGCATCGGGCGGCCGGTCACGATGACCTCTGCGGTGGTGCAAAGACCCCATCGACTCTCTTGGACCCGGTGCTGCTCTGCCTTGGTGCCTCTGCTCTGCTCCTCCGGATCGGATCGTGTAACTCGGGATCGCTCGGGCTCGGGTCCATACAAAGCCATCTCCAACTCCCGGATCTTACGCATGGAGTGAGCTAAGCCCTCCCGGTGGATCCTCGCCTCCGTGACCTCGTCGCGGGTCCTCTGCGCCTCTGGACTGTCTCGTCCAAGGCGTCCTCTGAGCGATAACATACCTCGCCGGTGGGTGATCGTGGCGTCCTCCTCCACGAGCTCCATCCTGTCAAAACGATTGTCTCGACGTGGATGGTGACGAAAGACGGTGCCCTCCAACTCTGCGGAGTAAGTGCGGGCAATTTGCCGCATCGCCAGACGTGCCGTCTCCTGGATCCCGGCCTCAAAAGAAGACCTCCTGACCGTGATGTAGATAGGACGGCTCGCCCTCGTCCTCTCCCGAGCATACACTGTGATCTTGACATCCCAGGCGATGTCAAGTCCTGCCCGTACCACCGTAGTCCCTCGATAAAGTGGTTTGTCAAAACCTCCGAGCAACTGCATCATACGCCATAACTCCGCGGCGTATCCTCCGGTGCACTCTCCATAGGTGTGAATCATCCTCATCTGCCAAAATAAACCTTGTTTAAATTAAACAGAAAATAATAATAAGAATTCAGCATAGGTATGGAGTAAGGGAGAAAAGATAAGTCGAGATTTCATTGATATTCTTGCTCAAGTTGATTAGGTTTTAGAAAATAGTTTTACCCTCCTAGGTACAACCAAACTAGGGTCAAGTCCTACAGTCAACCTGCTCTGATACCACCTCTGTCGGGACCCGAATCTGCAAATCCGGACCCTCTGTGTATTCTGTGCTAGTCCAAGATCACGCTAGCACACACAGTCTTTACAGGGTTGCACATCATAGACATTCGCAGCGATATAAGAATAAATAGTGCAAACATGTATATAAACCGAGTTGTACGACCTTATGGTCTCCTTACATAAAAACAACCACGCAGGCTTACAGATTGAGTAAAAGAAATAACAATGGAACATAAATAAATATCGTGGAAGCCTCCATCTCTCCACAGCATCCGTGGGCTTGCCCCTAGTTGCTCGGGTCCTCAATGTACTCCTCCTCCCGGTGGTGTAGACTCCTCCACCGATGTTGGGGTTGATAAGCAAGGTGGGATGAGTACACAAGGCACTCAACAAGTAATGCATGAATGCGGCACTAGTACTATATGCAAAGCTTATTCCAAAGGATTGGCTTAAATGGTTCTCTTGCATCAAACAAACATTTTTAAACCAATATCTTATTTAGTTTAAAGCGTTGGAACAGTTATAAGTAATACTATTTTCTTCAAATGGTTTTTCTTGAAGATTCTCGGCACACTGACCTTAATAGTTCATTTTCAATCTTGGCACACACCACCCTTTCTACATTTTGTTTATGAAGATCTACCCTTGGTTGTAATCCCGAGCAATGCTCAATACCGTGAGCACGGCTATTCGAATAGTTTTGATACTCTGCAGAGGTTGTACACTTTACCCACAAGATACACCGCTCACCACACGTGTGATTGTCGCAACAAAGCTTTTCAGAACCTCTACCTTAACTAAAGAACCTCTCCGCATTGCCTTCACCATCACTTCCCTCACGAGGCGAAGTATAGGGCAGGCCAATTACCGTTGGATGGGCACCAAGCCGTAGCACGTACGCTCCCGTCATGAGATACACCCCCGTGTCTTGTCACCCCGAGGTATCGGAGGAAAGATATCGAACCCTAATCAACTAGGTCTCATCCTATATCGGACATGTGGTTGTACGGGTGACTCGGATCAAAGGCTTGCAAGGTGAAGTCCTTAAGCGACCAAGGCAAGACTTCCAACACTCAACGATGGCACACTGACCCATTGTGGCACACAAACTCACAACACTCAAGAACCCAATGCCACAGGCCCACAGCACACGACCTATTGCCACTTGCCCGATCTAAATCATTTCCCACCGATTGATTATTGTGCAATACATGCCCGCAATAACTCAACATCGGTATGGAACCACACAGGTCTCCATACTTCAGTTTCATCATGTGGCATTATCACACCACTTCCAAAATACATTCAATATTCTATTAGTCAATATTGTAGCATTTTTTCCGAAAGATCATTCATGACTTGTTGCAAGGCTAAGCATCTACTCACGGTCTAGCCTCCCGTGTTGGCATCATATTATTATCAAACCAGTACAAACAACTTAGGGTGACAATGATTTAGGGCATACAATTATTAATTTCAAGGTGGCATAACAGAATGGATTGATTAACTACGTTATCCCAATTAAATTAGCTTCATTTTAAATAAATAAGCATGCATAATTTCAAAGCATAAATTACATTTTTAAAAAGTTGGGATCAAAATGATCAAAGCATCACTTGCCTTCAAAGAGTTGCTGGTCGTGTTCCGAAGCTTGGTCTTGAGCGACGAATTCTTCCTCGAAATTTTTCGGCAAATTTGCGTCTACGTGTACAAACAAAATATGCAATAAATAGCTAATACAGAAGACTAGATAACCTAAAAAATTCAAATAAAATTCATCATTAAATAGATCACAATTTTATGAATTTTTAGAAATTTTAATCACCCAAATCCGAGTTAAAATGCCAAAGTTATAGTCATTTGAAGTTTGAATAAAATCCGAAAATACAGAAATTAAGAAATTCGATTTTCCAAATTATTTTTATACTGAAAATTCGCATTTATGACGTCAGCATCGCGTCATGATGACGTCAGCACAGAAAAGAAATTCGGCCGAAATATTTTTATATATAAAAATATTTATGACGTCAGCGATGACGTCAGCACGACACGTGGCATGCCCAGAGGCTGCCACGTCACTCTGGACTATGGACTGGGTCCACGGTTCGGCTCTGGTCCACCGTGGACTGGCGGAACTGTGCCCATGCGCCAAGTGAGGCAAGTACTGACGTTAGCGCGACAGCTGGACCAATCCTATGGCGACACGCGGCGCAACACAATTAACCAAAAAAATTAATTCAATCTCGTTCGTTCGATTCTAAACGAACGGTCGGGATTCATGCGACCTTTCGCCGCATCTCCACCGCGCAGCCCGCACGTGGCTACTCCGTGATCCTCGGATCCAGATCGAACGGCCATGATTAATCTGGCGACGTCGACAGAACGGCGGCGCTGACTCCTCGGTTTCCGCGCGTCACGCGTCAACACGGGACTGGCCCGATGCGCGGTGCGATCTCACCCGCCCGATGCAAAATGGACGACCGAGATGAACCGAGGCTATTGGCTTTGACGCGACACGCGGCGCGATCCAAGGCGACCGGCGCGCATCTGACGGCTAAAACATTTACGTGACGCGGCGAAATATAAACCCTACGATCTAGATCTAACGACTGAAATAAACTAATCATGAAACTAATCGAAGCAATCTAGACCGTTAATTAAATCTAACGGCTGAGGAGAGAAGATGAGGATTACTGTTGGATGGCGACGTGGACGAATCCGGTGCGTTGGCGGCGATCGGACGGTGGATGAAGCTTCGGTGGCGGTGATGTCGCGGCGTAGATCTCACCGGAGAGGAAGAAGACGACGTGCAACGCGGCGCTTCAGGGCTTCTCCGGCGTGAAGATCCGGCGTGTTCGACGCGTCTCGGGGTGAGTGCTACTCCGGTGCCCTTGGCAACAGCGGGGGTGGACCGACGGCGAAGGAAAAGGCGAAAAACAGCGGCGGCGCAAGAGAGCAACTACGGCGAGCTCTTGTGAGTGAACGGAGGCGTTTCGGGAGGCGTGAGCTAGGGTTACAAGAGCGTCTTGAAATGCGCAGCACGGGGGTGGCAGCGGCGCACTAAATAGCGCCTCGACGTGCGCGCAATCCTCGGCAAGCAGGCGGACATGCGGCGGTTTGTTGCTCGCGATCTCGCGAGGAAGAAGCGGCGTGGCGAAATCCCGGCGTCCGTCGCGCAGCGATCAAGCGAAAAGCGGTGAAGTGACGCGGCGACTTTTAGACGCACGATGCCGATCCAACGGCGGCGGCGGCGCGGCTAGGGTTTCGACGAGGCGGGCTGCGTGTGCGGCGACGCGAAGCTTGGTGAGCGAGCACGATCTTGGGCGGTCTAAGGATTTCGGCCCAAGCAACATTTCGGGATTTTAAATCCTTTTCGAATAAAAATAATTCGAGAAATTAGTTTTGGCCAAAGAAAATAGTAAAAATATCAGAAAAATTCCAGAAAAATTCTAGAAATTACTTTGAGCTAGTTGGGACTCAAATAAAATATTTCCAATAAAACTTTGCAAAAACTTTTCCATTATCTAATTGTTTTCAGGGAAGGTTTTATTGAATAATTCTAAATAAATTTCAACAAATTCCCAAAAATTCACAAAAATAAAAAATACTCCAAAATTTAAATTAGGGCAAAATTTAGGTGTTACAAACCTCCCCCCTTAATAAAATCTCGTCCCCGAGATTCAGGGCTGTCTACAGAAATAGGTTAGGGAACTCCTTCTTCAGATCTTCTTCACGTTCCCACGTTGATTCACTTTCTGAATGGTTGCTCCACTGAACTCTGCAGAAAACGGTGAAGTGACGCGGCAGCTTCTTAGACGCACGATGCCGATCCAACGGGCGAAGCGCGGCGGCGGCTTGGGTTTCGGCGGGGTGGGCTGCGTGGGTCGGCGACGCGAGCTGGGCCAGAGCACAGTACTGGGCCGGTCCAAGGATTTCAGCCCAAGCACTGTTTCGGGGATTTTAAATCCTTTTCGAATAAGAATAATTTGAGAAAATAGTTTTGGCCAAAGAAAATAGTAAAAATATCAGAAAAATTCTAGAAATTACTTTGAGCTAGTTGGGACTCAAATAAAATATTTCCAATAAAACTTTGCAAAAAAATTTCCATTATTTAATTGTTTTCAGGGAAGGCTTTATTTGAATCATTCTAAATAAATTTCAACAAATTTCCAAAAATTCACAAAAAAAATAGTCCAAAATTTAAATTAGGGCAAAATTTAGGGTGTTACAAAGGCGATGACAAGGCTCATGGGGTTGCAATTCAAAATTATATACCGCAAGGGCAAAGAAAACATGGCAGCAAATGCGCTTTCACACATCGGTCATTTGATGACATTGCAAACAACCTCTAAAATTCATCCAGCTTGGATTCAAGAGATGATTAATTCGTACGTGACTGACAACAATGCTCAGCAGAAATTAGCACAACTAGCACTGCATAGTCCAGATGCTCAAGGAAATGAATTGGTGCAGGGATTGATAAGGAACAAAGGCCGTATTTGGATAGGTGAGAATTCAGTTTTACAAACAAAATTAATAGATGCATTTCATGCTAGCCCAATAGGCGGTCATTCAGGCATACAAGTGACATTTCAGAGATTAGAATGGCTGTTTTGCTGGGAAGGAATGAAGCAAGCGGTGGAAAGCTTTGTGAATCAATGCGGGGTATGTCAACAGGCAAAAGGGGAATGTACAAAGCCAGCTGGTGTTCTTCAGCCTTTGCCAATTCCAGCCAGGGCATGGCAAGATGTCACCATGGATTTTATTGAAGGCTTACCAAAATCGGAAGGATATAATGTGATTATGGTGATTGTGGATAGGTTTTCTAAGTATGCCCATTTTCTCCCTTTACGGCATCCGTTTATTGCCCACATGGTAGCTCAGTTGTTTATGGATAAAGTAGTCAAGTTGCATGGCGTACCAAAGTCCATTGTATCAGATCGGGATAAGGTCTTCACCAGCAATTTTTGGAAGGAGTTATTCAAGATCATGGGGGCTAAGTTACAGTACAGCATGGCGTACCATCCGCAGACGGACGGGCAAAGTGAAAGAGTTAATCACTGTCTTGAAATGTATCTCAGGTGTGCAGTACAGGACTCACCAACAAAATGGAGAAAATGGCTTCCATTAACTGAATTGTGGTACAATACTAATTACCATACATCACTGGGTTTCTCACCATTTAAAGTTCTTTATGGGTATGAGCCAAATTATGGAGTAATACCTGATATGGTTCAAGCTGAGCAGCAATCAATGGAGGAAGTGTTACAGGAAAGGCAAGCCCATATTGAGATGGTTAAGCAACACTTACTGATAGCTCAAAATAGAATAAAGTTGCAAGCAGATAAACATTGGCAAGAAAGGGAATTTCAGGTGGGTGATAAGGTGTTATTAAAATTTCAGCCGTATGCTCAAAACTCAGTAGTAAATCTTCCATATCATAAATTAGCTTTCAAGTTTTATGGTCCTTATGATGTATTGGCGCGTATTGGATCAGTAGCATATCGGCTAGAGCTTCCAGCTGATGCATAGATTCACCTAGTCTTCCATGTAGACCAATTGAAAGCTTTTACTCCGAATTACACACCGGTGTTTAAAGAGTTACCTAAGATTGCTGAGCTGGATGTGTCATCTCCAGAATCGGAGGAAATTCTGGAATGTATTATGGAGATGTAGGTTAGTAAAAAAGGTCAATGTAGCGGTTCCCCAAGGTCTGATCAAATGGTCAAACATTTCGGTTGAAGCAGCTACATGGGAGGACCTAAATTTGTTAAACAAGCATTTTCCGAATGCTGTTGCTTGGGGACAAGCAACCTCTGCAGGGTGGGATGATGTCATGAGAGTGCCGGTCTCAATTGATTAGTCTGGGAGAAGTCATCACGGACGGCAAGGATTACCAGTGAAGTTGGGCAAAGAGTATCGGACGGCTGATTTAGGAAGTAGTAATTACTATAGCGGTAAAGTGTGTTTTCATTTGATGAGAGTAGTTTGTGTCTGGTTAATCATTGTATGGGTAAAGTGTAGAAGGATCGGTTGGCAAGAGGGGTTTAAAGAGCTATGTACTGAAACAAAACATATTGATTGAAGAAATGACAAAACTCCTATCTCCTTCCTCTGTTCTCCCTCCTGTTCTTCCTGCGCTGTTTTGAAATGAGTTGATCTCATGTTGTAGGCTGCCAGCCAGGGAATTACAATATGGTATCAGAGCTATGTTCAATCGAAAGTTCGGTCTTGAGCTGTAAAATTTTCTCCGGAGGATGGTTAGGGAACTTGAAGTGAACTTCGTGTCCGCTTCGATGATTCCTGTAAAATCCCCAAATCCAATTGGCTCAGCTGGACAATCGGTCAGCATGGCGCCTCCAAAACCCTCGGTTCAGACCCGATTCATCTTGGAGGCGATAGGGGAAGCAGCAGCCCATGTGGATGAGAAGTGGGGAATGGTGAAGGAAAGTATTGATCTGCTGTTTGCCAAGGTAGAGACGATGGAGGTGATGCAGCAGCAAATGGCAACACAGATAGATCTAGCAGCCAAGGTCGCGGATAAACAAGTGCGAGAACAACAAATGATGGCTAAGCAATTAGAGGCCATGGCCCAGGCGGTGGCAAGGATCATCGTAGAAGGTTTGACGGTGGCACATAATGAAGAGAGAAGGTAGATGATGCAGGCGCTCGATAAGCAAAAGGCCTTAACAACTCTAGCACCAGCAGGAGGGGTGTGGGCTTCTTCCTGGGCGCCATTATTACAGACAACACCCGGGGCACAAATCAACTGCTCGATGGATGGTCACACGGGATCGTCGGGAGGGGCATCGCACTCACACGGTGAACAAGGCAGTTTCACCTGCAACCCTTTACCCAAGATTTCATTTCCAAAGTTTGATGGGGATGTTCCAAGGATCTGGAGGGACAAATGCATTGATTATTTTAACATGTTCAATATTGCTTATTTGAAGAAATGACAAAACTCCTGTCTCCTTCCATTGTTCTCCCTCCTGTTCTTCATGCGCTGTTTTGAAATGAGTTGATCTCACGCCGTAGCGTAGGCTACCGGCCAGGGGACATTACACCTAATTTCCCAAATCCCCTTCTGTGTTGCACTAACTAATTTCTTGGTTGCCTATTGACAGGTCAATTGGACTTGGAGTGGAAGATTTGGTAGTAACACATGTCAAGCGGAGGTAACCGATAGAAAAAGAGCAATGTACATTTCTATGAATTTTTTGTTTCATACGTTTGTTAGATGTGCTCTATTTCAATTTTTTTTTTTATTTTTTTGGCATTTTTAAGGATGTTTCCTCCTCTGTTTAAAATTCAATTCATCTGTATATGTTGTTAGCAATGAGATAAAATCATTTTGTAGCTGGATCATGTCGAAAAGTTCTTTATATTTGCATTGCTTCATAATTGAAGAGAATAAAAGAAGGAAGAGGAGAAGGAAGATGTTGGCAGAACTTTTTTTGCACCAATTGTTGTTGTAGTAGCACATATCTCTCGGGAGAGAAGGCCAAGGGTGCTAGGTGAGTTTAGTGATGATGAACAAAGTAATACAATTAGGAGGTATTTGCTGAAAGACATGTACGAAGGGTCTGAAGTCACATGCTACGAGGTTATTTCTTGACTTGTGCACTATGTTGTGTGAGAGGTGTGGTGTCCGCAATAGTGTGTACATCGACGTTGAAGAAAAGATTGCTATATTCTTGCTTGTTGTGGGTCATGGTCTCCCAATGAGGATGCTTCGTGGAGCATATAAGTGGTCTCTTGAGTGGTGTTAGGAGCCATTCTTTCATTGACGAGGAGATCATCAAACTTCCTGATTCTTTGGTTGAGAATCCTGAAGATTATAAATGGAAGTGGTTTGAACAATGCACTTGAAGCTCTATATGGGTGTCACATTCCAGTATCCCTCACCTCCACCTCCCTCTCTCCCCCAACTTCATGCCCTGCCGTGTGGGCACTAGTGTGGCGACCGTGTGCCATAGGCCCTGCCGTCGACCGTGTGTCCTACTGTAGGTCATGTAGGCAGTGATGGACACGTGTCACGTGCAGGACGGGCCATGCCGTGGCACACCGCCACTGTTGCGTGTCTTTTCAGCTCAAGCACGGCCCATTCATACGTGTCGTGCCGTGTCACCCACCATGCCCAGTTGGCAGGCCCAGCATGGCCCGGGCAACTGTGCATTACCGGCACGGCTCATCAGAATGTGGGCCAGGCCGGGTCATGCTAACCGTGCCTCGTGTCAGCCTAAAAAAGCCCGGCCCGATGCCCACATCTGGATTTGACAGCCAAATGGATTCCAGGAAGCCATTTTAATTGTCAATAAAACAACATAATTGGAACCACAACCCATTTCTAATTTCAAGCTGAATTGGAATTGGCTCTTCAAATCTGTAGACCAATTCCAATCCCAACATCCAAACGGACCATTAGAGGAGTTTAGGATTCTAAGGGGGAAGCTCAAGGAAAGGGAAAGTGGTCTTTTTTGTGATGGATATTGCTACACACAGTTAGGACCAACAAATATCTACGACTCTATTTTTGCGACAATTATCTTTTGAGACTAAATTCTTGTGCAGCGTGTTGCACCGATTTGGGATGATTGGAAGGCCATTGTTATAGGAAAATAGTATTTAACATTTTTGTAGTGGAGATAATAACAAAGGTTGATGTGATAGTTAAAACACATGTGAACTTTACAGGTGAGAAGGAATAGGTTTTATGTAACAGAAGAGAAAATATTAGGACATTTAAAGAGTTTGAACTAAATAGCAAAAATCCATATCAAAAGTATCCCGACAATATTATTGTGGCAAGTCCCTCATGCCAAATGTGCACTTAACAACTTAAACCCTATAGCATAGGAAATTTGACCAAACATTCACCTAATTTAGACATGAGACATCATTCTAGCCTACTAGTTAATGCTAAAGTATATTGATCATCTTTCCTCAACAGATTAACCCTTTTGGTGAACTAGTTGGTGCACAAACTCAATATAGTATCAGAGGCAACAGATCTTGGGTTCAAGACCAAGCTAACGTGGTTTTAAGAAAAAAAATCGTAGCCCAAATGCTTGATAGTCAATAGTTGACTAGTACAAAATTAACCAATACCAAGGATGCCCTAAGTGTTTTTCAATGGGTAGCTATGCTAACACAAGTTTCCATACATCATGAGCATCTTAACTCACCTTGCTCAAAAAATTCACTCACTTTTTTCATATTGACCAAACGTCAAGCTTTGTAAGGGATTACGATTATTAGGGATTTGCTATTCATAAGCCACTTGAAATGTTCTTAAAATAAACTACTTTTCTAACCATTAGTCATGCCCTGTGTTTTGTGCTCCGATGGGGTCATCCTCCTCCTCTTGGCGGCAGCGTTGTTTTACCATCGAGGAGGCCAACTAGAGGGGGGTGAATAAACGCTTTTAAAATTATCTTTGGCTAAAACCAAATTTCATGAGGAATTATATATGATTTTCCATGCTGTTGAAATTGATATGGTGGGAGTTTCAACCATCCAAAAACAAAAGCTAAGATATATCTTTATCTCCAAAGTTCGGTAAATTACAGGGGCTATGACTGAAGATCTCCTTATGGATGCTTTAATGAACCCTGTATCCATATGTGTTTTTCTAAAGAGAGAAAAGCGTATACATAACTACATAAGGATATAAATAAACATTTGAATATCCCACTTAATCACATAATATTAATTGGGAATAAAGCAATTAAGCCCGACACAAAAAATATGCTAGGAACTGCACTGAAGTGCCCCAGTTTTCTCTTAAGCAACATGTTCCAACATTCTTCTATCTTTTGCTCCTTCTTGGTAAAATCCACAAGCCGATCAAGATTTAAAGAACGCATAGTACAAAAGAGTTTCTCTCAGAAGTAATCAGTATTTAAGAGAGGGAGTATTGCTGAAAACTGATATAGCTGATATGTTGACCACAAGGTAAAGAAAAACAGAGAACTCCCAATAGATATACTAAATTCAAATTCTACCACGTGCAATATCTTTGTAAAGCTATTCAAGACACAAACTTGAGCATTTAAATACTAGGACAAAACGAATTTTTTTTATAATTTAATTCTTGAAACTTGAAAGTGAGACACATATCCACAGAACAATAGAGATCAGTAGTCACTAATTTTCCTAAACTTTCTAGATATAATCAAATGGTAAAAATAGACAAAGAAAAGCAGATTGATATCTCGTGGAGAAAAAACTAGTACCCTTCTGATTTTTGGAAACTGTGATGTTCCCGGTGGTCTTCTGATCAACTTGTTTCTTTCTATTTTCTCACATTGTTGTGCTCCCTAGTCCCTAGATCGATCTTCCAAATTTCTAGTATCAACTAGATGAGTTACAGCGGTGTGCCACGCCACGACCGCCGCTCCCCACGTAAAAAATAGACAAAAGGATCTAAACGGTTTTTTTTTTCCGAAAAATGACATAAACGTTTTTTTTTGAAAAAGGACCTAAACTTAGTTATTTTCGAAAAAGGACAAAAAAAGGACCTAAATATAATATTTAAAAAGGCCAAAAGGACCTAAACGTAGTATATCTTTTTTTAGAAAAGGACCTAAACATAATTTTTTTCCTGAAAAAGAACCTAAACGTAATTTTTTTTCCCGAAAAAGGACCTAAGCGTAATTTTTTCCGGCTCAGCTCGAGCCGTCCCAAGCCGCGAGCCGAGCCGGCTCAAACGCACAGAAGGCCGTTATTCCTTCCCTCTTTAATGATGGTATGATATTCTAGAGGGTGTCCATGATTGGAGTTTCCACACTACTGGGATCTCGAGGCTTGCTCAGAGCGACTGAGAAGTTGGTAGCTCACGTCGATGCATTGTTCCAAAAAACTTCATGCCCCATCAAGGTTTGAAATTTCGGTTTCGGATTACATCTCAAAGGTGAGAGAAATCTGAAATTTCAGATAAAATCAGGACAAAATTCAAAATAAAAAATTGAATCCGGAATTTTTGAACCGATTTTCGGCCGAAATCTTGGCGAAATTCAACCGAGCGAAAAATAATCGAAACGTTGTTAAAACATTTTGAAAATTGTTGTGGAGGGTCCTGAATCACCACTAATATTCCCATAAAAAATTCAGATCATGATCAAGCCTGAGAATTTTTTTAAAAAAATCTGAAAGTGCTACTGTCCTGATAAACGCCTCACCGTCAAATTTCAACCGATTGGAAAATGGTGCAAATCACATTAGACAATTTTGAATTTTTTTTAATGGTCCTATGCATTAGTAATATTCTCATAAAATTTTTAGATAATATCAAGTCTAAGGAATTTAAAATAATTTGGACAGTGCTACTAAAGGCTGACTGGTAAAATTCAACCGAATGAAAAATGGTACAAACCATGTTATAAAATTTTGAAATTTTTTTGGATGGTATTAATGCATCACTAATGTTCTCATAAAATTTTTAGATAAAGATCAAGCTTGAGGAATTTTCAAAAATTATGACAGTGCTTCTGTTCTGATAAAAGCCTTACGGTGCTACATGTATCGCTTCCATAAATTTGATTGAGCAACCAAAACAAGTTTACAATTTTTGAAATTTTTATAAAAGGTTTCTGAGGAAATTCTTAAGGTCTACTAAAATATTTGTATCATGATCACACTCGAGTGAATTTATAAATTTCTGACACAGTTATTGTCTCAATTATATTCATTGTATTTTTTAATTTTTAAATATAACAAATGAAGTTAAATTCATTTGAATTTTTTTTGTATGATCCTAGGCTGCTGGATATAATAACATAATTTTTTTAGAGTATGATAAAGCTTGTACAATTTTATAAAAAATTGAAAGTGTTTCCTCTATTTTTATAAAACATCTCAAAATTTCAGTTTTTCAACAATTTTTCATAGAACATGAGATTCTTAAGGGTTATCGACCCAAATCTGATCAAATTCGGTCCTCAAAAGTCAAAATCATGTCAAAAATCCTCAAAAGATGAAATAGAAGATGGTATTTTGATTTGTTTTTAATTTTTTTATTCGATCAGGATTTTGCATCTCGTTTTGGCCGAAATCCGAGATCTTGGCAAAAAATTCTGAAATTTCACCGGTTTTATAACCTTGGATAGAACACTATCATGATTTGTCTAGGGGCAAGGTGAATTGAGATCTAGGGACCTATGAGGTACGGGCACGGATACGTCGACACGACACAGACATAGAATTCGCTATTTTTCAAAAAATACCGACACAGCTATATATATTTAAATAACAATAATAATATACATATATATTATTCTCTATATTTCTATATGCTTATCAAAATGAAAAAGTATAAAGCGTAAACTAGAAATATGTACATCAATCTTTGCAATTTCACTTGTAAGCTGAGCAAGAATAGTTACCGTCACCTTAAGATATATCTTCCGATCACCATTAGTAATTTTCAGCGAGTGCACTTTGACTCTAGAGTAGCTACTAGTGCCGATACATTTGCAATACTTACATCTGTATTTCACATTCCTCTAGACGGATCACCATTATCTAGAACATCAACATGGTTTCACAATAGAGTCTTGATGTTGGTGTTTTGCTCTTTTCGAGTGGCTAGGGTTAACCTTTTGGTTGCTGAACTGGACCAGACTGTGTCATCATATATGTCAGATACGTGTCGACGAAATGTCAAAGCTGTATCGAACATTAAAATTATTTATTTTGGCTATCTAAATATCTAATACGTGACCGATACGTGTTGAGTAGCGTGTCGGTGTCATATCCATATCGGACACGTGTTAGACACCGATACAGTATCAAACCGATATGTTAATGCTACAGAGCTGAGGACAATGAAAGGCAGCATAGAGACAGGAGGGAGAAGGAACCAGAATAATACAGATACTAAAACTGGAAGATTTCGCCGACGCTCACGCGTTCCACGTCGTCGTTCGGGCCTCGTGGCCATCTCCTTCCTCGTCGCGTCACGCGTTCAACAGTAAACAGCTTGTCCGTGCGTACGGCTTGCGCGTCTTTAAGCCACGTCGCCCACTTAACTAATCGGTTAATAAAGCTTATATATTAAATAGCGCTCATAACACACAAATGCTTCGTTGCTCGGTTGGTTAGAGCGTTCAGCTCGCACCGGCCGGTCTTCGGTTCGACTCCGCCTCGCGCAACGCTGTAGACATTTTTCCCGAGGCGACGCGTGGGTGTGCGCGAGCTCTTTTTTCCCGCGCTTGCGCGCCCTCGTTTTTTTTGGCGCGCCGGCCGGACGTCGCGCGAGCCGCCAGCTCTTTAGCGCTCTTGCAACTAGCTAAATAGACATGCTCAACGTGCTGAGCCTCCTCAAAAGAAACGGAGATCGTTTTTTTGACGCGCCGGCCGGACGTCGCGCTTGCCGCCAGCTCTTTTTTTTCCACGTTTGCGCGCTCTTGCCCTTGTGTATTAAGTACGGGTGCGGCGTGCCGCCGCGCTTCCTTATCTAGTTACACTTAGACTATCTCCAACCGTTTCCCGTCGGTCGTCCCAATCCCGTCCGCATGGGAAAGCGACGGAGAGAGAAGGTTCCACCCTCCAACGGCTTCCCTTCCCGGCGGACGCTTGTGGGATAGGAGAGGATCCCTCCGAGGGATGCGCTCCCCATTCCCCACGCGTTGCTGTTCTTTGTGGCCAATCGCCGAGGGCCGCGCGGCAAGGAACGAGGCGGCGATCGGCAAGGGCGACGCGAGCGAGGAGCTAAGGTGGTCCGCCTCACCGTAGGAGAGGAGGACGCGCAGACGAAATCGAGACCTTCAGCACGATCGAGGACCACCATCTTTGCCGATTTGAAATGGATTTAGGTTGTGGGATCTTCGATTGATGGGGAAAACACGGATGGGGTGAAATAAATCGTTAGGGACAAGTAATTTCTGTTGAGTTAATCTTGTCGTTTGTTGTTAAAGTTTTTGTTTAAAGGTTTGATTACTTGCTAGTTTCATTTCTTTGTGTCGTAGAAGTTCGAGTTATATACGGGTTGTACTTAGCGAGAGTGTCGGATTATTAGGTACGATGAAACCTAAGATGAGTATTTGAGTTCTTTGTCGGTTTAATAAGCGAGTCCGATTCTTTATCATGTAAAAGTTTGAGTATAAGTATTTGAGAAATAAATAGAAAAGGGTGTGAAGTTCGCGACCTTAAAAGGAAAATCGGCGTGCTGAATCTTTCTCCAAAGCGTATTGTGTCATGCGAAATTCAAGATTGCGAGAGGAAGTTCGAAGACAAGTTCGGTGCTCGAACTTGCGAAGCCTGTTTCGTTGTTTGAGTGCGTGTTGCGGAACCAAAGCAGAGGATGTGCTCGGGGCTTCCGATACATCAATTTCGTCCTCACCGAAATGGCGATCCAGAACATAGATAGGAAAATTGGGAAACTTGCGTTGGGTGATGATGACCGATTGGTGTAGAAGATTGATTGAATGAGCACTAGTTGAATTAGTGAACCCGATAGTTCATATGTGTTGTCTTTGGGTTTAGGAAATTTAGTTCATGGGTCTTTGTCCTCATTGTTTTTTTTGCAATGAAATTCTAGCACAAATTCATATAGTTGCAAGTTGTCAACTTTGAAGCATTGGTTTCAATTTGCACAGATCAAATGGTCAGTCCACTAGTAGTTATTCGAAACTGAAATGGATGAGTTGATTCAATTTTTGTCGATCTTCGCAATGATTTGCATTGTCATGGTGTGACCTTCATTCAATAAAGCTAATCTCGAAACACACACCAATGTCGCGACTTGTATTTAATTGGTTCGTACGTAGTATGATTCAATATTGCCATAACATGTGCGAAGTATTGTCATTACATCTGTTTTAGATGGATTCGAGACCCTTGAGACGTCATCTCTAAGCTGCGAGATATCTTTGGAGGATAAGGCCGAGCACCTCGGGAAGCTCGCCGGGACAACTTCGGTCAAGTGATGAAATTTGGGCCATTGACATTTAACAAGACTTCTTGGTCGAGTCCATAGCCGAGAGCATGGAGAAGATGTCGTTCGACACGATAGAATTTAGCACTTGCACCTCCTCCGATCGTGATGGATGACATTGCATCCGTCGAGGCGTTCATCCGACGACATAGTGCTGCGGACTACGAGAGCTCGAGCGATTCCGAGCGACTACTCCACGGATTGTCTACTTAGCGATTGGTCCATCGAGTCCGATCGTTCGCCACCTTGTTTAGGTTTAAATGTCCATTCCATGCTCATCATATTGTTATTTTGGACCATGTGGCTTTGAACCGCTTTCGATGAGCTTTATTGTATTTTGCACCATCGGCTATGAACTTGTAATCCTTACCGTAATTTACATCAATGTGATGTCTGCTCCATGTTGACTCATATTGTCCCCACATTGCTTTGCCATGATTTCGTAATAACAAACTATGTGTGTGCTTTCAATGATCGGGGAGGACGACATGGACCCTTTCTTATCGAACTACCTTCAGGATGACTTTGTATTTGTGGTACACGACTTATCTCCCCGCCACAGACCTCCGAGCATGGGCACGATCGATCTTTGCCCCAAGTCGGTCCACGCACGTCAAGAAGGGAACCAAAACAGCTCGAGTAAGAGAGGACCAAATGGAGTGCGCAGGAGGATGAAGTTCTAGTCTCGGCTTGGTTGAATGTGAGCCAAGACCCCATTGTTGGGAAGGACCAATCGTCCGATACCTATTGGAGCGAGTGCGATTATTACAAAAGTAATAGCAAGGAACACATGAAGGCAAGATCGAAGAAAGGAATGGTTAACCACCGGTCATTGATAAATGAGTGTGTTAGCAAATATTTGGGTATCTCAATCGGACGAGCGGTTTACATCAGAGTGGGAGCACCGAGCGTGATAGGGTAAGGACATGTCCTCGTCTTCAGTCAAGACTTGTAGTCACTTCATAATTAACTGTGTCTCCCGAGTCTTATAATTGTTATCTCATTTTGCAGATGGCCCATGCTGCTAGGATGTACCAGGACATTGAGGGCAAGCCATTCGCGTTCCACCATTGTTGGGTACTCATGGCGGATCATCCAAGTGGTCTTCGCACTTGTCCCACAAGAAGCAAAAATTGATGCGATATGGTGCAACGCATGAAGGGTCCAATGACATTCCTATTGACCTGGCCTCCCAAGCATCCTCTGAGGAGGGGGAAAGGCCACCAGGCCGGGACGCTGCAAAGGCCACGAGGAAGCGTGCTAGTTCGTCTAGTATGTCATCGTGGGTGTGTACTCCACCATTTCGACAAGATGAATGAGTCAGAGCGCTATGGTAGAAATACTGGCGTGAAAAATTGGCCATGTCCAAGGAAGCGGAGAATGAAAGGATTATGAAGGTCGACTTGAACTCGTGTAATTGGATTGCTTCGCGAGTACTACGAGTCGACATGATTGAGATTGTGATGAATCGTCGTCAAATGAATAAATAATCGTTGCCTTATGTCATCCCTGTTTGGGTGAGGGTCGTAATACTATTGTTGTATTGTTGTTTTAATGTTTGAACTATCTAGTTTTATTCCGATTTGTCGATTTGTAATGTCAGTATTGTACCAAGTTATCGGTTTACGCCAGGACCACATGAAAACAGCCTAACACATATTCACTAAAACAGAAATTACTGAAGATCCAACCATTGGATCGATGTGAAATTTTAATCAGAGAAACTAGATTCAATTATGAATCTAACCCAATAAAAATCAACTCGATCGGATCTACGGATCAAAATATATGACCTTCACAAGATGATGAATTAGGCGATGATGAATCGATTTCCAAGGCTACGCCAGGACCAATCTTCAAGACATCAAAGGCTACGATGGACCAATCTTAAAAACAAGATCACTGAAGATCCAACCGTTAGATTGACATGAAATTTTAATCAGAGAAACTAGATTCAATTATGAATCTAACCCAATAAAAATCAACTCGATCGGATCTACGGATCAAAAGATATGACCTTCGCAAGATGGTGAATCGGTGATGACGTAAATCGATTTCCAAGGCTACGCAGGACCAATCTTGACACATCAAAGGCTACGACGGACCAATCTTAAAAACAAGATCACTAAAGATCCAACCGTTAGATTGACATGAAATTTTAATCTGTAGAAACTAGATTCAATTATGAATCTAACCCAATAAAAATCAACTCGATCGGATCTACGGATCAAAAGATATGACCTTCGCAAGATGACTTAATCGATGATGTAAATCGATTTCCAAGGCTACGCCGACCAATCTTCAAACACATCAAAGGCTACGACGGACCAATCTTAAAAACAAGATCACTGAAGATCCAACCGTTAGATTGACATGAAATTTTAATCTGTAGAAACTAGATTCAATTATGAATCTAACCCAATAAAATCAACTCGATCGGATCTACGGATCAAAAGATATGACCTTCACAAGATGATGAATCGGTGATGATGAAATCGATTTCAAGGCTACACGGACCAATCTTCAAAGACATCAAAGGCTACGACGGACTAATCTTAAAAACAAGATCACTAAAGATCCAACCGTTAGATTGACATGAAATTTTAATCAGAGAAACTAGATTCAATTATGAATCTAACCCAATAAAATGAACTTGATCGGATCTACGGATCAAAAGATATGACCTTCGCAAGATGATCAATCGGTGATGTAAATTGATTTCAAGGCTACGCGGACCAATCTTCAACACATCAAAGGCTACGACGGACCAATCTTAAAAACAAGATCACTAAAGATCCAACCGTTAGATCGACATGAAATTTTAATCGTAGAAACTAGATTCAATTATGAATCTAACCCAATAAAAATCAACTCGATCGGATCTACGGATCAAAAGATATGACCTTCGCAAGATGGTGAATCGGTGATGACGGAAATTGATTTCAAGGCGGACCAATCTTGTAACTTCAGACTTGGCGCTAGGAGAAAACTTCTAGTTACTTATCTTCTAGTTACTAGATGTTATCTTTGCATGCATACACCAAACATGTATGCATTAATTGATGCAACTTCTAGTCGCCAACACCAACGAGCGCATTGCATCAAGCAAAACCAATATCATGCTATCACCAAGATATCAAATAATCATCGGACATAGCACATGCACAAGCACCCACATGCCATAATCACAACCACTTTACAATGCCAATTTTATTACTCAGCCAATTTTTCAGCACATGATTTCACACTCACACCGAAACATAGCTTACACTTGCATTATCCCCCGTGCCGTGACCAAAGGTGTTCGACCAGATCCGCCTGCAACCGATGGTGAAGTTGGCGATCCCTCCGCCTTTGAGTAGCTTGTATGCAGTGCAAGACCGACCCGTTGGGTGATGTCCCTGTAACGACGGGAGTTCCCATAAAATCGAAGTTAATGTCCTGTGATGCCCCATTCCTCTCATCCTCCACGGTCATGTTATGAAGAATGATGCATGCAGTCATTATATTCCTTAACGTACTCTGGTGCCAACATCGGCCGGGGCCCCGTACAATGGCAAACCTAGCTTGGAGCACTCCAAACGCTCTCTCAACATCCTTCCTTGCAGCGGACTGCATCTGCGAGAAGTAGACCCTCCTGTTTCCCATCGGCGCTGCAATCCCCTTAACGAAGGTAGCCCACTCTGGGTAAATGCCATCCGCGAGGTAGTAGCCCATGTCGTACTGATTGCCATTGACGATGTAGTTTACCTCCGGAGCTGTACCATCATTTTCTCCAGAAAATATGTTAGAACGGTGCAACACATTAATATCGTTCATACTTCCTGGCATCCCGGAAAAAGCATGCCAAATCCACGTGTCATACGAAGCAACGCGCCGAGGACTATGGAAGGCTTGTAGTATGCCCTGTGAAAGCCCTTGCCATGCTTTCGGCGCTTTTTCGAGTCCAATGCATGCAATCGATGCTACCAAGCATTCCAGGGAAACCCCTGTGCTCACCAACAACTAGGAGTCTACCAATG
Organism: Otatea glauca; assembly: GCA_036346275.1. NCBI lineage: Eukaryota > Viridiplantae > Streptophyta > Magnoliopsida > Poales > Poaceae > Otatea > Otatea glauca. The sequence continues at coordinate 16,200,324 of CM070721.1, read as the reverse complement.
TCTTCTGCATTAGGAGATCGGAGATATTCCTCTCGAAAACTCGGACCACCGCCTTGACGAACTTCTTGAGAGCTACAATGGCCGTACTTTCCCCAATCGGAGGTACTCGTCCACGTACGCAGAGAACACCGTAAGCTAGTTGACGGAGAGTCATTTTTCTCAAGAGGTGCCAAACCAAGCTTCCGGTTGCATCCCTACTTTCTTTGGAACCAAACGTCGTGTCCTTCGACAAGATTCGTTATGCGCAAAAATAGGAGCGACTCATCCAAACCGCGTATGCGAAATGACTTATAGACATAATGAAACCTGACAAGTACATCATTCATATTTGTTAGGACTACTGGTTTGTTACCTCCGCCTGAAAAATACCTCACCGTACACGGGGGAGGAAGCGAAGTAATCACCATAAAGCCGAGCCGCCCCTTCAACGTGACCTCGGTTGATCACCGCATGGCCTCGAACCGATCCCCGTCGATGGTTGTTACCTCGCGCTTCTATCTCCTCCTCCTCTGCGATTGCTAAGAGAAGGGAGTCCTCATCATCAGTAAATGATTGTTCATCACTTGAGGAAGAAATGAACTGACTCATTGTGAGGTTGGCAATCCGTTGTGGGTGACTACCTGATGAATGCAACCCCTCAATATATAGAATTGCTGGGTTGGATGAGAGGGGATGAGGAAAAGTTAGGTATTTCTGGGAAGGGAAGGGAATGGGGAAGGGAATCTGTTGGAGTGCATTGCTGAGAAGGGAATGGAATCTGGGAAGGGATTCCCTTCAGGGGCCAGGAAGGGAATGAAACCCTGGGAAACGGTTGGAGATGGTCTTACGCCGGTTGAGAACCAGTTCCCGTCCTAATGGCTGGTCAACAAAGGATTGAGAGACGTTTGAAGAGCTATGATTAGCAAACCCGTGCTGCCTGTGCATAAACACGGTGTGGTCTCTAGCGTGCACACTTGGCCAGCTGGAGCTGCACGAAGCCACGAAGTACGCCACACAGTCCAAGTTGCTGCACAATAGTCAAATCAAAGTCTCACAACAGCCATGCCATCAGAGGAGCAAGAGATGAACCATCATAAAGGTTGAGGCGTAGAGCCCCAGGACTAAGCTCCCATACAAGTGCAGACAGTAGGAAAATAATCAGTGACATTTTTCTGAGGGAATCAGACACTGAACAACTTGTCCTGAAAACCAGTTCATGACTTGCAACTGCCTGCCTGTTTCCAAAACTGAACACTGGATGGTTATAAAAAATTTAATTTTGCAGCTGAAAAAAATGTAATTCAACATTGCACCTGAGTTGGACTTGCTGTTGTCGCTAGGAGTCTATTAGTAGTAACTGACAACAGGTACTAGAAATACTAGAAATTGAAGCAGGTATCAGAGGAAACATTTGATCTGAACAGAAGCTGCTGCTGAAGATAATAGCTTTGTGGATTTCATTCTTCCTCTCAGTCTCTCAGTTATCATTATTTATTCTTATCTAAATGTACTTGGCTTGGGTTTAGTACTCGTTTTGTACATTTCATTTTCCAATAAACATATTTACCAAGTCTGAAGATGAAAATTGTGGTAATTGAATGCTGTTATATGGCAAATTCACAAAAAAGAAGAAGATGAGATTACCTGGAAAAGGAAACCCCCGCTTGAACAGAGCATAATATCATGATTCTCTCATATTCTCTTACAATATTTCTTTAGCTTTTAAAAAATGGATAAGAGCTCTGGCATTTCATTAAAGAAAGACAATAGCCAGGCTACAAATGTGCACACACACTCACACACGCATACATGTGGTTGCACCACGGCTCTGTGAGCCCCGCGTCGAGCGGCAATCGAACAAGTGGGCAGGTTAGGCGCACACCCCGTGCCTCAGCCATCCGAGCTAAGCTTGGCGCTCATATTTTCTTTAGCTTGAAAGCATATTTTCTTGTTATTCCAATAACTAAGACACCTAAAAGTATTGTTCCACAGTGCATAGCTTTAAGAAGATTTGTGTATTTCATAATGCCATCATCATATCTAACTTGTTTTTCCATCCTATCTTTTCATCAGATAATGTCCAACGGTAAGTATAAAAGCGTGGAACTCCGGGTGGTAATGAATTCATGTGAAGAAGCCAGAATTTCAATCAGCTGTCTTTTTCAATCCTGGGAAGAGAGGGGACTCAGTTTTTTATGGACCATTTCCAGAGCTGCTTTCTTTGGAAAACCCACCATAATACTCCCTCCGGTTACAAATAATTGTCCTTTTGGATACAAGTGTAATCAAACTTTTAAAATTTGACTGTGAGTATCTTTTTAAATATTTAAATTAGATATATGAAAATAATACGTGTATATTTGCATCAAAAATTAATTTCATAATATTATAAATTTATTGGGTTTTATAAATATATTATAATAGAAATTAGTTATCAAAGTTGTATTTTAGAGACCGTATCGATATCCAGACAACTATTTGTGACCGGAGGGAGTACAGGAATTTTACCATGTCTGAATTTTAGGGCTCTTCTTTAAACGTGACCTTGCAAGCAAAGCTCTAATCGATCACTACAAACTGTAAAATGTCAAATGTATTGTTTGAACATCTGTATCCATGTGAATGTCAATGCTGACCATGAAGGCACTTGTTCTTCCTCATAGAACTCATGCTTCTCTGTCTTCTGTACGATTTATACCCGACGCATCAAATGGATGCTAGATTGTTTTTCATGATAAAATCACCATATTCTTACTGCATAATAGCTAGGGTCTCCAAACACACTACAGGCTACACCCACACTGGACAGGCCTTGCACGTACATAGTAACTCACTTGGGCTTTCTTTTCATTTTTTTTCTTTTTTTGCTTCACTCAAAAGGGTTAATTGGAGTTCTTAGGCTTGTTCCCTTATGTTTATGCGATGCCTAAACTCATCTAAATTCATTGTGCATTCACCACCTCAAATTGGGAGGTGTCACACGCTGTCCTGACATTTCACATGGCCAGTGACGGGTTGGCTCATGGAACTGAGTCCTGAAGGCTTGTTAAATCTGCCAACACTTCTTCCCTTACTGGCCTGTATAGTTTGTTCGTTGAAATGATCACTGATTCACTGATTTGTTGCTTCTTTAAAATTCCCACATGGTTTTAGACATGCAATTCTCAAGCGGATACAAAATGTACATTTTAGCTGCCAATCTCAGAGAGGAGTGAAATGTAGCGTTCTACATCTTTGCTTGCAATTGCATATTTCTTCTGGTCATTATACTTGTTTTCTTCCCTTGATTGAAACAACATTCAATTCACATGGGATTCTTTTCCTAAAGCTAAGTCAAGTAAGGATATTGCGGATATGAGAGTCGAATTGCCAATGTGTTGGTTTTCAAGCCACAGCAACGTAGTTCACACATCCAGAATGTTTTGGTTCTCTAGACTGGGGGAAGTACAAAACGTCGGCAGTATTAAAAAAAATGCTAAGAATCGGTCAACCGAATTTTCTGGATAAATAAGTTAAATTTCTCACCATTTGATGCTACATATGGATTCATGGTTCAGTATTGACTAGTTCTGTGCCCATGCGTTACTACGAAAAATAAAATTGGTAATGAAACTGTTTGCACCAAAATTTGGCAAGCTTGGTCAAAATCGGCAATAAAGTCAAAGATACAGAATTAACGGACCGGATGGAAAGGTTTGGAGATATTTTGGTAACTGCAAGATTTTTAAAAGAAAAACAACCGTCCGAGATAAGGCCGATACGGATCAGGACTTGAAACGTGCTGTAATAGGACACTATCGGCCGGAGGGTATAAAAGAAGGGCCAAAGCAAATTGCAAACAACATCAACAGAACACAATCAACCAGCTTTTACTTTCTTCCTTCCTGTCGACTAGGAGTAGCTTTTGTAATTTAGTCTTTGTAATCGATCTTGATCAATAAAGTTGCGCATCGCCGATTGTTGATCTTCTTCAATTACACCCCAGGTTTGATTTATTCTGATTTTGTTGCGCATCGCCTTCTTCAGAATCGATCTACCTTTATCCTCTGATTAGCCTTAATCGGCTAATTAGACTTACCTTGTTACTTTGATCTTAATCGGCTTCAAGCTGATTGGGTCTAAGCCGATTGATCGTTACGATCGGCTTTTGAGTAAATTTTATATTTTACCTTGTTGGTTCTGAGTCAAATCGACCGCACGCTCTTGAACCGGTGTTAAATGCGGTGTCTTCGTCGAAACCCTACCTCAAGTTTTTGACGCCAACACACTCTTGGCACGCCCGGTGGGACAATGTTTTCATCAGGAAAGTCGATTCCACCATCAGATCTAAACGCAGAAGCCATAATCGTCCCAACAATGGACGATTTGACCGCGGAACAACGTCAGAAATCGAGGCTCGGAAGGTCGCGCTAAAGAGATGATGCTAAGTCGTTATCAAAAACCGGGCGTGGCGTCACTCAAAATCCGCCACGCCGACGGTCAACGCCCGGGAGATGCGGTGTAATGCAACGTAAGCCGATATCCGCCGCTCAAGCCGAATTATCGGCTATGATTAATCACCATGCACCACGCTTTAATAAACCAATCATCGGCTCGTGACAACCCTTAAGCCGATGATAGCGAATAGCGCCAAATCTATAGCCCGTGAGTTAGCCTCGTCAGAAGTCCGCTGACCCATTGCAAACTACGCCCAATTACCCTGCTTTTTCAAAGAGCACAAAACACGAAGAGCACAATGGCGATCCTAAACCATCACAGTAACTTCACCCCCACCATGATGCCCACACAACCTACGATCATATTGCCTAGGGACCCTCGGTCAAGTGGAGTAAGTCATTATCACTCCTACACCGACGCCGCTAATTTAGACGATCGACCAATTTGCGCCGTCGGCTCCGTTCTATGCTTTTCCCAATCGGTTTCACACCGATTGGCTCGGAAGATTCCCACAAGAGCCTACCCCGCTTAGGAACCCAGTCCCACAGGTAGTAACATACTCGTAACCATTTGTCCCAGGTCTCGGAACCTCAAGTCGACGTAATCGGCGACGAGCAAGATGATCGCGCACCCGAGGACAACAGATTGGCAACCCGAGCTTGCACTCGGGGCGTAACGCCGATTATGATAGATATTATGAAGGGCCTGCTATGGCGATAATGCTAATTGGGCCGATCGGATCTCGCCGCTTTGAGGACCAATTCGAGATACAACCAAAAGGGAAGGTTATCGGCTATAGAAAGCCGTATCCCGATTACATAGATCGCATGCCCTACCCTCATAATTTCAGAGTTCCAGACTTCGCCAAATTCTCTGGGGATGATTCTATCACCACCCTGGAACACGTTGGACGCTTTATCGCGCAATGCGGTGAAGCGGCCTAGTCCGACGGGCTTAAAATTAGACTATTCCCGTTGTCTCTGTCTGGGGCAGCGTTTACCTGGTTCACTTGCTTGCCTCCGAATTCGGTCCATTTATGGAACGATTTGGAAAGCCGATTTCATGAATACTTCTTTTCAGGCAGTTTGGAGCTCAGGATTTCGGATCTAAGTTCTGTGCGCCAAAAATTTGGGGAATCGGTAACGGATTACGTCAAGAGATTTAGAGAAATTAGGAATCGGTGTTTTAGCGTCACATTGCCTGACAACCAACTTGCCGATTTAGCATTTCAAGGTTTGATTCCGCCGCTTAGGGAGAAATTTGGAGGACAAGAATTCACCGACCTTAGCCACTTATTGCATTGCGTATCGGCTCAAGAAAGCCGATTCACTGATAATAAAGTTTTCAAAGACAGATTTAAAAATAGCAATAACAAAGAAAAGGACAAGGCTAAGGTCAATATGGTTGAGTATTGTCCAAGTGACTCATCGGAAGACGAGGAAGCAAAATAAACATAGCCGAATGGGTAAAAGGATCCAAAAAGTCTTTAGTCTGTTCTTGGCTTAAGCCGACTAGGAACAAGTCGGAGGTTAAGTACTCTTTCAATGTTTCTAAGTGCGATAGTATTTTTGATTTACTTCTACAAGAAAAGATAATACAATTGACAGAGGGGCATGTGATACCGTCGCCCGATGAGATCAAGAAACGCAGGTATTGCAAGTGGCATCATTCTTATTCGCATAACACTAATGACTGCAATATCTTCGGTCAACAGATCCAATCTGCTATTGAGGATGGTCGGTTGAAGTTTGCTGATAAGCCGACCATGCAAGTTGATGTTGATCCGTTTCCCATCAACATGGTACATTGTTCGGCTAAAGGAAAAGAGCCGATGCATGACGAGCAGAAAAGGGATCGACAAGTCAACATCCAATCAAGCTCGAACGACGATCAAACACTGAAGATTACAATCGGCTCTTTACAAATAGAAGCCGATCGTGAAGGAAAAAATTCAAGAACCATCAATCCCAAGGGGAATCCTCAGGTAGGTAAATGGTACAAAGCAGAAAAGTCTCCATTAAGGCAGCCGGCGAAAAGGTCAGGACCAACATTTCTACAATTAATGGAGAAATACGAGAGGATGAATAGCCGACCACGGTATAAGGCTCGCCGGTCGGATAACTTGTACCGCACCGAGAATGTGGAGAGGGCACATAGAAGGTGTCCCTTTTGGCAGTTTTGTTGGGAAAGAGGAGTAGCGTTGCCATCACCATACACCTGCCCGATGGAGCATTATCCTCAAGAGGATTGGCCAAGGCAATCGGCTAGAGATAAGCTATCTGGGCCAATTCGAGAGCAAGGTAGAAGTTACAGAAGGCCTGTTCACAAGAGAATATCTAAACCAGATCAAGAATTGAACCAACTCAAGATACACGATCCCAATTCTAATCAAGAAGATTTGGCTGGTCAAATACGGAAGCCGGTGGAACCTAAACCCAGGTGGTGTCCATCTGGTCTTAGCCGATCACAATGACGACGGCTTCAGAGGCTAAGGACGCAAGAGATCCGTGAAGCCGATGCCGAGAAACAAAGAGATTTAAACGCTTAACGAACTTCGTCCGATCAAATGCGTCAAGAAAGAATGGAGAAGAAAGCAGTCAAGAAGATTTTGAATCGGTGATGACTTGATTCTCCGTGGTTGGGACGACACCCTCCTATGGATATCAACATGGTGTTCACATTGCCTACGAGTTCAAAGTCGAATCGAATCGGTCAAAGAGGTGGTTGCTCAGTTGTGCTCTGGCGTTCAGAGCGCCATCTTTGAGAAACCCAGGGATGATCATCGGCATCTCAAACCATTGTATCTAAAAGGATATATAAATGGGAAGCCGATATCAAGGATCTTTGGTAGACGGAGGAGCTACGGTGAACTCGATGTCGTACACGACATGCAAGAAACTGGGTAAGTCTGATGAAGACTTAATTAAAACTAACATGGTTCTAAATGATTTCACAGGCGACCCTACAGAGAGGCAAAGGGTGTCATGGTCACAGAACTGGCTGTCGGTAGCAAGACTTTGCCGACAGCGTTTTTTGTAATCGACGCCAAAGGAAACTACAGTGTGCTGCTCGGTCGGGATCGGATTCATGCCAACTGCTGTATCCCATCGACCATGCATCAAGCGCTTGTTCAGTGGAACGGAGAGGAAGTCGAGGTCGTCACCGCCGACACATCTGCTTATATCGCTATGGCTAGCTCTGATGCAAACTGGCAACACGAAGAAGCTGGCTGCATATCGGGCAAGGCGCTGGACGATTGTGATTTCATATGCGTAAGCAAATCAGGGCTCATGCCGATTAGTGTCAAGCCGGGCACTTTTGATCGGCAAACGGTGTTACGCCGATGGGGACAAGAAAAGCACTAAAGGGGTTACAGGATAAAATGCAAAGCTATCGGCAAACAACGGATAGCTACGAAGCCATAGAAGACTTTGAAGAAATTGAAAAGTTAGGTCAAGGTTTTACATCCACCGATTTGCTTGAAGAAGTAGATATAGGTAGCGGTGATAGAAAAGACCAACTTTTGTTAGTGCAAGTTTAGATGTAACGCATAAAGAAAATCGATAAAAATCCTTAGAAATTATAAGGATTGTTTTGCTTGGGAATATCATGAGATGCTCGGATTAAGCCGTCAGCTGGTGGAACATCGGCTACCTATAAAATCGGGCTATCGGCCGTTTAAACAGTATCCTAGGCGTTTCAATCCGGCCTTGTACCAAATTATAAAAGAAGAGATAGAACGGTTGTTGGAAGCAAAATTTATCGTGCCTTGCCGATATGCGGAGTGGGTTTCCAACATTGTTCCTGTTATGAAGAAAAATGGAAAGCTTTGAGTATGCGTCGACTTTAGAGATTTGAACAAGGCGACGCCAAAAGATGAATATCCGATGCCAATAGCCGATATGCTCATCGATCTTTGCGTCAGGAACAAGATCATAAATTTTCTAGATGGTAATGCCGGTATAACCAGATACTCATGGCGAAGCGATATACCAAGATAGCTTTCGGATGTCCCGTGCAATAGGATTGTTCGAGTGGACGGTGATGACTTTCGCTTGAAGAACGCCGAGCAACATATCACGAGCAATGAATTTGATCTTTCATGACTTAATCGGCCACATTGTCGAAATTTATATTGATGACGTAGTAGTAAAATCTGCGAAGATTTGCAAAGACTTGGCCGATTTAGAAAGAGTTTTTAAGAACATAAGATCGCACGGCCTAAAATGAATCCTTTCAAGTGCGCTGCGTTCGCGTGTCTATTTGGACGGTTTCTAGGCTTCATGGTGCTTGAAAGGGGAATTGAAGTCACCAAACGAGGGTCGAGCTATAGCCAATACCAAACCACCGACATGCAAGAATGAGTTACAAAAGTTGATCGGCAAAATTAACTATCTCCGTCGGTTCATCTCAAACCTCTCCGAAGGATTCGTGCTTTTACTCCATTGCTAAAATTAAAGGACAATGAAGAATTTATATGGGGATCCAATCAGGAGAAGGCTTTCGATGAAATTAAAAGGTATTTGTCCAACCCTCCAGTTTTGGCTGCGCCTCAAAAAGGGGTTCCTTTCAGACTATATGTCTTGGCTGAAGAAGATACTATTGGGGCTGTTTTGGCACAAGAGGTGCATGGTAAAGAAAGGGTTATCTTTTATTTAAGCCGACGGTTGCTAGACGCAGAAATCAGGTACCCTTTTATCGAGAAATTATGTTTATCTTTGTACTTCTCGTGCACAAAGTTAAGGCATTACATATTAGCATCGGCTTGCAAAGTGATCTGCAAAACCGATGTTATAAAATATATATTGTCAGCTCCTATTCTACGAGGTCGACTTGGCAAATGGGCTTACGCCTTGGTCGAGTTCGACTTATCATACGAATCGGCCAAAGCAGTCAAAGGACAAGTCCTAGCCGATTTTATAACAGGATATGACACAGCGGCAAACTTAGTCTCGGTCGCACCATGGCAGCTGTTCTTTGACGGATCAATATGCAGGGAAGGTGATGGTATCGGCATTGTACTCACCACACCCAAAGGGCATAACTTCGGATTTGCATTCTGGCTAAATAGCCGATGTTCAAACAACCAGGCCGAGTACGAAGCATTGCTCAAAGGCCTGCAATTGTTGGAAAATATTGGGGTCAGTGCTGTTGAGGCATATGGTGACTCACTATTGGTTGTACAGCAAGTGAAGGGAGAGTACCTATGTCGAGATGGAGTGTTACTGAAGTATTTAGAACAATGTTTAGAAATCATCGGTTCTTTTACATCGTTCTCTATCGGTCATGTTCCTCGTGAATTGAATGATAGAGCTAATGCTTTAGCCCAACAAGCATCAGGATATAAAGATTTTGGCCAAAGTCAGGAGACCGAACTGATAGACAAGGCAGTTATGTGCACAGATATCGCCGATTGGAGAACGCAAATTAAAGATTATCTAATCGATCCATCCAAGCCAACGGAACAAAAGATATGGCAGCAAGCGTTGAAATACGTTGTTATGAACGATATACTATATTATCGAACTATGGAAGGTTTGTTGTTAAGATGTTTTGGTACTGAAGAAGCGCGGGTAGCGATGGATGAAGTACACGAAGGCATTTGTGGTTCTCATCAATCGGCGCATAAGATGAAATGGATGCTCGACGACAAAGTTATTTTTGGCCGACGATCTTTGGAAGATTGTTTCAAGTATTATAAAGGATGTCGGACATGTCGAAGTTTGGCAACATACAACTAGCACCAAGATCGGTTTTACATCCAATTATCAAACCTTGGCCGTTTAGGGTTGGGAATAGATATAATCGGCCAAATATTTCTGCTCGAGTAAAGGCCACAAGTTTATTCTGGCCGCAACCGATTATTTCTCAAAGTGGGTCGAGGCTGTACCACTTAAAAAGGTGACCAGTGTTGAGGCAATTGGTTTTGTGAATGAACATATCGTCCATTGGTTTGGAATACCACAAACAATCACGATCGATCAAGGTACGGTATTCATGTCTAACGTATTTCAGAATTACGCGACGAGTTTAGGGATCAAATTGTTAAATTCTTCCCCATACTACGCTCAGGCTAACGGACAAGCCGAGTCATCCAATAAAACGCTAATCAAACTGATCAAGAGAAAAGTTGATGAGAAGCCAAGGAATTGGCACTCAACTCTATCGGAGTCGCTTTGGGCGTATCGGCTATCCTATCATGGAGCAACGAAGCTTTCACCTTACCAATTGGTGTATGGACAAGAAGCCGTTCTACCCGTAGAAATCAACATTGAATCGATACGAATAGCTAGGCAAAATGGTTTGTCAGCTCAAGAATATAACGATTTAATGATCGACAATTTGGACGAGCTAGCAGAATTACGTTTGTCCACGCTTGATCGGCTTAAGAAGAATAAAATCAGGGTTGCAAGGGCATATAATAAGAAGGTTATGCCTAAGTCTTTCAATCAAGCCGATTTGGTATGGAAAACGATATTGCCTGTTGGTTCGAAGGATAACCGGTTTGGAAAATGGTCACCTACGTGGGAAGGGCCATACAAAGTTAATCGGCTAGTCGGTGGAAATTCGTACGTACTAGAGACGTTGGAAGGATATGCATTGCCTAAGGCTATAAACGGGAGGTATTTAAAAAGGTACTATCCTAGTGTGTGGATTGGAGCCTAGCCGACTAAAGATTTCGCCCGAGGCCAAGTTAACACGATCTTGTTTGGCTAAAAGAGATTGCGATTAAACTTACGTAAAATTAAATCGGTTAAACAAACCGATTACAAACATAGCAAAATTACAAAGTACTCGAACAAGTGTTTCGAAGGAGTAGCTAATTAAGTTTTTACATCCCGTAACACAGGAGTCGTGCACCTAAAGCCGATAGAGCTCCACCGCCTTGGCTATAGTTTCTGTACCTCATCCGCACTCGTCATCTTCGCCGCACCGCTCGAATGGGTACAAGTTTGGCCGATTGTTTTGAAGGTCGCCACTACGATGCTATTTCTACCTTCTGCTCCTTGGCGGCCGATGAAGTCTTTTTAAAGGAATCTTGGCCTTCAGCGATGAGCTTCATCGTCTTTGACAGTTCTTCCTCAAGAAATTTTCTAGTAGTCTCCAAGTTCTGAAGAGAAGTTTTGTTAGCCTTTAGAGTTTCCATGGTTACATCAAATTTTTTCTTTTTGGCCTTTGTCTCTGCAACCATTTTGTCAAGGATCCTCTGGTCGGCTTCCTAGGCTGCTCTCTTTGATTTCCTTTCTTGAGCTGCCTCCACCAAAGCCTTTTTCTCATCCAGATGGCACACTTTCCGAGCAGGGCGGCCATGGCCTCGTGGTAGATCAGTTTCAACTGCAGCCATGGCATCTCGAATCGGCTGATTATTATTCAGGATCTCTGATTGCGGCCTTGACACCAAGTCAAACAGCTTGTTAAGACACTCTTGCATTCCAGGAGCCGATGAGACTACGGCCGATGCGTCTTTTGAAGCCGCGATGATTTTTTGAATTTCAGAAATATAATCATCGGCTGCAAAGATCTCTGGATCATCCAAGTTGGATAGATTAAAGCCAAGGATGTTGGATGGATCAGAGGTTTCGAGCTACGCGATTCTTGGCACCGTATCTACCGAGGGCAATGACTCTTTGGCCGATATAAACCGTAAGTTGGCGTAATGTTGGCCACTTGTGCCGATCCCAGAGGTCAAAAGAAGTAAAACATAATGAAAACCAATGGAATAAATCAGATGAATAAATTCTTTTGAAGATGGAAAAATACCTGGGCAGTAGCCGATCCGTGCGGTGAACTTTCGCCACTTTGTTCTTGTGGTTTGGAGTATTTTTTCTTGGCAGGAACCTTGGTGGACTTCGGCTTCTTCTTTTCTGAGAATCCATCGGCTGGAAAGTTAGTTGATGAAGGAAAATGAAAAGGAACAAAAGATGATCGGGCATAACTTACTTGGTTGCTGTTGCCTTTCTAAATCAGACAAAGATGGACTTTGGATGCCCAAGGAACCAGAAGTATAGCCGGTGAGCGCAGTTGCCTTGTGCGGTCGTTTCTCTTTACTAGCTGCAGGAGCATCAATCGGTTTCTTGCCAGCGGCTTTAGTCTGCAAAGAAAAAGGATAAAGCCAATGAGATAAAATCATATGGGCTACGATAAAGAAGAGTAAAATCGACTAATACCTCACCAGTAACATTTATAAGACTCGTATTATCATATCCAGAGCTTGATTCGTCGCTTGAATCAGTATCCGAAGATACCATCGGCTCAGGAAGGTCTGGGAAGAGGGCATCGATAATAGCCGATGGAGTACGATCAAGGAGAAGTGCTTCCGCAATTGAAGACCACCATGCAGAGAATCGGCTAGATCGACGATTATTCAAAACAAAGTGAGGCAAGGATTTGATTTGCAAGTCATCGGCTATTTTCAAGACCATATCGGCTGGAGGTAAAGATCGTACTTTGGTCCTAGGCTGAACCAAGTCAAGGAGTGAAAGACTGGGGATCATTTGGCCGAAACCCAATTGTTTGGCAAAGGTGGAAGGGTGATAGAATTCATAAGAAGGTTGAAAGGTACGGTTTCTCGTGTTAAAACCAACATGCAAAACACTCGGAGAAATGAAAAGTTTGAAGAAGTCTAAAGTCGATTCGCATATCTCGTAACCGCGTAATCCAGATGAAGAAATGATGGCCATTCAAAATCGGCTGCGCTGGTATAACTGAAGAAATCTTGTTGGTTAAAATCATTGTTATCCAAGTTTAGAAAGAAGTATAAGTATTTTCTTAGGCCAATCGGAGTAATCTTCTTGCTGCCAGAACACATGATGTATCTTTCGCCATAAGATCGGCTGGCTCTGAATTCTGGGACTGCATTTTCTGGTGTGTCTTCGCGAGGAAATGCCGAGTCTTCCGAGGGATTTAATTTGAAAGATCGGCTAAATAAGCAGTATAACCATACTTGGATGAACCAGAGAGGACCGCCTACATTGCCGACACAAAATCTGGCAAATCCAGTAAAAAGCCGACTCCTAATCACATGCATCATCTGACAAACTGCTCCCAGAAACATTTTTCCCAATGCTAGCCGACGGCCCTCTACCAACCGCTCTGCTATTAGCTGATATACTTGTGTTGGTCCCAAAGAAGCACCGCAAAACAAAAATCGGTCTAACCACATGTTCAAGAAAGCAACATGTCTTCATCTGATACCGGCCCATTCACTTTATTATTGTTATTGATGTACTTACGCTAGCCTTCTCCTTTGGATTGAATGAGCTTGTATTTCGGTTTGCCACTATAAGTTGATATCTGTTCGCCATCTGGCCTAAGGCAACACAATTGGGCTATATCCATAAGGGTCGGGCCGATGGGACCAGTACGGAACAGAAAGGCGTTGAAGGTCTCCGACTAGAAATAGCAAGCCGTGGTCACTAAGGGCTCATTGGCTTCTGGATCGGCTAATGAGAGAGGGATGCACTCAGCTATACCCATCCTTTCCCACTCTTCTTTTTCCTGAGCAGCTACGCGAATGTACTAGGATCTCCATCCTTTGAGCGCCGTCGGCCATGCCCTGAAGCTTTTTTCCCAGCTCTCTATATTAAAACCAGTAGCCGATAGAGGGAGGCGGGGAATATCCTGGCTAATAACCGTGTTGGCATCTAGATTTCCTATCGGACCAAGGAAATACTGATCTTTACTGTTAGGGATTGGAAAAAGTACCTGACTCGCGTCCATTTCAGCTGATCTTAGCAAGCCGATTGATGAAGGAGGATGCAAGCCGATTGAGGAAGATTGAGCAACGGACTAGACGAAAGTCAATTTTCAAGAGTCAGAGAGCTTGTGCGCGTGAGGAATGACCGAAGTGGGGGCCGCATTTTATAACATGGTGAAAATTTGAAACGGCGGGAACTAGATCTCAAAAGACGCGAGCAGTTAAAATGCACTACCTTTGTGTCAGAGAATTACGGCGCAAATAAAGTAGCAGTTATTGAGTGAAGTTCAACGGTTAGCCGATTGGAAAAGCCGATAAGTGAAATTTTTGACAGATGACAAGTCATCTCTCAAAAATGGGGGGCATATGTTTGCACCAAAATTTGGCAAGCTTGGTCAAAATCGGCAATAAAGTCAAAGATACGGAATTAACGGACATGATGGAAAGGTTTGGAGGTATTTTGGTAACTGCAAGATTTTTAAAAGAAAAACAACCGTCCGAGATAAGGCCGATACGGATCAGGACTTGAAACGTGCTGTAATAGGACACTATCGGCCGGAGGGTATAAAAGAAGGGCCAAAGCAAATTGCAAACAACATCAACACAACACAATCAACCAGCTTTTACTTTCTTCCTTCCTGTCGACTAGGATAGCTTTTGTAATTTAGTCTCTGTAATCGATCTTGATCAATAAAATTGCGCATCGCCGATTGTTGATCTTCTTCAATTACACCCCAGGTTTGATTTATTCTGATTTTGTTGCGCATCGCCTTCTTCAGAATCGATCTACCTTTATCCTCTGATTAGCTTTAATCGGCTAATTAGACTTACCTTGTTACTTTGATCTTAATCGACTTCAAGCTGATTGGGTCTAAGCCGATTGATCGTTACGATCGGCTTTTGAGTAAATTTTATATTTTACCTTGTCGATTCTGAGTCAAATCGACCGCACGCTCTTGAACTGTGTTAAATCGGTGTGCTCACGTAAACCCTACCTCAAGTTTTTGACGCCAACAGAAACATAAATGATGGTGTACAACTCAACCCGAATTCCCAATCCAGCAAACTCCAAATATGTAAGAAAAAAACTAACTACACCATCTTCATAATCTACTACGTTTGTAACATTATATGCTTCAGCCATTTGACCAAGGCAAAACTTGTAGCTCATTTGATGGGAGAAATGCAGAATGAAATAGCATTTCGACAATTTGCAGAAGTATTAATTCTTCAAAACCACATCATTTACATATTTACTAAGATTTCACATTTCAAAATAGTAAATGAATTATTCAGAAAACCTCACATGGATGCTTTATCGTAAAGCAACACATTGAATATAAAGTGAAAATACCTCTGGAGCATTTGGCACTCTTATTCATTTGCTGAGCATGATCAACAATGTTCACGTGAATACAGTAGCACATATGACATGAAAAATCCTGGTACTTTGGTAAAAGAACATTAAAACCCTTCAGATCTGTACAATATTTTAGTAACACTAACTTTGTATGTTGTAAGTAATGATGCTTCAAGTGGCAAATAAGTTGAGAAACTCGCATTGTTATAACGAATACCAACAAGTTAGCCACAGTTTAATGCAGAAGGAAGCAACAGCCATCTTACATAGAAAAGCTGAGATAAAATAAAACAATACAAGAGTAACTATGGAAGTTCATATGTGCATGCATAATGCATAGGCAACACTATATCACAACATAGCTGTAGACAACATTAGGGTGTAGTTATGAGTTTTGAGCCTTTCTCCATGTGAAATGTGTAAAACCACCGGTGTCACAAATCCCATAATATTACATGTTGTTTTTGTCAATAAGGGTAAGCAATTAAGACATGCAAGTGTCCAAGAGCTCTAGGATATTATTAATAATAGTTGCACCTAAAAGAAATGCTCAAGCTATGAAACAACAATAAAAAAGAATATCACATTTGCCATCAGAATATAGGAGCGGTGAGGAAAAGGGGTTACTTCTTATCAATTTTTGGGACATTAGTTTTATCAGCCTTCTCAACAATCACTTGAAATAAATTGATCAGAGAGCTTAATTAAGACATATCCATACGAAAGATTCGCAAACAAAAAAAAGCAAGAGACTATTAAAGGCATTTTGTCATGGTACTTGTCACTGATTCTAGCAGATTAAGCTTGCCTCCTCTGTAAAATAATTCAAGATTCAAACAACATAAGATGAGAAGAACATAAAGGTAAATTGGTAACGGAACATAAAGATCAAGCAAATAAATCAAATAATTTAGCTTATTGAAACTCTGAGCAAAACCCACAGGCCCACATAGCACAAGCCACTTGACAAACCCCACAGACCCACATAGCACAGGTACATTACATTCCCACCCAGTCATGATTTCCTGGAAAATAATAGGTGTGAACCAGTGTCACAGGGTCTATGAACCAAACTAGTTTCCATTCTATGAGCCCTGGTCCGGACTTGGTTACAAGATCAACAACCAAAAAAAGCCTAAATTCCTTTTATCATACAAATCTGATGGAAGAAAAACTACTGCTAGATAAGCAAACAACCAAAGGCAAAAGAAATCTGCCTTGCAAATATTGTAAAGCAAAATAAAGTTCAACTTGAACTTTTGGTAACACCATGTAGGAAATAGTAAACACAACATAGTTCAACTTGAACTTTTGGTAACAGCATGTAGGAAATAGTAAACACAACATAGTTCAACTAGTTAGTAAGATGTACTACAATGATTTGGTAGATTTTAACCCACCACAAATCTCAGGGAACCAAACATAAGAATATACAGAAGTATAGAGCTAAAATAATATAGATATTAATACAACTCTTGTTACATGAATGTTCATTGCACGAATGTTCATTTACTCTATTTGAGTATTGCTTTAAATGTAAGTACAATTTGACAGTGTGTGATTATATGCAGGAGAGGTTCCGGCTTGAGAACGAAGACGATTAACGCTTTGAAGAAGGCCAAAAGCGTCTTCAACAGTATGCACAAAAGGTTGTCTGAGATTCGCTCAAAGAATGCAGATTCAAGTCATCAATTTTACAAGAGGGTGAAGAAGGTGAACATGAGAAGAGGACCAGAGGCGAGGAGGATACACCTGACAGAACAAGAGTATCTCTAGAGCTCGGTCGATTGGATAATGAAGGACATGGAGGCTTGGAGGTGGATGTGCAGATCTGGGGCCTGGAGGATTTTCAAGAAAATCAAATAGAAATCGAGGAGCAGAAGAAGTAGATTGGGAAGCACAAGTACGGGTACGGCGCAAAGCAGACACATTGGCCTAGAGCAACGCATGGTAAGTATCGGTATTATAATTGTTAGTGAATTTGTCACTATGTTTATAACTTTGCATCGTAGGAGGTCGAAGTGGGAGTACTCCCACTTTTGTGGAAGTTTACATCCGGGGCACCAAGGCGAGGATCCACAGAACCCGGATGTGTTGTGCAACGACGGGCTAGTGAGAGGATGGTAAGTATAAATGACACAATATGTTTTGTGCAAATTTACATCCAAGAGCACCAAAATCTTTGTTTTTGCAGCGTCATATGCGAACAAATGACACAACGTCATGGGCCGGAGGTTGATTGGAGGGCCGCACGGCCGATGTGGAAGCGTTGTACCACGCTGGAGGGCCTAAAGCATGGGAGGTTCGTTAATAAAACTGATTTTATTTGTTTTCGCTCTACTAAGGAAAAAAAAATGTTGCATGGTCACATTTCAGTATATATCGTTTGTAGGTGGGCCATGGGGGATGGAGTTGTGGACTGCGATCATCCTCCACGAGGCTCGGTTTCCTCACAGGGGAGTGCTCGCTCGTCGAGGTCCGCACGGGAAGCACAAGCGCACGAGGAGGCTCGTGAAGCGCGAGAGGAGGCTCGTCAAGCACGAGAGGAAGCTCGCAGAAGCCGAGAAGACTCAGAATACATGAAAATGTATCTGCAGGTACAACCTCAACTTTGAACAAAATGCTCAAGTTTACATTTGTGATTAAAATCTAACAAACAATCTATATGCAGCAACTGTCACAATCTCTTGGACCTAACGTGCCAGTGTTTCGCCCTCCTGTTCCGCAGGTAAAGATACTTGAGTTCATTACTCTTTAATTCACTTAGCTCGTAAAATCACGAATTCACAAACTGGACTATTATGTCATAGGGCTCTCAGCCACCTCCCTTCTATATGTTTTCTCCGCACATGCAGCCACCACCACAAGGAGAAGCATCACAGGGTGCTCAGCCTCCCCCGGCGTCCTTCATAAACCCTACTGGGATGCAGGCACCACCCCTAGGAGATGCACCTCAGGTTATATGATATTCTCATGCATTCTTTATTTTCAAAAAACTCTATTATGTATACTTCATATCACAAACTATGATCCACAGAGCTCCACCTCCTCCTCCTTTCTACATATTCACTCCACGAGATCGGCCACCTTGCAGGAGAGGCACCACAGTAAAGATCAATTCGTTATTCAAAATTTGAATGAATGATTTATATGTGGCATAATGTACTGTGTATGCCTTATGTGGCTCCCACCTCCAAACCCGTTCTACATGTACCCACCACCTACGCCAAGCCAAGGAATGCCTATGTACTTCAACCCGTGGGCCTGCGGCCACCTCGGGCGACACCACGGTATGGATGTGAAAACATTCTAAGTTTGCGACACGAGCTAAGTTTGTCAATTCTTGAACTTACGGGTTTCGGTCACGCCCTCAAAGACGTACTAACGAGCGACATCATAGAAGACATCTTCAACAAGCCACGGCGGTGGTGGTCATTGCGCACGTAGTTTACAAATTGCCGTTTTGGATGTGTGATTGATTATCTAAGGATCGCTAGAATGTCTCCTTCGGTTTGAGAGATTGATATATATATTATAACTGCAAATGTTTTTTTGTCTCACTGAGTGGATGTCCTATTTACTAGAGAGGTCATGCCGAAATTTTGTACATTTCAATGACTTAGTTTTAAGCCGGTTTTAAAGAGTTAAAAGGTTGGTTTCGGTCTTTTAGTAGAGGTAGTAGGTTTGGTGTCTCGTTTGTTAATTCTTCGTTCGCTTGAACTTTGTTGTGGAGTTTGATGACTTGGTGAGCTACCTGCCCCATCCCTTCCTTTCTCTTGCTCAAATTTAGGAACATTAGTTGCAATATGCTTCCGTAGGAAATTTAGTTCATTCTTTGAATATGAGATTACATGTGAGATTACATATGCTTCATTGAATATGAGATTACATATGCTTCCGTAGGAACTTTAGTTCATTCTTTGAATATGAGATTACATATGAGATTACATATGCTTCATTGAATATGAGATTACATGTGCAATGGATGGACATATACTTAGTAGGAAATCTAGTTCATTCTTTTAGTATATATCAATCTGAGTAATCTGTTGCAATAGTGATAATTTCAGTTGAAATGCATAACTTAGTCGATTTTAGGACATTTAGGCAACTCTTTCTTAAACCTTGCACAAATCATCTCAATGTTCATACTTGAAAAGGTTTACTTGTGTGCTTATGAAAGTTCATTCTTTGTGCTCTGTAGATAAGTGATGGTTTACCAAATCATTAACCCATTACGTGCTATTTGATTTTTCTTTTCACAACGACTTTTGATTTCGAACCTTATATTGTGCTGACTTCTTGGAATTGAAAAGTTATCTTAAGAAAACTTGTTCAATTGTAAACTTATGTTTTAAATGCTTTATATGGCATCCTTGTAGAATGTGTTGTTTGCCCATGTACAATCTGATTGTTTATCCTTGTAGAATGCTTTATATTTGTACTTTGTATATTGAACTCTTAAAATGACTACCAAAACTCTTAATTGCTTCTTTGAACTATTTTCACTGTTTGTTATCTTTTGAATACTTAGTGATGCAATTAGGGTCTTTGGAAGTTGAATTAAATAATTTTAGTTGTAATCTTGGCCTTATGTTAATACTAGAGAGTATTACTTTGATGCTTCATTGAATATGAGATTGATGTTCATATGATTATTGCAGCATATCTTGACTAGCTCGTACGTGTAGTTCTTATATAGTATCTATTATTGTTTAGCTTGACCTGTCATATTGATATTCTCATATTGTGTCTTGGTTGAATAGTACTATTGATATTCTCATATTGATATTCATGTGAATCAGCATAATGTTACTTGTAGCACAACCTAAGTTAATCTGGAACTTGCAGGTTTCTAGGTCACGCCCTCCAGCACGTACTAACGAAGACATCATAGAAGACATCTTCAACAGCGACGACGGTGGTGGTAGCGCCCACAACTCCAACAACCCCGAGGCATGAATTCCATTGTGAGCTCGATTGGTGTATAACTGTTGTACTTTATAACTTGTTGTGATGGATACGTTGTGATCGACTTATTGTGATGGACTTATTTTAATGGAATGTGGATTGTATCTATTACGGTTGTAATGTGTTGTACGTCATTGCGTAGTTTACAAATTGCCGTTGGATGTGTGATTGGATTATCTAAGGATCTGCTAGAATGTCTCCTTCTGGTTTGAGAGATTGATATATATATTATAACTGCAAATGTTTTTTGTCTCACTGAGTGGATGTCCTATTTACTAGAGAGGTCATGCCGAAATTTTGTACATTTCGGAGACTTAGTTTTAAGCCGGTTTTGAAGAGTTAAAAGGTAGGTTTCAGTATTTTAGTAGTGGTAATAGGTTTGGTGTCTCGTTTGTTAATTCTTCGTTCACTTGAACTTCATTGTGGAGTTTGTCTTTTGTGTTAGTGTTTCTGATCAGATTTGAACAAAATAGATGATCCTTCTTATTTATTCTTCGCTTAGCAATTTTTAGTTTCAATTTTCTTTTTGCCTTTTCTTTTCTTTGTTATATGTATTGAGTGCGATGCATATATATATAAATATATATACATTTGGATATATATATATATTTTTTGTAAAAATGACTGATAAATTCGTGAGCCATTCAAAACCCACGAATTTATCTGGCTGCTCCAGTTAAATTCGTGGGTTTAATAAACCCACGAATTTAACAGATTAAATTCATGGGTTATTTAGCCCACGAATTTAATCTGTTAAATTCGTGGGTTTATTAAACCCACGAATTCAATCTGTTAAATCCGTGGGTTTATTAAACCCACGAATTTAACTCAGATTCCCAATTAAATTCGTGGGCTTGGCAGAAACCCACGAATTTAACTTAAATTCTAGGGTACCCATGAATTTAATTGATTAATTTCGTCGAGTTAAATTCGTGAACTAAATTCGACGGTTTGCTCACGAATTTAAATTAAATTCGTGGGTTTTGGCCTAAATTCGTGGGTTTTTGGCCCACGATTTTTTCCCTGATTCTTGTAGTTTTACAATAACCCAAACATAAAATAGTCTGAAATGCTGAAATGCACAATCTAGTCACACTAAGGACAGATGTTGGAAAACCTCAAGCTTGGCAAGCTATTTGAGCACGGATTGAACACATGCACTTCAGTAGGTTATCAGAAAGAAAAGACCAGAGAGGGCAGACTACTTGGTGAAAAGAATATGGATGAAAAAGATCCAGAAGTGATCATCACATGTCACTACAAATGAAGTACCTAAGAACTTTTACCAGGATATGTGCGTGTCTACAATAGCAATACCTGCTGCCGAGCAATACCATGCAGCGGAGAACTCCAACTTCGAGCTTCTGCCCATGTAGCTTCAGAACGCACTGAAATATATATATATAGACGGAAAATTATCCATTCCAACTATTTATCCTCAGCCAGAATGTAACAAACCGCAAGGATGAAAATGGAGATGGTTGTAACAAACCAAACGGTTGTCAGAGATACAGAATGTAACACAGTGGAAGGATGAACATGGAGATGGTTGTAACAAACCGAAAGGTTGTTGGAGATACAGGCGGAGGCGATGTGCTTGACAGTGGTGCGAGAAGGGAGGTGGACACGGGCTATGAGCCCTTGGTGTTGCCGATTCTCCCCTCACTCGGTGATGGTGTGGTCGAGGAGGGCAGGATCAACCACCGGCAGGGAAGGCCTGATCCAGCGCTGGATCTGGGCGCACTCCTCCAGCAGCTGCAACCTGGCGGTCCCACCACCTCCTCTCCACCATCTCGCTCTTGCTCTCTCTCGTTGGCCATTTCGCCCCATGAAACCCCAAACCCTCACTGGCCTCGCTGCTACCACGTAGCCGCCTCGCTTTCCTCTCGCTGACGACCGCCCTCCCAGGATCCCGCAACCATCAGCCAGCTCGCGCCCACCCGCCGACGCAGTCCGATCCCGCTAGAGCTCGCGTTGCCGGACGACAATGAATGGGGCAGTGGTACCCAAGACCGCGGTGGCCTCGCCCCAGGCGCCACCGTCGCCGTTGCTGCTTGAGTGGAGGTTCTCTCCGGTGTTCAGTGAGTGCAACACCAGTGAGGAAGTCCAGGATGGTACCGATCGATCCCTTCGTGCCCTCTCTTGTTGTTGGTTTTGGTCTATTCGTGGCTGGTAGCTGCTGGATCTTAGTGGTTCTGTGCTCCAGAGCTGGGTACGAGGCTAGGAGCTGTGAATGGGTGCTGGTGATGTGATGGCTGGGGGGACCTCCTGCTTAGACTGATCCATGAATTTGTGGCGGTAGCGATGCCTTCGGATGGGATGTGCGAAAGCTTCACGCTGTGGTCTTGGGGATGTGGAATTTGCTGCTTCATCTCCTCCATATCAGTGTGGTAAACTGTTGTTGATATCGGGAGGTGGTGGGGGGCAGGCGGAGCGAACAAGATAGAAGTTTTTTTTG
Source organism: Otatea glauca (assembly GCA_036346275.1). NCBI lineage: Eukaryota > Viridiplantae > Streptophyta > Magnoliopsida > Poales > Poaceae > Otatea > Otatea glauca. Next base: position 16,177,422 of record CM070721.1, on the reverse strand, counting down.
CGAGCAAGGGGGATGAGGGCCTGGGGGCGTGGACGGTTTTTTTTCGATTGTGGGTAGGGCGAGGAGAGAACGGACGACTGCCACCAACTCCTAATTAGAAGTAGTAGAGATACAATGATGGTAGCGTTTTTGGCAAGGCTACACCTCAGTCAATTATTAGGTTTATACGGCTCTCAACCATAAATTGTTGAGTGGCGGCGGCTTGACAATGGTGCACTGAGGTAATCAAGTTTTTAGGACGATCGATGGTAGCGGTTGGGCGAAAGGGGTGTTGGGTGCCGTCACTACCCTTGTTGGTAGTAACCCGATTTTTCTGACAAGGTCGGGCTTGCACTTTGGGCCGAGCTCGGGCCTAGTTTGTCAGCCCGACATAATTTTTGTGTTGGGCTTTGGCTTAGTCTGGACTCTGGAGAGCCCCGCCTGGCCTGATAGCTAAGCTAGCTGAATCAGCAGACCTCGATGCAGCCGCCATATAAAATGATTCCATCCCCAATTCCCCATCTTGAAAAGCAAAATTGGATCTAGAGTGCTGGACTCCTTCCCCGTCACCTCCGACCAGCTGATTTGTTGCTCAGCGACACGTTCGGTGATAGCAAGGCACGAGAGACTTGTCCATCACACACGCGCTCGCCTCCTGTAGACCCTTGCTCTTGGTCATCGTCCTCCTCGAGCTCTTCTGTAATACCCTCGGTCGTTAATGTAAAGACTCATGTGAGTTGTAGTAGTATACAATACCTATTGGATCCAAATATAGCATTTATAGGTTTACACTTTTACATGAATCGAAGATAAAAGTGTAATTGGGGTGCTATTCATACGTGAATCCGCCCCACGATGGGTTGGGTTTTGAGCGAAATTTGGACCAATGTGTTATATATGGTATCATAGCATCAACCTGCGCTGCATGGGAGTGTGGGGGACAGGGGCATGAGCATATGGTGCATGGCGAGTGTGGGCCCGGAGTGGCCACACGACATAGTATATGCGCCGATACTGGATGTAGAGACATGTACTGAGAAGTGGTTCTAAGCATTTGCTATGTATATCGTGTGATGTCGAGGGCACCAGCCTATAAGGGAATAAATATAATACCCAGACTATTAATGTGAGGACCTATGTGGTCTATATAGAGTGGTGGTGGTGAGATTAGTCCCACAGTGTTTATCTAAAGTGAGTTGTAGTATGTAATACATGTTAGGTCCAAAGATAGTATCTTCGAGTTAACCATTTTACACATAAAAGGGTGAAAGTGTAAGTGGGATGCTATGTATGCGTGGATCCGCCGCACGGTAGGCTGAACTTTAAGCGAAATTTGAGCTAGGGTGTTACATCTTCCCCATCAACTCTACCTCTCAGTCCTCCTGATGCTGGGAGCCCGATCTTCACGATATAGGATCAAGGGTAACTTTAGATCCGCGCAACTTGATGAACCGATGACACTAAACACTGTCTCAATACAACAACCTACAACAAAAGAATTCACCTAACTATATGCTTCGATTCTTGTCTACGTGACCACATAAAAGTAGACGTAACGTTCTTCCTACAAAACACGAGGAATAATAAGACAAATGGGGTATTGCCAAGAAAATCACCAAATTCTTGAGACAACGTGTATCATAAACCTGAGAATAAGCAATATTAGCTATCGTGAAAATAACATGTTCCCTATTAAAGCAAGGGTACATGGCTATTTATAGCCGGACTCAGAACAATAGATGAAACTATTGAGATATAGATGGATTGGAGTCCATATTTGGTTAGACTCTATCTTTATGTAGACGAATCTGAATCTATCTCTTACTGCCTTCTACTATATATTTGGCACCCCTTGTACAAGAGAATCAATCTAATAAAGAGAAAATAGAATTTCGGCTCCTTCCATTGTGTGTGCTCACTATTTGTGCTTGCTATTCGTTAGTTCATCGTAGTTGATCAAGGGCAAACGACATCATTTCACAACAAGTTATTAGCATGAAATTCCGCCAAGGCTGTCGATTGTGATCGTTTGCCTGCGTCAATCTACACTACATCGAATTTGTTCGGCAACACGCGATTAAATCTATAACAAGCCCTATGTAAGTTAATCGCGTCTATGCAAACTTTTAATCCAGCAAATTATTGTATCCTAAATTGCTGATTAAGTGCTTAATCTAATCACCAATTAAGGGTCACATATAGTTACTGTTCATCAATCCTCTGGAAAAAAAACGACGACACGATCCGCGGTTGCGCGGCCATCCGCGTGCTCGCCGGGGTCCGACATGGTAGGTCATCTAGCATGTCATGTTAAGAATTAAGAGATATTTTAGCAGATATCGGATAAGGAAAAGGGATCTGCATATGGATTGAGGCCGATATTTATTTAAAACAAGAAGGATATTGTTCGAGTAGAGGCTAATACGGATCATAGTTTGTAGTGTGTTGGAGATGGACACAATTGGCCGATAGCTATAAAAGATGGTCACGGGCAAGCGAGAACAACAATACAATCCAATCAATCAACTCATATTTCTTTTATTTACTTTCTATCGACTAGGAGTAGCCTACGTAATTTAGATTCTCTCTTGTAATCTGATTTGATCAATAAAGTTGTTCATCGCCGATTGTTGATCACCTTCGATTACGCCAACCAGATTTGATTTTCTCCGGTCTTGTTGCACATCGTCTTTTTTGGAAAAGATCTACTTCTAATCGGCTAATTAGATTTATCGTTACCCTAGATTTGATCGGCTTTTTCAGCTATTTAGATCCTTGCCGATTGTCTCGCTAGATCGTCTTTGAGCGTATTTTATATTTATCTTACCGATTACAGGATCAAATCGGTTGGCACGTCTTGAATCTCAGAACCTAGCGTTTGTCTAGTGTGTTATGGCCGATAGACCCTTCTTTACGTTTTTTTGGCGCCAACACTTTCGTTCTCACTCCCTTACAACATTTTCAAATGTTCTGACGTTTGAGTATTTGAAAGCTAACAGGACAAAGCTAACCAGTACGCCAGATAAAGCAATTACAACAAGTCCTGACTCCTGAGGTCCAAATTAAATCCAAACCGATGATGATTGAACTTTTGGCAGCACAAGGACGTCAGACAATTGAACAACTTGGATGGATTTGTTCAATTTGGGTTCCAAACAAACGCGCTTTACCTGCAAGAGGTCGCCGACATTGATCTGTGCTAATTTTTCAGATCTTTGTTTTCAGCATGTATTTGATCAAAGTGTGGTTTTGGTTGGATTCTTTGCGGGAATTGTTTTGTGATCATTCACTCTCCCCCTCTGATCACTATTCAGGTCCTTCACAGACCTAGGATGGAAAATGAGAAAGTTTTACGACCTGAAGTTCCATACTTAGCGCTATAGGAGCACTTTTTTATCTTGCGTATTGCACTCTGTCTAAATTGCATTTGCAGTAAATTTGCTAGCTAGACACAGTGCAACTCCAACTGGAAGGCATTGGGCTGGTGTAAGATTTTACTCAGACACCTCTAAGATACACAATATCTTGGCTTATTTTACCAGAAGGGCCAAGACTCAATAAGGGTGGGATATACAATTGTTGGCTATCTGTTTGATCCCCACAGTACCAAATCTATGACTGGGTTTGTGTTTCTCTGTATTGGTACAACCATGTCTTGTCGGTCTTTTAAGTGACCTTAGTAGCTACTTCTATGAACCACTTAGAAATTATAGCATTATATGAAGCCTCACGTGAAGGTGTTTGGTTGAGACGTGTGATTAGCCATATCCATAAGTCATATGGTATTAACACCATCGATACCTCCACAATTATCTATAAATATAATGTTTGTTGTGTTGCAGAAATGCAAATGAGTTATGTAAAGAGCAATATCAAGAAACATATTGCCTCTAAACTTTTCTATCCTCATGGACTCTAGAAGAACGGTGAGGTAAAGATACTGCAAACTAAGTTATGTGAAAATCTAGTAGATTTATTTACTAAGTCTTTGTCAACATCTAGTTTCAAAATATGTGTACGTGGCATTGGAATGAGACGACTTAGAGATACTAAGAGTTTAAGAGGAGTAAATCCCTGAACTATAACTCTTAGTATGATCCTGGAGAAACTACTATAAACTAGAAGATTATAAGTTGCACTGTTTTTTTCTCAGTGAGTTTGCCTGAAGTTTTCTCACATAAAGGTTTTTAATGAGCCAACAAGTGTAACATAATATGCAGGTGCAATGTACTCTTTTCTCCATCCTTTTTTCTCACTGGGTTTTTAGGAGGAGTTTTTGATGAGGCATATGCATTATACAGTATTCGTCCAAGGGGAAGTGTTGAGATATAACCAGGCTCTTGGTCCTGGTTGTTGAGTTATATCCAGATTATTGGTTTTGGTGGATGAATTACAAAACTACCCCTGAGGGGTTATGAGTATAAATATAGCATCCCATTGTATAAGAGAATTAATCTACAATCAATAAAGAGAATAGAGTTGATATTTCTATATTCTATGTTTATCTATAGTGATTGTTCTTCATCTATTCTTAATTGGCATTGGTATTGATTTATGGCAATTGTCATCATTTTACCACACATGCAACTGCACACTTATGTCAAGCATCCAGGTCTTTTGCTATACGACGCCCTTCGCCTTCTGTTCTTTGGTGGTGGACCTAGCCTTGTCCCCCCGTGCACGATCAAGAAAGGTTATGTTGGTCATGTATCCTACTTGCACTTGAGGGGCCCCAAATGCAGCCGCAGGTGATGACACGTATAGGAGTCGGATGAGTCATCTGAATTTGTTTTGGTTTTCGAAGATTAATTAATAAGTTTTTTATTAGATTATGGTAGGTTATTTTGTTTGTTTCCATTGTGTAAAATGAAGTCGTTTGCCCTTGATCAACCACGATGCATCAATAAACAACAAGCACAAATAGGGAGCACACACAATGTAGGGAGACGGAATTCTATTCTCTCTCTTTATTAGATTGATTTTCTTGTATAAGGGGTGCCAAATATATAGTAGAAGGCAGCAAGAGATAGATTCGGATTCGCCCACATAGAGATATAGTCCAACTAAATATGGACTCCAATCCAACTATATCTCAACACTCCCCCTTGGACGAATACCGCGTAATGCACATGTCTCATTAAAAACTCCCCTAAAAAAACCAATGGGAAAAAAGATATGGAGAAAAGAGTACATTGCACTCGCACACTGTATTACACTAGTTACCTCATTAAAAACCTTCATGTGAGAAAACTTCAGCAAAACTCACTGAAGAAAAGGAGTACAACTTACCATCTTTTGGATTGAAAGTAAAATCTTTAGGATTATGCTAAGGGTCATGGTTCAGGGATTTACTCCCCTTGAACTCTGTATATCTCTAAGTAATCTCATTCCAATGCCATTAACACATCTTTGAAAAGTAGATTTTGGCAACGAATTTGTGAATAAATCAGCTAGATTATCACATGACTTAATTTGCAGATTCTTTACCTCACCATTCTTCTAGAGTTTGTGAGGATAGAAAAGTTTAGTAGCAATATGCTTCATGATATTGCTTTTCACATAACCCATTTGCATTTGTGCAACACAAGCAACATTATCTTCATAGGTAATAGTGGGGGTATCGACGGTATTAAGGTCACATGACTTCTGGATATAGTTAATCACATGTCTTAACCAAACACATTCACGTGAGGTTTCATATAAAGCTATAATATCTGAGTGGTTGGTAGAAGTAGCTACTAGGTCTGCTTAAAAGGCCACCAAGAAATGGTTGTACCACCACAGAGAAACACAAAACTAACCTGAGATTTGGCACTGTGGGGATCAAACAGATAGCTAGCATTCGTATATCCCATCATGGTTAAGTCTTGGTTCTTCTGGTAAAACAATCCAAGATCTTTAGTACATTTGAGGTATCTAACCAAAGTCTTGACACCGGCTCAATGTCTTCTGGACGGGGCTTCACTGTGTCTTTCCAGTAAATTTATTGCGAATGCAATATCAGGCCTTCTACAATTCAAAAGATACATAAGTGCTCCAATGGCGCTTAAGTATGGGACTTCTGGTCCTAAGACTTCCTCACTTTCCATCCTTGTCTATAAGAGTCTTTATCCACTTCAAGGGATCTCACTACCATAGGGGTTTTCAAATGATGAGATTTATCTATATTACATCTTTCCAATACCTTCTTGGTTTAGGTAGACTGGTGTGCAAAAATTCATTCTGAGAAATGCTCTAGTTGCAGGCCTAGGCAATATTTTGTTTTACCCAAATCTTTCATCTCAAACTTCATCGTAAGATAAGAACTTACTTCCTTTATCTCCTTTGTGGTTCTGATGATATTCAGGTCATCGACATAAATTGAGATGATACAGAATCCATTATGGGATTTCATTATGAACACACAGGGAAAATCATCATTGTTAGAGTACCCATTTGTCGGGACCCGAATCTGCAAATCCGGACCCTCTGTGTATTCTGTGCCAGTCCAGGATCACGCTAGCACACACAGTCATACAGGGTTGCACATCACAGACATTCACAAGGATATAAGAATAAATAGTGCAAACATGTATATAAAACGAGTTGTACAACCTTATGGTCTCCTTACAGATAAGTCACCACGCAGGCTTACATTATTCAAAACAAAGAAATAGCAATGAACATAAAAAGTCGTAAGCATCCATCTTGCCACAGCAACCGACGGGCTTGCCCCTAGTTGCTCGTGTCCTCGACGCATTCTCCTCCCATACCGTGTAGTCTCCTCCACCGATGTTGGGGTTGATAAGGTGGGGTGAGTACACAAGGCACTCAACAAGTAATGCATGAATGCAAGACTATTACTATATGCAAAGCTTATTCCAATGGATTGGCTTAATTGATCCTTTTGCATCAAGCAAGATTTTTAAACTAGTATCTTGTTTAGATTAAAGCAAAGGAAATGTATATAAGTAATACTAATTTCAAATGGTTTTTCTTCAAGATTCTCGCACACAACTTTATTAGTTCATTTCCAACACCGCACACACCACCCTTCCATGTTTTGTTTATGAAAACTACCCTTGATCTGTAATCCCGAGCAATGCTCAATACCGTGAGCACGGCTATTCGAATAGTTTTGACACTGCAGAGGTTGTACACTTTACCCACAAGATACACCGCCACCACACGTGATTGTCCGCAACAAAGCTTTTCAGAACTTCTACCTTAACTAAAGAACCTCTCCAGATTGCCTTTACTATCACTTCCTCACACAGAGTCAAGTATAGGACCGCCAATCACCGCTGGATGGGCACCAAGCCGTAGCACGTGCACGCCCCCATACAGATACACCCTCTGTACTGTCACCCCGAGGTATCGAGGAAAGATATCGTAACCCTAGTCAACTAGGTCCTGTCCCATGTCGACATGTGGTTGTACGGTGACTCGGATCAAAGGCTTGCAAGGTGAAGTCCTTAATCACCAAGGCAAGACTTTCAACACTCAACAGTGGCACACACCCAATGTGGCACACAGACTCACATCACTCAACAACCCAATGCCACACAGCCCACCGCACACCTCTTGCCACTTGCCCCAGCCTAAATCATTTTCCACCCAGCTTGATTATTGTGCAACACATGCCAAGAATAACTCAATATCGGCACGGAACCACACAAAGTTGTCAGACTCAATCTCAACATGTGGCATCATCACACCACTTTTCAAAATACATTCAATATGTCTTTAATCAATATTGTAGCATTTTTCCAAAGATCATTCATGATTCGTTGTAAGGCTAAGCATCTACTCACGGCCTAGCCTCCCGTGTTGGCACAATATTAACATCCAACTAATATAATCGAACTTAGGTGACAATGATCTAGGCATACAATTAATAATTCAAGGTGGCATAACAAAATGGGTTGATTAACTACATTATCCCAAATTAATTTAAATTCATTTTAAATAATTAGCATGCATAGTTTCAAAGCATAAATTACATTTTAAAATCTGGGATCAAAATGATCAAAGCATCACTTGCCTTCAAAGAGTTGCTGGTCGTGTTCAAGCTTGGTCTTGAGCGACTAATTCTTCCTCAAACTTCCCGCAAATTTACGCTCACGCTGCATAAACAAAGCATACAATAAATAGCCAATACAGAAGACTATATGTCCTCAAAATTCAAATAAAATTCACCAATAAATAGCTCACAATTTTATGAATTTTAGAAATTTGAATCACCCAAACCGAGTTAAAATGCAAAAGTTATAGTCATTTGAAGTTTGAATAAAATCAAAATACGTAAATTAAGAAAATCCGATTTTTCTGAATTATTTTTATACTTGAAATTACATTTATGACGTCAGCATGCCTCATGATGACGTCAGCACCGAAATGAATTTCCGCCAAAATATTTTTATATATGAAAATATTTATGACGCCCGATGACGCCAAGACGACACGCGGCACGCCTGCAGGCCGCCACGCCGCTCCGTCTATGGACCGAGTCACGGGTTGGCTCGTCTACCGTGGGCTTGGTTCACGTAATGCTGCAGCCACGCGGCAAAATCCGCACCGCTCGCTAAAACCGACGGCCGATCCTCTCACGCACCGCAGCAAGACCGAGATGCGTATGACACGCGCCGCGCGATCCAATGGCCACCTAAATCCAACGGTTGATTCCGCACCGACGCGGCGACGCCGATTCCTCGCGACGGCCACGCTGTCGCAAGATCGAACGGTGCCCTCGGATCTAACGGCCAAGACCACACCGCCATCGCGACGCTCGGTTTACTCAGAGCCACGCTGCACGATCGCAGCCGGGCGCGCCCAAAGCAACGGCCGGATTCGGTCTCGCTCGTCAAACGCCCACGCCACAAGACGCGATTTGGCGAGGGTACGGTGCCATCTCCGCCGCCGCTCAAATCTGAACGGCGCAGATCCTTAGGGCAAAACCAGATCCAATCTCTACCGCTCAGATCTAATCCAACGGTCCACGGCACCGCAGCCGCATCGCTCATGGTGCGACGTGGTTCAATCCTACGCGCCCACTATCGATCCAACTAAGACAAAACATATCGCAGACATTAGATCTAATCCAAGCCGCTCGCTCTAGATCTAACGGTTACGATTCAATCTAAACATCTACAGAGATGGAGGCTACGTGGACTCACCGTAACCGAACGATGCAAATCGGACGGTCGGCGCGGTTCGACGAGGTTGACGCGCGAAGAAGCGAAGGTTGCGGAGTCGGGAAGATGACCTCGCGACGGCGGCCGCGGGCTTCTCGGCGAGAAGAAGTGGTCCACTCGATGCGCCTTGCTTGGTGAACTCGAACGGGCCGAGCACGCGAAAGCGACGGACGGCGACGAGAGGAAGCAAAACAACGGCGCACAAGGACGCAATTCACGCGAGCTCGCCAGCGCTAGAGAGGGTCTCTCGCGCGGCGAGGAGTCAAAAGACGCAGCGAAGGAGCTCACGACGCGCTACTCGGCACTTAAAGGGCCTCGACGCGCGCGCTTACAAAGCGGCGAACGAGCGAACGGTCGGCGCATTAGCTCCGTGATCTCGCGAAGACGACCGACGTGGCGCAATCCCGCAGCGTCCAGGCGCGACGATCCAAGGCTCACGCGCGCGGCGACGTGGCACACGACAGCGCGCGATCCGGATCGAACGGCTTGGTCGGGCGGCGCTAGGTTTCGGCGCGGATGGGTCGGCGACGCAGACAAGAATGGGCTCGCCCATTATCGCTCATAGCCACTTTAAAACCTTTTTCAATAAAAATAATTCTAGAAATTCACTTAAATCATTTGGGGCTTTTAAAATAGCGAGAAAAATTCTAGAAAAATTCGAGAAAATACTTTGAGATATTTGGAACTCAAATAAAATATTTTCAATAAAACTTTGCTAGAACTTTTCCATTATTTAATTGTTTTCAAGGAAGGCTAGTTTTGAGTAATTCCAAATAAATTTCAATAAATTCCCAAAAATTCACAAAAATCAAAAATACTCTCAAAATTTAAATTAGAGCAAAAATTAGGTGTTACAAACCTCCCTTAATGTAATCTCGCCCCGAGATTCGTGGTCATCTATAGAAACAAAGTTAGGGAACTCCTTCTTCAGATCTTCTTCACGCTCCCACGCTGCTTCACTTTCCGAATGGTTGCTCCATCAACTCGCAGTAAACGCTGACTTGTTCCTTGTCTCTCCGCCCATTACGCCCGTAATCTTCATTGATGTTCTTTGTAAGTCGATCTTCTTGCACCAATTGCCTCCAAAGGTGTTTGCTCTTCCAGACTCAAGACACTTCTTCGCTTGAGACACATGGAATACGCCATGCACTCCTCGCCAAAGATCGTAACTCCAATTGATACGCAACTTCACCTCTACGGCTCAAGATTTTGAATGGTCCGACATATCCGGTGCGAGCTTCCTTTGCATGGAACCTTCGACTCCTTTGAGTGGTGTTACTCTAAGATACACAAAATCTTCGTTCAAAGCTTAGTTCCTCATGACGGTTGTCAAGATAACTCTTTGCCTCGGATTGTGCAATCTTCAATCTTTCCCCGATCAGGTGATCAGTGCTTCCGCTCAAGAATGTCCGTCCAAAACATGTCGTCGCCTGTCTCATTCCAATTCAATGGTGTTCGACAGACCTACCATACTGAGCTTCAAATGGAGACATTTGTAAACTTGCTTGATAATCGTATTATAGCCGAACTCAAGATAAGGCAAACACTTGTCCCATGAAGTGGAATATGCTAAGGCACATGCCCTCAACATATCTTCCAATATCCGATTGACTCTCTCGCTTGTCCATCCGTCTCATGGATGGTATGTCAGATCAAGTTCAAACGAGTCCCCATTGCTTCATGAAGCTTACCCCGTAACTGGAGGTAAATTGGGTACCTCGTCTCGACACTATCTTTTCGCACTCCATGTAAAAGACATTACCGACATATAAAGTTCGCTAACCGGTCTCCTAATAAGTGGTCTTTATGGTATGAAATGTGCCACCTTAGTTAAACGATCTACTATGACCCATATGGAATCATATCCACTTTATGCTCGGGCAATCCGTTATAAAATCCATACCAATTTCCTCCCATTTCCATTCGTATCTTTAAGGGTTGTAATAGCCCTGCTGCCTTTGGTGCATAGCTTTGACCCTTTGGCATATGTCACATAATGCAACGATTCGCGACTTCTCGTTTCATGCTTGGCCACCAAAATTTTTCCTTCAAATCTTGATACATTTTCGCACTTCCGGATGAATTGAGTACTTGGAGTCATGGGCCTCTCCCAAAATTAATCGCTTAACTCCTTTTTGTTCGCACACAAATGCGCCTTTGAACCACATAGTACCTTGTTCATCCATTTAAAATCTTTTGCTTTGCCTTCATCCATTTTGCCCTTAATTCTTTTGATCTTATCATCATCTTTTCGCCTTCCCCGATCCGATCTTCCAGGTAGGTCTTACTTCCAAAGTTACTAGGAATCCTTTTGGTACCATTTCCAATTCTAGTTTCGAAATCCCTACACAATTCGCTCGACTTGTTTCCAACAAAGATATTTACACTGTGGTTCTTTCATCAAGGCGCTCGCCACCACGCTGGCTTTACCGGGTGGTAGTGAATTCCACATTATAATCCTTGATTAACTCTAACCATCTTCTTTGCCTCATATTTAGGTCACTTGTGTGAAAATATACTTAAGGCTTTTATGATCAGATATACTTCACATCTATTTCCGATGAGATGATGACGCCATATTTTTAGTGCATGCACTACGGCAATTTAATTCTAAATCATGAGTCGGATAGTTCTCCTCATGTGGTCTCAATTGCCTCGATGCATAGGCAATTACCTTCCTATTTTGCATCAACACGCATCCCAATCCTCGACGCGATGCATCACAATAAATGTCAAAGTCTTGGTGAACGCCTGTAAAACTAATACAAAGCCGATGTTAACCTCCTTTTCAATTCTGAAAACTCTTCTCACACTCAGTGTCCATAAAATTTCTTTTCTTTTTTCAACAATTGCGTGAGAGGTCTCGCAATCGAGAGAATCCTTCAATGAATCGACGGTAATACCCGCCATTCCAAGGAAACTACGGATTTGGGTTACCGCCTTCTACTGCTCCCAATGTAAAACCGCTTCCACTTTCTTTGGATCTACAAAGAACTCCTTCTTTGCCATTATGTGTCCAAGAAATTCCACCTTATCTTTCCGTAAATCACATTTGCTAAATTTCGCAAACAACCGTTGTTCCTCAACTTTTCAAGGACTAGCCTCAAGTGCTGCGGTTTTCTCTCGCCTTGAATAGATAAGGATGTCATCTATGAATACGACGACTAACTTATCCAAGTTTTCCATAAAACCTTATTCATTAAGTTCATGAAATATGCCGTGCATTTGTCGCACCAAAAGACATCATCAGAAACTCAGAGTGTCCATATCTTGACGAAAATGCGCCTTCTAATATCCTCCGATCGGATCTTCACCGATGGTATCCTCGATCAAGATCAATTTTGGAGAATACTCTGCTTCCTCTCAATCTGGTCAAACAAATCATCGATCCCGGTAGCGGATACTTATTCTTTATCGTCACATCATTGAGTGCACGATAGTCTATACACATCCCGAAACTTCCGCCCTTCTTCTTAACGAATAAGACAGTGCTCCCCATGGCGATGAACTAGGTCTTATAAATCCTTTTCCAGCAGCTTCTTCAATTTGCTTCTTCATTTCCACCAATTCCTCGTGGACATCCCGTAAGGTCTCTTAGCTATTGAGCTGTCCTCGAACTAGTTCTATCACGAACTCGATATCTCTATCCGCGGCATTCCGTAAATCTTCCGGGAAAACATCCGGATATTCATTGACTATGGAGACTTCCTCTGTCGGCAGCCTTCATGCCGTTGACCATCAATTGTCCATCTCGATCTTGGTTTCGCTTCAAACTCAATTTTCTTTCCATCCGGCTCTCGACCGATATGACTCTTTTTCCGCATCCAATACGCCTTGTGATCGGTTAACCAATCCATTCCTGTGATAACATCCAAGGTTTGGGTATTAAGGACGATTAAGTTCGCTAGAACTCAACTCCATTAATTATTATTCCTACCCCGTAACATCCTACTTTAGATCGGAGTTCGATCCGTGGATTGACTATGAGCACACATTTAAGATTCACTATTTCCATATCATTTTGAACAGCAAAATCTCGGAAATAAAAGAATGCGAAGCTCCGAATCAAATAAAACAAAGAGTCGGTATCGAGTTTACTAGAACTTACCGAAGACAACGTCCGAGGCGCTCGACTTCATCCGCCGTGATGTGGTTGACTCGCCTCGCGCTCCTTGGGATGGAGTCGCGCTGTTGATGCCTCGCGTTCATGATTAGTGCGGAGTCCTTGCCGTGTGTTCCCTGTTAAAGCGAACCGGGTGACACCTCCTTCTTAGGGCGCTTGTTGGCAAATGCCCCATTTCATTGCAATGATAGCAACGCCTTCCCACGGCCGAGAGGTTCCTCCACCGCGCTATAGTTCTCGGCCGAGTCTCGAACATTTTGACCCATCGGGCGATTTGCCGCAGTGGTGCTGTCATTGCCTCTAGGCCGGTACCGAATGAGCTGTTGGGGTGCCGCCCTCCGCCTCGCCGCCCTCGACGACCTCCTTGTTGCGCCATTCTCGCGCTCTGTTGTCATCCAACTCTCGGCGCTTGTCCTCTAAGATCGTGGCTTTGTTAACTAACTCTTGAAAGTCGTGGAATGTGGGTGATCGGCCCCACTGCAACTCCTCGCATTCAATCCTTCATGAAGCGGGATTGTCCTGCCTTATCCGTAGCCACGCCCTCCGTGCGTAGCGTGCGGCTTGGGTGAACTTGTTCGTAATCGCCATCGATCGCCGCTTTGCTTGAGGCTTCGAACTCCTCCTTTTAAGATCCATGATACCCCTGTACATGGTATCGACGGAAGGCCGAGGTGAACTCCTCCCATGTGATACTCGCTGGTCCTCATGAGTCGCGCAGGTTTTCCCACCATTCTCGCGGCAGTCCTTCGAGTTGATGAGAGGCATAGAGTACCCTCTCATGTCCTACACATTGGGTAATGTGCGGCTTCCTTTCAATTGTCCTTAGCCAATCGTCCGCCTCAAAGTGGATTGGCGTTGCTCGAGAAGGTAGGTGGACGGGTTCTCATAAACTCCGACAACCGTGAGTAGGGGTGTGGTCCATGGTTGCCCCTGTGTTGAACATTCGCAGCAGCCTTGATTGATATCTCACGCATGGTTTGAACCATCGTGGTCATGAGTTGAGTCCTGGTGTCAAAAGGCTCCTGTGTTCGCGATATCGACCATGTGGTTGAGGAATCGCTCTTCATTCTCGTTGTCCGTCTGTTAGCTCCACTTCACTGCTCCAACATTTCCACGAGTCCTCACCATCTGCTGCAAGCTTCCATGGTTAAGAAAAGAAGAAAGCATAGACGAGTAAAAGAACTTATGTGGGGAAACAGTGTAACTTAAATTATTTAGCCACTTTATTGATATAATATAAAGCAAGATGGTTGCTCACAAGTGCCTAAGGGCAATGCAACACATACGTGACACTCACAACCAAAAGTAAGTAAGCAAACATAGGAATCCATGACAACTCACACCTAAGGGTGACTCTGGAAGCAAAGACGCGACTCAGATATTCGAGTCTCGACACTACACTCTACTACACTCGATCACCATCGAGCCAACCCGGCCGGGCTTCCCGAGCGCATAACCGGCGGTGTGCGGCATTGAGGCGAATCGTCCCGTGACTCATCTGCGGCGGGTGCAAAAGACCCCATCGACTCTGCTGTCCCGGCCGCTCGCTTCCTCGTGATCGGGCGCCTCGCCCGGCTCCTCCGGATCCGATCATGTAACTCAGATCGTTCGCTCGGGTCCATATAGAGCCATCTCCAACTCCCGGATCTTCCGTATGGCATGAGCTAAGTTCTCCTGTTGGGTTCTTGCCTCTATAACCTCGCCGCGGGTCCTCCGCAGCCTCCGGACTGCTCTCGCCCAAGGCGTCCTCCGGGCGATGACGATCTCGCCAGTGGGTGATCGAGCGCCCTCCTCCACGAGCTCCATCCTGTTGTATCGATCGTCGCGACGCGGATGGTGGCGGAAGACGGTGCCTCTAACTCGCGGAGTAAGTGCGGGCAATTTGCCGATCGCTCGACGCGACGCCTCCGAATCCCGCCCAAAGAAGACCTCCGGCAAGTGATGTAGATAGGACGACTCGCCTCGCCCTCTCCCGAGCATACACCGTGATCTTGACGCCCCAGCGATGTCAAGTCCCGCCTGCACTCACCAAGTCCTCGACATGCTGGTCGGTCAAAACCTCCAAGCAATCGCATCATACGCCATAACTCCGCGGCGATCCTCCGGCGCCTCCATAGGTATGGATCATCCTCATCCGCCAAAACAAACCTTGTTTAAATTAAATAGAGAATAATAAAAATTCAAAGATAGGTATGAATAAGGGAGAAGAGATAAGTCGAGATTTCTTTGACATTCTTGCTCAAGTTGATTAGGTCTTTAGAAAATAGTTTTCACCCTCCTAGGCACAACCAAACTAAGGTCAAGGCCTACAACAACCTGCTCGATACCACCTCACTGCGGACCCGACCGCAAATCCGACCCTCCGTGTATTCTGTGCTACCCAGATCACGCTAGCACACACAATCATACAGGTTGCACATCACGCATACATTCACAAGGATATAAGAATAAATAGTGCAAACATGTATATAAAACGAGTTGTACAACCTTATGGTCTCCTTACAGATAAGTCACCACGCAGGCTTACATTATTCAAAACAAAGAAATAGCAATGAACATAAAAAGTCGTAAGCATCCATCTTGCCACAGCAACCGATCGGGCTTGCCCCTAGTTGCTCGTGTCCTCGACGCACTCCTCCTCCCATACCGTGTAGTCTCCTCCACCGATGTTGGGGTTGATAAGCAAGGTGGGGTGAGTACACAAGGCACTCAACAAGTAATGCATGAATGCAAGACTATTACTATATGCAAAGCTTATTCCAATGGATTGGCTTAATTGATCCTTTTGCATCAAGCAAGATTTTTAAACTAGTATCTTGTTTAGATTAAAGCAAAGGAAACAGATATAAGTAATACTAATTTCAAATGGTTTTTCTTCAAGATTCTCGACACAAACTTTATTAGTTCATTTCCAACACCGCACACACCACCCTTCCATGTTTTGTTTATGAAAACTACCCCTTGACTGTAATCCCCGAGCAATGCTCAATACCGTGAGCACGGCTATTCGAATAGTTTTGACACTCTGCAGAGGTTGTACACTTTACCCACAAGATACAGCCGCTCACCACACATGTGATTGTCCGCAACAAAGCTTTTCAGAACTTCTACCTTAACTAAAGAACCTCTCCAGATTGCCTTCACTATCACTTCCCTCACACGAGCCAAGTATAGGACCGCCAATCACCGCTGGATGGGCACCAAGCCGTAGCACGTACGCTCCCCATACAGATACACCCCCGTATCGTCACCCCGAGGTATCGAGGAAAGATATCGTAACCCTAGTCAACTAGGTCTGTCCCATGTCGATATGTGGTTGTACGGTGACTCAGATCAAAGGCTTGCAAGGTGAAGTCCTTAATCGACCAAGGCAAGACTTTCAACACTCAACAAGGCACACAGCCCAATGTGGCACACAGACTCACATCACTCAACAACCCAATGCCACACAGCCCACGGCACACACCTCTTGCCACTTGCCCCAGCCTAAATCATTTTCCACCCATTGATTATTGTGCAACACATGCCAAGAATAACTCAATATCGGCACGGAACCACACAAAGTTGTTGTACTCAATCTCAACATGTGGCATCATCACACCACTTTTCAAAATACATTCAATATGTCTTTAATCAATATTGTAGCATTTTTCCAAAGATCATTCATGATTCGCTGTAAGGCTAAGCATCTACTCACGGCCTAGCCTCCCGTGTTGGCACAATATTAACATCCAACTAATATAATCAAAACTTAGGTGACAATGATCTAGGCATACAATTAATAATTCAAGGTGGCATAACAAAATGGGTTGATTAACTACATTATCCCAAATTAATTTAAATTCATTTTAAATAATTAGCATGCATAGTTTCAAAGCATAAATTACATTTTAAAATCTGGGATCAAAATGATCAAAGCATCACTTGCCTTCAAAGAGTTGCTGGTCGTGTTCAAGCTTGGTCTTGAGCGACTAATTCTTCCTCGAAACTTCCCGGCAAATTTACGCCTACGCTGCATAAACAAAGTATACAATAAATAGCCAATACAGAAGACTATATGTCCTCAAAATTCAAATAAAATTCACCAATAAATAGCTCACAATTTTATGAATTTTTAGAAATTTGAATCACCCAAACCGAGTTAAAATGCAAAAGTTATAGTCATTTGAAGTTTGAATAAAATCAAAATACGTAAATTAAGAAAATCCGATTTTTCTGAATTATTTTTATACTTGAAATTACATTTATGACGTCAGCATGCCTCATGATGACGTCAGCACCGAAATGAATTTCCGCCAAAATATTTTTATATATGAAAATATTTATGACGCCGATGACGCCAAGACGACACGCGGCACGCCTGCAGGCCGCCACGCCGCCGGGTCTATGGACCGAGTTCACGGTTGGCTCGTCTACCGTGGGCTTGGTTCACGTAATGCTGCAGCCACGCGGCAAAATCCGCATCGCTCGCTAAAACCGACGGCCGATCCTCACGCGCACCGCAATAAGACCGAGATGCGGCGACACGCGCCGCAAGATCCAATGGCCACCTAAATCCAACGGTTGATTCCGCGACCGACGCGGCGACGCCGATTCCCGCGACGCCACGCTGTCGCGCGATCGAACGGTGCCCTCGGATCTAACGGCCAAGACCACACCGCCATCGCGACGCCGGTTTACTCAGAGCCACGCCGCACGACGCGCGGGCGCGCCAAAGCAACGGCCGGATCCGGTCTCGCTCGTCAAACGCCCACGCCACAAGACGCGATTTGGCGAGGGTACGGTGCCATCTCCGCCGCCGCTCAAATCTAAACGGCGCAGATCCTTAGGGCAAAACCAGATCCAATCTCTACCGCTCGATCTAATCCAACGGTCCACGTACATCGCAGTCGCATCGCTCATGGTGCGACGTGGTTCAATCCTACGCGCCCACTATCGATCCAACGGCTAAGACAAAACATATCGCAGACATTAGATCTAATCCAAGCCGCTCGCTCTAGATCTAACGGTTACGATTCAATCTAAACATCTACAGAGATGGAGGCTACGTGGACTCACCGTAACCGAACGATGCAAATCGGACGGCCGGCGCGTTCGACGAGGTTGACGGCGGCGAAGAAGCGAAGGTTGCCGAGTCGGGAAGATGACTCGCGACGGCGGCCGGGGCTTCTCCGGCGAGAAGAAGTGGTCCACTCGATGCGCCTTGCTTCGTGAACTCGAACGGGCCGAGCACGGCGGAAAGCGACGGACGGCGACGAGAGGAAGCAAAACAACGGCGCACAAGGACGCAACCACGGCGAGCTCGCCAGCGCTAGAGAGGGTCTCGGCGGCGCGCGAGGAGTCAAAAGACGCAGCGAAAGGAGCTCACGGACGCGCTACTCGTGCACTTAAGGGGCCTCGACGCGGCGCGCTTACAAAGCGGCGAACGAGCGGAACGGTCGGCGCATTAGCTCCGTGATCTCGCCAAGACGACCGACGTGGCGCAATCCCGCTGGTCTGCGGCGGCGACGATCCAAGGCTCACGCGCGCGGGCGACGTGGCACACGCGAAAGCGCGATCCGGATCGAACGGCTTTATTGGCGGCGCTAGGTTTCGGCGCGATGGGTTGGCGACGCAAGACAAGAATGGGCTCGCCCATTATCGCTCATAGCCACTTTAAAACCTTTTCAATAAAAATAATTCTAGAAATTCACTTAAATCATTTGGGGCTTTTAAAATAGCGTAAAATTCTAGAAAAATTCCAGAAAATACTTTGAGATATTTGGAACTCAAATAAAATATTTTCAATAAAACTTTGCTAGAACTTTTCCATTATTTAATTGTTTTCAAGGAAGGCTAGTTTTGAGTAATTCCAAATAAATTTCAATAAATTCCCAAAATTCACAAAATCAAAAATACTCTCAAAATTTAAATTAGAGCAAAATTAGGTGTTACAACCACGCCCGTAAACCTCGACTCGCCAATGAGTGGCTCGACTTCTGTCGCCCCCGACTTCAACGGTCGTGGACGACTTCACCCACCTCCTACGACGACTGGCTCGCTGGCGAAGCGGAGGGCGACTGATCAGAGGAAGTCATCCTCGCCCCTGACTCGCCTCGACAATGACCATGGTCAATGGCCGCCGGTGATCGACGCAACCACCGCCGCACTCCTCGGTGTTACGGCGCCAAAGCGATCGAGATGCTCCCGATGATGCGATGAGCGCGAGCGAGCACTCGAGGTCCGCAAGGGGAAAATTTCTAAGCCAAGGAAAGGAGGGAACCTACGCCACGACCTAAAGGAGATAAAATATTGCACGCACTCGACCGCGAGCCTTCATCTCATGGAGGGACATCGGGATCTTGGTGCCCTCCTTCACGCGGCGCGCAGGGCGCCTCTTCCGGCCTACCGCGATGGCGACTCAGAACTACTGGGCCTCGAGCCCCCGTGGCGGTTGTTCTAGCATCCAAAGAAATCACAAGTGATGGTATGGGACAGCCTTAAACCAATTAAGTTATCCGGATTAACTTTGCACATTGGTAGACAGAGATAGCGTACATCCCATTTCGGTTTTCTTGTGAGAGGCTTCCACACCGAGGTGTGGGTAAATGCATGTCAGACAATGGTGTACGCCTTGCTATGTGGAGAAACTGCACTGCATCGCTTTTTGTGAGAATGATACCTTGTTTTATATATATGTTTCGCCACCATAGCGAGAGCTTAATGTCACCGGCCGGTGCAAAGTTAGTTTAGGTAATGTAAAGGTTTTCACATAAACATTTCGCCACAACGCCAAAGGTACGTGAAACATGCGTAAAAAGAAAAGGTCGTGACTTGTGGGTAAAGTCCGTACACCTTTGCAGAGTGTAAAATCTATTTTGATTAATCTATTTTGCCTCGTGTTGGCAAGGAATGGTTTTGGTAGGAATTGATATCTCGATGCTCACGCCATGGAGGACCGTGAGTTATTACTTACTTGTTACTTTTATATCACCAAACTTGCTTTCACAATTCCGCTTATGTAACTACAACTTGATTTAAAAATTCAATCTCACTTTATGCAAATTAACCATAGAAACCTCCTTTGACATGGCCTGCATTTATGCATTTGCAATACCACTTAAGTCTTATGGAGTACGAAAGTACTCTACAAGACTTAAATGGTACTTTCGCACAACCGACTATTGCCAATAATCACCTGCACCAAAACCATAGTTTTATTTTGAGTTTTTAGCCAAAATACTAACCACCATCAATGTCATATCCAACATTTTTAGATTCTCAAGATGCAGTTTAATCTCATTGTCCTCATTCCTACTGCTAAGCATGGTTAATATATAATCGCATATACCCATGTTGACATTATGTATTGTCTACTCCTATTCTATGGTTATCAAGGATCACGTGTCTATACTTATCAAGGAAGTTCCATGAATTAACAGTTATACCTACCAGTACCATAAAATAGTGAATTTATAGAAAATAAACGCATGAATGAAACAATTTGATAAACAAAATGAAAATTAAATACTGGGATCAATATGATCAAAGGGGGGGCTTGCCTTGCTTATTTGTCATTTATGACGAAGTCGTGGTTATATATGACGTTGTTGACGACAGAATTAATGGCGTCGAGTTCTACACGTTGTTCAACGGAAATATAGCAAATAACAAACTTTAATAAGGGCAAAAAGAAGATAGACAGAAAATCAAATAAAGACTTACTACAGAAAACATGCGCGGTTTAGGGTTGTATGATATCAGGTTCTCGTGTTTTAGTCAAATATATATATATATATATAGCAGCTCTTAGGTTAAGCAATGATATAGTTTCCTTTATAGATTATCTATTCTTGTATTACGAATTCAAGAGGCTAAAATTATGTATTCTTGTATTTATAATTTCGAATTCTAGACGCTAAAATTATTTGGATTAATAGAATTAAGTCATTAGTTATCATGTTGTATGATATATATGAACAATACTTATTCCTTAATTAACTATGCATAGGAATTAGTTTTGAATATGCTATACCCGTAAGTTAGGTTACTGTTATATATCCATGGTTTTTAAGAAGGTTCCGTGATACAATATCTTAACTATTGATTTCTCATTTATTATTAAGTTTGTTACTCAGACACGGATTTCGAGATCATAATACTTAGGGTTACTTTGCTGACAGGATTTATATGCAGAGCACGATGAAATGAAATTATTTCTTTATAACAGGGTAGTCTTTATTTTGGGGAGCATTCCTAAGCTAATTTTATAAATTTTAGGATTTAGGCGAGACATTTTATTGATTGCTGAAATAGCTTATATGGTATTAAGGTTTTTGTTATAAGGAATTAGATTAATGAGGTGTAGTGTATGATTAGAACTTAGCCCTATGCGCTTTTGCATGCGTGGTGATTTATACATGTTGAAATCTACAAAATAATACATCGGCTATGGTTACACCATGATTCTTATGACACAAGCATATTAACTAAAGGTTCCATAAACTCAACTATTTGTGTAATGTGTTTTTGGAGGTTGTTGTACTAGCAGGATTCAAATGAAAAGCAAGTTGTAAACTCAACTTTAACATTTAACATTTAAGGTTCCATAAACTCAACCATATCCTAAATAGAATTTCTAGGCTAATCTTTATAAAGTTTGCATTTAGATGAGATGTTTTATGAATCTGTTTAAAAGGCATAAATGGTCATAGAGTTGACATTATAAGGAATCAGATTTCATTTTAAGTTTGCGACTAACCTATACATGTTATTCACTCATTTTTCTGGCATTAGTAGGGTATGATCCTAGAAGTGCTTTAAAACTGGTTTTGCATTATTTTGATTTTAGCCGCGATAGTTTATAAGCATATGAAGAATAAAGTCTTTTATAAACTTAATTCAAATTAGTTCCTTTTGCCAACTATTATGATCTTGTCTTTAAGAATATGCTAAGATTAGCTCTACCTATTTTGCTACTTAATTTATAAGGTTATATATACATATACTTTAAATCCTCAAATATATATATTATAAGGATGCATATTTCAACTAAAGGACTTAAGCATAATCTATAACCTATTTTTAATGACTCACTGATTCTTATGGTCCTGATTTATTAAGGATCTAGTTTTCATGATTCATGTCTTTACTCTTCATCACATATATATGCATATTCTTTTCATAGATAACGCTATGATCTTTGTACCAATTAAAATTATGCACATGCAATCTTTTGTTGCTATATATATATATATATATATATATATAGGAAGTTTTTTCAGATCTCGAGGTGTACATACTCCCACCTCTAATATACCACTTAAAACTAATATGTTATACTTATTTATCACTTTCTGTATACTTCAATAATAATTATAAGATACTTCAATGTGATATAGTTGAAATTTTTTATCAAAGCCCTTTATTTTTCTATATACACTTTTCCATATGTAAAAGGAGTGTATACACAAATTATGCTATAAAAAGTGGAGCATGATGAAATTTTTCATGGAACTCACTTTAGAGTATCTTATAATCAGATTAGAGTATACTCAAAGGATAAAGAGGTATAACAACATTATTTAAAAAGATAATTAGAGTGGGAGTACGCACACCAGGAGTATGGAATCATTTTCCTATATATATATCTTTTACACTAGGGTCTCATTCTTATTCATGAAACAATTCAAGTCAATATTTTCTAAAGTATTTAAGCATACTGTGTAATCTACGACATAATAGCATTTAGAAATCAATATTACTCATTTTAAGATTCTTTTGCACCAATTATACATTCTTGAATATTTAATGTATTGAGAACAACCTTTAATAGAAAATGATACAAGAAAAGTTGAAATCCAAATATTTTTATATATTTGGGTTGTTGAAAGATAAGGATTTCATTAAAATTAGTTTTATTCAATTCTAAGTTCATTTGTACAAATTTTGTACACAAAGACATTCCTTACCTTCTCTTTGAATTTAAATTTTAAAATCATCACAGAGCTTATTTTCAAAAGTTTTGCATATTCTAAAAGTACCTGATTTTAGATGAATATAGAATTTTGTTTCATTTCATTTGATGTAAAATCCGAAAGTTATGAATACTTGAAGCGGCTCTTGCTAAGTAAAAAGGGGTATAAATTCGAAATACGCTTTCATTAATTGGAAACGGCTTTTCATTTTGTCGTTTTATTTAAAACACACCTGATCGACAAGTGGGACCATCCAATGTGAGCTCAAGATCGCGCGTGAGGTGAGTGGTCGACACCGGCCCTTTCGCCGAGATCAAGGTCGGGAGGTGGTTCCATGGCTACCGACGGCGGAGAGATACCGAGACGGCGAGTCACGGTGAGGTGAGCACTAGCAAACCCGCGCACCTATGGGTGGTACCGATCGGCCGGAGGCGGTTGAGTGTGTTGCCACCGAGGGAGGCGGCGACGGCCATGATGGTCAAGCCGTGCGGCGAGAGACGCCCAATGGGCGTGATGGGTTTCATATTTAGCATCTAGTGGTCCTTAGCATTTTTATTTTACCTACTAATGTACCGGAAGGGTTGATCGGGTTGGCTTGTCATCGTGCGCCGTTTTAGGGAAGAAGGGTCAAAGAGGCGATGAGTTTTGGTCGTTGATCCCTTAAATTGAAAGAGGGCTTTTGATCAATAAGGAGCCAAGATGCTCTTGTCCAAAATGATTTGAAAATTATGCAAGATACACTGAAATTTTGCTCAATGTAACTTGAAGCTTCTCGGCTATGGTGGAAATGGAGAAAGATTTGGGTGTTTGGCTAAGGGAAAGTGAGAAGGAGGAGAGGGAAATGGAAGTGCAGTAAGTGCGAACTCGGGACGCTTTTTATAGCCGAAGAGATGACTAGATAAGCCTTCCCGAGATGCAACTTGGCGAGATAGCTTGCAGTGTTGCACAGAGGAGGTATGGTCGGCCTCGGGAAACGCGGAGGGTGGCGGGCACGATAATGATGACACAAAGACCTTAGGTGGCGTGAAGTTGCAGAGGGCGCAAGCTACAAAGCAGGCGAATTGGCTTCAGGACTCCAAAGGCCGAGGAAGAAGAAGAGCAGAGCGGTGGTCGCAAATGGGCCCAACAGACTTCGGGACCACATGTAAGTGAGGGTAGAGACAAAACTTGAACCGTTGTAAATCGAGCGAGATGAGGTTCATTGAATCGGTTAAATATCTTGTCTAAAATATTTTAATAATTTTTATGAGAGATTTCTAGATAATGATCTTCATATCTGTAGAAATTTCAGATTTAAAATAATCTGTATGTAATTTATAAAAATTCTAACAAGGTATCGTGTACGATTTCAGTTTTCTATTTATAATTTATCTGGATGTTTATATCTCATAAAAAATTTCAGATTTTTTTTAAGAGTTCTTTGAGGTCATATAAAACTTCATTAAAATTTTCAATTTTTAATATTTTATATTTAATTTATAAAATCCTGACATTCTGATTCTTAGATTTTGAGCTTTTCTATTTTTGAATTTTTAAATATATAAAAATTGATTATTAATTTTTTAATATTTTTATTTTTTATGTATTTATTAATCCAGAGGATAATATAGAATTTTTAGGTCGAGATAATGTTTTATTATGTTTATTTTAATTTGACACCTTTACTGTTATTAGTCAAGAATCATTAATTGGGCTTTAATTTCATGTTTATTTATTTTGATATGAATTTTAAAATTTATAATTGGGTCTCTGAGTTTTATTGAGTTTAAATAAAATTTTCAATTATTTTATTGTTATAAGCTTTTATTCTTTTCTCTATTACTTAATATTATATAAAAATGATTTCTCCATTAAAGCAAAATCAAGAAAATACAGGAAAAGTCAAGAAATTCCATAAAATTCATAAAATCATCAGTAAATATAAGTAAATGTTTAAGATTTAATTCATCATTATATTTTGAGTTTTGCATTGAGGAGAAAATGAAATCAATGCAATAAAAGATCTTCTTAAGAACTAAAATTCAAGAAAATTTCTAATTAGATGGGATTTCCATGTAGATTTTATTTTGAACTTATTTTCATATTTTGTTTAATTTGGAGTTTGATATTGTAGCTTATCCTTTTATTAAGGTTGGTTTTCAGGAAATTGAGATAAAAGATATTATTTTAGATCATACTCTTGATTCTAATTAAAAAATTATTCAATTTCATTTTCAAATTTTAAATCTTTCTTTCTCTTATTTTGAAATTTTAGGATGTTACATAAGGGCCTGTTTGGAATACTAGAGTTTAAATTTTTTTGCGAAAATTGAATTGTTTCTGAAATTATTGCATTTTGGACAGGCCCCTCAAACTTTGAAGAATTTGCAAAGAAGACCTAGCCACGCAGAGGATCGATACAAGATCAGTAGACATCATGTTGGGCAAAATCCCCTTTCCAAAGTGTGGTAGAAGCGTAGAGCCTGGTTTATCCAACCTATAGAAATGATCTCAGATTGCATGCATGTGAACTCAACAAATCCCCGCTTGTGTCATGCACTAGGAGTCTAGGAGTGCGAAAGGTGCCTATTATTGTGCATAATCATATACTTTCTCTAGTCAAAACACCATTTTTTAAAAATATTTCTGATCTACAAAGATAAAACTCTATGTTAATTCGATCGAGATCTTTAACCGTACCTAGTCTATTAGAACTAGCTAGCAAGTAGCAATCTCAAATACTTAATTAATCAACCATTCAATAAGGTGCAGATATTTCCACTTATAATTGGCGTGTCACATATGAACAAATTTATTTTTTCACTCTTGAGCTTTGGTTTCCATGCATGCATTGTAGACTAGGTGACAGTAAATATTATAGGCTGTAAGGCCCCCATTTTTGATAAATAAATACCAAAAATGGATACCATGTGCATACAGTACTAGTCCCATGATCAGTAGCTAGTACGCACAAATACAAAATTGATATCACAGTCATACACAAACTTTATTACACAGCGGAAGTAAGATTACATATTATTTTTACAATACCAAAAGTAAAACTGCAGTGGAGACAACTTCTTGTAGTATGCCTTTTAACCCATTGTTCCACAGTGCAAATCGACAAGGGAAAATCCTTAGATAAATTCATCGTTAAATTCCCGTATCCCGCATCAACGTAAGAATCGTGGGAAATCTTCTTCACCTAAAAACATCAACATTGGCAAGTTGAGTACTTACGCATCGCAAGACTTATGCAAATCCTAAGATACATGCAGCCATTCCAATGAAAGGCTATTAAGGTTAATTTGCATAAAGTCGGTTTGAAATGTGAATACGTAATAATAGATTGCAAAATGGAATTTAAATAAAAGAAATTTAATATTGAAAGTGATAGAATGTAAGCATCAATAAATCACGAATGTTTGGGTATACTGATCATACTAAAACCATTTCCTTCCGCACACAATGAATGACCAACACGTGGTAGAAACCACTTTTATGAAAATAAGCAAAACCGCTAACTATGTGATGACTTTACCAAGTGTCCATGATCATGACGCGCTAATCGATTAGTTTTACACTGCAGAGGTATACAGCTTTCCCACAAGACATGACCGACTCTTTGAGCAATCGATATTTGCACACTACCTTTGGTGTGCCGGAGAGTCATGTTATAACCGTTACATTATTTAAACCTAACTTTGCACCAAAGACGGTGACGATAAACCCATTCTCGTGGTGTAAGAACTCGAGCATAGAAATGATGGAACTACCCACGTATGGCATACACCGTTATATTGGTAGACGTTTAATCCATGATCACCTCGGTGTGGACGCCCCGTCGAGCAATTCATTAAGAAACAACGTACTACTCCGCCTTCCAAGTGCAAAGCTAGTTTTAAATAACTTAATAAGTTAGAGCTGTCCCATACCAAGACTTGTGGTTGTATGAATATTCTTGGCCTGAAAACAACTCATAGTTCGGTCCTTAATCCGACACGGGCAATAATCTCCACCCTACACTACGTGCAAAGACATGCACAACCGGCTATTGCCAATAATTGCCCGCATCTAAACCATAGTTTTGTTTTCATTTTCCAACCAAATACCAACCACAAAAATGGTCATACCCATTTAAATGTCATGTCCAAAGTCTTTAATCATATCACAGCTTTATCTTCATTTAGCTTTGGCTAAGCATTTCACTAAATGTGAGTAACCCAGATTGACATTAAATATTGTCTAAGCTATTCTAGGGTTTTCAAGGTTCACAATTTTCTACTTATCAAGGAAGTCACTGTACAATTACCATTACTCAAATATAGCGACTTTAACAAAATAAAGTATGCAGAAAACATTTAATGAAAACATTTATAAAACTGGGATCAATATGATCAAAGGGGTTTGCTTGCCTTGTTGATTATCCTCGACTTGAACTCCTGCTCGTCGAATAAACCGGTTCGCTTGATTCTACACGTCGATGGCGACATATAGTAAATACCAAATTTCAATAAGACCAAAAAAAAATCAGATGGAAATATTCAAATAAAATAATTTCACAAATTTAGGAATGATTACATGAGTTATTTATTCCCATTTACAATTTAAAGATTTAGTTTATTTAAACCATTATGGCATTATTTACTACCCATTTTATAACTTAAATTTTTCTTACAACATACCCTAAGTATTTTTACAGATTCTGGTTCCTGAGATTACATGGATTCTAATAAAATTTATTTTACTAAATTTGGAGGTTATTTGCAAAATTTTCATGAATGGTATATTTCTAACCTTTCTTTTGAATTTGAATTCGAATTTCAAATAAAATTAAATTTTGAAATATTTTTGCATATTCTGAATCTACTGAATTTTATATGAATTTAGAAATTTATTTCATCGAATTTGGTTAAATGATTCAAAAGTTATGGCTAAATGAATATCTAAGTTTTGAATAAACATCGAAAATCGAATCGCCGAAAATGGAAAATACGCTTACACGGGAAAACGCGCTTCCATTTCGGCAGAACTGCTACCGAGGCGCCGACAGTTGTGCCCATCGGTCAGCGATCGATGCGCGCCGCGCTGCGGATGACGCTGCTGGTCCATCGCAGAATCGCACGCGCGAGGTCGACAAAGGGACCGATCACAGTGACTCAAGACTAACGGATAAAATGGGGATTTCGAGGCAAAACCGACTTAAATTTTATAAAAATTTTACCATCAGTCGGCAAGATAATTACCATACTCAAAGAAAAGTTTAGCTATTTTATGATGCATGCAGATTTTTATAAAATTCGACATTGCAATAGTCACGATTGCCCATTCGGTTTTTCTTTTAATTTGCGATTTAAATTAAGTGATTATTTTACAAAACTTTTTTATTACGGTTTGAAATGATATTATACACCTTCTGTAAAAATTACAGACTTTAATTATTATTATTTAAATTTTAAAAATTCTGACATTACTGTTTTCCAGATTATTTATTCACTGTTTTTGAATTTTTAAAATTATAAAATAATTAATAAATTCTTGATATTTTTGCTGAAGGTTGATACTGTTTTGTTGTCGGCATATAAAAAGATTGGGTCAGGATGACTTATAGATATTTTTACTAAATTGTTTTACCATTTTACCCTGAGATATCCACTCATGATTATCTTTGATTAATTGTTATTTTTATTAATCCAGCTTACCCACCGACTTAAGCAAGCTGAGGAGAGCCCTAAGATATTTTTGGAGGCTTTGGTAAATTTTTGTTGAATTAACATTTTTACTTTTTACCATTTTCTATTTACCATATTCTTTGTTTCACTTTCTTGCATTAAAGAAAAGCCAAAAGAATACACAGAAAATCTAGGAAATTCAGAAATTTCGAAAATAATACACAAAAGATTTTTATTTCATTTTTCTTTATTTTATGATTTTTGAGGCTGTTACATAGGCATACACTTTTTTAGATGGAGTAGCACATATATTAATTCTGCAAATTTATTCTGGGCAGTTACCTGTGTATAGCCATAACTATCAATTAATTTGTATAGTGCTTCTATACATCACCCTTCCAATACAAGTTGCATATATCTTAAAACAAGGAAGAGGTAAGTAATCACCATTTACCATTTATTCATGTTTTAATATTTGTACAACTTTTAAATAGTGATGTATAGAAACACCTTCCAATTATTGCTGACTCAGAAGTCTAATTTTTTTTTCAATAATGCGCATTTTTTTAAAGTTAGCAAGCTTTGATCATAATCAAGGGACACGTGAAATGAATCTGAAAGAGGAAGTATGCAGAGAGAAAAGATTGATGTGCTAGCTACGTTAAATATCACTGGGATACAATAAATGGACATAAACTTCACTGCTGCAAGGAGTACTATGTAGTATCATGATACATGCCGTCTCAATGCCTTCTATCCATACTTTTGTAAGGCTGATAAATTTCCAAATATATGTATGCATGAAATACTCTATCCATTCAAATTTATAAGACATATTTCTTCTTGGCACATAGACCAAGAATATATTAAAAATGACTAGATTACCCTAATTATTATCACTAAGCACTATATTCAATGTATGCATATAGAGAATATAAAGTGAAGATCGATATTTATTAGGGGTATAGAGGGAACATCACACTAATTTTATATTAGAATACAAAATACGTTATATATTTGTAGACAAGACCATTCAAAAAATACACCTTACAAATTTGGACGGAGGGAGTGCTATATATGTTTACTTCTAAGTTGACATATATCTTCAAAGTTTTCGTTTTGGTTTGATTATAGTGCCAGTGTACTTGCGATCTCATGTGATTAACATTCCTTTTGCCCTACCACAAAAGGCTGCTAAGAGTCAAGTCCTTAGCATATAAATACCTAAACTTATTATCACTTGTAGTGCATGCATGTGTTTGCTGTAACATTCGTCTTGCCCACAGATAAAAGCTGCCACGACAATAAACTGCTATGACTAACAAGATAGGACCAAGAAAAGCGCTCCCAAGAAAGGAAGAGTAAATAGACAAAGTGCGTATCTATCTCCTTTTACA
Source organism: Otatea glauca (assembly GCA_036346275.1). Classification (NCBI taxonomy): domain Eukaryota; kingdom Viridiplantae; phylum Streptophyta; class Magnoliopsida; order Poales; family Poaceae; genus Otatea; species Otatea glauca. The sequence goes on along the minus strand of CM070721.1, from coordinate 16,147,143 downwards.
TGTCTCTTTGTGCACGTCTTATACAAATCAGTAGTGATAAAGTGCTTATCTAGCTTCACTCATATGTCTGTTTCTGTATGTCTTTATAATCAAGTCATAAACCGCGAATCTTGCTAGATTCTTGCGTGTCTCTTTGTGTATGTCTCATATGAATTAGTTCCTTTGGACCACTACTAAAATCTGCTAATCAATGCAATATAAACAGTAGTAATATCGTGTCTCTTCGTGTAATGTTAAGGAAACCAGGGCCAAAGGAGAATTGAATTGGCACTTATGTATGAATAGCGAAAGATGCCTAGATTTTCACCTGAACATGTCACCTTGTAACCTTAACGCCGTGCACCTGGTTGAACGCGTACTTTGTAAAGCTGTTCAACGCAATAAACTTCAAACTTGACTAGGGGAATAGACAAGAACCGCATCTTAAGATGGCATAAATAGGTAAAGGAGGTGCGAATCTCTTTGTTTGTGTCTCATAGCGTGTACTATTGTACTCTTCCCGTGTTAATTAAAACTGTAACATATTTACAAGAGCTGATGAGAACAAATAAACATAAAAAAATGAGTGATTACTGCGGTACGTCATAACCTTTTAGAAAAACAGTCAAATGCCAAAAAAGTGGAATTTTAAGCAATTGGGGAATTTTTTTAAAACTAGCTGACATCGAGATGTAGAAGAATGCATGACGATATATGTTGAATGCCTGTGAACACAGACAAATGCATCCCGACAAGACGTATGACAAAGAAATGCATGAGCAAATGCACGCACGTACAGATCATGAAGCAAAACTAAGTATGGGTGGAAAAAAGCCGGGAGCCCTCAAGCCAGCTTAGCTCGTTAAGAACTTGGTCCAATCCGGCTCGAACTCGTGTCATAAGTGAGCCGAGCGAAGCAGGAATTTATGCTGTTAAGCTAACGAGCCGATCTAAGCCATCTCGTTAAGCTCGATAAAATTAAAACCCATCAGCCAGCTCAGCAACACTCTCAGGTCCCAATCACCCCATAAACCCTAAGTCTCTAACTCAACGCGTTCGTGCATGCACAGCCAAAGTAGTCGCCGCAGAGCGCCACATGCCTAAGTCGCGTGCGGCGACTAGGAAGCCGACGCTACCTTCCTTCTCTACCCGCCCTTCGGCCTCAGCTGGCATCCTCCTGCCTACTCTGCCTCTTGCCTCTAACATCCTCCCAAAAGTGAGTTTGGACACAAATTACGAATTCTTTTTCATGTTGTACATTAGTACATATTAATTAATATACATGCAATTATTAGTATTTTCTTTTAAACGAGCCTAACAAATTTAACAAGCCATTTTGAGTATTGTTTTAAAGTCAGCCACGATGAGCTGACATTTTCTGATCACTTGGTAATTAACAAGTTGAGCTGTGTTTGCTAATGAGTTTGACCGTGTTTGCTAATTAATGTGTTTGACTGATTATCCACCCTATACAGAAGATATGCATGTGTTGGTCTCTCCGTTGTATAGATTGCACCTGAATGTACCAACGCTGATCCCACGCATATGAGCACGATAGCATCGATCGATCAGTGGTACGTACTTGTTCACGAACAACCCAGCGCATCAAGAAAAAAAAAGGAAACGTTAAACTATATTGTGCATGATAATTAATGCCCACTAATTAAGAAATAGCTACAGTGTATATGTGGCACATTACACTTCTACGTGATTGAAGATCAAACGATGATTTAGATTGTAGGTACTTTAACATGAATCGCGGCGCATGACTGTAGTGCTTTGGAAATAATTAAAGGGCTTTGGCAGCGGCAAGAATTTTTATCTTCCTATTATTTTCTTGTCTATATATATGGTATATGTTTCTTTTTTGTGAACTCATGAAATAAATCTAGAGCAAATATTGCTTTGTGGCCGATATGCATGAAATCAAACAATGACATTTTATTATTATTCGAACTTTAGTCAATAGTAAGCCTTTAATTTGTCTTTTAAATAAAATGTGTGAGTTCTGTTCTTTTTTCTCATTGTACAGCCCTAAATTGATGTACTCACTACATAGATTTATTTCATCAGGTCACACAAAACAACATACAGGCTATGGTGTGCCCATGAGGGAAAAGTTTTTCTAACGGTTTTGCTATTTTCTGACGGTTTTAACAGTAAGAGAATGTCTGTGGTAGCGATGGGAATGTTCTCCAATCTCTCTCGGTGAGAAATTTTCAAATTTAAACTCAATCTAAAAACATGGAGGTGACTTATTTTATTTTATTGCACTGGTTGTCCTTGTGTGTCGTATCTTCTAAAAATCCAGTTCAAGTTTAAAATTTTTTGCTACTATAGATAGAACAGCCTCACCTTTACTTAACCCAAATTTTAATTAAGATCCTTTTGAAGGCTATAAGACCAAGAGTGCCTGGGACCAAAACCGAACTGGTAACCTGCAGGAATGCATTAGATACGCCCATTCATGGTGCGTACTATATATGTGCAAGGCTGGGCTCAAGTTGTGTGGCACTAGCCTCACCTTTACCCTCTATTTTGCTTGATGCAAGCATGCTCGCATATTTTGTCATAAGGGAAGGGAAATATATTTCTCATGAAGTAAGGGACTATATTAGCAGTACTTTCTCTAGTTTCTCCATCCGATAGGACGAGAAGTAGGAGTACCTCTCTTCCTCTTTATTAATGAGCTAGAAGCGATTGAATGATACAAGACACGGAGATGTCATGGCATAGTTAAGTAACACATAAATATGATGCTGCAGGCCCCTATTAAGTGATCATGAGCCATGCAATGCAACCCTACCTTTCTTTTATCCTGCTTGGAGTACATTTACTTCCCATTTAAGCCCCTTCAACTACTCCGATGCCCTAACTCTGCCCTCTATTTCTCTCTCTAGATAGCTTGCCTGCTCCCTTCTTGTAGTTGTAGTTGTAGATGTAGTACTAGTATGTAAGTACAATATGTGCATGCATATATGCATATGATTTCCCGCGTACATGCATGAATGCATATATATATCCCTGTGCAGGCTATAGCTGTAGTAGTAGTTGTACGACGGCACGCAGCATCCAGAGTCACTCGCATGCACTGTCTATATTATGTACGCACACATGCTGGCGGAGACACACATGCTGGAGACAGGCAGCGGCAGATCGAGACAGAGGCAGACTGTTCGGCACCAGACGTTTCGCGAGGAAAGATCCGTCAGGGGAAGAAGCGAACAACGATTAGACGACAAGGAGCCTCCTGTGTCTGAGCCGGTGACCATAAAACAGAATTGCAGGCAAACAATTATAACATGACGCATCACTGAGCCACGTTAGACGCCCTGCAGCTTGCCTGTCAGAACGTCTCCAAAATTTAATTCGATCCTGTTTTCCTTTTCATTTTGTGTTGTCAGAGGCGCTGTGCCGGCCGGTCGCATGCATTGCATGTCCTTCAGGCCGCCTTGATCTTCTTGGTCTATTGCCAGACTGTTAATCATATCTTAACTTGGTCTTAATTTCATGTTCAATGATACACATTTAGTTTAAACGGCAGGTCTTGCTAGCCATCTTGAATGAACATATATATACATATTTGCTGGGGAGGGTACGTGCTTATATGTTCTAATAAATGAACATTACAAATTTTGTACATTGTTATTGCATTTTTTTATATTAAATACTTTATGACTATTCACACTCGAGTTGCCTCTTAACTTCCACCAATACCTAATATATTCTCTGTTGAATCATATTGATATCCTAAAAACAAAAACAAGTTAATCTGCACCTTAGGCATCACTAAGAACTGGCATATAAAACAAATAAAACTGGGTCATATGGATATGTTAATGATAAAAAATGCCAAAAATCTAGAAGAGAACTATCCAATAACAGTTCACTAGTAGGGACTAGGAGTACTGTAGCATAGAACTCGTTATTACGCAGAGACATCGCACTCTATATGTAAAAGTAACTCACTAATGGAAGTTAAGAGTGCATACTTTAGAGATATTTCGAATTAGGTGGTGATTTCTTTCTTGACCAATTAGCTCTAATGTTTGCTTCATGGGAGCACATAATAATATTTTTTTATAGAGAAGGCATTGATTTTTACTGAAAATAATCCGAAAGAATATACATATATACATACATACATGTATATGTATATATATGGATATATATATATAGGAAAATGATCCCATACTCCTGGGTGTATGTACTCCCACCTCCAAGATACCGCTTAAATTATGTTGTTATACCTCTTTATCCTTTTGAGTATATTCTAATATACTGATTATAAGATACTCCAAAGTGAGTTCCACGAAATATTTCATCAAAGTCCACCCTTTATAGCATAATTTGTTTATATATTCCTTTTACATATGGAAAATGGTATGTAGTAAATTAGATTTTAAAATAATTATTGTAGATTTCTAACATAATATTAGGGTGCATATAGTAATACTGTTATGTAGACATCTTGGTGTGATTCGTGTGCTTGTGTGTGTTGTGCATGCACATGTTTAATATAACATAATTTAGGGTGGATCTAGGGAGCTGGTATGCTCCAACACCCTCAAACATTTAAGAAACGTTACAATATTACCTTTCAATTGACCAAATTTGTAGATTGAATTGATTTTGATTTTAGTAGTTTGTGATTTTTAAGACCATAGAACTATCTCAGTATTATACTTTTAGCAAATTTAAAAATATGTCACTACTACGTAACAGCCTAATCCTTGTCGGCATATCATCGCGGTTAGGATCGAGCCGGCAGTGATAACGATCTCGCCGGTTCGAAAGTTAAATTGGGGAGAACTTATCACTACCGGTTCATGCAACCAACCGGCAAGAAAAGCAAGATATCACCGCGGTTTGAGACAACAACCGGCGGAGATATATCTCGCCGGTCGTTTTAAACCGGCAGTGATACTTGCATTTTCACCGCCGGTTAAAGCGAACCGCAGTGATATTATCTTCCCCGCAATATGTTTTTCGCAAGATTCAAAGCTTATCACGCCGTTCGCGCAGAACCGATAAAGTGATAAGTCTTTTATATAATCGAGACCTCGCTCGACCGATCGAGCAAAGACAGAGGCGCCTGTTTTGCTCGATTTGTAGATTGCAACGATCCGCCGCCAAAAATTTGTTAAAATTTGTATAGTACTTCTTTCCGAGGTTAGTAATTTGATCTCTATTTTTGTGAATAATAAAAATTGCCACGTGGATTTTTACATAATGAAAAAGGTGTATTTTCAAATGTTGAAATAATAAAAACTTGTTAGATGGATATTTACCTAATAAAAAAATGTTGATATATTTTAATGTACTCAAAGTATATCCTAAGTACTTACAATTTTTTCCAAATTTGTAAATAATAAGGAATTGCAAGATGGATATTGACGCAATGAAAAAGATTGATATATTTTGATATAGTCTAAATATATCCTAACTATTTACAATTATTTTCATTTTTACAATACTAAAAATTGCTATATGGATATTTGCATAACGGAAAAGGTTGATATATTTTAATATAGTCAAAATTTGTGAGACCCCGTTCTGATGAACAGGAACCTCCATGTGATTACTGTGCTATTCCCTGGATCAGTAGCTAGCACTCACATGTTTACAACATTCGTATCAAAATCATACACGCAAACACACACAAAGACTTACATTATCAAATAATTATACAAAGTTCAAGACAATTTTGAACCACATTAACAATGGAAATCCAAAAGAAATCAAACTCCAAAAGCCTTGCGGTTGCCCACTAAACCCTCAGCATCGACTAGGCTACCTAGAAGAGGCTATCGTCGAAACCCCGAGACTCGCCTCGAAAGAACGCTGTCGTCCGCAGATCACAATCTTCTTCCTCCGAGACAATAGATGCAAGATTGAGTACATTGGTACTCAAAGAAGACTTATATTGGTTCACGATGCAAATATAAATATTTATGCAGTTGAGCAAATGACAAGCTATGGTTATTTTGCGCTTGCATAAAACATTAAATAAATAAGCATAATAGATTGCAACATCGCATTTTAATAAAAGTAATTGAAAGATGAATTGTAAGCAATTATTCCAGATTTCAACCCGCCTACCCGATCGCATATAACCCCTGGTGTCGATCCTTTGACACAAAAGAAGGTTGCAAAACAGTTACCAAAGCCCCGACCCTTTGAAATCACCAAAATTCTAGCATGGAATAACGTCACCAAGTGCCCTTGATCATGGGCGCGCTAATCGATTAGATTTACACTGCAGAGTTGTACAGCCTTACCCATAAGGAATGATCAACCTCTTTCGCCAGCCGCTTAACACACTTCCTTTGGTGTGTCGGCAAGGAGATCATATGAACCGTTACATTATCTAGTCGTGGCTTTACACCACCGACGTTAACCCTTGCCTCAAGACAGAGACACTCACCCAAGCCGTGGATCCACATTTCTCACACACGCACCACGCCTCTCGCCCAAGGCAAGGCGACACCGCTGCATTGGTATGTAGAAACCCCCTGCATACAAACTCGACCGGAATGCTCTGTGCAATCTCCCGCCTTCCTTAGATGCAAAGCCACAACTAAATAACTTAATAGGCTAAGACTGTCCCATACCAGCCTCATGGTTGCACGGAAACATGGATTCACCGCTCCATCGCCGGTCCTTAATCCGACACGGCGATACTCCACCCTAGCTACGTGCATATCCTTTGCACAACCGGCTAGCGCCAAATAATCACCCGTGTCAAACCATAGTTTTGTTTGAAGGTTTTTAGTAAATTACCACCAACCAATTTCCAAAAGATCATATGATGGTTGAAAAGACTAAAAACACTAACGAGCGATTAAAGCAGGAATATTATTAAGCTAGCGGTTATACCCCAAACATGACATTAAGTATGTCTAGCTCAATCTAAGGTTTACAAGGTTCACAAGTCCATACAGATTGAGACAAACCATAATTTACAGGATTAACTACAGTTCTAACCCAAATTAGCACTTTTAGGGGAATTATCCGATGCACTGTATATAAGCAAAAACAACATATAGTAGGTGAATTATCGTTCAACGTGATCAAGGAGTTGCTTGCCTTGCAAATCACCGCCAGAATAAAATCGATCTGCAGAATCGCCTTCTTCTTCTTCAACGATGTCGGACTCTACTCGCAAGTAATAAGAAGCAAAGAGAATATCAGCAACTTCAAATGGCAAAAGAAAACAGATGATAAACAGTAAACACAAATTCGAATCAAACACTAAACGCTATTCAAGAAATATTTAAATTCAACATCGAATTATAGATGCTAAAATTATTTGAAATGAAAAGATTGTTCATTAACCACTTAGGAGGATGCAACACTTAGAAAACAGAACCTCTCTGTTTTTCTCAAAAGAACCAAAAGAAAGCACTTTGAGACTATATCATCTAGGTTATAAACCTAACAAGATTAATGAGTATTAACTACAGAAATTAGAGTTTGAGTTTTGAATTAGCTAGAGCATACTTTAATTATCAAATCTAACAATTTCTTTTAACTTTTAAGGTTTGGATGAAACTTGAAATCTATTGATGAAAAGGCTTGGTTGAACTCTTAGACTTAGCTACAAAACTGGCTAAGGACAGAACTAAACAATATCACTTAAGGTTATTGCACTAATGAAAACTAAGTGAACCAAAGCTCTAAAATAGAATATTTTTCTGGAATCTGGTAGAACAAACTTTGGTTATCAATTCTACACTATTCTTCCAAAATTTCTTACTTGGATGAGTTATTTCACATAAGGTTGAAAAGCTTGATTGTTTCAATCCTTCAACAAAACATAAAAGTTGACTCTTTCCCTTAACTTGTTTTACATACAAACCTTAACAAAAGTCATTATTTTTCCAGAATCTACTAGAATATACTTTGTAGAGTGCTTCTATACCATTTTTACATTTCTCCTCATTCAATTAATCCATTTTACCATATGTTGAAAAGGGCTATATGAACATAAAACTAACTTATAACCTTTCAATTTTTCATTTTCATTCATTACTAAACTATTCAACATCTTTTATCCATTTTCTTCCTGAAATCAGGGCATGATCTTAAAAACATTTTAAAAGTGAATTTGAATTATTTTGAACTTGCTCAAGGCAAATTACATCTATTTTGATTATAACTAGTATTGTTTTTCTTAAACTAACCAACTACCACATATACTTTTCTTTAAGAATTTTCACAAGAGCAACTCCCCATGATTATAGCTAACCAGGATGACTTTTAAACATTCAAACTTTAGTCTTTTCTTTCATTTACTCAATTTCCTTTTTCATGCTAAATATTCATTTTTGGGCAAATGTGGCATATAATAAAGTATCAAGGGAAAATTTTTACTTATTTGGAATACTCATAACTCAGGATTCTACAAAACTTACTTTTCCTTAACTGGATCATCCCAAAAATATTTTATTCTTCATACCTTAATTACACTTAAGCTTCTATTTCATTTTTCCTAAAATCACATTTGACTCATCTTCAGAAATTTTTGCATATTCTGAAACTACAGTATTTTATACGAATTTAGAAACTTGTTTCACTCAATTTGGCCAGATGATTCAAAAGTTATGAGCATTTGAAATTTGGTCGGATTCTGAAAATCATTCAAAATTAAAAATACGCTGCTCGAGAAAACGGATTTTCACGCCGCGCCAAAACTGAGTTCAAACCCGCGAGCTCATCGACGCCGGGTCCCACCGGCCGCTGACTCGAGAGCAGAGCGGCCGGATTTTCGCCGCCACGGCGAAGTAGCTCGCCACGGGGAATGGGTCGCGTTTGAGCACCAAGATGCCAAGGCGAACCTAGAGAGGCGCTTGTTCGCGGAAGAGAACGGAGCAAGGCCGCCACCGCGAGGTGCGGCGGCGCCATGACCGCGACGGCGAAACCTTCGTTAACGGCCAAATTTCCGCGAACTAGGGCTAGATGAGCAACAAGTGGAACTAAGGGATTCGAGCTACTTGCGGTTGGGTCGGAGAAGGACCGAGATGACCGCCACCGCGGCGCCGCCGTGAGGAAGAAGAGTGATGGCGGCGGCGCCACGAGCAAAAAGAAGCCAAAATAGCGAGTGATCAAGAACTCGGGTGCTAGAGAAGCTTGGGGTGAGGTCGATTCTAAGATTGGGGCGACATCGACCGAATCGACGATTTCTTTGAGCTCCTTCGCGAACGAGGAAGACGACGCCTTTGAAGCTCTCGCCCGCAAAATGGGAAAATGAAGTGCGTGAGAGCATCGCGACGCACACAAGGCCTAAAGCTTAAGGATCGCGACCAAACCGCGGCTGGACTCAGTTTCTCACGCGATGCTCCGGTCGGCTTCCTCTCGTGGTCGAGCTCAAACCGAGCGAAGGCGCGCTCCGAGATGGCTCGCGGATCAAGTGAGCACAGGGACGGAAGGTCTCTACGCAACGTGGAAGACATCGAGCTCGCACGGACGGAGCAGTGATGACCGGCGCAGGATGCCGCTTCGGCGACTCGCCGGCCAGGGAGAAGAAAGGGAGAGCAAACGCATGTGAGATCGACATGTGGGACCGGGCCCACTGGCAGCGAGACAACCTCGCCTCAACTGAACAGCTCGTCAACGCGCCAACAGGGCCGGCCCACCTGTCAGCGAGATGGTTGATTTTAATGCGATTTGACAGAACGGGAAATCTCTGGAATTTGGATTTGTTTAAGAACTAGATTAATTCCAGATTTTTCCAAACTTTTTGACCAAAGCTTACTGAGAGTCACACGTCTACTGCAAAATTTTGAGACAAAAATTCCTTTTGTGCGATTTGTTAAAATTCTGACACTGTACCCTGGTTCTGGATTTCGATTTCGGTTTTGATTTAATTACAGGTTCATTTTCTAGAATTTATTTTTGAAACTTTTTGGATAGGTTCCAATCCTTATAATTGGTTCACTGTAAAATTTTCAAATCGAAAACATGAGCCACTATTTTATAAAAATTCTGACAACCGTTTTCCTTACATTTTGGACCCACTGTTTTTAAATTTTTAGGAGGCTTATTTCAATTCATTTAATTACAAAATCTTACCAGTGATGCATCATATCTCCAGGGATTTATATAAATTTTCTTGGATTTTCTTGACATTCATTATTTTTCTTTCTACTTTTGATTCACGGTTTTTAACCAAAAGGTAGATACATACTTCATTTATCTTGACCCTAGGTTTATAAAAATCTTACTTACTGGCCAAACATTATGAATAGCCCAAATAGGACTCATGATAAATTTTTCTAAATTTTATTTTCATCTTTTACCTTTTCTTTGTTTTTCCCTTTTATTTAATCTTTTCACATAACACAAAAGTCTAAGAGATTCTAATTGGATCAAATAACAGCTAGCATTTCAAAACCACTTATATTAAGATTTAAATTATTTACTTTCTACTGTTCCAAATTTTCAGGTCGTTATAGATCCACCTCTTACGTAAATCTCGCCCTAGATTTGACAGTAGAAGGGCAAAAGGGTTTAAAAGAAATTCGAAATTCTTCTCTATGCGATCCTCTCGCTCCCACGCCGCCTCTTCCGAATGATTACTCCATTGCACTTTCAAAGATCTTATGAGCTTTATTTCGAGTATGGCGCCCGCTTCTTCAAGAATCTTCACCGGCGCTCGATAGGTTAAGTCGTTGAAGATCAAGATCTTCCAACCGAGTAAGTTCACGAACACGGAGGCACTTCTTCGCCATGACACATGAAAGACGTTATGCACATCGGATAACCGAGTAGGCAATCGCAATCTATATGCCTTTTCTCCCATCTTCTCCGTGATGCAATAAGGTCCAATGTACCGAGGAGCAAGCTTGCCTCGAACTTGAAATCTACGAACTCCGCAAGAGGCGAAACTTTGAGATAAACATAATCGCCAACCTCAAGCTTAAGTCACGCCGACGAGTGTCAGATAACTTTTCGGCGAGATTGAGCTTCCTCAACCGGCTTCTAATTAAATCCACTTGCTCTTGGGCTTCATTAATCAAATCAGACCAAGAACCGCTTTCACCTACTTCCACTGTAAAAGTGGTGTTCGACATTTTCTTCCATAAAGGGCCTCAAATGGCGACATCTCGCAGACTAGCTTGGAAGCTATTGTTGTAAGAAAACTCGCAAATGTGAGGCACTTCTCCCAATTGGTGCTATAAGACAAGACACAAGCCCGCAACATGTCTTCAAGAGTCTCGATTCGTTCTTTCACCGCCCATCACCTGTGGATGGTAGGCGTAACTAAAATTTAACTTGGTTCCCAACAATTTGTGCAACTATTCCCAAAATGAGATGTGAATGTGACCCACTACGACACAATCGCCTTTGGGACACCATGTAGGCATAATGTTATTAATGTACACCGCCAATTTATCTCCAAGATGAGTGGTTTTGACAGAATGAAGTGGCTACCTTTGTCACGGTCGACGATAACCCAAATGGAATCATTTCCTTCGAGTTCGAGGAAGACCAAGAATGAAATCCATATCGATATCATCCCACTTCCATTCGAATTTGCAATGGTTGAAGAAGTCCTACCGACGCCGATGTTCACCTTGACTCGCTGACATACATCACACCTTGCGACATATTCAATGACATCCTTCTTCATACCGCCACCAATATTCTTTCTTAAGATCCCGTACATCTTTGTACTACCGTGATGAATAGATAATGGTGACTCATGAATTTCGCCAAAATCACTTCTTGATCTCCTGATCATTCGGCACATATATTCGAGTTCCTCTCATGATTATCTCTTCGTGGCTTTCCAAGAACTCGACTGTGGCCTTCTTTCAACTCGATTCCAATCTCAACCATCGCTTCATCTTTATCTTGTGCAGCTTTAATTTGGTCTTTCGAGTGGGTTGCAATCGCAGAGCGCCACATAACCACTTTCAACTAAATTCAGATTGAGCTTCAAATTGCGAACTAACTCGGATCGATTTGAACCCAACAGACAATAAAGCTTATGCTAAGAGCATCGGCCACAACATTGGCTTTGCTGTGATGGTAGTGAATGCCGAGATCATAGTCTTTGATTAGTTCTAGCCATCTTCTCTGCCTTAGATTCAAATCGCTGAGTAAAGAAATATTTAAGACTCTTGTGGTCGTGTAAATTTGCTCGCTTCCAATGAGATAGTGCCGCCAGATTTTAAGGGCGTGCACCATCGCAGCCTAGCTCTAGGTCATGTGTGGATAATTCGCTCATGAGGACGGAGTCGTCGAGAAGCATAAGCGACAACCCTACCCTCTTGCATCAACACACAACCCAGCCGTGAAGCGATGCATCACAAGATACTTCAAAACTCTTATGAATATCCGTAAGATGAGCACCGAGCAGAGGTTAATTTTTCTTTCAATTTCAAAACTTCCTCACAACTGTGAGTCCACTCAAACTTCTTTTCCTTTTCGAAGTTGAGTTAGTGGCTTAGCAATTTTAGAGAAGTTTTCAATGAACTGGCGATAATAACCAAGCCTAGAAAACTCCGAATCTTTGGCATCGATTGTGGCCTTTCCCAAGCCAACACCGCTTCAACCTTACTTGGGTCGACGGCAACTCCGCCTTCCGATGTAACATGCCCTAAAAGCAACCTCTTTCAACCGTAACTCACACTTCTCAAACTTGGCATACAATTTGTTCTCCGGCTTGCTAAGGACCAAATGCAAATGTTGCCTATGCTCTTCCTCGCTTTGGAATATACGAGGATGTCATCTATAAAGACCACCACAAACTTATCTAAATACTCCATAAAGACTTTGTTCATTAGGTTCATGAAGCTTGCCGGAGCATTTGTCACCAACGACATTACGGTGTATTCAAATAACCCATAACGCGCCGTGAGGGCGGTCTTTGAATGTCTCAAGGTCTGATTTTTAATTGAAAATATCCCAATTTCAAATCTATCTTGAGAAGACTTATGCCCCATTCAACCGATCGAATGATCATCTATCCGGGAAGCGGATACTTATTTTTAATGGTCACTTCATTTAAGGCACGGTAGTTCACGACATACGCAGCTATCGCCCTTCTTTTCACAAAAGAACCGGACTTCTGCATGTAAGAACTGGACGAATAAATCCCTTATCAAGCTGTTCTTAAGTTGCTTTTTCAATTCTACCAATTCATTTGGAGGCATCCGATATGGTCGTTTTGATATTGGTGCGCTTCCCGCACCAAATCAATCACAAACTCCATATCGCGATCCGAGGCACTCCGCAACTCAAGCAGAAAACATCCGGAATTCACTAACAATCGCCACTTCTTTTATACTAGAAACAGATGCGTAATACTGCATCGCTTGAGGTGTTGAACTTTCAAGATTTGAGGTAAATTCTACATGCACCCCTCTTGATTTTCAAGGGTTATGGATCGCTTAGCACAATCTATGCAACCCTTATTTTTAGCCAACCAATCCATGCCTAGAATCACATCCAAACCAGATGTTTCTATCATGATGAGATCGGCATAGAACATAACCCCTTGATTTGAATGCTAACCCTGAACAAAACTAGCGCTCTTATAGTAGCTCCAGTGATTGCACAATCATATGAACAGCATAAGAGAGACTTCCAAATTATGTTGCTCGAAAACTTCTTTGAGATGAAAGAATGAGAAGCTCCGAATCAAATAAAACCAAGGTAGGAATGAATTGAACGGAAACATACCAAGCACGACATCCGGCGCGCCTTGCGCCTCTCGCCGTCACATGGTGAAGTCGTCCAACATTACCACCCCGAGTAGGTGGTGGAGCCGATCCTTGAGTTTGCCGCCGCCCCATCCCGAGAGCGCCTTGGGCTTGAGGCCGCTGCCCACCTTCTTCTTGGGACAAGCGCTGGCGAGTGCCCACGCCGCTGGTGAAAGCAAGTAACATTAGCGGCTCGCTTCAACAACAAAGAATGATCTTGTTGTCGTCTCGGGTTTACCGTGACGATCGCCACCAACAAAACGGGAGTCCGATCAACCCGCCGAGCTCGGGCGCTGACCCTCGGGCTTGAATTGGTGGTGGTCGACGAACATTAGTCGATCACACCCCGGCGATCGAGACGATCCCGCACTGTAAGAACTACGCGCAAGCCACTTGCGCTTTCGCCTCCAAAGACATTGCGGCTGCCGTGCTCCACCTCACCGCCTTATCAACGAGGGTTTGAAATCATCGATGTCTTGGGCAATCAAGGCCCACTTAATCTCCTCATTTAGGCTTTCTCAAACCTCTCAATTCTTCTCGCTCATCGCCTACTTCATAAGTGGCATATCCGATACTGGTTGAAGCGATGCGTATTCCATTATCGCATTGACCGCTTAAGTCCAGAATTTCGCTTCTTCACCTCAATCACACTAGCTGGGATGTGAGAGCGCGAAAGCGCCCAATTCGTGCCACAAGACTACTTGACCTTCAGCAAAGATCGCTGGTAATTCTCCCACCAAATCGCCGCGGTCCCCGCACTGTAGGAGGCATACAGGACTTTCTCTGTCATCACACTGCAATGGCCAACTTGCTCTCCATAGCTCTCAACCACCATCGCATCAAGAGGCTCGGCAGAGGAGAGAAAATCGTGGTTGTGTCCTTAGGAATTCACTCAACTTAGACACCGAGGTGCTCCACCATTTCTCCACGCACTACATTCGAGGCGCCAGATTCTCGGCTATCTCGCCAAGCAACAGGCACTCGCCGCCTTCCTTGCTCGATCATAGCTGTGACTTGCGCCATCGTAGGTGGCTGCGCAACCGATCCTCCGAATATCTCCTCGGTAGGCGGCGGATCTGGAACATCATGGCGAGCAACTCGTGAAGCAGAGGCCCGCGTTGTAGGATGCCGAGGATTCGGTTGGTGGCGTGGAAACATTCGCCTAGGATCATGAGCGCCCGAGCCGCGCTGCACTCCCAAAATTTGGCTAAGGGATCTTGTCGACTCATCATGCAATTACAATCTTTTAGCATACTACGTAAAAGAATACTACTTTAAAGTTTATGACCGACACAAAATTTCACATAGCTAGTTCATACTCTCTTATTCATGTGCATGATTATCTCATCGAAAACTTCCACTTTAAAGCTAAAATTTGCAGAGAAAATCATCACTATTAATTCACACGTAAAAGAAGCAACTCAAAACTTTATATCAGAAACATGATACATACGATACTATTCACATACACACATATATGTTAATTTACATCTCAGTTATCAACAAAACATGTGCAAGCAAACTGTTTTCACACAACAGCCAACTCCACCTCCCTGTTATTTGGGTTCATGCTTTTAAACATATGTGAAGGCACAACCCACATACTACATTTTACTAATCTTTTCTAGAATTGTCATTTCTTTACTCAGATACTGATCATCTTAACTCATCACAACATATATTGTTCACACAAAAGAATATGAACCTTTTCCGCATGACAACTACCCCTACATTCTTTCTGTGATTTTTAATCCCAGTTTCAGAACACCAACAAAAATTATCTAAGCAACAACACAGCAAGAATTCCAAAGCATTCTCCTGTCATTTGGGTTCATTTCTTTAGAACATATACATATACACACAAGTTAACTCATATCTTAACTACCACTAAACATGTGCATGCAAATTGTTACACTATGACAGCCAATAGTATATTTTTCCTGTCTTTGATCCTACTTTCAGAACACATGTTATACATGGACTAATTCACCCATTAATTAATCTTTCCAGAAACTTGAGTTCTTATATTCTCAAAACACATACTCATGCACCACTTAACACTTACTACCAACACAAACCAAAGATGAATTTTTCTCAGATTTCGGCAGCACCTCCCAGACTACTGCCATCTCATCACAAACACAATATAGCAAGATTATCAAATATTTTCTCACAAGCACACATACAAAGCGTTGATCCAATTTCTATACTCAACAACAATCTTAACACTTCACATCATAACACATATTATTTGCATACAAGAACATGGACCATTTTTTTGCATGGAAGTCAGCTCCCACCTTCTCAAATTTCGCTCCCATCATCAAGCACCGAAATTTCAGCACAAGGAACACAGAAGGAACTAAATGCACTCTTCCATAAGCACATATACATATCACTAGCTTGCCCACACAAGATTTAACTCCACACTTACATCTTTACATATCCTACTCCTAGTTACCAAAATGAGATTACTTTAGCTAGTAATTTCAGCACTACCTTCATTAATTACAAAGTTCTTGCAACACTTATCTTACATCAAAATCACATCTTAGTAATTACATTACCAATACATAACCAAAATACTTCTTCCTTTCATTACTACATACTACTAGATTTTTCTACACTCCATTCCACTATCTCATATT
Organism: Otatea glauca; assembly: GCA_036346275.1. Lineage (NCBI taxonomy): Eukaryota > Viridiplantae > Streptophyta > Magnoliopsida > Poales > Poaceae > Otatea > Otatea glauca. The sequence goes on along the minus strand of CM070721.1, from coordinate 16,130,804 downwards.
CCCACATTCCTAACCACACATCTCCTTCGCGATACACCCGTGGAGTGCTAGGGCGGTAGGTGCAAATACTATATGGATTGATGCCCTTGTCATTAATGAGCCTAGGCAACTCCCAATAGTAGACATCATGGCATTTGCACCCACTCCCGGCAGAGGCACATAGGACATAGGTGGAGGGCGTTGCGCCGCCGAATCCTCTGAGCCTCATTAGTTAACACCGCGGCGTGGTAAGGCGCGCTTGCCACACACAATGTCACCCGGACTCCAAGAATGCCACACGACGCCGAGTCTCAAGCAACTCCCGCGCCAACTTCACGTAGTGGCTATCTAACCTATTAATAAACTCCACCATGACCCTTGTTGCCATTTCCCACTCCAACGTGATCCCTATACACATTACACCCTACCAACGGTCTCCTGTAGGTAGTAATGGTGAGGGCTCAAGTCGGGTAGCACGCGCCGAGTCGTGATTATGGCTAGGTATGCCGCTTCATTCATAGAAGCGCCTATCGATGACCCACTACCCATATAGCCTCTCTCCTCACTGTGGGCCGGCCTAGGAGGAATAAATACACGAGGGCGCACTCCTTGGTCACCGGCCTGGCACGCTGAACACCACGATCTCGGGCACCCTCAAACCGACAAGCTCTCAAGCAAGGATCGCAAAGACTCCATCATACCCGAGTGCTCGGGACTCTCGACTCGTGGCAAGGAACAAATCGGGCCATCTACAAAATACAAGACAAGATAAGCTTATAAACATAATTAGGAAGAGCTAAGGACTACAAACAAGAAAATTAGCATTAGGCTAAATTTCATTATTAGTAGTGATGATTTTTGTTTATTCCCAAATTAAGTTTTCACACTTCTAACTAGCGACCATTTCTCCCCAAGGTTCCTACAACAAGATGGCTCGATACCATCATTGTGAGACCCCGCTCGATGAACAGAACCTCCATGTGATTACTGTGCTATTCCTCGGATCAAGAGCTAGCACTCACATGTTTACAACATTCAGATCAAAATCATACACGCAAACACACACAAAGACTTACATTATCAAATAATTATACAAAGTTCAAGACAATTTTGAACCACATTAACAATGAAATCCAAAAGAAACTAAACTCAAAAGCCTTGCGGTTGCCCACTAAACCTCGTGCAATCGACTAGGCTACCTAGAAGAGGCTATCGTCGAAACCCCGAGACTCGCTCAAAGAACGCTCGTCCTACAGATCACAATCTTCTTCCTCCGAGACAAGAGATGCAAGATTGAGTACATTGGTACTCAAGAAGACTTATATTGGTTCACAGATGCAAATATAAATATTTATGCAGTTGAGCAAATGATGCTATGGTTATTTTGCGCTTGCATAAAACATTAAATAAATAAGCATAATAGATTGCAACATCGCATTTTAATAAAAGCAATTGAAAGATGTAATTGTAAGCAATTATTCCAGATTTCAACCTACCACCCGATCGCATATAACCCCGGTGTCGATCCTTTGACACAAAAGAAGGTTGCAAAACAGTTACCAAAGCCCCGAACCCTTTTGAAATCACCAAAATTCTAGCATGGAATAACGTCACCAAGTGCCCTTGACCGCGGGCGCGGCTAATCGATTAGATTTACACTCTGCAGAGTTGTACAGCTTTACCCATAAGGAATGATCAACCTCTTTCGCCAGGCCAGTTAACACACTTCCTTTGGTGTGTCGGCAAGGAGATCATACGTAACTGCTACATTATCTAGTCGTGGCTTTACACCACCGGACGTTAACCCTTGCCTCAAGACAGACACTCACCCAAGCCGTGGATCCACATTTCTCACACACACCACGCCTCGCCCAAGGCAAGGCGACACCGCTGCATTGGTATGTAGAAACCCCTACGCACAAACTCCGACCGAATGCCTGTGCAATCTCCCGCCTTCCTTAGATGCAAAGCCACAACTAAATAACTTAATAGGCTAAGACTGTCCCATACCAGCCCTCATGGTTGCACGGAAACATGGATTCACCGTTCCATCGCTCGGTCCTTAATCCGACACGGGCGATACTCCACCCTAGCTACGTGCATATCCTTTTGCACAACCGGCTAGCGCCAAATAATCACCCGTGTCAAACCATAGTTTTGTTTGAAGGTTTTTAGTAAATTACCACCAACCAATTTCCAAAAGATCATATGATGGTTGAAAAGACTAAAAACACTAACGAGCGATTAAAGCAGGAATATTATTAAGCTAGCGGTTATACCCCAAACATGACATTAAGTATGTCTAGCTCAATCTAAGGTTTACAAGGTTCACAAGTCCATACAGATTGAGACAAACCATAATTTACAGGATTAACTACAGTTCTAACCCAAATTAGCACTTTTAGGGGGAATTATCCGATGCACTTTACATAAGCAAAACAACATATAGTAGGTGAATTATCGTTCAACGTGATCAAGGAGTTGCTTGCCTTGCAAATCACCGTCAGAATAAAATCGGATCTGCAGAATCGTCTTCTTCTTCTTCAACGATGTCGGACTCTACTCGCTAAGTAATAAGAAGCAAAGAGAATATCAAGAACTTCAAATGGCAAAAGAAAATGCATGATAAACAGTAAACACAAATTCAATCAAACACTAAACTGCTATTCAAGAAATATTTAAATTCAACATCGAATTATAGATGCTAAAATTATTTGAAATGAAAAGATTGTTCATTAACCACTTAGGAGGATGCAACACTTAGAAAAACAGAACCTCTCTGTTTTTCTCAAAAGAACCAAAAGAAAGCACTTTGAGACTATATCATCTAGGGTTATAAACCTAACAAGATTAATGAGTATTAACTACAGAAATTAGAGTTTGAGTTTTGAATTAGCTAGAGCATACTTTAATTATCAAATCTAACAATTTCTTTTAACTTTTAAGGTTTGGATGAAACTTGAAATCTATTGATGAAAAGGCTTGGTTGAACTCTTAGACTTAGCTACAAAACTGGCTAAGGACAGAACTAAACAATATCACTTAAGGTTATTGCACTAATGAAAACTAAGTGAACCAAAGCTCTAAAATAGAATATTTTTCTGGAATCTGGTAGAACAAACTTTGGTTATCAATTCTACACTATTCTTCCAAAATTTCTTACTTGGATGAGTTATTTCACATAAGGTTGAAAAGCTTGATTGTTTCAATCCTTCAACAAAACATAAAAGTTGACTCTTTCCCTTAACTTGTTTTACATACAAACCTTAACAAAAAGTCATTATTTTTCCAGAATCTACTAGAATATACTTTGTAGAGTGCTTCTATACCATTTTTACATTTCTCCTCATTCAATTAATCCATTTTACCATATGTTGAAAAGGGCTATATGAACATAAAAACTAACTTATAACCTTTCAATTTTTCATTTTCATTCATTACTAAACTATTCAACATCTTTTATCCATTTTCTTCCTGAAATCAGGGCATGATCTTAAAAACATTTTAAAAGTGAATTTGAATTATTTTGAACTTGCTCAAGGCAAATTACATCTATTTTGATTATAACTAGTATTGTTTTTCTTAAACTAACCAACTACCACATATACTTTTCTTTAAGAATTTTCACAAGAGCAACTCCCATGATTATAGCTAACCAGGATGACTTTTAAACATTCAAACTTTAGTCTTTTCTTTCATTTACTCAATTTCCTTTTTCATGCTAAATATTCATTTTTGGGCAAATGTGGCATATAATAAAGTATCAAGGGAAAATTTTTACTTATTTGGAATACTCATAACTCAGGGATTCTACAAAACTTACTTTTCCTTAACTGGATCATCCCAAAATATTTTATTCTTCATACCTTAATTACACTTAAGCTTCTATTTCATTTTTCCTAAAATCACATTTGACTCATCTTCAGAAATTTTTGCATATTCTGAAACTATAGTATTTTATACGAATTTAGAAACTTGTTTCACTCAATTTGGCCAGATGATTCAAAAGTTATGAGCATTTGAAATTTGGTCGGATTTCAAAATCATTCAAAATTAAAAATACGCTTCGTCGAGAAAACGGATTTTCACGCGCGCCAAAACTGAGTTCAAACCCGCGAGCTCATCGACGCTCGGGTCCCACCGGCCGCTGACTCAGAGCAGAGCGCCGATTTTCGCCGCCGGCGGCGAAGTAGCCTCGCCATGGCATGAATGGGTCGCGGTTTGAGCACCAAAGATGCCAAGGCGAACCTAGAGAGGCGTTTGTTCACGGAAGAGAACGGAGCAAGGCCGCCACCGCGAGGTGCGGCGGCGCCATGACCGCGACGGCGAAACCTTCGTTAACGCCAAATTTCCGCGAACTAGGGCTAGATGAGCAACAGTGGAACTAAGGGATTCGAGCTACCTACGGTTGGGTCGGAGAAGGACCGAGATGACTCGCCACCCGCCGCCGTGAGGAAGAAGAGGCAGGCGGCGCGCGCCACGAGCAAAAAGAAGCCAAAATAGCGAGTGATCAAGAACTCGGGTGCTAGAGAAGCTTGGGGTGAGGTCGATTCTAAGATTGGGGCGACATCGACCAATCGACGATTCCCTTTGAGCTCCTTCGCGAACGAGGAAGACGACGCCTTTGAAGCTCTCGGGCCGCAAAATGGGAAAATGAAGTGCGTGAGAGCATCGCGACGCAGCACACAAGGCCTAAAGCTTAAGGATCGCGACCAAACCGTGGCCGACTCAGTTTCTCACGCGATGCTCCGGCCGGCTTCCTCGGTCGAGCTCAAACCGAGCGGCGCTGCTCCGAGATGGCTCGGCCGATCAAGTGAGCACAGGACGGAAGGTCTCTACGCAACGTGGAAGACATCGAGCTCGCACGGACGGAGCAGTGATGACCGGCGAAGGATACGCCGCCGACGACCTCGGCCAGGAGAAGAAAGGGGAGAGCAAACGCATGTGAGATCGACATGTGGGACCGGGCCCACTGGCAGCGAGACAACCTCGCCTCAACTGAACAGCTCGTCAACGCGCCAACAGGGCCGGGCCCACCTGTCAGCGAGATGGTTGATTTTAATGCGATTTGACAGAACGGGAAATCTCTGGAATTTGGATTTTTTAAGAACTAGATTAATTCCAGATTTTTCCAAACTTTTGACCAAAGCTTACTGAGAGTCACACGTCTACTGAAAATTTTGAGACAAAATTCCTTTTGTGCGATTTGTTAAAATTCTGACACTGTACCCTGGTTCTGGATTTCGATTTCGGTTTTGATTTAATTACAGGTTCATTGTCTAGAATTTATTTTTGAAACTTTTGGATAGGTTCCAATCCTTATAATTGGTTCACTGTAAAATTTTCAAATCGAAAACATGAGCCACTATTTTATAAAAATTCTGACAACCGTTTTCCTTACATTTTGGACCCACTGTTTTTAAATTTTTAGGAGGCTTATTTCAATTCATTTAATTACAAAATCTTACCAGTGATGCATCATATCTCCAGGGATTTATATAAATTTTCTTGGATTTTCTTGACATTCATTATTTTTCTTTCTACTTTTTGATTCACGGTTTTTAACCAAAAGGTAGATACATACTTCATTTATCTTGACCCTAGGTTTATAAAAATCTTACTTACTGGCCAAACATTATGAATAGCCCAAATAGGACTCATGATAAATTTTTCTAAATTTTATTTTCATCTTTTACCTTTTCTTTGTTTTTCCTTTTATTTAATCTTTCACATAACACAAAAGTCTAAGAGATTCTAATTGATCAAATAACAGCTAGCATTTCAAAACCACTTATATTAAGATTTAAATTATTTACTTTCTACTGTTCCAAATTTTCGTGTCGTTACAAAATTGCTACATATGTTTTTAAATCTAATCGCATAATTATTTGTTATTTGCATTTATATGCGTATGTAATGTTTGATTTAATTAATTGTAGATGGACCGAATGTGGATGTATGACACGGACCGCTGTGGGGCGAGTTTTTAATGGTGTGAGTTATTTTCTAAACGTGGTCGCGCGCATAAGTCGAAGAATCGCGACTACATGTGCTGTCCATGCGTTGATCGCAAAATCAAGTCGCTTTTACCATAGAGTCGACGCGCACACTTGCTTCAAGAGGTTTCAAGGCTGGCTATACCGTTGGACCAAGCACGGCGAAGATGAGATTGTACATGAAGGGCAACACATTATTGAAAATGACGGAGACAACGGTATGACGGCAGTTGAAGATACGCTTGTCGACGTACCACGATTTATTTATCCGATCAAATGTTGCGTGATGGGGAGGGAGACTTCACGAGTGAAAGAGAGTTTCAAAAGTTCCAACATATGGTACAGACTCACGACACCATTGTACCTGCATCGCAAGGAGGAGCACAAAAATTGCGCATCGTGCTTACACTATTACGCTTGAAGGCAAGCAATGGTTGGTCCGATAAGAGCTTCACCGAGCTCTTATGTCTCTTGGGGATTTGCTTCCAGAGGGTAACGTGTTGCCCATAAGCACGCATCGCCAAGCAGTTGTCCGCCTGCTGGGATTGGAAGTACAAAGGATACACGCATGTCCAAACGATTGCATGTTGTATCGCAATGAGTTTATGGACTTGATGGTCGTGGCTGTTTGCAAAGCAAAGCGGTATAAGGGCAACGATGATGACATCGATAATGAAGATGTCGGGTGAAGCGTAAGAAGATGAGATCTCCCGTAAGGTGGTGTGGTATTTTCCTATAATTCCCGTCTCAATCGATTGTTTATAACAAAAGGCATGCCCAATTGCTACGATGGCACGCCAAGAGCGTAAGAACGATGGAATGCTCGACACTCACGACTGCGTGCAATGGAGGAACATCGATGTAAAATATAAGAAGCACTTTGCATATGATGTAAGGAATATAAGGTTCGGGTTGAGTACGGATGGGATGAATCCTTTCGTGAACATGAGCAATCGTCATAGCACTTGGCCAGTAACTCTATGTATCTACAACCTTCCTCCTTGGCTTTGTATGAAGCGGAAGTACATTATGATGCCACTATCGATCCAAGGGCCTGTGCAACCCGCAACGATATCGATGTGTACCTCAAACCTTTGGTTGAAGATCTTCTAATCTTGTGGAACGATGGAGTACGGGTATGGGATGAGTATAAAAGAGATAACTTTATCCTATGCGCATTGTTGTTCGTGAATCATCAATGATTACCCCGCTCTTGGTAACTGTCGGGCCGCAGACGACAAAAGGCTTCAATGGATGCGCCCAATGCTTAGATGGTACAAATAGTCGGTGGTCAAGAACTGTCGAAAATGTCTTACATGCGGCATCGTAGGTTCCTCCGCAAGGATCACCCATACCGCAATAATAAGAAAGCTTTTGATGGGACAAAGGAGACCGCGTTAGTTCAAGAATCACATCGGAGAGAGATATTTACAGCTGTAAGGGATCTTAAAATTATCCACGGAAAGGGAGCAGCAAGACATCTATCCCGAGTTCCCGTGATAAGGCTCCTTTGTGGAAAAAGAGATCGATTTTGGGTCCTACTCATCGGCAAAGACTTAGAAGTGCGACACGCAATCGACGCCATGCACATAGAGAAGAACGTGTGACAAATTGCTTGGTATCTCATCGATATACCGCAAAACAAAAGATACTCTCCAAGCACGGATGGACCTTGAAGATATGAAACTCAGAAGGAGCCGCATCACGAGACATGGATACAGGAAAAGTACCTTCCCGCACCGCTACACTGAGCAAGAAAGAAAAATTAGCTTGTGCGAATGCTTGCACGAAATGAAAGTTCCGTCCGGATACTCGCCAACATAAAGAGATTAGTCTCAATGAAAGACTTAAAATTAATTGGTATGAAGTCTCACGATTGCCACGTGATGATGACGCAGATGCTTCCAATTGCAGTTAGGGGTGTTCTGCCAGAGAAAGTCCGAGACCCAATTGTGAAGTTGTGTTCATTCTTCAACGCGATTTCACGTAAGGCCATCGATCCATTGAAACTAGATAAGCTACAGAAGACATGGTCCACTCTCAGAGGCTCGAGATGTGTTTCTCCATCTTTTTTTGATATTATGGTCCATCTCATTGTTCACATCGTGAAAGAGATACGGATTCTCGGTCCCGTGTTTCTACATCAGATGTATCCTTTTGAGAGGTTCATGGGGGTCATAAAGAAATATGTTCAGAATCGACATCTACGGAAGGTTGCATTGCGATGGTTGGGGAACCGAGGAGGTCATTGAGTTCGTGTTGATTACATGGATCTCAAATCGATTGGTGTGCCTACATCACGACATGAGGGTAGGCTACAGGAAAAGGGACATCAAGCAGAAACCACTCCGCACAAACAATCTAGCTTCATTCACACAAGCACATTTCGCAGCCTCGGGACAATCAGCTGTGGTGGCCCTGTATGTCAACATGCACAAGAGCATGCTATCTAGAACAAACCCAACGAAGTCGAGGGTTGGATCGCGAGAGAGCATAGACATAACTTCGCGATTGGTTGCGAGGCACATGATGCATATGGAGACAGAGTGCGCCGCTTGAAAGTGTTGGCTCGTGGACCGTCTACTACAATTCGGACATTCCAAGGATACGATATAAATGGTTTTACTTTTTATACAAGAGCACAAGATAAAAAGAGCACCAACCAAAACAATGTATCCGTATGCATGCCTCACGACAAAGAACGGAGATAGGAAAACCTACTACGGATTCATAGAAGAGATTTGGGAGCTTGATTACGGACCTTTGAAGGTCCCTCTTCGTGCCAATGGGTAAGACTTCCAAGGCATGAACATCGACAAGTACGGATCACCATCGTGGACCTAAAACTGGTCTGACACAGAGAAGAACCATTCAGATTTGCTAATTGTGTTACACAAATCTTTTTGTAACCGATCCAACTAACAAGGAGCGCCACGTGGTTATTCAAGGAAAAGAAGGATTGTCGGGTTGAGAATGTTGTCGACGAGGAAGAGTACAACCAATTCGATGAGCTTCCTCCTTTCGAGAGGACGCTGACCTCGGTCTCATGGAAGAGAGTGAGGACGGTTACATACATACGCCGCGATAATGACGAAGGTCTAATCGTAGCTTAGTTGTCCTAATTAAATACATTTTATTTTCTCATATGTAACAATTAATGTATTCTTTTGTCATATGTATCAATTTGTGTGAATTCAACTTCATCTGTGTTTTTTGTATTTGTGTGAATTTTTGAAGCGATGGTTGGTCTAATGATTTGTTTGAATTTAAATCAAATATTACATGTCCTCAAGTATTCTTCCAAAATTTTAAAATTTGGATAAAAATTGATAGGATTTCAAAACATTGAGCAATTTAAATTTTTTATTTTGAAATATTAAAACTATGAAAACAGTGAGCAATCTGGATTTTTATAATTTTACAACTTTGTCAAAACTTAGGGAAATATTTAAATCAAATATTACATGTCCTCAAGTATTCCTCCAAAAATTTGCGTAAAATTTGGATAAAAATTGATAGGATTTAAAACTCCCAAAGCAATCATCCTTTGAAAACTTTGACATAATTGATCGAGCTTATCACCACGGTTGTCTCATTAAGCCAAGAAGGAAGTGCTTTATCACCGCCACTTGTAGTATTAACCCAACAGTGATAATCAAGTATTATCGCCGGTTTTGTTTTGAACCGCAAGGATAAATACTTTCACCGCCAGTGTAGATACAACCGTAGTGATAATGTATTATTACCGCCGGGTTGAGATTGAACCAAAGATGATAATACTTTCACCGCCGGCCGAGCTTGGACCGCAAGGATAATTCAACTATCACCGCCGGTTCTTTTTATTATCCTAAGAAGGATAGTGTATCACCGCCGTTTTGTGGTGATCCGGCAGTGATACTCTAACCCTATAAATTCAACGCCGCGCCACTCAAATTTCATTTCCACTTCAACTCGACGCCACTTCGCTCTCTCGATCGCTCGCCGCTCCCGCATCGCCTGCCGCCGCCTCAACCTCACCGCCTCATTGCCGCCGACTCACCGCCTCTGCCGCCGCAAGAACCTCATCGCTCGCCGCCGCCGTGACCTTCTTTGCTTCTGTAATGACCTTCTTTGAGCTCGGTTGTATCAAGTATTAATATGTTGACATCAACAAGTTCTATCAAGTAGTAATTAGTTGAATTGTCCATGGACAGGAGGATAATTAGCACCGAAATTTGATTTTATTGGTGCCCAAATAGGCTATGATTCATGTGTGTATGATGTAATGACTGCATTTTTGTTATTCTAGTCTTCTTATGCTTCGTTGACCATAGCAGCGTAAAAATATCTTGATTATGAAAATGAATAAGCTAATTATGGGTTGTGGCGCATGGTGAAAACTACAAATGCACCTTATTGAGTACTTAACTACTTGAACTAGATTTGTTCCTTTTTGTGAGAAAAATCGAGTTTGTTCCTCGATTGTCGAAAAACCATATCGATGGTCTAAATTAAATTTATGTTGATTTGCCTTATTAGCTAGCAAAAATTGTGAAGCCAAAACATTCATCGTTAGAACGATTATCCATCTATTTAGTCTCATGTAGTAGGTCCAATGGGTCTTAATTTTCGCCATATGATTTCACTAGGTTTCCGATTTGTTTAAGGAATAGCTTGCTAGAGAAAGCCTAGTACACTAGTTGATGATTTGCACTTACAGCACTAGGAAAATAGTTGCTATATATCGCTGCATTATTTTTGTTAAGGTGGATAAAACATAGATTTAATTTTTTTAGATTGATCGAATTTTTTTATACAATTCGTAATTGTCTAGAAGAAAGAATTTAAGAGCTCTTTTACAATGGATTAAAATCAATATAAGCCGCCCATTCCTTTGAATCCAATGGTTGAGATATTTTTTTGGAATTGTTAGGAACCTGATATCCGATTTTTTCAAACGTCAGAACATTTTTTTCCTACACGTGAAACATTTTTTCTACGTGAATGCGATTCAAAAAAGATGTATATGTGTATGTGTATGTGTATGTGTCCTTCAAGGATGTTTGTGTATACAGATAAAAAAATGTGTATTTCAAAATGACCTTGTTAATTGGAAATTTTCAACAAACTTGCTAGGAATGGCCTCCGACGAAGGACAAGTGCCGGAGGAGTTGGGCCTCAAATATGGACGAAGGAGGAAGGGGTAGCCCGAATAATAGCCCAACGTCCTATCTCGAACTCGCAGATCCAAACCATGGACCAACTCGACGATACTCACGTAAGCGAGGTAAAGTTTTAGTACACTCGTGGTTCCCAAAACATGGTAGGCCCGCATTTACTAATAATTTAGAAGATCAATTTGTAGGCTCACATGTCCGATCAACGAAGGCAACGCAAGTCGTGGTTCAACAAGATGCCTAAGGGAATTTTTAACATATGGAGCTCTCGGCAATGGGAACTCGCTATACCAGAGTCATCATTGGGGCCAGACAGATGTACCAGGGGTTATTGCTAGGGATGATGTGCCCATCGCCTATAGATCATGGATTGGCCATGAGGTGACCCATGGTGGTACCCAATGACCAAGAACTCATTATGGGATAAGTCAAACAAGTTTTCCAGCTTCCCCAAGGGACCGAGCTGGTTGCAAAGAAACGAGCACTCAGATCATGCATCGCGTGGAAGAATTGGAAGACAACACTAAACAAGAATTATGTGAAAAGAATGAAACGCCAATTTTGACACGCACTCCAAAGTTAAGGGGTTCGGGATGAATTTGTATGCATAAGAGGTCCAAGAAGCTCACATAGTAAGTCAAAGGAACAAAGCAAACGCGATAAGAATATTCACCTCACAAACTAGGAACCGGAGGGTACGTGAAGAAAATACCAAGATGGGATCGGTCCAAGAAGAAATAACCCGCAAGGGTATAATTTCGCAATGGCCGCTTTTGCTTAACGATCAAGCTAATCGTTGCTTGGGAGGGGTGCTTCTATCTCCGATGATGGCAGCTTAAGCTACGTGGTTATAGAGAGCGTGAAGTGTCGCGCAGAATCACGATGCTCACACGCAGCCTTCCCAAGGATCTTTCGCGCCACGAAGGGAGAATGACGAGCTAACCATAGCCCGGGTAACAAGGAGCATCCGTGTCGCACTGCAGGGGTTGGTTTGGTCACGTGGAAAGAAGCCTTCCCGCAGCACGCATGGATGTACAAACATTCAAAGAGATTAAGAGAAGATCGATCGAACGCCGATAAAAGATGTCGCGCGAGCGCTAGAGGAACAAAGATCGAACTAGATAAGGCCGTGGAGCAAGCCGATAGAAAGCTCTCACCACGCATCGCCACCCTGAAAGCCCCGAGCTCATCACCCCGTGCTCGAAGAGCGCCGCGCGCCCACGTGGATTCCCAAGAGCATGGATCGCGCTTCGTGGATGACATCAAAGAACCGACACCGCAAGCTACATTTGGCCGCACATGGCATTACCATAAAGGTGGCCGAGGCGTGGCTTGGCCATGCCAGAGTCACGGACTTTGCATCGCCGCCCGATACCGCAGGATTCGCCAGGTCGGCGGACAAGGTCATCCGCCAATACCAAAAATGGAGGTAGAGATCTCGCGCAGGATGGGAACAAAAGCTAGGAGAAAACGTGAATGGCTTCTCGCTGGCGCAAGAGCTTGATTAAGTTTGACTCTGACGATGAGGGCGACGACGATGATGATCACCGCACTTCCACATAGAGACCTCCCGCCTTCTCGCCGCCAATCAGAAAAGTCCAACTCCTCCGCGGCACCAAACGTAAAAAGCCCGACTCTCCGCCAAAATCAGAAGAATCGAACAACGGAACATCTCGCAATGACCGCCCTCAAGAAATCTCAACCATCTGTGGAACCTGTGACAACCACAAAAGAAACTATCACCGACATGACCGAGGAAGAGCGAAAAAGCATGTAAGCGTCGCAGTAGCATCTCACTTTAAAAAGGTGCCATCAAGTAAGAAGACTAAAGTTGATGCCGACGCGCAAAAGTTTTTCTTGAGTATGGCAAAAGTGCAAAAGACGGGCAAAGCTTCAACCTTGCAAAATATCTGACTACGAGCGCATATCCGTAAAGCAATACTTGCAAGCGCTAGTGCCGACATCGCTAAAGCCGGATGCTCAAGCGCATGATGTTCAACTAGATGCTCGCGCAAGGTCTCGTGGAAGTTCGTTATGGGAAACCACCGTTGAACCACCATTTCGACAACCTTACAACTCAATCGCGCGCGCCCATCGCTGGTACATGCAGAGCCCAACGATGGTATGGAGGCGCTCCTACCGATACACGAGCAAGATTTTCACAATGGGGATAACATCCGCCGGGTTCTTTTCACTGAGTCAGATATGTTGTACCAAAGAAGATGCCCCGGACGTGAACATAATTAGACTATGGACTTTGTAAGTCCGTCCGTATATCGCTGAGCATTTCAGATCGCTTAATTGCATCTCTAACTTCTTTCTTATGTAGAATGGAGGTACGCATATGCGTAAGAAATAACAATGACAATCTAGCATTCCTAGATCCGGCTCACAACAGAAACTTGTGAACGATAATCCACGCTTCGTTGAAGACTATTTATTTAATACTTTTTGAAGTCGCAATACAAAACCTCCGCATTTTTACCCTATAACTTCAAGCACGATCTCCCGACTTCTAATATCGCTTTACTATTTTTGCGTAACACGCACGATGTGGGAGTAATTGACTACGCTGACATATATGTGCAGTTTCACTGGTCCTCCTCGTCATCCAGCTTAGATGCTAGGTGATTTTTGTCTTGGACTGTGAGAAAACAAACTAACTGTACTCAAGACCTTTGGGACATGCTCAACAGTAAACTCGATCGCTATGCTATTACTCTAGCAAAATTCCATTCTATTGCATTTAAGTTTAATTACTATTCAAAATCATTCACTGTGGCTTTCGTGACGGTGATCGCAAGAAAAGTGTTCTAGATCGCCCATACAGAAAAATTTCGAAATAATAAATGACTTTCCATGCATGAAGCAGAACCCTAAACAATTTATGTGCATTCTATGTATGTACAAATATGCATTCAATTGTCACGAGAGTGTCGGCTATAACGGCCATGGTACGTAATTACACTTTGATGCCCTTTTTATTTAACAAATATCATCATTAAGTAACTTCCTTTTTGTTCAAAAACATAGCCCAAACCGAGAACCAATAAGTTATTGTCGATGTAAATTATAGCAATTCAAGAACAGATCGCCGGATTCATTCATGATGAGACCATCAATCCAAACGGCGAGTTCCACGTAGCCTCATCGCCTCATTCCTACGGCCTAGACGCTGACATGTCTACTTCGACTTTGTAAAATCAAAGCGAACGGGATGACATGTAGTCGAGCTACATTTGTAAATAAATCATTGTAAAACAAATTATGTGATGCGAATTTAATATATTTGAATTATGATTTTAACGATGCTTAGTCGATACATGCATATATTTGAATTATGATTTGAACGATGCTTTATATACTACATATGGACATCGTAAACAATTATATAAATATATATATATATTGTACAAAAATATGCAAGCTTGTCATCGTCGGTTCTTGGAGAAAACCGAAGTGATATGTGTCTATCATCGCCGGATTATGGTACAACCCGGCAGAAGCTAGTACAATATCATCGCGGTTTATATATAACCGCAGTGATAATTATCATCACCGCCGTTGTAGATAGAACCGGCAGGATATCTTATCACCGCCGGATTTTGGTTTGATCCGCAGTTGATAGTTCAAGATCACCGCCGGTTGTAGGTAGAACCGACGGTGATAATCTTATCACCGCCGGTTCCTCGAGCCGGCAGTGATAATCCTCGAGTATCACTGCCGACCAATCACTGCCGGCGCCAATGACTGGCAGTGATGGGGTTTTGAAACCGGCAGTGATGTGCTGTTCTGTAGTAGTGTGTGTGGATTTATGATGTTATGTAATCATGTATAAGATTAATTACAGAGTTCTACATGTGAAGTGTACACTCCATCAAAAATTTTCTAGTTCTATCACTAACATAATTAATGTAGATATTTTTTTCTGCGAGGGATCGATAACTAATGTAGATACGAGGGTGCATGAATTTATAGGAGTTCTCGTAAGCCTGAATTATGCTAAATGGAGTAGCTAGCATCACACAAGATGATACCAACCCAAGCAATGTTACCTATAAAATCGATTTGTTTGAACTCGAGAAGACGGTTCCATTTCACTCCCTAATCGATGATACATGCCTGCTGCACTCTGTTGAAAACTCTCTGTGAATATATATAACCATGTAACAGCCCAAAATTAAGAAAATGAGAAATATAACATCCAAAATATTTATGTGAGTTATTATGGTATTTTCTGATTTTTCCTGAGCTGTTGCAATTTCTTTTGGCATTTCCCTAATAAAAGAAAGAGAATTAAGGATATGGTAAAATGGTAAAAATAAAAAGGTAAAAATACCAAGTCAAAAAAAATCTACAAAAGTCATAATAAAACTCTTAGGGCTCTCTAGAGCCAGTTTAAGGCGGTGGAAGACCTGGACCAATTAAAATATAATTTAATCAAAGCAAAAGAAAGTGAAAAGAAAATCAGGGCAGAAGGTAATGGAATTTTGTGGAATTCTCAAGAAGATATCCTGAGTTGATATTTTTACCCTGCTGACATCAGTACAGTGCCTACCGCCTTTAAAAATATAAAAAATTAAATGTTAAATTTTATAATTTTAAAAATTCAAAAACAGTGAAGAAATAAAGTGGAAAATGGTAATGTCAGAATTATTAAAATTTAAATATTAATAATAAAAATCTGAAAATTTTACATAAGATGGAAAATAGTATTTCCAGATTCCATAAACAATTTCATAAAATCTTAACCTCAGTTAGGTCACCAATTAAATACAAAACAGAATCAGCAGAATTAAAGAAACTCCATTGTCAGAATTTTAATAAAATTTCCACTGGGATTTTTAACCTGAAAATTTTACAGGATGTCTACATTTACCTTTCCGACTTAGGTAAAATTTTTCAGAAAAATAAAAGTCCAATGACGGTTTGAATCTGCCAAGAGATCTCGGTCCGTCTGCAGTTTTCACCAATTCTCTCTCTCACGACGCGGGCCCACGCGCCAGTGCCCTCTCGCTGCCAACTCATTTCACGCGCTAGCCTCACTCCCGCGCCTTATCCTCTTTCTCGCTCGCTCGCTCAGAGACGACCACGCCGCCTTGATCTCTCTCGCCACGCCAACCGCCAGGCATATAAAAGTTGCGCTGCCGCCTCCGCCGATCCAATCTTCTCCCAGTTGCCTCATTCCGCCGCGTTTCCGCTCGTCTTCCCCAACTCCGGGGAAAACTGAGAAAGGGAAATCCCGCATTCCGCCTCTATAGCCAATTCCAGCCCAAACCATCTGAACCGAAGCTTCCTCTCAACGTATGAAGCTATTCTCCGCCGTCGGTTCAAGTCCTCCTTCCCCGGCAAGCCCCCGCGTCGAGCACTTCCTTCCGTCGCCGCCGAGCACGGTGAGAACCCATCTTCGGGCACTCTTTCTTTTGAACAAGTAGCCAAATAGACTCGTGTTGCATCGATGCTCGGCCCGTGAAGATGAAGCTCGGAAGGCCTCGGTTTCACGGTCATTGCTCGGCCATGGCGACCACCGCAGTCGCACGGTGGTGTGCCACTTTTCTTTGTAGCCGACAGCCAAAAAGGCATCTCGTAGCTGCTCGTGAACCCAGTGAAGCTCACCTTGCCTTTCCCTTAGCTCGGCGCACCCTTCTTCCTCCTCGCCGTTGATCGGCCATGGCCGCCGCCGCACTCGCACGGTGGTGCACCGTCAGACCATCTCCGGCCGCTGCCGACTCGCACGGTGGTGCACCGCTGTAGACCATCTCCGGCCACCGCGCGACCATACACGTCTGCGCACGAACCTCCTGAAGCTCTCCGTAGAACCCATTCCGCCGTCCCGGTGCTAGTTCGCCGCCAAAGAAGCTTCTAAGAATTTCCTCGCCGGAGTCGCTGCTGCGTGGGATCGGATGTCGCCACATGGCACGCTGAGGCATTGACACTCGCCCCAAGACGTCAACCGCCGCTGCTGGCCGCTGTTGCCGACTTGCGACTTCACCGGCCACCGCAAGGCCACAGAGCCCGCGCGGGCCGCTGGTCGGCCGCGCGGCGCAAGCAAGCCGCCGCCATGTGGGCTTGGCCTGCCGCTGCCCGCAGTTACCAAAAGGAAAGCGATTTTCTCGCAAAGCGCACTTTCCGTTTTTGGCATATTTATGATTTTTAGTATTTTTCAAAACCTAGAATATTCAATAGCTTATATCTTGAGCATTTCAAATCCAAATTTGATGAAATAAATTTATAAATTCATAATAAATCATGTAGATTCATAATATTCAAAAATATTTCGAAATTGAATTTTATTTGAATTTTGAATTCAAATTTAAAAAAGAGCTAGAAATGTGTCATACATAGAATTTTTGTAAATGACCACCACATTTAGTAAAATAAATTTTGTTAGACTCCTTGTAACCTCAGGAACCTGAATATGTAAAAATACTTAGGGTTTGTTATAATTTTTTTTATTTTTAAATATGTAATAAAATGGTGCAATAATGATCCAAGTAGATTAAATCTTTTAAATTGCAAATAAGAACAAATAATACCTGCAACCATTTCTGAATTGTGAAATTATTTTATTTGAATATTTCCATCTAATTTTTTTTGACCTTATTAAAATTTGGTATTTGCTATGTGTTGTTGAACGACGTGTAGAACCCGACGAATCTGATATAGTCGACGATCAGGAGTTCGACGTTGAGGAAAATCAACAAGGCAAGCACCCCTTTGATCATATTGATCCCAGATTTATAAATGTTTCATTAAATATTTTACTGCATACTTTATTTTTATTAAAGTCTGCTATATTACGGGTATTAGTAGTTGTACTTGTAGTTACTTAGAACTTACTTGAT
The DNA here is from genome assembly GCA_036346275.1 of Otatea glauca. NCBI lineage: Eukaryota > Viridiplantae > Streptophyta > Magnoliopsida > Poales > Poaceae > Otatea > Otatea glauca. Next base: position 16,112,828 of record CM070721.1, on the reverse strand, counting down.
AAGTATGAAATTGTGAACCTTGATAACCCTAGAATAGCATAGACATTATTTGATGTTAATTTGGGTTACTCACCATTTTGAAATTGAATTTTCTCCGGTGCTACTGAACCGGCCGACTGGCCAATGAAATGTATCTCTTAGGCATACATCAATGCTGTTGCTGATTGATTAAAGGTGGTTAAATGGAAGGAGATCAGGATCGAATTCAATTCAATTCAAGCTATAGGCTGTAGTAATTAAGATGATAAATGGATGGATACCATATTTAATGCCATTGTGGAACATTCCCCTCTTTCCTCCCTACCTGCCATCCATCCATCCATCCAATTCTATGTGAATATGAATATATGTGACGGCGTATATTTGTATATGCATACATGAGGTATATATATACACATATGTACACGCACATATGTACAGGTACAGATTTTTCACGCACATATGTAAGTACGGGTACAGATATTTCTCATGCTACGCGCTATTCATCCACTGAAAGTGGGGCCAAGTAGACGTGGGACCCAATTGTCTGTGAGGTGGAGGTAGGCGCGGGCGGTCAGCACTGCTATGGGGAGACCGGGGGCTGGCGCGTGGGGCCCGATCGAGCGAAGCACTTCCATGCATGCGTACAGTGGCATTCATCTCCCTAGTATTAACTTCCTCTCTCTCTCTCATTAACGATACTCCTATCTACTAGTTGGCGTCAAAAACTTAAAGTAGGGTTTCTAACAATAGCACATCGCATTTAACACCGTTCGAGCGCGCGCTTGATTTGACCTGTAATCGACAAGTTAAAAATATAAAATTTGCTCAAAGCCGATCGTGACGATCAATCGGCTCAGACTTAATCAGCTCGAAGCCGATTAAGATCGAGGTAACATGGTAAATCTAATTAGCCGATTAAGGCTAATAAGAGGATAAAGGTAGATTGATTCTGAAGAAGGTGATGTGCAATAAAATCAAAATAAATCAAACCTGGGGCGTAATTTGAAGAAGATCAACAATTGGCGATGCGCAACTTTATTGATCAAGATCGAATTACAAAGACTAAATTACAAGAAGCTACTCCTAGTCGACAGGAAAAAGTAATGTATATTGGTGTGTTTTGGTTGTGTTGGATATCTCGCAGCTTGCTTTGGCCCTTCTTTTATACCCGCTTACCGATCATGTCCTATTACAACACGCTTCAAAACTCCGATCCAGACGCCTTGTTTCGAATAGTTTATCCTCGTGAGATCTTGTTGCTGCAAATATCTTCAAATATTTCCAAATCATCTCGTTAGTTTCTACATATTTGACTTTATTGCCGATTTTGACTAGACTTGCCAAATTCGTGCAAACATATGCCCCCATTTTTGAGAGATGACGCTATCTTTCAAAAATCACAACCGCCGGCTTCTTTTTCCATCGGCTAATCTGTTAACCTTACCCAAGAATCGCCGCTTATTTGCGCCTGTAATTTTCTCGACATGTGTAGTGTGTTTTAATCGCCGTGTCTTTTGAGATTCGCTTCACCGCTTCAAATTTTCACTGAGCTACAAATATGCGGCCCCCACAGACTCATTCCTCACGCGCACGAGCTCTCGAGTTGTCTGCAATCGGCTTCTGGTCTTCAAGCCTTCCAGCGCTCGTTGATTCCAATCGGCTACTTGTCAAGATTGTCCTAATGGATCCTTCTCAGGTATTCATCCCGATTCCAAATAGCAATGACCAATTTTATCTAGGTCCAGTAGGGAATTTAGAAGCCGATTCAGTAATAAATGAAGAGATTCCTCGCTCATCAGAAGGCCCCATTTTTGATAAATAAATACCAAAATGGATACCATGTGCATACAAGATTAGTCCCATGATCAAGAGCTAGTACGCACAAATACAAATTGATATCACAACCATACACAAACTTTATTACACAACGGAAGTAAGATTACATATTATTTTTACAATACCAAAAGTAAAACTGCAGTGGAGACAACTTCTTGTAGTATGCCTTTTAACCCATTGTTCCATGTGCAACCGACAAGGGAAAATCCTTAGATAAATTCATCGTTAAATTCCCGTATCCTCGCATCAACGTAAGAATCGTCGGGAAATCTATTTCTTCACCTAAAAACATCAACATTGGCAAGTTGAGTACTTACGCATCGCAAGACTTATGCAAATCCTAAAATACATGCAGGCCATTCCAATAAAAGGCTAATAAGGTTAATTTGCATAAAGCTGGTTTGAAATGTAATTACAGAATAATAGATTGCAAAATGGAATTTAAACAAAAGCAATTTAATGTTGAAGTAAAGAAAAGTAAGCATAGAGAATTCACAAATACTTGGGTATCATGACCATATTCAAAACCATTTCCACCAACACAAGGTGGAAATTATTAACACATGGTAGAAACCATATTTTAAGAAAATAATCAAAACAGCTAACTATGTGATGACTTTACCAAGTGTCCATGACCGCGGACGCGGCTAATCGATTAGTTTTACACTCTGCAGAGGTATACAGCTTTCCCCACAAGACATGACTGACTCTTTGAGCAATCGATATTTGCACACTGCCTTTGGTGTGCCGCAGAGAGTCATGTTATAACTGTTACATTATTTAAACCTAACTTTGCACCAGCACGGTGACGATAAACCCATCCTGTGGTGTAAGGACTCAGAGCATAGAAATGATGGAACTACCCACGTGATGGTATACAACGTTATATTGGTAGACGCTAATCCATGATCACTTTTGTGGACGCCCCGTCGAGCAATTCATTAAGAAACAGCTTGTACTACTCCGGCCTTCCAAGTGCAAAGCTAGTTTTAAACAACTTAATAAGTTAGAGCTGTCCCATACGAGCACTTGTGGTTGTATGAATATTCTTGGCCTGAAAACAACTCATAGTTCGGTCCTTAATCCGACACGGGCAATAATCTCCATCCTACACTACGTGCAAAGACATGCACTCCCGGCTATTGCCAATAATTGCCCGCATCTAAACCATAGTTTTATTTTCATTTTTCCAACCAAAATACCAACCACAAAATGGTCATACCCGAAGAATGTCATATCCAACATTTTTAATCATATCCAAGTCTTATATTCATTTGAGCATGGCTGAGCATGACACTAACTGTGATTACCCAATTTCACATTAAATAATGTCTAAGCTATTCTAGGGTTTTCAAGGTTCACAATTTCCTACTTATCAAGGAAATTTATAAGTCTACCGTACAACTACCATTACTCAAATATAGCAGATTTTAACAAAATAAAGTATGCAAGAAAAATTTAATGAAAACATTTATAAACTGGGATCAATATGGTCAAAGGGGTTTGTTTGCCTTGTCGAGTATCCTCGACTTCAAACTCCCGGTCGTCGAATACACCTGCTTCGTCAGATTCTACACGTCGATGGCGACATATAACAAATACCAAATTTCGATAAGGCCAAAAAGAAATCAGATGGAAATATTCAAATAAAATGATTTCACAAATTCAGGAATGGTGACATGAGTTATTTGTTCTCTTTTGCAATTAAAAGATCTGATTTATTTAAGCTATTATTGCATTATTTACCACCCATTTTATAACTTAAATTTTTCTTATAACAAACCCTAAGTATTTTTACAGATTCAGGTTCCTGAGATTGCAAGGATTCTAATAAAATTTATTTTACCAAATTTGGAGATCATATGCAAAATTTTCATGTATGACATATTTCTAACTTTTCTTTTAAATTTCAATTTGAATTTCAAATAAAATTCAATTCTGAAATATTTTTGGATATTCTGAATATACAGATTTTATATGAATTTATAAATTTATTTCATCAAATTTGGTTAAGTGATTCAAAAGTTATGGCTAAATAAATATCTAGGTTTTTGAATAAATACTGAAAATTAGAAAATTTCCGAAAATGGAAAGTGCGCCACGCGAAATTGCGCTTTCCTTTTCGCGGAATCGCTACCGAGGCGCCGACAAACGGGTCCACCTGTCGGCCGTCAGCTGCGCAGCGCGCGCGGCTAACGCTGGCTGGTCGCGACGCCGAGGTCGACAGCGGGTCCGCATGTCGCCACACGGCCAAGAAGAGGTCGATCGACCGGGCCGGATGGCAATGACGCGAAGATCGGGCTAGGCGTAGCGATCGACACCGGTCCCCCAGACGGCAGCGGCGGTGCGCACGGCCGGCCGACAGTCGGGCCCGCTGGCGGTGACTCAGAGCAGGCGCCAGCTTCCGGTCGCCGACGGCGAACCGAGCCGACCGACAGAATGGGTTCCACCAGAGGCACCAAGAGCCAAGGTGCACTTTGGGTGGCGGACGGTGACCGAGGTGGTCTGGAAGCTGGCAAGACCGCGAGGGCGGCCGAACTCACGGCCGACGGCGACGCGGCCAAGTAGCTACTCCCAAGCTTGAAGATCACCCACACGAGCATCGCATCACAAGGATCCCATTTCGGGTTTAGCTCAAAGAATGAACTACAGAGGAGGGTTCTCACTTATGCAGGGCGACGAAAGAAGAAGTGAGGAGAGGCGGCTCACGGGAAGAAGGGCTTCTACGAGGCTTGGGACGAGCCCCGGAGGTGCTAGGGTGCTTCGGGTTGAAGGAATTGGAGTGAAATGGTTTGAGGTGGCGAATGGGTGGATTTCCTTTCGAGTTTTTGCCGTCACGAGAAGACGACCAAAGCAACGCGAATGGCTTCGCAGGACACGGCTAGCTCGGCCGCGACGAGATGAGAGGGGTTTATATAGGGAAATGAAGTCGGTTTGGGCGCAGTACGACAAAATCTGAGAGGCTGCCTCGCGCGAGAGAGAGCAGGAGAGGGGAGAAGAACGCCACTGGGAGGTTGACACGCGGGGCTGGGATGGCAACACCGTCTACCGAGTTGGCTCAACGACACCAGAATAACCCAAAATTCAATAAAATCAGAAATGCAATATAAAAATATCCATATGATTTATTGTCATGTTTTCTGATCTTTCTTGAAATAAAGAAAATTCTTTTGGCTTTTTCCTATTAAAAGAAATCCAAATTCTCAATATAGCAAAATGGTAAAAGACAAAAGGTAAAAACCTAAAGTCATCAAAATCCTTAAAAATCTAAGAATCATATTTGTGCCACTTGCTCTGTCCTGGAATTAATAAAATAAAATAAAATACAAAGATAATCATGAGGAGACAAGTGGAAATCTGAACCAAAAGATTTGTTCAGGATTTTTCTTACCTTAACCAGAGTTGAAATTTTAACCATGCTGACATATTAATCTAGCTCAACCCTGGTAAAAATATCAAGAATTTATCTCTTCATTTAGTAATTTTTGAAATTCAAGAACAGTCAATCTTAAAAGCTGGAAAATGCAATGTCAGAATTATTACAAATAAAATATTAGATATAAAATTATGAAAATTTTATTAAATGTACATAATATTAATAAGAATCTTTAAAAAAAGTTTCAAAAAATTATAAATTCATTTTAACCTTCAAATAAATGCAAGACAGAATCAGCTAAAGTCTTCAACAGTGCATTGTCAGATTTTTAATAAATAATTTAATTGTCAAAATTATCTGAAAATTTTTCTATACCTTAATATTTACCTTGCCGACCTCTGTAAAAATTTTCATAAAATACCAAGTTTATCTTCTAGCCTAAACTTCCGGTTTTATCCTGATCTATCCAGAGTTATCCTGAGCTCCAGCCTTTGTCTCGGGACGTGGACCCGCCCGACACCGTCCCTGCCGCCGACTTCCTTTTCTCTCTCGACCGCCCGCCCCACCTGTCAGCTCCTTCCTTCGCTTTTTTCCGCTTTTCGCTCGCTGCTCTCTCACCGAGCCGACATCGCCTCTCCGCTTTGTCGCCACCCGCGCCGCAACTCGCCACTCGAGGACACCAAAGACGCCGCTCGCCACGCCGCATCCACCTCGACCATCAGGTTTCTCTCCCGCACTGTAACACCGCGAAAATGCCCGCAAGCCGCCGCTTCACCTCCTCGCCCAAACCCCGCCCAACCGCTTTATTGCTCTATTTAAACGTCGCCATTCGTTGTAAACTCGCGCGCTCCTTCCTCGACCAGCACATCCACACCAAAACGCCATCGCCGCTTAGAACCCCTTCTTCCCCAACCCGTCCGAACACCCGAAAGGGGAAAACTCGCTTTGCGCCGCCACCCATTTCACCCCAACCAATCAACCCAAGCATCCTCATAACACCCTAAACCTTTCCCTACCTCAATTCCACTTCTTCTTCTCCGTGAGCTCTCCTTCGAGCTACTTCCGCCGCCGCTAGCCGCAGACGGTGAGATCACCCTCCGCTATTCCTTTCTTTGCGCTAAAGCTAAAAATGAGTTCCTTGAGGTCTCACCGATACTGTGGTAGCCATTCACCTCGAGAAGCCGCTGCCACGAGCGCAGTGAACCGCGGAGCTCCGCCGCCTTCCGGTGGTAGGCCTCCGCCACCTCCGCCAAAGCGCCACCACCCATAGATGCGCATGAGTGTGCCGAGCAAGAATCGGAACCCATTCCACGATTCTCGCCGTGCCGCCGACGAACCTCGCAACTGCGCGCTCTCTGCGGTCATCGACAATCGGGTCCGCTCGCTGGCCGCTATGCAGCATTGTGCCTCGCGTGCGGGCCCCGGCCGCCGGGCCGCCGACCGAGTAGAGTCGCCACCGCCCTGTGGTCACCGCACAAGCTCGACAAATGGTCCCGCTGCCACCGCTCTCCTGCATGGCTGTCGCCGCTAACCGGGCCTCGCCCGCCGAGCCTCACCAGAGCAAAGCAGTAAAAGGGAAGGCGATTTCAAAGGCAAAGGCGCATTTTCCGCTTTTAGTAAATTTACTAATTTTCTCAGATTTACAAAACCGAATGCATTCAAACTTAAATATCTTTTGAACTATCCAACCAAATGAAGTGAAATAAATTTCTAAATTCATCTAAAATCATCTAGATTTAGAATATGCAAAAATATTTCAAAATTAATTCTGTTTGAATTTCAGATTTAAATTTAAAGAAAGAATTTGTAATATGTTGTGAATAGAATTTCTAATTCAACTTCAAATTGAATGAAACAAATTTTATTAGACTCCATGCTCTGTTAGGAACCTGATTATGCAAAAATACTTAGGTGTACCATGGAAAATAATTGAAGTATAATATAGGGTAAGAAAGTAGTTCCATAATAGTAATTTAAATAATTTCGTGATTTAGAAATTGAAAATCTAGAGTAGTGAAACCTGTAAAATGGTCTCTAAAAATGATAAATAAAAGTGAATTATTCAAGAAACTAAGATTGGCTATTATAAGAACCTAATCAGAAAATGTTCATAAAACTTGTAAATCAATGAACAACAAATATGATAATTCAAACAAGTTGATTTTATTTGGTTCTTATGTCTGATCCTTTCATTTTGTCGAAATTGCCATGTTATTATTATTCGACGGTAGCACTTGATTTAAACTCGTGAATTCGACGATCGTGAGTTTGACGTCGAGGATCATCAACAAGGCAAGCACCCCCTTTGATCATATTGATCCCAGTTTTATAAATGTTTTCATTAAATGTTTTTACTGCATACTTTACTTTTATTAAAGTCTGCTATATTTTGGGTATTGGTAGTCGTATTTATTGTCACATAGAACTTCCTTGATAAGTATGGATTTGTGAACCTTGATAACCCTAGAATAGCATAGACAAGACATGATGTCAATTTGGGTTAATCACATTTGGTGATATGCTTAGCCGTGCTTAAAGAAACATAAAATTGGATACGATTAAAAATGTTGGATATGACTTTAAATGGGTATGACCTTTCTTTTGGTTGGTATTTTGATCAAAATGAAAATAAAACTATGGTTTTGATGCGGCAATTATTGGCAATAGCCGGGTGTACAAGGACTTGTACGTAGTGTAGGGTGGAGATTATTGCCCGATCGGATTAAGGACCGAACTACGTGTTCGTTAAACCCAAGAATTTACCGTGACAACCACAAGTGCTGGTATGGGACAGCTCTAACTTATTAAGTTGCTTAAAACTAGCTTTTCACATTGGTAGGTCAAGTAGTACGAGCCTCTTCAAGGATCGTTGCTCGTAGGGCGCCACACCGAGGTGTTGGGAGTCACGCTTGCTAATACAACGGTGAATACCATACTATGGACATGCTTAATCATTATTGTGCAAAGGATCAGGCAAACATAAACACCATAGTGCGGGTTTAATGTCACCGGCCGGTGCAAAGTTAGGTTAAACAATGTAACGGTTTTGTTATGATCTCCTTGCCGACACACCAAAGGAAGTGTGTTACCGGCCCGCAAAAGAGGTTGATCATTACTTGTGGGTAAAGCTGCACAACTCGCAGAGTGTCAAACTTTTCAAAAGCCGCTCCTCGCGTTATGGGAATCTTGTGCGCCAAAGACTAGTTAACCGCTTTCATTTTCATAAAACTCGGATTTCTACCGACCGTAGGAATGATTACTTGGCAAATTCTCACGGATAAGAGAAATGATTCTTCAAATGGTTATGATACCTGTATTTGATACTTATTTATGCTTACATTCCGCTACTTTCAAGATAAGTCGCTTTTATTTAAATTTCGTTTTATAATCTATTATTCTCAGATTTACATTCCAATTTAGCTTTATGCAAAACAACCATGAGCCTTTCCTTGAAATGGCCTCGCATGTATAATAGGTTTTGTAAAGTCTTATAGTACGTAAGTACTCAACTTGCCCATGTTGATATTTTTAGGTGAAGAAATGATTTTCCGACGATACCTTTTATGACGCAGATTCGGGATGTGAACGATGAATTTTACTAGGGTTCTCCTTGTCGCTTGCTCGTGGGGATTTTGGGATAAAAGGCATACTACAAGAAGAATGTCTCCAATGTTATGCTTTTACTTTTGGTATTGTAAGAATGTTATGTATTTGCTTCCGCCGTAATAATAAAGTTGTGTATGACCGTGATATCAATTTGTATTTGTGCGCATTAGCCACCGATCATGGGACTAGTATCAGATGCACATGGTATCCATTTTCGATATTAATTTATCGAAAATGGGGCCTTACACAGCCCGGCCCACACGCCGCCGAGAGTGAAAAGAAGTCCATAAGCCTCGTGACGTAACGGAGTTTCAACGACGCTGGCTTGGCCAAAACGACACGAAATTTTATAAAAGTTTTACCATAGGTCGGCAAGGATATTAACAGCCTCCTGAAAAATTTTCGCTATTTTATGATGCATGCTGATTTTTAGAAAATTCTGACAGTACAACAGTTGCTGCATTGCCCATTCGGTTTTTCTTTTAATTTGCAATTTAATGAAGTGATTATTTTATAAAACTTTTATGACAGTTTGAAATGATATTCTACAACTTCTGTAAAAATTAAAGACTTTAATTATTAGTATTTAATTTTTAAAAATTCTGACATTTCTGTTTTCCAGATTATTTATTCACTATTTTTGAATTTTTAAAATTATAAAATGAATTAGTAAATTCTTGATATTTTTACTGGAGGTTATTAATGTTTTTATGTCAGCAAGATAAAAATTGTGGGTCAGGATGACTTATAGATATTTTTACCCAATTGTTTTACCATTTTACCCTGAGATATTTACTCATGATTATCTTTGATTAATTATTATTTTTACTAATTCAGCTTACCAACCGATTTAAGCAAGCCGAGGAGAGCCTCAGATATTTATGGGGACTTTGGTAAATTTTTGTTGAATTAACATTTTTACTTTTTACTATTTTCTATTTACCACATTCTTTGTTTCACTTTCTTGCATTAAAGAAAAGCCAAAAGAATATACGTAAAACCAGTAAAATTCAGAAATTTCAAAATAATACACAAAAGATTTTTATTTCATTTTTCTTTATTTTATAATTTTGAGGCTGTTACATCTACCTCTATCTACATGGATATAATATAGAGGGTCGAGTAAGAGCTTCAGAGATTATCGACGGCGCCAAGGGATGGAGATTGTGGTACATTCGCAGAAAGCTACCAAAAGAGGGGTGAATGGGAAAAGATGGGCATAGCCGAATGTCTCTCCCTTTCCTTAGCCGATCCAGAGGCCAATGAGCCCTTGGTGGCCATGGCTTGCTATTTCTGGTCGAACACCTTCAATGCCTTTGTATTCTGGACCGGTCTTGTCTGCCCAGCTCTCCTAGATGTAGCCCAACTTTGCTGCTTAAGACCCGATGGAGATCAAGTATTGGCTTACAGTGCCAAGCCTAAGTACAAACTTATCAAGTCCAAAGGTGAAGGATGGGCTAAGTATATCAGAAATAATAACAAGGTTAATGGACTGGTATCGGACGAAGAACATGTCGCTTTTTTGAATCTTTGGTCAGACCGATTTTTGTTCTGCGGCGCTTCCTTGGGACCAACTCAGGTATACCAAACCATAGCAGAGCAATTGATAGAAGGTCGCGGCTAGCACTTGGAAAATGCTTCTAGGGGCCCGCCGATGATGCACATAATAAGATGTCGGCTTTTTCTCTGGTTTACGAGTTTTATCATCGACAATGTTGGGGACCACTCGTTTATTCAGATTTGACTGTATTGCTTGTTTAGCCAATCTTTTGAGCTAAATCCTCTCAAGACACTGCCTCTCAAGATACTCCGTAAGGCATGGTGCCTCAGCTCACGCCTAGCCGATCGATGGTGAGAGCAAGTGATTTTGACCCGTGATATAAATTTAAAGAGTGCTAAATCGGCCTTCAAGTTCTAATTTTTTGACCGGCTTCCATGGCGACAGCGTAGTGACGCCCCACGTTGGGTAGGGGGTGCTAAGTGGGGTACCCATGGTGTGATCGGGGGTAGGGGGTGCTCTAGCCCCCCGTAACCCCCCGCTCGGTCCGCCCCTGGGTGAGAGATTCATGATGTGCTCCGGGAATGAGACAAAAGTGACCCCTATCGGCTCCAAGAAATATTTATCATTCTTCCTTCAGCTTGACAGTAATGAATTTAAACAAAATGACTTCTTTAGTTATACAAGCACAGCCGATTTCCCATGGCCTTCCTTCCTTCACTTAGATGCCAATAGTGCTCTAATGCCGCAAGATACGTTGGATCTGTTTAAGCTTTTTATTTCGCCAAGTATTTTGCACGTTGGTCTTCACACAAGGAATCAGACTTTTCAACCTTCATACGAATTCTATAGTCCGCCGCTTATGCTAGATGCTTAGGCTTTGGTCAGGTCATTCCGAGTCTGCCACTACTCGATCGGCTTCAACCAAGAGCCAGAGTCCGTAATGCAGTCGTGGCCAACCTTGTCCTTGAAATAGCTGATGAACTTCAGATCAAAGACTTGCCGCACTTCATACTGAATACCCGTCGGTCAGAACGCTTTTCTTCCTGGTGGTTATCTATCGCAGAAGCGCTTTACTCTGACAAGTCAATGTTGGCTATTATCAATGAGTTTTTTCCAAATCTTCCTAAGCTGACAGTAGACACTAACAGCGATTCAAGTGATGAGACTAATTTTGCTGGGTATACTAATACAAATCTTGTAGATGTTGATAAGGTATCGACTAATAATTTTTCTTTACACATTGGTCTTGCCGATACATTTTCTAATCTCCTTTATTTTCGCTCGCATCAAGGCTACCCGCAAGAAGCCCGCTCGCCAATCGGGCAATAAGTCCAAAGGCCACTCCATGACTGCCTCATCGGGTACACCTCTGCAATTTAGGGATTCACAATTGCCTTTGTCTGACATTGAGAAAAACAACCAAGTAAGTATAACACAATCGGCTGTTATTTCTTTTCTTTTGCCCAACCGACATTTAGCCGACTATATTTTTTAAAAGAAGAAAACAAAATACACCAAGACTCTCGCTAAAAGGTGATCCAAGCCCCAAGAGCAGAGCGCGAGAGTTCGCCACATGCATCGGCTATCGCAGAGGTAAATAGTCGTACTTTTGTTAAGTGACTTATATCTCTCAATACATCGGCTTATCCTTCATTTTGCTTCTTTTAGCCAATGCAATCACCAAGTTGCAAAGATCTTAGCTGATCTTCCCAAGATTTCTTCGCGCCACTCTTCCACCACGGCCGACTCCAACAATCCGATCACGACCGCCGGAGTTCTCTCGACCGACAAATTTGTTGGGCTTCTCCCCGCCGATCTTGACGATCCGCAGATCCCGCCACCGATGACTATGACGCAGAGATCGTGAAGATTCTCGGCGTCGAAGAAGCGAAGGCCGCCATGACCTCTACTCCGGCATGAAAGAACGACTTAACAAACTCTTCGACTTGGTGATGCAGCCTCAACGAGATTTTGGCCAACAACCAACGGACCAGATGCCATGGCCGCAGAGAAGCCGATCCGCCTCCGTGGCCATGGAAGCTCTTCTCAATGTCCGCCACTTGACGAGGTGGTCTCAGCGGAGGCACTGTGCAAGGATAGAGCAACATGAGACTCAAGAAGTCGATCGTAAAATCCTAGATGAGCTCGCGTCGATACCAAGGCCAAGAAGCGTAAATTTGATGCCGATAATCGAGCTGATCAAAACCACGAAGAACTCCATCGGCAAGCTTGAATTAACCAAGAAGTCTCTGGAAGAGTTGGTCAAGACAGTAAAAGTTAATCATAGAAGGCCACAGACTCGAGAAGACTTCGCCGCCATCAAGGACCGTGGTTAGGCATTGCGATGGCCATGGTCGCGGAAAAACAGATGGCCAAGGTGTTGCCAGTGCTAGGAAGCACAAAAGAAGACGATCACATCATTGATGAGGTTCAATGTGATTGCAAAGGCCGCAGTGCCCGCCTTTGGGCAACTCTTCCGTGCTCAGCATCCAATATTAATGAGATGTAAAATTTTGTCACTGCTTTGGAAATACTTATTTGAATACTCAGAATCTTTATGATCGGCCGTTTAACCGATTTTAAGTTTACCTTTTCGTAATTTTATCTCCTTTATGAGTCTGCAATCTTTTTTAGCCGATTAACAACACCGTGTTAACTTGGCTTTTAACGCAATTCTTAGTCGACTAGGCTCCAATCCAGACGCTAGGATAGTATTTCTTCAAGTATTTCCCGTTAATAGCTTTAGGCAAAACATACCCCTCCAACGTTTCCAGTATATACGAATTTCCACCGACTAGCCGACTAACCTTGTATGGTCCTTCCTACATAGGTGACCATTTTCCAATTGGCTATCTTTCAAACCAATAGGCGTAATCGCTTTCCACACTAAATCGCTTGATCAAAAGATTTAGGCATGACCTTTTATTATATGCTTTTGCAACTCTAACTTTATTCCTTTGCCGATCAAGCGTGAGACAAACGTAACTCGCCAACTCATCCAAGTTATCGACCATCAAATTGTTATATTCCCGAGCCAACAAACCATTTTGCCCGCCACTGATAGACTCAATGTTGATCTCCACGGTAAACGGCTTCTTGACCATATACCAACCGGTAAGGTGAAAGCTTCATTGTTCGTGATAAGCTAGCCGATACGCCCAAAGTGACTCGATAGGTTGAGTGCCAATTCCTTGGTCTTTCCTCGATTTTCCATTTGATCAACTTAATTAACGTTTTGTTAGACGACTCGGCTTGTTCGTTAGCCTGAGCGTAATATGGGGATGAGTTTAATAATTTAATCCCCAGACTTGTCGCAGAACTCGAAATTCATTAGACATGAACACCGCATCTTGATCGGTCGTGATTGTTTGCGGTATTCCAAACCGATGGACAATATGTTCATTAACAAAACCGATTGCTTCAATATCGTCACCTTCTTAAGTGTATAGCTTCAACCCATTTAGAGAAATAATTTGTCGCGCCAAAATAAACTTGTGGCCTTTACTCAAGCAGAAATATTTGGCCGATTACATCTATCCCCAACCTCCGAACGACCACGGCTTGATAATTGGTGTAAAGCCGATGTCGGTGCTAGTTGTATATTGCCAAACTTCGACAAGTCCGACATCCTTTATAATATTTGAAACAATCATCCAAAGATTGTCGGCCAAAAATAACCCGCTCGACTAAGCATACATTTCATCTTATGATAAGAGCCGATTGATGAGATCCGCAAATACCTTCATGTACTTCACCCATTGCTACCCGTGCTTCTTCGGTTCCAAGACATCTCAACAAAGAAGCCTTCCATCGTCCGATAGTATAACGTGGTCGTCCATAACTATATACTTTAAAGCTTGTCGCTTAACCTTGCGCTCGCTGGCTTAGATGGGTCGATCGATAATTCTTTATTTGTGTTCTCCAATCAACAATGTCTATGCACATGACGGCTTTGTCTACTAGTTCGCCATTCGACATCGGTCAAAGTCTTTGTACCGATGCCCGTTGAGCTAGCGAAGTTAGCTCTATCGCTCGATTCTCGAGGATATGACCGATAGAAAATGATGTAAACGAGTCGATAATCTCAAGCACTATTCCAAATATTTCAAAAAGATTTCATCTCGACATTGGTATTCTCCTTTATCTCATTGCACAATCAACATGGAATCCCCGTATGCCTCAATAGCACTTACTCCGATATTTTCTAACAATTGCAAGCCCTTGAGCAATGCTTCATACTCACCGATTATTTGAGCATCGACTATTTAACCAAATGCAAATTCAAAATTATACCCTTTGGGTGATATGAGTATAATACCGATTCCATCACCTTCTCTCGCACATCGACCCATCAAAAACAATTGCTAACGGGCAGATACCAAATCGGCAGAAGATCATGCCCTCGTTATAAAACCGCCGTAACTTGTCCTTAACCGCTTTAGCCGATTCGTAAATCGTGTCGAACTCTATCAAGGCATAAGCCCATTTGCCAAGTCGACTCAGAAATTGAGTCGATAACATATATTTTATAACATCGGTTTTACGCACCACCTTACAAGCCAATGCTAAAATATAATGTCTTAGCTTTGTACATGAGAAATATAAAGACAAGCACAATTTCTCAATGAAAGGGTACCGACTTCAAAGATCAAGTAGGCGCCGCTTAAATAAAAGATAACCCTTTCCTTACCATCGACTTCTTGTGCTAAAACAACTCCAATAGTTTCTCCTCACCATATATATAACCCGAAAGGAATCCTTTTCGTGAAAGTGCGCAAAACCGAGGATTAGCTAGATATTCTTTGACATCACAAAAGCCTTTTGTCGATCAATTCCCACACGAATTCTTGATTATCCTTTAATTTTAACAAAGGGGGTAAAAGCACAACCGACTGTAAAGATTTGAGATAAATCTACGAGATAGTTAATCTTGCCGATCAACTTTTGTAATTTATTTTTGCATGTTGGCGGCATTGTTTCAACTATGGCTTTCTACTCTTGCTTGATTGACTTCAATACCTCTTTCGTGGTACCATAAAGCCCAAAATTGCCCAATGACACGCCAAACGCACATTTGAAAGGAGTAATCTTTAAGCCATGCGATCTTATGTTCAAAACCTTTTTAAATCGCCAAATGTTGCAAGTCATCTGCAGATTTTACTACAACATCATCGATATATATTTCGACAATATGACCGATCAAGTCATGAAAATCAGATTCATGGCCCATCGGTATGTTGCCCCGTTCTTCAAACCGAAAGTCATTACCGCCCACTCGAATAAACCTATGGCACCAGGATATCTAAAAGTCGCTTTCAGATATCGCTTCGCCATGAATATCCGATTGTATCCTGATTTCCGCCCGTAAAACTTATGATTTTATTCCCGATGTAGCATCGATAAGCATATCGCTATGGGCATCGGTATTCATCTTTGGCGCCGTCTTATTCAAATCTCTAAAGTCGACACATACCAAGTTTTCCATTTTTCTTCATGATCGAACGATGTTGGAAACCCACTCACAGATCGGCAAGGCATAATAAATTTTGCCTCCAACAATCGCTCTATTTCTCTTTTATAATATTATACAGGCCGGATTAAAACGCCTATGGTATCGTTTAACGCCGATATCCTCGTTTAATAGATAGCCGATGTTCTACCAACTATCGATCTAAACCGTGCATCTCGTGATACTCCCAAGAAAAACAATCTTTATAATTTCTAAGGATCTTGATCAATCTTTCTTTGTATTTTACATCTAATTTTGCACTAATAAAAGTTGGTTTTTCCTATCACCACTACCTATATCGACTTCTTCAAGCGCATCGCTGGATGTGAAGCCTTGACCCAACTTTTCAATGTCTTGAAAATCTTCTATAGCCTCATAACTATCTCGCTATTTGCCGATAGCTTTGCATTTTATTTTGTAACGCCTTCATTGTTTTTCTTGTCCCCATCGGCGCAATACTTCATTTGTCCGATCAAATGTGCTTGGCTTGACACCGATCGCATAAGTTCGACTTACTCACGCAGATGAAGTCACACCATCAAGAGTTTTTCCCAAATACATCCAATTTTCTTCGTTGCCAATTCGCGATCGTAATCCAGCTATGGCGATATGAGCCGATGTGTCACTGTGACAACTTCAACTTCCTCCATTCCATTGAACAAGCGCTGATGCAAAGTCGACGGAATGCAAATGGCGGAATCCAATCTCACCAAGCGTAACATCGTAATTTCCTTGGCGCCAATGACAAAGAATGCGATCGGCAAAGTTTTATCGCCGATACCAATTCTATAACCATAACGCCCCTTGGCCTCTCGTGGGATCACCGTGAAGTCGCTTAAAACCATATTAGTCTTAATCAAGTCTTCATCGACTTACCCAATTTCTTGCAAGTCGATAGGGCATTAGATTTATCAGAGCTCCACCGCCTACCAAAGATCCTTGATATCGGCTTGCCATTTATATACCCTTTTAGATACAATGGTTTTAGATGCCGATGATCATCTCTTGGTTTCTCAAAATTGCATTTGGATGCCTCGAACATGATCGAGCAAAAGTCTCTTTAGCCGATCCGATTTTGATTTTGAATTGGCCGCAATGTGAACACCATATTGATATCCATCGGAGGCGATCGCCCCGATCATAGGAGAATCCGTGTCATCCGCTAACTCAAAATCTTCCTCGCCCGTTTCTTTTTCCTCCATTCCTTCTTGATAACCTTGATCGGACGAAGCTCATTAAAAGTCTCATCCTCTGCTTTTCTCGTGACGGCTTCTCCGATCTCTTGAGTCCTTAGTCTCGGCCGCCTCATACTGCAGATCGGCTAAGGCCGTGGACACCACCTAGGTTTAGGCTCTCATCGCTTTCATATTTGGCCACCAAATTTTCCGATCCAACTAGTCTTTTGTGTTACAACTTCGCTTGATGCCCGATCCGTTCGGATATTCTTCGCGAACAGCCTTCAGAATTTTTGTTATGGTCTCGAATCGGTCCGCATGCCTATCTCTAGCCGATTGTTTAGGCCAATCGCCTTGGGGATAATGCTCCATCGGGTGTATACTGAGATGGCAATGCTACTCCCTTTCCCAACAAAATTGCCAAAAGGACACCTTCTATGTGCTCTTTCCACGCTCGTGTGATATAAATTATTCGACCGACGAGTAGGATATCGTGGTCGATTATTCATTCTCTCATATTTCTCCATCAACTGAGAAAACGTCGGTCCCGACCTTTTTGTTGGCTGCCTTGATGGTGATTTTTCGGCTTTATACCATTTACCCACCTGAGGATTTCCATTGGGTTTAATGGTTCTTGAATTCTTCCCCTCATGATCCGCTTCTATTTGTAATGATCTGATTGTAATCTTCAATGTCTGGCTGCCATTTGAAGTTGACTGAATGTCAACTTGCCGATCCCTTTTTGGCTCATCATGCATCGGCTTTTTCCATTTGCCCGAACATTGAACCATGTTAGTAGGGAATAGATCAGCATCAACTTGCATAGTCGGCTCATCGTAATTTTAGCCGACCATCCTCGATAGCCAATCGGATCTATTGATGTAAAATATTGCAATCATTAGTATTGTGAGAAAAAGAATGGTGCCACTTGCAATACCGCGCTTTTTGATCTCGCACCAATGGTATGACGGTCCTTCGGCAACCATATTATTTTTTCTGCAACAACAAATCAAAAATACGATCACACTTAGAGACGCCAAAGGCGATTTGACTTCCGACTTATTCCTAGTCGGCTTGAGCCAAGAACAAACTAAGGATTTTCTCGACCCTTTTATCCATTCGCTATATTTATTTCGCTTCATCATCATCTTCAAGAATCGCTTGACAATAATCGACCATATTAACTTTGGCTTTATCTTTTCTTTATTACTACTATTTTTAAATCTTTTAAACACTTTATTATCTGTGAATCGGCTTTCTTGAGCCGACACACGATGAAGCGTATGACTTAGATCGCTGATCTCCGTCCTCCAAACTTCTCTCTAAGTGGTGAAATTAACCCTTGAAAATCCAAATCAGCGAGTTGGTTATCGGGCAATGTGACACTAAAACATCGGTTTCTGATTTCTCTGAATCTTTTAATACAATCAGCCACTGATTCTCCAAATTTCTGGTGGACTGAGCTTAGGTCGAAGATCCTGAGTTCTAAACTGCCTGACAAAAAGTATTTGTGAAATCGGCTTTCCAAATCGTTCCATAAGTGGACCGGATTTGGAGGCAAACAAGTGAACTAAGTAAAGTCGCCGACAAAGGACAACGGGAACAATCTTATTATCACCCATCGGACCGAGCTACTTGGTCATTGCGCGATAAAGTGTCCGATATGCTCCAAGGTAGTAATAGAGTCATCACCGAGAATTTTGCAAAATTTGGGACTTTGAAATTGTGAGGGTAAGGCATGCGATCTATGTAATCGGATACGGCTTTTATAGCCGATAACCTTTCCTTTTGGCTATATGCCGAACCGAACCCTCAAGACGGCAGAGATTTGATCGGTCCAGCCGCATATCGCCACCGGAATAGTAGGCCCTGATAATGTTGGTCGAAGTTGGCATTTCGCCCCGAGTGTGAACTCCTGTTGCTAATTAGGTTGAGCCGATGGCGACGAGTGTACCGATCGCATCTATTATGTCTAACTTGGGGTTCGTATAGGGACAAAAGGTTCAATAAGTTACTACCTTATGTGGACTCGGATTTCTAGGCAGGTAGTATCATGTGGGTATCTTCGCACCCAATCTACCGTGAAACCGATTATGAAAAGAATAGAACGGCCGACGGCAGTAGATTTGTTGATGCGCCTAATTTGCTTGGCCGATGTAGGCTTGGTAATGGCTTACCCCACTTGGCCGAGGGTCTCTAGGCAATATGATGGTGGGTTGAGTAGGCATCATGGTAGGGTGAGGTTATAGCCGATGGTTTAGGATCGCAGTGTGCTCTGTGTATTTTGAGCTATTGAAAAACAGGTAATTTGGTAGAGCTTGTAATGGGTCAAGCAGACACGGACGAGGCCAATTCTCGGCGATAGTTTTAACATCGCTTGCTATCATCGGCTTGCGTGGTGATAAGAGCCGATGATTGGTTTATTAAGGCATGGTGCATGATCGATTAATCATAGCCGATAATTCGGTTTGAGCAAGCGATATCGGCCACGGCTCGTGACACCGATCCCCAAGGCGCTGACCGTCAAGCAGGCGGATTTTTGAGTGACGCCACGCCTAGTCTTCGATAACAACTTAGCATCATCTCTTCTAGCGCAGCTCGATCTTCGACATTTCACGTTGTTTCGCATCAAATCGCCCATTGTTAGGACGATTATAGCTTCGTTGAGATTGATGGCGGAATCGACTTCGATGAAGACATTGGTCCCACCGGCGTATAAGAGTGTGTTGGCGTAAAACTTGAAGTAGGGTTTCGACAACAAGACACCGCATTTAACACCGTTCGTGAGCGTGCCACTATTTGACCTATAATCGACAAGGTAAAAATATAAAATTTTCTCAAAGCCGATCGTGACGATCAATCGCTTAGACTCCATCACCTAAACCGATCTAGATCAAGGTAACACGGTAAATCTAATTAGCCGACAGGCTAATCGAGGATAAAGGTAGATTGATTCTGAAGAAGGCGATGCGCAACAAAATCAGAATAAATCAAACCTGGGGTGTAATTTGAAAAAGATCAACAATCGGCGATGCGCAACTTCATTGATCAAGATCGAATTACAAAGACTAAATTACAAGAAGATACTCCTAGTCGATAGGAAAAGTAATGTAAATTGGTGTGTTTTGGTTGTGTTGGATATCTCGCAGCCTTGCTTTGGTCCTTCTTTTATACCAATCGGCCGATCATGTCCTATTACAACACATTTCAAAACTCGATCCAGATCGCCTTGTTTCGATAGTTTATCCTCGAGATCTTGCCGCTGCCTAATATCTTCAAATCTTTCCAAATCATCCGTTAGTTTCCACATGTTTGACTTTCTTGCCGATTTTGACTAGACTTGCCAAATTCTGGTGCAAACACAGGCTTACCAGCTCGAGCTGCTACTAACCATCAACTAACTGGTCTGGGTATACCTATATATAGTGGATGATCAAAATTGATAAAAATGATCTCGTAAGCATGCATTCAAGACTGTGCCAACTAGCTTACATGCACATGTACATATATAGCTCAATAACAAAGGCCCTCATTTTTTATATTAAATATTAATAATAGGTAATATGCGCATACAGTACTAGTCACATGATCAGTGGCTAGTACGCACATTTACTACATTGATATCACATCCATACATAATGTACATATATTTCATTAGGTAAATTATGGCTTACAAACCAAAAGTACATATTGTTGCAAATGAAAAATCCAAAAGATTTGTAGTTTGCCCAATACTCTCACAGCAACTAACACTGTAAAGCCCAAGAAAACTCATCGTTAATATCGCTGAATCCTACGCCAAAGTAAATATCGCGGGTATTCGATTCTTCACCTAAAAGCAACAACAATAGCAAGTTGAGTACTTTACGACTCAAAGACTTTACAAAACCTATAATATATGCAGCTTGAATCAAGAGAAAGGCTTTATAGTTAGTTTGCATAAAGCCAATTTAAATTGTAAATACTTATATTAGATTTCAAAAGGAATTTCAAGAAACAATTTGACTTGGTAAATAAAATAATAGTATGTAAGCATAAGTAATTAAATTTCACGAACCTTTATGATGTGATCACCATAAATGTAACATCCTAAAAATACAATAAAATGAAAATGGGTATTTTTAATTTGAATATGATTATTTCGAGTTCTCTTGGCATTATTGGTTTTATTTGGATTTCTTTGGATTTATGCTTTGAATGAAAAAATCCAAGAAATGGAATTGATGAATGGATAATGGTAAAACATAAAAACATAAAATTAAAATATTGAAAAGTTAATATTAAATATCTTGACTACTCGTGTAAACCATTTCAATCGATACATAAATTTTAATGCATAGCATAGTGGATAAATAATTTAAAAGACTTCCTTTGACCTCTAAATAGTGCAAGGACAGATTTACTATAAAACATTCGAACATTATATGCATTTTTAAAATTACCAAAATATCCTCAAAGAATTATTTACTCGTTAAAAATATTATAAATTTATAATGTCGTTAAACCTTTTAAAATTCAATAATGTAAACTCCAAAATGAAAATTGGAGTGTCGTAATTATTATAAAATCAATACATAATATTTTGACTTGAAAATTTTATGGGTACACCTCAACTAAAATAAAACTATGTTAAAAAGTCTGAAAAAGAAATACTATAGTTATCACACTTAAATAAATGAAAACCCAAAATGACAATTCTGGGCAATGCAGAGTGTAAGAGTTTTTATAAATTAACTATAAGATATTTTGGTTCCAAAATTTTACTGGAAGGTAAAAGATACCGAAGACCTCGTAAAAAATTTTAGAAAATTTGACAAATGAATTGGTGGGTGAATTATTGTAAGTACTAACCTGTCTCGCCAAATTTCATCACATAATCTCGCTCTCTCACGCCATGTGGGCCCCAACATCGTGCAGAACCATTCGCTAGAATCACCGGAGAAGCCCTCTCTTTCTCCGTCCGGTGGTCCCTGGCCCCACTATTAGTCACCTCCCCTCTAGTCTTCTCCTCTCCTACGAGACGAGCTCGTTTTCGGCCCTTCACTCGCGCCGCAACCACTCCACCGCCAAGCAATTGGTTGCAGCCATGTCCAACCTCGTTCTCCCGGCCATATCGTGTCACTTATGCCTCAAGAGAAATCGTACACTCGCCGCTCGCACGTAACCGAGCCACATTCTGCTCCTCGCGATCAAGAGCCGTGGGTCATCAATTGCCGCCTATAAATACCGAATCATCGCCACCATGAGTTGCTTTCCTCCTCGCCTAGACACAAATTCGAGTCCCGAGCCGAGTGCCTCCACCAAAGCTTTCCCCTCTCGCTTACGCAGAGCCCAAAGGGGAAATCGCAAATTGAGTCAATCTAGTATCAATCCTTGAAATCAACTCACCACAAAGCTTCTCCAAGAATGCTAGTATACTAATCAAACTTCCGCTTCACTCTTTCTTGCTTGCACCAACTTTTTCGTCGTTTTCTTCTTCTCTACCGACGATCGCTGGCACCGCCTTCGGTTCTTCTTCGGCCGAATCTTCGTGTAAAATGGACTTCCCGATCTTAGTGTTGCTCAAATAGTTCTATTGCATGCCTATCTTGGCTCACATCTTCGCCGCGCCATCACGCCATTATTGGTCATCGAGCTCCATTGGGAGCTATGCTCGATCACCCCGAGCCTCAAAAACAGACCACTAGGATCGCTTTACCATGTTGAAGCTCACTGAACCCATTCTCCTAATTGGCGGTGGTTCGCCATCGCGAGCCCAAAACCGGCCTCCTGCTCGGTCTCACTGCTCTCAAGTCCTGACGCCACCAACAGAATGAAGTCAATTCAAATCCCAGAATACGCTCGCTAATGAAGAAAACATATTTTGTGTTTTCTCCGAGAATTACTCAAGCTTATTGTCAGTTCAAGTGGCAATAGCTTCAAATTTTTATCCAATTTTAATGAAACAAATTTCTATATTCATATAAAATCAAGTACTTTCTTAATATGCAATATATTTTGAAAGTGATCTCGGGTACATTTGAAATTCAAACCTAAAAGAAAAGGCCCAAGGTATGCTACATATATAAAAATGTTGTAGACAAACTTGAAATTTAATGACACTAATTTTAATAGAATCCTTATACTTCCAGAACTCAAATATATAAAAATATTTAGATTTCAAATTTTGTTTGAATCATTTTCCAATAGAGGTTGTTCTCAATACTATAAATATTAAAAATATAGAATTGATTAGTAAATACTAGTATAACAAAGAGGCTATCTGAATTGGCTAAAATGATTAAGGAACAAGCTTTATTTGAATTAGACTTAAAAATAGAGTATGACCCAAGTGTGAAAAATGTATATATATGCATAGAAAATCAAATAGTTAGAATAGGGATTAAATAAACTCAAATCCTTGTAAAACTAGTTTGTTGTGCTCTTGATATCTCAAGGATACCAGATATGTAAAATTTTAGGTTTCATTATAGTTAGCATTAAATGTTCAAGAGTGAAGCATTAACATTTGTGTAATCCGAATAGTTATATCTTTCACAAACTAACTCCAAATTTGACAAAACCAAATCCTAGCACTACTACGTAAAAACTCATCACATACGGTTCAAAAATCATCATCATTTGGTTTTGTGAACCGTCCGCAAAAATGTGTCGTTGATGAGAAGGCACATCACGCATTTGTTTCCGAACCGTCAAGAAAACTAATATCGAGACGGTTCTATCTATTTAATCGCTGTGATGCCCCAAGCAATTGCATCTAGAGTACTACGAGATTTTATGACCTCTCATCGTGCAAGTGTTGCCTCAATGCATCTAGGATGTTTTGATATTGAATTGCAAAATCTATAATTGGTTGCGCTTGTAAATGTCATTGCATAAATATCTAAGGAGAATAAAATTTCAACATCGATACTAATCATGGATGTTCGCCAAGAGAGTTACGGAAAACATTATTTTATAGTTCAAGCCTAGAACACCTTACCACAAATATGATACCACAAATATGATAACAAAATATTTCATAGTTCGTAACAATACATTAACAAAATATGATATATACCACAATTATCAATAAGTGTTCAGTTAGAAACCACATTATTTCAGAGCTCAAGACAAGAAAACCTTATAGTTTTTCATGTCTTCCATAATATGTGCCATAGCTTCGCAATAGAGGCTTCTTTGCCTCTCTCAAGTTCCACAACTCCAAAGAAGTGCCGATTTGTTTGACACCAATAATCGATTGATCTTCAGCCATATCTCTCAGTCCCTACAAATTAAAAGAGATCATGTTGTTGTGAGAAGTATAGTAACCACATCGAATTCAATACTAGAAACCTTCATATTACCTCTATAAGCTCAACTTTAGCTTCTTCCAGCTCTGCATTCGCCCTGTGGTCCTTATCGATGAGTGCCGTGTTAAGGATTCATATATTGCAAGCGATCATCTATATCTTTCAGTTTTTGTTTCATCTCATAAATCTTTTCTGTTATCTCAGATTTCCCCTTCAGTTGTTCAATCTCCACCTCAAGTTTTTGTTTATATTCTAATAACTTTTCCATGTCGTCGATCTACTAGAATGTAATACTTGTTCTCATCAAATCCCAACCGACACCATCCTAGCAAATCAAGCTAGCATTGCACTATATATACATTATTACATTCAATACTTAAATACAATAAACGATTGTAGTTCCAATTTTAAGCACCATGTATACAAAGTGAACTTGCAATGGCAGAGTATGTAAATGAAGTCATCTTTGCATCAATATTTCTAAGAGTATGTAAATTAAGTCATTATATGTCATACTATGTAAAGCTAAAGCATTATAAGTCATTGTGATCGAACACATCATTCATGTGGCTTTCATTTTTCATAAAAAGGTAGTGTAAGCATATATAGATAAACAAATTTGCAATCGATGTAACAAACACATTATACAAACCAAAGCATGCTACCAATAACTCTCGTGACCGAATTTTATTCTCACATAGCCATACCTAACTAGTAACCTCACTGGATGTCGGGAGATGGTGCTCGCGACGGAGGAGTTCGCAGGCGCCTACCAGAGGAGGAGGAGGGTCGCCGCCTCACGGATGCCGGGAGGAGGTGCTCATGACGGAGGAGTTCAAGCGCAAGGCCGAGGAGGAGGAGGTGGCTGCCGCCGCCTCGCGGATGCCGGGAGGAGGTGCTCGCGAACGGAGTACTCGTGGCTTGCGCCGGGAGAAATTGGCCAGAGGAGGAGGTGGCTGCTCGCCGCCTCACGGATGCCGGGAGGTGGGTTGTCGGGGCCTAGGATTTGCGGGAGACGAAACGCATGGATCGACCGCGCTATGAACCTCTATCGGTATGGTTATATAGGGTTTCGAGGTCGATCACGCACGTTTTCTATTTAAAACAATCGTGATATTAAATTATCACAAACGGTTTGCATTTAAACCGTTTATGATATTATCACGTAAGGTTTTGAACTAAAACCGTCTCGATATGACCGACGGTTCATGAAAAGAACCGCTCAGGATTGTCTCACCGACGTTTCACTATAGAACCGCCAGCCGATGTTCATTATCATAGACGGTTTTACCAAACCGCTCTGTTAAGACGCCTAATATAAGTCTTTCTCGTAGTAGTGTAGTAACATGAAAAATAATATCCTCTGTTTATGTAAAAATACATTATGTTTGTGTAAATTTCAAGTCAATATCGTGCCCTAATGATCACTTATATGAAAAATATCTCGATAAAAGCCAAACAACGCGGAATCAATCAGAAAGCACTCTTAGAGACATCCCTACTAATGCCTAAAAATGGTTAAATAATCCCATAAGGTGCAAAATGCAAACTTAAATCGAAATCGAACCTTTGTTGCAGAGATTTTAGAAACACTTAAGCCTTTTGGCAGCTCATAGAACATCTTGTCTAAATGCAAATATTATGAAGATCAGTTTAGAAATGATATTTAGTATATGGACTACCATATTCTTAAAAAATATTTTATTTACAACTTGATTTTCATCTCAATCCAACTAGTGCAAAAACCCTAAGTGTTAATCATACACTTCACCTTTCTAACTGGTTCCTTATAGCGAACTCCTTAATATCATATAAGCTATTTCAACAATGAATATAATGTCTAGTCTAAGCACTAAAATGTATGAAATCAGCTTAAGAATGTTCTCCAAAGTATATCCTATGCTATTCTAAATAAATAATCTCTTTTCACATGCTTTGCATATAAATCATGTTAAAGGTAATAACCTTAAGTATTATGTTTTCTCGAGCTTCATAATATGAATAAACAAACTTGGTAATAATGAAGAAACCCATAGTTAAGATATTTGTATCACCGTAATCTTCTTAAAACCATATATATAACCAGCAACCTAACTTAACTGATCTATCATATTCGAAACCGCTTGTTATGCAAATTCAAATAAGGATTTTAGTGCTATTCATTCACAGCATTGAACATAATGATCTAATGTTTTAATTCTATTAATCCAAATAATTTTAGCATCTAGAATTCGAAGTTATAAATACAAGAATTCATAATTTTAGACTCTTGAATTTGTAATTCTAGAAAAGATAATCTATAAATGAAACCTTGCTTTGCTCAACCTAAAAGCCATTAACAAATGAATGTATAATTAACTAAATCATGAGTTCTTGAAATCATTCAATTCAAACCCTAAAACATTCCTGTTTTCTTCAGTAAGTCTTTATTTGGTTTTCTGTCTGTTTTCTTTTTCCCTTATTGAAGTTGGATATTTGCTATATTTCCGATTGAACGACGTAGAATCCGACGCCTCTACACTTCGGCCGCCCACGCTACTTTCGAGTTCGCCGTAAGCAATAAATAAGCAAGGAAGCACCCTTTGATCATGTTGATCCCAAGATTTAATATTCATTGTGTTTATCAAACTGCTTTCATGCATGCATTTATTTCGTGAATTCGCTTATTTTGTGGTACTCGTAGATATACCGTTGTCTCATGCAACTTCCTTGATAAGTATGGATATGTGAACCTTGTTTACCATAGATTAAGGATAGACATTACTTAATATTATCATGGGTATATGCGATTACATTTTAACCATGCTTAGCCATGCTTTAGAACCCATGAGGTAGATGATCGATCAAAATTGTTTCTTGAGAAATGGAAAATGTTGGATATGACATCGTTGGTTGCCGGTATTTTGATTAAAATACCCAAAATAAAACTATGGTTTTGATGCGACGATTATTGGCCATAGCCGGATGTACAGAGGGATTTGCATGTAGTGTAGGGTGAAGTATTACCCGTGTTTGATTAAGGACCGAACATAGTGTTGTATGATCCAAGATAATCCGCATAACCACAAGTGTTGGGATGGGGAAGCATTAAACCAATTAAGTTATCTAGTTTAACTTTGCACATTGGTAGGCGGGAGCTAAAGGTACAATCCTTTCTAGGTCTATTTGTGAGGGCTTCCACACTTCTGTGGGTAAATGCATACCTGTAACTGTACGCCTTGCCATGAATGTAAATAAATAAGGTTGGGTGTTACGTTGTAACATTCCAAAAATTAAAATAGAGTAAGAAATTAAATTTTATAATTTAATTATATTTATTAATGCTTTTTCTGCATTTTCTGAATTTTTCTGGATTTTCCTTGATTTTGCTCTAATGGAAAAATCTTTATATGTAATAAATAAATAAATAAATAACAATAATAAAATTTACATAAATAAAATGTATAAAAATCCCTGCCTAATCTTGAGAAATCTCTAGAGTTCTACTCCTGAATTTTTTTAAAAAAATTCAAGTAATCATAATATACAATAAATGCCTCATTTAATGATTCATGACTAGCAATAGTAAAAACGTAAATTAAATTGCCATTATTTCGATATGAAAATTTTATATTATCTTCTCCCTGGATAGTACATCTACAGTAAAAAATATTAAAATAAATAATCATTTTTAATAAATTTAAAATTTCAAAAATAATTTCTAAAAATCCAATAATCATAATGTCGAATTTTATAAATTAAATACAAAATATATTAAATTAAAAATTTTAATTAAGTCTTATATGACCAAGGGAACTCCTATATAAAAGTTTCAAAAGTTTTGATAAAGTATAAGTGTCTGATAAATTAAAAACAAAACCCAATTTTGTGCAAAGTAGCTTGTCGTAATTTTTATAAAATCTACACATAATATATCAAGCTGAAAATTTGAAAATATAATCTTCCTTATCTCTAGTACGTGCATTAAAATCCTCATTAAATGTGAGACATGATACCCAACTGATTCAATGAACTTATCCTCAACTGATCATCAAATTGCTTGAAGTCCACCATTCCATCGCCGAATCTGGACCCCATTGCACTGCGGCGCCCAATTGCCACCAAGACGCCGCTTCTTCTTCTCTAGACGCCGATGCTCCTAAGCGAAATTTCGCGCCGCCTCGTAGCTGCGCCACCGCCGCAGCCGCACCGCACGGCCAGCCTTTTCCGCCACTGCCACGCCACGCTGCCACCGCTCTGCTTTACAGCCACGCTACTCTCTGCTGAGCCGCAGCTCCCATCGAGTTCACTCGTGAACGAACTCGGCACACTCAAGACCGGCTATAAAGGCGCACTTCGCGCAAACCGCGCATTCACTTCCTCTCCTTCCATTCAATTTCTTTAGCTAACTCGCCCAATTTCTTTTCTTCCGCCATTGCTCCAACCTTTAGCTCGGGAAAACCAAAACATTTGGGTGAATCATTCAATCAACTTCAATTGCTTTGTACCAAAGCATCATCAAGCCACTAGGATCTAAAGCCCTCAAAATATCTCGAGTTCTTCATGTGAAAACCGCCGCCACTGTGGCCTTTCTACCCCACTACCGCCTCTCTGGTAGAGCTCTCCTGAGTTTCGACCTCACCGATTAGTAAAATGGAATCCATTGACTGCTGATGCTTTATTTGCTACCGATTCTAACCGAACCACCTTGGTTCATCTTCTCCGACGAGTCACCTTCTTTGCCGCAGCAGCTTCTCTGGGCGTACCACCGTGGACCTCCTCTTGCCGAATCGAACCCCACGGACGTGCCTTGCCGAGCTCGTGCTCCCTCCGCCCTCGCCGCACTGGCCTCACGAGCTCCATCACGCAGATGCCCTAGCCGAGCTCGTCAAGTCTCTAGCGAGTGGGTCCAAGGTCAAGGGCACGCCAAGCTCAAAGGAATGCGCCATAGTGAAGAATACGCCTTCTGCTAGGTGAAATCGTATTTTCTAATTTCCATCCGAATTCTGAACAAACCAAATTCAAATTAGCATAACTTTGATATATAGCTCCAAACTAGATGAAATAAATTTATACATTCGTATAAAATTGTGAATATTCTGAATATACAAAATATTTAACTTTTCAACCACGTAAGAATTATTTGAATCAAGATTTGATAAAACCCTATTATGGCCTTTATGCAATAATTGTGCAATATAACTCTTAAAATAATAAAATAATTTTTATATGGTTCTGCATCCATTATAAACTCAAATATGAAAAACATTTAATTTTTGAACTAAGCTTGAATTATTTGCTTTGCAAATATCAACAAAACCTAATATAGCCATTAATAAAAATAAGTATATAATAGCTTATAAAATAATTAAATATTTTGTATAAGCTTCGAATCGAGAAGCTTATTTATATAAAAATATTTTGTATAAGACATAGTTTACATTCTTTTAATAAAAGGAAATGCAAATCACAACAATAGATGTATGTATAATTTATCGTGGCTAAAAGCAAAATGATGCAAAATTAGTTCTAAAATAGTTCTAAGATCATCACCTACTAATGCCAAGAAATGAATGAATAACTATGTAGTGTAGCGCAAAACTAAAAGCTTAATCCGTCTAGTTACAATGTTAACCTTATGGCCATATATGCTATTTCAGCAAAGAAATAAATCTCGTCTAAACACAAAATTTATAAAATCAGTTTAGTGATGCTCTCCAAAGTTAATACTACCATATTCTAAAGAAAGAAGTTCATTATATAATGGTTTGCATGTAAAACTTGATAACGAAATAACCTTAAGTATTATGTTTTCTCGAACTTTAAAAACACTTAAGCCTTTTTCAGCTTGTAAAACATCTCGCCTAAATGCAAAATTTATGAAGAACAGCCCAGAAATGATCTTTGGGATATGTACTACCATAACTGAAAATATTCTTATTTCGCCTTGCATTTCATCCGAATATCGCTAATGCAATAACCTTGAGTGATAAGGTCGTTGAAAGCCAAGAATGAATAGTTGTCTATAAACCTTTAACTAATGTTTACTTTTATTAATCCAAATAATTTTAGCATCTAGAATTCAAATATATAAATACAAGCACACATAATTTTAGCCTCTTGGATTTATAAAATAAGAATAAATAATATAAAAGAAGACGATCATTGCTTAACCTAAAAGTCGCTAACAATATAAATATTCGACTAAAACATGAGAACCCAAAATCATGCAACCCTAAACCACACCTATTTTCTATAGCAAGTATTTATTTAATTTTCTGTCTGTCTTCTTTTTGCCCTTACTAAAGTTCATTATTTGCTACATTTTCGTGAACGACGTGTAGAACTTGACATCATTAGCTTCATCGTTGACATCATCAGGTACGACCGCGACTTCATCATAATCATCAAATAAGCAAGGCAAGCACCCCTTTGATCATATTGATCCCAGCTTTTAATTTTCATTTTGTTTATCAAAATACGCTATTTTGTGGTATCATAGATATACCAATTATGTCATGGAACATCCTTAATAAATATTGACATGTGAACCTTGATAAACATAGAATGAGGTTAGACAAACACATGATGTCAACTTAGGAATATGCGATTACATATTAACCATGTTTAGCCATGCTTTAGAACCGACGTGGTATATGATCGATCAAAATGGTTCTTGAAAAATTGAAAATGTTGGTTCTAACTTGATGTTGGTTGTTGGTATTTTGATTAAAAACTTAAAATAAAACAATGGTTTAGATGCGGCAATTATTGGGAATAGCCAGCCAGTAAGGGTTGGACTTGTACGTAGTATAGGGGAGATTATTGCATGTGTCGAATTAAGGACCGCACTTAGAGTTGTATGATCCAAGATAAATTGCATACAACCACAAGTGCTAGTGTGGGATAGCCTTAACCTATTATGTTATGTAGATTTAACTTTGCACATTGGTAGGTCAAGTAGTACGAGCCTCCGTCAAGGTTCACTCAAGGGTGCCTACACCGAGGTGTTGGGAGCAACATTTGTCGATAACGGTGTACGCCTATGCTATGAGAAACGTGCCCGATCGCTTTCATGATGATGATGATGATACCATGTTTTATATATGTGTGTTTCTTCCGCCATAGCAAGGGTTTTTCGTCACCGTGTTGGTGCAAAGTTAGATCTATGTAATGTAACAGCTTATGTTATGATCTCTCAAGACACCTAAGGAAGTGTGCTAATTATCGATTGCACAAAGAGTCACCATGTCTTGTGGGTAAAGTTGTACACCTCTCGCAGAGTGTAAATCTAATCGATTAGTCA
This sequence comes from Otatea glauca, assembly GCA_036346275.1. Taxonomy (NCBI): domain Eukaryota; kingdom Viridiplantae; phylum Streptophyta; class Magnoliopsida; order Poales; family Poaceae; genus Otatea; species Otatea glauca. The sequence continues at coordinate 16,081,266 of CM070721.1, read as the reverse complement.
TACCCGTGGTTATGGGAAACTTGGTGAACCGCACTAGCTAAATGCTTTGGTATTTTCTAAAATGGGTTTTGATTTGAAACTTTTTCAGAATCACATTTTTGTGTCAAAGGACCGACATTGTTGGACTTCATGATTGGATTATTGGATGAATGGTTATGTATTGGCAAAGGAATGGTTATGGCATGAATGGATTATTTGATCATTGAATTATTCAATGCTCACGTAATGTCGTGAGTATTACTTATGATTTATTTATTTCTTATCACCAAATTTGCTTTATTAAATTCCATTTGCAATTGACAACTTGATTTACAAATTTAAATTCGCTTATATGAAAAATATTAACTTAGAAGTCTCCTTGATTCAACTTGCATTATTGCATTTGCAAATACCACTTTAGTATTATGAGTACGAAAGTACTCAACCTTGCTTAATCTATTATTTTAGGTGGAAAAGTTAGCGAAGATCCGGTTTACTTTTCGTCGCGTGATGCGGAAT